>OX577864.1:7563246-8942370 GCA_951213275.1 Idaea straminata
TCTTGCTACACAATTTTGAGCTTTGATTAAAATGAAATTAGGTACGGAACTCATGTCTAGGCTAGGTTCAGCTTGGAACTAAATAAATACATACAAATCTACTGGTTTTATTTAACCTAAACAAATTCAACGAATGATAAAAAAATGAGGTATTCCTCTTTGCGCACCTATTATGCAGCGCACTGATGTTGCGCACCTATTTTGAAGCGCACCTAATGTGGCGCACCTAAACTATTCCGCGTTGCGCACACGATAGGTATTACGTGAAGTACAGTAATCTAGAACGAACAGAATGTTTTCAGTCGTTCCCACCTAGGTACGTTCCTAGGTGGAAACTGGGCAAAAAATGGCACTGAACATTTTCAATAGTCTGCTATTCCCAGTCGTTACTACTAGCAACGCTTCTACTTCATTGAAAGATTTAGTAATATGAAGCTAAGGTACCAGGCGTCCATAGGTTATAAGGAGCTCTCATTATATATCTAATATTTGAACGATGTTGTTGCAAAAACAGTTCAAATTGTTCACTGAACAGCAGGATGAAATACCAGGCGTTCAAGTTACTGGCGGTGTTTTTTCCAAATCGTGGAAAGGTTATAAAAAGATAAAAAAAGTGGCTGTGTGTGTGTGTGCGTGTGTGTGTGTCTGTCTGTGGCATCGTAGCTCCCGAACGGATACACGGATTTTAATTTAGTTTTTTTTTGTTTGAAAGGTACATTAGCCGCGAGTGTTCTTAGCTATGTTTGATCGAAATCGGTTCAGCCGTTTGAAAGTTATGAGGGATAAAAGTCAGGATTAAAAAACAAATGTAAGTAGATATGCTCGAGTGGGGTATCAAATGAAAGGGCATGATTTGCACATTACAAATAGCTAATTAAAAAGTCCCTCCCTACAAAAAGGATGAAATAAAAAATTTAATTAAAAATTTAAAAACCCCCGACACAAAATAAAAATAGTATGAACGTAAAAAAGCCTAAAACAAGCAAAACAAAAACTATGAAAAAAAACCCTACAAATAAAAAAAAAATAACACCGAAATTATGATCCTTCGTAAGTAGGTACATCTGAATTTTTTTGATTAAATATTGTCGCGTCGGGGGTCCGCTCTTTTTTTCGAGTCAATTTAATATAATGTAAGAGTCGTCGTTTAAATGTTTGTTTTAGCATTTATTTGGATAGTTAAGTTGTGTAAGTTTTTAGTTTTTAAGTCGTTTCACTTGTAATTATTAATACTTACTTTAAAAATTTATAGGTTAAGAGCGGTCCCCCGCCGCACCGAGAAAATATTTAATCAAAAAAATGTCGGGGGTTTTTTATTTGCCCAGTTTCCATTCGTTTCCACCTAGGAACGTACCTAGATGGGAACGACTGAAAACATTCTGTTTGTTCTTGATGACTGAACTTCGCCAGGATTAACTTATTTTTTTCAAAACCAACCTAAGCTCACAAAGTAGGTATAGAGTTTTTGCAAATTGTAAAAAAATAAAGTGAATGATTGGTTATCGATAGTTTCAGTTAGTACCCATCTCTATTCAAAAGTTAAACATAGGTGCGCAATGCAGAATGAAATTTTAATATTTTTAATACCTATCGTGTGCGCAACAGACAGGTGCGCAACGCGGAATAGTTTAGGTGCGCAAAGAGGAATACCTCCAAAATATCCATAGTCTAATCAGAGTCGAATGTGTGATATTGATAAAGGTAAAGTATTCTTTCTGAAAAGATTGATGGCATTGTGTCGAAATCAATAAACCTATTACTTGCTTCAGTCAGTCGTAATTAGGGTCCGAAATGGACATATAGTACAATTTTAGCACGTGTTAGCACTGTAAGCGCTGTTCATTCAATTTGAACCGCAGCTTCATATTGATCGTGAAAGTGACAAAAAGATATCGGCGACTAACTGAAGCCAGTATGATAGGTTATCGAATCGTGGCAATTGTCCATCGAATCCACAGATATGTGTCCAAACTTCATTAAATGACCCAAGTCTCTGAAACCTAATAAGATTGGATACCTACGTTCATCAAAAATGATATTTTCCAAAAGAGGTCAAATGAAAATTAGCCACGAGTTCGAAGTTGAGTCAGTAATTGTGTGGCACAGCAAGGCACAAGGCGATGTAGAGGCTATGAATACAAAGGGTATAGACACGCGCATTGCGGTCGGGGAACGGAACGCGACGGACATGAACCAGCAATCGGTCCTATTCTCAAAGCAAAGCGATACGATACGTATACCTAACTGCCAAACCACACCGCGACTTTCGAATGCGGTATTTTGTCACGTTACTGTTATAATGTAGCTGAGAATGTTAAAGTTCTATCTATTGAAATATATCACTGGGATAAAGCTGAGGGTGTGTAAAATAGGTATCTACTATTTCTGAACGTTTATTCCCAGTCGTTGCTACCTAGAAATGTTAGAAGTGTTGATAACTAAATGCAATGTATTTTTGACGCATGTGACTAGATTTGAGTATGATTGGAGAAAAAGAAGATGGATACAGGAGATATGAGAGAGATGTATGTGAACGATGAGATGATGGCTAGTAATAGATAGAGGAAAATGGCAGAAGACGTGCATCGATCCCAAATAATTGGGGCAGGGCAGACAGGACAAGTTCGTCTCTTTTATAAAGAGATTTTACTTATATCTATATCATCATTTATCTGAGGTGTAGGTAATAGTAATGACCTGCTGATGCCTGCTGATGCACACGTAGGTTCTATCCAGGACCGAGACCAGCCAGACTTAAATTCTATTAAACTTGATAAAATTGCTTGTAATATATTTCTGTGTGCCTGTAGTTCAAACGTAACCTAACATCCATAAAACACGAATTTCTGAAAAAGATATTACATATATATCTATTTACTATAGTTATTTCGTGTTCGACAAATTGTCGTAAGACTTCGACAATAGCCGCCGGACGCGCGCTGACGTCATGGATTCTTGTGCACGCGCATTTCAACTGCTGTGAATCACACACTGCTATGTGTCACCACTGACGCCGACGCTCCACGCTGTTTACAATCTACTAACGACAGAGATAATACCTACCTTCTTGGAATAACCAACCATATTTTGCTGCAATCACAATATCAATTGTTAAAGAAACGCTACTCTACCTACCTAGAACCGTTTAGTTTATTTCTGACGTGGTCTTCTCGCTTCTGAAGATATGGAAGAAAGGTGCTTATTCACTCGTCTGTCGGCGCCAAGTTAAAATGATTTCGAAGGTTGCTAGAAACCGGCCCCGCAACGGAAGTCCGTTCTCATTCCAATTCCTCCGTCGGCGCTTACCTGATTTTTTTTATTGGGATAATTTGCCTGTGTTCTGAAACTTAAGTTAACTTCAGCCCAAGTATCTGTATAGCTGAACCAAATCAATCTGATAAAATTTTGTTCTCAGCTAATGAAATATCGAAATGATTGTCCTCGTATAAAAAGGAATGGAGTCAACGGTGTAGCAACCAGTGTGGTAGGTATGTAGGTATACAGCCGAGTCTGTTCGACGTGTATTTTTATGTAACGCTGTCTGCGTTGGAGAGTTGCGCCACGATGTCGCCGAGCCGCGCTCGACTCTTGGGTACCGACACTGCGCCGGCTCTGTGGCGAATGGATTTGAGGAAAACTGTGCTGGTTTAGAGGACGGTGCTGTATACATATATAAGCGAGACTTTTGTGTGAAACAGAAGAACACTTTATTTATTTTATATAAAATCTAAATACCTACCGGTACGAATCTGGCGCTCAAGATTAATTCAGTGCTCAAGATCATCTCAGTGGATAATAAATAACCAAAGACAAAACAAACAATAGGCATATAGTGTTGTAAAAATTGGCGATTTTTTAAAAATTAATTCTGAATTTTTATTTATTTTAAAGCAATTTTTTTATTAAATTTCTTAACTTGGAATTTACTTATTGTTGATTATTTTGAGGTTTATCAGAATCTTTATTTCTCAAAAGAACTTAGGAAACAGCTTATATGAGATCTAATAATGAGAAACTTAATTAACTTAAAATCTAAATTAAAAAACGATGGAAAAGCATGCATTTTTATTTTATCTATGAATAAGAAATAAAAAGATCTCATAACAATCCTTACTGCTGACATTCATTAAATAAATAATGATTGTTGTCTATTTGCTGTTTGAAAACAAATTTCTTTGCTGAATGTGGTCAGTGTGCAGAGATGCGATGGCTGTAAACATGTTTATTAACGGACTAAACTCTTTGACATCCTACGTGTGGACGTTATTTGCATTGTACTATTTATTTTTGCTAATTAACAAGCTTTAGATTGGAGCCACACACAAGTGCCGAGATGAAAGCTAGATCGGACTTAGTAGACTTATTCTATTCGGAATCTGTTAATATAAACCTACGTAATGCTGTTTTTATCACAGTTGCTCATAAAGTGGATCTTATTCAACCTCTTTTAGGCTCATAATCCAACGTATTACACACGCGTGCGTTATGCATTATCTCGACGCCACTAGTGTGTTATAAGTTATCCTGATAAGTTGAATTGGCATCTTACTGCTAATTACATGTTAGGTAGATGAAACATTCTTAATTTATCTGGGTTATACTGTTTTGATGGATAAAATAAAGTAGGTATAAAAAAAGAGGTTTTACTCCAGCAATAAAGGTTGTCTATAAAGTCGGTTTACAAACGATAATATTACGTGATAACGTCTTAAAAAAATGATTAAAAATGTAGTGTTGTGTTTTCTTTACTTAAATATAGTTTTTTCAGTACCATTATATTCTGTTTTAACCCCCGACAAATGGAAAAAACCCTAAAAAATATTGTATGTCAGACGAGGCTGTATTGGTTAAAATTCTTTTGCCTGGCCTTTCGGGAGTATAATTAACAAAAAATATTGCCTGAAAAAATTGTAAACATAGACTTATCACCAAATATTTTGTTTTTTATTATTTTCTTTTCTTTTCTAGTCTTTTCTTTTATTCGCAATTGTCATAAAAAACGTCGTACGATACACGTGTGGAATTGATCTTTGCATCTTGGCTTCTTAACACGCTCGCTGCCGCAAGGATCAATTTACCACACTTATATCGTAATGTACTATTTCAGACTTATACCTGAAATAAATATGGCCGCTGATAAAGTCAAAGTATCTACTTACCTAAATAGGTAGATAAAATAACACTTTTTACTAGCATAAAAAGCTTTAACAAAATAAGATACCTACATTACCTACCTTTAGAAACTTAATCTGAATAAAACCTACATTAAAAACAGTATACAAACAAACCATTTACAGACGTGGTCGGGTAAAAAGACAGCCTCTTGTTAAGAGTGATTTCTTCAAGGCAAACTTAGGATCGAGAGCTTATACGTACAAAATCTATATCCGTTGATAAAGGCTATGTATAAATAAAACATTGAATCTGTTAGCCATGCGTAACGGGCTTTGTCTATTCGTGGTCTAAGTCAAAAATAGTATTTTTCTTCTCCTACCCGTTACGGTGTTTTCACAAATAAAGTTTATTTAGGTATTATAAGTTGATACAAATGTATTAGCTCGCGACAAGACGCTACAAACGTCGCCTCGTCGATTACTCAATGAGTTAACGTCAGACAAAACAATCGTAGTTTTCAGTGACAACAACGTTCGCATAATAAACATAAATGCAGCTCTTAGCGGCTTAGAGCGATGCGTACCCTTGGCCGCGAATGCCCTGTCGCCCTCGGCCGACCCTAGAGCGCCCTCAGTGCCCTGCCGTCCTTGCACACCCTTGCGCCTTCATCCAACCTATTGTACCCGACCCTACCCTCGCTATCACTAACTACAATACTCTACGGTGCACGTTGAATTTTCATGAAATAATATAATGGGAGATGCTTTGTTTTGGTTCTGAATTTCAGACTTTCAATGAAACTTTTTGGTTGGTATCTCGTTTGAACTGAGTAGTAATGTATGTGGTAATGTTACGTTGTATTTAAATATGTGTTTGTTGAGTTAGTTAGTCGGTGAAATAGAAGTAAATAGTTAGTGAATTTATTGTTTTTGTTACTCGATATTTAAACCCACTTGCTTTCGCCCACGACTTGATTCGCGTAGGGTTTGAATTTTTCAAAATCCTTTCTCATCGAATGCCTACGACATAGAAAGAACACACCCTCCAAGTTTCAGGTCTCTACGATCAGCGGTTTAGACTGTGCGTTGATCCGTCAGTCAGTCAGTCGTTCAGGACAAAGCATTTTATATGTATAGATTAGGTAATTAAAAAGTAGATAATAACTGATTTCTCCACCTAATTATTGTAGTGTGTCATGTACCTAAGTACCTAATTTATTTAGAGTTTTTCTGCCCGGCCGTTGATAAAGCAACCTAAATCGCTGCTTTCTCCACCTCAACCTCGTACCTTGTGCTCTGTTTGTTCCCACGATACTTTCTAATTTTTCGGCCATTTCTACCGTATTTGTTCGTGCTTTTCCTCATATATTTTCCTATTTTAACAACTTAAAAAGGTAAGTAGGTATTACACAACATAAGTACAAAAAAAAACAACAATGTAGCTGGTCAACAGATAAAAAAGGTGTCTTTGAAAAACGAATCCTAGCACTATATAGCCGCTAGAAAATTATTTCTTTTTTTTTTGGTTTCTTTTTAATTATTGGGTTTACTAAAATACCTTTTGAGGTTATCATCATCGGAGCGATGTTCCCGGTTGCATCCCTCCCGGGGTCCGCTTTCCTACTTTTACGTCTCCACTTCGCACGATCTTCGGCATCCTGGTTAGTAAGGCTATTTGCACGCATATCACGACGTCAAGCCAGCACTTCTTGGGTCTACCTAGTCTGCTACGACCTGGCGGAGGCGTCATGGCAAGACACTTGTCAAGTAAAATACCTTAAAAAATTAACATATTCTTAAGTATTAATTTAAATCCAATATTTTTAAATTATGAATAGGTACTGCTTATTATTTTGAAGAACATTTACTAGAAAGCAAGAAATTATTCTATAACGTCTATAGAGAAAACATTATTTCTCACTTAGAGAAACCTTTTTTTTCTGTGTAGTTAGGTAGGTACAATTTATTTTGACTATTTTTACTTACAAATACCTAATAATAAATATGTAACTAGTATGTAAATGCTTAGATATAATTTTTGACGTGATAACGTCTAATAAATTGATGGAAGACCTGCATACACAAAAAAGTGTCTGATGAGTGTCTGACGAAATATTGCGTCCGTTCCCGTTAGGAAACAGAGTATTTAATAATAATATCGCTCATTTAGGTTTGTGTTATGGTGACGAGTGACGAATAGAAAACTTATACAACAAAATATTATAGGTTAAGGATTACAAAAAATATATAAAAAATTTCATCGTTTTCTTAGGACGTTATCACGTAAAATTATCGTCCGTAAACCGACTTTACAGACGACCATTTTTTAAATAAGTTTCTATAGTGATGTAATAGGTTTTATATTTCGTTTGTTTTTGTAAAAATACTAAAAAAATAAATGAAACAGAAATAATAATAATTTATACCTACATCATCATCTTCCTGCCCTTATCCCAATTTATTTGTGGTCGGCGCAGTATGTCTTCTTCTTCCATTCTCTCTATTAGTCGTCATCTCATCGTTCACATACATGCATCTCTCTCGTGTTTTTTCTCACGCAGTCCATCCATCTTTTAGGTCGTCCCCTTCCTCTCCATCCCTCTACATTCATACTCATCACTCTTCTAGTTACATGCGTAATTTATACCTACCTATGTAGGTAATAAGAAATTCCAAGATGAAGATAGAATTTTCTAGAAGTAAATCTTTCAAAATATGCTTCACCTGACGTTTGTGAAGATTTACTAGGAAGGACTCTCTACTTCATGAGAGCGACCCTGTCTGACACATTCATTGCATTGCGCGTATAAGGTGTTTTGTTTTTTCAATTTTAATTTCTATGATAATTAGAAAATGAAAAAAACCAAGACATAGGGGAATTGTCATGGCAGTTATAGGTTTTATGCAACAAAAATATTTGTGTTAGTCATTATCCAGGGAGGAAACAGTCGACTACATTTGTATGGAGAGAGCGCCCTACCCTTTCCTCTTAAGAAAAAAGTTCAGACGACATAAAAAGATAAATAATAAGGTACCTGTGGGTCATAAGGGCCGTTACGTTAAGATTTTTTTAAAACCTTAATATTAGTGCCAAAATAACAAGAAAATAAACAAATAAAAGATTTTACAGATTGACAATAATGCAAATATTTATCTAATAATGACCTAGTTTCTAAGTAGTTTTTCCTATTTTTACTAAAATATACCTAATCTATACTTAATATTATAGGACCGAAGAGTTTGTTTGTTTGTTTCAACGCGCTAATCTCAGGAACTACTGGTTCGAATTAAAATTATTTTTGGGTTGGATAGTCCATTTATCGAGGAAGGCTATAGGCTTTTTATCCCGATATTCCCCCGGAATCGGGATTTACGCGGGCAAAATCGTGGAGCACTGCTAGTAATAATAAAATATTGCCCGCCTATACTTATTAGATTTTTTTAACCGACGTTAAAAAACGAGAAGTTTCTCAATTCGTTGTGTATTTGTTTACCGATTACTCGAAGACGGCTCAACCGATTTTCATTGAGTTTATAAAGTTTTTAGAACAGGTTAAGATCTATGTGATTTTTCGAAAGATCAATGAGAGTTTTTTACTAACATTAGGTGATACAAATATTGATATAAGTATGCAGATATACCGTAGGATTCGCCCACTTAAATGACAAACCAAATGATATTAAATTATGTAGGTAGGTATATATGACACAAGCAAAGGACAATGTCGACTTCCATAGAAGATATGGCTTGCACTACAACATTATTTCATAACGTTATTATCATTTAGATTCAAAAAGTAGTACAGCCATGGAGGATCATATCAGCAAATATGCCAGGAATGACAGGATATTTTCCTTAGCTTTGAAGATTGTTGGATTCGTGTTTCCTGTGATCATGTCGAACACTAAAAATGAAGCACTTTTTAGGTTTCCCTACAAAGGGTAATAACGGGACTAAGACTCCACTGTCCGTTTGTGTCACCAGGCTGTACCTCATTAATCGTGATAGCTAGACATTTGAATATTTTTTTTAATTCATTACACATAAATATAACGACGAGAGAGGTGGTTATCAAAAAATTAATTAAATTTATCATACAATTATATATTTGGGAACACTCTGTTCTTGGAAAAGCCAAACGTGGGTTTTCTCCTTTAATTAACTGACAAATACGAGTAACTAACAACTGTATGTTTAATATAAAAATGAATCGCTAAATGTGTTGCTAAGCGCTACTCTCGAGAACGGACGAACCGATTTTGCTAATACTTTTTTTAGAATATTCCTTAGAGTACGAGGATGTTTTTTTTACTTATATATTGTTTTCTTTATTTTGTCTGCCCATTTGGGAGTAAGTATATTAAACAAAAATAAAAATTGTATGTGAGACGAGGCTGTAAAGGTTAAAGGTCTATTGCCTGCCCTTTCGGGGGTATAATTAACAAAAAAATTGCCTTAAAAATAGTAAACATAAACACAAATATTTTGTTACTTTTTATTATTTTAGCAAATCTTTTCTTTTATTCGCAACTGTGATAAAAAAAAACGTCGTACGATACGCGTGTGGATTATTGATCATTACATTTTTGACGATAAACCGCCTCTATGCAATGATCAATTTACCACACTTGTATCGCAATGTTCTATTAAACAACCTACCCAGTGCTTTTACTGTGTAGAAATCACAAACATTTTGAATCAAAATTAACGATGCATACGTTATAATGTGAAAAGCAAAAATTAATTAAGCTTTAAAACATAATTTTACATATTTATTTATATCCCGCTAAACATTAATATGCAGTTTATTCCCAAAAACAACAATGCAATCCGCGAGTACGATAACATTGCATTATTAAATATAACATCATATTTTTTTGGTACAATACGTCATATAATAATACTTATTTTAATAATGCAGTATATTGTGAGGTACCTGCGGGTAATAAGCCACCAATATTTCATAAAAAAAATAGGGAAAAATACTTAAAACAGGTAATTGGGACGACCTAGTTGGCACAATTGTATGATTGCCAAACTTAGGGTTGCGGGTTCGATTCCCGCCTTAGACAAGTATTTATGCTTAGACTTTTGCCTGTGGTCTGGTTGTTTCTATGTATACATTTACAAAAGAAAAGTATATAAGTTGTATATCCGTACTCTAGCACCCATAACACAAATCTAGTTACTTAGCTTCGGGCTAGATGGCGACGTGTGGAATGTCGTGCAATTTTTTTTTTTTTAATTTGGTATATATTTGCTTTATTGTCAATCTGCAAAAACAATTAATTTGTTTATTTTCTTATTATTTTGGCACTAATATAAAGATTTAAAAAACTTTTTAGTGGCCCTTATAACTTAGATTTATAACAGATTTATAACGGAGCTTTCTAAATCAGCTTCATATAACATCTTTCAATGAAGAGAAGCGTTCCTAAGGAACGACTGAAGCGTTGCTAGGTAAGAATAACTGGGAAAAAGCGACTATTGAAAATGTTGAGTGCCATTTCTCCTACTGGTAACGACTGGGAACTTTTTCTCAATCGTTTACAACTGGTACGTTGCTAGGTAGGAACGACTGGAGCGCGAAAAAAAAACACGTTATGTAACGTCCCATGCCACGATAGCATACCGCTATCTTTTAGCAACTGGATGAAAGGTGCCTAGGATCAGTAAAAATTTAATTAAGCAGTCTAGTTCTATTATCACTTCTTTGGCTAGCATTATCTCGGCCAGAGATTATGGTGGTATTAGCGCCATCTAATAAAGCCATTCAGAACTACTTAGATTAGTAAAAAAAGCAAATATGAAATCAGTGATCAGAAAAAAATATTGAAATAACTGTGTGTTATTACAGATTTTAGGCAGAATTGTAAAATTAGTAACAACAGTCATGTTAGCACCAGAGGTTCAATAGTTTTTTGAAGGTAGGTAATTATCAAAAACATCCTAACTAATTTCACATGAGTATTAAAGGAATATGACTGAAACATTGTTTGTTGTTGCTCCCTCTTCACGATCAAAAGACTAGATCGATTTGGATGATTTTGCGATTTCAAATCGCACTATGAAGCCCTTCGGCAGACGTACATTTTGGCATAATATGGCACATCCGCATATTTGCGAAACTACAGAAAAATGTCACAGTTTCATAAACCAGGGCTAATATATAATACTCGATCACGAAAACATAAAAAATTTCAATGTTAAAAAACTAAAGCATCTTTTTGTATCAACAGTCAGTGCAGCTTCAACCACGGACAGTACAGCACCACACCGATGTACCAATTCATAATTCTTCCTCTCGTATGCCTTTCTACATGAAACAGGTTTCTTGGTACGAAGGTAGCTGTTTTTCTGATGTGATCACAAACCGGTTGACCATCGGCCGTAATGACGAGCGCGGCCGTGGTCGACTCGGAATCGGTACAACTAAATGTCGAATACCTACTTTGCATTAGATATTAAGTTTTGTTGAGCGACGAAGATATTTTGCATTAAGAAGGAATATTGTTATCTTATCTTATATCTTTAAATGAGCAATATATATATATAATTGGAATCTCGGAATCGGCTCCAACGATTTTCATGAAATTTGGTATATGGGGGGTTTCGGGGGCGATAAATCGATCTAGCTAGGAATCATTTTTAGAAAATGTCATTTTATTCGTGTTTTATCGAAACTTACTTTTTTTATATGAAAAATATGACTCTTCTTGACATCTATTGGCGAACTACTAATACTATTTTTTGTGAGCAATAAAGTTATTCCAGCAGATGGCGTTGTTAAGTAACACGAAGTCAATGAGTGTTTGCTTTGAGGTTAGACTAAGTAAAAAAAAAAATACCGGTCATCCAGGTACTTTTATAATAATAATTGAATGTGTTAAAGAGATATCTTAGAACTATGTTAGTAGCACTTCCATGATACTACACTTTCGTCTTTGTCTGTTCTTGTGGAATTTGTCCGCGGAAGCGACGGAACACCACGTCCGTCGGCCAGAAGCTTTCGTACATAACGCGAGGCAGATAGCTGTTCGGTACTCGCACCACAAACGCCTTGAAATTGACGTTTCGATGCGACTCCACTAAATAATATTGTTATTTATTTATTAAATGTCCTATATCACGGGACTATGGAGTCCCGGACCTTTGGAAGACATGCGTGGGGCCGAAGCCAACACGTTGAGGCCCTTTACAATAACAAGTTTAATGGCAAAGTATGATGTGGACATCAAAATTATTTAATTTAAAACAAAATTTAAAACTTTTTTTCATTTATTTTTAAATAAATATATCAGAACATTCCACATATCGATAGGTCATGTTATGGGTGCTATAGGCTAGACAACGGACATACTACTTATATACTTTTCTTTTGAAAATATATACTTCATAATACATAGAAACAACCAGACCACAGAATAATATCTAAGCATAAATACATGTCAGAGGCGAGAATCGAACCCGCGACCCTGAGTTTAGCAGTCCGGCATGGTGACCATTGTTCAAACTGGGTCGTCAATAAAAATGTTAAGAAGAGAATAGAAAAGAATGTTGACGACCCAGTTGGCACAATGGTCACCATGCCGGACTGCCAAACACAGGGTGCGGGTTCGATTCCCGCCTCAGACAAGTATTTATGCTTAGATATTTGTCTGTGGTCTGGTTGTTTCTATGTATTATAAGTATATATTTAAAAAAAAATGTATATAAGTAGTATATCCGTTGTCTAGCACCCATAACACAAGTCTTGTTAGTTAACTTAGGGCTAGATGGCGCTGTGTGGAATGTCCTGCAATATTTATTTAACTACTTGTGCCCTGCGGTTTCACATTAAGTACGTGAGTAACCTATTCTTTTTAAGTTGTCTACTTTTTAAATATAATCAGCTAAACCCCACAGTTTCACCCGCGTAAGTCCCGATCCCGTGGGAATATCGTAAAGCTTATACTTTATGCGGTATTCTAGGACTTCAGCTATCTACATATTAAATTTCATCGCAATCGGTTCAGCCGTTTATGATATACGAATGGTGTAAATAATACGATGAAAGACTAGCTGCGCCTTTAAGTGCCTTCGGTTTCACCGGCGTAAATCCCCATCCCGTAGAAATTTCGAGAGCAAAAGAATCATTTGTTCTTCTCCATTCCCTAAACTACAAATAAACCGATATTTATCGAAATCAGTCCAGCCGTTTGACCGTAAACAAATAAATAGATAAACAAATTTTCGGACACATAATATTAGTATTCGGATGTGGATGATACATAACAGTCAAAAATCTAATGAATTAAAAAGCGGGAGAGTGAGTGAATAATAGTTCATTTGTACTACCTACAATAGGCGGGCAAGAAGGTACTAACATAACATATATTTTCACTTAATATTTCTTTAGATAACTTAAAACTTATCCAAAGATTCTTTAATAATTCTAATATGTATCGAAACATTGAGCGTATTGTAGGTAGATACGTAGTTATTTTCGAATAATAATCGTCAGTGAAAAGAGCGGGAAAGTTCCCCACCCAGCAGCGGGCGCGCCATATTGGATTGGAATTGCGTTCCATTGTGCGCAGTAAAGCTGGGAGCTCGCTCAACACTCGCTCCGCTCGCTCGGCAGCGCGTCTTGCCACGTGCATCGCACATCTGCCGAGCGGGTGACTCGGGCACCCTTCATAAACAGCTAAAATCTCAATCAAATTCAATTTCTATTTATCGCAACTCTTTCTCTATCCTCTTACGAGAAAATCTTCCACAAACTCTATCTATTTATTTTGCAAGTACCTACCTACGCTTTGTAAAAGTTCTTTGTTTAAATTCCCTTTTAAATCGAGACTCAGGTTCAGACCAGTGCCAAGTTCTGCAAAAAATATCTAAAGTTAAAAGTAATTAAACATTTTTTTAATAAAGAAAATCGATGGTGTCCAATAAAATTAACGTGGGAAAACAACAAAACCGTTTGTAATAAAATCTCCGGGTATATTAGTTAGCTGTGAGTGCGTTCGTTGTGCGCATGCGTGGGGAGAGGGTCACCCTCCCGTTGCCTCCCCTTCGTATTACGCACTCTATTTAGGGGCTGATACAAAGAACAAGTCGGGCCTATCTATTTTGGTCTCACTCAGGAATATTGTCATAGACAAAGTTATTAGATTCTGAACATTCGTTCCTGGGATGAGGTGATATATGGATGTTTGGCGGGAAAATAAAATTACCAGACTAACGTATGAACTTGTTACCTTTCCAGATTTATCAATATATTTATAGGATTTAGGACTACTTGGTAGTATCCAAGTAGTTCATTGAATATTTAAAAGCTTAGAATTAAAGGATAATTTGCGGGTTGTTTAATAATTACCTTTGTTTTGGGGAACATAATCCAAACTCTGAAAATGTTACAATAAGATGTTTCAATATCAAAAGTAGACATTTTTTTAATAAAATTATTTCAACGATAAAATCGTTTTTTTTAAATCTGACTTCTCAGTTTCAATGTACAATCAGGCAACAAAATTGCAGACCCACCGTAGAGCTCCAAAACTGCTATTATTAGAATGTTTTCAACATTTAATAGACAATTATTAATTTGGTTGAAAGAAAAAACTTTTATGACATCAGAGAATTCATTGACTATCTTTATTTTTTTCTTTTTTTTTGCGATTATATAATACTAGCTGCGCCCCGCGTTTCACCCGCTTAAGTCCCGATCCCTTGGGAATATCGGGATAAAAAGTCTATGTGTTAATCCAGGTCTCAAGCTATCTATATACCGAGTTTCAACGCAATCGGTCCAGTAGTTTTTGCGTGAAGGAGAAACAAACATACACACACACACACACAAACTTTCACATTTATAATATTAAGTAGGATGTTTCCTTTAATGAATTATTTAGTTTGACATCTTATTCTAAATGTTTTGTATAATATTATTGAACGCCGCAAGGGCATATAGCTGTGATCTAAAATTGTTATTTAAGACCTTTGTACGGTTGGCTGCATAATTACAGACCCAGCGTAGAGCTCCAAAACGGCTGTTATAAGAATGTTTTCATCACAAGCATTTTAGTCTAACTCATGAATTTATCAAACAAAAATATTATTATGAAAACATTTCAATAATAGTAATCTTTGAACTCTACCGGGGGCTGCAATAATGCAGCCGACTGTACTTTACCTATATCCTACTAATATTATAAATGTGAAAGTTTGTGTGTGTGTGTGTGTGTATGTTTGTTTTTCCTTCACGCTAAAACTACTGAACCGATTGCAATGAAATTCGGTATGGAGATAGCTGGAGACATGGGATTAACATATAGGCTACTTTTTATCTCGAAATTGTTCCGGAATCGAAACTTACGCGGGTGGAACCGCGGGGCGCAGCTAGTTCTCAATAAATGAATGATTGATTGATTGAACATTCTGAGGTCTTGCGTCAGATCAAGTTTGAAGTCTTTCTACTCGTGAATTACTTCATATTTTTTGTAATTTTAGAACTCTACGGTGGGTCTGCAATTCTGATGCCAACGTACTTCCCTAATTTAAGTTTTATAAAATTACAGATCCTAAGTACACATGGGTGGTATCGCGCGACCACGCGATGAATCCTACTAATATTATAAATGTGAAAGTTCGTGTGTGCGTGTGTATGAATGTTTGTTACTCCTTCACGCAAAAATTACTATTCCGATTGCGATGAAACTCGGTATCTAGATAGCTGGAGACCTGGATTAACACATAGGCTACTTTTTATCTCGATATTCCCACAGGATCGGGATTTACGCGGGAGTAACCGCGGGGCGCAGCTAATCAATAATCTATAATATAAAAATGAATCGCAAAATGTGTTGGTAAGCGCATAACTCAACAACGCCTGGACCAATTTGGCTAATTTTTTTTTTGGTCTGTTTGTTATTGTCCGGAGAAGGTTCTTATGAAAGAAATAATTAAGAAAATTGCGTAGAAAATTATTACGCGGGTGAAACCGCGGGGCGCAGCTAGTAAGGAATATTTTTTTTGTTTTTTATTGTTTTTTTTATTTGTGAAATTCATGAGAAATGTATGTTAGAATTAAGATTTAAATAAATGATATTACAATAAATAAAGGAATATTTGAATTTTTGTAAAGATGGTCGTCGTGTAGTTTCGTTCTATTAGTTGCGCGACCGCCTCGCAATGTAGCTAATCTAACCTTTTCTAGAAAGTACCTACCTAAGGTTTTCTATAGTTGTTGGATAATTTGAAGAAACAAAGAATGTGTACATTGTGATCGTTCTGCAAGAAATGAGTCAACAGTAGGGCAACATTGTGAATTTTAAAGTGGTTCCGGACTCAGTTCCGTATTCTGTTGCGGTTAATGACTTGTTTAATCTTTATTATTTCTTTTATATATATAAAAATTTCGTGTCACGTGTTTGTCCGCGATGGACTCCTAAACTACCGAACCGATTTTTAATTTGATTTGCACACCGTGTGCAATTCGACCCAACTTGAAAGATAGGATAGCTTACATTTCAATTTATAGTCGCAAATTCCCACGGGATCGGGAGTTACGCGGGTGAAACCGCGGAGCGCTGCTAGTTACATTATAAGTATCTAGTGTATATGTGGTATATCGGTTGTATAGCACCCATAACACAAGTCTAGTTACTTAGCTTGGGGCTAGATGGCGATGTATGGAATTTCCTGCAATCCTATCCTACTAATATTATAAATGTGAAAGTTTGTGTGTGTGTGTGTGTGTTTGTTACTCCTTCACGCAAAAACTACTGGGCCGATTGCGATAAAACTCGGTATGTAGATAGCTGGGACCTGGATTGATACATAGGCTACTTTTTATCTCAATATTCCCACGGGATCAGGACTTACGCGGGTGAAACCGCGGGGCGCAGCTAGTATTTAATATATTTTTATTATTTTACTATTTATTCTATGTATAGTATATCCTATCCTACTTTCTACTATAATATCATAAATGTGTGTGTATGTTTGTTACACCTTCACGCAAAAACTACTGGACCGATTACAATCCCGCGTAAGCCCCGATCCCGTTGGAATAACGGAATAAAATGTAGCCTATGTGTCACTCCCGGTCTCCAGCTAGATGGATCGGGGCTTACGCGGGGAGTGACACATAGGCTACATTTTATTCCGTTATTCCAACGGGATCGGGGCTTACGCGGGTGAAACCGCAGGACGCAGCTAGTCCTTTATATAGTACTTAGTGCCCCGCGGTTTCGCGTAAGTTCGGGAATATCGGGATAAAAAGTAGCCTATGTGTCAGTCCCGGTCTCTAGCTATACCGAGTTTCATTGTAATCGGTTTAATGGTTTTTGCGTGAAGGAGTAACAAACAAACACACAAACTTACACATTTAATATTAGTAGGATGGGATATATAGATAGAATAAATCTCTAAATGTAATCATATCTAAATCGGTTCAGCCATTTTGGAGATAAATAGTAACCAAAATGGCTGGACCGATTTAGAGATTTATTATATCTATAGATCCCATCCTACTATCCTACTAATATTATAAATGTGAAAGTTTGTGTGTGTGTGTGTGTTTTTGTTACTCCTTCACGCAAAAACCACTAAACCGATTACAATGAAACTTGGTATGTAGATAGCTGGAGACTGGAAATGATACATTGGCTACTTTTAATAGTAGCCTATGTGTCAAACAAACATACACACAAACTTTCACATTTATAATATTACTAGCTGCGCCCTGCGGTTTCACCCGCATAAGTCCCGATCTCGTGGGAATATCGGGATAAAAAGTAGACTATATTGTTAATCCAGGTCTCTTTCTATCTAGATACTGAGTTTCATCGCAATCGGTCCAGTAGTTTTTGCGTGAAGGAGTAACAAACATACATACACACACACACACACAAACTTACACATTTATAATATTAGTAGGATAGTAGGATGGGATATAATAAATCTCTAAATCTAAAGTATCTAAATCGGTCCAGTCATTTTGGTGATAAATAGTAACAAACAAACAAACCTCTCACCCTAAATGCATACCGTCCTCCGTTCCGTCACAAACAAAAAATCTGTAACAAAATCGTAAACCAAAACAAAACTAAGGTATCGAAGCTAAGATGGTTGTTGGAAATTGATAATTATCGCGGATCTTCACCGGCGGATGTGCCCGGTCGGGGCGGCCGGAAGTCGACCCGGAGCCGCCGGAACGGAGGACCTCACTGATGTTGACGCTGACAAATTCATTATTTACTATCCGGGTTACAGATTCTTAGCTAGCTATACTAGCTTTAATAAAATAAAAAAAACGTGTCGCGGAACACGCGTTTGGAATGACGACCCAGTTGGCACAATGGTCACCATGCCGGACTGCCAAACACAGGGTTGCGGGTTCGATTCCCGCCTCAGACAAGTATTTATGCTTAAATATTTGTCTGTGGTCTGGTTGTTTCTATGTATTATAAGTATATAAGTAGTACATCCGTTGTCTAGCACCCATAACACAAGTCTAGTTACTTAGCTTGGGGCTAGATGGCGATGTGTGGAATGTCCTGTAATATTTATTTATTTTATTTATTTTAATCTCCTTGGAAGACAGACAGACAGATACACACATACCGTCGGCTGCATAATTGCAGCCCCCGGTAGAGTTCTAAAATTACTATTATTGGCATGTTTTCATTCTAATAATTTTTGTTTGATAAATTGATGAGTTAAAAGACTTTAAACATTAACTAAAGCAGGTGCATAGAATCTTGCTTTAGTTAAAAACATTCTTATGACAGCCGTTTTGGAGCTCTACGGTGGGTCTGCAATTATGCAGCCGACCGTATAAATGTGAGAGATTCGTATATCTTATGGTTTTTCGTAGGATTGAACCGGATTTCAAGTTTCAACACAATTGTTTCAGTAGTTTTGGCGTGAAGGAGTAACAAACATACAAACTTCACATCTATACTTATATTATAAAGCTGAAGAGTTTGTTTGTTTGTTTGTTAGTTTGTTTGAACGCGCTAATCTCAGGAACTACTGGTTCGAATTGAAAAAATATTTTTGTGTTGGATAGTCCATTTATCGAGGAAGGCTATAGGCTACTTTTTATCCTGATATTCCCACGGGATCGGGAGTTACGCGGGTGAAACTGCGGAGCGCTGCTAGTTTATAATATTGGTAAGAAGTAGTATTAACAATTAACATTTTGACGTTATAGCGTCTTATAAATCGATGAACAACGTACTACACTCACACAAAAGTGTGCCATCAGCAGATAATTTTACGTGATAACGTCATAAGAAAACATTGAAGGTAACCATAGCAACGAACGTAACGAAAAGTGTCATGTTATTGTCAAGTAACTATCGTTGCTATGGTTACCATCAATGTTTTCTGACGTTATCACGTAAAATTATCGTCCGTAAACAGACTTTACAGACAACGATTTCTTTTTACATATTTTTTTAAGAAGTTATTAGAATACTCTTTTCATATAACTAACTAGCTTTTGCCCGCAACTTCGTCCGCGTAAATGTCGAAAATTTTAAGTAGATTGGACCAAGTAATCACGTTGTCGCATACAAACTTTGGCCCCCCTTTTTCCTTTTCACTCCCTAAGGGGTAGAATTTCGGAAAATCCTTTCTTATCGGATGCCTACGTCATACAAAGAATACACCCTCCAAGTTTCTACGATCAGCGGTTTAGGCTGTGCGTTGATCCGTCAGTCAGTCAGTGAGTCATTCAGGACAAAGCATTTTATATGTATACAATATTGAACAATTTAATACAAAATATTTGATCTGTTTGCGATTATTAAACCACAATTTATAAAAGCGCCATCTCTTATCGTTCAGCAGTTGTACGTGTCCCTACAACGTCCTACGAGGAAAACTCGGCAGCTATAATGGTAAAGGAAAGATATTTGTCCTGACCTTGGGTCCAATATTCTTGGAGCTCACCTAGGCACGTACTGCCGGAAACGATGACTACGATTGTGTACTCGAGCGACAAACGCTGAGTTCGTAGAGCCGGGGAAATCTGTGGACAATTTTCATAGATTTTCGTGAGAGAACCTTTTTTTATTTCAATTTACAACACTCTAACTTATCAGCCAAGATAATATTGCTTTCTATAAGCGATGTCGCCAATCGATAGATTTAAATGTATGAAATTGACATAAAGCATTGTATGAAATTGGCATAAGATGAAACATAACTATTATTGTTTTATCTCTATCGCAAGCCTACGTGACTTTTTGTTGGCTTATGTCAATTTCATCCAAAAAAATCTGTCTGTCTATTAGCGATGTCGCCAATCGATAGATTTAATTGTACGAAATTGACATAAAACATTGTAGAAAATTAGCTTACGATGGAACGTATCCACCTTTTTTTTCTCCAACGGAAGACTGTATGACTTTTCGTTGGCTTGTGTCAATTTCATACGAAAAAATTAAATAAAAAGTCTATCGATTGACGATATCGCTAATAGAAAGCAATCTTGTCTAAGGGGTCTGGTCCGATGTCCGATGCTAGCGTCACTCTATGCTTGGTAGTGTACAAAAGGGTAAAAACCCTGTTGCTAAGACTCCACTGTCCGTCTGTCTGTCTGTCACCATGCTGTACCTATCGCATGAACCGTGATAGTGGAAATTTTCATTGATGATGTATTAATATTGCCGCTATAATAACAAATACTAAACAAGCAGACAGACAGACGAACGAAAAGACAGACAGATAGACAGACGTACTTACAATAAATTTATATATATATTTTTTAATTATTGATTTTTCTTATAGGGTTCCTTTTTTACCTTTTTTTTTACCTAAAAAGAAAATATAATGGTACGGAACTTTTCCCAGTTTTTAAATATTTTTGCAACCCCTTTCGTGCACAACTTTATAATTAGTTCCATTTTCAGCCTGTGCAGAGATCTTTCAGTCTATAAATGAACGCCTCGCCTTCATACGTGTTAGTTTATTTTTAATGGTGGGGCGTGCTTTTAACCGACTTCAAAAAAAGAAGGGTTCTTAGTTCGTATCATTATGGTATATTATATCGGGAAAAAGTAACCTATTTGTTAATCCAGATCTGCAGCTATCTACATACCGAGTTTCATTGCAATCAGTTCAGAGTTTTTGCGTGAAGGAACACACACACACTAACATATAAACTTTCACATCTATATCTATATATATATATATAAAAGAAAGTCGTGTTAGTTACACCATTTATAACTCGGGAATTTTTATTTATAACTGGTGGGGAGGTAGCTTACAATCATAAGACGGACATAGGATATTTTTTTCGATATTCCCACGGGATCGGGACTTACGCGGGTGAAACCGCGGGGCGCAGCTAGTTTATAATATTAGTAGGATAGAATGTGTTTATTTTTATGTATGTTCGCCAACCGATTACTTGAAGTCGGCTTGACCGTTTTAGGTTTATTTATTCTAAAATATCTCTAAGTGAATTGATTATCTATACTAATATTATAAAGCTGAAGAGTTTGTTTGTTTGAACGCGCTAATCTCAGGAACTATTGGTTCCAATTGAAATTTTTTTGTGTTGGATAGTCCATTTATCGAAGGCTATAGGCTACTTTTTATCCCGATATTCACACGGGATCAGGACTTACGCGGGTGAAACCGCGGGGCACAGGTAGTTACTTTTAATAGCTACTCTTTCGAAGTCTTTAGGAGAAGCCTGCTAAAGACTCCAAGAGATCGGTTGCATGCCCTCTGCGTCCAATGTACAATGGTTTCCCGCGACGCTAACCGTACATAAGGGATTTTGGCGGGAACGAGTTAACAACATGTGCTGCAGTTTTATTTTCATGAAACTTAGTTGTAACCCGAGTTGAATTGTATAATTCTGGTGGAATGTTATTCAATTTAGTTCTGTGAAAGTGCACAAGTGTAGTGAAAGTAAAAATCAGTGTCTAACATAAAGTTTTCTCGTTGCCTCCAAATCTCCTATTAAAGTTATGGTAAACTTGCTACCGCTTTACTATAGCCCCTGACTTGACGGACTATGACGGCTTTGACTGTTTTGAAACACTTTAGGCCCGATTTATGAAAAATCGGGTCATAATTTCATGCAAAATATAACTAAACACTGGCTAAATGCACAAGCCTTGCGAAGCCATAATTAATAGAAAAAAAAACCGTACATACATTTTTTAAACTTATTTTGCGAAAGTGACGTAACTTCGCATTGCTGACGTATCATCGATGTATTTATTAGTGACGCATACAGCCTGTGGTCATTCATCCGGGCGTCATTGGTGCGCTATTCAATATACACACCGTCTCTACCCACTCTCTTGCCACATGTACTTACATATATCCTGTAATAGGTCAAAACTTCAGGTGGGTAGATATATGATGAACAGACGTACGGTCGGCTGCAAAATTGCAGACCCATCGTAGAGCTCCAAAACGGCTGTTATAAGAATGTTTTCAACACAAGCTAGATTCTAGGCACCTGGTTTAGTAGAAGTATAAAGTCTTGTAACTCATCAATTAATCAAAAAAAATTATTAGAATGCAAACATTCTAATAATAGTAATTTTCGAACTCTACCGAGGGCTGCAATTATGCAGCCGACTGTACGTTCGTAACATCTGTTAATGAATTCTGATAATTCATATATTTTAACCGACTTCAAACAAAAGGAGGAGGTTCTCAATGCATCGCGTATATATATGTTCTAGTGCTTTTTGACAACCCAGTTGGCACAATGGTCACCATGCCGGACTGCCAAACACAGGGTTGCGGGTTCGATTCCCGCCTCAGACAAGTATTTATGCTTAGATATTTGTCAGTGGTCTGGTTGTTCTATGTATTTTAAGTATATATTTACAAAAGAAAAGTATATAAGTAGTATATCCGTTGCCTAGCACCCATAACACAAGTCCAGCTACTAGCCCCTATGTCTTGGTTTTTAAAATTTTCTAATAATCATAGAAATTAAGATTTAAAAACAAAAAAAAACATAGGGGCATAGTCATGGCAGTTATAGGTTTTATACAACGAAAATATTTGTGCTAGTGTCGTTATCCAAAGAGGAATCAGTTGACTACGTTTGTATGGAGGGAGCGCCGGTACCCTTTTTCATCTTAAAACTACTGAACGAATTTTCCTCTGCTGCCTGTGCGAAGCTGGGGCGGATCGCTAGTGAATCATATAACTTGAAAGTGGGTAAGCCCCATGGATGTTAGTCATTGAGTCCAACTCAGATTAAATGACTCAGATCAGTATCAAATAGTCTCAATATAATAGATATTAAAAGTATAGGGACTTACTGTAATCTTATCCTAAAAATGATTAACATTGCATGTTAACTCAATTGTGTTTTATCTTTTGAAGATTTTTCGTTTCCTTGAGGCTAGACTATGTGAAGTTAACCTTAAAAATTATCTTTCGAGTTATCAAAGCTTGACATAGATTTGTAAATCTATGGTTACCCGTACGATATACAACGATTTTATCAATATATTTTTTTTATTTCTTTGAATTCGTCGAAGACGCCTAACGGTAGCAGACCCGCCCACACAGCTTTTAAATAACTTCCAGTTCTAATGAAAAATACAGCATTAGCGCATTATTTCAGAGAAATCGTGATTTGTGTTAATCTTTACGTTATTATTTCAGGAATGTTTGTTTAAACCTTCAGGAAGGTCCCTTTCATTTCAATACGTAAGTATTAACTCGTTCATGTTTTGATATCGAACCCTACTTTGGGTTTAAGGGGTTACATTGTTTCAAATGCTATTTAATTGCTCTTATTAGATCTCTAAAACTTATTTAATTATCTTATTTGGATTTAAAATAGGAGTTGATCAGCTCCATCTTATTATAGTTAGTGTATTATGTAAATGAACATATTTTATAGAACTTAATACAAAATGTTTGTACGGTTGTTCAACTGAAATGCTCTATAGACATTCCAGAGCGATAAATTAAATTCAAAATCAAAATAACTAAGGGAAAATGCCGATTACAGTTAATTGTCATGCTCGCACTAAGCAGTCAGCATTCGGAATACTCCTTAATTTAAGATAAATAAGACGATCTGGAAAAGCTTTCATCTATTTCGAGAGAGCCGCCATTTTGTGTCCCAGTTTATCGTTGAATTAACTGAATTTCCCAGCGCGTGGACAAACGCGGAAAAACAGAATTTATTAAAATTAGCAGCTAATTTTGTATCGAATGCTGACCAACGCCCGTCAGGAGGTAAATAATGTACGCTGAAAATTCCCAGCCACTAAAATAAGCTAGCATTTTGCCGAGTTGGTATTGACTTTGTTAGTCTGGTGCACCACAATATGGCGTACCTACAACTAATTACGACTGAAAACAGAATTTATTTTCTATTTCTGAGAAAATATATATAAGAAATTCAATGAAAAAAGGATTTGAAACTAAAAATCAAGGGCAAAATATAAGTGCCTAAGTATCTAAATTAAGTAAAAAATTGCCTGACTGCTTTTTAGGATTCCGTAAACAAAGGACCCATTTACTAAGACCGTCTGTCTACCTGTCTGTCTGTCACCAGGCTGAGCAGCAACCGTGATAGCTAAACAGTTGAATTTTGAAGCTTTTCTTTTGATTGCATAGCTTTTATCGCTGGCTTTGAACGCGGCGACCGAATCAAGAAATTCCGTAACGAAAATAAAACAAAACACCCCCCACTCTGCATATTTATTTTTACCTTTCTACTGCGGCTATATTCGCGTGCAGTGTATAGTGTTTTTGACAATTTGGGTCCATTGAGTGCCTACATTATTTAATACGCATAAAGACCAAATACATATTCCTAGGACTTAACTAGTTGAAAGTTTGCGAGGCACCTATTGGGAATTACCAAGTAATTTGGTTCACCGAGATTACTAGTTTCACTAATAAGGCTGAGAAATAAATGGAAATAGAAGTGGGAAACGCCAGCGTGGTGTTTTATCTTACAGGCGGGCCATCGATCCGCAACCGTATCTTCCACTCTTCTTATTTCAGCTTGTTAGGTAAGTATAGGTAAGAATACTTACGTACTTTTGACCTACCAAGTTTAAAAAACACGAAAGCACGAAAGGTGGAAGTTTGGTGGAATATTATAAAAGAAGTAAATACTTATTTACTTCTTTTATAATATCTTAGTGCGTAGTTTTTGCAAGTATTTTTCTAATCGTTTTTTGTACAGTGTTTTATATGAGCAATAAGGCTTTTATTTATATACTTAATTAATTTTCTTTTTTATATAATATACTCGTAGACTATCTAATAATATAAATCACACAGATAGATAGATAAACTTTTTATTGTACGACATTAAACCTTAATTCTAACAAAAACTCCTTCTGCAAAAACAATATGGCACAATGGGCGGCCTTATCGCTAAAAGCGATCTCTTCCAGGCAACCTTTCGATGGACAAGAATTAAAGGAGGAGAAATTATTTTGGAACATTTAAAAACCTACGCGGACGAAGTCGCGGTTAATAGTACCTAGGTGCAATCAACGGTCAAAAGTAACGGCCACCGTATGTTTACAATCGTGTGCAGCAATATTTGAACATTATAACAATGTAACCTGTGGATCAAACCCACGTCGCGTCGGTTGGTGTAGCGGGTGCCGGCTTATACCGCTCGGCCAATTAAAGACATAACTAACATGTTGAAAATACTAATCACACCGAGTACTTTTAATTCAAGTATTTATATTTGTGTGTAACGTCTATTAGCAGAAGGTCGTAAGTCCAATACTTGTTTACAGTCTTACTAGCTGTGCCCCGCGGTTTCACCATCCTAAGTCCCGATCCCGTGGTATTATCAAAATAAAAAATAGCCTGTAGCCTTCCTCGATAAATGGACTATCCAACACAAATATAATTTTTCCATTCGAACAAGTAGTTCCTGAGATTAGCGCGTTCAAACAAACAAACAAACTCTTCAGCTTTATAATATTAGTATAGATAAGTATATAGATTATAGCAAACTGATAATGACTTATGACGCATACTGTACCTGTATAAAATAGATTGGTAACTAAGTACTGTAGAAGTTCAAATTCTCTTTCCCTTTATTCACGAAGGTATCTAATTATTTTATCATACCGTTAAAAGTTGTTATGAAAAGCTGTAACTTTTAGAATGATCCGAGTTACGAGTAAGAGTTCGTTGCAGTACGTTTTCAGAACGACCCAGTTGGCACAATGGTCACTGCCAAACCTAGGGTTGCGGGTTCGATTCCCGCCTCAGACAAGTATTTATGCTTAGATATTTGTCTGTGGTCTGGTTGTTTCTATGTATTACAAGTATATATTTACAAAAGAAAAGTATATAAGTAGTATATCCGTTGTCTAGCACCCATAACACAAGTCTAGTTACTTAACTTGGGGCTCGATGGCGATGTGTGGAATGTCTTGCAATATTTATTTATTATTTATTTATTTATTATTTAGAAATAAAAATCTTATTAATTTAAGTTGTACTTACGTTCATAACTTGCAATACGTCATAACTATATTTTAAGTTAATCTATTTCGTCCTACTCCTGGGCAAAGGTCTTTACACCTTGTAAGACAACTCGGTCTTGTGTCCTCATACCAAGTTTTATCGAAATCAGTCCAGTGGTTTCGGAGCCTATTCAATGCAAACCATCAAATTTACGCAGCGCAGGTAACGGAAGCCATCAAATATGAATAATTTTCCCCGTTTTTTCACATTTCCCACTGATTATTCGCTTCTATTAGTCGCATTATATATATGTTTGTTATTCCTTCACGCAAAAAACTACTGGACCGATTGCAATGAAACTTGATATCTAGATAGCTGAAGACCTGGATTAACACATAAGTTTTTTTATCCCGATATTCCCACGGGATCGGGACTTAGGCGGATGAAACCGCGGGGCGCAGCAAGTTGCTAAATAAATTCAAAAGTTATATCATATCATTTTGGTCGAGTTCAACAAGTCGTGTCAGTTGATAACTTGGTGTTTGTTGTGTTTCGCACATACACCTATCTACTACATACACTAGCTGCGTCCCGCAGTTTTACCCGCGTAAGTCTCGATTCCGTGGAAATATCAAAATAAAAAGTAGCTTATAGCGTTCCTCGATAAATGGACTATCCAACACTAAAATATTTTTTCAATTCGAACCGTAGTTCCTGAGATTACCGCGTTAAAACAAATAGACAAACTCGTCAGCTATATTAGTATGTTAGTATAGATAGGTACATAATTTATAATAAATTATAAGTAAGTATAGGTACGAAATATTTCTGATAATGATTTATTTTATACTAGCAGCGCTCCGCGGTTTCACCCGCGTCACTCCAGTGGGAATATCGGGATAAAAAGGCCTATGTTACTCCCAATAAACCAATGTATCCTCATTGGTATGAGGATACATTGGTTTATTGGGAGTAACATAGTTTCATCAAAATCGGTCCAGTAGGTTCGGAGCCTATTCGTTACAAACAAAAAAAAACAGTCGTACCATATACGTTAAGCGAATGCTCGGCCGAACTACATGGTAGGCAAAGTGGGGGATGTTAGGTTTTATTTTCGTTACGGAATTTCTTGATTCGGTCGCCGCGCTCAAAGCCTGCGATAAAAGCTATGCGATAGCTTAACTTCCCTCTTTATAATATTAGTATAGATATTTATTTATTAGCTGCGTCCCGCGGTTTTACGGGAACTTCGGAATTAAAGCTATGCGATAGCTTAACTTCCCTCTTTATAATATTAGTATAGATATTTATTTATTAGCTGCGCCCCGCGGTTTTACGGGAACTTCGGAATTAAAGCTATACGATAACTTAACTTCCCTCTTTATAATATTAGTATAGATATTTATTTATTAGCTGCGCCCCGCGGTTTTACGGGAACTTCGGAATTAAAGCTATACGATAGCTTAACTTCCCTCTTTATAATATTAGTATAGATATTTATTTATTAGCTGCGCCCCGCGGTTATACGGGAACTTCGGAATTAAAGCTATACGATAGCTTAACTTCCCTCTTTATAATATTAGTATAGATATTTATTTATTAGCTGCGCCCCGCGGTTTTACGGGAACTTCGGAATTAAAGCTATACGATAGCTTAACTTCCCTCTTTATAATATTAGTATAGATATTTATTTATTAGCTGCGCCCCGCGGTTTTACGGGAACTTCGGAATTACTTCCTATATCCATCTTCAACCCCTAAACTATCACAATCCGATTATTGGTAGCAAAACAACAAGAATACTTATATACTTATCTTATTGTAAAACTATTTACTACTAAAAGCTTAATTAGACCTACATATTTAACATTACAAAAAAACAAAAAATGAAGTGACCAGTTAGTCAAATAACCCGCCCCTTATCGTACCCGGCGTAAAGGTTCCCATAATGCTAGAAGCATTGCCACGCTGAATGGCGATGGCTAACCTTTGCGCCAGAAACGAGCCGGAGCGGGAGTCACCCTCATAAATACATATATAAATAATTTTGTAAATATGTATATTAATTCATATACATACTCAGACCAAAAACAAATATCTGTACTTACTTATTTAGTTTAGTTTATAGTGTTACGGGACTGTTTCCACTTAGCCTCATCATTTGGGATATTGTACGTGTGAGAATACCCTACTTGTCACTCCAACCATCCCAGCTCCTAGAACGCTAGGAGCCTTTTCAGGTTGCTACAGGGCTCCGGAAGATATGGCAGCGATTGAAGAGACCGTTGATAGAATAGAATAGAAATGAGTTTATTCATGCCAGAAAAAAGAAACATACACACAAAACAACCTAAAATACTTAACTATACATACAACTAAATCAAAAACATGTGCATATGTATACGATTCTGCCACGAAAAGGCTCGAGCTCAGCTAATATGCTACGGGTGACTGTAGCACTGATTTTCAGCAGGAGCCTCAAGTGACACACGGACGAAGATAAGCACTCATAAGTTTAACTTTGGAATAGTACATTACGATATAAGTGTAGTAAATTGATCTTTGCATAGAGGCGGTTTATGACGCGCGAGCGGCAGCGAGCTTGTTAAGAAGCCAAGATGCAAAGATCGATTCCACACGTGTATCGTACGACGTTTTTTTTATCACAGTTGCGAATAAAAGAAAAGACTTGAAAAGAAAAGAAAATATAATGTTTACAATTTTTTCAGGCAATATTTTTTTGTTAATTATACTCCCGAAAGGCCAGGCAAAAAACACCTATACAGCCTCGTCTGACATGGGTTAAAACAGAATATGGGTTAAAACAGAATATAATGGTAAGGAAAAAAACTATATTTAAGTAAAGAAAAAACAATGCTAAATTTATCATATTTTAAGACGTTATCACGTAAAATTATAGTTCGTAAACCGACTTTAAAACAGTCAAAGTTGTCATAGTCCGTCAAGTCAGGGGCTATAGTAAAGCGGTGGCAAGTTTACCATAAACTTAGTAGGAGATTTGGAGGCAACGAGAAAACTTCATGTTTGACACTGATTTTTACTTTCACTACACTTGTGCACTTTCACAGAACTAAATTGAATAAAATTCCACCAGAATTATACAATTCAACTCGGGTTACAACTAAGTTTTATGAAAATAAAACTGCATCACGACATGTTGTTAACTCGTTCCCGCCAAAACTCCTAAGAATATTTCATCTACCTAAAACTGTAATTGGCAGTAAGATACCAATTTAACTTATCAGGATAACTTATAAGTTATAACACACTAGTGGCGTCGAAATAATGCATAACGCACGCGTGTGTAATACGTTGGATTATGAGCCTAAAAGCGGTTGAATAAGATCTACTTTATGAGCAACTGTGATAAAAAATTCATTACATTGATCTGACTTATTGACTGACTTACTTATTTGAGGCAGAAATAGAACCAAAAACCTTCTGCATCGCAGACAGTCGCCCGCTGCGCCATAGAGGGCGTCTGAGAATAAGTATAATACAAATAAAATATATTAATATTTGTACTTTTATGTACTCTAGATGTCTATTGTAGTTATCTTTTACATTGTTACATTGATATGGATTCAGTTAAAACATTTTTCATAAAAGAAATACTTTTTTGTCTAATAAAACTCCTAAAAACCTACACATCCAAAGGGTAAAAACGGGACCCTATTACTAAGACTCCACTGTTCGTCCGTCTCTCTGTATGTCACCAGGCTGTATCTCATGAACGGTGATAGCTAGCTAGACAGTTGAAATTTTTACAAATAATGTATTTGATTGTACCAGCGTTCTCCGACAGTTTTTCGCCTTTGGACTGTTCGCCGATAGGATGTTTCATTTCTGAGAGATTCGCCGTCAGAACCATTCACCGATGCGACGTTTCTCCGACAGCATTATTCGTATGTAAAAAAAGAATTAATTTTGAAATTTCGAAAAGTTACCTAAAAATTACCTTTTGAGTCGTGTAACCTAAAAGTAACCAGACAGGCTTAAAATCACCTAAAAGGTTACAAATCTTCTGGCAACGTTGCTTGAAACCATCATTATTTCCAAAGTCTTCATTTAAAGCCGTACACTGCGCGCAGACTTTTGAATTTGAGTGCTGTTTTCTAACTGGAACAGACTTGGATAGTTAACAAAACAAAAACATCTATGTTTAAAGCGAACACAACGTTATCAGTAAATACATTGCTTTGTTTCCTTATCTGCTGAAAATATTTCATATCATATATTTGATAATTACGATATGAGACGTGATTCGTTTTTAGTTTTTTTTTTTTTATAATTTTTTGTAATGTCTGTACACCATAACAATCAACTTTTCTTCTAAGACTATGCAAACATTTTTTTGAAAATTTTGAAGTTCACCCTTCGATATTTTTTTATATTAAAGTTTCCTGCATTTATATGTAATCATTTTTTATTGTGTAATAAAGTGTTTATCTTTTTCTTTCATAACTATGTTCAACTGTTTTTTCATTAGTTTAAATCTAGATTTGGCTTTGTAGTTCTGTGTTTTTTTTTCAGTTATCTGTTTGATATGATAACGTCTTATAAATTGATGAACGCCGGATGTCACATCCGGCGTTCCGGCACAGCCGGCAGCACTCACAAAAAAGTGTGATGTCATCGCTCACGTTCCGTTATTGGCAATGTAACCATAGCAACGTCACTCACGTCCCGGAAACGTGAGTTATTGACCATAGCAATGATAATACGTTGCTATGGTTAACATCATTGTTTTCTTATGACGTTATCGCGTAAAATTATCGTCCGTAAACCGACTTTATAGACAACCATTTTTTTAGGTTAATATTGTAGTGCCTGTGTAAAATGTCATACGATTAAATAATAAGTTAAACTGTTTTCAACATATTTAATAAATAAAGAGGTTATTAATTCAGGTGTACCTATTCAACTTATTCTGTTTCATATAGTCAACTTTTATTTTCACTTCATTTACAATTGCTGCGCAAGCCGTGCAGCACTTCGTAGAACCAGTAGGAATTATTGTATTTTTATTTGAGTTTAAAAAGCACGGATCTGACTATTACTTCGGGTCAGGGTACATCTCGCCCACGAAAAAACTGGCCTGCGGGCCAAATGTCCACTTTTTAAAATGTGTATGGGTAGATTCGCCGACTACTACGGTATGACTACTTTGACTAGCATAACCCATAGTCATTTTTCTGGTTGGTTATTTCTATTCTTGGTCAGTTTTCTCGGGGGTTTTTTCTGTATCTGGTCATTTTTCTAGTTGGCCTTTTTTATACTTGGACGTTTTTTCCGATTGGGCGATTATGTTGGGTATTATTAAGCACCTGGACATTTTTCTTTTTTGACATTAGTCGTGAAAATCGTTTATTTTGCCCATTTGTTTTTTTTTACCGACAAATGTAGTTGCCACGTGATGCCCAACCTGCGAGCTATCTGTTTAGTCTATCGACCTTAGGACTAAAGTTAATAATTTAGGTTGAGTGGATAAGTAATACGACCTCAATATGTGTACAGCCTTACACGTATTGAGATCGCTTATAGGTAAGCGAAAATAGAAATAGAACTCCGAGGAACGCTCCATATTTCCTACTAAAGATAAATAATAAATTCTTTAGAAATCCTACTTTCCTAATGACTTCAGCAAAATCTACTGATTCCATACCGTGGCACAATTATGTGTATGGACTACAAATATTTATATCGGACCTAAATAGTAACTAGGAAGTTTGTGTTTAACCGACTTCAAGAAAAGGAGGAGGTTCTCAATTCGGTTGTATGTTTTTTTTTTGTTTTTAGATGTTCGCGCCGAAACGGCGATGTTTTCATTAATAAAACTCTATTTTATAACTTTGTAGTGTTTTTATTTGAGAATACGTGGTATTTAAGATTTTAATTTTTAATTTTTTAGTTTACCTTTTTCTTTTTTATGTAATTTATTTTTGTTTATTTCTTACTTCATTTTTGAAGTCGGTTTTTAAATTTTTATTTTATTTTGATGCAAGTTTATACACTTGTACGTCAAACTTGCGACAAGCTTTCTCATTTGACGCATTAAACTGTAAGTTGGACTCAAGTATGCAAGCTTGAAGTTTGTCCTAGTCTATACTTAGTAGTTACGTCGTACCAACAGTGGTTTCCCCTGGATAGCTACCTAGCATGCGATGGAAAGCTTTCCATGTGAAGTTGGCAATTTCCCACTTTTCCCCGTACTTAAAAGTTTTATGAATAAAGTCGTTGGTACAATTAAGTGCTATAGAAGTGCGACCTGGACTTATTATAGGTAATTACGATAAAAGGGCTCAGGTTTTAAGGCACATAGTAAAGGTTTTTTCTTTTATTTTTAACGTTTCTTGTGTATAGAGTTTTTAGAATGATTATAATTTAATTAGGTACAATTCTAAAGTAAGTAAGAGTTTCTAATTGTTTATATTTTTAACTTTATTATGAATTATATGTATAGATAAACGAATTCCCTGCTACCCAAGATACAGGGTCTGCCTACTTTGGGGACAGGAGTTCAATGTGTGTTTGACCTTGTACAACCTAAGTATTTTTTTTATTCGCAGTACTTTATTTTTGTAAATTATATGTATTGTTAAAGTATTTATAACTTTGAATAAACTATTATTATTATTTGTCTGTTATACGTCCTGTATCACGGGGCTATGGAGCCCCGGACCTTTGGAAGGCGTGCGTGGAGCCGAAGCCAACACGTAGAGGCCCTTTACAATAACAAGTATAATAACAAACAATGGGGTGGATTCTAAATCTTTATTATTATTATTAACTAGCTGCGCCCCGCGGTTTCACCCGCGTAAGTCCCAATCTCGTGGGTATATCGGGATAAAAAGTAGCCTTTGTGTTAATCCAGGTCTCCAGCTATCTACATAGAGTTTTATCGCAATCGGTCCAGTAGTTTTTGCGTGAAGGAGTAACAAACACACACACACACAAACTTTCACATTTATAATATTAGTAGGATTATCAAAATAACCAATTAGAACGTTTACAGTTTAGATGTATTTATTACACTGGACGCCAAAAAATCGATCCTCGAACGGTTTTGTTGGAAAGGACCTCTCCGAAACTAACCATCCTCTTCCCGGGCCAGGGTCCCCGGCGATACTCTCCCGTATCCATGACAACGTCAAGGGCCTACCCACGAATTTTCGTTTGTAATAAACAAGTACAAAGAACAAATTATGTAAGATATTAATTGATCAACGAAGATCAAAAATATCCTATAGTTTTGAAGATATGCTAAAGTTAAGAATTAAAACTAGTCTAGCTTTGAAATGACAGTAAATCTTCGTCTCAAATTACTTCAAAATATCGGTAAATATTTCACCTACAATTCCATCTCAGCACTTTTGAGAAAAACATAACACATTCGTTACAATCAACAATGTTAGTTTTAAGCGACGTGTATTTTTGGCGCGTTGCGTTTGGCAGCATAAAAAAAAGTTATACGCGACGAATTGAGAACCTCCTCCTTTTTTGAAGTCGGTTAAATAACCTTACAACTAACTATACATGAATCTAAACTATACATGTATTACCTACCTATATATCAAATGGATTTCGGTATCAATTCTAACAATAAATAGTTCTAAAACGAGTGAAAGTATTTCATGCAGTTTGTTCAACTCAAGCAACATATATTTTCTCAACAGATGCGTCGGGTAGCGAACCGCGAGCACCGCGAGTTTACTGTCACTCTCGTAGCATGTATAATGAGTCTTCCTAATTTAGCTAAGATTTGTAGGTTTGAATCTCGCCTTGAAACAAATCTTACTAATACAGTGTGTCCCAAGGAAAAAATATAAACTATATGTTTCAGCGAAGGGGTTTTAATACGAAAGGGGGTTGTTCTAGACGTCTAAGCGAACAACTTTTGTTCTACGACTTTTTATTCATTTTCGATTTACAAAATATTTGAACATAAAAATTAATAAAATTACTTAGATAAATAAAGCATGTAAATATTAAAAAAATTACCGGTGGACTCTGTAATGGATCAACCCACTGGGACTACGGTTTACCACTGAATCGTAGTGTACCTATAGGTACATCTAACACAATTCTACCTATAATACATCTACACTAATATTGGTGTAGAAAGAAAAGGAAGATTTTTTTCTTGTTTGTTACGAATAGGCTCCAAAACGACTGGCCCGATTAAAAAAAATCTTTTAACAATAGAAAGCTACATTATCAGGGAATAACATAGGCTATAATATATTTTCAAAAAAAATTGGGATCCGTAAGAAAATTGCAATTTTGTAACCCAAGGTAGAAATAATACATGCTTATCAACTCAACATACGAATATGTGGATTTGGAGACATAGTACCTAAATGTACCGCACAAGATCCCTGAGGCCATCATGTAATGTAAATATATATATATATACTTGCTACTACAAAGCGTATATCTGTTACTATATATAAAAATATATATCTGCTACTAAACAGGGTTATTGGTAACTATATTAGCAAGCGGTGGAGGGCTACTTTTATGCATCTAAACAAACAACTTTTGTTCTACGACCTTTGGAATATTCAAATATTTTTTAGAAATTTTTGAGGTTATAAACTGAAAATCACCTGCTCCTTACACGAAGAGGTCATTAACCTTAATATTATACTTATGTGTTGAGTTTTATCTACTGTTCTAAGTCTGAATGAGCCTTGTTTAAAAAAACAGCTGATTTTTGTTTTTCATAACCTAAAAAATTAAAAAAAAATCGAATTTCCAAAAGTCATAGAGCAAAAGTTCTTTGTTTAGGTGAACAGAAGTAGCACTCAACCACTTGCTAATATAGTAACCGATAAGCCTGTATAGAAGGTACGTCCGTATGCTAAAGTAGGTCATTTCATCACCCATCTCTAGTTACCTCTGAATATTAGCTAAATACCTATCTATAGATAGATAGATAAATAGATTCTTTATTGTAAACACCAATTTCAAATAACATTAAATAAAAACAAAGCTTAAGTCTGAGTGTTACAAAGGGCGGCCTTATCGCTTAAAGCGATCTCTTCCAGGCAACCTTTTGCCTAGAAGCTATCTATGTATGTGTGACCAACCTATCTATGTCTGTAGTCGGTTAGGACTTCAATTATATGATTCTACTATCTGCGCCCCGCGGTTTCACCCGCCTAAGTCCCGATCCCGTGAGAATATCGGGATAAAAATTTGCCTATGTGTTAATCCAGTTCTCCAGCTGTCTAGATAGTGAGTTTTATTGCAATCGGTCAAGTAGTTTTTGCGTGAAGGCGTAACAAACATACAAACACACACACAAACTTTCACATGATTAGTCAACAACATAATAAAAACTAGTAGCGCTCCGCGGTTGCACCTGCATAACTCCCGATGCCGATGCCGTCGGAATATCGGGATAAAAAGTAGCATATGTCACTTCCAATTAATCAATGTATTCTCATACCAAGTTTCATCTAAATCGGTCCAGTAGTTTCGGAGCCCATTCATTACAAACAAAAAAAAAACGTGTGGCATTCGGGGACTACCGCGGTAAAGCTATTGTATCGTGCGAGCTTCGTACAGTCGTACCATATACATACACGTTAAGCGAACGCTCGGCCGAGCTACATGGTAGGTGGAGTGGGGGGTGTTAGGTTTTATTTTCGTTACGGAATTTCATGAAACGGTCGCCGCGCTCAAAGCCCGCGATAAAAGCTATGCAATAGCTTAAAACTTTTGATATTAGTATAATCTATATTCACTCATTCATTTATTTCTCTTAAATTTAGATTTTTATAAAAACAAACTGAATACAAAATAAATACATCACTATAAAAACTTATAAAAAAAAATCACTTACATAAATACCTAAACAAAATTAAATTTACAAGTCTTAACAATCTATATATTTAAAAGGGAAAATCACTGACTCACTCACTCATCACGAAATCTCAGAAACTACAAGTGCTAGGAGTCTCAAATTTTGCATGGGGGTTCCTTTTATGACGTAGGTGCTCACTATAAAGTATAAAATTTTCAATGAAAACAGTAAATTATTATAAAAACCTAAACTTAGAAGACCGTCGGCAGCGAAGCAAGGCCCAGGCTACCGATGGTTAGGGCCGCAGAGACAGAAACCTTCTTACGATACGTGCCGTATCCAGGACGACTGCCTTCTGAATCTATACTATAAATAAATAAATATAAATAAATAAATTACAGGACATTCCAAACATCGCCATCTAGCCCCAAGTTAAGTAACTAGACTTGTGTTATGGGTGCTAGACAACGGATATACTACATAAATACTTTTCTTTTGTAAATATATACTTATAATATTAAGAGTTACTATTAAGAGTTATAATATAAAGTATATTAATAAGTAGGTATAATATAGGTAGTAGATTCAAAAAAAATAGTCAGTAGTTATATAAAATTAGTATGTAAATAAGTACCTAAGTTCTAACAATTACCTACCTTTATTAGATATTTAATCAAATAAATTTTCATGTTGAATTTCAATTAAATTTTCGCGCTCACAGAAAAAAAGGCTTCTTAAAGCAAGAAATAATCCTTTCCCTATAACAAAGAAATGAAAGAAGTTTGTAAATTATTTTAAGAATATTTACTAAATCCAAGAAATTAAGATTGTTTAACTAAATGCAAGAAATTATATTTACTAACCTATAATTTCTTGGATGTAATAAAATCACTAAACTATAAGTACAAACTTTTTTCATTACTTTGTTTCCATTTCTTTGGAGGCAAGCAAGAAACAATGATTTAAAAATAGTAAACGAAAACAACCTAAAATCATTGAAAACACACTCAAAAAATATAATATACTGTTTTCTATTTTTAACCCCTGACGCAAAAACGACGGGGTGTTATAAGTTTGACGTGTCTATGTGTGTCTGTCTGTGGCATCGTAGCTCCCGAACGGATGAACCGATTTTGATTTAGTTTTTTTAGTATTTTTAGTATATTTTTAGTATATAGTGGCAAAAGAAATCCATCATCTGTGAAAATTTCAACTGTCTATCTTTCACGGTTCATGAGATAAAGCCTGGTGACAGACAGGGGCGGTGGGACAGCGAAGTCTTAGTAATATGGTCCCGTTTTTACCCTTTGGGTAAGGACCCCTAAAAAGAATAAAGCGTAATTCCACAGTAGTACGGCTAGAAACGTGAAACACAGATATCGCTAGCACATAGCACATAGTTTACGCATAGAAATAGACAGTGATACTAGCTCCAAGGTTACAAAACCAGCAATTAGGCGAAATATTCAAATTAGGTACAATGTTTGTGCGCACCAGATATAAACATATACCTACCTATATGTATTTAGATATATCTACTCAATATAAAACTTTTAAAAAATTGTTGTCTGTAAAGTCTGTTTACGGACGATAATTTTACGTGATAACGTCATAAGAAAACGATGAAAAATAGAGATTTTTTTCCTTAATAGTAGGTATATTTTTTTCCCTATTTTTTCCTCTATGTAAGTCTTCTATTCGTCACCCGTCACCATAACGCAAGCCCAGATAAGCGATAATTATTAAAGGCATGCCGCGTCTCGTGTTTGTTTTATATTGCTACGTGCTGTGTGACGACGGAACGTGACAATGACGTCACTTTTTTGTGAAGATCGTAATTCTGACTCCGACCGTACCTTATTATTTACTGAAGTTATACTTCATCAGGCGCATTATGAAAAAATAGTGAGAGTGAAATATTAAGATGCGCGCGCATCTGTAACACAAATGTCACGTGTTGCAGCTGCGTAACCCAAAAGTAAAACAGATCGAAGCTGCGATAGTGAAATATTGAGATGCGCGCGCATCACTGTAACACTAAAGTAACATGTTGAAGCTGCCCGCAAAACAAATATCAGACGGACAAATATCATATAACTTCTCACGCGCGTTTTTCGTTATCAATCTAAAAAACAATTTATTTTTCTTGGTATTTACCACACAAAATCCACTTCATAGGGATAAGAGGAAGTCCATTTCCAAGTATCTCTCCCAGTAGAGATAGGTGGAAAAAACCCGTTCTTACCCACCAGGGGATACTTTGGTAGGGACTAGTGCACTAGCCCATTTTGACCTAAATTAAAACTGTATCACTAGATTTTTGGAAAAATTATAACCCTAGCTAGGAATCACTTCTGTTAATTTTTCAATACATATTATTTATAGAAAAAACATCCAGACCAGGATCTATTTATGCGACGAACGGTGGGAATAGACAAATCGAACCCGCAACCTTCTATGTCGTAGGCGGAGGTTCGCCCACTACGCCATAAAGGTCGTCTATAAATACTTACCTTTTGTAAGATTTTACTTACCTAAAGTTATACTTGTTTAGGTTTTTAAGATTTGAATTTATTATTAAAAAAAAATATCCACACCGAAGTTTGCGTTTTTTTTTTCATGGATATTAATATAATAAAAATTGTTTTTGTTAAAAATTTGTAGATTCAGAAGTTTCATAGTTTTTCATGGATACATTCATTACTTTGTCGACCTCTGTAGCACGGTGAGCGAACACCTGTCTGCGACGCAGGTGGTTGCATATTCGATTCCCGTCACATACAAGTATTTATGTAAAGATATTTGTTTATAGTCTGGGTATATATCTATATTTTAATAAATAAATAAATATTGCAAGACATTCCACACATCGCCATCTAGCCCGAAGCTAAGTAAGTAGACTTGTGTTGTGGGTGCTAGACAACGGATATACTACTTATATACTTTTCTTTTGTGAATATATACTTATAATACATAGAAACAACCAGACCTCAGAAAAATATACTAAATATACATAAATACTTGTCTGAGGCGGGAATCGAATCCAAAATCCGGCACGAAAATAATTTTTCAATATGAACCAGGACTTCCTGAGATTAGCGCGTTCAAACAAACAAACAAACTCTTCAGCAATATTAGTACTTATAGATGGGTTGTCTAAACGCGACTCCTCATTTGTGTTGTTTATTTTTTATGTCACTTTTTTGTTTTTGATGTACTTAATAATTAATTTTCATTGTTATGTTAATTTCTTCCTTCCTGTGTTTGTACTAAATAAATGCTTTACTTTCTTTCTAACAAAATTCAGTCATAAATCCTACTAATATTATAAATGTGAAAGTTTGTGTGTGCGTGTGTTTGTTACTTCTTCACGCTAAAACTACTGAACCGATTGCAATAAAATTCGGTATGTAGGTAGCTGAAGGCCTAGATTAACATATAGGCTACTTTTTATCCCACGGGATCGGAACTTACGCGGGTGAAACCGCGGGGCGCAGCTAGTGATTAAATAATTTTAAATTTTTAGACATTCCACTGGTTTTAATAATAGACAAATTCCATACCAATAAATAAATAATACTAAATAAATATTGCAGGACATTCCACACATCGCCATCTAGCCCCAAGCTAAGTAACTAGACTTGTGTTATGGGTACTAGACAACGGATATACTACTTAGACACTTTTATTTTGTAAATATATGCATATAATACATAGAAACAACCAGACCACAGACAAATATCTAAGCATAAATACTTTTCTGAGGCGCGAATCGAACCCGCAACCCTGTGTTTGGCAGTCCGGCATGGTGACCATTGTGCCAACTGGGTTGTCATCGAAATACATTATTAAAGGGATTTTTACTATTAAAATTAGATGTAAATGCGAATAAAATAGACATTAACTATGGAATAGCAATTATGTGCTACGAATCGCTACGAATCATACAATAATTGTGTGAAAGTTGTCGTTTACCGCGCATTGTAGTTTTGGCCAGAACATTCATAAAGCGGTGTGCACACTGAGGTGAAGCCGGTAGCGTTCTGGAGGCGGGAATTTCTGTAATGTTCGAGATTCCACATACACATGGCACGGTGCATAGAAACTAAATATAAATAAAGTGTAGGATACTTTACACAGAGCCATCTAGCCCCAAGCTATGTAACTAGGCTTGATTTATGGTGGCCAGACAATAAATATAATCTATAAGTACTTAATATTATAAAACTGAAGAGTTTGTTTATTTGTTTGTTTGAACGCGCTAATCTCAGGAACTACTGGTTCGAATTGAAAAAATATTTTTTTATTGTATAGTCTATTTATCGAGGAAGGCTATAGGTTACTTTTTACTTTGATATTCCCACGGGATTGCGATTTACGCGTGTTAAACCGCGGGGTATGCTAGAACGTATATACTTTTCTTTTGTAAATATTTATTATACATACGAAAACACCCAAGCCAGAAATAAAAATATCTTTACAAAAATATTTGTCGAAGGTGGGAATCGGACCCACAACCTTCTGCGTCGCAGGCGGATGTTCAAGCGACGCGCGACAGATGTCGTCAAACTAGAACAGTACAAAAATTCCCGCCTCCGGAACGCTCCCGGTACCGCCTCAGTGTATACAGAGCTTTAAGCTGAGCTCAATGTGACACGAGTAGCGCCACCTAGCGGTACATATGAGAAACAAACCTCTTTGTTCTCTTCTTATAACATACTAAATGCGCCTCGCAGTTTTACATACATAAGTCGCGATCCCGTAGTAATATCAGAATAAAAAGTAGCCAATAGCCTTCTTCAATAAATAGACTGTCGAACACAACAATATTTTAAGCTATTGCATAGCTTTTATCTCGGGGTTTGAGCGCGGCAACCGAATCAAGAAATTCCGTAACGAAAATAAAACCTAACCTCCCCACTCCGCCTACCTTGTAGCTCGGCCGAGCGTTCGCTTGACGTGTATGTTTCTTTACGAACCAGAGTCCCTGGTGCATGTTCTACCAAATAAACTCTTCAACTTTTGACGTGAAAACGTCTCATAAATTGGTGGAACAAACGCATTCACAAGAAAGTGTTATGGTAATATAGTGTGACGTCATGCGTCATGGTAATATGACCAGACGCGTCATGGTAACTTAGGAAACAGAGTATTTCATAATAATATCGCTCATTTGGGCTTGTGTTACGGTGATAAGTGACAAATAGAAAACAAAAATAGAGAAAAAAAACGTGTGGCACTCGGGGACTGCCGCGGTAAATCTATTGCATCGTGCGAGCTTCGTACAGTCGTACCATATAGGTAATACACGTTAAGCGAACGCTCGGCCGAGCAACACGGTAGGCGGAGTGGGGGGGTGTTAGGTTTTATTTTCGTTACGGAATTTCTTGATTCGGTCGCCGCGCTCAAAGCCTTCGATAAAAGATTTGCAATATATAAAGAAATAACAAAATCGTTTTCTTATTACGTTATCATGTAAAACTATCGTCCGTAAACAGACTGCAGACAACCATTTGTTTTTTCATTACTCATAAAGTAGGTCTAAAGATGCCTGAAGAGCGTGTAGAAAGAAAAACTTTCAGCCCTAGGAAAAATCGCTTTCACTGACAGCTGTCATGTCAAATTATGGCTTCGCGCGGCTGGTGCAATGTGCTTGTAGCCAGTATCAGTATCATTACGCATTAGGAACTTCTTGCTTTAGGTAATAACAAAGAATAACAATTATGGCTTCACACGGCTCATGCATATTGCCAGAGGTAGTATGGAAGTCTCTCATTCACTCTCGTTATTATGAAGAATTTTATGTATTATTCGTAATGAAAAGCACAGTGTTTACGTCGGGTAAAAGACTGATTAAGTCCCTCGAACTATTAGTGCCCTCGCTACGCTCGGGCGCCAAACTCCGTCTCGGGACTCAATGAGTGACTTTCACACCTAGGGTAACAATGTACTATTAAATTACAGAAGCAAAAATCTGTACAAAAATATTGGTTCGACGGTAGAAATCAAACCCACTACCTTCTACGCGCGTGTTCTTCCACCGCACCACAGACATCATCAAAATCTAATAAGACTTTTCAAGTTTCCTATTTGAAATTGTCCGTAAACCTTAATTACCGTTGTTCGGTTCAAAGAGGAACCCCAGATTGAAACAAACACAGTAAAGAATACAAAGCGGGGTTACTCATATCGTTCGTTGGATTTCATTGTGTCGACATTACGGTCACGTAATGTTCACTTTATAAAAAAAACCGGCCAAGTGCGAGTCGGACTTGCGCACGAAGGGTACCGTTACGATCGATACATATCGAGCAAAAAATTCTAAAAATGATTGTATACAGTCGAGGCTGTATAGGTTAAAAGTCTTTTGCCTGGCCTTTTGGGAGTATTGATAGAAAAGATATTGCCAAACTTTTTTTTGCAAAAACCCTAAAACATATTGTTTGTCAGACGAGGCTGTATAGGTTAAAAGTCTTTTGCCCGCCCCTTTGGACATATTAATAAAAACGATATTGCATTTTTTTTTGCAAAAATCCCTAAAAAATATTGTTTGTCAGACGAGGCTGTGTAGGTTAAAAGTCTTTTGCCTGCCCTTTTGGGAGTATAATTAACAAAAAATTGCCTAAAAATAGTGAACAAGAAAATAATCTAAAATTTCTAAAAACATACTCAAAAAATATGTATTATACTTCGTTCTGTTTTTTGTATTTGTTGTTATAGCGGCAATAGAAATATATCATCTGTGAATATTTCAACTGTCTAGCTATCATGGTTCATGAGATACAGCCTGGTAACAGACAGACGGACTGACAGCGAAGTCTTAGTAATAGGGTCCCGTTTTTACCCTTTGGGTACGAAACCCTAATGATACCAACGTGAAGGAACCGCGACATCTATGAGCAAAGAGACAAACTTCAGCGCCTGAAATGCATTTACAATCTTTATTAACGATATAATGCTACAAATTTAGTTCTTGCCCTACAAAAAGCGTTTCTCCTTTCATAATAATAAGAATACGTCGGCAGTCGGTTGGCGCGCGCTCGCTCTGGCTCGATACACACGGACGCGGCGCGGTGTGAGTGTGTGCGTGGGCGCGACGAACGTGTGGGTGCTCCCCCCCTCTCACCCGGCTACCCCCCTCGCCTCTCCGACTGAACCCAGCTTTCTGTTCGTTTATATAACACGGTACATAACACTGGTAAATAATATACGTACCCTGTGCTGCCACCTAGCGGACTTACCTCGCATAACGTAGCAATGTTTTTCAGATTTTCTTTAGCCATAACGTGTAGTTTCTTCTACCTTTCTCATGGTTTTCACCTGATTTATAGTTGTGTTAACGTTACATTGTTTACGTATTGAGCTTTTTTATAAAGGAAGTGTTTCTAGTAACTTTAGTGAATAGTTTAATTATTGAAAATTAAAGTTTAATCCGTAGTTTATTTGTGATCGAGGATTATTGATTCGAAATAGTTATAGCTCTAAATATAGTTGACCTCAAATCGCAGTGTTCGTAGTGGGGCTCCCGTTGATGTCTTTTCCAAAATAAAACCGCATCTGTAAAATCGCAGCATGATAACGCTCCCCCCCCCTCCCCGTTGCACCACCGCCCTACCGCCCCGCTTAAGGTAAAAGGGAACCAACGCTCTTTCCATACAAACGTAGTCGACTGTTTTCTTCCTGGATAATGACACTAGAGCAAATATTTTTGTGCCATAAAACCTATAACTGCCATGACTATGCCCCTAAATACTAAAACCAAATACTAAAAACCAAAAAAAAAGTATATATTTTTTGAATTGAGATTTTTTAAGAATTTAAGGTTATTTTCATGTTTACTAATCTTTAGGCAATTTTTTTGTTAACAATACTCCCAAAAGGGCAAACATAGGGATGCCCCTATGACCTATGATGATGCTTTCGTATGTTTTTGTTTTATAAAACTCATAACCGCCATGACCATGCGGTCATGGCAGTTATGAGTTTTATAAAACAAAAATGTTTGCTCTAGTGTCATTATCCAGGGAGGAAACAGTCGACTACGTTTGTACGGAGAGAGCGCCGGTACCCTTTCCTCTTAGCCACGGAAATATACGCTATTTCCATTATTCCCGATATGCTCTTCCATAATTATACTTATTAATTCAAATGTGTTTTTGTTATTTTATAAATACAACTGAATATGCACAATATGAAAGTGTTATTTTTAAATAACTAGCCGCGCTCAGCGGTTTCACCCGCGTTATCATTTTCTGCGCAATTTTCTTAATTTTTAACCGACTTCAAAAAGAAGGAGGTTCTCAATTCTTCGCGAATTTTTTTATGTATGGTCGCCGATTACTGGAAAACGCCTGGACGGATTTGGATTTTTTTTTCTATCATAAGAACCTTCTCTTAACAAATACAACCAAAAAAAGAATTAGCGAAATCAGTTCAGCTGTTCTCGAGATTTGCGCATTCACATTCAGCGATTCATTTTTATATCATAGAAGACTAGCTTTTTCCCGCGACTTCGTTTTCGTAGTAGTTTAATTTTCCAAAATACTTTCTTAGTAGATGCTTACGTCATAAAGCTATTTGTATGTCAAATAGCTCGATCCGTCCGTTGAGCTGTGCGTTGATAAATCAGTCAGTCAGTCAGGACTTTAAATTTTATATTTATAGATTGAAATTCGTGTTAGTGAGCTTCCATGAATTTTCATTGAATTACCGTGAAGCAGACGACTGGACTTTATGCCTTATACAATAAAGTTTAAATTAGATTGATCAGACTTTTAGCACGTTTAATAAGTGGCTATGACGTAGCGACGTAGTAGTCGATTAAAATGTGACCGGTTGTAGGTTCTATATTTGAAACTACGCGTATAATATCTACGTACTGTATGCGTCATAAGTACACTATCAGTGTGTAACAATAATACTATCAACAAGTATTGGACTTACGACCGTCTTCTAATAGACGTTACACACAAACATAAATACTTGAATTAAAAGTGCTCAGTGTGATTATTATTTTCAACATGTTAGCTATGTCTTTAGTTGGCTGTGTGGTATAAGCCGCCACCCGCTACACCAGTGTTACCAACTTAGATATTGAAAAAAAACGTAGATCCATTAGAAAAGTTCGTAGATCTACGTACTTTTTTCTGAGTGAAATGAAGAGGAATAAAATGAGTTTTTTAACTCTGCATTTAACCCGCGCGCGGACCTTACCTAGTTCTTTCTTATGTTTATATCCTCAGTTGTGGTCAATTAAATCGAAATTTGATAGATATCAAAATAACAAAACAACAGTAACTCTGTTGAATCGAAATATTTTTAAGTTAAGTTTTTCTACTAGGCGAGCTGGTGAGACGAGACGTTTTGTTTTACACAGTCACAGCTTTATGGAATGAGAACTTTGTTTCACTTGTGTTTAAAAATAATGACGAAAGTAGTATTATGTTGGCGAAGCGAGTGTGCTTTAGAATGGAACGGTACGTTGATTAACTTTTTTTCGTGAATGAAAAGGAAACTATGCACAGTCAGCTATGAATTTCATTATTATACAAATTGGTAAAATCTAGGACTGAAGTTCGTAAATTTGCAGGAGAGGCGTAATGTACGGTCGGTTGCATAATTACAGACCCACCGTAGAGCTCCAAAACGGCTGTTATAGGAATGTTTTCAACACAAGCAAGATTCTAGACACCTGCTTTAGTTGAAGTTTAAAGTCTTCCAACTCATCAATTTATCAAAGAAAAATTATTAGTATGAAACCATGACAATAATAGTAATTTTAGAACTCTACCGGGGGCTGCAATTATGCAGCCGATTGTACGTAGGTCTATATCAAAAGACGTAGGGTTGGCAACATTGCGCTACACCAACCGACGTGGGTTCGATCCATAGGTTACGTTGTTAAAATGTTCAAATACTGCTGCACAGGATTATAACGTTACAGTGGCGGTGTACTTTTGAGCGTCGATTCTACATAGAATTTGTCCATTACGAGCAGGTAGGTATTTAAGTAGGTAGATGAGAATTAAGATTATTGATTGGTTTGGAACTTAATGTAGGTGAGTATTTGACCCATCTACTGTCGACCGTGTTTTGATCCTAACCAATCGAACATAATAATATAGATGTACTTATAACTAGTTGTGTCCCGCGGTTTAACCCGCGTTTTAGTCCATTGCTAACCGACTTCAAAAAAGGAGGTAGTTCGAAGTTTTTGTATGAAACAGCAGATTTTCAAGTAAAAATTCCCTCAGAATAACGAAAATAAGTTCGAATTTCCAAAAGTCGTAGAACAAAATTTGTTCGCCTAGACGTCTAGAACAAACCCCTTCGCTAAAAACCATTGATCAATATTTTTTATGTAAGTTCGCCGATTACTTGAAAACGCCTGGACAGATTTGCAGAATTCTTTTTTGTTTGTTCGTTCGTAGGTAATTCAACACATTTGTAAATCCAATTTTTTTTTGTCAATTTTTGTGACTACTTTCAAAGTTAAAAAATAACCTTTTAATGGCCCTTATTACGCGCAGGTTCCTTACATACTTTTCTAAGTAAAAACCCAGAAAGCTAGAAGTAAAATTTACCCAAATAGGTCAAGTCTAAACGCGTCTGGACTTTTAAAAAATAACTTTAAAAGAATAAAATCTAATAAAACAAGTAATACTTAAATTCCAAAGGAAACCATAAACCTGTGTCTTCTAGCTCGTGCTCCAGTGTTTCCAGCTTTAAGTTGTTTCTCGTAAAATTTCTAATCAAAACCCGCGCACGTGACCTGTGTTGCCAGCGTCGTCGGCTAGAGCTTCTACCAATCTACCAGTTAATAATATTATGACATAAATCTTATAATTATTATTGTTTTTGTTATTTAATATGGAATGGATTTGTGGAACGTTGTTTTTGGGTGGGTGGGATATTGTGCGAATGGGGCATTGGGCCAATGAGATATTTTGTGTTTATCGGTGTTTTGCATTCATCAGTTATTATCGGTGTTTCCTCGAATTCATAGGAAAGTTAACTAAAAATTAAAATAATAAATAAATAATATTACAGGACATTCCACACATCGCCATCTAGCCCCAAGCTAAGTAGCTAGACTTATGTTATGGGTGCTAGACAACGGATATACTACTTATATACCTATCTTTTGTAAATATATACTTATAATACATAGAAACAACCAACCACAGACAAATATCTAAGCATTAATACTTGTCTAAGGCGGGAATCGACCCCCAACCCTATGTTAGGCAGTCCGACATGGTGACTATTGTGCCAACTGGGTCGTCTGGGCAATAACTGAATAAGGTAAACCTAGCCTTAATGTGAAAGGGTACCGGCGCTCTCTCCATACAAACGTAGTCGACTGTTTCTTCCCTGGATAATGACACTAGCACAAATACTATGCCCCTATGTTTATTTTTTTTCATTTTCTAATTATCATAGAAATTAAGATTTCATATAAAAAAAAAACATAGGGGCATGGTCATGGCAGTTATAAGGTTTATGCAACAAAAATATTTGCTCTAGTGTCATTATTCAGGGAGAAACAGTCGACTATGGTTGTATGGTTTCCTGCTTGAGGAAATTCACAACCTACCATTAAAGCTGAATCAGTTCTTTTCCATCCAAAGGTTGCCTGGAAGAAATCGCTTTCAGCGATAAGGCCCCCCATTTGTGCAACGTATACTTTCTAGCTATTACTTCACTTTGTGTATATAGTGTTCTGTTTCTTCCTGTGTTGTACAAATAAAGTTATCTATCTATCTATAGAGAGAGCCCCCGGTACCCTTTCCTCTTAAGACAGTTATGTTATTATGCTGTATTAAATAAATGAAATGAGGCATTTTAACTGAAATAGTTAAATAAAATGCAATGAATAGCTTTTGACGAGTTTACCTACAGGCATACCTACTATGAGTTACCTACCACGATCGTGAATTCAGCTAATTCCCCGTAAAACGTCTAATCAGCAAGTTTACAATAGGAGCCGTGCGGCGCTGTCGGCGCGGGTGGCGCGGGTGGCGTGGCCGGCGAGAGCGGCGCGCGGCGTCAGTGAGGCTTTAACCTTCGGTTCATAAAGTCTTGAATCATCAAGAACTGAATGAGTTTGAACGTGGGTATTTATTCGATTTTATATTAAAACTGCCCGCGCCTCGCGATTTTTCCCGCGAACTCCCAATCCCGTGGGAATATCAAGATAAAAACGCCTATGACACTTCCAATTAATCAATGAATCTTTATATGAAGTTTCTTCAAAATCGGTCCAGTAGTTTCGGAGCGTATTAGTAACAAACAAACAAAAATACTTTATAAAATTGTGTAATAAAGATAAATATTTCAAGACATTGCACACCATCGCCATCTAACCCTAAATATTGAACTAGGCTTGTGTTATGGTAATTAGAATACGGATAAAATACTTGCACTTGAATACTTTTTATAAATATACTAGCAGCGCTCCGCGGTTTTACCCGCGTAACTCCCGATCCCGTGGGAATATCGGGATAAAAAGTAGCCTATAGCCTTATTCGATAAATGGCCTATCCAACACAAAACGAATTTTTCAATTCGAACCAGTAGTTCCTGAGATTAGCGCGTTCAAACAAAAAAATAGACAAACTCTTCAGCTTTATAATATTAGTATAGATTATGCGTCATCATCATCATATCAGCCACAGGACGTCTGCTGAACATAGGCCTCACTCAAAGACTTCCAAAACGAGCGAGCGACCCTGAGCTTTCTTATGAGGCCCATAGTGAAAGACCACGTTTCTGAGCCGTAAGTATTTTGGTATAATAATAATTAAGAATTATTTGTAACGCACACTGGTTGTAAATTGACGACCCAGTTGGCACAATGGTCACCATGCCGGCCTGCCAAACACAGGGTTGCGGGTTTGATTCCCGCCTCAGACAAGTATTTATGCTTAGATATTTGTCTGTGGTCTGGTTGTTTCTATGTATTATAAGTATATATTTACAAAAGAAAAGTATATTTCTTATATATAAAAATGAATTGCTGTTCGTTAGTCTCACTAAAACTCGAGAACGGCTGAACGGATTTATCTTATCTTAGTCTTGAAATGTTCGTAGAGGTCTAGGGAAGGTTTAAAAGGTGAGAAAAAATTTCCGGGAAAACCCTAAAATACGGGATCGGGACTTACGCGGGTGAAACCGCGGGGCGCAGCTAGTAAGTAATATATCCGTTGTCTAGCACCCATAACACAAGTCTAGTTACTTAGCTTGGGGCTAGATAGCGATGTGTGGAATGTCCTGCAATATTTATTATTTATTATTAATTCCATACAAATTAAATACATCAAATTAAAAATACTATAAAAATAATAAAAATTTACTTATTTATTTATTTATTTTAATTATGTTTATATTAAAATATAAAATACTAGAGATTAATTATGCGTGTGAAACCGCGGGGCGCAGCTAGTCTATCTTTACAAATTTTAATAGTTGTTCGACAGCAGGAATTGAACCCACAACCTTCTGGGTGAGAGGCGGCTAGTTCGCCCACAGCGCGAGCGCCACAAAGGTCGTAAAAGTTATCAGTTAGTTGACCCATTCTCGCTTTGTGCTGGAGAATATTACTTGCATTAGAGACTCTAAACTTGAGGCCTCACAGACAGACAATAGAATTACGTACTCTTTCATCTGCTATCAATAATTTATTTCAGGAATTTATCCATTTACTGGATTGTGTTTTTAATCTTTACTAATATTATAAAGTTGAAGAGTTTTTTTGTTTGAACGCGCTAATTTTAGGAGCTACTGGTTCGTATTGATAAATTCTATTTATGTGTTGTTATAAATTCTAATTCTATCTATTTAAATGATAATTTTATGTGTTGGATAGTCCAATTATCGAGGAACGCTATAGGCTACTTTTTATTTTGATATTCTAATAACGGGATCGGGACTTATGCGGGTGAAACCGCGGGGCGCAGCTAGTTATTTATATAAGTTTCCCCAGGTGCGACGTTTGATAGTGATGTCAACTTTGATCCAAAAACGGATCCCGGATTCGGATGCACTACCCCCGAAAACCAAAAACACGATACCCCACTCCTATAGACGACAAGAGTGTTATTTGACAAATGTTAATTTTCGATCGTGTATTGTTTTTTTTTCGATCATCTTTTATTTCCATTTCAATCGTCTTTTGTTTTTTCTCGATCGTCTTTTGTTTCCGTTTTGATCGCCTTTTGTTAACCACTTAGTTGAGTAGTTTGAATACAAGGAAATTTATTCCTTTTGGACAAACTAGTTTGACCAGAAAGTGTGATCAGCAGGAACGTACCAAGGTAGGGTGCCCAAAAGTCTCGCTGTATTACATATTTGGATGACAATGCCGATCCGTTGGCCGAAGTAGTAGCCAGCCCTTTGGTTACCTAAACTTCCATATACTATATTTCAGACATCGAACAGTAGATAAAACTTAAAAAAATAGCCAGGCTATCCAGAGAGGGTCCGAATGCCGCCAGTCTCTTGACTCTGAGGCGCTCTGGACGGTATTTTTTATTTGTGATGTTTATGTGTGTTTTTATTTTTATTTAATAAAAAAAATAGGTATAATCTTAAGGTTAATGACCTCTCCGTGTATGGAACAGCTGATTTTCAGGTAAACTTAACCTCAAAAGAATGTTCTAATTTCCAAAAGTCATAGAACAAAAGCTGTTTATTTAGGTGCACAGAAGTGTCCCTAAATCGTTTGCTAATTACTTGCTATTTACCAATAACCCTGTATACATATATCTACCCCCCACCCCGCCCACATAGAAAGAACCTACCCAGTTACGCGTTAACCCGACACGCACCCAGTGACTCAGACTGATTATAATTAAACTCTATGTTCTCTATAGAGAATCAGGAAACTGTATTCGTGATCGACTCGAACCCGTAGAGCAGGTTTCGATCTGGTAAAATGTATCCGAAACTTTGATCCAGCTATATTCGGTTCGAATTTAGGTTATTATGTAAGGGCGTCCTTCGATAATTCATGTAAAATTAGCTTATCGTGGTCGCACTGCTAGTGTATAATTATGTACTTAACTACTGGTGTATAACTAGCTACCTATCTACGAGTGTATAAGTAGGTACGCACTGTAGTGTATAAGTAGGTTCCTATTAGTGTATAAGTAGGTACGAACTTTAGTGTATAAGTAGGTTCCTCTTAGTGTATAAGTAGGTTCCTATTAGTCTGTAAGTAGGTACTCTGATAGTGCAAAAATAGGTACATACCTACCTGCTGGTGTATTAGTAGGCACGTCTTAGTGTGTAGGTAGGTACCTAGGTACGACTGTATAAGCATGTACCTAATAGTGTATAAGTAGGTACCTCCTAGTGTATAAGTAGGTACCTCCTAGTGTATAAGTAGGTACCTCCTAGTGTATAAGTAGGTATTCTTCTAGCGTATAAGTAGATACCTACTCAGGCTCAGTAGCTACTGGACAGAGTACAGGTGCTTACTTAATTCTAATGTGATTCAAATATATTCGCAAAATTTCTTAAATATAAAAAGAAAGATAAGACATAATAATAAAATATAAGACATAATGAAGAGAAAAAAGACTCATAAAGAAATCTCTGAACCACCAGACCTACGAGTCTGAAACTTGAGTTTGACGACCCAGTTGGCACAATGGTCACCATACTGGACTGCCAAACACAGGGTTCGATTCCCGCCTCAGACAAGTATTTGTGCTTAGATATTTGTCTGTGGTCTGGTTGTTTCTATGTGTTAATCTACATATATATATATATAAAAGAAAGTCGTGTTAGTTACACCATTTATAACTCGGGAACGGCTAAACCGATTTGGCTGAAAATTGGTGGGGAGGTACCTAGCTTACAATCAGAAGACGGACATAGGATATTTTTTTCGATATTCCCACGGGATCGGGACTTACGCGGGTGAAACCGCGGGGCGCTGCTAGTATTTACTAAAAAAGAAAAGTGTATAAGTAGTATATCCGTTGTCTAGCACCCATAACACAAGTAACTTAGCTTGGGGCTAGATGGCGATATGTGGAATGTAATAAAATATTTATTTATTTATTTTATTTATTTACTTTGCATGGTGGTTCCTTTCAGAAAGTAGGCGAGAACTAAGAAACGATTTTTGGATTTTTTTTGAGATAAATGGCTATTAAGGTGAAATGGTACCGCTTTTTGTTTTTTTTTTAATTTTCTAATTATCATAGAGATTAAGATTTAAAAAACAAAACAAAAAAAACCATAGAGCAATAGTCATGGCAGTTATAAGTTTTATGCAACAAACATTTGCTCTAGTATCATTATCCAGGGAGGAAACAGTCGACTACGTTTGTATGGAGAGAGCTCCCGGTACCCTTTCCTCTTAAAGTTTGTGGTTCGTAGTTATTCGAATTCGTAATTATTATGTACCAGCGAACGGCTATATTATGCATGTATTATACATATAAACATTCCTCTTGAATCATTCTATCTTTATAAAAAAACCGCATCAAAATCCGTTGCTTAGTTTTAAAGATATAAGCATACATAGGGACAGTCAGCGGAAAGTGACTTTGTTTTATAGTATGTAATGATTATGTGTTTGTAAAAAATCGATATTTTATCGAGGCACTTAAATGAGATAATATAGTAAGTTATGTTATTTCTAATGAATCAATGTATCCTTATACCAAGTTTAATCAAAAACGGTCCAGTAAAAAATCTTTCCTCTTTGCATAGAAGTATAGATATAGATAACAGTAGCCTATGTATTTCCAATGAATCAATGTATCCTCATACCAAGTTTAATCAAAATCGGTCCAGTAAAAAAATATTTCCTCCATATAATATTAGTATATATATTGATAAGGTTAATGCCGAAAATAGGGCTCTAATCTATCACCTAGTTTGTTTATTTATAGCTAACTAGCTGTGCCCCGCGGTTTCACCTGCGTAATCATTTTCTGCGCAACTTTCTTAATATTTTCTTTCATAAAAACCTTCTCTTGACAATATCAAAGACAACAAAAAAATAATTGGTCAAATTGGTCCAGGCGTTGTTGAGTTATGCGCTTACCAACACATTTTGCGATTCATTTTTATATTATAGATTATTTACATAGTTTATTTCATAAAACATAGGTACAATAGTGGAGTAATAAAACAAAATGAAAACAAATTACCAAATTAAAATATACGAAAGGAAAACGAAAATAAAATAAAATTACAAATAAAAGACATCCTCAAGCGCGTCTCCCCGAGGCATAGTTCCCAGAAAGCTGGCAACATTTCCCCTCTGGATGGCCAGACTGACCCTTTGAGCGAAAAAGCTACCAGCCCTCCGATCACCAGACACCTCGACAAGACGCGCGCCGAGGTCCCTAAAAAAAGCAGGCTTCGGGACCCCAAGACCCCAAAGGCTCCACCCCTATCGGGACGAACATGAAACGGTCCTTGTTTGTTATACCATTGATTTCTGAAGCCACAGTCTAATAGCATTTCACAGGCGTCGGAGTGTGACGGTCGGAGGCGCCCCTTGGAGTCAGCGATGTTCGGCACTGAGCACATCGCTTTAACCGATTGCGAAAACAAAGTATGCCTAATCAAGTCTTGGCCTGCCTGTCCACAGCACCCGGCGTTTCCACCGCCTGAGGAGTTTATATGCAATTCTATTGGTGGAAACCGCTTCTGTAGCTTTAGCCTTAGATGTCAAACCACTAACTTGGCGATTATTGCATGACTTTGCACACAGTGCCATCTAGCCCAAAGCTAAGCAACTAGACTTGTGTCATGGTGGCAAGACAACGGATACAGAAACACCTAGAAAAGAAACATGTATAAATCCAAAATATTTGTTTGTGGCGGGAATTGAATCCGCAACCTTCTGAGTTGCAATAAGTAATCGAAAAACAGTACATCAGTAGATCATACAAATATGACTTCTACGGTAAGAATTGAACCTGCAACCATTTGCGAAGTAGACAAAGCGCGTCAACTGAGGGAGTCAATCCTGAAAAAACAATTTTTGGAAAAAAAATCTTTTTTCGACGTTTTGATTATGTTGCAATAGTCATGGTCGCTAGGAGACTGTGACTATTTCTATATATACTTAAAGTACATATACCTATTGTTTATTATTATTTTTTATATAGGTAGGTATAAGCATAGGTACCTACCTATTTAATTTCATCATCAGTTCTTGGTCGTAGTTGTTGATTCAGTGCTGGTTTTTGAAACAACAATGGATATTACCATTTGAACTCGTATCAGTCTTAAACTCAATCGATTAAACTCGATTGTAAAACTGACTATCACTAAATTTTTAACAGAAAAAATAAAGCTTAAATTGAAAATAATTCATAATTACCTACATTTTTTTTCTTAGCTTATAATCTAAGCAACAACGAAAAGTTCAACGACATTATGTTTTCACTTCAATATTATTTCAAGGTTAAAAATAAACGGCATGTTTACAGCAGTCTTTAGTTCTAATTATAGAAAGTGCTACGAATTTGCTACGAAAATAATTACTTTTCCGTAGAGTTTGGAAAAGTTGAAATTAAGGCACATTTCACTTCAGAATCGTGAAGTTAGATAATGTTACCGTGGTAGAATATAATGAATTAAAATCACTACATAGTATTAAATAAAGTCGCTTCCCGCTGTCTGTCTCTATGTATGCATAGATTTTTAAAAGTACGCGACGGGTTTTGATCATGTTTTGTTGCGGTTTTTTTTAATAGATAGAGAATTTATTCAAACAAACGTATGAAATAGTAAACACACAAATAAGTAACATAACTTGAGAAGTGTCAAGGGACACCCGGATAGAACGAAGTTTCTTTCGATTAATTAGTGAAGGAATTGTAATAAAATCAAAAAGTGTTATTACAACTTTTGGTCTTATTTTTTTTCCGCCTGGCCTCTTTCGCAACGCACCATAAGGAACTTCCTTCCAATAAGAGATAGTTACGAACATAGACGACCCAGTTGGCACAATGGTCACCATGCCGGACTGCCAAACACAGGGTTGCGGGTTCGATTCCCGTCTCAGACAAGTATTAATGCTTAGATATTTGTCTTTGGTCTGGTTGTTTCTATGTATTTTAAGTATATATTTACAAAAGAAAAGTATAAAAGTAGTATATCCGTTGTCTAGCACCCATAACACAAGTCTAGTTACTTAGCTTGGGGGCTAGATGGCGATGTGTGGAATGTCCTGCAATATTTATTTATTTACTAGCTGTGCCCCGCGGTTTCACCCGCGTAAGTCCAGATCCCGTGGGAATATCGGGATAAAAAGTAGCCCATGTTACAATTCTATTCAATGCAAACAATCAAATTTACGCAGCGCACGCAACGGAAGCCTTCAAATATGAATAATTTTACCCGTTTTTGCAACATTTTTCACTTATGCTTCGCTCCTATTGGTCGCAGCGTAATGTTATATAGCTTAAAGCCTTTCTCGACAAATGGACTATCCAACACAAAAATAATTTTTCAATTCGAACCAGTAGTTCCTGAGATTAGCGCGTTCAAACAAACAAACTCTTCAGATTTATAATATTAGTATAGATTTATAGAGTCGAATTCGAGTAATATTCGAGAAAAGTATCGATAGTAGTGGCGTTGTTTTGTTATTGTATAGCGCGGGAACGAAGAGGCCGTTTCGGAGTCACTCGGAGTGTCGGCGTGAATGATAGTTTAAGGCGCTCTTCCAGTACCGTGTGTAGGTATTCACATTACCTTAGCCCCCGCTCTCAAAGACTGTTATATTTGATCGATTTGCAAAACATTTGAGCATTATTATCCATAAATATAGTTCCTAGAGGTCAAAACCTATCATTTAATTCATTTTTAGAAAGAAACGTTAACTATTTTTGAATAAAACCCGATAAACGATCTAATAATTATCTGTTTTCTAACATTTTTTTTATCGAACGAAGTTGTTCATATCATGTTTCCAACCACAATAAACAAAAATATGGTTATTAAACTACAATATCCATTTATATCAAAATAACAAAAAAAGAGTATTTGATTACTTAGATTTGCTTAAAACAAAGGTCGATTTTGGTAGCTCTATTAGCACCTGCCCTTAACTCGCGCCGAACTAAGGGGAATGACACTTTTTTCGGGCCGGCCGCATACTGCTGCCAGATGGCCGACTAAACTCGAACGAAACTGCTGTCACCTCGTTTCGGAGCAAAGCTGTACGGTCCGTGTCAGAATTGCAGACCCACTGTAGAGTTGATATTGATATTATTAGAATGTTTTCAACTGAATCAAGATTCTGAGGTCTTGCTCGAGTTCAAGTTTAAATTCTTTTAACTCACAAAATAAGATAAATATTATTATAAAAACTTGAGAGGTGTCAAGGGACACCCGGATGGAACGAAGTTTCTTTCCATTAATTAGTGAAGGAATTGTAATAAAATAAAAAAGTGTCGTTACAAATTTTGGTCTTATTTTTTTCCGTCTAGCCTCCTTTCGCAACGCGCCATAAGGAATTTCATTCCCAAAATATTCCATTAATATTAGAACTCTACAGTGGGTCTGCAAATCTGACTCCGACCGTACAATAAATAAATATTGCAGGACATTCTACACATCGCCATCTAGCCCCAAGGTAAGTAACTAGACTTGTGTTATGGGTGCTAGACAACGGATATACCTACTACTTATATTACTTTTCTTTTGTAAATATATAACAATATCAATATCTACTTTTATTGTTTTTTTTCTTTGTTATAAAGATGGTTTAGATGGTCGCCCTGACCCGAAGACCCTCGCGTGGTCACCGTTCGATTCACCAGCCATGGACTTGTTTCGCTATTGGCATAGCATTGATACGACGTACAAAACCGATCTATTCTGAACCGTATTGAAGACGGTAAAGGCACAATTTGCATTGTTATCACACGCCAGTGATAACGTTCGTTCGCAAACGTTCCGTCGACGAGCGAGCCATAAATGAAAACATGTGTTTACTATCGTACGACCTAACCTAACTGACAGCGGGAAACACGATGAAACTCTCCGAGATGGTGTCTACTCTCGCTTGCTGAAGCGAAGATACGTTACGATCGAATTAATTTAATGTAGAGCACCGTAGTCGCTAGACTAGTCCAACAAAAACATGTCAAAGACTCGTTGACGAAAAAGAGGCGTTATTTCAAAATACCTATTTCGGAATTTCAGGACCGAAATCAACTTCATAACAATTAACGATACGACCCCCGCCTCTAAATTCCTCGCCCCGAGCGTGCCCGCTATACGTGGCGATACGACGCCTTCGCATAGATAGAATAGAGAGCGGTTTCGGAACGCACCCGTACAACGAGCGGCGGCGGGGCGTCAGTGTGCGCGGCGCGCTTCGCTGTGTGCGTCTCTATACAGACTCACGCACACACCCGCCTCGCCGGTGAGCGCTGTTCACCGCACTCTGTGAGCGCAAACAACCATCTATAAGGCCACGCTATAGCTGACGGAGGGACGGGCCGCGCTACATGCCGATTGACAACGCTCAGTTTTCTTTGTTTCCATATTTTTTAAATTTTCGTAGATTTTTTGAAGCTGTTAATTTTATTTTGAACAACAATAGTTATTAAAATAGATAGATTTCAGACTATGTCCAAGAAGATTTTTTATTTAACTTTAAAAAATACTTTAGAATAAATAAAATAAACACCTTTCAAAATGGTATGAATACATGATAGTAAGCAAACTTAAATATTTATTATATAATCTATAAGGGCCACTTTCAAATTTCGATCTTAATTATTGTAAAAATGTCTGGCTGAACTTCTGTATTTATACAAAGTTCTCAGCAAGGATAATTTAATTCACCTTTTCAGTTTTTTACACGCATAGATGATCAACTTTTGTTTGACGACGTTTGGAAATATGAACTTTTTTCCGGATATTTTGAGGTTAAGTGTGTTTTATTATTTTATCGGTTATGGAGCGAGCTGAACTATAGCAACGTTCCTAAATCAATTAACGATGTTGTTACGAAGGGTTTAAAGAAATAGAAAAAACACTTACTTGGATAGCTTACCGTTCCGAAAGCTAGTACCCAATTGGTACTTCTGGTACACAGAAACATAGAGACACACTACGTAGGTATAGACAAGCAATCAAAATCATACACCTCATTTTTACATTTACTTCTTTTACAACTGTGATGTAAATAATTAAACTCTGAGTATCCATTCTTTTTCTAGTTTTTCCCAATTTTAGGATATTTTTAAATAATAACGAATACTTGCAAGCAGTTTTTCGTAATTGATAATTCAATTAACATCCACAATTGGGAATTTTTCTTATTTAATCTTTGTTTTTTAATTAAGGAATATAAACTAATGGAAACGATTTTGATAGATATGAGTAGAAAAAGTTTATAATTTATTTGGTAATACAGTAGATAACCTGTGCAAATAATTTAATTTTGGAGATAAATGTTTAAATACTTTTTATAATTTAGTTTTTGTTGGACATAAAATATAAATGATTATTTCTAAAAATGTATGTTTGATAATATTATAATATTTTAAGTTCTTTAATGTGGAAAAAAAGAGTAAAAAAACGTATGTATGATTTTAAGAAAACGAAAAAAATAAAAGCTTTTGACAAACCCCATATAGCTTCCAGGAAAGCTTACCTTAAGCATTATATTTTAGCAAAAGAATAAATTTAAAAACTCTTTCTAGTACTATAAAAAATCAAAATGAAACTTCCCATACAAACTAAATCAGAAAACGGTGAATCGGCTTGAGGCGCGGCCCGGCCGGTATATTTCCGACATAATACCGCTGCGTCGAGCGATTACTACTATATATTCTATATACATTTAATAGCTATACAGGCGCGCATAGAACTGGCCGTACTTATGTGAGCGCTGCCTCGTGAACACAGTCAGCGCTGAAGCGCTTCGTGGCAGAACGTCGTCTAACAGTACAATGTATCTCAGCGCTGTAGCGCACCGCTTTCTAGGTAGTCGGCTTATTATTATCGTAGATTGGCGTCGGCGCAACTACACGGCGTTAGAAGGACGTTCCGTTTTAAATATCAGGTTTTATTATTATGAAGAGCGGCGCAGCGGAGTGCGGACGGCGCGCGGTGGACGGTTGCGTGCGATAACATTTGACATTCGTAATTATTCGAGCGCGGAGTGTGGCGCAGGCGAGGCCGGCTCATTCCGTCACTCTGCGGGGCGGACAAAGAGGTCGCGCGTTGCGTCAGCTATACAGCTACCACCACGCACCGTGCCGTCCGTCCGTACCTACTGCTTGGTGCTCGGCCAGCATGCATGCACCACCCGCACCCGCAACAGCCGCACTTCGCACACTCGCTGCCGAAATACTCCGCTAGCCTTGACTACCAATGAGGACTATTTCCAAACGTTTCCGTATTCTGCCATTGGCGGTAAATCTGCGATTACCATTCGTTAATATTCGACTCTGAAATAAATTAGATAAAAACTTTAGAAAATAATTAGTAAACAGAACAAACGAAATTCTATTCTAATTTGTTTCGTTCTCTAAAATTTTGTTTACTAAATTCGCATTTTCCGAATGGGGCTTAATGAGTCCTAAATTTGTCGGAGGCAGTGGAGACGAAGGCGAGGGGCTCTAGCTAGATGGCGCTATGCGGTAAGGTCGGGTCGCAGCGCGAGGTCGTCACTCGATATCATAAAGTGACTTCTAGTCTGAGAGAGATAACGCGCTGAAGAAAAACACTAGAGCGTCTCGCTCGACTCGATAAAAACACGTGAAATCATAACGAGAATTCGCCCTGAGTAGGGGCTGTTTTCGATGTAGCTTGCTTGCCTCGTTACTTACTGATATAACGTCCGTATTCAAATGAAGCAATGAATTAGGCTTTGTTCATTTACACGAAAGAATGCTGTGTTTCTACGTGGATTCTTTGGATCAAACGCGATACTTTGAGTTCTCGATATTCAATTACCAATTACTAGAACTTTATTACAGTAAATAAGTGAGTAAGTTTTGTTTGTGAGTCAGCAACTTTGGTTGGAATACTTACTTTTTCTTATTACCTACTTGCTTAGTGCTTGTTCTACGCGCCATAACTTTGCGTCTAAAGATTTGTTTTGGTTTTCACCGGAGATAAGAGTTGGTTTTCAAGAGTTTTGATGGGCGGGGAGGGTAGATGGATTATTGGCGTCTTATTAATTAGACGGTAGTTTAATTAATTAAATTATATAAACAACAGTTTGATTTTATAATTATGTTGATTCTACATTTTTAGAAGCTCCACAAATATTAAGGTGAAAGGGTACTGGCGCTCTCTCCATACAAACGACTGTTTCCTCCTCGTTGCATAAAACTTATAACTGCTGTGACCATGCCCCTATGTTTTTTTAATTTGAATTTCTATAATAATTAGTAAATGAAAAAACCAAAACATAGGGGCATAGTCATGGCAGGTATAGGTTTTATGCTACAAAAATATTTGCTCTAGTGTCATTATTCAGGGAGAAAAAAGTCGAGTACGTTTGTATGGAGAGAACGCCCGGTACCCTTGCCTCTTAAGGAGGTACTACGTTGGAGCGAAACTTTTAAGTACGAAATTCATACGAATAACGGTATATCGAAAGCTCTTTAGGTCGAATCAAGTTATGAAATAACCAAAATAAAACCTAGCCTATAGGACTTAAAAAAACTACTGGATCCTTTTGATGAATTATGGTATGAGGATACATTGAAAACTTGGTAGTAACATAAGCTACTTTTTATTCCGATATTCTCATGGATTTATAACTAACGCGAGTGAAACCGCGGGGTGTTATTAGTCTTCTACACTAATTTAAAAAGAGAAAAGTTTATATTAATTTGTAAAGAAATTGAAACTAATTGACCGATTTTGATGAAACTTGTTATGAGGATAAATCCTTGGGAGTAACAGGCTTCTTTCAATTCCGAAATTCCCACGGGATCATTACTTACGCGAGTAAAACCGCGGACAGCTGATAGTAGAGAATATGTGTGTCAATATGAGCGTGATTCAGTCAGACGGCGGGCGGCGGCATAACGTCACCCTCCCGTTCCCTAATACCTAAGGAGCCTACTTAGTTAAGCGCTACTTCTGAAATTTAAAATCCTTAAATTATAAATTCAAAAGTTTGTTTATTTATTTGTATGTTCCCTTCACGGTCAAACTACTAGACCGATTTGGATAAAAATCGGTATAGAAGTAGGGGATGGAGAAGAACATAGGATGCTTTTAATCCCGAAATTCATGTGGGATCGAGACTTTCGGGTGAAACCGCGGCTAGTATTATTATAAATCAGCAATTTATTGTATCTAAGTAAAGTCGGAATACCAATTAGCTGAACCCCACGTGACCCAGAGCTCACTCGCACATCTGTAAGGTTATAATAAAGTCTTCTTCTTCTTTAAGTTCCACCCCTTTCGGAGGTTGGACAGCATCAGGGCAATTTTCACCTTCGAGGTTGCCGCTCTGAAGAGCGAGGTAGTGCTGCAGCCGAACCAATCCCTCAGGTTCTTCAACCAAGGGTAGCGCCTTCGGCCAAAACCTTCTCTTTCCAGCAATCTTTCCCTGAATGACGAGTTCGAGCATCTTATAGTAATGTTAGCTGATTCTGTTTTTTTTTTTAAATCGGACACACGGAAAGAAACACAGAAAAGAAAGTGATCTTATAAGGGTTCCTTTTTTTACCTTTTGAGGTACCGAACCCTAAAATAACAAGAGCAAAATACTACATTTTTACAGATGTGCGAGTGAGCTCTGGGTCACGTGGGCTTCAGCTAATTGGTATTCCTACTGTACATGTGTACCTTAACGCTAGTATAATTTAAAACTTCCTGATTATTTACATCAAACTTCGACGAATAATAAAAGCTGCTACGAATTTAAGTTGCAGAATACCTAAGTTTGTTTATCAAGTTTTTTCCTAATGATTTGCTATGAAGGTCAGACATTAGAAAACTAAATTTAGATTGGTGCCGTTACCTTTATATATTATTGGAGTTTCTTTAGGATCAAAGTGAAGAGGATCTTCTTGGACAGCGGATCTCTAAATATTGTAGTCTATACTTAATTAAGGAAAAAATAAAGATTCTTGTAATACGTATTTCTCACAGTTCAGGTTTCATACGAATCCATTCCAAAACCAGTTTGTTCTAGCTGCCTACATAGCGACAGTTAACACATCAGCTATCTGTATAATTTAGACTTTACTCAGAGGTGTTAAAGTTGAGAATCGTTTAGCAAACTTACTAGAATTGTCAAAATTATATAACGCACCCAAACTAGCTCTATGTACCTACGAAGCACGGTGAATTAAGGCTGTATATGATGATAAAATACAAACGTTATTGCTTGGAAACGCGTCCCACTGTTGGACTTGGAACTAAGCAGCTAAGCAGCTGACAGTCGCGCTCACAAACGTACCTAAGCGAAACATTAGTTAAGTCATACTTTCGCTGACGCTGAATGTTGGTTACAAAAGTTAAACATAGCAATCCTTAGTGTCACTTAGGAACGTCGTTGAATACAGTTACTTACCTAAATAATGCAAATATAAAATTTAAAAAATATTCTTATTATTAATTTTTCGAGACTTGAACAAATCTATACTTATATTATAAAGCTGAAGAATTTGTTTGTTTGAAAGAATTTTTCAATTCGATCTAGCAGTTCCTGCGATCAGCGCGTTCAAACAAAAAGCGAAAGCCCAAGAATAAATTTCCCAGTTTTTTTTTTTAACATTTCCCACTGATTCTTCGCTCCTATTAGTTGCAGCGAGATGTTATACAGCCTAAAGCCTATCTCGACAAATAGAATATCCAACACAAAAAGATTTTTCCAACTCGAACCAGTAGTTCCTGGGATTAGCGCGTTCAAATAAACAAACAAACTCTTCAGCTTTATAATATTGGTATAGATATGACATATTAACTATATTAATCTTTTAAAGGCTGAAAAGGACAAGGAAACTAAGTACTTGGACTTGACCCACGAGATCCGCCATGTGGGACGTTGATTCTACGAGTATTGTTCCGAGTCGTATCGGCTAATAGATTGATAGCGAAGAGCCTTGATCAACACCTCACTGCCGAAGCGACGAAACGGTCTTCTAGGTTTAGGTTTTTATAATAATTTACTGTTTTTGTGCAACATTTATACGCTCCGCGATTTCAATCGCGTAAGCCCAGATCCCGTGGGTATATCGGGATAAAAAGTTGCCTATATGTTAATCCAGATCTCCAGTTATTTAAATGGTGAGAAAATCAGAAAAAAATTACGATCGGGACGTATGCGGGTGAAACCGCGCAGTTAGTTTTTGGAACGAAGTTCCTTATGGCGCGTTGCGAAAGGAGGCTAGACGGAAAAAAATTAAAACCGAAAATTGTAACGACACTTTTTGATGTTATTACAATTCCTTCACTAATAAATCGAAAGGAATTTCTTTCTATCCGGGTGTCCCTTAACACCTCTCAAGTTTTTTTATTTTTCTTGAGTAAATAAATTATTTGTTGTGGTCTAGGTGTTTTTGCATATTTAATTAATATGTATTTAGAATAAAATAATAAATAAGACGTACTTTAATTGCTTAGCCTAGACGGCGGTGTGTGAAATATCCTGAAATATTTACTTTATTTATTTACCTGTGACACTATACAAACGAACATTACCTACTGAAAGAACTTGAAAGGCGCGCACGCGCACGCAACATACTGGTTTCCGTGTTTTTCTACCGTCATAGCCACAAAGCCAGGTTATTTGACGGTCCATTTGATAAGCGGTATCGTCTGCTTATACGATGTGACTCAAGTCTATCATTATGTCCATCGTACATATAGATAATGAAAAGTTACAAATTGTACTTTATTTTTTATTTCTTGAATTAAAACTTTTTTGAAACCTATATTTCATAGTTTATTTAAAAAAAAATGGTTGTCTGTAAAGTCGGTTTGCGGACCATAATATTACGTGATAATGTCATAAAAAAAAAGGGAAATTTTTGATGGAATTTTCGTTACGGGGAGCACATGTATTGATATTTAAATTGCAAGTATAACATAATTTAACATTCTCAATAAAATTGTCTATTTAATTAATGAATGGATGAGTTACACTTGCGAAGTAAACATAAATGAACATAACTGTGATTAGAAGCAGAATGAAATATTTTGAAAAAAAAATATTTCTTAAAACTGTGATGATAAATCTGCATAAGAGTTTTGGCGGGAACGTGTTAACAACATGTCGTGCTGCAGTTTTATTTTCATGAAAGTTAGTTGTAAGCCGAGTTGAATTGTATAATTCTGGTGGAATGTTATTCAATTTAGTTCTGTGAAAGTGCACAAGTGTTGTGAAAGTAAAAATCAGTGTCAAACATGAAGTTTTCTCGTTGTCTCCAAATCTCCTATTAAGTTTATGGTAAACTTGCCACCGCTTTACTATAACCCCTGACTTGACGGACTATGACGACTTTGACTGTTTTCAAACACTTAGGCCCGATATATGAAAAATCGGGTCATAATTTGATGCATAATATAACTTGACACTGGCTAAATGCACAAGCCGTGCGAAGCCATAATTAATAGAAAAAAAATCTGCATAAGAACTGCAGAAATGCCAAAGATAAAATTTGGCGATATCTACTAAAATTCACTAATTCATTGATGGTTTTTTTTTGCACTTTCATGTCCATTTTATTCCTTAATTCTCAAAATTGTGAGCAAATAGAAATAAAAAACAATAGGTTTATGTGATAGTCACAGCATGAAATTTAGTGGACTGATTGAAAACTTTTTAATGCACAGATAAATCTACACATAAAAACAAATGACTGGTTTAACATAAATTAACGTGATAATTATTAAAATAATGTGATAATTAAGCCAATAGGTTAAATTGAAACGCATGCGGATTAAGTTGGTGGTCAGTTTGCCACAGTTAAAAAAACTGAAAATGAGCTAAAACTATGAAATGGCTCAAAATACCTTAACGAAAATCACCACATGGTGGTGTTCTATTTATCGATGGCATTTTCTTTAGACCTTAAGCCGATTGATTCATAAATAAATATATATTTCCAAATCCTGCCTGAACGACTAACTGATATTATTATATCAACGTATGGTTCAAACCAAATGATGAATAAAGCAGGCCTTTGGCATACTGATAGCTATTGCGTAGGCATCCGCTAAGATTTTGAAAAATTCAAACCCTATAATAGTTGGAAAAAGTCGTGGGCAAAAGTTTGTGGTAGTTGATATGATTCCGAAGGCACACAGCCTAACCTAGTTTTTAAGACAATTCGAAGTGAACCCATGCACATACATTTCATGTATACTATACATTTCATGCACTATACGTGAATTTACCACTATAAATACTACACATGAATGAAATAAAAAAAAATGAATTTTATAATTTTTGAATTTTGAAATTTATTAATACGAAAGCTTTTGCAGCGGCTGTAGAACTTTATTTACAGCACGATAGCTGATCACTGTTTTGTGGAAAAGCATTAAATCGACATTCAATGCTTTTAATAAAATAAAAAATAGACCACAATCTATATCCAACTATATACTTTTCTATACTAAATACGTGCTTGCTTATACTGAAAATTATCAAAAGGAAAGATTTCGAATAGGCATCAAAACTAGTCGTCCGATTTAGATGAAATTTGGTATGAGAATACATTGATTCATTAGGAGTAATTTAAGCTACTTTTTATCCCGATATTCCCACGGGATCGAGAGTTACGTAAGGAAATCGAGGAGCGCTACTAGTAACTAATACTTTCAAATTATAAACAGGAAAGATTATTTTTGTTAAGAATATGCTCAGAAAATAGACGACTGATTTTAAGGAAACTTGGTATGAGAATACATTGATTCATTAGGAGTAACTTAGGCTACTTTTTATCCCGATATTCCCACGGGATCGTGAGTTACGCGATTTAAACCGAGGAGCGCTGCTAGTAAATAATACTTTCTTAGCTAACAAACTTTAATAATAGTTGGTAAGAACCGTGCTAAGTGTCGCCTAATCAACGGTAATCAACGAGTGACGACGACGGCTCGGGAATTATTTGGCAATTCCGTCAAGTGCTTCCCAGGGACCGATTATTGTCCTGGACTCTTAAGACTTTTTCACTCACTTGTTGATCACTTCAGCGGATGATGAATGTAACAAGGTCTACGCTCGCTGTATTTTATCTCATTCTGCATATAATATATGTCATACAACTAATTTGACGTTCGTATACTATTGCTTTATTTTATATGCAATTTCAGACGTTTTGCTATTTGCTTATTCTGCTTTTATGTCGTCCAGCCCCCTTGCTTTATATTATCTACTAGCTGCGCCCCGCGGTTTCACCCGCGTAAGTCCCGATCCCGCTGAAATATCGGGATAAAAAGTAGCCTATATGTTAATCCAGGCCTCCAGCTATCTACATACCGAATTTCATTGCGATCAGTCCAGTAGTTTTTGCGTGAAGGAGTAACAAACACACACACACAAACTTTTACATTTATAATATTAGTAGGATATCGCCAATCGACATACTTTTTTCTGGATTTGAGGCGGTTGGTCAACGTAGTTTTTTATACATAGTTAAATTAATTTAACTTCCTTACATTGAATGGGCGCCCAAACGAATAGGGATCAAGTTAAATTGGTACTTACCATACCACGGCAAGGGTAGAGAAAGAGAGCTGAAACTAATGTACGGAACCCTGGGCGCGCGAGTACGACTCGCCCTTGACCGGTTTTTTTTGTACCTACATCCCTGCTAATGAAATGTTACTTCTTAAACTTGCATCGCAGGTAGCTACATGCAATATGGCATCCTATATATTTTAACTCAATTTAAATTTTAGCTTGTATTCAGCATGAAGTTACTATCTGACATTTTATATGAAAAGCTTGACATCAGAGACGATTACAAACTTCTTAGTTTACTAATCAATACATACATAACAGATCTACACAAAGATATATATCTAAGTAAAATACTTAGAATAAGGTACAGTTTAAAATCGGCAAGAGATGAGATTTACAGGGGGACCTGCCTCCTTAGATAAGATTGCTTTCTATTAGCGATATCGCCAATCGAGAGACTTTTTTTAAATAATTTTTGTATTAAACTAACACAAGTTAACGAAAAGTCACGAAGTCTTGCGTTGAAGAAAAAAAGTGGTAGATAAGTTCTATCATAAGCTAATTTTATACAATGTTTTATGACAATTTCATACAATTAAATCTATCGATTGGCGATATCGCTAATAGAAAGCAATCTTTTCTAAGGGGGCTGAATAATCAGACGTGAGCCATTGGCTAGTCGTCTCTAAATCTAATAGAAGAGAAGTTTCTACTGATAAAACTAACTATGAAAGAGTGCTCACGGCTCCCAATCGTATCTTTAGCTACCAATTTAATACTAGTGCCGAAACCATTTCTAGATGGTTCTTTTCAACTTTTTAAGGAAATAAATAAATATTGCAGGGCATTCCACGCATCGCCATCTAGCCCCAAGCTAAGTAACTAGACTTGTAGTATGTTTGCTAGACAAGGGATATACCTACTTTTCTTTTGTAAATCTAAACTTATAATACATAGAAACAACCAGACCACAGACAAATATCTAAGCATAAGTACTTGTCTGAGGCGGGAATCGAACCCGCAACCCTGTGTTTGGCAGTCCAGCATGGTAACCATTGTGCCAACTGGGTCGTCTAAAAATATCTTCATTTTACCTTATTATTTAACTAAGTTAACTTTTGCTTTTAATTACGTAACTATTAAAACAATGTAATTGTATTGATAATGTGAATCCGCGACTCATTGCTTCGTATTCGCTTATCACACCTACTACGTCACGACACGAGCGAAGCGCCGCGCCGCCGACCGACACGCCTGCGCACTACGACCGTCTAAACACTTTTCATTTTCCAATAATACGTAGGTAGACAGTTTAGTTTAGAAGGTATAAATACAAAAACAGTATTTATTTTGTATAAACGTCGCATAGAATAACTAAACTTAATTACGCGGAAGATTGGTAGTTTTACGTGAACTTTTACAGCGGGTGTACCGGGGGCTCTCTTCATACAAATGTATCCGAAAGTTTTCTCCCTGGATAATGACACTAGAACAATTTTTTTGGCATAAAACTTGTCTTAACTGCCATGACCATGACCCTAAGTTTTTTTTTGTTTTTTAAATCTTAATATCTATGATAATTAGATAATGAAAAAAACCAAACCATAGACATGGCAGTTATAGGTTTTATGGCACAAAAATATTTGTGCTAGTATCATTATCCAGGGAGGAAACAGTCGACTACGTTTGTATGAAGAGAGCGCCGGTACCCTTTTACCTTAAAAAGAGCATGTTGTTTTAGAAGCGACAAAGAAGAAGTACCTAATTTATTTATATTAATATTATTAATAATTCACAAAGCAGTTTAATGACAATAATTAACTGAAGAACAGTCTTTAGTTAGTTATTGTCATTATAATCCTCTATGTGAATTACCAAACTTTTATTTTTACTATTGGATTTTATTCTTTAACTATCGACTAAGCTGAGGAGGTAGTATAGGTGCTGGGCAAGCCTCCATCTTCACGCAATTAAAGAGGTCTTGTTGCGGAAAACAGCTCCTATACAAGTACAAGTCGTTGCTAATGGTGACTTCTTGCATTAAAACGATGATTTGAAAAGGGAAAAAAATATCCATAAAAAAAAATACTGGACATTCAACACCTCGCCATCTAGCCCCAAGCTAAGTAACTAGACTTGTGTTTTCGGTACTAGACAACAGATATACTACTTTTATACTTTTATTTTCTAAATATATACTTATAACTAGCTGCGCCCCGCGGTTTCACCCGCGTAAGTCCCGATCCCGTGGGAATATCGGGATAAAAAGTAGCCTTTGTGTTAATCCAGGTCTCCAGCTATCTACATACCGAGTTTCATCGCAATCGGTCCAGTAGTTTTTGCGTGAAGGAGTAACAAACACACACACACACGCACACACAAACTTTCACATTTATAATATTAGTAGGATAGGATGCATAGAAACAACCAGACAAATATCTAAGCATAAATACTTGTCTGAGGCGGGAATCGCATAACCCTGTGTTTGGCAGTCCGGCATGGTGACCATTGTGCCAACTGGGTCGTCATACCATAGATCTACCAGTGGAACCATATTGGTGGATCCTAGTGGAATGAGGCGTGACTGGTAGATTGCAAATATTAATATCCATCATTGTCCTCATTATCTCACTTCATTCATTGTTTAATGCCCTAACTGACCATTACTACAAACTAAATTACTATCATTATAATAAAACTTAATATTAAAATTCAATAATCGAATAATTAAATATTTCACACATATAAATACTAATTGGAAATAAATATTATTTGTGAATGCTACGTTTTGTATATGAGTAATAAACTAATATAGGGAAATGTGTAAAATGTTATGTTATGCAAAAATGTATTTATAGTAAGTTTTAATTAATTAAATCAGCTGCGCTCAGAAACTTTCCTAAGGAAAACTTTAGTTACCTACGTAATGATTTGTCACATTTTCGCAGTTTTTAGTCGATTTTCAATTTCTTGAATATGTAAAGTACATCTAATTACTCTTTTTGTAGATCTTCAGACCCCGGTTTTTTACTTATTTTCATCAGTGCGACTGCGGGGCTCCCGAGCAAACTATGCTCCACCTCTTGACCTGCCGCTCCAGCCCTAATAGCTGTACATTGGCTGACCTGATGTCAGCTAATAACAACGCCATAGACCAGTACACTGGAGTGGGCGGATCTGACCCTACTTCATCAATTCTCCCTTTGGTTTGTGCTATCGATACGAAGAAGAAGTATCCCCCTTATTCCAAAACGAGGTTTAAGAATAGTCCGAGATGTAGATTTAAACCTTAGATTTAGACACAGATTTACTCGTACACTATAGTCTAAACACTATCCCATAGATTGTGATTAAAATCACATCTCGGACTATCCTTAAACCTCGTTTTGGAATATGGGGGCTTGTGTCCGCAACAAAATTGTAGACCTACCTTAGAGATCTAAACTCGCAATTATTAGTAGATATTATGTTTTATTATAATTATGTTTGTCCGATATATTAATGATATAAAGGACTTAAACATTCTAATAATAGCAATGTTTGACCTCTACGGTGGTCTGCACTTTTGTTGCCTGATTGTATACAAACATACATTTTTATAGATTCTACTTTCATATTGCCATTCCTATTGCAGTAAGTTGCAGCAACTTTTAGTTGGGTTATAAGATATTTAAGAAACTAATCAAATAAATTGATTGAAGCAGGCCGAAATATCCGCAATGGCAAATTGAATTGAAAATATAGAATTCATCTTTTCCATACTTTTGAAATTTAATCTATCTATAAATATAAAATTCGAAGTCATGACTACCAGTGGTGGCCGTTAGAACAATAAATTATTTTTTGTACATTAAAAATAATATTAGTCTCATCGGGCCCCACTGGTAGCCATGGGGCGCTAGTATACCGTCAGTCATGACTTCGAATTTAAATCTATACTAATATTATAAAGCTGAAGAGTTTGTTTGTTTGAACGCGCTAATCTCAGGAACTACTGATTCGATTTGAAAAATTATTTTTGTGTTGGATAGTCCATTTATCGAGAAAGGCTATAGGCTACTTTTCATTTTGATATTCCCACGGGATCGGGAGTTACGCGGGTGAAACCGCGGAGCGCTGCTAGTGTTTGATATATCAATGCACAGCACAAACCAATGGACAGACATATAGCTATTATGATGTAGGCATCCGCATAGAAACGATTTTGAAAAAAAATCAGTAGTGTAGGGGACACTATTCAATAAGTGTCATGCAGTACATTACATCACTTTGAAACGTCTTAATAATTAAGTTAAGATGTGTGCATTCGGAAAGCGCCCACCAATGAGAAGAAGGCACAAGAAACTCATGGGGTTTAAAAACATATAAAGCAATTACATGATTTGGTGGTAGTTTCTCGTACTTTTCTTGAGTTTTTGAAAAGATTCTAATATTTAAAATTACCGTGGGTAGGTACTTACAAAATTTTAATAGGTTGTTAGTGTATTAATAAACGTAAATTTGCAAGAGTTTTTTTTTAATTTCTATAAATCAATTTCAATTTCTGTCATTGTTACTATGTATGGTATTGTTTTTCATTTTAGCTTTGCAGGATTTGTATATATAGCCAATAAGAGCCAGTACTATCAAGCGATCTTTGAATCAATCAACCTTCTTTCTTCCATCTTTTTGTTTTGCTAAAACCAGTCTTTCTTTAACGAAACTCCAACGTGGTATTTTTTGTGTTCACTTCACATTACATAATAAATCACAGAAAATACCAGTAAAAGAAAAAATACGCGACGAATTTAGAACCTCTTCATTTAAAGTCTATTAACCATAGAGTCCCTCATTTGGCCGCAAAATCACCAGTTTTATAATTTCGTTTCGTTCGTATTTTTATTAATAAATGTATATTTCTAATACCTATAATAAACTTATATGAGACCGACCTCTTTTATAATCAACCAGTAAAGTAACACCACTAACTGCATCAGCATTTTAAGGACTTTTTCGAAAAGTGCGCGCACAGCAAAATATGACTCTTCAGAGTTGCGCGAGCGCATTTATAGGCAGTACCAGCGTGATATTAAAAAATAAACTTTAGCTCGTAAGAATAAAGTTCGTTTACTTATGGTTCTTACTATTTGCAGCTTGGCACACGCGTGCACCTTGCGCATAAAATATATGTTTATAGTGCAAGTTTTTATCCTGTCATGTTACAATACTAGTTCTTCGCTTTGAAAATTTATTGTAAGTAAGTATAGTTTTTTATAGTTTTTTGACGACCCAGTTGGCACAATGGTCATCATTCCGCACTGCCAAACAAAGGGGTGCGGGTTCGATTCCCGCCTCAGACAAGTATCTATGGTTAGATATTTATCTGTAGTCTGGTTGTTTCTATGTATTATATGTATATATTGACAAAAGAAAAGTAAATAAGTTGTATATCCGTTGTCTAGCATCCATTATACAAGTCTAGTTATTTAGCTTGGGGCTAGATGGCGATGTGTGGAATGTTCTGCAATATTTATTTATTTATAACTCTTTTTTCAGTACAAAGCAAATGATTAAAAAATTGAATAATTCTTGAAATACACACATCACATTTAAAAAGGATCTTGAAATTACAATTCCCAGCAAGAACAAAAATACATAATCTGTATCATAAAGTACTTATTCTGTAAAAATTTCAACTGTCTTGCTATCATAGTTCATGAGCTACAGCCTGGTGACATACAGACAGACCAACGGTAAGTGGAGTCTTAGTAATAGGATGCCGTTTTTATCCTCTGGGTACGGGACCTTAAAAATATGTCGCAACATCTCCACTATTCAACTAAACAGCTCAACTGGTTAAGCAGTTGCTATGTACTTAGGTACGCACTCTTTTTTTGACGTGAAAATGTCTTTTATTACGGTCGATAGATTAGACTTGCAAAAAATCAAATGTAACGACTGGAATGTGTCAGGGATGTGACGTCACAATTCGTTTCACGTGCTCCACTGCGACTGCGCCCCAAGTACAGCCTACCTATTTTTAAGTTTGAGAAATTAATTATGACATAAGAATATTAAAAGATATTATAATATAATACTCGTACAAAATTATTATTTTGAATCGAAATTTGGAAAACAGAAAACGTCCTAATATTAGGAACAAAACAAAAGCGCGGAGCGTTTAAAATCTGCCGCTTTTCTGACATTCTACCCGTTTGTTGATGGCAACGTTATTGATCGCAGCATTTTCCATTGCTGCTGTGCGACCATCGATGTATGATATCACTAAACTTTACCGGCCATGTATTGTAAAAGACACTGTCGCTTTTCTTTTGATATCACTCTAAAATCCTACAGCTAAACAGGGTAAGGGCGTAGCCAGAAGGTAAGCAAGTGGCGCACTCTCGTGAGAGATGAACGAACAGATAAATCAAGACCGCGTTTATTGCGAAGATTTCGCCGCAGGATGTCGTTCCATCGTCGGCTAACATCCGCAGCGATGTATGGATAGCAGTTGAGAACGCGCAATGGAAGCGGATCGCGAGCATGCGCCCGATGTGTTGCGTGCCGAGCGAGCGTCGCTGTCGGTCACGTGGTGCGCGGTGCAGGGTCGCAGCTAGTGCGGCCTCCGGCCCTCTTTGCCGCAACGCAAATCGTTGAAATCAAAACTTTCACGCTACGAGATCGCTACGAAGTTTTACTGCTACAAACTTCCTGCTACGCCGGTCGTAGCGCGCCGCACTCAAAACTTTGTTCAAAAGCTTTTTTATTTGTCACTTTCTGTTTGTTATCAGCTAACTAAAACAACTCAACAAGCAATGATACCTATACTTATATTTGATGCATGTTCAATACTTTATACCTATTTAGCTATTCTGACTATGGAGACGACGTTATAGAACATTTCTTGAGTAAAGTTACTTATACCCAAGTGAAATCAGTTGTTCGTCTCTGTATAGTCAAAATGACACATAGATAGGTAAGTAACTACTTAGCTGAGAGATCATGAAAGCTTCAGTTGTCATAACGTGCTTTAATTAAAATAAAGTGTTAAGAGAAATGGTTGGAATGGAAAATACTGGTATTTCCACGTAGTTGTAGGAGTATCAGAGCTGGGTGTATGTGGGTACTGGGTATCGTGTTGGACTGGGAGCTCGTCGTCCGCGTCGGTCGCAGGTGGGGCCGAGCGGAGCCGAACGGAGCCGAACGCGGGCGAGTGAGCGGCCCGTTCAGTCAGTCTGCGCCTGGCCTTCACCACGCCCGCTTGCATGGACGACCGAGCGCTTACAGTGACACATTTTGACAGTTGTTATCGTGATCGTGTTATGTTTTCATATCGGAACTATTATGCTTCATCCCCATGAAAATGTGGAGTGATTTTCAGGTAAGCAATACTTTTATAAGTGTTCTTTTACTTTATTCGGATATTACTTAGTTACGATTTCACCACTGTTTGTTGTGTCGAATTCAACTTGTGTTCTGATTCAGTTTTGTCTTATTAACTTTATCATTTATATTTGTTTTCTATTGGGATCAGTTCAGTTTATATTTTATTTTATCGAATCGTACTTTTCGAAGATTTTTTGATATCTTCAATTTTCATTTTGATATTAAAGTGTGGTTATAGGATGTAGCTTAGGGTAGATTTATATGTATTTTAATCGTTTCTTGAAAAGTAGGTAGTTTGGTAACTAAGACAAAATATTTTTAGAAATAAGTTTACGAGTAGTGTATTGTACGGGGAGATATTTAAGTTAGGTTTTGTATTGTTCTATGGATATATTTCAAAGTTTAATGTAACTTCATCTCTTGATTAATTTAACAGTTTGATATCATGTATCTTGATAACTTAGAATTTCTATAATTAAGCAACACAGCATTTTTGTCTGCATGATGTTACTGCCATTCGGTACATTTTAAGCTGCCTAATCGATTTGAAACTTCTGAAAAATAATACTGAACAAGGCGATCGCGCGCCTTTTTGAATGTGACAGCTTAGCGCGTTTCCGGCGAGCTGTCAAATGCCATGTGATAGATAGAAGGGCGCATTCAGTGGAGTTTTAAATCAAAGCGCGTTATTCGAGTCGAATCTCGATAACTGCGCGGCTCTAGGCAGCAGGCACCGAGCGATCGGGTCGGTCGGAGCGCAAGCGGACGCTCGAGGCAACCGAGAACTCGTCATAGAAATACGTAGCTGCAACTGTCTCTGTCTATCTTGCGGCATCCGTCCCGCTCTAGCATCGGGTGTTTTTGTGTCGAAGCGGGTTTTTTTGTCGGCGGTGCGAGGTTGGCGGCGCTCGACGCTCGCTCGACTCCACTGACTCCACATTAATTATCGCCGAGTTGGCTCGCCATCGCCAGCCGGCACGAACGCACTTTACTTTCTACACCGTTTCGTTATAATATTACTCAAAAACTTTTACGATTCATTCGTTTTAAGAATTCGCTAACGAAACGTTAGACCGAAGTTTTTCATTTAGGTACAACCGTAGAAAGTATATCAAATAAGTATTTCCTATTTCTATAGCAGAAAGTTTAATCAAAACTCATTATTCATTATCATTAGTAAAGTCTGACATAATAATTATTTGGAATACAATTTCAAAATGTCTTTTCCCGAATTGCGTATAAAACTTTTGAAAATAATTTGCAAAGAGTTAGCGAAGTTGTCGTCGGTCGTTGAGATCGTCGAGCCGAAGAGTGTGGGTGATGAGGAGCCGTTGGTTGCCATGGCGACGGCTGGGGCGCCCCGCCCAGCAAGCGCTCCTCCTACTCGCTACTCTACTTATTGAAATTTACTTCTCCACTGGCTACCGAGCCGAATGCTCGTCTATGCTTTGATAATAACACCGTCCTATTAAAATGATTGTCTCAATATGACGCACATCAAATAACCTTATTGTTTATAAAACTTCTTAGGTATCTTATCTATTCGTTTTTCAGGTTCCTTATACAAAGCTTTTATAACTATAAATTAGATTTTAAAGCCGATTACTACTTCTGAGAACTACTCGAAAACATAAGTAATTAAGTCTTACCTTTCTATCATTTGCTTTTAAAGTCAGGCGTTTCTATTTCAAGTAGAGACGCCTGTGGAAAAGCATATAAGAACGCACAGTTCATTAAACTACTCGTAGCTGATTAGTTTTCGTTCAACAAGTACTTAAAATTAGGAAATATTCGTAGCGAATTTGAATTGTAGCGTAGCGCGTAGGGTCAATAAGCTACGAAAACTAATTGCCTACGCGACCTAGGAAGATATCAACGCGTGCATTTTTTAAAGCTCGTAGCAGCACAAACAAAAAATGCATTTAAAAAAAAAATATTTTTTTGAAAAAAATCCTTTTCTTAGGATTCCGTACTCAAAGGGTAAAAACGGCATCCTTTTAACTAAGACTCCACTGTCCGTTCTGTCTGTGTGTCACCAGGCTGTATCTCATGAACCCTGATAGCTAGACAGATAGAGACGTGATAAAGATAGCTAGTTGAAATTTTCACAAATGATGTATGTATATCTATAAAACAGCAACAAAACTAAAAACACAATATAATGGTTTAAGACCCTTTGTATGTTATTCACCTGTTAAACATTTCTCGTTAGGTTATGTATTCTTATTTTGGGCTTGCCAAATAAATGAATGTATGAAAATAAAACTTCTGAAGGATAAATAAGGAAGGTGTAAGAATGTTCCATATTTGTTGCAATCACATGCATCCGGTGAGGAACTACCCTTATCAGATCATATTCATGTAAATAAGTTCTCTCGTCACATCTGGAACTTCATTTTGCATATTATCTGTTGTTTTCTAGAACTTCGGTAAGCGAAAACCTTTTAAAGAAAATATTTATTTTACCGTCGGCAAAACGAATTCTAATTATAAACTCATCAAACTAACAGTTCTCTAATAAATCCAACGATGAGAAAATATAAAGAGAAGTCATAATAATTTGTCAACAAATAATTTTTCCAAGTTAAGCATCTTTATAGGCAACTTATGACTGCGAATAATTATATTTTATCGTGTTATTAACCTTCATCGCGAGTGAATGATCGAACAATTTATTAAACGGTTCATTAAAACAGATTATAAAGCCATAGTCACCGTGAGTAGGCAGTTCCTGTCGACAGCGTGAGCTAAGCACTATTTAAGCCTTGTCTATGTGTGTTACAAGGTTACGGATTTTTTTAAACTTAAGCTTTATCCTGTGAAATATCCACCATAGTTATAAACTATAGCGGTTATTTCACAGGATCAAAATCGTGATCTATACATTTAAAATGCTTTGTCCTGAACTACTGACTGACTGACTGATGGATCAACGCACAGCCTAAACCGCTGATCGTAGAGATCTGAAACTTGGAGGGTATGTTCTTTGTATGACGTAGGCATCGGATAAGAAAGAATTTTCGGAAATTCCACCCCTAAGGGGGTGAAAAGGGGGGGGGCAAAGTTTTTATGGGACAACGTGATTCCTTGGTCCATTTTCGACTTCTACGCGGACAAAGTCGCGGGCAAATGCTAGTCGATCTATAAAATTAAACAACCTTGAATTGAACGAAATATTTACTTTCTTCAGTTATTTTTGCATCATAATTAAACATTAAAAATGTGTATTTGCGTAATCAAGTAGGTATATTATTTATAAAATTCTGTAGATAATGAACACGCTATCAGAGTTCGTTGTGAGTCAGAGCGAGCGACCAAATCACGTAATGAACATCTTTATTACACATTACACCTTTAAATTCACGGTCGCGATGTAAACAATCGACCACGTGGAGTAAAAGTAATAGTAAATCATAAACGAATTAGCCATAGAGCGCGCTACGTCATCAGCGAAGACACGCATAATATGTAATCGCTTATGCAAACGAGCCTAATTATGTAAAGCAATATGAACAGAGCCGACGTGTTTTGACATACACTAACGACCAATTATATGGCTATTGTGTGACTCAGTGAACTTGAAAGACATTACAATAATATAGGGCATCGACACTCGAACGCTATTCAATGACGCGCGTGGTAACAACACCTGTTTAGTTATACTATACTATATGCGAAACAATGTCAGGTGCACCGAATTCAATAAACACGCGATATTTTTATAACATTTGTGTCGATCGTGCCGACCGTAATGTTTCTAGTATTGTTATGCCAAAAGATCGTCTCGTATTAACATAGTTGTAATTTTTTTGTACAGACAAATTGTGTAATTGACAATGAAATCTCCATTCATCATTTTTTGTATCAGTTTTTTCTGACAAATCTTTCAATTTTTTTGGGTACGTACTTAGAGATAATTTGTAAAAAAAATACGTTTTGTTATTTGTAATATGTTCTCGTAGGCAACTGTTCTAATATATTAAACGCCTACACTGACTTTTCTGGTTTGTAAATCGGGAACGTTGGAGTATAATAAACTTCGGAAATAGACAAGTGTACCTCGATTTGCACTAAATATATTCCCCATGGCCTCAATGTCGTTCCGCGACCCAATTACGTGCGGCAATAAAACAATATTATGTGTCATTGAACCCTCGAGTTTGGTGTACGGATGCCTACCTAGGTACGGTATGTAAACAGTGCATCTGGGGGCGACCAACTCAGCCGACGAGACATTCCGACGCCAATAAATTATGTTAATCGACAATCATTGTAGCTGTAATACAGCAATGATAAATATTTTTATTATACGTAATTTTTTGAGGGTCAGGTTCACGGGCGAATTTTGATGTTTTGTGTTCAGGAATTTAAAAGAATGCGTTCACAAACAACAGAAGGTTTCTATTTCTATGTTTATTTATAACAAAACAAATAGCATTTATTTATGCAATATTAAATAGAAGAAAACATAACTAACGCAACAGTTTTCACTAACAGAATATACATTGTATATTTTACTGAAATTATTGCTCTTTTAGACAATAAAATGAAGAAATATATGTACCATTATTACAAAAACAAAATGTGGATTTTCAACATGTTCATAGTTACAATAATTTATAAGAACTTTATATAAATAACTACTTACGAGCATATAAAAGAATTTGAGTAGGACGAGATTGATAGGCATCATAAAATAACGTTTTCTTCTTCCTTCAAGTGGCAATGTTTGTAAATAATGTTTTACTACGATCGAGTAGCGTAAAATCTTGTTTATAATTATGATAATAGCCTTATTAAATACAACTACAAATCTATTCGGTAGCTGTAGGTAATCATTAATCACTTATGAATGAATAAATGTTATTATTACTAGCGGCAACTAGTCAATGATATCAGAATGTTGTAAACGTCATTTTATAATCATAAGCTCATAAATAAACATGGTGACGTTACATATCACGATCATGGGTGATCAGTCGGAAGTGTAGGTACGGTGCGCCCCGGCGCGTGCGCAGACGGTATGTAAACGCGGATAATTATGTAACAAATAACGATTTGACATTCAACAACAACGACACATTTAGCGCGGACATTAAGTGGATCAATGAACTTGAGCCGTTTCTTGTATACAAGTTGTTATGCAATGATCGGCGTTTGAGTGAGATTAATGCGCGCGGATTATGGCACGCGATAGGTACATTTCAATTTACGTTCTATTTCATTCATGATTCGAGATAATGACGACGTAAACTTGTTCCGGCTGTTTTTTTTATCTACTTGTACGCCTTCCCTCACTTAACAATACTCGATCGATGGCAGAACAAACATTCGTGTTAGTCTGCGTGCAATACACTCCAACACGCATTTATGCCTTTTCTAAAACCGCAACTCGGTGTCAAGTGCATCTTCAAGGCTACGTTCATTATCACTAGAGGCCTACATTTCCCGTGTTTGAATACAAAGAGTTGATCTATATCTAGCACCGCGTATTATGCTGAGCTCACTTTCATAGAAAGTTAGTGGTTATTTGAACTGTAAATGCATGTATGCATATAGACTGAGGCGGATAGATCTTACTATTAGTTGCAAGTTTGAGTACAAGACGGAGGGGTGAAGGGTGCACGTCTTAACCCATTGACGGTTGAAGCAGCCCACGACACTTTCACTGCTCCGTTATTGCAGCTACTACGCGCCTACTGTGCACTGGGGTAGGGGCCCGACCACCCCATTGCATTCACCCCTCAGCCACCCCGCGTAGGGCACTTACACGGGGGACCACCGCTTTCAAAATTTAGTGTAGATTCCAGCTACATATCATCTATTTGTTCGTTTTGCAAAAAGCAGCCCTTTACTGAATTTTAATTTAAGTTGATAAAACGTAACAACGCTCTAAGCTAGTTATTTCTACCTACAGTAGTGATAGGTTTCCAAATATCCGTCGTGTAAGCCAGCAGGGCACGGACAGTTGACTGATTGAAATGGGGCAATGTCAACTAGGGCTCGCTATTATTTGCGTATAGAGACGTGTATGCGAGTGTGGGAGACGCAGCTCGCGGGAAACCCGCCCGAGTGAGTGACAATGCTCGTAACTCGTGACTGAAGTTTGTAAACACTAACGTCCTTGCTCCCGGACTATATATACGTTAATGTTGCACCGCATAGTCCGCAACCGACCGCTTGTCACGCATAATCAACCTCCGCATATAGCGATATCGAATTTCTCGCTTCTATCAATCATGAATGAAAACGATAATGCATTCCCGATTGACCGTGACAATCGATTCGTTCCATATCTGAGATTTAAACGCAGGTGGATAATTAATAGCGTACAATAACAACAAACTGTTATGTCATGCGTAATTATCGCGAGATCTACGACGCGTGTGTTACTATGTTAGATGCTATTATAATGTTGTTTCTGTTATTATAATAGTGAGATTAGTTAGTATAGTGGTATGGAGGTGTGTGTATGAGTCGTATATTGTCGGGCAGGCGGCGGGCGACGGCGCGCGGCGCACTGTGGTGGCGCGCGCCGGGATATCGGCAGCCGTTGATTGATGGCCGATAGATAGTCGCGACTCGACATTGAACCCGTCCCGTCAACAGACACCCGTTGCACCGACATCGTTCTGTAAATATATCTATTGCGGACTTCCGGCGGTGACGTCGAGCCTGTGACGTTCGCCCGCCTTCCCTCGGCCTCGCTGACGTAACACATTTATTATTCTCTCTGTTTACACTATAAAACTCAATTTACATTGTTATTGTTTAGCGGGGTCGACGTCTTATCTCTTTATTGCTTTACGGCTCGTTTATGCTAATGGCTCACCTGTCTCTAGAGACATCGGAATGATCGCTATCACCGAGTATATCACGAGTATGTAACAATTGCGAATCAATTAGTGTGCGATCGTAATGATGTCCGAGCGAGCATGGAAATCGAAACCTATCGTTTCGATAGATGCGTGTGTCGAACTAGAGTCTAATGAAGTCGCAGTTGAATGTTATTTACCATTAGTTAAGTAGGTATTTGGTATGGAATTGATAATGTTTGTTGTCTGTTAACCGTCGCGCTCCCGGGACTAATCTTCTAAGTGCGTAGCGTCGGGGTAGGTTGCTCGCCCTGCCACTGCCTTTACCGGGGAGGGTTCATTAAAAATTCATTCTTATTTCGTAGCTCGCACCGTAATCAGCCGCAAGGGGGGTGGGCCGCTACGTACTACGGTTTCTACTGATTTATTACCTACACTTGTGTAGGTACTTACATCCAGATATAAATTATTCTCTCTTATAACACTTCGATGATTATTTTGGAAACTATAACCTAGTCCACATCACCGCTATAAAATTATAGATTTTCATTAAACCATTATTAAAACACACGGCACCTTAGGATACCTAAGTAATTATCATACAGTGTCATTTACCTCGCTCATGTTCTCCTTTTTCATAAACAGTACGATATAAATACTAAGTTTTTCTTTTCTATAAATGGATAATTACAGTAATGTAGATGAGAGTGTGTGTCTCGACATATTTCCCACCCTGTGGAGGCGGGATGCCACCCCCGACCCACCCCATACCTCGCTTCTAACATAGCCACTACCAGGGAATTATTTCACTAAATACCTACTCGAACCAAACTCGAATGAAAACTTAGGAAAAATTGTTAAGAAAAAATTAAAATTACTGGTTTTCTTTGAGAATTGTCGGAATTTTGAAAAACACTTTTGATATTCCGACATTACTTTTATTTACAATAATGTTGTCATGTCAACTCATAATTACTTTAAACTTTGTACATATAACGTGGATTAAAAATGCATATTAAATGATTTTTTAATCCCTGTATGAACATAGAGTTATAAATTATGCTGTATGTATGTTTGTGTTCGTGGTCTTTAAGCTCTCTCAAACGGATGAACCGCATTAAACTCTTTTTATTTTATTTGAAACCTGAGTTTTTATAAAAATCAGTTCAACCGTTTTAAATTATGAAAAAAAATCAAGGTGTTTTTAAAATTTAATTTGAAATATTAATGCAGAGCTTAAATAATAAACCTATTTCTTAGATTACGAATATGTATGAATAAAATGGTTACCTATAATCATAGAAACGATTAACTAATAGTTTTAGCTAGTTTACAGACTTTAAATTTACAGATTGTCACAAATATCTTTAAATTATAAAATTTTACCACCTAAAGCCGCATTGTTCGTAAATTCTTGGTTTTACCGACAACGGTATTGCATATTAGACATACTTCAAGTTTTTGTTCCACTGTCGTCTTCCTACCTTCACTCGTGTCTCTCGAAGGCCTTCGTTTATTTGGGGGTATTTGAGTCACGAACGTACGATCTTCTAGGAAAACGTGCTACATATTAGACCGTTTCATTACTACCATCGGCACCGTGAGATAGTGGTCAAACGCTGACCTATTTATCATTAAAAATAAAAAATTGAATTACCGTAGCCACAGAATATATAATAGTAAAATCCATAGCGTAATTCATGTACTATTCGAGTAGGTATATAAGTTGGTTCGAGTTGTGTTCACGTAGTAGGGATACTGTGGAGGGTTCGCCCCCGTTCGCATGCCTCCCCCTCATCCTAATCTCCTTTAGCCCTCCCGGCGAACTCGAGTCTGTGACGTCACCACTTATAGGATTTTTTGGTAATGAAAAAAGTGAAAAAGTTTTTACATTTATATTTATTGCATTTTCTTTTAATGTTTGTGTGTTACAAGGTCACTGCATTTTATAATGTAGCATACCAGCTAATGTAGAAGTATTTTTATTTAATGGTATGTTATGAATATAATTCATGTTTTTATTAATGAATGGGCTCATCGGAACTAAAAATATCTTGTCATTCGGAACTTGTCTGAGCATCTGAACTTTAATTGATACGATCGTTATTATCGTATATTTAAAAACAAGACAACATTTTTATAAATATCGTAAACCGGTTGTATAAATAAGATGCGTGAAGTGGTTGTTGCACGCATCAATCAGAAATCAGCTGATCGGCACGGTCGTTTTCCTTTTCATCTGACAGTTTATTTAATTAACGGTGAGCTGCGGGTGGCGATAGCGGTGGCAGCGTGGCGGACTTCGTGATCGCACTCCATCGCACTTGCCGTTAAACTAAACAGCTAAACACTTACTTACTACATTATCGTTCTCGTGATCGGATTATGAATGAGCCACGTTTGATCTCACTTTAATCTAGTTCCGAGTATAAGTCGACGCCCGCACGTGTCCTCGGTAAATATTATTATTTGTTTATTTCTCGCATCTCACTCAATGATGATTATTCTTTTATATTTGTTTTCATGCTGTTTAGTATTCATTTGGGCTATCGTATAGGCATGAGTCGAGTTATGTCATTTACCGCTAACAATAGTGATTTTCGCTCGTAACTCGTAACCAATCGTCAATGACTACTGCAATGGACCGCAATAAAGAATCGTGTTTGTGGCTCACCGACCGGTCCTTTGTTCGTTTATCCACGCGTTCCTAAACAGGTGCTACCTTTTATGGGGCATTATTCCGTTGCCGCTGTCAACAGGGATCACTCAAAAGATCATAAATAAACGAGTCGACCTTACAACAAGTGACACTGGCCCGCATTTAATAACGAAGCGCGCCCGTATGTGGAGTCAATTATCAGAAGACCGGGGAACGGTCGCAATCCCTGATTCCGTAGCGCGTTTCATGTATTTTATTGGTAACGTATACACCTTATTCGAAGCTCGAATATATAGTTTTTTTTAAAGCTTGTACGTGTTGTGTAAGAGAACGTGTTCTACGAGGCCTCATCGTATCGATGCGATGGTCGCGCTCGGTGCTGTACCTATTTCTCATTGGTACTGAGAGTGTTGCAAGAGTCGTCACCAGCGCGGGCGGGCGTGGTGGCAGTATGTAGCAAGACGGTGAGTATCGAGCACAGAGAGCGGGACGTTGTTGGCCGTTGTTGGTGCTTAGTTCGTTCGTACCACCAACACGCGTATGTGCTGCGCGTGTGTGAGTGACGTCAACGCGCCACTTTCTCCATACTTTCGTCGCTGCTGGTGCGCTAAAAAACTGAGCTCGACTAGTAGACGACGACCATTAAAATATACGATGCGACGCGACGTCGCATGTCGTGTGAAATGATACGGAATTATTATTTTCTATAGTCGAGCACGATGTGCATGCTGCTTGTGTCCAGTGACGCCCGACTCTCCCTAGCGTACCTCGCGCGTAACCGTTTCGATTCGAAGCCGTTTTCACGAACACGTCGTATATATCAATATATATTCTAACTATAGCTCGTGTTCTAGCTAGTGAATTGTTAACTAGCTGTAGCGGTGCGCAGACGCTAATCTGTCCTGCAAATACCCAGCGTCAACTCAGAGCTCACGCCCGACCCGGAGGCGATATAGCTCATAGAATGATTCCATTTCGGTCACAATAAATTAGCGCTTTATTTCGCGTTGAAACGCTGAACAAGTAAAATCCATTCGTAGCCATCTCGCGGCTGTCTAATTAAGCTCTGTCATAGAGTCTTCGAAGGTTCTATTACGAGCCGTCTCCAAACTTGGAGCAGACTATAACGCATTTGGTATTCAATCAGAAACTTTTGCCAAAGGAGAGAGGGTTTTATGTGGGTGTAGTAAGGTCGATAGCGCGAGGGTGGAATGAAATTCAGTTCGGTGTGACAATTACGGCTATGCGGCCCGCCCCGCGCCGCCGCAATCGATAGGCCTACGGGGTTCGAGCCCGGGCAGCGGGGGTGAGGCTGCGGCGGGCGCGGCCGGGGCCGGTCATTACTTATGCAAAACAGCATCGGCTTCGATGAGACCATGCCGCACCACGCAGCCAGCACGCGCCACAACCATCATCGCGAAGAACACTGGCTCTTAGTTCCCGAATCACAATGATAATTGTTGACCTTTATTAACAATTAATTTTGTCTAGCCTTAATGTTAGAACGAAATGTCAAAGTTAAGTCTAGAAATCTTTTATATTTTGCTTTCACTAATAAAATCACGAGTCCTTGAAATACTGTAATCTGCGAGCCGGGAGTAGGCATACCATTGTGCCGTGGTAACATCGGTGAGGTCTTTGTGCGATCCCTTTGCTTGCTGCTCTATAGAAGGGTCGCCCTCGACTTTGTATTCAAGTAATGTGACAATGTTGCTTCATTTGCAAAATGAAAGCATTTGGGTTAGGAAAGCAACCTTTTTTTATAAGTTAGTTATATACATTAATGTGTTCAAGTGATTTTAGGTAATTTTTCATATTACCAAAACTTGTAGAAATTAGGTGCGACTGACTAACATTAAAATACACATTCATGTGTATCATTATACTTGTTGATTTATTAATATGTGGTAATATCCCTCAGTATAAAATTTCAGTGTTATCTTAAGCGATGATGTCGTCTTAAGCTGAGCTCATGAAAATCCTCATCGTCCTTACTCCCGCGATAAAGTTTGCGCGCGAAAACTCATTCCCGCGCTTTATAACTTGCGAGTTTCCATCGCGAGGAGGGGTTTATGTAGGTACCTCCCTTCCTCGCAACCTTCGGCGTGACTTTTACATAATGTAATAGGGAGCTAGTGTTCAAGTTTCAACATTGCGAACGAGTGCGAACTGTTCGGTGCGTAGGTACCTATATACTAACCACACTTCGTTCGTACCGGCACTCTCTCCATTCAAACATAGTCGACTGTTTCCTTCCTTGATGACACTAGAGCAAATATTTTTGTTGCATAAAACCTGTAATTGCCATGACTTGACTAAGCCCCTATGTCTTGGTTTTTTTCATTTTCTAATTATCATAGAAATCAAGATTATAAAACTAAATGTAGGGGCATGATTAAGGCAGTTATAAGTTTTATGCAACAAAAATATTTGCTGTAGTGTCATTATCCAGGTCGTTTGAATGGAGAGAGCGTCGGTACCCTTTCCTCTCGATTTACATCTTAGAAAATCATAACAGAATACGGTAAAACTTATACAAGTCTTTTGTTTCGGAAATTAGGGATTGCTTCAAAGCAAAACACAAACGTATATTTTCAGTTCTTAATTAAATTCCGCAGCTCTTAATGAAAGGGGTAAAGCACGGTAATAAGTCATATTACAACACAGTCAAATGGAATTCCTAAATTAGCTTTCGAGTGTAAATAAAACAATATAAAATACTTGATGGACAATCTCACGTTCTTTGATGTGAGCAAGTGTTAGTATCGCTTCTTATCTACGTTATCAACCTTCAAGGTGACGAATCGTTTGATGTAATGTAGTCGATTGCACATGATTACAGATAGAGAAAAAAAAAATTACCTTTCGCTCCTTTATCATTTCACAACTTTATGAAAAACGTCGAATTCGAAGCTTGATCAAATTTCAGGTGTTTATCTATACTAATATTATAAAGCTAAAGAGTTTGTTTGTTTGAACGCGCTGATCTCAGAAACTACCGGTTAGAATTGAAAAATTGTTTTTGTATTGGATAGTCCATTTATCGAGGAAGGCTATAGGCTACTTTTTACCCCGATATTTCCACGGGATCGGGAGTTACGCGGGTGAAACGCGGAGCACAGCTAGTTCTATATAAATTACACGGTACCTGAATACTTTTGTGTTAAAATGTTATTAGGCGCACAAACAATAATCCAATGAACACGAAGCAGTATCAATCAAATGAACCGTGTTGTTGTTTATTTGAATAGAATGCGAAAGGTTCGATCGTATAAAGTTTTCACGTGTTGAGCTGTTCTCGTGCAATTATGTGCCGTATGTCAGCGAGGCCACGTGCTCGTTTGACGTTAACAAAGTTTCCCGATGCGGAGAAAACTTTGTGACATGTGAGTGGTAGATACTTACAATATGTGTTCAACCCCTCTCCCCGCAACCCGTACCCCGGCGTCGCCGGCTCGAGCGACGTCGTGACTCAGCGGCGCCCTCGCGCGACGTCGCCCCGTCTGCCTCCATGGAAAATTTATACCCACCCTCTTCACAAGATCATTACAATTTAACCACCCCGAATCCAACCCTACCACGCCAGCCTTAGAGCACGTTTCGCTTTGATCAGCTCCGACAAGACAAAGGAGATCACCAATTTTGCCGAAAACAAACTCTAACTCTAGGGGGATATAGTTCGTAATTTATGTGACGATACGGCTCACGTGCTTCGAAAACGCAGCAGTGACGTCATAAGCTCGTGGGTGGTGTGAGGGCGGTTCATCAGCGTGTACAAAACGCAATTACTTGCTTAGAAATTCGTCAAAATGGTAGAGAATACCACATTATACCTACTTGATGATCGAATTATAATAAAAGTTTTTTTGTTAACTTTTTTTAATTACTATTATTTTTAGGGGACGGCGAAAGATTTTCTCGCTATATGCGTTATTCTTTAGAAAAAAAACGCCTTCTAAAGTAATATGTTGAAGGTAGTTCGGTACTTTGTTTTTCTTTAACTCGGGTAGGTTAGGTATCTACCTAAAACGAAATTTAAAAGATGTAGCAGCGACAAGAGCGGCGCTGAGCTCTCCGGTCTCTCCCTTAATTCCCTCGCTGGCACGAGGTGGCGCGTCTAGAGAGCGTGTGCTCTCTCATCTCCTTAATTCGTCCTTCGCCGCAGCCCCCTTAATTCTCCCTGTAGCAATGCCGAGAGGGAGGACGCTCGTTCTCCCGTTAACCCGAGTTCACCCCCCTTATTTATGCTCGGCGCAGGGAGGCGGGTGGTAGGGGGTGGTGCGGGGGTGCTCGGGAGGCTATCGACGACGTCCGTACACGGTGCCTCTATGTACTGGTGAATTAAGAGCGAGTCGGCTTTCATTTTGCTAAAGCTTTCACGCTCGTGTGCTCGCCTTTCAAGCTCGGTGCGGCAGTGTGCGCCACCTACACGATGTACCACGCCGCTCTCGACTCTAAGACAGGGGGATAAGGTCACAAGCCTCGTGAACGCCCCACCCGCCTTTACCATTTTATAACTTCAGAGGACGAGGAGGCGGCAGAGTTTTTGTGGAAGGACTTTTTGACGTACGTTTTTTATGTTTTTCTCTGTTGGGGTTCGCTAAGATAATCACATCTCACAGAGGGTGGAATTCGGTCTCGCAGAAGATACCTCGAAAGTTCTGCGAAAAGGTAGAACTGAAAGTAACTGATAGGTATTATAGAACAACGATATTATGATTTTTAGAAAAAGTACAGGTATCGAAGAAGAAAGAACTACAGAAGACCAACCAGTATGTACACCAAGAATGGGAGAAAGTTGAAACTCAGTTTGAAGCAGGATCTGTCAAAAACTATTTTGTCAAGTTTCTGAGCAGATGGAGGCAAGTGGGTGGCTAAGTCTACGCATAACGTCTTGGAGAAAGTGAAATTTAGTACAAGTTCGGAGAAATACAACTGTGCTCGTGCCTCCCTCGCCCTCGGAGGATTCGAGGGGTGAGAGTCAGAAAACGCGGCTTTTACAATTAAGTTTATTCGTTCGCAGGTTTTCTATTCCGTTTTATTACTACTTAGATAAAAACAATATCTAAATAGTTTGACTCTCAAATTATTAAACAGCTCAAAAAGGTATTTAGGTATTAATAAGAATTTTAAACAGTATTGTCATTATTTCATCCAAAGAATAAGACATTTTTATAGTATTAAATATCATATATTTGTTGTTCATGTTGATGGTGGTCGAGAGTTATCAGGTTTTTCTCACTTTGTGTGACAAGTGCTGGAGGTTGTGTGATGGTTGAACGACCTTTCGGAAGGTGTTGGTTTCGGGCAGGTTATTTAGTGCGAAGCGGTCGTTTGGGCGCAGGCGGCGTGGTCGGCGCGGCGTATGGGGTGTTCGGTACGGCACGCGGCAGGTGGGGTGCGCAGACCCCTGGGTCGCCAGGCAACGGCAACTGGGTCACTCCGGGCCTGCCCCTGCCGCCCACCAATTATGTACACGCTCGTTACCGGACACGCGTTTTTCAATCACATCCATATTTAATTGGGCATCACGAAGCTGGAAAATGTGTTTGAACCGCCATGTTTTACGAGAACTCTATTTGAAATGCGCTACATAATATTATCGGTTTTCTCGATTATACCTTTTGGTCGGTCAATAAATGAAAAATATTATTTTATAAAATAGAATAATTCATTTAATCGGTGCGAGTAGAAAGGTGCTTTCCTACAAGTTGGGCATAATTTCATTCATAATTCCTAAAAATTTTTTTATTTATTAACACACTTTAATATATATTTAGGAAACTATGAAAAAGATATTGCCATAGATAACGTAGCGAGCGCAGGCTGTAGCCGTAGCGGACTACGGTAGCGACTACGACGACGACAGTCGGCGCGCGCGTCGCAGTGTCGCGTGTCGCGCGTTGTAGTCGCTCAGTTGCGGTAGTTTGCGGGGTTACAGTGCGCAGTCTTGTCGAGTTCCTTGGAAGATAGAGATGTGCCCTAACTTGTTGCATAGAATGCACCGCTGAGGGTACGCGGGTGGTGTCGCGGGGTCAGGGCGGGGGTGCGCGGGGAGGCTCGGCCCGCGGGGGGCGTCTTCATAGTGAATGGGCGCGAGATGTCGTGGCCGGCCGCCACGTGCGCGTATGGAGATGCTTCCATTGATAACCGTGACCTCGCCCTTATCGCTGCCGCCTGTCGATGACGCTCGCACTCGACCCTCCAACGCTTACATTTACATCTGCAAACCTACTCAGATACCTGGAAAATTGACAGCGTACTGGTTGTGATTTGCTTTTCCTTTTAGCGTAAAGTTACCGTAAAGCGATGTCCTTATCAAATATGTTTTGTTCAAATAATTGGATTATCGGAGCAAGCATTTTTGACCAGCACAGTAGGTATATAAGTTAGTAGGTACTCTAGGTTCATATTTCTTTGTCTCATATGTTTTCCTAGCCATGTATACAGGGTTATAAGTAACTATAGGTGGTAGCAGGGCTATTTCTGCGCACCTTAACAATCAACTATTGTTCTATGACTTTTGGAAATTTAAAATTTTGTCGTTAAATCAGCTGTTACTTACACTGAAAGTCAGTAACCTTAAGATTGTACTTATTTTTTAAATTTAATCGACTGTTCTATGTCTCCATGGTTTTTATTAACAAAAACAAAAAAAAACTTAAAATCGGTTCATCCGTTCGTCAAACTTATAAAACCCCGTCATTTTTGCGTCAGAAGTTTCCAAAAAAAATTCTAAGAATGTTTGAATTTCCAAAAGTAGTATAGCAAAAGTTGATTATTAAAGTGCACAGAAACAGCCTTCAAGCGCTTACTGATATAATTATCAATAACCCTGTATACTTATTATAAACTTACCTACCTAAATAAAGCACAGTTTGCTGTTCAATAAAGACTTTCTTCTTTAGATAAAATATTTGCGATCCTATAACATCCAAAGTCATGATAATCAATTCGTAGTATTTCGTAGCCATTTTAAGCCTACGTAAAGACCTAAAATAAGTTATCATAAAACATCATAGAGTAACAAACAATATGCAAGCAAGAGACGGAGTCGAGAGTAAAATACAGTAAGCAATTCCTTTTACAAATTGTTAGTAACGGGGTCGTTTGTATTCGTAGGCAATTAGCATTTAGTGCGAGGTGGCGCGGGCGGTCGGTCGCATAGCAAGTGCAGCCTTGACATTGACCGTGTCGTCGCCCTAATGTCGTCGTCACATCGATTGTCCCATCGAACAAAACCATCTCGAAACGGCACATAATAGTGTCGAAGTAATGAATGAGCTGAAACATTAGCGAGCGGCGCGGGCGCGACGGCGGGCGGCGAAGCCGGTGGCGATGGCGCGCGGCTCGCCGTCGAGTCATTACGCGCCCCCATTAATCACTGCAACAATCGGCCGATATCTCGCTATTTACAAACGCGGGAGCACGTGTTCACCGCTCGTACTACGCAGAGTGTATTGACCCATTTAGATAGCTCGACCTTCGCGCGGCCATTGTGAGCGAAAAACATAAAAATAAGTTTTATTGCGGTGTCGTTATGCGTATCGCTGCGGCGCGGCGCGGGCCCGCCCGTCACGCTCGCGCCGCCCAACAGCTGATCGCTACGTGACATTTTTATTTTATTCGCTCTCTTCCGGGGATTCTCCGAGATACGTGCTAGTGACGTCATTATCAGCCCGCGTACGCCGCCCGCGGCATCTGATTTATTATCTTAAACGCGTTCCGTGTAAACTCCACCCCGCCGCGGTACGGTGTAATTTATGTGGCAATACAGTATGCACGAATCGTCTCCCAATGTCAGCGAGGAACGGGCGCATGTATAGAAGTCGCGGACTGCGCCACTACGAACTGTAAGCTTCACTCGTACTCTATTGCCGCATTGCTGATCTACTTACTGGCGAAACTCCTACACAATTTTTACATCGCTTCAGCTCTTGATTCGTCTCCCAACGACTAGATGCGATATGCCAACTATATATCTACGCCAAAGATACCTTAAACAGTAAATATTTTCACGATGACTTTAGAATAACCTATGCGAGTCGACTGTAGAGAGTTCATTCGCCTTTACGAAAATATAAAAACAACGATATATTTTTGTGCGAGGACATAGTTTCACAAAGTCGCTAGTCGTGCTGATCAAACTCGGTTGTTAAAATGCGATTCGTTTTTAAAAGTGACCATGTTACTCTATTTACCTACTGAATGAGTAGGTTGGCAATACCAAGCGTCTATTTATACACTTAGGTACTACCTAAGTTTTTATAGACTAACAAGAGATGAGTAACTTCAACTTATTATTCCTCATTTTTATCAAAAAATGTTGAACACTTATATACTTATACTCAGTAATTATTCCATATGTTACATCTGCATAGTAATAATTGCAGCCCCCGTCAGAGTTCTAAAATTACTATTATTGGCATGTTTTCATTCTAATAATTTTTGTTTGATAAATTGATGAGTTAAAAGACTTTAAACTTCAACTAAAGCAGGTGTCTAGAATCTTGCTAGTGTTGAAAACATTGTTATGACAGCCGTTTTGAAGGTCTACGGTTGGTCTGCAATTATGCAGCCGACCGTACATATAGTGAGAGAAATATATACCTACTATAAGCAATGGTACCTAACGTAATGATGCCTGCATCATTCCACGGATCGAGCGGCTTCGTCGAACCGCATGCGTCACCAGTCTCTGCGAAGTACAGCGATCACGGTCGCGATGCTCTACACACAAAAACTACATATTTTCCCTTTCATTGCGATTGACTATCGCATAATGTCAACAGCTCGCGTTTGTAAACAATGCGTTAAGGGAATTCCCTCATCTTTTATACGGGATCGCATTCCTTAGGGATTCCTTTTGTTTGCTTTAACAACAACACGTTTTTTTGACATTCGTCACCCTGTTCTTGTTTGTTATAAGTCTTATTGACATGTATAACTGTTTTCGTAGAATTTTGAAGACCCTTGTCCAGGGGATCATTGCCCCAATAATGAGAAATCTTCAAATGAAATGAATATTTATATAGATTATGACTGCGATCATTCTATCGTTTTTTAAGCTGACTTCAAAAAAAGTCTGAAAGCTGAAGTCTTGAAGAATTTAAGCAACTTATTGCGCTTCGAGGAGCAATTTACTGCAATGATTCTCATCAGATATTCATCAAAAATGTATGCTTGGCACCAACTCGAAACTACCAGCTTTAAAAAACATCATCGAAATGTGTGTAAGTAGTTGTTTTATTTAGTAAGAATTAAAGTACATAATTGAGTGATTCGTTGTCCAGTGACATGTGACTGAAGTAATAGTAACTTAGCCATCAGTTGTTACTATCTGATATTTAATTTCAAGTTGACTTATTCAAAAAGTTCTTCTCCATATTTCTTCAAATCTAGCCAAGTATTTGAGATAGAAATACCAAAATATTCAGAAAATTACTATTAAAACACCAGCAGAGCATAGCAGTAGCCAAAGGCGTGAAATAAAAAGCTCACAGAAGCAGAGTAGTTACGGAGGTGGTGTAGCGAGCGACGACGACGGCGACGGGCCACCAAACAGGATGTGGGACTGGTTGCGCGCACACACGCGGCGCGGGCGCGGTATGCGCGAGCGCGCGCGCGTTGCTCACACTCACGCACACAAGAGCGCGCGGCCTCGCCGCTTGCCGCTCGCCGCTCACGGAAATGTGCGTGCCAGCCGCGAGCCTGCCGCTCAGGGTTGCCAAACAACCATTATTCAGCTGCGCGGGTTACGATATTCAATTATATAAACCCTGTGCGCAACTACTCTCTGCTCAATGATACTCCCATACACAACATGTAAGTATACGTTGATGATGTAGACCGCTTCGAAAGTTTTCTCAATATCTACTTAAAGTATTTTTATCGGGTAGGTAAGGAAATATGTACAGTGGAGACGACTATTTCTTATAGGTTTATTAATTATGATGATCTGTAGATATACAGTATCTGTAGGTACCATAAATGTGGCAACCATCACCTATGGCGAGCAACATAGAGTCAACCTATCAGCCGCGCAAGCCGCGCCGTCCGCCTTGACTTGACGTTTGCTTTACTCCACTATAAAAAGTTTTGGCCAGATATTACTTCTGGACAGTCAAAACATCATTTATTAAATAGAGCTTTGTCAATGGCAAATGGCTTAGTAGTTAGCAAAGATATTTCCAAGAAAATAACGCAAATATACGAGTGGAATTCACCCCTAATGTCTTCAAAACCGGTAGCCAAACACCTTTAAATCTATTACTTATTGAAGTATGAAATATTGCACCTGTACCTGTTTTGTGGTGAGGTGACGTAGAGACGACAGGTACCGTTTGTAAGTTTGCGGTTCAAATTATGAGCTGCACCAAATAGCCCTTCAATGAATGAAACGCCGCCGGTCACGTGCTCTATTGTACTCAAAACGAGCGCTAATGGCTTAATCAGTCATATGATCGCTTTTCTTACTACAACAACTCTTTCATAGCTCGTAGCTTTGTTTTGTGGTTTTGTAGTTTTGTGAATGGAAAAAAAAACACTACTATACTTTTGTATAGTTTTTCGTATTTGCCGTATTAAAACGAAATTGTTTACTGGTACAGAAATATAGATAATTGCGTGGGTGATATCCTAATTCTACTTTAGTATAAATAGCACTCTACGAGATTCCACGTTACCTAATACATTATTTTGCTTTTTAACTCAATAACAATTAAGTACTCAATTAAACAAACAGGTTAAACAATCTGCTGCGATCTATAGAGGAACCGCAAATTGACAGAGCTAAAGTCTTTGTACACCATCAGGTTTCTTTAAAATAGATATACAATTTGCCTGAACCTGCTTCGTTCTTGCCTTACAGTGGTAAGAGTCTTTAATATTATTTGAACGTTCTTTCTCGTCCAGTTGTAGTGTAGGTAGGTTGGTGTAGCGCTAGATAGAAGCGGCTCGATGTTATTATCGGTGTTGGTGTGTGCGCGTGCACACGCACGGGGCCGCACACACACAGGCGAACGTGGCGCGCCCGACCGCGCACCTCTCGCATGCCCCTCCGGCCCGTGCACGCTACCTCGACAAGGCTTTAGCGGACTGCGTTGTGAGTTTGTGAGGCAATGCCGTTGCCGCGCCACCATCTATTCGGGCTCCACAATGCCATAGAAAGTCTCCGTACGACTTGCCTCGTCGCGTCGACCGAACTTTTCCTACCTACCACTTCGAGCGAGAGAGGTTATTATTGCACCGTACCCACTGCCTCGCCTCGACGAATACGAATTCTTAGCGCATATAGTAGGATTCTTTATGGTTGTTATTTTGAATAAGCACTAACTCTCAAGCTCGGCGCTCTGCGAACGGTACGGTTATAAAATGCCGCATATCTGAGACTAGCGATAAAATAAACGTCAGACGTTTCCAAGTTTCAAACGAAGAGAAGTAGAGACGCGTTGCGCATCAGAAAAAGAACTTTACGACAAGATTAGAAAGAGCGCACGGAGCGGCAACGTCGCGCTTCGCTCGCACCGCGTTCCAGTGCACGGAGCGGCAACGTGTAGCGAGAACGTCATTTACTATTTTCATGAGCGCCAGCGCTGGCTGGCTGGCATGTTGGCGACGACGACACTCATCGTCTCTCGGCTGCGTGATACCGATTCAACCTCACTCGTAAACTGGACATAAACTATTTTCGCATACTGAAATGGAATTTATCTTCTTGCGCGCGTTTATTATTTTTCAACATAAAGTCGAGCGAGCAGCAATGTCATGTAGCAATAGTCCGTACAATGGAACGGCACGTTTTCCGCAGAGCGATAAAGGGGTGACGCAAAGTGATTATTTGCAGCGCCACGATGAGTGCTCCACCAGTCTGACTGAGTCAACGCAATTAAATGATTTTACACTGCATTGCTAGTAATACGGAATATAGTTACTTGTATCTTACTGTTCGGTTTGACATCGCTCAACTTTTATTCGCGTTGAAGAAATATCATTGTATGAAAATAGCTATCATGCAATCTTTTGTAATAATATTAAACAATAATGTAACTGAAACAAAAACTTTAACTATTATTAGCCTTTACTTGTAAATATCGACGCTCATTGTACTTGTCTAAGACATTTTTAATTAATTGTGTGAAATTTGACATTTTTCATTTTTTTATTTGTCAATTTTTTTGCCTTTACTTGGTACAATCAATTTTATATCTTTTGTAGTAATATCTAGGTATACAGTTGCAAACTTTTGGGGCTGGGTCAATACATGTTTATTTGGGTGTATTAAACTGTGTATATCAATATATATTTGTGTTATATACCTATAACTTTGTGTAGATAAATATATTAAATAATCATAGGTAGTTCGACGAAGACGCGTGTGCCACCTAATTGTAGAAGCAGGTGCGAAGGCATCTGCCAGCCTGCTGGACTTGGCTTTTACTATTTTGTTTTAAAATTCTCGTTAATATCGCCTTGTAAACTGCACAACGTTTTCCGTTGATGCGAAACGTGAACCTGGTGCATACTTAACTAGCAATGTATATGTAGGCAACAAAAGTCAACCCTTTGCGTCTCACATACGCACGGTACGTCTATCATTGGAAAACAGCTGCTGTTTGGACTTGAATGCTTAGATACACCACTTGTGCGAAGGTATTGACTGGTCATCTATACATATAAAATGCTTTGTCCTGAATGACTGACTGACGGATCAACGCACAGCCTACACCGCTGATCGTGAAGATCTAAAACTTGGAGGGTGTATTCTTTGTATGACGTAGGCATCCGAAAAGAAAGGGTTTTCCGTAATTTTCTTCCTAAGGGGATAAAAAGGGGGGCAAAGTTTGTATGGGACAACGTGATTCCTCAGTCCATTTCCGACTGCTACGCGGACGATGTCGCGGGCAAAAGCTAGTCTTACAACAAAAGTCTTATTCTTATCAGTAACAGTCACAATGTTATCTTGGGTATAAAAGTAAGAGAAGAATGTGCTCTGACCAAGATATTGGTAAATCCCCAAAAGCCCGTCAGCAGGCACGAAGCGGGAGTAATATCTACCTGAGCGAACCCCACAGTTGGGGCTGCACTACGGGACAGCATTGTGTTCCAAAAAAATTGAGAAGGGTCGGATCGAGGATAATAGCGCTAGCTCGGCACCCCATCAGGTATACAGTTCCATCCGTATGCCACTAGCGATGGGAACATTTTGTTCGCTATTTATAATATGTTTCAAAGTCTACAATAGAAAGTTTGAACAGGTAATTTTGCCAAGTTCAAATTTATTAGAATCCTAATTCAATTCAATTCATTTATTTCAGACTTTTCAATCCATAGTGTTGCAGTTGTTAGTATGACTTATAAACTAGAAGTTAGTAAAAAATAGACATACAAGATACTTAATTAAATTGGGCCGATATTTATGATTAAATAGTGCGAATCTAGACCGCTTGTGTACTGCAGTCCAGTGTCGCACTGTCGGCCAATCCAAGCGCTGCACTATTGGGCTGGGGAGAAGGTTGTGGAACTGCCTTGGACGCGGACATTAATTAATGGACAATTTACATTTCGGAACTTAATGACAAAGGCAGACATTACTACTTTATTACTTAGTTGGCTGCGTAAAAAGAAATGTACTCACCTCAAATCAACCTCAAATGTTTTGGAGTTTCCGTTGTAGTCCAGCAAGTAGGTAATATAAAGCCGAAGACAGTCGTGGCAGGCAGTGTGCGTCTGCTTGTAAACTTACGGTACTTTCGCTCGACGACCGGCCAACTGAGCGACACACTCGCTGCGAATCTTGTCTATTCATTTCATTACAAAATTATTTTGGTCTTTCGTACAAAACTCGATCTTTTTCACTTAGCTGGTTTCTTAATTTACGTTTATTGGTGATTATTGAACATTACACTTAATTATAATTTAGTATATTTTTAATGGTGGAGAAATAAATAGGACAGGAATAGGTATCTATTACGGCGCTAATGAAGTGTTCTTTAGTATAATCGTAAACATATAGAAAACAGAAAATGGGAGGAACGAACGACATTGAGCATAGTACATAATAGTGGGCATTACATAGAGGAATTGTATGGTCGAAGCATAGAGGAATATGGTCGAAGGGTCGAAGAGGCATTATGTAGGCATCTTTGTAGGCATAGACACAGAACCACTACAGAACTATAACAAAGGGGAAACAAGGCTTTAAATTCCTATGTCAGTAGGTAAACCAACGTTCCTTCAATTCCTTGTCCGTGGTACAATGTCTTTTTTATTAATGACAATGAAGACGTCATTCTATCCTAAACAATAATGCTAACTGAAATGTCCCGTTTTATAATCCTAATGTGATGTGTTGTGATGGTGTCTAACAGGTGATGTATTATTGTGTATTCCAGGGGTCGTGCGGCGGCAAGCGGCGTGCCGGCTCGCCGTGCGAGAACGGCGGCGCAGGCGGCAAGGTCGCCCGCTGGGAGGACTCTATAGCTCGGCTAGAGGCTGTCGCGGCAGGTGCCGGCGGCGGCGGCGACTGCTGGCGCGAGGATGACGAGCGGCGCGCCTGTCGCCGGCGCTGGTGCGGCGGCTGGTGCGGCGCGCACGACACCATCCGTGCCGAGAACGGCAAATCCTACCTCGAGCTGGGCGGCGCCGCGGCGCGTGCCTGTTGCGACGGCCGCGCTGCCGGTCGTTGCGCCTCTAGGCGTTGCTATCGCGAAAGGCGATTCAAAATGATGAATTTGTGTGCTTTAAAACTAGCGCGATTGCGCCAAACCGCGGACCCTTCTTTGAGACGATCGGTGCTAGTGTGCAATACGCTGCGCGGCATCGAGCGGGAGATGGAGCGCGAAAGTGCTGAAGAGGCGCCGATGGAGACGGCCTGCGCGGGCGGTAACGGCGCGGCGCGGTGCGAGCTGCTGGGCGCACGAGACCCGGCCGCTGGCCGCGCTACGCCCTTCCCTGCGCCGGCGCCGCCCGACCGGGACTCGGGCTACGGCGATGAAGAGCAACGCACGATCGACTGGGGCTCGGTGCTCAGCCTGTCGTCGCGCTCGGCGCTGGACCCTCCTGAAGATGCGTGGCCAGACGACTGGGGCTGGAGCGAGGACAGCTTCGTGCGGCTCCTGGTGCCGACGAGTTAGTGCAGTGCGCGCGGGCCTGAGTCGCCCGCGCCGCTCTGAGCGCCTGTGATACGCGGCGTCGTCGCCCGCTCCTCGCCACTCTAGTCGGAGGCGCCCGCGCCGCCCGTGCCGCGCCGCGCCGACGCGACGCATAGCATACACGCAGTCAGTAGTTAGTATTATGTAATTGCTAAAGGGAAGGTGCTAGCTTCGGACGTGACGATGGACTTTACGCGAGCCGAGTTATTTTTGATAGTTTTATTTTCTTTAAGTGAATTCCAAACCGAAACTGAAGTGACTTAGCTAATGACGTTTTATCGTTTAAAATAAAAATGGGTGTTTGAAATTTTGTTGAAATTATTATGTAAATTATTAGGTAAATTGCTATATTTATTATTTTCGTTGATATACAGAAAAAGTGATAATTTTGAAATTATTTCTGTCTTGCTATTTTCTCCTGAATGTATATTAGAACAACGAGAAGTAATTTTGTTATAATTGGTTACTTAGTAAGTTGCAATAATGTTGATCTCGTTCATCGGAGCGTGCATTTCTCTATTACTGGCCTGCGGCAACTGGCAAGCAGCTGAAGAGTAACGCACACCCTGGTGACGTTGTTCAAAACAAATTATTTTATAATCGTGTGGACATGTGCCGACGGAGATTAGAGCACGAATGTGACTACTGCCGGATACATGTAATGACAAATGGGAAAAGACGAACAAATTTAGTGCATAAGAATGTACTTAAAAGTAAGCAACGAACTTTCAATAGTTCTGCAGCCACCAGTACACTCTGTAACTGGATGTCAATTAATCGAGCCTTAACAACTGTGACTATGGAAGTTTCATAACTAGAGATCGTGCATTTAAATTGGTACTACAAAACGACTGACACTGGCTGTAGGTACTTAATTCACCCTTTCCACTCACACTTCGGAATTGAAAACTCTGTCCATAGATTCGGATGCTTTCCAACAAAGTAAATTATATCTAACTGATAGTCTAAGAAATTAACTAAAGCAAATATTAAGGTTCAATCGTCTCATCGAATTAATTTATTTACTAATACTAACACTGAATCACAGTTCCTATATGTAATGACAGTAACTACTAGACAACGGGGTAATTTATTTGGATTTTTCATTTTTATACTATTTGTTGGAGATCATCCGATATTAAATAATGTTTTCTGTGGAAATTAATTACGGACAAAACTGGGATGCGTAGAGATTTGAAATGTTAAACGAAACAGACATATGGAAAATAATATCCGGTTTTACATACTGTACATAGTCCTACATAACCCATGATTCCTAATGAGAGAGTGAGAAAGAGAGAGATTCGAAGGAGTACCAGATCCATCGAAATAATCATAGTTAATGTTAAAGTTAAAATACTTTATCTCTCTTATTAGTAACACTGGGTTGTGCGCATCGCGCTTTGATGAGATCCTTCACCAATTAGTGTCATCAATGGAAGTGGTTACTTATTGGATTTTCTTTAAACGTTAATTTGACTGAATGATTCAAATGAGACCTGAATATCTAAATGAGATAAACTGTACGCGTTTAAGTTGAAATATTGATGTCATAAACCTACACTGTTCCATTTCTGATGATACTAAATGTAGAAGTCTAATTAAGGCGCATGCAACTCATAATTGGAACTGCATGGACCAAACATACCTAGCACGAACATAATATAAATAGAGCAAAGTACAAATTCACATAAGATCCATATATAAGTGCTTCGGCGCATGTTTGTCCACCGTTGTCAATTACTCAAATATTTAAATTGTGATTCGGTAGTTAATGAGAGAAAACTATCTTAAATCTAGTGTAAATATTATGGAGATGGGCATTATGGCGTTGTTTACGCACCTTGTATATATAATGTAAAGTAATGTTTATTAATATTGATGTGTTATGTCGGGCGTGCGCCTGCGCACCGTGAGGTGTGCAGTCGGTCGCGTCTCGGTTAGGTATTCGCGTTCTGTAATACGACCTCTATTCTGTCCAATACACACTCACAAGTACAGATTTACAAGTTACATAAAATAACGCATTCTATTGTAATATATTAAGTGTCACAAAATTTATATTGCCAGTACAGACCAATTAATACGATTTTTAGTTTATAATTTTGGGTTTTAAACTCATAAGTGATGCACTGAGTAAATGGTACGATCAGCTCAATATTTTTTTTTTGTTTTTATTTCACATGGATATTTTGTTGAAGATGTCCGTATGGTTGGTTGTGATGGTTTACTTAAGTAAGTTAATGACTCTTCGGCAAATTCTGTTTCACGTAGGTATACCTACATAATTAATATTTACTACATACTATAGATAAAATATTTGTACTAACAAAATCAATTTGTACTCTTGTGAAACTGTAGCTTGTGTTTGAAACGCTGTACTCAACCGTCTAAATAGGTACTTAATTTTATGTTCTAATGCTAGCACTGCAGTTCAAACACACGCTACAGGAGTTAAGAATCTGATGCTTGCAATACTAAAGTGTGACGACGAAAATACACCGTTGAAACTACGACCGTTTTATGAAAATTGTCGATTGTTTAGGAAGAAATTTACCTATGAAATGATTATTTAAATGTTTCGGTCGAAGGTGTTTAACGAGTTATTTTCCGAAGGCACGTGTACAAAACCTTCTTTAATCCTGTCATTTTGACGAAACAACCGCGTAGATATTGTATACGTACGTACAGTCGGCTGCATAATTGCAGCCCCCGGTAGAGTTCAAAAGTTACTATTATTGGCATGTTTGCATTCTAAAAATTTTGTTTGATCAATTCATGAGTAAGAAGATTTTAAACTTTAACTAAAGCAGGTGCATAGAATCTTGCTTGTGTTGAAAACATTTTTATGACAGCCGTTTTGGAGCTCTACGGTGGGTCTGCAATTATGCAGCCGACCGTACATTTGGTAATTGTGAAGTGGACACTGGAGGTGTCGTGTGTCGCCGCGTGGTCGCGAGTCGAATGCACTGGCGTGTACTATACTTTTATGTATAATACTTGATAACTATGTACCTTCCTACCTACCTACTGTAATCGTGACTTGTGTGTGAACCTACCCCCGCCCCGTGAGCCCTGTCCACGCGACAAGACGGCCACGTAATGTGTTGTGACCTTCAGCAATAAAAATATTATAACATTAGTCTCGCTCTCGTCCGTCTTCTAGTTGCGTACTTTCAAAGAAATGTTCGCGACAACATCATACGTAACTTTACGATATCTATCTGTGTAAGTGTATTCTTTATTTTTCAATGCCATTGGTTACCAAAAATGACAGGATATTTTTTAAATGAAATGATTGTGAATATATTTTAGAATTGAAAAAATACTCTCGTTAGAAAATTGTGAACACAATTTTGAAACTCACATTGCACATCGAATTGTTTATACGTTCCTCATGTTTTGAGTTTATCAAAATTGTTTCTATAATTGTCTAATGACATTAATTATTGTAATATATTATTTTTTAAGCCGTTGTATCGAAAATAACAAGAACAGGAATAATTTTGTGAAACAATGGCACAAAGAATGAACATAAAATATTATTATATATAGAAACAGAAATGTGGCTATAAGAGCAATTTTTATAATAAATATTTACTGTTGAAGAATTCACGGTTTTTTTATTTCCCTATCAATAATGAACTCCAAGAAATTATAAACCTATTTACAACTATCAACTTTTTCAAAATAAAAGACAGACATAAAGTTACAAATTGATCGATATTTATCCAGTAAGGACAAATATAAATTGTAGGTTGCAGATAAAAAAAACAGCATCAAAATCGTGAACCGATTTTGATGCTTTTGACCGTTAACAATATTAAAGCTGTAGCACTAGGCTTAGAATCTCGTAGCAACAAAGTAAGCGTGCAAGCTCGTAGCGTAGCATCCTTTAAATTTCAATCATCTCGTAGTAATAAAGAACTAGAGACAAATAAATTAGGGTCTACGCTCACAGTATCGTTCCAGCAACAGACCGTACCTGTCTGACACGTCATTTCTTATGACGTAGGTATTTATTTTCTATTAATTATGGCTTCCCACAACTTGTGCATTTAGCCAGTGTCAAGTTATATTTTGCATCAAATTATGACCCGATTTGTCAAAAATCGGGCCTATAGTGTTTCAAAACAGTCAAAGTCGTCATAGTCAAGTCAGGGGCTATAGTAAAGCAGTGGCAAGTTTAATATAACCTTAATAGGAGATTTGGAGGCAACGAGAAAAGACGTAGGTATTTCGTTTTAAAACGTCTACAATGTTTGAAAATTTCCATAATGTACTGTGAAATGCCGGCCCGGATGCGTATATTGAAATGTTTTTTTCTCACTTCTTTACAAACTGAGCTAGGTCTTTTACGTCACTAATAACTTGACGAATAGGACGAGGGTTAATCAGAGTTACTAGACGCATAGAAGTGGAGCTTTCTACCCGCGTCGCTGTTCCCCCAAAACTACAACCTTGGAGTCTTCAAGTCTAGAGTGAATAGGTACCTTCTAGGCGAGCATGCTACATCTTCGACCTCATCTTCGTTTCCCATCAGGTGAGATAAGAGCTAATACAAGCCTATTTTGTTTTAAAACAAAATACCTTTTTGGGGGTTCAGGTTTGCATCGCGTCCGTATGATTTAGAACGTAACCCCAGGATGCTAAAAGAACAAATAATCAAGCGTTAGAGTTTGGTCGGCGGCTTCTAACACCACCCTCTGGACAAGTTGCCAAGTGCCAAGCGTCTCGTTGCGTTCCATCATATTGTCCAGGCATGATGTTCTTCTAAGCGAGCATGCTACATCCTCAACCTCATCATCGCTTACCATCAGATGAGATGACATCAAATGCGAAAAAACACGTTAAGCGAACGCTCGGCCAAGCTACATGGTAGGCGGAGTGGGGGGTGTTAGGTTTTATTTTACTTACGGAATTTCTTGATTCGGTCGCCGCGCTCAAAGCCTGCGATAAAAGCTATGCAATAGCTTAAAATTGTTCCAGTACGGTCACAGTTTGTCGTTCGTAGTTAAATATAAGGACATATGAAATGAGCATTTGTATTAGCCATTCCATATCATACTGAGGAACGTAACCGGAAAACGTCACGAGTCAACGATAAGAGAAGGTCGACAAATGACTGGGAAAACACTGAATCATTGGCTCATATGAGCAAAAAAGCCCTAAATGGTTTTGAGATCATATCACACTACTAGCTTTTTTCGAAAAAGTCTAGAAGTCGAAAATAGACCAAGTAATCACGTTGTCGCATACAAACTTTGCCCCCCTTTTTTACCCATTAATGGGTTGATTTTCGGAAAATCCTTTCTTATCGAATGTCTACGTCATACAAAGAACACACCCTACAAGTTTCAGGTCATTACGATCAGCGGTTTAGGCTGTCGTTGATCCATCAGTCAGGACAAAGGATTTAATATATATAGAGAAGATATTAAAGTAAGTATAAACTAGACCTCCAGGCTATGCCTCAAGCATTTCTTTGTAATGCAACATTCTTAGGCATGATACAGTACAGGCCGTAGTTCGATTGATCGAACCATCCGCTGGAACCACGTGGCCAGAAGCCAAATGCAAGGCAAATAAATAAATAAATATTGTAAGACATTTCACACATCGCCATCCAGCCCCAAGCTAAGTAACTAGACTTGTGTTATGGGTGCTAGACAACGGATATACTACTTATATACTTTTCTTTTGTAAATATAAACTTACTAGCAGCGCTCCGCGGTTTCACCCCCGTAACTCCTGATCCCGTGGGAATTTCGGGATAAAAAGTAGCCTATAGCCTTCCTCGATAAATGGACTATCCAACACAAAAAGATTTTTTCAATTCGAACCTGTAGTTCCTGAGATTAGCGCGTTCAAACAAACAAACAAACTCTTCAGCTTTATAATATTAGTATAGATAAGACATAGAAACAACCAGACCACAGACAAATATCTAAGCATAAATACTTGACTGAGACGGGAATCGAACCTGCAACCCTGTGTTTGATAGTCCGGCATGGTGACCATAGTGCCAACTGGATTAATGTTCGCAAATGTTCGAAATATCGAGTTTTAAAAACAGCGAATTCTCGATGTTGTTTTACTAATAAATGGTCTAGTCTCTAGCCTAACTTTGAAAAAATGCCCTGGAAACTCATCGACAGATAAAAACGAAATCTTATTTATTGTGAACTTATTGTTTGGTCTTTAATATGCTACTTTGATAGGACACAAACACACAGACTTTCACATTTATAATATTTCTTATTAAGATTTACAGACATATTGACTCCTTCAATATTTATAAAATAGGTATTGCTGTTTCGTAATAAAAAACAGCATTTTAACTTAATAATATTATAGTAATAAACATATTTATAACCTGTAGACCTGTAGAGGGGGCTAGGCACCATGGAGAGTTCTTTTATGTTTCCACATATCGCCTGATCGTCTGTAAACAAATTAAACAATAATGAAACATGTACAGTAATGAAAACGTGATGTCTTCACATGTTTTGACATATGCAGTTTAGAAACCCTTACTAGTCATAATCTTGAGCCCTGAGTATTAGCCATTCATTCAAAACAGTATGTACAGTTAGCAAAGGACTGAAGGTAACAGGTGCATATTTTAAAGCTTTAATATCAATAATTTTTGGTTATCCTGCGTGAAATAACTAACACTTCTTAAAGCTTTAGTGATATCAAAATAATTAACAATTACTGAACCGTTATTAAAATAAATTTAACTTTAAAATATGCACCTGATACTGCTGCTAGACTGAGGGTAGTCCTTTGCTAACTGTACATACTGTTTTAAATGAATGGCTTATGAATACTCAGGGCTCAAGATTGTGACTAGTAAAAGTTTCTAAACTGCATATGCCTAAACATGTGAAAAATTAGAATTAAAAAAAACCCCGACTTTTATCCTCATTACTTTCAGACGACTGAACCGATTTCGATCTCCCGACTAAATCACCTTTCAAACAAAAGAAATAAAATCAAAATCGGTTCAGCCATTCGGGAGCTACGATGCCACAGACAGACACACACACAGACACGTCAAACTTATAACACACCGTCGTTTTTGCGTCGGGGGTTAATAAGCTAGACCCAAAAATCTTAGAAACCCTTTTTAACCGTATTGGCTAGATCTAGCGTAGCTCAGACAAAAGAACGTGCGCAGCGGTGGGTAAACCTCTTTACCACCCTCAGATCAAGAAGAAGCCCCCTCTCTAATCGAAACTTATAAATAATAATAATAATAAATATTGCAGGACAATCAACACAGCGCCATCTAGCCCCAAGTTAAGTAACTAGACCTGTGTTATGGGTGCTAGACAACGGATATACTACTTATATACATTTATTTATATACATTATTTTATTTATTATGTATTGTAATTGTAGAATTACCTGAAGGCAGTACCACAAACGTCACATTCGTGAGGTTTTTCTCCAGTATGGATGAGAGTGTGCACCGTCCGGGCGTATGGTCTTCTAAATGCGGCCCCGCAAATATCACAACGATACGGTCTGGAAATTTTACAATAATTTGGTAAGAGTCTCTACAGACTACAGATTAACTTTCTATTTATTGATTATACTGACCGCCAAAAATATTGACTACCCGAATCCAACTTGTATCGACTCTACTTGTTTTACTGTTTTTACTTTAAGTGTAATAGTTTTCTATGATTTGTGTACTATGGAAATAAAATGATTATCTATCTATCTACTAAATCTGTATAAATCTCTTCCCACAAAAGTCACAGCATAATCAAGATCGCGTTATTATTAGCTAAACATCTTTGCAATTACAATGTAATTGCAGTTGATTGTTTTAATATAAACCTTCCGCAGTCGAGTAAAAAAGCATATCAGATGTCGAACACCTTCGCTTTGAAACAGCGAACCGTTCATTGCTAGGTGTTGAAGCGGAGAGAGTACAAAATATAAAAACACCAGTCTAAAATAGTTATTTCGAAGACGAATCGTATATGAAACCTATTTTAAAACATACGGTTTTTAATTTTGTTAAAAGGAGGAGCTTCACAATGTTCAAAAATTTGGTAAATTTAATATATTTATTTATTTACTAGCTGCGCCCCGCGGTTTCACCCGCGTAAGTCCCGATCCCGTGGGCATATTGGGATAAAAAGTATCTTATGTCTCCTGGCTCTAAGCTACCTCCCTACCAATTTTCACCCAAATCTGTTCTGCCGTTCTTGAGTTATAAGTGGTGTAACTAACACGACTTTCTTTTATATATATAGATTATTTGGTAAATTACTTCCTTCAACCTCACAATATTCTGTAGCGCCTGTATGCTCCTTACCTGAGCTAGAAGAAGCAAGAATTTCAAAAACATATCCCTAACTTTTACCCTTTTGGTTTCCAAGCCGGACTTCCAAACACAGGATTGCGGATTCGATTCCCGCCTCCGACAAGTATTTATGCTTAGATATTTGTCTGTGGTCTGGCTATGTATGTATTATATTTCTATGTATTATAAGTATATATTTACAAAAGAAAAGTATATAAGTAGTATATCCGTTGTCTAGCACCCATAACACTAGTCTAATAACTTAGCTTGGGGCTAGATGGCGATGTGTGGAATGTCGTGCAAAATTTATTTATTTTATTAAAAATTGCTATTTCCTAAGTTTCGTAGTAAACAAATAGGTATAACGTGTATATTGGCTATTCTCATAAAAGATACCGTAACAAGCTCTAACTGGCCGAGTGCATGCAGCTGAGCCTGAAAACTGGAAGTTTGCATAAGGTTAGCATATATCGACGCTGCGGTCTATTTAATGACGTAGACGTGAACCTACCTAATAATAAACCGGTACATTCCATAACAAAAATATAAAGGTAACTACGTTGTTTTGCCATTTACAAAAAAAAACTAAAGGAAACAAAATAAAAAATAGATACTAGGCGATTCTTAGACCTACTTAATATGCATATAAAATTTCATAAAAATCGGTCAAGCCGTTTCGGAGGAGTGTGGCAACTAACATTGTTACACGAGAATTTTATATATTAGACTAGCTGTCCCGGACAACGTTGTTTCACAATTTACAAAAAAAAGGAAAAAGAAAGAAAATGTTTTTCGATTCTCAGACCTAACGAATATACACAAAAAAATTCATACAAATCGGTTCAGTCGTTTATGTGGAGGTAACTAACACCGCGATACGAGAATTTTATATAAATAGGCATTATTTAATTTGAATAATACCAACGAATTTAATTTTAACTTAAAATATAAATTGTATTTTTTGAATAATTTATGAAAGAATAATGAATTAAAAATAAAATGTCAAAATATCTAAAAATAAAATAATAAGAAATGTCAAGCAAGTCAAGTCGGTCATATATCTAGTAACTAAAACCAATCATTAGACTAAACTAAAACTTAACATGAAAATAACACATGAATTTAATTTGAATTTTTACTTTGAATCATAGATTAAGAAAGATCCATGCTTTCTTCTTCTTTTAATAATGGCTTCGCACGGTTTTTGCATTTAGCCAGTGTCAAGTTATATTTTGCATCAAATTATGACCCGATTCTTCATAAATCGGGCCTAAAGTGTTTCAAAAAAGACAAAGTCGTCATAGTCCGTCAAGTCAGGGGCTATAGTAAAGCGGTGGCAAGTTTACCATAACCTTAATAGGAGATGTGGAGGCAACGAGAAAACTTCATGTTTGACACTAATTTTTACTTTCACTACACTTGTGCACTTTCACAGAACTAAATTGAATAACATTCCACCAGAATTATACAATTCAACTCGGGTTACAACTAAGTTTCATGAAAATAAAACTGAAGCACGACATGTTGTTAACTCGTTCCCGCCAAAACTCCCCAAAGAGCAGATCCATGCTTTGAATTGAAATTATTGATTTGATAACTCTATGGTAACAAAAATGTTGGCACAAAACAAAGTAGGTAAGTATGGTATTAGGTTATCCTGCAACTGAAGTCAAGGACGTACTCAATTAAAAGAAAATAGTAGTCAAGAGAACTAAACCATAAACGAAACCTTTGATCAAAGTTCCCTTTGAACAAATTTTGGTCTCGTTTAAGATCACTGATGATATAAAGAAGATCCACACGATCTGCTTCCTTCCCCAACAAAACTACACACAATTCGATTCAAAGCAATACCGACCTTAACGTCAGCATTTAATTGAAATGATTTTCCTTGTATTCTGTGTCTGCTTTTAGGTCAATTTTCCTTATTACTCCCACTGAATAAATTGTTATGTACAAAAATTGTATGGATTAGATTTTATTTGTGACTTTTTCTTGCTTGGTGAAAGAGTTCTAGGTGATTGATGTTAGTACAATTATCTGAGTAGGTAATCAGCAATTTCGCACCAATTTTTAAGTAGGTACTTGCACAAAATTGATGAGTTTGATATTTATAACCTTCAGACGCATAACACCATATACGCGAAATACCAACTCGAGGTTTTGTGGTGTTTTGCGGATTAGTTGAAATAATTACACCAACTACGCACAATTCCACAAACGCAAAACACCACCTTGTAATTTTGAAGTGGAAACGCAAAATACGACCTTGAAAATTTTGGAGTCGAAACGCAAAATACGACCCTGTATTTTAGAAGTGGAAACGCAAAACACCACCTTGTAATTTTGAATTGAAAACGCAAAACACCACCTTGTAACTTTGAAATAAAAACGCAAAACACCACCTTGTAATTTTGAATTGAAAACGCAAAACACCACCTTGTAACTTTGAAATAAAAACGCAAAACACCACCTTGTAATTTTTTTACCACTAAAGTAGAGTCGAACACATCTGCATCTTCTTTTCATTATCTTCTGTATATATGTCAGTAAATAAAATAAAATAAAACAGAGATACGAACGTCAAATTCTATGAACGTAGTAATATAAGTCAATGTTTGTTTCTACTTTTCTAAAATGTGTTGTATCGTCTGAAAATGTTTTTGTTTCTCTTTTTCTTTCTTTATAAAAACATTATGTTTAAGTAAGTAGATATCTAGTAGCTCTAAATTAAATAGTAAACAAAGAAGTTGTTAGTAAATGCACGTGACGATACGATACTGTTATTTATTGAGCAGCTCGAGAAACTTTCCATTTGAATCATCGAGGCACGTTGCGCCATCTGTCTTAGAACTTTAGACAAGTCAGTTGTGGAGGTTTTGCGGTAGAGGCGCTGTTGGGCTTTGGGATCTTACTCTGTATATGCTGAGTACTTATAGGTATGTAGGTACTAAGCATTCGTCTACCCTAATCCTATTCTTGTATATAAATATATATCTATACATATAAAATCCTTTGTCCTGACTGACGGATCAACGCACAGCCTAAACCGCTGATCGTAGAAACCTGAAACTTGGATGTGTTCTTTGTGTGACGTAGGCATCCGATAAGAAAGTATTTTCCGAAATTCTACCCCTAAGGGAGTGAAAACGGGGGCAAAGTTTGTATGAGACAACTTGATTCCTTAGTCCATTTTCAACTTCTACGCGGACGAAGTCGCGGGCAAAAGCTAGTATACCTATATAATCAGGATCTCGGAAATGGTCCAACGATTTTAATAAAATTTAGTTTTCGGCTCAAGGAATCGATTTATCAAGGTTCCAGGTTCGAGAAAAACTCGGTTCCCAAGATATAGGCATTTGAAAAATACCTAAATAATACCAACCGTTTAAAACAAAAACCCGAGCAAAGCTCGGTCAACAAGGTACTATTATAAAAAGAAAAGATTTTCGAAGTTATACTTCTGTAGGCGCGTTAAGAAAAAATGATTATTGTGAAATTTAATGCGCACGCATCACTGAAACACAAGTCACAGGTTGAAGCTGCGTATTTTGTTTGTTTTATGTTTGTAACGAATAATCTGTACTAGACCGATTTTGTTAAACTTGGTATGAGGATACATTGATTAATTGGAAATTAATATAGGCTACTTTTTATCCCAATACTAGCTGCGCCCCGCGGTTTCACCCGCGTAAGTCCCGATCCCGTGGGCATATTGGGATAAAAAGTAGCCTATGTGTTAATCGAGGTCTCCAGCTATCCAGATACAGAGTTTCATCGCAATCGGTCCAGCCGTTCTCGAGTTATAAGTGTCGTAACAAACACGACTTTCTTTTATATATATAGATTCCCACGGGATCGAGAGGTACGCGGGTGAAACTATAACTTTAAATATTAAGGGTTTGTTTATATGTTAAATATAAAAATGCTCAGTTTTTTTTTCAGTATTTATCATATTTCAAATCGTCAATCATCACATCACATTATCACCACTGCATCAAATCATCAAACCCGAAATGTGTTCAACAATTTCTACAAAGTCTAATTAAAAAATCTGATCTACTACTAAATATTATGTCTACGGCTATATATTTTTAATAAGTCACCTAGATAAATCTAAGAGATTAAGATAAATAAAAAGAATCTATACCTACTAAAAGGGTACAAAATTAAACCTAAATTCCTCTACATTTTTAACCTAGTATAGGTATTCGTAGCATATCCGTAGTGTGAATTTATTCGTATAGCGATTTAGGAAAGTATTCTAATAAAATTAAGAATCTAAATAAATTTCCCTAGGTAGGATGACCAAAAGATTTTTTGGATCGCAATACCGATCCGTTGGCCAAAGTAGCAGCCAGCCTTTTGGTCACCAAAGATTACTACTACTACCGGTAGTACTTTCCTTTATCTAATATCCGGATACTAGATAAAGGAAAGTACTACTACTGGGTACTAGATACCTATATCACCAAAGACTACTACTACTACCGGGTACTAGATAAAGGAAAGAACTACTACTGGGTACTAGATATATCACCAAAGACTACTACTACTACCGGGTACTAGATAAAGGAAAGAACTACTACTAGGTACTAGATATATCACCAAAGACTACTACTACTACCGGGTACTAGATAAAGGAAAGAACTACTACTAGGTACTAGATATATCACCAAAGACTACTACTACTACCGGGTACTAGATAAAGGAAAGAACTACTACTAGGTACTAGATATATCACCAAAGACTACTACTACTACCGGGTACTAGATAAAGGAAAGAACTACTACTAGGTACTAGATATATCACCAAAGACTACTACTACTACCGGGTACTAGATAAAGGAAAGAACTACTACTAGGTACTAGATATATCACCAAAGACTACTACTACTACCGTGTACTAGATAAAGGAAAGAACTACTACTAGGTACTAGATATATCACCAAAGACTACTACTACTACCGTGTACTAGATAAAGGAAAGAACTACTACTAGGTACTAGATATATCACCAAAGACTACTACTACCTACCGGGTACTAGATAAAGGAAAGAACTACTACTAGGTACTAGATATATCACCAAAGACTACTACTACTACCGGGTACTAGATAAAGGAAAGAACTACTACTAGGTACTAGATATATCACCAAAGACTACTACTACTACCGGGTACTAGATAAAGGAAAGAACTACTACTAGGTACTAGATATATCACCAAAGACTACTACTTCTACCGGGTACTAGATAAAGGAAAGAACTACTACTAGGTACTAGATATATCACCAAAGACTACTACTACTACCGGGTACTAGATAAAGGAAAGAACTACTACTAGGTACTAGATATATCACCAAAGACTACTACTACTACCGGATACTAGATAAAGGAAAGTACTAGTACTGGGTACTAGATATATCACCAAAGACTACCACTACTACTACCGTGTACTAGATAAAGGAAAGAACTACTACTGGGTACTAGATATATCACCAAAGACTACTACTACTACCGTGTACTAGATAAAGGAAAGTACTACTACTGGGTACTAGATATATCACCAAAGACTACCACTACTACTACCGTGTACTAGATAAAGGAAAGAACTACTACTGGGTACTAGATATATCACCAAAGACTACTACTACTACCGGGTACTAGATAAAGGAAAGTACTACTACTGGGTACTAGATATATCACCAACGACTACTACTACTACCGGATACTAGATAAAGGAAAGAACTACTACTGGGTACTAGATATATCACCAAAGACTACTACTACTACCGTGTACTAGATAAAGGAAAGAACTACTACTGGGTACTAGATATATCACCAAAGACTACCACTACTACCGTGTACTAGATAAAGGAAAGAACTACTACTGGGTACTAGATATATCACCAAAGACTACTACTACTACCGTGTACTAGATAAAGGAAAGAACTACTACTGGGTACTAGATATATCACCAAAGACTACTACTACTACCGTGTACTAGATAAAGGAAAGAACTACTACTGGGTACTAGATATATCACCAAAGACTACTACTACTACCGTGTACTAGATAAAGGAAAGTACTACTACTGGGTACTAGATATATCACCAAAGACTACCACTACTACTACCGTGTACTAGATAAAGGAAAGAACTACTACTGGGTACTAGATATATCACCAAAGACTACTACTACTACCGTGTACTAGATAAAGGAAAGAACTACTACTGGGTACTAGATATATCACCAACGACTACTACTACTACCGGATACTAGATAAAGGAAAGAACTACTACTGGGTACTAGATATATCACCAAAGACTACTACTACTACCGGATACTAGATAAAGGAAAGTACTACTGGGTACTAGATATAGGTAAGTATTCTAACTCCAACATAGATACAACAGATACACCTAATGTAAGGTTTAACCTTTGGTCTGTATGTATTCGAGCATGTTCACGCAAGCGTGCCGCTGCTGTAAACGTCTTAGGGCACTCCGCGCAGGCGAAGGGCCTCTCCCCCGTGTGCGTGCGACGGTGGTCGTCGCGCTCCACCTAACATTGTTTTACATAATTTTATGCGTGGTTCAGACGAGTGTAACATCGTAACGTTAGTCTGTAACGCTGTTTGGAGTTGCGTAGCATTTGACAACCTCTGTGGCCCAGTAGGCGAACACTAACCTGTGATTTAAAAGGTTGCAGTGTGGTTGGGTGGTGTGTGGTATGCGAACAGTTTTTCTATTATTAATAAGTATTAGAGTGCCTACAATTTAACTTTACTGAACATAATCTGGCCTAACATTGACTATATTTTTGATTAGATGAATTTTTGTATCAAGAATAAATATCTAAAGTTGACTTGAACAACAAAAAATAAATTGATTTAAGACCTTATACATGATTTAACCAACTGTAAAAGAGACAAACTTATTAAATAACCGATTAATAACTGATAACTGAATTGAATTTTAAAAACTGATTTAATAACAATATTCTATTTTGTTAACCAAATAGAAGTTAAATGCATTTAGTTAACTAAATTTATTAACAAACTTATAAAATAACCGATTAATAACTGATAACTGAATTGAATTTTAAAAACTGATTTAATAACAATATTCTAATTTGGAAACCAAATAGAAGTTAAATGCATTTAGTTAACTAAATTTGTTTAAGCAAAATGTCTTGCAAGCAAAATGTGCATTGCCACATGTACTAATAAAAATAGACAATAGAATTGCCAGAAAACCCGTTTTTTGATGTTGCATGCCATGTTGCACAGTGTAAACAAATAACGTTGCAACGCGAACATTTCCAAGGAGACCTTTAATTTTTCTGATTGGGTACCTCATTATACGTTACACAAGTCTAAACCAACTTTTAACAAACAAAAAGTACTGGGAATTTCTGCATTATTACCAGTACCTATTCTACTGCATGCAATTTCTTTACTATAAGAGCTATAAGCTGTTAAATAAATATCTGATTATTAATCGGACGGCTGGCGAAGGAATGTAATAAGTTGCAATTAGTGTTCGAAGTTATTGTGCGATTTCTAAGTAAAGGTGGAATTTATAATTTTATTTTTCAAAGCTAGCTTTATCAAAGCTTTTAGTAGTTTTGATTTTAAAATCTGATGGCTGTGCACCATCGTATGTGGTTTTGAAATGAATGATTTGAATACTGTTTTTAGGGTTCCGTACGCAAAGGGTTAAAACGGAACCCTATTACTAAGACTTCACTGTCTGTCTGTTTGACTGTCCGTCTGTACGTAACCAGGATGTATCTCATGAACCGTGATAGGTAGAGATTTGAAATTTTCACAGATTATGTATTTACCGCTATAACAACAAATACTAAAAACAGAAGAAAAATAATATTTGAGTGGGACTCCCGTACAACATGGTACGGAACGGACTCGCACTTGGAAAATTCTTACTTGAAAGGTAATCTATCTGTAGATATGTATATAATTAAGTAGTTTAGACGTTATGAGCCTAGGGCATAGACAATCATACATACATACAAATATACATAGTCGTCAAAAACATAACCCTCCTTTTGCCGTAGTCGGGTAAAAAAATGAATCCCTATTTCCCTTGGGCACGTCATAACTTAAGAATGACTTTACCGATTTCAACCATCTTTTTTGAGTTTTCTAATACATTGTAAAAGGTTATTACTGAAAAAATATTAAAGAAAGTTGTAGTGTAGGAAATTGAAATAGAATAGAAGAATAGAATATAATTTATTCGAACCAACACACGACAAAGTAAAGATACAAATAAGAAACAGTAAGAGATAGTTACAAATAAAAGAAATTACAAAAAATAGACAATAAAAAAATAAAAAATAAATATTTTTAAAATAGTATTTTATGAAAATTGGTTTAGCTTATAAAAATGAATTTGTTGTGCCGCATCCTAACCGCTGTGCAGGTTGTGAATATAAAATAACCAAGGCCTAAGACGTAGACATTGCGGGTTCGATTCCCGAACAAGTATTTGTGTAAGTACAGATAATTGTTTCTGTAAAAATATTTGTCGTTTTCTAGGCCACAGAGGTTGTCAAAATTTATTTATACAGGGTGAACTTTTTATATAGCCCTTCAGGGCCATTCCTTACATTAAAAGAGATAGCAATAAATGCCGATTTTGACAGAAACTAAAACTGTATTTTGGAAAAGTCATACTAAGCCCTAGTCATACTAAGCCCTGTGAACACGTGGTCCGACTGCTCGGTCCGACCGATCGGACGATGTGTACTTTTTTTTACTTTTAGTATGTTTGTTTCTAGGAATTAATTATTAGCAATACTACCTATCAATTGGTACAAAAATATAGAGTGATTATTTTTTTGGAAAATCCCATATAAAAATCACCATTTTACTATGATAGGTAATAGTTACCTTAACTTTAAAAGCCTTCGAACATAGATCGCAAGGATACGGCCGCTCTCCAGTGTGCATGCGCATATGTATCGCCAAGTGACCGGATTGGTTGAACCGACGACCACAAATCTTGCATGGGTAACCCTATAACATTTCAGCTAATTATTAAAAAGCAGTTCCTATCTATACATATTAAATTCTTTGTCCTGACTGACTGACGGACAGCCTAAACCGCTGATCGTAGAAACCTGAAACTTGGATCTTTGTATGATGTAGTCTTCTGATAAGAAAAGATTTTCGCATGAAAGGGGGGGGGGGGGCAAAATTTGTATGAGACAATGTGATTTCTTGGTCCAATACTATTAGAAACATTTTCAACTTCTACGCGGACGAAGTCGCGGGCAAAAGCTAGTATGCCTTTATGGGTGGAGCTGCTCCGAAGGTGGATGAAAAACATTAGATAAAATAAATAAATATTGCAGGACAATGCACACAGTGCCATCTAGTCCCAAGTAAAGCAACTGGGCTTGTGTTTTGGTAGTTAGATAACGGAAAGAATACTTTTTTATTTTTTGATTGATTTATTGTGGCTGAAAATACGGTTTTTCTTAACAGAGGTAATAAATGGTAAAATTTAGGTTCCTACCTAGTAAATACTATCCCTTAATAAATATTTGTTTGAAGCGGGAATCGAACCCGCAACCTTCTGCGTTACAGGCAGGTGTTCATCCGCTGCGTCAGAAAGTTCGTCGGCTCCACTTGGCTTGGAATTCATCACTAAAACTTACAGGTTTAGAAGTCTTATGCATCTTCTTGTGTGTGTGCAGAGCGCACATACTGCCTAGAACCTTGTCACACTCGTCGCAGACGTACGCCGTCATTGGAGCGCCTTCGGGCCGGTCTTCGCCGCGCTTGTGGCGGTACAGTTCCCTTCAATACGATGTTTTTTAATTATTATGGCTTCGCAAGACTTATTATGCTGATGGCAATGTATTGACTTGATTTCGGTACAAAGTGTTTGAAATATTTAACGCGGCCTTTAAGCGCGGCGACCGAATCAAGAAATTCCGTAACGATAATAAAGCCTAACACCCCACACTCCGTCTACCACGTAGCTCGGCCAAACGTTCGCTTAACGTGTATGTAGGTATGGTACGACTGTACGAAGCTGGCACGATGCAATATTTTCTTAATTTAAACCCTATCGACATATTTGGAAAAAAAAAACTTTAATAAAATGACACTTTTTCGGTAAATACTTACCAACAAAAAATGGTGAAATTCATGATTTCATGTAAATAACGAGAAGGTCTTCTAAGACGTTTTCTCGTAGCTTCAGAGGTTGTAGGACCTTATTGATCCACTCAAATTCATACTCACTGCGCTAGCCTGATAATTCCGTAATTTCAGCTATCCATATACCTAATTTCATCGTTATCGGTTCAGTAGTTTTTGCATGAAGAGGTAACAAACACAAACTTTAGAAGTTTGAACTCAAGTTCGGGTAACTTAAAAATAAAGCCCAATTTTTTAAGTTTTTTTTACATGTGAGGTCAGCGTTCGATTACTATCACACCTGCCTGATGGTAGGTGACGGATGCGGCGTTATATGTAGCACGCAATGTGACATTTCAAGCATTCTGTTTCAGTGGCATCTCAGGGCGAAAAGCTTTCTAGGCAAACCTTTCATTTATGCATAATGCCATCATTGGCATCCCGCTTTTTAGGTAACTCGATATTATGGGACAAAATCGTACCTTGCAGTAACGAAGAGTTGGTTGCAAGACCCACAGTTCCACATCTTACTGCTGCTAGCTGGGGTGTAGGTTCGACTCCGGCGTCCTCTCACATGCTTCTTGCATTCCATCAGGTGGAACTTTAGGTCATCCACCGACATACATTGTATACCACAGAAATCACATTTGAAACATAATTCCGGTTGCGGTGCTACAATTTCGTCGTAGTTTATCGTTCTCTAAAAATTTATTTTTGTCAGTAAATTATCAGTATCAGTATATTGTAGGACACTTTATATACACGATCTAGCAGCTAGCTAAGCAACTAGGCTTGTGTTATGGTGACCAGAGAACGGATAGAATACTTATATACATTTCTTTCGTAAATGTAAGAAGAAGTACCCAGACCAGAAATAAATTTCTGCACATAAATATTTGTATGAGGTGGGAATTGAACCGGCAACCTTCTGCGTCACAGTTCGCAAGAAAGAAAGAAAGAATGAAAAAATAACTTTATTTTGTAATTACACTACACGTACAAAATCAATAATGTAAGAGAAAACTAAATCTTAACAATTAAACAAACTTTTAAACCTGTACGGTGTGTGGTGCGTGTTCGCCCAACGCGCCACAGAAAAAAAGGTGGCCTTTAACCAAAGGGACTAAACGGGTTCAAACCAATAAACGGATCTGGCTAAATCGCAGGTGCATGTTCGCCCGACGCGCCACAGAAAAATAGGAGGCTTTTGACCAAAGGGACTAAGCGGGCTCAAACCAATAGACGGATCTGGCTAAATCGCAGGTGCATGTTCGCCCGACGCGCCACAGAAAAAAAGGAGGCCTTTGACCAAAGGGACTAAACGGGCTCAAAAAGCTCAAACCAATAGACGGGTCTGACAAAATTTTGGCGTACACATAACTATTATGAGACGTAGGCATTCTATAAGAAAGGATTTTTTTACCCCTACGCGGACGAAGGCGCGAGAGAAATCTAGTAGTAGTAAATTAATGAATATTTAAATCAAAAGATAGCCGAAGTTGGTACGATTTAGGCCTTCTGCAGCCGAGACGAAAGATTAGACCGCTCTCTGACTGGGGTCAGTCCGCCAAGATAAGCCGCGTTATATTTACAAACTCTTACGTAAGTTATGGACGATCACTGATACCATAGCTACTCTTTTGATATGGTTTAGTTCATTGAGTTCAGCTGCATTCTGCCCGTTAATAGTAAAATCCTAGAGTCCAAAAGGCAATTAGTAATAGAGTTCTGTTATAAATAAATATTGCAGGACATTTAATTTTCACACATCGCCATCTAGCCCCAAGGTAAGTAACTATACTTATGTTATGGGTGCTAGACAACGGATATACTACTTATATTACTTTTCTTTTGTAAATATATACATAAAATACATAGAAACAACCAGACCAGTGACAATTATTGCCGTAAAAAAAATATATTTTGAAAAAAAAAAAAAAATCGGGAGCGACACACGGATAGACGGACACGAAAGTGATCTTATCAGGGTTCATTTTTTACCTTTTGGTGTAAGCAACCTTAAAAATTACTTATTATACCTAGTACTCCATCCGTTTCCTGCCGCCAAGCTTTGCTTAGTATTGGGCCAAGTAAATGGCGCTGTGTACCAAAGTACTTCTAAATCATAAACAAATCAGTTTAACGGTTAAAATGTTCTATACCAACCGGAACTTCATAATAATTAGTCTCTTCCACGTAACAGGACATCCTATGCTTATCGAGAGCCTCTCCATCAGCAAACAGTCCACTACAGCAATCACAGACGAACATAGTGGCTAATTTCCGTGCAGTCACATTGCAAGTTCCGTTTAAATCCAGGCAGCATAGTTGTTCTAGCAGGACAAAGTTAGAATATAGGCTTTCAGCATAGAATTTGACGTTCGTACCTCACGCTTTCTGTTTTACTAAACCTAATTTAAAAAAAAATTCGTTGAGGAACAGCTCTGTGGAAACGCGATGGCGCCAAAGTTTTTTTGATGTGATAATGTCTATTAATAAATTAATGGAACACCTGCATTCACAAAAAAGTGTCATGGTAATATTGTGTAGCCGTAAACCGACTTCAACGAACGTAAAATTCTATGCTTCACAGACAACCACTTTTTTTTCTTTTCTTTGCCAATCGGCATCGGTTTGTTTTTAAATTGCATAAGTCTATCTAAGTATAAAAATGTTCTTATTATTTTTATTTGTATTTGCTCACCAGTAGGTTCTGTTTCCAAAACTGTTGATAAAACACGCTGACATATCCGACAAATCAGCCATTCAGCTTCTAAGTTGGAATTACTGTTGGATTGTTCTAAAAAATTCAATAGCTAATCAAAATAACACTCTTGTTACAAAAGAAGACATGTCGTGTTTAAACCTTTATTCAATTTAGTAGCGTAAATTGGGTGAAGTTGCACAAAATACAGGTAAAGTGAGCTCAATTAAGTTTTTTCTTGTTGCCCCAAAGTTCCTTAACTCAGTTCTAATGATGTAGTTCCGCAACATTACTTAAACCCTGGATAGTATTTATTTAACTAATATTTACTTAATACTGCCTGTGTGCATAAGGCGTGCGAAGCCATAACACGAAAAAAATACTATATCTTTTGAAGCAGTTGGACCAGCTTTGCACTTGTACATTTGTTTCCCTTGTTTACCACATTTAAACCTTGTCAAACTGTAAGATATTGCACTAGATAGGTACCTTCCCATAGCTTAGGAGTTGTTTCAAGAGTAGTTTCAGCACACTGTGTTTCAATATTAAGAGATGCATGAAACGCAATCGTATGGTCGAGGAGATCTGACTCAGATGTAAATATCTCATGGCAAATTGCACAGGAGTGTAGTGCTAATAAATCTGGGCCTGTGAAATCAGTTTCCTGAAAGAAAGATAAATACTAAGTAAGTACCTATTCATTTGTTAGGTATCCAGGCAGATTTTTAATTCAATTTAGATAGGTATATATGAAATGTTAATAAAAAAAACAAATTTAAAAAAAATGTTGGTTGTACTTTGGGTAGGTAATTAGTAACATTACCTACCCAATTAGTGTCTGTTCATAATATTGGTTAATAAAATAGATAATTTTATAGATACATATGTATGTACTTATTATTATAAAATACTTAATGTAATTTCTAAATATTTTCCTCACCGGCTTAGAAGTTTTAGTTTCCTGAAGTGGTAACAAAAATTGGTTAACTGTATTTTCATCCAAGAGTGTGGGTTCGTAGTTCAGTAAATTTTCGGTTGAAGCTGCGTATGTTGTGTTTTGAGTTATGCAACTCGGTTGATAAAACGTACTGTCTACGTTGCTAAAGTATCTTCCAGAGTTGTTAGATTGAAACGACACATTATTAGAAGTCTCATTTATAATAGTTTCGTCAACAGCGTCTGGGACGTCTGAACAAACATTTTTATTTTCGAGTAAATTATCGTATTCTGATAGTTCCTTGTATGGGTAATCGGGTGGATCAAACATCATTGTGCTAAAAAGTAAGCTGTAAAATAAAAACAAAAAGTTAGGAAAAATAAAAAGTAGACATTTTAAATATACCGCCAAAACGCCGCGCATAGTTTGCGCCTTACCCAGGCGGATGTTTTAATTGGCCACTCTATTATTGCGATGGCCACTTTAGTTGTTGTCAAAGTCATTTTCCAATCAAATGTCACTGTCATCTTTATACCTCTCGGCTGGTTTGTTGTTGTGAATTGTGTTGTATTGTTTTTAATTCCTTGTAAAAAATTGTGCATTTTACAATAAAATGAAAACGGATACGGTGCCGCCGGCTTCAGAAAAGCCTAAAATACCTCTGCCAACACTATCACAAATTAACGCTGATAGAATAACACAAGTAAGTGAGGTTATGTTGTAGTTTTTAACAAGGCTATGAATCATGAATTTGCTGTTTTTAACCAAATCTACGTACACCCATGGGGATATTGATAATAAAAGTTAACTTAGGTACTAACGAGAAAAAGCTAGATATTTAATGTTTACATTTTTTTACATAAGCGTCTAGCTCTACCAGATACTAAAAGGACACCGGTTTTGGCGCTCTGTGATAATTATGTGAAGACGTTCTATCTTATTGACGTTGCACAACAATTAGGAAACTCTATGAACCAAAATTTCATGCTTTAAGACCCAGTAGTTTCCCTGTGCAGTGGTTGTTAGCAAGTTTTGCCAAGGAATTATTTTTATTAGTCTACACAAAAAAAATATAAAATATTCATGCAGTAAGCCTAGTTAAATTGCTTGAGCTTTACCTTCCTAACCCCCATTCAATAAGGCAATGATTTTATTAGGAAAGCCCGCTAGATCTGACTCTTACTTTAATTATAGCCCACTAGTAACTTTACATAAAAACCATTTTAAAATCTATACAACATACCTTATTGAATCACCAAATCCACATGGTTTACTCCATTGCAGCTTGCCAACCAGTACTGGTCTCCACAAACTAAGGAAAACCACCTACCTTATGATGCTTCTATCGTGGAATCAATATATCAAGCAGAAATATTGGGATCCAAGTAAGTTTTATCAATTTTCTTCAAACATAAATATCAATAATTAAAAATCAAACATGCATTTGCAAGGAGCATAGCCTAACTGAATTAAATAAATGAAAAATTGAAGGTCAGTGACCTAATAGATTAGTGCATTGACCTTTTATTATTCATAATTTTTAACAAAAATGTGCCAGTTATTTTTAAGTTTACTTTTTAAGAATAAGCTTAATTAGAACTGAGCCTTAACATACAGCATAATGTTTTGTGATAGATATTGCATGGCAAAATACCAAGCAATAAAAATACATATTTTATTTAAAAAATTAAATAATCGAATTTAAAAAAAATGCAGGCAAGTATTAGATAAGTAGGTAGGTAATTACTTACTAAGATAATTGTAAAACTTTATAGACTGAAAAATAGAGGGAAGTAAATTTTAGTATACTAAAATAAGGTTTCATTCTGAAATAAACTATTAAACCAACTTTTAATACTTAAAAAGGCTTTTAAGTTTAGTAAGTGCTGCAAGCTTATAATTTTTTTCTGTCAGTTTTTCAGTACGACGTATCATGATGTTGGAATTCTCTCAGTATTTAGAGAACTACCTTTGGCCATATTACGAGGCGGGAAAGGCGTCGAATGCGCATATGATGTCCATCATCGTTATGATCAATGAAAAGTTCAGAGAAAGAGTGCCAGCATGGCAGGTTTGTATATAATTAGTCTAATATTCACAAATAAAAGAACTGTAAGTACTGGCAAAGTTAGAGAATCAGTAGAGGATTTCAAAGTAATGGTCTTTTAACAAGATTTAAACTTGCATTCTTAGTTTGACTGTTTTCAGGGCTCTGTACCTCAAAAGGTAAAAAAGGAACCCTCATAAGATCACTCTCTTGTCTGTCTGTCTGTGTGTCCGTGTGTCACCACCTATTTTGTCAGGCACGGGTGAACCTAGGAAGTTGAAATTTATACCAGATACTGAAGTCTACAGTCCCTATTAGGTTTATAAAAATCAAGGTCCTGAGTCAATAGAAAAAATGTTTTTTTTATATAATTGATCAGTCACAGTTTGACCACTATCTCACACAATGGTAAGTGACGATGCAGTCTAAGATGAACAAGATTGAACTTATTGGATCCTTTTCTAGATTTAATGACAGTGTCATTGTGTGGGTAAACTATATATATCGCAAAAAATAAGTTTTACTTATATTTTTTAAAGATAAAGGTATTATAATGATTGAGTTCCTCATTTTCAAACCCATTTTCCTCGATTTTTAAAAGTTGTGAATTTTGGATTGAGTTACTGATTTCATTCTCAGCATGCAATATCTGATATGTTCTAATAATTTTTTTTATATATTATTTTTTGTTCAGGTGTAATAATTTGCATCAGATCACAATTCCCTTATCCGTTTCTTGTTTAATTTCCAGGCTTTTCTAAAGAAGCCGGAACACTTTCCCGCCTTCTTTGAACAAGTTCTCCGAGTGAGCGTGGCCGATGATCCGAGTTCGCGTAACATGCGCGAGCAGACAGGCCTGCTGTTATTCCTGAATCATTGCTTCGGCAGTATGGAGGTGCAGCTGTGTCGGGACCAGGTGAAGCGACTTGTCTCACTTAGTATGTGGATCAGTTTGCAAGAAGGTAAGGAACAGGAACTACTTATTTATAAGAGTTTAGTAGTCGCAAAAGAGGTTATCCTAGTTCTGGGAAGCAGTTTGATGAAATTGAAACCTGTCCTACTTTCTACTACTTATCTATTGTATGAAAATGGATCCCCATTTCCCTTGGTCACGGCATCACGCGTGAACGGCTGGACCGATTTTGCTAATTCTTTTTTTTTTGTTGTAATTGTTATTGTAAGGAGAAGGTTCTTCTAAGAAAGAAAAAATAAGAAAGTTGTGCCAAAACTATTACGCGGCGAAACCAGGCGGGGGGCGCAGCTAGTCTATCTGTAAAAATATAATTCCTTTTAAACTTTGCTCTTAGAGGCCACTCGGGCGAAGCCGCGGGCAGAAGCTCGTAATATTATACATGTGAAAGTTTATATAATATATTGTATGCTTATCACTCAGACACAAAAAAATTGTTCACTGATTGTAATGAAACTCGATATGTTGATAGCTGGAGATCTGTTTTAACTCATACACTACTTTTTATTCCAATACTAGCTGCGCTCCGCGGTTTCACCCGCGTAATATTTTTCAACGCAATTTTTTTAACTTTTTCTTTTATATGAACCTTCTCCTGACAATAACAAACACAACATAAAAATAATTAGCGAAATCGGTTCAGCTGTTCTCGAGATTTGCGCTTAGCAACACATTTTTATATTATAGAAGACTAGCTGCACCCCGCGATTCCACCCGCGTAAGTCCCGATCCCATGGGAATATAGGGATATAAGTAGCCTATATGTTAATCCAGGTCTCCAGCTATCTAGATACCGAGTTTCATCGCAATCAGTCCAGTAGTTTTTGCGTGAAGGAGTAACAAACATACACACACATACAAACTTTCACATTTATAATATTAGTAGGATAGTAGGATTATCATCGGATTATATACTAGATACTATTTTTTTACAGGACGACGTAACCAAGAGTTCAAAACTGTACCAAAATGGAAGAAATATTGGCGTGCTATACAAAAGAAGGATAAACCTGAATTATTAGAGAAACTGAACTGGGAACGACGTTACTTACAGCGACTGATGATAAAGTTCATGAGGATCTTGGAAAGCATCCCTGAAACTGACGATATTGACCCTTACGTAGTTAGGTAAGTACTCAAGTACTAACATAATCAACCCTATGAGTGTGCGCGCGAACGCATAGAGCCGCAAATAAGACGCTAATTCGGTAGAGTGAAGAGGGCAGCACAATATTGACCAATCATAGGGCCGCATTTAGCGCAGTGCGTTCACTTATCCAAGAGTAACTTAAGTACTCTTTGTGGATACGGGCGTTATTCAGTTTATATTTCTTGTGGAAATTTTGAACCTAATTTATTACCTTCTATACTCATATTGAAGAAAGGAATAATACTTTGAAGCAAATTAAAAAAAATCGAGTCTAGGTGTTGTAGAAAAAGCTATAGAATAGACTATAGTTTTTAAAATTAAATCTGCTTTTCTCCCTGTGCAAATAAAAACTACTGAATCTACTGAAATCTAGTTTTTAACCCCTGACGCAAAAACGACGGGGTGTTATAAGTTTGACGTGTCTGTGTGTGTGTCTGTGGCATCGTAGCTCCCGAACGAATGAACCGATTTTGATTTAGGTTTTTACTATCACTATTGGATAGCTTTATTCTTTGGGAAGGTAGTTGTGTAGTTAACAATCCAAATCCAACAAGCTGAACCTGAGTAATCAACGAAAAACTGCCCGCCGCGTTTTCTTAAAGCACGCGCAACGAAAATGCACTGTGTGACTATTTATTCCAATTTGTCTTATGGGATTGGAGGCCCCTGTGATGAACGAATTCGAGTTTTAGGAGTCTACATACTACTATACTACTTACACCGCTAGCTCAGCGACCCAAAGCAGATCTTAGTCTGCGAAACGAGAGTTTTCCATCGCTCTCTGTCCATTTTTGTTTCCTTGGTTTAATTGCAATCAGTTGCATTAAAACTTTTAGCAAAGTTGTCTGGGTTTGTGACAATTGCGAGTGTACTTTCCAGTGAAGGCAGCTACTCTATTGTAGTTGGGTTTTCTAGCCTAGGACGTCGTTTCTTTTCAGTCTATTGTAGGTACGACTAATCAGATTCGCCGCCCGCTCAGTCTTTCTAAGCTCGCTCCCTGTCATGCGCTATTTTTTGCCAGTTGTTGATTTGAAGTTGGCGCAGTTGGATGATACATAGCAAACTAAATCTAAAACTCCTATTGTTGTTGCATACAGATATTGTGAACGGTTCCTGGAGCTAATGATAGATCTGGAAGCTCTGTTGCCGACGCGGCGGTTCTTCAACACTGTGATGGACGATTGCCACCTCGTCGTGAGATGCCAGTTGTCGCCGCTCGCCAGCCGACTTGAAGGACAGCTATTTTCACAGGTCAGTCTAGTATAGTTCATGCCATTCCATATTTTGTTTGGAGTAGAAGAACTCAAATTGAGTTGACAGTTTTGACTATTATGCGCATTCTTATTCTTTTTGTGTCGATTCCGTTATACCTAAGTCTACCTAGTGTTGATTTTCATGTTGAGTTTTGACTATTTAGCACATTTATACTGTGCGACTTTTACACAGCGCCATCTAGCGCCACGCTAAGCAATTAGTCTTGTGTTTTGGTGGCCAGAAAACAAATAGAGAACGTAATTACTTTTTTTTTAGTAAATATACATTAATATACATACAGGAACACACTGACCAGAATCACATATCTGTACTTAAATATTTGTTTGGTGGAAATTGAACCCACAACCTCTTGCGTCCCAGGCGGGCGTTTGCTCGCCGCACCATGCGCTTCAAATTATGGTAGAGTGGGAGGAAAATGATTTTAATTTACGTTGGTTTCAAATTCTTTATTGATAAAAAATAATAAAAAATAAATGCTAAAACTTGTATATCAGATACAATGGAACGTTAAAAAATCAAGTCTAAACTCATGGAAAATAGATCAAAAAATATAATGAGTAGAATAAGAATACTCTTGTCATGTTTAAAAATGATTTTGCACAAATATGGCATTACAAATAACATGTTCAGTTCACTAACTAATAACAACACTGAATTGATACTCACATAATAATAAAAAATTGTAAATTAGAATTTGGGGTATCCTTACTTTTTTTAAATCAGCCGATATATATTTTTGTGGACGGATATCATTTCAAATGATTTTTATTGTGTTAGTGATGTCATGGCTTTATTATAAAAACTAGTTGCGCCCCACGGTTTGTCTGGCGTAAAAAGTAGCTTAAAACATTCTCTACTACACCATAAGTCAGGTTATTATACCATAAAAAGAAGACAAACAAACTTCCGCCTTTATTATATTTCTATAGATAACTATTATTCATATCATTAATTGTTAAAATTCTCACATGCTTTGCTCAATCTATTTGTCGACATTTTCTTATACCTAGTAATACAGTAATTCTTAAATTACTTTTTTTATTCCTATGAAATAATTAAGTATCTTTAGTGAGCTTCTATATAAAATCTAAATATTATAATGCATATAACATTGATTAAATATTAATTTAACTTTAAATACAATAAAGGTCAATAATTCCCCTACTTAAAGGCACATTTTAAGGCCTTTCTATAGATAAATAAGGCACGAATATTCGTGTTTCCATAAAATTGGGGAGCTCATATTTATTTTGTCATATTATCTACTTGAAGCTAAATATTCAATTTTCAATTTTAGAGCACCTACATTGCAGTATTATGTGCAATATGTGAACAATTATTATCCTAATTGTTTGAAATTCTACATGCTTTGTCAAATTGTGCATTAGAGATTCGATAAATTCAATTAACCCTATCGATGGCAATTTAATACTCAGCATCACCTTAAATTCTATAAATATCATAGTATTTAATTGTCTAATAGTTTTGTATAATCGTGTACTTAACATAACATAAACCTAATCAGCTGCTGTATAATTTCTAATTGAGAACTTTTTAGATGGCATAAAACTTTTAAACTAGTCTATCAGAGATTGATCGAATCCATGGAAAAATTGTCTTTTGGTATAGTCCCTGTAGTGTTAAATACACTATAGTCTACTGGTAATAATTACCTCCATTCATATGCGTCATTTCGTCACCCCATTCACCGGTGGGTACTGGTTCCGCGTAGCAGCAACTCTTGCGCAGTAAGAACGTTACGTGTGATTGTCGAAGCACACACACATAGAATATCAGTACAGCTTGGAAGAGATTGATGAATATGTGTGCGTAAATCAGTCCATCGAAGTTCAGCCAGGACAGTAGTAGAAATAGCCAGGCTGTAGTCATTATAAGACATAGCTGAAGGAATAGATTGAAACTGTAAAGGAAACAATAAAACATGTTATTAATAGCATTTCTCAATTGCAAAGAAATTAATATCGGATATTATCTTTCTTACCATCCCCTGAGCTTGTGATGGATTCTTCCGTAAATGTTTATCCTTTTAATGACTTTTAAAGTGGTAACATAGAAGAATAGATTGAAAATAACTGTGAAAGCCACAGGTGTGAAGAAAATTGCAATTCCGAGAAGTCCTGAAAATATTTAATTAGTATTTTATTTATTTATTTTGAAAGACAAATTTGTATAATTTTAACTGATATTATAAATCTTAAAGTTTGTTTTTGTTTGTATATTTGTTCTCTCTTCACGGTCAAAACTGGACCGATTTGAATGAAAATCGGCATAGCGGTAGGTTAGATAAGGATAATTTTGATCCCGAAATTCCGTAAGTCCGCATCGGGACTTACGCGGGTGAAACCGCGGTGTAGTTTTTAATATGTTTGTTAATAGTTACCAATAGTCTCTTGCTCAGCGTCGTCAAGTAGAATAGAAGAGGAAAATTGATTTTTCATTTTTCTGTTAGGATTTGTGCCAGTGTCTAGCAAGAAATGGGCACAGATAGCCATAGCCGTCATGATTGTAACACACGTCCAAACCACACTTGAGTAGTAACAATATTTTCTTACATCTGTCACTCGTAGAAAAACATTTCGAGACCTGAAAAAGTTTGGTTTTTTAAATCTGTTTTAACTTATTTAAGAGATTTTATTTTCTAGTCAACAAAGAAATAAAAATGTTTCTTGATATTTCAATAATAAAAATATCAATAAGTAAACTTATTTATTTTCTTGTTCAACTGGTACATACTTGAATGTTTTCCAAATGTAAAATCCAAAACTATTCAACCAGAAAAAGGCACTTAGAAGGCTTATGTATAAAACTATGTCTGAAATAAAAAACATTTATAACGAAACAAATTTAATGGATGAAATCGCGTTGTTTGTTAGGGTTCCGTACCCAAAGATTAAAAACGGAACCCTATTACTTGAACTTCACTATCTGTCTGTCTGTCACCAGGCATCTCATGAACTGTGACAGCTAGAGAGTTGAAATTTCACAGGATATGTATTTCTGTTGTTGCTGTAACAACAAATACTAAATCATAACCCTCCCTTTTGGCTTCGCCGTAGCCGGGTAAAAACGGAATATAATGGTACGGAACCCTTTAAGCCTGACGTTTGGAGAACTTTGAAGAACCTATGGTCACAGGCAGACTAAGGTAACAATCAGCATTATAAAAATATTTGAAATGTTGAACTACCGTCAAATTAATATGAATCAAAACGTAAACAAATATCAATAAAAAAAAGCTTCTAAAAATCTTTTTAAATACAAGCTTTTATTGCATTGTCACATGATTCGCTCAATCGGTAACCAGGAAGTGGATCAAATTTTATTTGCAAGCTTCCATGACAGACATCGGGACAGGTGAAGCTAAATAAAAGCTTGTAACAAGTAGAACCATAGCTATTAAATTAGTTTTGAGCCGAGAAAAACTTACAAATACTAATAATATTTATGGCAATAGGTACTAATAACAATAGAACTTCTTATCTCTTTGAAAAAATAATATTACCTGTTATCATGAAACTTATATGATTACTGAATTCAGTAAAAATCCTTACTAAATCAGCAGCTTGACTAACAATCAAGCAAACCATTATCGTTGTTATAATGTTTCCGGCTAAATCTCTCAATGTTGGAAGAACGAAGTATATTATAGCCACAATCAAAAACAATATCATAGATATAGCATGAAACATTGGATTCAGTACTTTCTTCATAAGAAAGCTGGTATCTTTCCAATTGATTTTGACTTCCGGCACACAGACTAAGGCATAGAGACCTGTTATGTTTGTGTTTGTAATTAGTATCTGTAAACAAGAGCCATGATTATTACAAGTAGTTTAGTGTGGTTTTCATCTTATCAGTTTAACAATCAGTTAGTCATCAGACAATACTTTCTTTTGTCATTCAAAGTTGAAGGTTGTGTTGCAATTCAATGAGTTAAGAAATCCTACTAATATAATAAACTTGCTACGCCCCGCGGTTTTACCTGCGTAAGACCCGATCCCGTGGAAATATCAAAATAAAAAAAGTATAGCCTTCCTCGATAAATGGACTATCCAACACACAATTATTTATTTAATTGAACCAGTAGTTCCTAAAATTAGTGCGTTCAAACAAACAAACTCTTTAGCTTTATAATATTAGTATAGATGTGAAAGTTTGTGCGTTTCTTTACACTTGAACTACTGAACTGATTGCAATAAAACTCGGTATGTCGATAGCGGGAGTCCTAGATTTAACACATAAGTAGTCTATTTTGAATGAGACTGGTGGACTTAACCAAGTGAACCAGCGGGACGCAGCTAGTCATAAACAAACGCACTGTAAATTGTGTGTTGTATGCAAGTGTATTGTAAGGAAGTGAGCAATTTGAGTGAATTTATATTTATTTCTGCTATGTCTGGCTTCTAATAAATGAACATAGATATGTTATAATGCTTAGATTCTCATTTTAGGAGGAAGCCTCAGCCTAAAAGTGGATAAATAGCTTTGTTTTTATTACCTTGTCCAGACAATATTTGTCTTGGTCATGAATGTAAGATGATGGTTCCTTCACAACCGGAATGGAAATTGTCTCATGTAGACTGAATGTCGTCCTTTCATGGATCGGCTCTTCTTTGATACTGTCAGAACTGTGCTCATGGTGGATCAGGTGACGCATCCTACCGTCTGTTAGAAGGTTTAATCTGGAAGTGGTATTAAAATGTTTTGATTACCTATTATTAACCAAACAATATCTGTAGTTTAGAATGACTTTGGACTTTTATTTAATAGAATAGATAAACACTTTACTTGTACAATAAAGGTACAAAACATAATATTTAAAATAAAAAATTTGCCCATAATTTTTTATTGTGTTGACTCAGGGCCTTGATTTTTAGACACCAAACAGAGACCTCAGTATTTGGTATGAATTTCAACTTGCTCCACCCATTCGTGAGAAATCGGTGGTGACACACAGACAGAGAGACAGACGGACAAGAAAGTGATCTTATAAGGGTTCCTTTTCTTACCTTTTGAGGTACGGAACCCTAAAAAAAGGCTTATTAACTAATATTTGTAAAATAGGCGACCTCATCCTTTAAAGCGATTTTTTCCAGGCAACTATAGAATACTTACTCATCTTCAGATTTTTTCAAGTCAAATATAGGTCTTCGTTGTGTAGTCTCACAGTCAGGCAAACCATGTACAAATCTGAAGTATTTCACAGTGGTATTCATTCCATCTTCAGTTTTGAACTGTGGCTCCCATACAGCTATTACATAAAGAAATATGAATAATTAATTTAATTGTATGATATTTATATCGGTAAATGTTAAGCTTATTAAGCACCACATAAAACATGCTTAGGAATAATAAGATACCTTTTGACTAAGTAGCTTCTGGCTACTAAGAAAATGCTAATCTAGACAGTATTTATAAATATACATATTAGTATGCATGTCTGGTAATTTAAGTAGATAGTGAGTAGGTATGAAGCTCAGATTTGAAAGACATGCAAACAGAAGGTTGGCTACTGTACTGAGACGAGTTTGATTTATTTATCCTCTACCGGGCACTTACATTGATTGTATTGTTCAGCTAATCGGCAAACCGAGTCAACCATGAGCTCGTTCGATTCACAACACTTGTTTATTTTCACTGAGTTTTGTTGTTCCGATACTTCGTTCAAATCTGTTTCTCCAACTTCTGCCCGTGCAATGTGCAGAGTCAACAGTAAATATAAAATACCAAAAGCTGTACTCATTATGCTTTGTTCAAGAAACAAGATGTGAAAGAAATGTCCAATGTGTGTATGATAAAATTAATGAATCATCTGATTTACACTTTCACGAGTTAATATTAAAAAAAACATGCGGTTAAAACATTAAATTTTATTTGTTTGGCTTGTAAAAGTATTTTAAAATCGTAAAACAAAGTAATGAAACCGCCGCACACAACAATTCCCGTCCGGTCGTTTAGAAATGCCATTTGACAGTGACGTTTTAGCTTTCGAACATTACAGTGACGTTTGACAGTAGTGTCACCACCGCGGGCTTTACACGTGACGTGCAGGGTAAGAACTTCGCTTTTTGTGTTTTGACCACACGCGTAGCCGCGTAAGTTATTGATTGCTACTTGTTTAAATTACAAATAATTGTTTTAGAATAATAATTCATGATTATTTTAGGATTAGTCTTTTTATAATAATATGTATTTTTGTAGTCATTTTACGACTTCCTGGGAGATCTAACTTATCTAGATTGGGTCATTTGGGTAGATACTTAACTACTCAATGGTCGAAGCTCAACATACGTACCTACCTACTCAAAAGTCTGTCAAGTTAAGGTCAAGTTTGATCAGCAGGAAAGGAACTTACCTCATTTATTAGTCGAATTAAAATATTCCACTGAAATAATAATAATTTATTAATTTATCATCATTAACAAACAGTAAAAACATGCAAAATTACTTACATAAAATTAATTCTACCAATCTAGATCAATGATACGTATATTCAGGAACATTATTAGATTTACATTCAGTAAATTCTAATTACAATAATTCTAAAAATTATACATGCTATGATTAAAACTTGAAATACGGTAACACCTAAGTTAACCGGCTAAGTGTAGGTAACAACTTTCAGTTAAACCATAGAATAAATTAAACCTAGATGTATTGTGTAGCAATCTTTGTATGACCAATACAGGGAATCGTTTTAATTCGGACCTAATATCAAAATTACCTATTTGACTTTTCTGGGTAAATATTTAAGCTTAGAACTATGAACTAACATGCGCAAGTGCAGCGAGAGCCAAATATCGGCCGTATAAAAACGGCTACACCTTAATCTAACCGGTAAATGTAGGTTTAACCGAAATGGTAACTTGGACCAAACTGGTTAAACCTAGGTATGACTGTGATTCGGACTTTAACCGTGACATAACATTATGGCACAAAAAATATATATTAAAATATATACAACTAGCTACGCCTCGCGGTTTCACCTGCGTAATCATTTTCTGCGCAACTTTCTTAATATTTTTTTTTCATAAAAACCTCTTGACAATATCAAAAACAACAAAAAAAGAATTGGCCAAATTGGTCCAGGCGTTGTTGAGTATACGCTTACCAACATATTTTGCGATTCATTTTTATATTATAAGAAGTACCTATCTACTTTGATAATCTTTAACTCTTATTGACTACTTATCTACACTTCAAACATAAGGACTGGTGATAATAATTAGTTACCGACATTAACTTGCTCTTCTAAAGTATAAATAATTAGTATTATACATTGTAGTTTAGATAACTTATCTCTGAACCCTGACTGCAAAATATGCGATAATACATTAATAAAACTAAATGGTAACATTTATACATTAAACTTATGCGAGAGATTCTGTAAATATAAACTAGAATAGGTATACAAAAAAGCATCTTATAAGGATGAAAAATTGTACGATATGTAGTATGGGTACACACAGTTTAATGCTGCCTGTCCACTGGAGCGGAGCGAGGTAAAAATAATGGTGGATTTTTACCTCCCTCACCGCTACGCTACCTCGCTCCGCTCCAGTGGACAGGCAGCTGGATCGCGTAATTTTGTACTAAAACCTTTTCTGAATGATTCTTCATCCTATTTACCGCGAGACATAAGGTAAAACCAACAAGCTACCTTCAACACATAATTGTGTTGAAGGTAGCTTGTTGGTTTTGGGTGGTAATCCACCCACGCCTACGTAGCCAATCTAGCTGATTGATATTAACAATCAAAGATTCCTAATCAATTGCTATATAAATTGATCAACAAGGCACTTAATTGCATTTATAAAACTGTTTACAATTATTAAAACAAGTTTAATTGAATCAGTTGAGCCTGACCTCTGCCGTGTCGTCGCCTAAGATCTCTTGTTCGTCCATATCATCGTCAGGACTGAGTTTCTCTGCCAACGGGCGAGTGATGTATAGACAGCAGTGCTCCTGGGCTAAGCCTTGGATAGCTCGTTTCCTCAAGACGACGAGAAGAAAGAATATAACTACTCCTTGTAGGCAGTTGAACGTGTCCATAATTTTCCTGAAAATCAGTCATTTTTCATTTTATTATTAAACTATACCTGCGCCCCGCGGTTTCATCCGCGTAAGTTCTGATCCCGTGGGAATATCGAGATAAAAAGTAGCCTATGTGTTAATCCAGGGCTCCAGCTATCTACGTACCGAATTTCATTGCAATCGGTCCAGTAGTTTTTGCGTGAATAAGTAACAAACATACACACGCACACACAAACTTTCACATTTATAATATTAGTTGGATAGGAAGTAGGATAAATGAATATTGCGGGAAACAGAAACAAAGAAAAGAAAGAGGGGCATAATTATGTTAGTTATAGGTTTTATGCAACAAAAATATTTGTGCTAGTATCATTATCCAGAGAGGAAACAGTCGACTACGTTTGTATGGAGAGAGCACCGGTACCCTTTCACCTTAACCCATTAATTTAACTATGAGCCTGATGTTTCTCACATAACATTAACTTGACTGGTTTAAAAAGATTTTGAGGTATTTCTTAAATCCGAGTCCGGTTTTATTGGTAAACAACTATTAATATTAATTCCAGCAATGTGAGGTTTTTATTGAGTTGTGTTTGTCTCTATTTTAATTAATTTATAATATCACTAATAATTGTCATGACGGATGGTTGAATTGATAAGCGACATTTAAAATACCTACACTACTTAGGTATTTTGCCAATGTTTATAGAATTAACTAATGGTGTTCTACGGTTTCATTCGCGTAAGTATCGATCCCGTGGGAATATCGGGATAAAAATTAGCATATGTGCTAATCTAGGCCTCCAGCTATCTACATACCAAGTTTCATCGTAAACAGACCTGTAGTTTTGCGTGAAGGTGTAACAAATTTAGAAACAAACACACACACATACTAGACCACAATTTTTTACATATATAATTACACTAGCAGCGCTCCGCAGTTTCACCCGCGTAACTCCCGATCCCGTGGGAATATCAGGATAAAAAGTAGCCTATAGCCTTCCTCGATAAATGGACTACCTATCTAACACAAAAATAATTTTTCAATTCGAACCAGTCGTTCCTGAGATTAGCGCGTTCAAACAAACAAACAAACAAACAAACTCTTCAGCTTTATAACATAAGTATAGATTATTACATATTACTAGCTTTTGCTCGCAACTTTGTACGCGTAGAACAGGTTGGTGGTTTAGTTGGTTGTGTATATGAATGCTAATAAATGAAATGTAGATTGGACCAAGAAATCACGTTGTCCCATACAAACGTTGTTCCCCTTTTTCATCCCCTAAGGGGTAGAATTTTGGTAAATCCTTATCGGATGCCTACGTCATGCAAAGAACACACCCTCCAAGTTTCAGGTCTCTACGATCAGCGGTTTAGGCTGGGTGTTGATTCGTCAGTCAGTCAAGACAAAGCATTTTATATGTTTAGAAGGCAGGAGGATTGAAGGAAGTAGGATTGAAATACAACCTTACCAGATAATATGAGATTGTCCGTGAGCGAAGCTAGCTATTTCGAAAATCCAAGTTATGCCCATTACCAGAAAAAGTTTCAAGGATAACAGGAATCTGAAATTTGACAACAAATAATAGAATTATCAACATTTTTATAAATTATCATCAGGGGACGTAGCATTAGACATTATTGTTAATTTGAATGTAGTAATGACAAACTTGCTTATGAATTGAATCATAATTAAATTGTATTTGGTGTAAATAAAATCTGAAATAAATGAAATATTATATTATTTGACGACCCAGTTGGTAATGGTCACCATGCCGGAATGCCAAACACATGGTTGCAGGTTCGATTCCCGCCTTAGACAAGTATTTTTGCTTAGATATTTGTCTGTGGTCTGGTTGTTTCTATGTATTATAAGTGTATATTTACAAAAGAAAAGTATATAAGTAGTATATCCGTTGTCTAGCACCCACAACACAAGTCTGGTTACTTAGTTTGGGGCTAGATGGCGATGTGTGGAATATCCTGCAATATTTATTATTGCGATAAAATGATGGCTTATAAACCTAACGTTACAAAAAAATGCTCACTTTCGTTTGAGGTTGTTCAGTGAATTGACTTCATAGTTGATGGTCTGCCTCCATAAATAAAGAGACGATAAAAGGAATAGCACTATGTTCGATGCCACTAAAACAGCTATGGGACCGTAGAAAAAGATCCAGGTCTCTGTTTTTCCTGAATCATAAATAACAAGAATATTTTAACATCACTAGTATAAAAGTCACTTTCCGCTGTCTGTCCCTATGTTTGCTTAGATCATTAAAACTACGCAACTGATTTTGATGCGGTTTTTTTAATAGATAGAGTGATTCAAGAGGAAGGTTTATATGTATAGTACATGCATAATATAGCCGTGCGAAGCCAGGGCGGGTCGCTAGTATTATTATTAACAATAAATTATATTCTATTCTATTCTATAAAATTATATATACAAAATCTACAAAGCTACACTATCTATAGAGTCTACACTAAAAATATGGGTCAAACCTGAAATAAATATATTTCTTTAAATGTAATAACTAGCTGTTGCCTGCGACTTCGTACGCGTGGTAGTTTTGTTTTATGTACCAAAACCTTCATAGTGAATCTATTAAATAAAACGCTTTAAAATCCGTTGCATAGTTTTAAAGATCTAAGCATACATAGGGACAGACAGGGAGAAGCGACTTTGTTTTATACTATGTAATGAACAGTACAGATTTTTTGACGTGATAACGTCTAATAAATTGTTGGAACACATGTTCATAAAAAAGTATCACAGTAATATTATGTGACGTCATGCGTCATGGTAACTTAGGAAACAGAGTATTTAATAATAATATCGCTCATCTGAGCTTGTGTTATGGTGTAACGAGTGAATAAAAGATTATATAAAGGAAAAATATATGAAGGAATAAAAAAAATCTTAATTTTCATCGTTTTCTTATGATGTTATCACTTCAAATGATTGTCCGTAAACCGACTTTACAGACCATTTGTCTTTTGTTTCTTTTTTTATTCGTAACGAATAGGCCGATTTTGATGAAACTTGGTATGAGAATACATTGCTTAATTGGGAATAAAAAGGCTACAATTTATCCCGATATTCCCACGGGATCGGGAATTACGGGTGAAGCGCTGCTAGTTACGAATAAGCTTTGAAATTAAATTAGTTACCACTGAACCAACAAGTATTGGTTCCAATGCCTGGCTTATAATGGTCTCCTTCGGCAAAATTAGCAATAAGGGTTACAATCAGGAAGAATATTGGACATCCCCATCCATAGCAGCAGTATAAGAAATATTGTTTCCTCTCCGTCTTTCTAATGTAGTTCGCGTCCCTGAAAGAGATGTTTGTAAAAATACTTGAGAATATACACAAATAGAAAAAAAATATAATAAAATTCTCCGTTATTCCAGATTACAATTAAATTGATAGTATTTCGTGAAGTAGATGTGGATAAAAGATATAAGCATTTAAAGTTACGTGTTTTCATTTTTTTCATCAACATCTGACGCTTTTACACATATAGGAACTTCAAGAACATAACCTCCTTGAAAAAAATAATATTTGTTCAACAAATAAGTTCAAGAAATATTTTATATCAGTTATATTTCGTTTTGAGCTTTTAAAAGTCTTCTTCTAGTGCTGTGGTGGCTTTCCCAATATTAATATTTTCTAATTAACACCCATCCCCCTTATTCCAAAATGAGGTCCGAGTATAAGAATAGTCCGAGTTGTGGATTTAAATATTAGATTTAGGCACAGATTTACTTGTGAACTATAGTCTAAACACTATCCCTATATAATCTATAGGGATTTTAGGGATAGTGACTATAGTGAACTATAATCTAAACACTATCCCTATATAATCTATAGGGATAGTGACTATAGTGAACTATAATCTAAACACTATCCCTATATAATCTATAGGGATAGTGACTATAGTGAACTATAATCTAAACACTATCCTTATATAATCTATAGGCATAGTGACTATAGTGAACTATAATCTAAACACTATCCCTGTATAATCTATAGGGATAGTGACTATAGTGAACTATAATCTAAACACTATCGCTGTATAATCTATAGGGATAGTGACTATAGTTCACGAGTAAATCTAAATCTAAGGTTTAAATCCACAACTCGGACTATTCTTAAACCTCGTTTTGTAATAAGGGGGTACAAGTTCAACTAATATTAGGGATAGCAAGTGATAATATTAGCTAAACTTGTCTTTCGAGGCAAGGAGATTTCGTTAAAATATTTTTACCAGTTTTAATCGGTCATGTAAAATTGTGGCCATCGCCAGTTCCTCTAACCTAAACCCAGTACTTAAATAAGTTCAGACGACGACTACTATTATTAAATCCTTCCCTACATAGCATATCGTAAATGTGCCCGCAACTTGTTTCTTTATTATTTTATGAAACCGGCTTACAGGTTTGCTAAAAATACTTACTTGACTGAACGGTACATGTTTATGCATATTATATTCATCCAGAAGAATGTTGCCATCATCCATGAGTATATTAGGAATCCTTAAAAAAACATCACTATTAATAACGACTTTGACGTTCTTATTTGACGACCCAGTTGGCACAATGGTTACCACGCCGGACTGCCAAACACAGGGTTGCGGGTTCGATTCCCGTCTCAGACAAGTATTTATGCTTAGATATTGGTCTGTGGTCTGGTCGTTTCAATGTATTATATGTATATATTTATAAAAGAAAATTATATAAGTAGTATATCCGTTGTCTAGCACCCATAATACAAGCCTAGTTACTTAGCTTGAGGCTAGATGGCGATGTGTGGAATGTCCTGTAATATTTATTTATTTAATAAAATGCTGATTTTTGTGGTTTTAAGTGGGTATCATTCAGAATTAGAATTAGAAAATATTTATTGGACAACTAGCTACAATATGGTGTTGGGTTTAACATGATGCAATGCCAAGCAGTTTATCCCTCACGGATGTACATTTAACGTTCAATAGTAAACCGCCACCTTAAAGTTTACAATCCTGTGCAGCACTATTTGAACACAATAACAATGTGACCTGTGGATCGAACCACGTCGGGTGGTGTAGCGGGTGATGGTTTATGCCACTCAGCCAACTAAAGACATAGCTAACATGTTGAAAATAATAATCACACTGAGTAACTTTTAATTCAAGTAAGTATTTATGTTTGTTTGTAACGTCTATTAGAATAAGGTCGTAAGTCCAATACTTGTTTATAGTATTATTGCAGCAAAGTGATAGTGACTTATGACGTATACTGTACAGTTTTAAATGAAACTAGCTTTTGCCCGCGACTTCGTCCGCGCAGTAGTCTAAAATGGTTCTGATAGGATTTTTAATTATAACAAATGATTATTTCAATAAAATACGAAGCACGTCTTCTATTAATTCTGTTAAAGAATGTTTATGCAAAATTTGAAGTACATTGGACTAAGGAATCACGTTGTCCCATACAAACTTTGCCCCCCGTTTTCACCCCCTTAGGAGTAAAATTTCGGAAAATCCTTTCTTATCGGATGCCTACGTCACACAAAGAACACACCCTCCAAGTTTCAGGTCTCAAACAGCGGTTTAGGCTGTGCGTTGATCAGTCAGGACAAATAATTTTATGTGTATAGAAGATAATTAATAGTATTGTCTAATTCATAAGTTAAATAGGTAGGTACGTTAACTTAAGTTATATTGGTGGGTTCGTTATTTTAGTTTTTAAGGTTAAATTAATACCTGTGATTGTGCATACTTGTCCTCTGAAAGCGGGACTGAGTTGCAAAACGCCAAGTGATAAGAATCCCAAAGCCATGCTGATACACATGCACATGTAACAGAGGCCTTGGAGATCTCTGAAATTAGAAAGTTTAAATTCAGTTTTTTAGGGTTCCCTACCCAAAAGGTAAAAACGTGATTATTTTACTACTCCACTGTCAATCTGTCTGTTACCAGGCTGTATCTCATGAACCGTGATAGCTAAGACAGTTGAAATTTTCAAAAATGATGTATTCTATTGCCTATATAACAAAAAAGAATAAAAACAATATAACGGTACGAAACCCTTCGTGCGCTAGTCAGACTCGCACTTGACCGGTTTCTAAATATTAACAATAATTATGTGCAATACTGTATTTTATGTTTTTAGTGTTTGCACATAAGCTACTAGTTAAATGCGTTATCGAGTTCACGTATCCTTTGATTTTACAACTCACCTCGTACTCGTATACGGGCTGTTTTCCGCAATGAGACCCTTTTTAATTGGGTCCTTTTTGCGTGAGGATGGATGGAGTAGGCTTGCCCAGCACCTACTTCCCTCTCAGCTTAGTCGACCATGTCCAGAGAAGAGAACTGAGAACTTGTCAATACTTCTGGAGCCTTCCTTCCCCGTAAGAGCAATGTCAATGAGCGTACATATTTTTTTTCTGAAGAAAAATCCATTGGCGCACTGCCGGCTGGGATTCGAACCCACGACCTTCAGAATGAAAGTCGAGGTATCTACCACTAAGCCAACATCGTTCTCTACAACTCACCTTAATTGAGGTAGAAACGTATAAACTGCCAATGTAGCTATAAGGAAAAACACAGATATAATCGTGAGGATGCCACTGGTTTCCATATCCGATGATACTGTTATTTTCTCGAAGCAGACTAAAGCGATGGGGATCAGTCCTAGGTCTGTGTTGTTGTCGTCTTTGTACATATTTCCAATGCAGTATCTGTTAAAAAAAGCAGCAACATTAATAGAAATAGAAATATTATTTATTTACAAATAGATCTTATAAAATATCCTTACTTCGTCGAAAATTCGACAACAAATATATGAAAAGAAAATTCAGAATATAGTTAAGCACAGTCACTGTTGTCACAATAGCATTATCAATACCACATTTATTAAATAGACCAAAACGTGTCAAATAAAGATAAATTAAATTTAAAGTCAAATATTCGAATCCACCACATTATATAAACAATGAAATAAATATACCTATCTAATTCAATTCAAAGTCGATACAATTATCGATTGATACAAAAACAAAGACGATTTTTTTTTGCAAAATTAACAATTTTAATTCTTGGCTGTGCTACCTTATAACTCTCCAAGCCACTAAGAGTCTGAACTTCATAATTGCACATCGTTCATAACTGTGTTGGAGGCATGCGCTGAGTAATTCTCAGCTTTTATAAAATTTGATGGTTTTGCAAAATTAACAGTTTCAATTTTTGGCTTTGCTACCTGATAACTCTCCAAGCCACTAAAGTTTTGCACATCGTTCATAACTGTGTTGGAGGCATGCGCTGAGTAATTCTCAGCATTTATAAAATTCGATGGTTTTGCAAAATTAACAGTTTCAATTTTTGGCTTTGCTACCTGATAACTCTCCAAGCCACTAGAGTTTTGCACATCGTTCATAACTGTGTTGGAGGCATGCGGTGAGTAATTCTCAGCATTTATAAAATTCGATGGTTTTGCAAAATTAACAGTTTCAATTCTTGGCTTTGCTACCTGGTAACTCTCCAAGCCACTAGAGTCTTGCACATCGTTCATAACTGTGTTGAGGCATGCGCTGAGTAATTCGGAGCTTTTATGAAATCACAAAGGTCTGGCGGTAGGCGGAATCTTGGTCAATTTGGTTATTTAAGGAATAGAAGTCGTTACTTACTGTGTTACATCTTCAACGAAAGTAAAGGTCGGAGCGTCTTGCGTTGATACTTTATCACCGTTTAGAATAATATCCTTTAGAAGCATGCGTCCGCTGGTGCAGTTCATCTTGACTAGCCTGTTGTTCCCGCACATCCGTCTCTCGTTGATAATCTCGTCGTTTGCGCAGCATTTCTGCTTGTTTGCATTGCTATCTATCGAAAGAACCGTGCTTCCTCCGATTAACAACAAAAATATTATTTCCTGGAAACAAACATTGTTCCTGGTTATTCATAGGCTCATGTGACTGTTCCTCTTATGCATCATTGGCGGAGTAGATAAAGCACGATTTCTAATGGTTTACTAGTATTAAAATATCAACTCATTATGTTACTTTACTTGAAAAATATATATAATTAGCATCACTTCGCGGTTTCACCCGCGTAAGTCCCGATCCCGTGGGAATATCGGGATAAAAAGTACCCTATGTTACTCTCAATTAATCAATGTATCCTCATACCAAGTTTTGTCAAAATATGTCTAGTAGTTTAGGAGTCTATTCAATACAAACAGACAATCAAATCTTTCCATAGTATAGACATAACTAACTTGAATACTTTCAATCAAACTGTGGCATAACAATTTACGTGTTAAGAGGAAAGAGTACCGGCGCTCTCTCCATACAAACTTAGCTGTTTCCTCCATGGATAATGACACTAACACAAATATTTTTGTTGCTTAAAACCTATAACTGCCATGCATAAAACTTATAACTGCCATGACTATGCCCCTATGTCTTGGTTTTTTTCATTTTCTAATTATCATAGAAAGTAAGTACAAACAAAATTTATATAAAAAATAAGATATAGGGGCATGTTCATGGTCATGGCAGTTATAAGTTTTATGCTACAAAAATATTTGCAATAGTGTCATGATCCAGGGAGGAAACAGTCGACTACGTGTGTATGGAGAGAGCACCGGTACCCTTTCCTCTAAATACTTTTTAATGTGTATCGAGTCCCAAGGAACTGACCTTCAGTAGTAGGTATATAATTCGATTACTGAACTAGGTCAGTCACCAATAAATCGACTGATGATATGTAAAGGGGTTAATATGATTAATTCTCCATAGCCAAGTTCAATGCGAAAATTACGTGTCAATCAAATATACAAACATCATTATGGTATACCTATATTTGAAACGATTTGACCTTCCAAAGCTACGTATCATTTCTTTGAATCTTTAATTCTTTACACAAGTAGATTTTTAAGCTATTGCATAGCTTTTATCGCGAGCTTTGAGCGCGGCGACCGAATCAAGAAATTCCGTAACGAAAATAAAACCTAACACCCCCACTCTGCCTACCATGTAGCTCGGCCGAGCGTTCGCTTAACGTGTATGTATATGGTACGACTGTACGAAGCTCGTACGATGCAATAGCTTTATTTTCTCTTTAGGGTTCCGTACCCAAAGTTGACGACCCAGTTGGCACAACGGTCATCATGCCGGGCTGCCAAACATAGGGTTGCGGGTTCGATTCCCGCCTTAGACAAGTATTTATGCGTAGATATTTGTCTGCGGTCTGGTTGTCTCTATGTATAATGCTCACGCATCCCAGCACCCTGACGATGCGTCGGGATAGAAAACCTGGTGGGGTTTTTAGTGGTAAATTCCACATACTCCGCTGCTCCCCCCCGGGGCAGCGGAGATGCTGCAAAGCATTTTCCCCACCATAAAAAAAAGGTTAAGCCAGTTTATGTACACAAGTTGATAAGTAATGAAATTACAAAGATTTAAAAAATCAAGTAAGCAACATAAAATTACTGGTATTTGACTAAATTTGCCCATTTCTATTCTATGGATATATAAAATTGTTTGAAATTGAATAAATGAGCAATTACAATGAATTATCATAAGATGAAATGACCAAAATTAGATTTGCTAATTAACATTCTGTAGCTGATTTGGCCACACACAGCTTTGCTTGGGCTTAATATTTAAATTAACTTGATATGGTCTTTTCAAATATCAAATACTAATTCTAAACTACAAGTTAAAACTCAACCTTATACAAAAAGTTAGTTAACAATCATCTTCGACGACCCAGTGGGTACAATGGTCTCCATGCCGGACTGCCAAACACAGGGTTACGGGTTCGATTCCCGCCTCAGGCAAGTATTTATGCTTAGATATTTGTCTGTGGTCTGGTTTTTTCTATGTTTTATATGTATATATTTACAAAAGAAAAGTATAAAAGTAGTATATCCGTTGTCTAACATCCATAACACAAATCTAGTTGCTTAGCTTGGGGCTAGATTGCGATGTGTAGAATGTCCTGCAATATTTATATATTTATTATTTATTTATGTCTAGATAATTTATACAAGCGCTAGCAACTTTAATCTATGCTATATGGGCGTTGTAGTGCCTAAAATCACTTACACCTCAGTTTAGTGGACTATGTCCAGAGAAAATAATTAAAACTCACCCAAAATATACCCAAAAAAAGTGATTCACAATATTTCAAAACAAGCTAGAGGAGTTTCAATTAGTTTTATTATTTATATCTGTTAATAAATAGTAATGATTCGTAAATACATACGTAATTTAATATGGTATTGACTACACAAGTTTTATTATTTATACCTACTAATAAATAGTTATGATTAGTAAATACATACGTAATTTAATATGGTATTGACTAACAAACATGTTGTGGTCCGTATGTGGAGTTTTCTTGGAACCTTTTTACGAGAATTTGATTTGTTTTGAAGGGGACTTCCTCAACCGTCATTATCAAAACTGAGGCATCTAAGATATGATTTTTTGACGTCATCATCATATTGGCTACAGGACGTCCACTGCTGAATATAGGCCTCACCCAAAGACTTCAAGACCGACCGGTCGCATGCCCTCAGCATCCAACGACTTCTCGCGACCTTTATTAAGTCGCTGTTGACATATTACCTACCTTGTACAAGTACTTGAACGGGCTGTTTTCCGCAATTAGACTCTTTTTAATTGTGTCCATTTTGCGTGAGGATGGAGTAGGCTTGCCCAGCACCTCCTACCCTCTCAGCTTAGTCGACCATGTCCAGAGGAGAGAACTTGTCAATACTTCTGGAGCCAACTAAGCCGCGGGTTTCATCACAATGTTTTCCTTCACCGTAAGAGCAATGTCAATTAGCGCACATAATTTTTTTATTGGTGCACGGCTGGGCGGGATTCGAACCCACGTCCTTCAGTATGAAAGTCGAGGTATCTACCACTAAGCCAACACAGCTCTATATTACCTACCCATTTAGTCTATTGAAAAGTTAGTAACTAAGGTAGATCAAGCATGTACCTGGAAAGAATAGGCAGGACGATTAGGACTATAATATAAAATACCCTGGATAATGTAGGATTTGACATTTCGGGACGCTAAACATAAAAAAGGAATTTTCTGACACTGAAAATTGTGAAACTGGACGTACTCGTAATAGAACAGTGGACACATGTAATCTGTAATAGAACAGTGGATATTCTAGCCGAATGGCCCAAATTCTAGCCTAAATGGGCAATTTATTTGTCTAACCAGTAGATTTTTAAACAGTTAAATAATTTTTATATGTTTAGGTGATTTCTTTAAAAAGAACCGGCCAAGTGCGAGGCAGATTCGAGCACGAAGGGATGTAACAATAAATAAATAATGTGTACATAATCTGTGAAAATTTCAACTCTCTAGCTATCACGGTTCTGCCTGGTGGCAGAGAGACGGACGGACAGTGAAATCTTAGCAATACGATCCCGTTTTTACCTATTGGATACGGAACCCAAAAAACACATTGAATATGAAAATAAAACCCCACAATAATCAGTTAACCCGTTGAACTTAAGGCTACTGGCGCTTTTTCCATACAAACGTAGTCGACTGTTTCCTCCCTGGATAATGAAACTAGCACAAATATTGTTATACCATAAAACCTATAACTGCCATGACAAAAATTCGTTTTCTAATTATCATAGAAATTAAGATTTAAAAAACATAACTTAAGGGCATGGTCATGGCAGTTATAAGTTTTATGCAACAAAAATATTTGCTCTAGTGTCATTATATGTAAAGAAAAACAAAACTCAATTTTTAATCGTTTTTTAAGACGTTATCACGTAAAATTTTCGTTTTTAAACCGACTTTAGAGACAACCATTTTTGCTAGCATAAAAACTCTTTGTTGGTACCTACCTTTTTTATGCATTAAAACAGTATAACCCAGATAAATTAAGAATGCTTCATCTACCTGACATGTAATTAGCAGTAAGATACCAATTTTACTTATCAGGATAACTTTTTACATACTAGTGGCGTCAAGGTAATATAAAACGCACGCGTGCGTAATACGTTGGATTATGAGCCTAAAGGCGGTTGAATAAGATCCACTTTATAAGCAACTGTGATAAAAAATATATAACATGAATATAAAGATAATTCAAATAATTGCCTTTAATTAGATATAAGTTTACAAATTATTCTCTGTCAATACCAAAAAGGTCAATCGTTAGTGTGTGTTATCAATACCGCCAATGCGGGACAAACACCAGACACGCATTATTTATATGTATTTCACTGATTATAATTCACTGATCAATTATTATTTTACTATACAGTATGTTTCAATGAAGGGTTTCTAATAATGGACGTGTTTTTAGTTGCTCCATTTCACATGAAAAAGAAACCACATGAGTTTCTTGTGCCTTCTCATTGGTTGGCGCGTTCCGAAGGGACATAGTTAGTTTTTCCTAACTTAGTTTTTAAGACGTTTCAATGTGATCTTTGTATAAAATATACATAAGCATCCAAATGAATAAAGAAATTTGACTTTGACTTTGATTACAAAAGGGGATTTTTCTATTCTAGACGTCTAGGCGAATAAGTTAGTCGTAGAACAAACTTTTGGAAATTCTGAATATTTTAAGGTTTTGTATACTGGAAAATTAGCTGTTTTCATATGTTTAAGATAGTAGGTAGTCGAAATTCAATAAACAAATAATAACCAAAGGTCAATCACCTCTAACATTAAGAAACAGCTGGATTTTGAGGTAAGGTAACCTAAAAACTTTTGAAAAAAAAGTTTGAATTTTCAAAAGATGGAAGCCTAGACGTCTAGTATAACCCCCTTTCGTGTTTCTTATTTTTAAAGTTAGTAGTTAATTTTAAAGAAAAACTTTATTTTATTTGAATTTTATTGGAATTTGGCTGACATCTTGTAAGATATACCCTTAGTGGACCGAAATGATTTATAAAACCTGCTTCACCTGTATACCTACTCCACCAATATGTTTTCGGTTGTTTGTTTTATGCTTATTACTATACTAGCGACCCGCTCCGGCTTCGCACGGCTATATTATGCATGTACTATACATATAAACCTTCCTCTTGAATCACTCTATCTATTAAAAAAACCACATCAAAATCCGTTGCGTAGTTTTAAAGATTTAATAAAACATAGGGACAGACAGCGGAAAGTGACTTTTATACTAGTGATGTTAAAATATTCTTGTTATTTATGATTCAGGAAAAACAGAGACCTGGATCTTTTTCTACGGTCCCATAGCTGTTTTAGTGGCATCGAACATAGTGCTATTCCTTTTATCGTCTCTTTATTTATGGAGGCAGACCATCAACTATGAAGTCGATGGTCTGCCTGACGAGAAGCGACTATGTAATGATAGTTGTTTCCCGCGATTTTACCCGCGTTAATGTTTCTTTAAAGTGATATTGATTTCGTACAAACACAGAATACATAATAGTTATTACGCATCATAAATTTTAACAGCCAATTTTTTAGAAGTCGAATTTTCACAAAATCGTTTCTTAGTGCGCGCCTACGTCTTGTAGTTTCAGAGATTTCAAAATAAGTTTCTCTGTTATATGTATAGGCCTAGCAGCGCTCCGCGGTTTCACCCGAGTAACTAAAGATCGAATAAAAAGTAGCTTATTTTATTCCCAACTAGCTGCGTCCCGCGGTTTCACCCGCGTAAGTCCCGATCCCGTGGGAATATCGAAAAAAATATCTATGTCCGTCTCCTGGCTCTAAGCTACCTCCCTACCAATTTTCACCCAAATCTGTTCTGCCGTTCCCGAGTTATAAGTGGTGTAACTAACACGACTTTCTTTTATATATTCCCAATGAATCAATGTACCAAGTTTCATTAAAATCGGTGCGGTAGTTTTTTTTGTTTGTAACGAATAGGTCGTTACAAATAAAAAAACATTAAAATATTTCCTCTTTATGATATTAATATGGAGTATAGATAAAACATATAATTTCCAATGATATTAATAACGTTATTGAATTGTGCAACAATTAAAATTCAGATAATATTGTTTTATTTTTCTTTGTTGACATATGAAGTTACCCGAAATAATATTATAATTATAATTAAAACCTGTTATCTAACACTTGTTATCTGCTTTTGCAATGCCTTCACAGGACACTGGCCTCAGTTGAAACATACCTAAATCTATTTAAATACTAGCTGCGCCCCGCGGTTTCATCCGCGTAATAATTTTCTGCGCAACTTTCTTAATATTTTCTTTCATAAAAACCTTCTCTTGACAATATCAAAGACAACAAAAAAATAATTGGCCAAATTGGTCCAGGCGTTGTTGAGTTATGCGCTTACCAACACATTTTGCGATTCATTTTTATATTATAGACTAGCTACGCCCCGCGGTTTCACCCGCGTAATAATTTTCTGCGCAACTTTCTTAATTTTTTATTTCATAAGAACCTTCTCCTAATAATAACAAACAGACCAAAAAAAGAATTGGCCAAATTGGTCCAGGCGTTGTTGAGTTATGCGCTTACCAACACATTTTGCGATTCATTTTTATATATAAAAAGATAAGAAGAAGATATTACACTAGCAGCGCTCCGTGGTTTCACCCGCGTAACACCCGATCCCATAGGAATATCGGGATAAAAAGTAGCTTATGTTAGTCCCAATTAATCATTGTACCTATCCTCATATATGGTTTTATCAAAAATCGGTCCTGTAATTTCGGAGCCTATTCGTTACAAACATAAAAACAAAAAATCTTTATAAAACAAAAAAGATAGGTAGGCACCCAAAATGTATATAGGTAATTCTAAGACTAGCTGCGCTCCGCGGTTTCACCCACGTAACTCCTGATCCCGTAGGAATATCGGGATATAAAATAGCCTTCCTCGATAAATGGACTATCCAACACAAAAAGAATCGTTCGATTGTTCAATTCGAACAAGGTGTTCCTGAGATTAGCGCGTTCAAACAAACAATCAAACTCTTCAGCTTTATAATATTAAGTAAAGATTATGTAGGTATGTACTAGTCCCTGCTCCATTTCAAATATTCTACCTTCAAAAAATATGGTTTGTAATCTTGACCTTTGTGAGCATGATCACAAAAAAAGAACTCTAGGAGTTCTTTCTTTTTTTGTGGGCACTTTTAGAAGATACTAAACCCATAAAAATTAAAATAAATGTGTTTTATAACTTTTCCACACCCGTCATCTATAAAAGTGCGTAATTGTGAAAATACATTTGAACTCTTTTAACTTTTTTTTATTAATAAAGGGTTTAGTTTTCAAGACGATTCAATGTCATTTAATGCGAATGATTTCAATTGAATAAAGAAACGTTGACTTTGGCTTTCAGCGATAAGGCCGCCCATTTGTGCAACTTATACTTTCTAGCTATTACTTTACTTTGTGTTTATCGTGTTGTTTCTTTCTGTGTTGTACAAATAAATTTATCTATCTATCTATCTTTATATTGGAGCAATCAATAACTACATATTACTAATTTGTATAAACTTACGAATGCGTGAATCAGATCAAGTCACATGTTATTTCTATGATAACATTACTGTCATATTGTTTCCGACTCTATGACTATTATTTATACCAATTTATGTAGATATGCTTATAGTAATAATAAAAAAATATATACGCTTAAAGTATGTCGCTTATAGTAATAAGCGAGTGATAACTTTCAAGAATAGGGTAGAAAGAAAGTATTCTTTCTACCCTATCAGACGTTCAGTGGTCCCACAATTTTACCCTCTCAGACGTGCAATTTCGAAAAGTCCTTTGTGTATTCCTACATAAGGAACACACCCTTCAAATTTCATGTCTCTAATATAAATGGTTTTAGCTGTGCTTTTACATCGCATGCAGTCAGTCTGGACTTTATTATTTTAGGTATTTTTGGAATGCGTTAAGACTTTGCAGTCACTGGCTTTCTGCTTTGAAATAGTCTGCGATTATACAAGAACATAAGTTTCAGAATGTATCACTTATAACACTAAAGAATAGATATTCTTTAAGATAAATAATGAATATAGTTGTTTAAAAAATGCAGGAAGTATTATTTATGTTAGTAATTCAATACCTAATTATTATTATTTTTTAAAATATTGTAGGACATTCCACACTTTGCCATCTAGCCCCAAGCTAAGTAACTAGACTTGTGTTATGGGTGCTAGACAACGGAAATACTACTTATATACTTTTTTTTGTAAATATATACTTATAATACATAGGAACAACCAATATTGAAGCTGCACTTGCAATTGCTTAGCCATTTTATCTGACTATTGCATCCTAGTTGACGTAATATTAACACACAGATTCTGAGTAAATAAAACTATAAAACGTAATTTTATGTGTTTCTAAGGTTATTTTATTTGCAGCAAATATAGATTAAATTAACAAATTCATTGCGAATTCTGATATTCTACCCTCAATTAAAAAACTTACACTGAACCTCTTAAACAGATTTAAAAATGTAATATTTTGTTATTATTCTGATATTTTTAATCAAACAGCACTCACCTTCATAATTTGTTGTTATAATTGTAAATAATTATCACTATATCGTGCACCAGTACCACTCGTGGTCGCAGCTTGCCCCGACTGGCCTATCGGGTGACTGTCGTCTCATTCAATTTTCTCGAGTGTAAAAAAAACAATCGATGATACGTAGCAGTCTGGTTCTAGTTTTCTCATTCATTTATACAACAGGATAAAACTATTACACGAGCTTTGATACCTTACGAATTAGCTGTCTTACAATTTTATCTTTTAAAGTCATCAAAGTTTCAATTTTAAAAACGAATTTATCATACTAATACTCGTATTATAAATGTGAAAGTGTGTATGTATGTTTGATACTTCTTCACGTAAAAACTACTGAACCGAAACTACCGAAACTCGGTATCTAGATAGCTGGAGACCTGGATTAACACATAGGCTACTTTTAATTCCGATAATCGGGATCGGGACTTCTGGTAAAACCGCGGGGCGCAGCTAGTTATCCTTAAAAATTTCATTGTGTTATACAAATAAAGACTTTAAATTAGGCAAAATAAAATAAAATGTCAAAATATAAATAAAAAAAGCAAATCAAGTCACAATATCTAGAAACTAAGACAAACAAGAAAAAATTTGAAACACGCAAAAATCAAAAACAAAAAAAATATATTTCAATTTTCAATTCAAGTTTAAATTTTAATTTTTGTGTTCGTGATCCCTTGATTTAGGAGATATCTAATAAGCATACCAATATTTTATCCCCTAATTATCCTAACTGTTGATTCGAAAGTTTATTTAGTTTAATCAAGTCACAATATCTAGAAACTAAGACAAACAAGAAAAAATTTGAAACACGCAAAAATCAAAAACAAAAAAAATATATTTCAATTTTCAATTCAAGTTTAAATTTTAATTTTTGTGTTCGTGATCCCTTGATTTAGGAGATATCTAATAAGCATACCAATATTTTATCCCCTAATTATCCTAACTGTTGATTCGAAAGTTTATTTATTTGTTTGTTTGTTCTCTCTTCACAGTAAAACGGTTGGACCGAAAGTAATTGTTTTTAAATAGTCGATCAACAAATCACAACAGTCAAGTAGTTATTAGGTGAAATAATACATATACTCGTACCTAGTAAGTTCTGGGAACAGTAGACTTTGCAAGTACAAACTTTTTTGGAATTTTGAGGAGCTATACTCCTCATCACTTCGTAGATCTTCATCGGATCTTCACCAATTCTTAATAAGACCAACATGAATTTAATTATATCAGCCACAGGTCGTCACTGCTGACCATTGGCTCCAGGTAATCCATAGATTGAGCATAATTGTGATTTTGTTCTGGTATAAATTCGCATTTTTACGAAGTAGGGCCGGGTAGCGGGGATGAACCAGCAATCATAATGTTGTAAAAGTGTAATTACAAAATATCGATAATTTTTATTATACGATTTTCGAACTATATTGTTCTAAATGCGAAAGTTCGTATGTGAGTGAGAAGTGTTTTGAGAAAAGTATTGCAATTTTGATACATATATATACAGCTAGATAGCTGGAGCCCTGAAATAACGGTATGTTTCAGAAGTAACTAACAATAAAATTACAGCAAGTACATTTAAAATTATAAATTAAATAAATTCATTCAGATAAAAAAGAAAAAAATATCTGTCATCGTTTAAGTTTTATCAAATCAATATTTTTATCGTACTTATGCAGTTTCAACCACTAGCTTTTACACGTGTTTCATATGTATAGGTAGTTTGAATAAACCACAATTTTATTATTAAATTGATTGTCATGTTTTCAACAGTATTTGTACCAAAGCACGTTAGTTCCCTTAACCGCCACATGTAAAAGTAATTTGTATTTTAGTGAGAGCGCTAGTGTCAACACTTTGAGTAAAGATCCGTAACATGGTAGTTCCCTTTTTCGCTACAGGCAAAAAAAACCGTCTAGCTATAAAAAGACATCAACGCGTGCCCATTTTTCATAACGAATAATTTCTGTTCACACTTGAGACGTTTAACTTTTTAATTTTAGTAAAATGTTTATTATTAGATTACTAGAGGCAATGAACGTACAGTCAGCAAAGGACTGCGGGTAGCAGGTGCATATTGTAAAGATTATTTTTTTTAATGACGGTTCAATATTTTTTGGTTATTCTTGAAATCTTGAAATAACGAACCCTTCGAAAGCTTTAGCAGAATAATTAAAAATTACTGAACTATTATTTAAAAAAAACTTTAATTATCAGCACCTTCTACCCTCAGTCCTTTGCTGACTGTACATCCGCCAAATCATCCATTCATCTCATTTTTTCGAACTGAAAAAGATTGTTTAGAATTTAGGTTTTCGAATTTGTTAATTGACATCAGCTTGGTAGAAGTGTTGCTCTAGGGACTAGGTAAAACCAAGCAACTCGAAAATATATATTAGTGGCTAAGTTTTGTAGAAATTAAAATGGAGCTGCTGTATTTTAATCATCAATTTGATAATTCTATCAATCACTTACATAACGTTTGATGCGAAAATTATTATTAAATTTATTTATGCAAAACGCCTGCTCAAAGAATTTAGCAACTCTTCAACCGCTTCAACTGTTATCACTTATTTCTTTCTTGACATTGCTCTTACGGTGAAGGAAAACATCGTAATAAAACCCGCGGCTTAGTCGGCTCCAGAAGTATTGACAAGTTTTTTCCTCTGGACATGGTTAGGGTTGCCATCCGTCCGGGCTTCCCCGGATTTGTCCTAGTTCACAGATGTTGTATTTCTGTTGCCATTATAACAACAAATAGGTACTAAAACCGAATATAATAATGTAACGGAACCCTTCGTTCGTGAGTCCGACTCTCACTTAGCCGGTTTATGATTTATATTAATTGTATAAAAATGTAAGACTGACTACTTTAATAGTGTCTTACAGATTATGTTTAAAATAAATAAAAAAGGTCGATTAAGTAAAAACTTTGGATTTTTCCGGGATTGTGCGGGTTTAAGCTCCGAAGTCCGGGGTTTTCAGGCTTATTGTCCTGGTTCGCAGATTTTTGAGATGGCTACCCTAGACATGGTTGACTTAGCCGAGAGAGTAGTTGCTGGGCAATCCTACTCCATCGTTACACAAAGAGGATCAAACTAAAGGTCTAGTTGCAGAAAACAGCCCGTGTATACAAGTACAAGTTTTTTTACTACAATTTCAAATATGTCAATGTGAATTATAACAGTTTTGCTCGAAAAAATTTACAGGCGTTTTGCATTAGCATCTATACTAATATTATAAAGCTGAAGAACTTGTTTGTTTGAACGCGCTAATCTCAGGAACTACTTGTTCGAATTGAAAAATTCTTTTTGTGTTGGATAGTCCATTTATCGTGGAAGGCTGTAGGCTACTTTTCATTTTAATATTCTTACGGGATCGGGACTTGCGCGGGTGTAACCGTGGAGCGCAGCTAGTTTATAATATTCGTTTTGGTTTCTGACCGTCAATCTAGATGGCGCTACTTGTATCAAATTGATATAGAATGGAATACAAAATTTCCATTGAAATGTTCACTAAACAATCGACAACTTTTCGTTGATTGTTCTTAGGTGCCTATTTTAATAGTTAACTTTTTAATTCCTCTTAGGATATACGTACCACCCTGACCTTACCCAAAAAATATATTAAAAAAATATTGAGTATTTGTTTAAGGCGAGAATCGAACCCGCAATTTTCACAGATTATATGTTTCTGTTGCCGTAAAATAAAAATAAATTTTAATTTTAAAAATGCATACAACATGAACCGTGCTCCAGTCCGACTCGCACTTGGCCGATTTATTTATCTTTACTTACTTAGTAGGCAAGTTTATAGAATTTTGATACCTTTTGAACAAAGATTAAGGGGTTATTTTTCAACAAGTCCGAATATAAAAATATAATCAGTAATTCAGAGATCATCATTTTAATAATTTAATGAAGCGAGGAAAGTACCTACTTATAAAATATTTTTTACAAATAATAATATTATATTTTGCCTTTCAGGCTGTTAAAATAACAATGCATTTCATATTAATACAGCATTTATATTATACAGGGTTATTGGTAGCTATATTAGCAAGCCGTTGAGGGCTACTTCTGTGCACCTTATCGATCAAATTTTGTTCTACGACTTTTGTCGGGACCTAATACATGTCCTAAAAAATATATATTTTAGTGTTTCTAGTTCTGTCTGGCCATTTTCTATATCTAAGCGGCAAAGAGCGCGCGGGCGCGGGCGCGGTTGGGCGCGGGCGGGTGCGACATCTCACCCGCGCCACCGCGCTTTACCATACGTGCTGCGATTGATTCTGTGGCCTATGTTGACTTGAATATTATTTGAACTGATGGATTTAATTTATTATTTTTGTATGGAATTTTTTCATTTTAAATAAATTTCTAAAACTCGTAGAACAAAAGTTTATCGTTAAGGTGCACAGAAGTAGCCCTCAACGGCGTGCTAGTGTAGTTACCAACAACCCTGTATACTCCGCATTAACCAGAAAATAAGGTTTCTTATAATCCTCTAAAGGATAATTTCTTATCTTTAGTAAATTATCTTAAAATGAAAAGCAGTATTCTTAATTGAAAAGTAATGTTCTTAAAAGTACTGCTATTATTTTCAAGAACATTTACTAAAGACAAGAAATTATTCCCTAGCGTCTATAGAGAGGGGATTATTTTGTTGCTTGAAGAAACCTTTTTATCTGTGTACAAAGTCAAACATAACCTACTCTCACACTGCGACTGACAAGCTAATCTTGTTCGGCGGCCACTAGTCACACTGCTAAGTATGGGGCTTAACTTTTTACCTATGTCAGTGACTATGTACGTGACGTTAAGAGGAAAGGGTACCGGCGCTCTCGCCACACAAACGTAGTCGACTGTTTCCTCCCTGGATAATGAGAATTTTTAACTCTTACTTTCTATGATAATTAGAAAATGTAAAAAATCAAGACATAAGGGCATAGGATCATAGTCATAGTAATTATAGGTTTTATGCAACAAAAATATTTGTGCTAGTGTCATTATCCAGGGTACGTTTGTATGGAGAGAGAGCGGGTACCTTTCCTCTTAACAACAGAACATAAATCACTGTACTGCAACGATTTTTATTTTAGATTCACGCCCGTCTTCTCCCCGGATCCCCTACTCCCGACGGTCCCCCTGGAATAGGGGAAACGATGGGCGCAAATCTAACATTAGTTACTAATACAGCATAACATAACATAATTTATAACAAATCTGTGTCGCGGGACACACGTTTGGAACGAAGTCACTTTACCTTTTTTTCATATATCTCTCTCTTTCTCGTTTAGTTTCTCTTATGATTTTTCGTTTCACGTTTTCGTAAGGCGTTACATTTTTTCTTGGCAAGCTCCAACCCGCGATAAGGAACTCCGTTCCAATATGACTATTTTGGGAGTATAGACTAGACCATTTCCTCGAGCATTTCAATGAGTGTAACGTTCTTACGAATGGTACACTCGAGTGTTTGAAGTGTGATTCGAGTAAATTTCAAAACAGCAAATGCTCGAGCAATTTCAAATGTACCTTTAAAATATTCGCAAAAAAACAATGAGTTTCTTGTGCCTTCTCAATGGTGGGTGCGTTCCGACTTCCTAGCTTAATTTTTAAAACCCAATGTGATAAGTTCCAATGTGATCTCATGTAAATTAATCCAAGTAATAAAGTCTAGTAAATTGATGGAACACTAGCATTCACAAAAAAGTTGACGTCATTGTCACGTTCCGGCGACGTCATGTCAACAATAACGTCACGCAGCAATATAAAACAATTATTTGTTTGCATTCAATAGGCTCCGACTACTGGACCGATTTTGCTAAAACTTGGCATGAGAATCAATTGATTATTTGGGAATGTTATAGGCTATTTTTGATCCCGATATTCCCACGGGATCGGGAGTTACGTGGGTGAAACCGCGGAGTTCTAGTTATTTTAACACGCGTTTATTAGTTTCACTTGTATGTTTGCATATAACCGGCTCTTTTGGGTTTGATTTTTAATTAATTAAGTCTATCGTTCATTGGCACATCCGTATGATGTATAACATTGTCTTCAACATCGTCTCCGGCTGCCAAGTACTTCTCTACGATACCAGCCATGCAGTCCAACCATCCCCGTTTGTACATTGCCTTGATTACTTTCTTTCTGAATACGACTAGAAGCAGAAATATAAATATTCCTTGCAGTGTGTTGAATATGTCTATAATGACCCTGAAAAAAAAAATATAATTATAATATTATAGGACAATATACACTCAGCGCCATCTGGCCCCAAGCTAAGTAACTAGGTGGCCAGATGTTGTGTTGTGGGTGGTGGTGGCCAGATAACGAATAGAATGCTATATATTATTAATAATATATGAATAAAATCTAGTACACAATGTAAACAAAACCTAATCAAATAAACCGTCCCGCGACACTCCTGGCACAAAAGATGCGACAATGCAAGCGGTATTCCCCCGCTGGATGGCGATGGCCAATCTTTGAGCCAGGAATGCCCCGGAGCGATGATCCAGCCCCCGCGCTCTAAGCTGACGCCCAATCTCCCGCACAAACCCAATGTAATAAAGCTGAAGAGTTTGTTTGTTTGAACGCGCTAATCTCAGGAACTACTGGTTCGAATTTAGAAATTCTTTTTGTGTTGGATAGTCCATTTATCGAGGAAGGCTATAGGCTACTTTTTATCCCGATATTCCCACGGGATCGGGAGTTACGCGGGTGAAACCGCGGAGCACTGCTAGTAGTATAATATATCTATAACTACATTATACTATAGGTATTATTACTTACTATATACTATTACACTAGTAATATTATAAAGGTGGATTTTTTTAAAATTTTGTTTCTAACGAATGGGCTCCGAAACTACTGAACCGATTTTGATGAAACTTGGTATCAATGTATCCTTGATACAACCTTCTGTGTCGTGTAGCGCTACAGTATTAGTAAAATATTTATTTTATACGGAAAAATATAAATTATTTGATTGCTTCTATCAAATAATAAAAAGGTTTTAATAAATCATTGAATTAATATCTATACTAATATTATAAAGCTGAAGAGTTTGTTTGTTTGTTTGTTTTAACGCGCTAATCTCAGGAACTACTGGTTCGAATTGAAAAAATATATTTGTGTTGAATAGTCCATTTTTCGAGGAAGGCTATAGGCTATTCATTTTGATATTCCCACGGGATCGGGACCTACGCGGGTGAAACCGCGGAGCGCAGCTAGTTTCAAATATAATATATTCAAACTAGAACTGGTTCCACAACATACTTTAAAATTGTTGTTTTAGTTAATCTCATTTCTGCAACCACATATACGAGATCACTAATAGAAGACTTAGATAATACTTTGAATAAATTAAGAATATTGATACATATTTTTTAAATTTATTCAAAGTAAGTATTTAACAAAGGAATTAATTACATTATTTTATTTTATTGCTATAAGTAATTGAATTTTATTGCTATATGTAATTTAATTTAATTTTGCCATAAATAATTGATTTAATTTTATTATCCTTGTAAGTGTAATGATTATTTACCAATAAATAGGTATTGAGCATTATCGGAAAAAACAAACATGCAAAAAATAAAAGGAAGTTCAGGCACCACCGAAAATATGGACTGTTTCCTCACTGGATAATGATACTAAGCAAATATTATTGCAGTATAAAACGTTTTTACAGTAAGACGTCCATGTATAAAACTGCCATGACCAATGACCATGCCCTGTCTATTTATCATAGGACTAGCTTACACCCGCGACTTTGTCCGCGTAGAAGTCGTGAGAATGTTTATGCTAAATTTTAAGTAGATTGGACCAAGGAATCACGTTGTTCCATACAAACTTTGCCCCCCCCTTTTTAGTCCCTTAGGGGTAGAATTTCGGAATATCTTTTCTTATCGGATGCCTACGTTATACAAAGAACACACCCTCCAAATTTCAGGTCTCTACGATCAGTGGTTCAGGCTGTTCGTTGATCCGTCAGTCAGTCAGTCAGTAGTACAGGACAAAGCATTTTATATGTATAGATAGGAAGGTAAGAGTCTTTTAGAACAAAAAATATATAATAAGAAAAGATATAAGAGCATGGTCATGGCAGTTAGGTATATGTTTTATGCTACAAAATTATTTGCTTTAGTGTCATTATACAGGTCGCAAACAGTCGACTACGTTTGTATGGAGAAAGAGCCGATACCCTTTCCTAAAACCGCTGACTAGTAATATCTTATATCTTTAAATAAGCAATTCTTGTATATATATATATAATTGGAATCTCGGAATCGGCTCCAACGATTTTCATGAAATTTGGTATATAGGGGGTTTCGGGGGCGATAAATCGATCTAGCTAGGAATCATTTTTAGAAAATGTCATTTTATTCGTGTTTAATCGAAACTTACTTTTTTTTATCTGAAAAATATGACTCTTCCTGACATCTATTGGCGAACTACTAATACTATTTTTTGCAATAAAGCAATAAAGTTATTCCAGCAGATGGCGTTGTTAAGTGTTTGCTTTGAGGTTAGACTAAGTAAAAAAAAAATACCGAGCAAAGCTCGGTCATCCAGGTACTTAATATTTAAATACTAGCTGCGCCCCGCGGTTTCACCCGCGTAAGTTCCGATCCCGTGGGAATATCGGGATAAAAAGTAGCCTATGTGTTAATCCATGTCTCCAGCTATCTAGATACTGAGTTTCATCGCAATCGGTCCAGCAGATTTTGCTTGAAGGAGTAACAAACACACACACACCACCACCACGACGACCCAGTTGGCACAATGGTCACCATGCCGGACTGCCAAACACAGGGTTGCGGGTTCGATTCCCGCCTCAGACAAGTATTTATGCTTAGATATTTGTCTGTGGTCTGGTTGTTTCTATGTATTATAAGTATATATTTACAAAAAAAAGTATATAAGTAGTATATCCGTTATCTAGCACCCATAACACAAGTCTAGTTACTTAGCTTGGGGCTAGATGGCGATGTGTGGAATGTCCTGAAATATTTATTTATTTATTTATTTATTTATTTACACACACACGCACACAAACACGCACACACAAACTTTCACATTTATAATATTAGTAGGATTCTTATAGTAAGCGATTGCTGTGAGATCATCAAGGATCATTAAGAACATGAAGTGTTATTTCGATTAACATTAAAATCTCATATTTAAATGTATCAACGTTTAATTAAGGTCCATTATGTTGATTACACGTTGGTTATTTGTGATTCGTTCACCACCGCACGTTCGGCGTTAAGGCTGCCCATTGTGCCACATTATTTGGTTTATGTTATTAAGCTATTGCATAGCTTTTATCGCCAACTTTGAGCGCGGCGACCGAATCAAGAAATTCCATAACGAAAATAAAAGCTAACATCCCCCCACTCCGCCTACCACGTAGCTCGGTCGAGCGTCCGCTTAACGTGTATGTATATGGTACGACTACGAATCTCGCACGATGCAATAGCTTTACCGCGGCAGTCCCCGAGTACCACATGTTTTTTTAGCAGGAATTTATGTTAGAATTAAGGTTTAATATGGAGTTTTGGCGGGAACGAGTTAACAACATGTCGTGCTGCAGTTTTGTTTTCATGAAACTTAGATGTAACTCGAGTTGAATTGTATAATTCTGGTGGAATGTTATTCAATTTAGTTCTGTGAAAGTGCACAAGTGTAGTGAAAGTAAAAATCAGTGTCAAACATGCAGTTTTCACGTTGCCTCCAAATCTCCTATTAAGGTTATGGTAAACTTGCCACCGCTTTACTATAACCCCTGACTTGACGGACTATGACGACTTTGACTGTATTGAAACACTTTAGGCCCGATTTATGAAAAATCGGGTCATAATTTGATGCAAAATATAACTTGACACTGGCTAAATGCACACGTGCGAAGCCATAATGAAAGAAAAAAAAAGGTTTAATATGGTACAATAAAAAGTTTATCTATCTATATAAATAACTTACCATATAACATGTTTCTCCACCACAGATCCAATCATCTCGAATATCCACGGTACGCCCATCAAAATCATGAGTCGCACAGTCGTTATTAACCTGGAACATTAATATGATTTTTAAATTAAATCTAAATATAGGTGAATTGCCATACTATGTTTGTTTCCAAGAATTGATTTCTATCAGCAAGGCTATCCACTGGAATAAAAATATAGGATGACTAGCTTTTTCCCGCGACTTCGTCCGCGTAGGAGTTGTATTTTTTAAAATCCTTTCTTATTGGATGCCTACGTCATACAAAGAACACACCCTCCAAGTTTCAGGTCTCTACGATCAGCGGTTTAGGCTGTGCGTTGATCCGTCAGTCAGTCAGTAGTTCAGGACAAAGCATTTTATATGGATAGATTATTTCCTGGCGATTCCTGGCTAGAGTAGTGACTTTTTCAAAAATCTAATGATGCTGTTTTAGTTTTTGTCAAAATCAGGCTAGCAACTTCTTTCATTTTTGCTATCTTTCATACTTTAGGATATTCAACCTGTAAATCAAAAATAATCCCTATTTTCCTTTGTTATGCGTGAATTTTCGCTAATTTCGCTTATTCCTTTTTTGTTGTTGTGTTTGTCAGGGAAAGGTTTATATGAAAGATAAAAAATAAGAAAGTTGCACAGACAATTATTACACGAGTGAAACCGCGGGCGCAGCTAGTTGATTTATTTTAAAAAAAAAGCTATAGTGCTCGGAGGAAGTAACAATATCTAGAGGCATTAGTCAGACAGTCAATAAAGGAAGTTGTATGAAGAAAGAAATACCCACGTACGTACGCTCTTAATTACTTAACTCCTGCGCGTACGCATACCTCATTAGTAGACATCTGATTATATGCACCATCAAAATGCCAAAATATGCACTAATAAGGCCAAAATATGCACAAATAGGCACAGTAAAAAAACCATTTATTAGAACGTTTACGTTTATTTTAACATTATATTTATTAATTATTTATTATAATTCTTGTGACTATAAACAACAATTTATTTTTCCCGTATTTCTGGAGAAAACTTGTGACTTTTGAAATGATCTTACGTCGTCAACTGACATTACCGGACAGGACTTGAAATTTGTCGCCATTTCTGCAGAAAACTCTTCAGGCAGAGTTTGTCTGGTGCCGCTAATAAATGGGTCACTGCGAGCTAGTAGACTACGTTTAACTACTAAAATATGTCAATGAAAAGTTCCAAAATATGCAATGACACTATAAAAATTCAATTATATGCATTTGCATATGCAAACATTTAAATGTATATAATCCGATGTCTACTAATTAGTCATAATAAATGTAAACACCCATGTCAGGACTTTATCTCGTATCTTATAACACACTAGCTTTTATCCGCGACTTCATCCGCGTAGGTGTTTGATTTACCAAAATCATTTCTTAACAGATGACAAGTCTCATTGCTATCGCTGTGTGTATGTACGTACGTATGCCAAATACCCTAATTCATCTATTTGTTTAAGCCAGGCAGAACTTTGTATTTTTATATATAAAGATGTCAAATTGCATGTATACGGCCATAATAGGAGTTCAGTTAAAATATTGAGGGGGGATGAGGTTATATTATTACCTATTTATCGATCATCCTACCTAATTCTGATGTGCGGTGCTGAGATTTACGGGGAGGGACCTAGCTATCCGTAATGCAGGCATTACGCCTGTCTCGGGTAAATCACTCCCGATCCGATCCGATATTTTTAGGATCAGGTGATTTTACTGCGACTGCTACTGCTCCTGATACTTTACATTCTTTATGACTGCATTGAATTGACGATGATTTAATCGTAACGTCGATCCTTTTTATGAACACATGGTGATTATTTTGACTGATATTTATTAATGGCTATGAATGAGTCGTGCCTGCGGAATATCGAGGCCTTGCTCTTTTGCCGTATTCTTTTCTAATAACAGTTCGCAGGCGATCTTTTTTTGTATCGTTACGATCCGATATTCAAAAGTAGCCCTCACGCTAAACGACTTTTAGAAAGACGTGGTCTAAAAAATTGACGCGAAAACTGCGTCGCCTCGCGCTTGCGCCGTAAATATGATTTTACAGTTTTAAACTTTATTTATAGTTGTGATATACAACTATAGGTATATGTACTTGTAGGTATTGAACGCATCTTTCCCAACATACATTTTTTGAAATAATCATTCTTAAATTAATATCGGTTGAGAGAAACAATGAAATGGAAAAGACTAGAATGACACCCAGTAGGTAAATATCAAATCAAAACAAAAGTCAAGTTATTTATATTGACATTTGTAGCTCGCTGTCTAAGATCTTTGCTACTCTTCGAATGTTGCTGCTCTAATAGCGATAAAATACATAAAAACTTACTTGTATCGTACAGCCTTTACATGACTTGAAGCGAAGGTGTGCCGCCATACAATTGTCGAAGTATAAATAAATATGACGATGTTCACAGCTATTAATATAGACATAACACTGTACATATATATCCATTGCTGATAGTTATCTGAAAATTTACATGTATTTTATTACTAACACTCTGTTGAACGCACTTTTATTCCAAAGAAAGTTGAAAGTCAATGCATTTTTTGGCGTCTTGACTGCTTCTTATAATAAAAGAGAGGGGACAAAAAGGTGTACTTAAAAGATATTAAAAGCAATGAGTCTAGTTAGGGAACTTAGAAAAAGTAGAAAAACAAAAATCTATCGTTTTTAAAATTCATGTGTGTCTGTTCGCTACTTATAATTATACAATCAAAAACTAAAGCAATTTGGATAGCTCTATTTTCGAGGAATATACTTTACATGAGCCGAACATTTAGCCTATTCCGTCCCACTGCAGAGCACAGGCCTCCCTCCCCTCTTTGTCTAGTGCCAAATGGCGCCATCTCCTTCAAGGCCTACCTCCGGGTCGAGACCAAGTCGATGGTGATCTTACCCCACATATAACTAACAGGCTATAAATGCAAACAATAAATCTTACCCAGGAACCAGCAATGATTTAACCCGAGCCCGGGCCTGTCATGAGATCCTGGATGATAATTGACGATTGCCAGAATCATTGTCAGGATAACAGGACATCCCCATGCAAATACTGCATACCACATGAACTCCCTCCAACCACCATCTGTGATTGCTGGTTGCCTGAAAAATATAACGCCATAAAATTTAATATATTACAGCATAGGTGATAATATATTACAGCATATTACCTACTAGCTGTTGCCCGCGACTTCGTTCGCGATGTAGTTTTGGGTTATTTAGAATACCTAGAATTTATCTGCATAGATACAATTTATCATTCGGTGTAAGTTATAAAAACAAAATAGGTAGTTACATTGTTTTTAAACTATATTTTTAATTGATTTGGCAATGGCAATTCTTATTCTAGGCTTACTCATACTCCGAAAGTAGGTCTAAAGATGCCTGAAGAGCGTGTAGAAAGAAAAACTTTCGGCCCTAGGGAAAATCGCTTTCACTGACAGCTGTCATGTTAAATTATGGCTTGGCGCGGCTTGTGCAATGTGTTTGTAGCCAGTATCAGTATCATTACGCATTAGGGACTTCAAAAACCTAACCTCCTTGATTTAGGTAACACCAAAGAATAACAATTATGGCTTCGCACGGCTCATCCATACTGCCAGAGTTTAGTACATAATAGGTTTTTTCTTAGTAATCGAATTCAGGTAGATATATTTAGTTCAAGATATCTTATTTAATAAAATAAATGTAAAGATGAAAATGGTCAAAGCGACGTATGACCATGCTGCGCCTCTACCGGCGCCCTGTCAAGCTGTTGCAGATGTGGCTTTATGTGACCGTGCGGTCAGTGTCGTTTCTTGAGTAAAAAATACTGGCGGGAAATGCTTGCATTTTGAATGATTTTAATTAGTATTATCTTTTGTTATTTTATTATGTTTTTGTGTTAAGTTTAATCTGGTTTTTCATTTATGATTGTGTATTTTGTGTAAATAACATTTTCTAGACAGACCGTGTTACAAAAACTGTAATTTAAATCTACGGACTTCGCGTCATCACTCAGTCTTGGATAAACTAATTTATAAAAATCTCTTCGGTTAGTACCGACGTATTTGAGTATTGAAAACATGTTGAAAACAAATAGCAAAAGCAAAAAATCTACATAATGTATAACCTCTTTGGTCCCAACCTTGTAAGAGGATCAGGTAGTATGGAGTCTCTCATTCACTCTCGTTATTAGGAAGAATTTTATGTTTATTCGTAATGAAAAGCACAGTGTTTACCTCGGGTTTGTTTTGTTTACCCAAGGTGTGAAAGTCACTCATTTAGTCCCTCGAACTATTAGCGCCCTCGCTACGCTCGGGCGCCAAACTCCGTCTCGGGACTCAATGAGTGACTTTCACACCTTGGGTAACAATGTACTATTTTTGTTAATTTTTCACAAATAAAACATAATACACAACAATATGATAAGCTAAAACTAAGTCCAATTTCTATTCGCACAAAACTTTCAACGTTCTTTGTCTTCCTAGTTATCTTTAGATTTTTGTAAATTAAAGAAAAAATAATTATCAACTACCTTTGTGTCTCGATTCATATTCTTCAATTAATAATATAAGAGGTTATTATAGTATTTATAACACCAACATCATGCAAATAATAATCTATTTTGGTGCAAATAATATTTTACATTGTTTTTATTATCAAATAATAATATTAATGATTAAAAAGAAAGGCAATTGGACAGAACAAATACTAATACTTAAAATAACGCGATGCACATTGAGATCCTTACATATTGATAGCAGGCATTACGCTGAACAAAAAATGCTTTCACACCAAACATCTAAAACGTCTCGGAAACGGGGTATTTGAAGGAACGTGATGTCCTATGAATCCAATTTTCTGAATTCTTGACCAAAATACCCAGTTTTTTTTATTAGGTAGCTACGTAATTTTGGGAAAAAAAATGATTTTTACAAATGACTATTACCTGTATATTTTTTAACCGACATCAAAAAAGGTGGAGGTTCTCAATTCGTCACGTATATATATATTTTTTTATGTATGTTCGCTGATTACTCGTAAACTCTTGAAGCGATTTGGATAATTCTTTTTTGTTTTTACTATCTTAGGTTTCCGCTACTTGAACTCATAATTCAAACTATAGCAGGAGAAAAGCGCGATAGAAGTGTAACATCGGAGGTCTTCGGTAAAGGAGATCGGTAATATTATGTAGTAGTACCTCTTTGTACTAACCTCATTTTCAGTTTCACGTAGGTAGTATTAAATGCAAACTATTTGGTTTTATGACAGCTGTCATCTTGAGCGGAGGCATGTACTGCACTCCTACCATGACTTTTTGAAGAACTCGAAAAAAAGAAACCCTTTTTCGATAACTCTCTTGTCCGTTTGTCTGTCGGTGTGTCACTACCGATATTCCCAGAGACGGGTGGACCTAAGTAAGTTGATTTTTAGGAAGTTCCATAGTAAATACTCAATATAGTATGTTTAATCGAATACGTAAAAAACCCGTGGTAAGGGTACTGTTCCCTTCTGACGTTCGATTACGTTTTACCACGGAAAAATATTTCGATTTCACATTTTTATAATGTTTTTTATCAAATATCTTAATTATTGTATTAAAGTTAAATTAAAACATACCCTAAATGTTAATCTGATATTTTCTGAACATATTCATGTGGACCTTGTTAAAATCTGTTCTGTAGTTTATAACATTACCTGGTTCAAACAAACAGACAAACAGACAAATAGACAAACAGACAAACAAACAGACAAAAATTCTAAAAACAACCCTATCGTGTTCAGCTAACGATTTTAAGACGACCTGTGTATTTCTTTTCTGGATATCTTACAATTACAGATTTTTTTATGTCTACAGATTTATTATATGTATAGATTATCACTTTCATAAAAAAGTTAATTGTTTAGCAACTATAAAGGGTTATTAGTAACTATACTAGCAAGCCGTTGATGGCTACTTCTGTGCACCTTAACAAACAATTTTTTTCTACGAATTTTGGAAATTTGAACTTATTTTTGAAAATTTTGAGGTTGAGTTTTGACCAATTAAGTGACATTTCAGGACAACGTATGTCGGGTCAGATTGCCATTAAGGTTAAAACATAACTGAATGTAAACACGTGTACCTATACGTTTTATCATGATCATAATAAATTGTTTAACACAGTTAATAAAATAAGGCATGCTAATGTGTCTAGTGTAATAAAAAATATTAACCTGGTGCTTACTAAAACTTGTATCGATATTGCAGTGCTCCAAAAGAAAGCGGCTATTAAAAAGAAATATGTCAAAAACCCTGAAATCAAAATCAAAATAATTATTAAGTAAAAATTAATAAACTCTACACGCCAAAAATGATTCGGATGTAGATATAATCCTACTAATATTATAAATGTGAAAGTTTGTATGTGCGTGTGTGTGTGTGTTTGTTACTCCTTCACGCAAAAACTACTGGACCGATTGCGATAAAACTCGCTAGATAGCTGGAGACCTAGATTAACACATAGGCTACTGTTTATCCCGATATTCCCACGGGATCGCGACTTAGGTGGGTAAAACTGCGGGGCGCAGCTAGTCTATTATAATATCCAAACAACGTTAAATCATCTTTATTTATGTTCTGTCATTTCGTCAAATTCTGTTGACTTCCGCTGTCGTCATTTTTTAACAAAGTTACGTAGGTAAAGAGATGCAAACTACCATGCAAACAAATTCTAAAATTTCTCAGTGCGTTATATCGCTTACAAATCCTTATGTATTATTACTAGCTTTTGCCCGCGACTTCGTCCGCGTAGACTTAATTTTTTCAATAGTTTTACATCAAAAGCACTAAGGTGTATTGATATCAACTTAGAAGCAAATCACCCCGAAAATAACTTCCTACCCTATTTTAACCCCGTTAGAGGATGAATTTCAAAAAAATATGAAACACGTGTTCCGTCAATTCTGTTCAAGAATGTTTATGCAAAATTTGAAGTAGATTGGACCAAGGAATCACGTTGTCCCATACAAACTTTTCTCCCCTTTTTCACCCCCTTAGGGGTGGAATTTCGGAAAATCCTTTCTTATCCGATGCCTACGTCATACAAAGAACACACCCTCCAAGTTTCAGGTCTCTAGAATCAGCGGTTTAGGCTGTGCGTTGATCAGTCAGTCAGTCAGTCAGTAGTTCAGGACAAAGCATTTTATATGTATAGATTAACAGCCTGTAGTGTCCCACTGCACGGTAAAGGCCTCTACTGCCCTTCCATAGTTCGAGATCTTCTGCGACGGATTGCCAATCACTCCAGACCCCGTCTGCTTTTGACACGCTCGCGTTGCGCTCACGCGTCATAAACCGCCTCTATGCAATGATCAAGTCCACACGAGTATCGTACGACGTTTTTATCACAGTTGCGAATAAAAAAAGACTTTGCAAAATAATAAAAAGGTAACAAAATAATTGTGTTTAAAAACAGAAATAGTTAATATTTTTGAAGAATTTACTTTTTTAGACAATATATTTTTTGTTTATTATACTCCCGAAAGGGCAGGCAAAAGACTTTCAACCTATACAGATAAAATAATTAGATAAAAAAATTATAACAGATTGGCTTATAGATAAAAATAATTTATTAAGCATACCTCTTATCGCACAAAGAGTCATGTCTTCGTAAGGCACTGTTATCACAATAGACAAAATTGCGAGACCTATTCCTAAACTCCCGCAGAAGTTTATAATACTTTTTCCCATTAAATCTCTGAAAAAAAAGAACAATTCTGAATAACGAAGTCAAAAAGCTAGTACTTATAGTTTTTAAAATATATTATCGTAATATATTCTACTCAATCCTTAAATATTTATATTTTTTGACAATAAAGGCGTTTGAGATTGAGCTTTAACATATTTAACTAAATACATTTAACGGGTAATCTTAAATTAAATTATATTTCAATAGCCACAATGTTGACGTTATTTAACCAGTTTGAAACTTTGATAGTTGATTAATAATATTTAAGGTCCTATATTTTGTTGTGCAAGTGTATTTGTTTTTAGATCATAGTATTACCTTAATTCACTGAGAATACAGTAAACGAGGACAGTAAGAGCGAGAAAGACAGCTGACACTGCCATACAATATCCCAGGACTTTACCGTCGATTATTTTCTCCTCTTCTTCTTCTGGACATAATAGTGCTACCTCGAATAATTTTTGCGGATTTGCTCTTGATGTCATATTTCCGACACATACTCTGAAAATGATTAAGTATTTCAATTTAATACAAATAAATATACAGGGTTACTGGATACCAATTCAAAAACGTGACTTTTATTTACTAAAATTTCACTTAAGTCCAAATTACTTTTGAACCACTAATTATTGCAGAACATACAGGTGGTTAAATCGATAGGTACTGAAGTTCCCCACCCCCCAGCAACCGATGATCCACCCCCCTTGTTACACCTATCTTGTAATCCTCGCATGTAAACATAACATAACACAGTACACAGATGGAAATGATTGCTACTTTAATTAAAATCACTCCCGATCCGATCCGATTTTTTAGGAGCAGGTGATTATTACTGCGACTGACTTTTTATTCTCTTAGATTTTATTAAATTGCCGTTGATTTTTATTAATATAGATCCTGTTTGTGGTCACATGGTGATTATTTATATAATTGACTGATATAATGACTATGAGTGAACCGAGTCGCAAAAAAATTGGTTACAAACAAACAAGATATTTTTAAATTCGCGTAGGAAATATCTAGTGATGTGATACTTTTCCATTCCTATACCACCGACCGCCCTCTTTCTCTCGTTATCCCTCCCTTTTCCTATCCGCTCTTCCACTTCCCCAATTCAGTCGACTTGATTTCAGTTAATACCGCCCTTCGCCTTTAAGTCGACTTAATTTCAGTTAATACCGCCCTTCGCCTTTAAATCGACTTGATTTCAGCTAATACCGCTTTCCCCATGCCATACCCCTGCTTCCTCGCCCCCTTCTCCCTCTCCACCCTTTCGCTTATTATGGAAATTTGAGTTCAGTTTTTCTCTCTTTCCTCTCTCCACTTCAGGTGACTTGATGTCAGTTATTACCCCCCTTTTGGATATTTTGGCGGGGTTTCTTGCCAAAAAATTCTAAGGTTCAATCAAAATTTTGAAATCTAATGTTCTCTGAGATCATTAAGAAACTAAGCCGAGGCCGTTTGAACCGGTTTGTATGAAGGTATAAAAGTGTTACCTTTCTATACTGTGACTGTTAATAGTACCTTAATTATCATACGGTTGGATTATTACTTAGAAAAGCAATGTTTGTGTTAATGAATTTAAGTGTATCAATGTAATGCTTACACATCGGACTCTAGGATTATTGAATGTAGATCGGACACTTTTGTTAAAATTTGCTGATCTGGAGTGATATTAAAATTTGTCAACATTTCTAAACCATCACAAGTTAATCTGAACTGAACCGTACTGTTATCCATATTCCAACAATTTTGTTTTTTATATGAAACATAATATCCTTGAGGGCAACATGCGAGGCTGTCCGCGGCTGTTGCATAGCAAATATTGCTGATGATAAACAATATTATGATCCTCATTTTAATCACTAGAATTTGCACTAGTTAAAAATCGCGCGTTAGAGCTTAAGGTTAACGAACGTGCGTCTCGCACAACCGACCGAATAAAATTGCTAAAGGTAGAGGTGGTCTTATAATAAAACCAAGTCAGCGGCCGACGGCGCGCCGGAGTTTATTGACAGTGGCATTTCTGTAGACTAGCTGTCCCGGCAAACGTTGTTTTACCATTTACAAAAAAAAGGAAAAAATAATAATAAAAAAGTTGTTTTTGGTTAGACCTAACGAATATACACAAAAATATTCATACAAATCGGTTCAGCCGTTTAGGTGGAGATTGGTAACTAACACCGCGACACGAGAATTAAATGGGGATATGCTTCACGCCGACAAAATGGTAAAATAAAATTAAAAAAAAAACATTTTATACCTTTCCCACTTCCCGTTTTAAGTTTGACAGCTGTTACCTGAAATGAAGATCTCATAGAGATCTATCATTTTTGGAAAGAGTCCATCAATCTAGGATCAATAGTTTCTGAGATATAGCCGCTTTAAGTTTGACAGCTGTCACTTTGACATGTCATTTTGACAGTTACTGGTCATTATGTTGCTGTTGTCGATCGTCTTTTGTTTTCGTTTTTATCATCTTTTGTTAATATTTTCGATCGTCTTTTGTTTACTGTATTGTATTAATCCAAAATCAGAGTGACATTTAATAGATGTCAACTCTGATCAAAAACGGATCCTGAATTCGGAATCAGCACCCACGAAAACCTCATAGACGACACCCTACTCCAAAATCTGAGTGACATTTGACAGATGTCAACTCTGATCCAAAAATTGGTCCTGGATCAGTATCATAGTCAGAGTGACATTTGACAGATGTCAATTTTTAATCATCGAAAATCATTTGATAGATTTCAAAGTGACAGTTATTGAAGTGACAGTTGTCAAAGTGACATTTGACAGATGTCAATTTTAAATATTTTAATTTTATAATTTTCTTTTTATTTTTCATGTTATAAAGTATTGTTCCTAGTTCATAGAAGCCTATGTTGTTCCCCAAGGTCCCATCTATCACTGTTCTAAAATTCATCAAAATCGGTTCAGTGGTTTAGGCGTAACAGACAGACAGACAGAGTTACTTTCGCATTTATAATATTAGTAAGGATAAGGATTAGTAGAGATTGTCCAGAATGTCCTGCAATGTATTTTTTTATGTGTAGAACCGGTTCTGTTTGTTATTATTTCGGTAGAGACAAAGTAATGACTGGTGAAATTAATTTCAATTTATCTTCTTCTATCTATATACATATAAAATACTTTGTCCTGAATGATTGACTGACTGATGGACGGATCAACGCACAGCCTAAACCGCTGATCGTAGAGACCTGAAGGGTGTGTTCTTTGTATGACGTAGACATCCGATAAGATAAGGATTTTAAGAAATTCTACCCCTAAAGGGTTAAAAGGGGGGGGGGCAAAGTTTGTATGGGACAACTTGATTCCTTGGTCCATTTTCGACCTCAACGCGGACGAAGTCGCGTGCAAAAGCTAAAACTAAATAACAGTATAAAACTAAATAATATCTTATAATACAATAATAACTAATTATAACTCTGGAAATGAAAGTTATTGTTGCAGTTAGTTTTAAGAAATACGTATTAAACTATTTAACAACATTTTATTACTTTGTACCTTATATTAATATTATTATTTCGGAAAAATCAAATTGATTAGTTCAGTTTGTTTCACAATTGCGTATAAAACGGATGTAGTAACATCTTAATAATTGTCTTACATGTACCTAAGTGAATTTCTTACATAATTATTGGAAGCTTGCTTTGCTTCATCAACTTGTCACACAGATTAAATCTGTAAAATCGGCAGTAACTGTAGGTACCTATTTCTGACAACACCCTAACCTAATACCTCAACCACGTTGACAATAACATACGATATTAATTTAGTTTAAGGTGACCAGCGCTCTCTCCATACAAACGTAGTCGACTGTTTCCTCCCTGGATAATGACACTAGCACAAATATTTTTGTGCCATAAAACCTATAACTGCCATGACTATGCCCCTATGTTTTTTTTTCAATTTCTAATTATCATAGAAATTAAGATTTAAAAAACAAAAAAAAGCATATGGCAGTTATAAATTTTATGCAACAAAAATATTTGCTCTAGTGTCATTATCTAGGGAGAAAACAGTGGACTACGTTTGTATGAAGAGAGTCCCGGGTACCCTTTCCTCTTTAAAGCATTTAAACTTTAAATACAAAAAAAAAATTTAAATCTTTTCATAAAGAAACTTTGACATGGGTACCTACCTATTTTAATAGGGCGGACAGGGAGCGTAACTTCAAATGAATAACTTCAAATAATTACGATAGAACTTCACTTACAGGTAAGCCACAATATTCATTTACTGGTCTATCGTAAAATTTAGCCAAACAAAGACGTCAGTCATTAGGCCAACCAGCTGTTTTTCTAATTAACACCATGCTTTGTGCTATGATCTAACAACTCTCTAGCCATCATGGTTCATGAGATACAGCCTGGTAACAGACAGACGGACGGACAGTGAAGTCTTAGTAATAGGGTCCCGTTTTTACCCTTTGGGTACGGAACCCTAAAAATGATAAAGCTGGAGACACATTGCTGACAGCCGCGACTGAAAAGTGTGCACGGTCGTTTGGCATCCAGCGGCTCAATCCAGCGGCCCAGACTCGCCTAATATGCTCTTAATTCATCGACTAATCGTTTAAAATGAAGCATTCTTATGCTTATATGGTTTCTTACAAGTCAACGTGAAGTTATTAAGGTGAAAGGGTACCGGCGCTCTCTCCATACAAACGTAGTCGACGTTTCTTCCCTGGATAAATGATACTAACACAAATATTTTTGTTGCATAAAACCTATAACTGCCATGACTATGTCCCTAATAGCAAAACTTGGTGGAAGATTGATGATCTATTTTTGTGGTTTATGGAGTAATTGTGAATATTATATCATATCTTTTTTATACGAATGATTGTTTAATATTTGTATTTTATCGTAGGACATTTTATATTATTTGAAATCTCCTAGTTATTAAGATAATTGTACTGAAAGTCGGCTTATATTTGGCCACGGAAAACTATTATTTTTTGTACTAAACGTATACTATTTTGAAATTATTTTTATACATTCTACAGGTTATTGTTGTCTGTTGTCTTATTTGGTATCTTTGAAATATGTAAAACTTTGACGGATAAACCGGAAAATGGACCGGACACAGCTATACTTTAGATAGATAGATGGATAAGGATAGATAACTACGAGTATGTTTGACAATGCGGGTAAAGCAAACCCATATAATATATAGGTTTGATGTATCATCCTATACCAGGGGTCGGCAATATGCGGCTCGCGAGCCACATGCAGCTCTTTCGTTGTGAAGCTGGGGCTCTTTAGTTCCATACGCAAATATTATTTATTGGATTTATTAGAGTGTTGCTGCTGACTATCTTCAGATCGACATATTCGTGGGAGCAAGCGTTCTCTTTCATTAATATGTCGGCAGTCTGCAGCTCGCGAGCCACATGCGACTCTTTGAATGTAAAGCTTTAATTCCATACGCAAATATTATTGGAACGAAGTTCCTTATCGCGCGTTGCAAAAAGAGGCTAAATGGAAAAAAATAAGACCAAAAGTTGTAACGACATTTTTTGATTTTATTACAATTCCTTCACTAATCAATCGAAAGAAACTTCGTTCTATCCGGGTGTCCCTTGACACCTCTCAAGTTTTTTTTATTGGTTTTATTGGAGTGCTACTGCTGACTATCTTCGAAACGACATATACGTGCGAGCAAGCGTTCTCTTGCATAAATATAATTAAAAGTAAAATATCTAACAAATGAAAATTTCGAATCGTGTTTAAAACAAGTTATAAAAAAGTTAAAAGCTATAAACCAAATTTATCCAAACTATCTAAAATCATGCAAAGCCAACGCTCTCATGGAATTTGTTTGTTCAATTGTTTGTTGTTGAAGAACAAGTTATTGTTGTAAGTAATTGTTTTAATTTTTTACTTAAATAATAGGCAATTACCATTAGGTAAACCATAACCATAAATATATTATCTAATTTGTTTTGAAAAACACTACTTCTTCTTCTATGAATAAATAGATATTTTACTTATGAATAAATAGTTTTTTTTAGTTTTATTAAATAACTTTATTTTTGCAAGTGCTTGCTATTTATTTTTGGCATGAAACACACACATTTTAAAAAGTGGGTATTTGGCCCACAGTTCCGTTTTATCGTGGACGAGATGTACCCTAACCCTAAAAATTTTTGTGGCTCTTTAAAAACTATGAAATTTTGATTTTTGAATCTTCCAACTCAAAAGGTTGTCAACCCCTGGCCTATAATATACAATAGACAATTAAGACATCCTTTGACGCATTAGTTGACAAGTAGCTAAGTACAGACAGTACAGTAAAGTTTTTTTTATTTTGAGGCTTTATACTTTGGTTGGTAGGTTAAAAGTTTTCATTCTAAGAAGTGCTCTTTTTGCGAAGTTTACCTTTTGCGACCGGTTCTCATTTTGTGAAGTGCACATGTTACGTCTAACCTGTTACCTACGCGAACAATTAAATGCATTTTTCTCTGAAAGCTGAATTTTTCTCGAGTGAAATTAACTGTTTATTTACTTTATTTAAAACTAGCTGCGCCCCGCGGTTTCACCCGCGTAAGTCCCGATCCCGTAGGAATTGATAGGGTTTTCCCGGAAATTATTCGATTTTTTTCTCGCCTTTTAAACCTTCCCTAGACCTCTACGAACATTTCAAGACTAAGATAAGATAAATCCGTTCAGCCGTTCTCGAGTTTTAGTGAGACTAACGAACAGCAATTCATTTTTATATATAAGATATAGAAGATAGATAGATGCTTATTAAAAGTCGAGTGTCGATACCGAATCGAACGTTTTTTTAGGTTAATAAATTAAAGTTTACTACTTTATGAAAGTAATGCTTACTTGTCATCTTCAAATGCAACAATCAGTAATTCATGAAGCGAAAATCCGATCTTGTCTTCTGGCGTTATAGTAAAATTTTGAACAACTCCAAAAGTGCCATTGCACTCTAATGGTATTGGAATCGTGATATTTTTTGAAGGATTTCGACATATTTTCAATCTTGGGAAAATTAAATATCCATCCGGGCAACATGCGTGATTTCCAATTGAATCTTCAGGTGATACGTAGCAAATATTCCAATATAATAGTACTAATGCAATAACTTTCATTTTGACTTTGTATTGTTCACACACTGTCACCTTTATATACAAAAATTTGGTTACACTTTGGTATTAAATAAAATAATCGCGCTCGCGCAATACGTGCGTTGCGCACTGTGCGTTCAAGTAAACGATGGTTTAGAGTAAAGAAAATAATGTACACATGAATGAATTCACATTTCAATTAAACCTATCTATGACGTATAAAACTACGTTTATATTAACACTTACAGGACAAAAAACTTATTCATTTTTAACTCCAACCGCCAATTAAATTAATTATTAGTTTATTCAATATTACTTACTACAACTTACTACAAACAAATTATCCTTGTTTCATATTCCTTTGACGAATATTCATAATTCCGTTGAAATTGTAATATTTACTAATATTTCCTGAAATCCTCTGAATTTTTTGTAAACTGTCAACTCCCACCTACGTCAGTTTTCCTATAAATTTATTGTATGTGTTTTTCAATAGGAATTTTAATTTAAAGGTAAACATTTCCTGTGAGATTTTTAGTACAATTATTTTAAAAACGCTTTCTTACCTTTAAAAAGGGATAAATAACTGCGCGTATATACTCTGAAGTCAAGCAGTTTTACGCACCTAGATTCAGTTGCCCGTTTTGAGATTATATTATACTAATACGTACGCCCTGAGGTTTCACTCAGTTAAGTCCCGATTCCGCGGGATTTTCGTCATCAAAAACATCCTATGTCGTTCTCTATCCACTATGCCGATTGTTATCTAAATCGGTCTAGTCGTTTGATCGTGAAGATAAACAAACAATTAGTAAAAATAAACAAACAAATCAAAATAAACAAAATATTACAAACATAAAAAGATAGGTGCGAAAAACATAACCCTTTCTTTGTAGTCGGGTAACAAACAAACTTTTGTATATAAAATATTTGTTAGGATTAGGATTGGAATGTAGGTACGAGTCTTCCTTTACTCTAGAGTAGGTGAAAAACGTACAAAAATTCACACGAATTGCGAATCCTTTTGTTTGAAATTAGTTGGGTATAATTTAAAATATTATATAAGGAGTGTCAAGTATAGGGGAGAGCGAGGAAAGATGTAAAAAAAAAAAAAAAAAAAAAAAAAAATCTTTATTGTAACACAAAAATTGTTTACATTTCAAGTTTTAGCCCTACCAGCTACTTTAGCGTAAGCTGTGTTATAGCCGGCAGTTCATTCCTTACAATAATTATACAAACATTTTAGGTTACAATAGTAACTAAGATAAGAACCGTACAGAAAAAAAAAACGTTACTTACTAGATACTTCCCTAACTTTAAATCAATCAAGTTTCCACATATAATAGGTATTCTGTGTCGTCATAACTCAACGAATCTAACCACATCTTGATTTTACCCTTGATTTGATGGTTACTAAGGTATCTAAATTTACATTTCATATCAAAAATATTATAAATCTTAGGTGCAAGAAAGTTGTATCTTTTTTTTGCATATTTACTACCTACTCTTGGAATATAGCATTGTGGACGTCTTACATTAATGTTAAGTGATAAAGGAACTTCCAATTTGTGATATTTACGCAAGCACTGATAGACAAAAATTTTACGGACTGATAGGACTTTGCATTTCTCATAAAGTTCTGAAGTAGGAAATCTAAATGGTAAAAACAGCATTGTTTTCAGTACGGCACGCTGCGATCGTTCAAGTTCGATTAGGTGTGACTTATCTGCGGCACCCCATGAGCAAATGCAATACATTACTACACATTCTGCTAGTGCTTTATAAGTTTGAATTAATAGAGAAGAGTTCGTTATGATTCTTAGTTCTTTAAATATGTAAATAAGTTTTCTAAGTCTGCTAGTGACATAAGAGATATGCTTATGCCAATTAAGTTTGTCATCTATGTATACTCCGAGGTATTTTATATTTGATACTCTCTCTAAAATAGGGCACGAGCACTGAGAATTAACAATATCTTCGAATGATAGTCTGTTACATGGAAAAGCATGAATTCTCAAGTTGAAGTCTCCAGGAGAGTTGACTACAGTCTTGCTAAAACAGAGGAATTTAGTTTTACCAGTATTTAGCGATAGTAAACTATCTTCTAACCAAGTTGTAACTGCACAAAGTCCTACCTCCGCTAGATCCTGCACTTTTCGCCAAGTCTTATCATGAAACAAAATTACAGTATCATCTGCGAACATTAGTATATCCGCACCAGGTATATTCATTTCGCTCAATTGGTTTACGTAAGAAAGAAACAATGAGGGTCCTAGAGTACTCCCTTGAGGGACGCCGTACGTGCTAAAACCGTGCCTACTAAATTTGGTATCAACTTTGACAACTTGCCGCCTATCGGTGAGGTAGTCCTGAAACCACCGAAGGACATTGCCCCTAATTCCGATATTCTCAAGGCGTGTTAATAAAATCGGAATTGAAACGGTATCAAATGCCTTCTGCAGATCCAGGAACACACCTATGCACTTTTCATTTCTATCTACATATTCGGCTATACTGGATGTAAGATGAGTTACAGCATCATCCGTTGACCGTTTTGCACGAAAACCATACTGATTAACGCCTAAAAACCCCTTGGACTCCATATATTTCATAAGTCTATTGTTAGCTACTTTTTCAATTATTTTGGCTAATGTTGTTAGTATTGATATAGGTCTGTAGTTCGTTGGTAGTTTCTTATCTCCTGCTTTAAATATCGGGCAGACTACAGCATCTTTGAAACACTCCGGAAACACTCCAGACTGAAAACTAAGGTTTATGACATGTGCAATTGGTGCAGCTAAAACTGTCTTGCAAAATTTTACTATGGAGGAAGGAATATTATCACTACCCGGCGCAGTGTTACTTTTTAGTTTACTTATAATACTATTTACTTCCTCATGAGAGGTTAGATATAGGACCATCGAATCTCTTACCGTATTAGCACATTTTGCTTTCAACGCTAGTTCAGAGTCAGAAATTTTAAGTTTTTTTAGTATATTATTAGCCAAATCCACACCTACTGTGGTAAAAAACTTATTAACTTCATCTAACGAATCAGTCGTATTAGGCTTAGTATTTAGTAATTCGGTCGAAGATACCTTGGCTTTCTTCATATTGCACAACTCTTTTATAATGTGCCATGTTTCTTTTAGATCTCCTTTATTTTCTTCTAGCTGTCTGTTATAATATTGATTCTTTAATGATTTCAAAATTTTTCTTAGCCTGTTGCGATAAACTATGTATTTATTTTTTAAAACTAGATCACTACTATTTATTTTAAGCTGCTTTTGCAGATTATTTCTACGTCTTATTGATTTAATAATGCCTACCTTTAATATGTGACAGTCGATTTCACGAAACCGAATGATATTTAGCAAATCAGTAACGCGAGACGCATTATTAGATGTTTTCGTCGACAGCTCACTTGACACGGTTACAAGTGTACGACATCTGCTTACAAAATTGGTTAAAAGTAACTTTTTTACCAAAATTTGATTGCATAAATATCTGACCTTGATAGATAGATAGATAAACACTTTATTTGTACAACACACAAAACATTGAAAATAACGAAAAAGACGAGAAAGCTTATTAACTACGAAATTGTACAAACAGGCGACCTTATCGCTTAAAGCGATTTCTTCCGGGCAACCTTAGGATGAAGAAGGTCTGTTTAGCTTAACTGGTAGGTCGTGTGGTGTAAGGAACACATATAATAATAAATACCTACGTAAAATAGATATTATAAACGAAATACTTAAACATAGATATCATACCATACACATAATAATATTTAGCAATACTATTCGTAATGAGAATATATTAACAATTAGATAGGTGGGTTGTGACACGTAAAGTAATTTTGGTTTTTGTAATTTTTCTAAGGAACCATAATACTTTAATTTGATTACTGTTTTATAAAGAGTATGAATTGAGCTACAATCAGTTATAGAGAAAATGTTTTTGAATGAGATATGTCAGTTGATGTAGAAATTGTCATAACTCTCCTCGGTCTCCCCTACTGCTACATCATCACGACTACTCATGAAGTTTTGGTGCAAAAAAACAAGAATTTAATAATAAAAGTATTATGTATTGCCTATGATTTGATTTACACAGGATTATTTTAAAACGTCGTAACCATACTCTTTTGTTACAGCTTTTGAACATGTTGAAGTTTTACGCGAGGTTCGAGATCAGCGATGAGACTGGAGATCCAATGACAGACCGGGATATGACTCTTCTTCATTATTCAAGAATAACGTCCCTTCAGGTTGGTAATAACAAGTCAACATCAGTGAAGTACCAGCTACAAATTTGACGCCCCCTCTATTTTCATAGGGGTGTTGTGTCCATTCATTTTCTCTATGTAAATTATTTTGATGATTGCTTCACGCAGCATTATATTACGTGAATCCGCCAACCAGCCTATATTTTTTGGCATTAGTGGATACTTGTTCTTTTGATTAATATAAGGCTGAGTGTGCCTGTGTAGTGTGAGTGTAATCAGGCCATACAGTTACTAAAAATACTATATTATCACTATAGTAAGGATATAACGAATTCGCTTCCCGATGTCTATCTGTCCCTATTTTATAAACTGGCAGTTAAGTATGCTTATATCTTTAAAACTACCCAACGGATTTTGATGCTGTTTTTTTAATAGACAGTGATTCATTAGGAAGGTTATAGTGAATAAAACAAAACTACCCCGCTTACGAAGTTACGGGCAACAGCTATAACTTATAACCATCTTAACCTAATGTCAGCTAATAATAACGCCAAACACCTGGCAGAATACGGGAGTGGTCGGATTTGACCATATCTAATAATTTCCTCTTTAATTTATGGTATCGATACGAAGAAGAATATCTTATTTATTTGTGACTAGCTTTTATCCGCGACTTTGTCCGCGTAGAAGTCGAAAATAGACCAAATAATCACGTTGTCCCATACAAACTTTGCCCCACTTTTTCATCCCCTAAGGGGTAGAATTTCGGAAAATCCTTTCTTATCGGGTGCCTACGTCATACAAAAAACACACCCTCCAAGTTTCAGGTCTCTGCGATCAGCGGTTTAGGCTGTGCGTTGATCGTTGATTGCGTTGATTGATCCATCAGTCAGTCAGTAATTCAGGACAAAGCATTTTATATGTATAGAGAAGATATAACGATGTGTTTTTCTAAGATTTAATAAAAAGAAACTTGTTTTACAGAAGGCAGCATTCACCAATTTCCCCGATCTCCGTTTGTTTGCTCTCGCTAATGTTGCTAGCGTAGACACTAGAGAATCGCTGCAAAAACATTTTGGAAATCTTAGGTAAATATGCGTTTCTATGTAAAAATCTAGTATGTGCAGGTAATAAATAATACCCTGCCATATTTTTTTATCTTTATGGTATCTTTACTATGTTTATTCAACTGTAATACGGTGTTATAAAACCTGTCATTTTTCTGAAGGTCATATAATGAACTCGAGTTCCAAATACACTATGGATAATGCTGAGCTCTACTTGTAAGCCTTAAGAGGAAAGGGTACTGGGGGCTCTCTCCATACAAACGTAGACGACTGTTTTCTCCCTGGATTGTGACACTAGAGCAAATATTTTTGTTGCATAAAACTTATAACTGCCATGACCTATGTTTCGTTTTTTTTTAAACTTAATTTCTATGATTTTTGCCATCCAACCCCTAAAGGGGTCATTTATACATTAGTAAATGTGTGACTTACACATGCCAGTATAACTCTTATGTTTTTAGTGATAAAGCTCTACGTGCCATAGCAACTTACTTGAACTTGATACCATCTGAAGGCAAAGAAGATGAGGCACCATGGCACAGACTGGATAAGGCTTTTCTCAAAGAACTATTGGTATGTATATTTTTTGCCACAATAACTATTATGTGCTAAACGTCACAAATTAATAAAAAAGGAGGCACAGCTAAGTGACGCTCGCTGATCGTTTACGGTCGTGCGGATTAAGCGACGCCTGGCGCGGTTATTACTTCGATGGGTGGCCAATTAGTAGTGTGGCAAAAAAGCCCTTCCGTGCTTCGGAAAGCACGGTAAGCCGTTGGTCCTGGTTGCTATCTCTAGTAGCAGTCGTTAGGTCAAGTTAGAGGCCTTAGGGCGATCTGAAAACTCTAACAATAGGTGAGCCACACCGCTATACAAGAAGAAGAAGAATAATAAAATCACAGTGACTGCTATTGAATTACGCCCCTTTTACTATTGCTAACTTTTTTAATTTTTTTTAGATATCACGCCATGAACGGCGAATATCACAATTAGAAGAACTCAATACTATGCCTCTGTATCCCACTGAAGATGTGATATGGGATGAAAACGTTGTGCCTACTGAAATTTACAGCGGTGAAAACTGTCTCGCACTGCCTAAACTAAACCTGCAGTTTCTTACACTACATGACTATTTACTGAGAAACTTCAATTTATTCCGATTGGAGAGTACATGTAAGTTACTAAGTTGTTTAAGGCGCTTCCAGTACCGTGTGTAGGTATTCACATTACCTTAGCCCCTGCTCTCAAAAACGTAGCGTGCTGCGTGCTAACTGTTATATTTGATCGATATGCAAAACATTTTAGCATTATTATCCACAAATATAGTTCCTAGAGGTCAAAACCTATCATTTGATTCATTTTTAGAAACAAACGCTAACTATTTTTGAATAAAACCCGATAAACGATCTAATAATTCTCTATTTTCTAACATTCTTTTTATCGAACGAAGTTGTTCACATCATGTTTTCAACCACAATAAACAAAAATATGGTTATTAAACTACAATATCCATTTATATCCAAATAACAAAAAAAGAGTATTTGATTACTTAGAGTTGTTTAAAACAAAGGTCGATTTTGGTAGCTTTATTAGCACCTGCCCTTTAATATTACTTACTCCGCTGGCTCAGTGACCCAAAGTGGGTATTGGCCTCCGATACAAGAGTCTTCCACCGCACCCCGAATTACTAAACCTTTCGTCTTGTAAACGGTATGACGTATTAACCGTGTAAGCTTGTACGTATATGGCACGTCAAAGCTACCGGTAATTCTTGATTTATGTTCATTTTGACAACCCAGTTGGCACAATGGTCACCATGCCGGACTGTCAAGCACAGCGTTGCGGGTTCGATTCCCGCCTCAGACAAGTATTTATGCTTAGATATTTGTCTGTGGTCTGGTTGTTTCTATGTATTATAAATATATATTTACAAAAGAAAAGTATATAAGTATATATCCGTTGTAACTAGACTTGTGTTATGGGTGCTACCCATAACACAAGTCTAGTTACTTAGCTTGGGGCTAGATGGCGATGTGTGGAGTGTCCTGCAATATTTATTTTATTTATTCGACGATATCACAGTATGTAGTCTGTGAAAACGTCTGGCACCGTCGACACTCGCAAAGACTATACAACACTGATGAAAATCACGCCGTGCGTAAACGCGACGGGCTGCGCCGGCGCCCTGTGCTTTAGCGCCGCCCCGTGACGTGAAGATTGATGTTTTTCAGCAAAGCCAACCAGTTTCGGTACTCCTTTTGACCTTATAATATTATTTCCTTAAAAACACAATTAATTCGAAAATTATTTACAGATGAAATTCGTCAAGATATCGAGGACGCAGTCTACAGATTGGCGCCTTGGTAAGTAAATATTTTTAGATAACACTACTAACCTACCTACTCTTAAAATATTATCTTAATATATCAACTGTCAAGTTAACTATACTTCTGGGACATTACTAATGGCCAAAGTCGACTAGAGCAGAGCTTCCCAAACTTGTTTTAACTGTGACGCCCTTGGGAAGTTTCCATATTTTTGCGATGCCCTGGCTTTCTTGCCATACCTATTAGTTGTAGTTCTAACATTATAACAATAACAAAAAACAACTCTAACTCAAAAAAATATATTAGAAAATAAAAAAACAAAACATACAACTGATATGACAGCAAACAAAAATGATAAAGGAAGCATATTCTTTATCCCTCCTTATCTCTTTTCGTTTTACTAATAGGTCATGAGAAAGATGTCCTTGCCTTTTTGAGTATAACTTTTCAAAACCAGGCTCAAGTTTCGTAATTGACACTCTCATCACTGGCTCTAAATTTGCACTCGACACAGTCAGCCAATTTAGATCGCCTCACGACGCCCCATGGCGTCGCGACGCACAGTTTGAGAAGCCTTGGACTATTTAGACTATAATATAAAAACCCATACAGTTGACGTCATTATAGTTTTTGTCTAAACCTTTATCTGAAAGGGAAGGCAGTAATTTTATACACACACTAGCAGCGCTTCGCAGTTTTACCCGCGTAACTCCCAATCCCGTGGGAATTTCGAAATATAAAATTGCCCATAGCCTTCCTCGACAAATGGACTATCCAATAAAAATAGATTTTTTCAATTCGAACCAGTAGTTCCTGAGATTAGCACGTTCAAACAAACAAACTCTTCAGCTTTATAATATAAGTATAGATAACACAACGATAAAACAATGTTCTTGATAACATAAATAGATAGATAAATAAACACTTTATTGCACCATAAAAACAGAACACAAAGAAAAAAATATTACATAAAATGAAAAAAAAAAGATCCAAGGCACAAAGGTAGCCTTATTATAATTGGGTTAGAAATCAAAATCCTCATTTAATTATTTTTTCATTAAAAATACCCAGACACAAGGATGAGTACCGGTTATTTTTTGATCGGTTAATGCAGCTCGCCATTATGAATACCGTTCAGTTCGTTCGTTCGGCTACATAATCTTCTTCTATCTATCTATACATATAAAATGCTTTGTCCTGAATGACTGACTGACGGATCAACGCACAGCCTAAACCGCTGATCGTAGATACATGAAAATTGGAGGTTGTGTTCTTGTGTGACGTAGGCATCCGATAAGAAAAGATTTCCGAAATTCTACTCCTGAGGGGGTGAAAAAGGGGGGGGGGGCAAAGTTTTATGGGACAACGTGATTCCTTGGTCCATTTTCGACCTTTACGCGGACGAAGTCGCGGGCAAAAGCTAGTTACCTATATTAAACGATATCCGCCCGCCACTAACGGGGCGAGATACAGTCGGAATACCAATTAACTGAACCCCACGTGCCCCAGAGCTCACTCGAACATCTGTGTAAATGTAGTACTTTTTGTTATTTTTTATGTTGTATGTTATAGTATATTGTTTAAAAAAACAGGATCAGGTCACATTACTTTTTAACCTTACAGATGTGCAAGTGAGCTCTAGGCCACGTGGGGTTCAGTTGATTGGTATTCCGATTGTACGAAAATCGCGCGCTCCACGTTGCATGAAATAGAACTGATCTAATTCGCTCAATACCGGTATTTCTAATGAAAACTCCATAGAGATACATGTTACTTTATCCGAGGAAAACCCTTATCATCTACTCCTTAGAGGTAACCGGTAAAAACCGTTTCGTAAGAACGAAGCCGAAACGAATGGTTTTTTATGTATTCGGGCACTTTTTCTCTCCTATTTCAGTTTTGGTTTTCAATCCCTGCCCAAGATATCAAAATCTATACTAATATTATAAAAGTGAAGTACTACTACTATATCAGGAACTACTGGTTCAAAATGAATAAATATTTTTCTGTTAGATAGTCCATTTATCGAGGAAGGCTTATAGGTTACTTTTCATATTGATATTCCCACGGGATCGGGACTTACGCGGGTGAAACTGCGGTGCGCAGCTAGTATAACATAATTTTTTAATTTGTGATATTAAAACATAATTTTTCAACTGCTAAAATTTTAATTATATTACGGAAACTATTTGAATTTAAATAATTGACTATAATATTTTTTTTTATATACGATGCATTTTAAATTGAAATTGTTTCAAATACATACTAATTAAGCTCTTGTCAGTTGGAAAATTATTTTCTAAAGTCACAAAATACAAAATTATTATTTTTTATATTAAACTAGGTCATTTTTAAGATAAACAAAACATGAGTTGCAATCTCTAAATGCAACATGACTTTATCATATGATTCATTTGAACAATGTTTCATTCATGGTTTTTATGTAGGTAAGTACTCCGATTAATGCATACGCTCGATATACGAGAACAAATGACACGGAACTTTTGAAACTGGTTTTGTACACCTCATTCATCTTTGTAATTATATTTAAATAAATTAATATAACAACCGAGGGCAAATGAGATTTAAACAGCGTTTCCAGCTTCAGTGTTTTAATATTTACATTTTGGAATGTGTTGATCTGCACAAATAAGACAAAACGATTTATCCTAAATATATTTTTATTATATAGCCACATAATATATCACTCGATTATCTGTACGTGTGTCTGTCATAACCTATTTTTAATCGACTTCAAAAAAGGAGGAGGTTTTCAATTAATCGGGTATATATATTTTTAGGCATTCAGAAGACGGCAATGTTGTCTTCGGCGGCTGGGCTCGTATGGCGCATCCGATTAAGAGTTTCGCAGTAGTAGAGGTTGCTAAGCCAAATATAGGAGAAAAGGCACCGTCTAGGGTTCGAGCTGACGTTTCAGTGACCCTCAGCGTGAGAAGCGAGATCAAACATGAATGGGAGAGTTTAAGGAAGCATGACGTTTGTTTCCTTATCACTGTCAGGCCTACGCAGGGAATTGGTAAGTACCTACCTAAAGACTTGTTTGTACGAGCGGTTTAGAACTAATTTTCCTTTGACCTTATGGTAGACAAGGTTGTTCGATATTTCAACGCGGCCTTTTGTTTTGAACAAGAGAAAGAATGGAGTGTTTAAAAATGTCCCAAATTCAATGTTTTTTAACTTCAAAATTTATAGTAACTAATGACCTCGAATTCCCAATATCGGTTCAGGAAAAACCCACCCATTGGCAATATTTCAAATAAATATGTTTCTTATTTTACGACGTTGAATTTTTAGCTCAATCTTTTACGCGACAATATATTTTTAAAATTAATTATTTATTTTTCTTCGTGTTAATGATCATCGATGTCCTTATTAAATTACTATTCGTTTGGTATTTCGAATCTGATTTGTTTAAGTGCCAAAATAATTTTATAAAGTTTCAAATATTTATTAAATATTTTTACCTATTTATATGCATAATGATCTTTACAAATAATATAGGAAGAGAGGACAAAAATTGTGTACTTGAAAGCAAATTTAAAAATAAAAATGAATCTAATGGAGTTAGAAATTGTTAATAAACGTCTGACGTTATACCACATTCAGCGTGTGAATGCTGCCAGCATCCTGGGGACAATGCCTCGACGGCTTCCTCTTGTTTAATTTGTCTTTATTTAATTTGTCTCTTGTTAGATGGTTTGGATTTAATTTATTATTAATTGTATCATTTAATTTTAGTGTATCTTGTTTTATTGTTATAAAACTTATACTTTATTTTTGTTAACATTCATAAAATAAACTTGGCGCAAAATTTACACATTCTTCATACATCAGGTACGAAATATGACTACAGAAAGAGTATGGTAGACCAAGCAGGCATCGTATACGTGAGAGGGTGCGAAGTTGAAGGGATGCTGGACGCGTCAGGTCGAGTTATCGAAGAAGGGCCTGAACCTCGGCCTGAATTGGACGGAGACACGAGGACGTTCAGGCTACTGTTGGACCCTAACCAGTATAGAGTGGACCTCGACCGCGCTAGCAAAGGAACTGAGGCAAGTCGGAAATCATTTGAAGTTAGAGTACCAGCACCTTCGACTAAATTGCTTTGTCGTTTGAAGTTAGAGTACCAGCCCCCTTAGACTAAATTACTTTGTCGTTTGAAGTTAGAGTACCGGCCCCCTTAGACTAAATTACTTTGTCGTTTGAAGTTAGAGTACCGGCCCCCTTAGACTAAATTACTTTGTCGTTTAAAGTTAGAGTACCAGCCCCCTTAGACTAAATTACTTTGTCGTTTGAAGTTAGAGTACCAGCCCCCTTAGACTAAATTACTTTGTCGTTTGAAGTTAGAGTACCAGCCCCCTTAGACTAAATTACTTTGTCGTTTGAAGTTAGAGTACCAGCCCCCTTAGACTAAATTACTTTGTCGTTTGAAGTTAGAGTACCAGTCCCCTTAGACTAAATTACTTTGTCGTTTGAAGTTAGAGTACCAGCCCCCTTAGACAAAATTACTTTGTCGTTTGAAGTTAGAGTACCAGCCCCCTTAGACAAAATTACTTTGTCGTTTGAAGTTAGAGTACCAGCCCCCTTAGACTAAATTACTTTGTCGTAATTACTCTGTCTTTCCTGACGTGTAGTTATAATTTGGGGGTTTTCAAGTCGCGAGTGAATAGGTATCTTCTAGGAAAGCGTGCTATATCTTATAGGCTTATACTTATCGTGCAGGTGTGATAGTGATCAAACGCTAATAGAAAGTTTTTTTTCCATATGATATGTAAATAAAACTTTATATCGATATCGACAGACATTTTTTTGTTTGATTTTGATACAGGCTAACGAAAAATCACGCGCGTGATTTTTCGTAACCCTGTATTAGAGAAAAAAAATGGTAACAAGTTTCAACTTAGGTCAATTAAAAAAAAACATTTTATAAAAATGGTGGCGATCGCGTTATAAAAACTAGTTATTTTAATATTTAAGTTTTGATCGAGGTGCACCGATCGGAAGAAAAACGAACGCCGTCGTGGGGCGAAGCTAGTCTATAATAAAATGTTATCAGGACAAGAAATCTGATACCACTTTGTAATAATAAATAATATACCAAATAGCCTCTAAAAATATATTTAGGTTACGACGTTAACTCTATACATATGTATGACAAAACCATAAAAAGTAAGTTGTTAATTGGAACCACAATAACAGTGACAATTTTGGTCAAACAAGGCTTTCTACGCGTTAATGTAAGGTCTTCTTTATTCATACTACACTGGAATCTGGTTTTATAATTCTAAGAAAAACTGTTACAAAAATAAGAATATAATTTATTGCCTTAACTGCTTACAAAAATAGTCTTAAGAATTATAATAGTTTCATCAGCGATTTTGAGCATACGAAAATGTTTCTATACTGATATTATAATAGTTTCATCAGCGATTTTGAGCATACGAAAATGTTTCTATACTGATATTATAATAGTTTCATCAGCGATTTTGAGCATACGAAAATGTTTCTATACTGATATTTATAATATTGATATTTATAATATCAGTATATAGAGATAGATAGATATATAGAGACAAATTAATTTAAGTTTAAATTTAATAGACTCTGAAACTACTGGACCGATTTTGATTAAATTTCGTAAGAGGATACATTGATTAATTGGGAGTAAAATAGGCTAATAGGAGTAAAATTCTAAGTTTCGCCATTCTCTTCTTTAACAAAATAAAATATTGTATTAATAAATTTTCAACAGGATGTCTACGAAACGTTCAATATTGTGATGAGACGGAAGCCAAAGGAGAACAACTTCAAAGCCGTTCTGGAAACTATACGGGAACTGATGAACACTGAATGCGTTGTACCTGAGTGGTTGCATGATATCGTTCTCGGATACGGTGATCCTGGACAAGCACATTATACTAGGTAAAATACACAAAAGATTTACCTTCTGTACTATAGATATAAAATGCTTTGTCCTGACTGACTGACGGATCAACGAGCTGCCTAAACCGCTGATCGTAGATACCTGAAATTTTGAGGGGATGTTCTTTGTTTGACGCAAGCATCCGATAAGAAAGGGGGCCAAAGTCTGTATGGGACAGCGCGATTCCTTGTATCTAATCTTATTAGAACCATTTTCGACTTCTACACGGACGAAGTCGCGGGCAAAAGCTAGTCTTCTATCTATAAATATAAAATGCTTTGTCCTAAACGACTGACTGACTGACGGATGAACGCACAGCCTAAACCGCTGATCGAAGAGACCTGAAATTTGAAGGGTGTGTTCTTTGTATGACGTAGGCATCCGACAAGACAAGATTTTCCAAAATTCTACCCCTTAGGGGGTGAAAAAGGGGGGCAAAGTTTGTATGGGACAACGTGATTCCTTGGTCCAATGCATAAACATTCTTTAACAGAATTGATGGAAGACGTGCTTCTTATTTTATTGAAATTCATTCCGTAACGGGGTTAAAAAGGGATGAAAGTTATTTTAGACGTAATGACTATTATATTGATTTTTTATTTAGTCTACTATAAACAAAAACTATGCTCCACCTCTTGACCTGCCCCTCCAGCCCCAATAGCTGTACATTGGCTGACTTGATCTCAGCTTATAACAATGTCAAAGACCTGGCAGCACGCTGGAGTGGGCTGATCTGACCCTGCCTTATCAAATCCTCCTTTATTTTGTGCTATCGATACGAAGAAGATTAAATCTACTATTTTTCATACAGGATGCCCAACGAAATAGCAACATTAGACTTCAACGATACATTCTTGGATATGGAACATTTGAGGAACAGCTTTCCAGGGTATGAGATCAAGGTACAGACAGACGACCCGAGGAAACTCGTGCGGCCTTTCAAGTAAGTTCAATGCAACAATCTTATCAATAACTAGCTGCGTCACGCGGTTTCACCCGCGTAAGTCCTGATTTCGGCGTAAAGAATCCTTCTAATATTATAAATGTGAAAGTTTGTGTGGGCGTGTGTGTGTGTGTGTGTGTGTGTGTTTGTTACTCCTTTACGCTAAAACCACTGGACCGATTGGGATGAAACTCGGTATGTAGATAGCTGGAGACCTAGATTAACATATAGGCTACTTTTTATCCCGATATTCCCACGGGATCGGGACTTACGCAGGTGAAACCGCGGGCCGCAGCTAGTATACAATAATATTAAGTCGTGTTTTTTTTTTTAAATATTTTTTTATTTACTTGCATTAATTAACTAACAAGCAATTTATAGTTTAGAATGAACTATGATTGAATGAAATAAGAAGTTTAATAAAATGTATGTCAGTGGAGTCTGGTAGATTTAGAGATAGATAAAATAAAACAAAAAAGCCTTTACTAATCATTCCTTTTTACAATTACGATTCTTTACCATTCCTACTACGTATATAGATAGAAAGGACGCTTTATCGGATACACAAAGATAAATAATAAATACAATATTTGGTCTAAGTTGTGTGTGCAATAGAACATAATCTACCTTTAATACCACACATCCACACATCGCCATCTAGCCTCAAGCTAAGTAACTGAACTTGTGTTATAGGTGCTACACAACGTATATACTACTTATAATTTTCTTTAGTAAATATATACATATAATACATAGAAACAACCAGACCACAGACATATATCTAAGCATAAATACATGTCTGAGGCGGGAATCGAACCCGCAACCCTGTGTTTGGCACTCCGGCATTTAGACTATTGTGACAACTGGGTCGTCATGACTGTAATAAATGAAATGATAATAACAAGTAAATCAAACTTTAACATAGAGTGGCACAATAGGCGGCTATAACTACATTTGGCGCGGCGCGGTATAAGATAGATAGATAGATTAACACTTTATTGCACCATAAAAACAGAACGCAAAATGATTACATACAACAAAAACAAAAATAAATTCTAACGTATAACTACTTATATGCTAAAAGAAAATTGATATTTAGTACCTTACAATATGGCACAATGGGCGGCCTTATCGCTAAAAGCGATCTCTTCCAGGCAACCTTTGAATTAAGGAATTATAAGCAGAATCTTGATCGCTGAGTCCGACACACGCAGATAGTTTTCAACACTGATGTCTGTTGTATAATTAACTACAACTGTTTCTATTCTGATTTTTACACAACACAAAAAATAACATACGGTTCGTTTCATGACGCGTGAAGCTGAAATTCCGAATATTGTTTATTTATTTTGTCTTTGTAAAATTAGCTAATTTATTTGAACTTCTTTTGAAACTGTTTTTCGCTATAAACCACTTAATTTATTTTTAGAAGTTCTATCTTTAGATTTTAAAAGCTTAAGAGTGTTTAATGTGTACTTAGAGATGTTAATTTAGGCTAGCGCATTGCGTACTAGGCGTAATGTATCGGAAATCCCAGCCGGTCATTTTATCCATTCACCGCACATCAAAAGATATACAATCAGAGAAACCCTTGTTGTTCAATATAAAATTTAGGCACTTCACTTTATTGCGTCATAGTTATTTCAAAACTTTTTGGTGAATTCAGTTCCTGTGGCTACTATTAATTATTCTGTGGCACTTTGAATATTCAATTCACGACCCAGTTGGCACAATGGTCACCATGCCGGACTGCCAAACACAGGGTTGCGGGTTCGATTCCCGCCTCAGACAAATATATATGCTTAGATATTTGTCTGTGGTCTGGTTGTTTCTATGTATTATAAGTATATATTTACAAAAGATAAGTAAATAAGTAGTATATCCGTCTAGCACGCATAACACAAGTCTAGTGACTTAGCTTGGGGCTAGATAGCGACGTGTGGAATGTCCTGTAATATTTATTTAATAATGGCGATTCTGCCCAAATTGCGTTGAATTTCTGCCAATGTCCAGTGAATAAAGAAATTAATGAAGGAGATTGGCCAATGGAAAGAAGATCTTCCGTCATTATAGGCCACTGGGCACTTTGGTCAAGTGCCCAGGGCCTGTGATCGATAGGGGTTCCCTTAGTTCCTGCCAGATCACTCAACAACATTTTTAACAGAAAAACTTTTTCAATTCGAATAAATCTAACCTAATAATATTAATTTAGGTTAGATTTATTCGAATTGAAAAAAAAGTTCTCATAGCAGTCATTACACTGCTATACCTATTTTGTTATTATTACATATATTTTCCATAAAAATAATAATTAGAATAAATAATAAAAAAGTGTTCTGTCAAAGTCATAGGGACCCCATTATCCTAATATGCGCAGTATTGCGCAGCAGGGCCTCCAATAATAGATTAAAAACGGCCTTGGCAATTTTTGCAACTGGATCATCTAAAACAAACAGACACAACACAAGACGTTCACCACGTGAATCTATACTTAATATATACTAAAATTATAAAGCTGAAGAGTTTGTTTGTTCTGTTGAATCACAGGAACTACTGGTTCGAATTGAAAAAATATTTTTGTGTTGGTCCATTTGTCGAGAAAGGCTATAGGCTATTTTATATTTCGATATTTCCACGGGAACTTACGCGGGTGAAACCGCGGGGCGTAGCTAGTATGCTATAATTTTATTTCCTCCAGGTTGACGTTTGAGAACGTATTGCGGAAACAAGAGTTAGGTGACAATGCGATGGACGAGGATGATCCGAAGAAAGTGATCGTAGTGGAACCACATGTTCAACCAAAACGCGGACCTTATTTGTACAATGAACCGAAAAAGTAAGTTCTATTTTTAATACTGTTGGATGAACGTAAGGGGAATGAACATTTGAGAGTCTTCAAGTCACGGACAAGTCCTGAACGGAACAGCCCCCTTAGACAAGATTGCTTTCTATTAGCGATATCTCTTGTTGTATGAAATTGACACAAGCCAACGTAGTCTTGCATTGGAGAAAAAAAAAATGTTGGAAAAGTTCCATCTTAAGCTAATTTTATACAATGTTGTATGTCAATTTCATAATATTAAATCTATCGATTGGCGACATCGCTAATAGAAAGCAATCTTGTCTAAGGGGCTAGTATCTCTTAGAGGCGAGTCTTAGATCGTATCCTAATCTACCGCTATAAGGCATCCACAAGTTGGTCCACCTCCATTGCGGTGGAACCACAGGTAATACTTTCATTTACCATCAGGTTAGATATTGCTCAACCGCCGACAAATGAAAAACATACACTCTTGATTTCGTAGGAATATCGGGAGAACACTTTTTATCGTAATGTTTCTTGAATGCCTTTGTTATTTAGCCGAAGTGGTAAGACCAGAAGCGCGATAGAGGTGTCTTTTAAACAGTTTTTGGGTATCATAAATTTTGTGTCGTTAAAATCCATAGAAAGATATTCCGACTGTCGTAAAGGTGAATATATGCTTTGTATTGTCATACACTTCGAAGGCGATGAGAGTGATTTGCCTCGATTGAAAAAATCGTTTTTTCGTCTAAAAGAAAATTTGACATATTTTTGAAAGTTTTCAATTTTACGGCGATTGTAAAGAAAAACAAAAATTACAAAATAAACTTTACATCAAATCCCATAAGGTAGTACAAATGGTGTTTTACTAAAATATATGTTAGTCTTTTAATTACATAAAAAAGTTTAAAAGGCCATTTCGTGGCGCGCGGGGGAGAGGGATAGAGTCATAGCGCGGCGCGCGCGCGCGGGTAAGGGATAGGGGTTTTCAAGTCCTACTTTACCTTAAGGAGTTCTGTTAAATCCAAACATGTATAATTATCAGTTGGTGGTATGAGACAACAATCCGCGCCATTGTAGAACCGGTTTAACTTCTTTGGCCTTATCCGTACATGACTTGGCTGGCTTTTTTATAGTGATCCTCCCATTGTAAACTGCTGGCAAGGTTATTTTTAGTCAAATCATAAATCTTTAGTAGAAGTGTGCATAAACCGCTATCTTGCGATATTTGCAGAGAATGGATCAAAATTTAAAATTGAATCGTTATGATGGGAAACATATAATATAAATAAATTACCTACTCTAATGCAGGAGTGGGTAACTCGGTTTCATGAAATGCTACAACCTAACAACCCTTATTCAATAAACATTAGGTAATAATTAGCCTTCTTTTGTTCAAATGTGTTTTGTAACTGTTGCGCACTTGCCATCTGTAAAAGTGCAACAGTTTCAGCACACATTTTAAGATAAGTACGGGGGTAAAACTTTCAGTATTAAACCAATAATAAATGCTAATGTACTATATATTTCATAGTCATTTAGTCAAACTTTATGCTAATTAAAAAGTTCAAGTAAGTCCTTAAAGCTCCCCCCCCCCCCCCTTGTTCGCACTTTTGAGTACAGCTTACGATGCAATAGGCAACCGCATTGCCACCACATGTTCAAAGAAAACTTCTACTTCGAAGCTAAACCATATTTATTTTATTCTAGGAACAACATACTATTTACGCCAACTCAAGTGGAAGCAATCAGGTCTGGTATGCAACCGGGGCTTACTTTGGTAGTCGGCCCGCCTGGTACTGGTACGTATTACTATTTTTAGTTTACTTTCACTTAATAACTTGTGTTGAACGCAGCGTCCCGAATTAGCAAAAGCCCTTTCACTTATTAAGACTAATATTATAAAGAGGAAAGATTTCATTGTTTGTTTGCATTGAATAGGCTCCGAAACTACTGAACCGATTTTAATGAAACTTGGTGTAAGGATACATTGATTCATTGACAGTAACAAAGGGCACTTTTTATCTCGATATTCCCACGGGATCGGGAGCTACGTACGTGCATGTTATTGTACATTACGATACAAGTGTGGTAAATTGATCATTGCATAGAGGCGGTTTATGACGCGCGAACGAAAATGCGTTAAAAAGCCGAGAGGCAATAATCGTAAATCCACACGCGTATCGTACGAGGTTTTTACCACAGTTGTGAGTAAAAAAAAAACTTATTAAAATATTTAAAACTTTGTAAAATAACAAAAATTTGTGTTTAAGGCGGTAATCAATTTTTTTTAATGGTAATTAATATTTGCTTCAAGTCTTTTTAAAATTCGAACTGATTTTGCTGGCTTAAAAAAACTTTGTTGGTACCTACCTTTTTTTCATTTACATAACATGTAATAAGCAGTAAGCTTGCAGTAAGATACGAATTTAACTTATCGTGATACCTTTACAGCACTTGTGCGTTATGGTAAAGTAAAACCCACGCGTGCGTATTCTTGATATAAATGATGATTGATGGATGACATTAGCCAAATTTTCTCAAGAAATTCTTTTCAAATTGCAATTTTCCGCGAAAAGGTATCAAATAACCTACGTCAAAGAATCGAAAGCTTCATTCATGAACACGCTTTAGTGCATGTATCCATACACTAATGTACCTACATAAATCAAGGCAGATTACTGCTTTATACGTATTTGAAAGGTAAACACAGCCTGGCGGCTGGTATAAACGATAGCCAATTTAACCATGCATTTTAGTTAAAAGCGTTTTGCATTGAATGGCTTGATTTATATGTCTTCTGATTTATTGAAAATATTATTTGTTTTGATAAGAATTTGTTTTAAGTTTTTAATGATTTTACTCTCAATATGAAAATTTAAGGGGTTTAACCTTTAAACTCAAAAGACTGCGGGACAAAAGGTGTGGGTGCAATTTTTTTAAGCTAATAGACAGATAGAACTGGACAGAACGTGCACAGTCCATGATATAATTCCCAAAAATATAAGGAAATTTATGCTATTTTTGAAAGTTTTGAACATTTCGAACACCAGATGTTATCTAGAAGGGCTAGAAGTAAGGCAAAATATGCTATGAAGCCCTTAATCTATTTACAATTCATGAATCAGCCTGCCCACTCATAACAATGGTCGATCAACGATAAATATCGACAATATTGATAGCTAGGTATCGGTTCGGTTATTTCTAAACAATCGTGTCCTTGCCGAGTACCACATTGTTTGCGAAATCGAATAGCAGGGAGCAACTGAGTAATCATTTTAATGTATTTAGATTTAATCTTCTATATGGTAACCAGTGGCGTAGTGTGGGTTATTGTCGCCCGGGGCGCAGTCATAATTTGCCGCACTTTTGACATCAGAAAAATAATTATGTTGGCAATTTGCCGCCCTTTTAACTTCATAAAAATAATAATGTTGGTGTTTGTGAGCAAAAATTTAACGATTTGAAAGAATTGAGTGATTTTTTTATTTCAAAACCATGTAAGGATGCGGGATGACTGATATGCAAAACATATATTGGGCGGGAGGGACTTTTAATATGTGGAAGTGGGTAAGAGGTAACTTCTTGAAAAATTAATTGTCTGACAGATCGCCAGTGTCCGCACAGAATTGTTTTTTCCCAATATTGCCGCCCTCTTAATGGTGGCACCCGGGGCGGTCTGCCCCATATCGCTACTCTACTGATGTTTACCTATTTGTTGCGTGGGGTGTGTCTATAGAATTTTCAGGAAACGCCTTGTACTTTTATACAGGCTGTTTTCCGCCATTGGACCCTTTTTAATTGGGTCCTTTTTGCGTGAGGATGGAGTAGGCTTGCTCAGCACCTACTACCCTCTCAGCTTAGTGGACCATGTCCAGAGGAGAGCACTTGTCAATACTTCTGGAGCCAACTAAGCCGTGGGTTTCACACCGATGTTTTCACATAAATTTTTCTTAAGAAAAATACATTGGTGCACGACCGGCCGGGATTCGAACCCACGACCTTCAGAATAAAAGTCGAGGTATCTACCACTAAGCCAACACTGCTCTCCAAGAAACGCCTTATTTGACTTAAAGGTTGTTTTTTTTGACTCAGTTTTTGCTAATGTTGCTTTTGTCAAACATAAGCTGTCTTAGACACCAAAAGAATTTTAACTGATATGATCAATATGGCCATAACTAATCGGCGAATACGTCTGGCTCGATTAGCCATGCTCATTAATTTTAAATTTAAATGTTTATCTTAGGTAAAACCGACGTAGCAGTTCAAATAATATCGAACATATATCACAACTTCCCCTGGCAACGTACCCTCGTCGTGACTCACAGTAACCAGGCTTTGAACCAGCTGTTCGAGAAGGTCGCCGAGTTGGATGTGGATGAACGGCATTTACTGCGTCTTGGTCATGGAGAGGAGGCGCTACAGACTGATAAAGACTTTTCAAGGTTGGTTTTGGCATTTTTTTATAATAACTTCAAATAGACTTGCGTTTCACTGCTGAGGAGTGACTATAATAAATAAATACTGCAGGACATTCCACACATCGCCATCTAGCCCCAAGCTAAGTTACTAGACTTGTTATGGGTGCTAGACAACGGATACTTATATGCTTTTCTTTTGTAAATATATACTTTACATAGAAACAACCAGTCCACAGACAAATATCTAAGCATAAATATTTGTCCGAGGCGGGAATCGAACCCGCAACCCTGTGTTTGACAGTCCGGCATGGTGACCTTTGTGCCAACTGGGTCGTCAATCGTGACAATTAGGTCTAATTGCAACATGTCGGCGCAGTACGTCTTCTTCTCTCCTCTATTATACGTCATCTCATCGTTCACCTTTATATCTCTCATATTGTAGGCAATGTTGGAACGTAGTTTTGGAACTTAGTCCCTTATGGCGCATTGCGAAACGCTAGACTGAAAAAATTAAGACCAATAGTTGGAACGACACTTTTTGATTTTATTACAATTCCTTCAAATACCTTTAATTAATCCAAAGAAACTTCGTTCCATCCGGGTGTCACTTGACACTTCTAAAGTTTTTATTTTTGTGTGAATGGGTGCGAGACGCGGCGTCGTCGTAGCAACTGTCACGAGAGCGGCTAACTAGCGCCACCACGAAGCCCTCGCGCCGCGCTCGACATGAGTTTTGTCAGTTGTCTTTATAAACTCATGTGAGCGACATTCTTTTTGAGCGCGACGCCTCTCCCGACCACAATATGTATGTTTATTTGATTTGGCGATATTTATGAAGAATATGTTATTATGTTTAATAAACGTTTGCTTCTATTCCCGCGCCTAAATAACGTTTGTTCTTCCATCCCCGCGCCAAAACATACATATATCCTCTGTCACACACAGTCCATCAATCTTTTCAAAGGTCTTCGTCTTTAACTCTCTACATTCATGCTCATTAATCTTCTAGCCTCATCACGTACCCATATTTAATAGTTTTATTAGTTCACACTTGATTCATGATATGTTTATGAGTTTATTAAATTTTTATGTTTTATGGTTTTCTAATGTAACAGTAATCTAATTCACTCTTTGAACTCACGATATATTCTAGCTCCACTCCGCGGTTTCACCCGCGTAATTCCCAATGCGGAATATCGGGATAAAAAGTGGCCTATGTGCTAATCTAGGTCACCAGCTATCTACATGACGACTTTCATTGCATAGTTTTTGCGTGAAGAAGGAACAAACATACAAACACACGCACACTTTAACATTTATGATATTGTTTGAATTTGTATTAGAACGGGTAATAATCACCGAGTTGAATAATATCAGCCTTAGTCGTTTAATGCACTCAATAATGCAAAACGCGATTACTGACATACAAAAAGATTTCCTTACGGAAAGAGACCGACAGAGAAGCGAGCAAACTTTTCGAAACTTTGCGCTTTAAAATGGCATCTTTTGATATTGTTGCGCATGAGTTTTGCTCCTATATTTCTAACTTAAAAACTTGTTTCTAATAAAATGGCGAATTGATCGCGAATAGTTTTAAGTAAATGTTAGAATGGAACGCCTCTATTAGTGATTAAAAACTACCGCAATCATGACCCGTTCTAATAAAAAGATGAGTTTTCCAATTGATCTTCTGTTTTAAAGGTCGATTTTTATATCAATTTAGTATACCGGGAAAAATCATGAGAAATCATGAATCATGATTAATTTGGTTTTGTTACATTGGTCACGTGTGGTCTTAGCTACAGGCAGGAACGAGTTTTAGTTGTAAATTCGATTTCCGCTGCGGAATAAATGTTTTTTTATGATCTGCAAATGCAAATCATAGAACAATTATAATTTCATTGGTTTTGAGTCTGGGTGTGATGCTCTGTATTTCCAAAAAAAATTGTAAAAGTATTTTACTCATATTTCCCATGAAAACTCTGCTTTATTTAGACCAGATAGTGCTCTGACCAGTGACGTTCGAACAGTCACATTTTTCGTGCCCAAAAGCAACTGCGTATTTTTTGTCAAAAAGCAGAGTTTTAGGTTATTTTTAGCTACTTACAGAGATTTTTTTTTACAATCGAAATGATATTGAAATGTTATTTACAAGAATTAGCTTTATTATGTTGGTCATCAAGTGTGCAGGTATTAGGGCACAATGGGCATTGAAGCAGGTGAACCATGGACTGCGACTGGGCGCCACACCCGCATTGCTCCTCCATCGGTGCAATCTACCCCCATTTGCTCAATTTCTGCAACGGTCCACTTGAGTCTGGAGTCGATACAGCGACAGTGCATTATATATTTTCTTTTTGTACAGATATGGTCGTGTGAACTACGTGCTAGCGAAACGTCTGGAACTTCTGGATGCTGTAGGTCGCCTGCAGCGCACTGTTGGTGCGGGCGGAGACGCGGGCGCCACTTGCGAGCTGGCGCATCACTTCCACGTCTACCATGTTAGACCTAGGTGGCAGAAGTTCACCGATACTTGTGCTAATGATAAGGTACTTACATTTTTATTTGCAAAAAAAGAATTAGCGAAATCGCTTTAGCTGTTCTCGATATTTGCGACACACTCAGCGATTCATTTTTATATTATAGAATTTATAGAACCTGGCTAAGTGGGAGTCGGAATCGCGCACGAAGGCTTCCATATAATTATATTCTGTTTTTAGTATTTGTTGTTATAGCGGCAACAGAAATAAATAATAAATATTGCAGGCCATTCCTCACATCGCCATCTAGCCCTAAGCAAAGTAACTAGACTTGTGTTATGGGCGCTAGACAACGGATATACTACCTATATACTTTTCTTTTATAATATACTTATAATACATAGAAACAACCAGACCACAGACAAATATCAAAGCATAAATACTTGTCAGAGGCGGGAATCGAACCCGCAACCCTGTGTTTGGCAGTCCGGCATGGTGACCATTGTGCCTACTGGGTCGTCAAAATACATCATCTGTGCAAATTTCAACTGTCTAGCTATCACGATTCATGATATACAACCTGGTGAAAGACGGACATACAGACAGTGGAATCTTAGTAAGTCCCGTTTTACCCTTTGGGTACGTAACTCTAAAAAGTAACCACAGTAATTCCTAAAATTTTCCTTCTTTTTTTAGAATAAATCAGTAGAGACGATCAGTAAAGAATTCCCGTTCCACGAATTCTTCGACGATGCTCCGAAACCATTGTTTCCTGGTAAATCATATGAGGACGATATGGAGATTGCAAAGAGTTGTTACAGGTAGGCAACCAATAGCAGACTTGTTAATACGTAGAACTAATTAGTACCTTATCATGCCGAACCAAACAATGGCCTTATAGTTAGATAAGAGTTCTGAGAATATAGGCTTCCCGGAAAAAAAATATGTTTTTTGCTGATCGACCCGAAGTAGGTATAAATTAAATTTAAATTTAAATTTAAATAAATTTTAAATTTAAATTTTGCAGGACAATCCACACAGCGCCATCTAACCCCAAGTTAAGTAACTAGACTTGTGTTATGGGTGCTAGACAACGGATATACTACTTATATACTTTTTTTTTTTTTGTAAATATATACTTATAATACATAGAAACAACCAGACCACAGAAAAATATTTAAGCATAAATACTTGTCTGAGGCGGGAATCGAACCCGCAACCCTGTGTTTGGCAGTCCGGCATGGTGACCATTGTGCCAACTGGGTCGTCACTACTGGGTATACTTCCTTAAAATTAAGCATTGTGCTTTCTTATTCGTCACCAAGAAATTAAGTGTGTTTTTTGAATTTCCTTATCGCAGGTTAGAGAGCAGGTTAGGGACCTAGCCCAGAAAAAAATGTTACGCGTTACGAAAAACTTTACTTTATTAAACTGTTTCTTAGTATACACTAAGAATTTAGTTTTGTAATAAATTATTTTTAATACAAAACTTTTTGTAAAATTATGGCAAACATATATTTAGTTAGTAAGCATACGTCTTACTAAATATATGTTTGCCATATGTCAGTCAGTCAGAAATTTAATAATATTTTATTTATTGAGAAAACCAACAGCAATTCACCTAAACTAAACCGAACTTAAATATACAGACATAATAAGACAGCCAATTACAGGTTTTCCTATTTAGACTTTTAAAAATTATCCCATTCGGTATGTAAAAGAAATATTTATTTAAAAAAATATAAAAAAATTAAGACGTTTCTATGTGATGTATGTACAAATGTATTAAGCATCCAAAGATTTTTTTTTTACTTGCCTTGAATACCAAGTTAGGTTTGGTTTGTAGTTATATAAAAAACTAGCAGCGCTCCGCGGTTTTACCCGCGTAACTCCCGATCCCGTGGGAATATCGGGATAAAAAGTAGCCTATAGCCTTCCTCGATAAATGGCCTATCCAACACAAAACGAATTTTTCAATTCGAACCAGTAGTTCCTGAGATTAGCGCGTTCAAACAAACAAACTCTTCAGCTTTATAATATTAGTATAGATAATATAATGAACTATCTAAAGGCGATATAGCGAGGCGAGGTTTTAAATTTTTAATTGTTTTGTACAGGTACATAGACCACATATTCGAGGAGCTTGAAGAGTTTCGTGCGTTCGAACTGCTGCGGTCTGGTCTGGATAGATCAAAGTACTTGCTCGTGAAAGAAGCCAAGATCATAGCTATGACGTGCACACACGCCGCACTCAAACGCTCTGAACTTGTACAAATGGGTATGTAGGTGACCTAGATGCCTGTAATAATGATGCCTGTGTTTTATTGACTAGCAACGCCCCGCGATTTCGTCCACTATTCGCGATACGAATAACTGGATAAAAAATTGTATGTGTGACTCTTAATGATTGAGAGTATCTTACTACTACCAAGTTTCATCAAAATCGATCAAGTATTTTTTAGAAACATCTACTCAACAAATATTTTCTGTTTAAATAGGTATCATAATTTAAAAACATCAAGAACAATACACCCTAGAAAATAAGTAAATAAAAAAGCACAACACAAATATTAGATATTCTCAAGCGGGTCTACCCTGAGGCATCGTTCCCAGAAGGCTGGATTTTCTGTTTTAATATTATATACTAGTAGCGCTCCGCGGTTTCACCCGCGAAGCTCCCGATCCTGTGGTAATATCTAAATATAAAATAGCCTTCCTCTACAAATGAACTATCCAACACAAAAAATATTTTTCATATCGAACCAGATATTCCTGAGATTAGCGCGTTCAAACAAACAAACTCTTCAGCTTTATAATATTATAGTATGACGACCCAGTTGGCACAATGGTCACCATGCCGGACTGCCAAACATTGGGTTGCGGGTTCGATTCCCCGCCTCAGACAAGTATTTATGCTTAGATATTTGTCTGTGGTCTGGTTGTTTCTATGTATTATAAGTATATATTTACAAAAGAAAATTATATAAGTAATATATGAGTTGTCTAGCACCCATAACACAAGTCTAGTTACTTAGCTTGGGGCTAGATGGCGATGTGTAGAATGTCCTGAAATATTTATTTATTTAGTATATATAAAGATTTAGCACAAAAAAATTACCTGAATACCCACTCCAACGCAGCCAAGTCTAAGTAACGTTACTAGACGTTTTTTTATATGGCATGGCTTCTATTGTTCTGTCTTACCCGTCGCCTGAATTGGGCCTCAATTACCGTCAATCTAGACTGTCTTAATAACGAACGAAGTTCCTATCTCGAGTTGGCGAGGTGACCTAGCCGAGAAAACGTGAAACGAAAAACCGTAACAGACACTAATCTCTCGCGTATTTAACTGTGAGATTGGATTAGTAGTTATAGTAGTTTGGAGCTGGATGCCGAAACACAAGTTCACGCTTAGTTCGGCAACAGTGGCTACAATATTTCTGGATATGTATGTAACTAATTATAGTACCTACAATGATGTTTTTGGAAATAAACTATTATTTATTTATTTATTACTAGCTGTCCCGGCAAACGTTGTTATGCCATATCCTTTCCCGCTTTTCTGTTGAATTTTTTCCTGAATTTTCTTTGCTATAAACCTCACGGAGCCCGAGACCTTTCCAACGAATGCAAAACCGTGGAAATCGGTTCGTGCGTTCTGGAGTTATAGCGTCAGGAAGGAAAACCCGACTTATTTTTATATAGTAGATTTATATACAGGGTGAATTTCTTACATGGGCCTTCAGGGCTAGATAATATCCTAAACTTTATGAGAAAGCGAAAAATGCTGAAAGTAGTTGCGTTGCGGAACTATGTTTGTTTCTAAGAATTGATCTCTATCAGCTACACTATCGATTGGTGTAAAAAATATAAGGTGATTATTTTTTTGCAAAATAAACTTGTTCGATTTCTGACTAGAGTAATGACTTTTCAGGCATCTAATGATGTAGTTTTAGTTTAAAAGTCAAAATTGGGCACGCTAATCCTTTCAGCATTTTCGCTAGATCTTATAGTTAAGGATATAAGGATAAAGGTTCATGTCAAAAAAATCACTCTGTATATTATATGATTTTTGTCAAAGGAGCTTCGTTCCAATCGCGTGTCCCGCGACACGTTTTTTTAACTGTAGTCGGACATATCATAATGTCCATAAATATAAAGTTCTGAGAATAACCTGGCCGGAACTCTGGCAGGTGGTGACTATGATACCTACCAAACCTAACATGGTCATCAGGTATTCCTAAAACCTCGATTATTCATACTAATCCTTTGTTAGATCAGCCGCTCTTATCATTTTACCACTCCCACCTATTAGGTAATCTAATACAGTTAGGTAGTATCAATTTAATGTATGAGTAAATTAAATCCATTATGTGTCACGGGTTTTTACTAGCATCATATCCATAGATTTTTTATTGAAGCGTTAATGTTACCGTGTTACAGTTCTTAGTAATCGTAAATGGACGATTTTCTTATTTAGATGTTAGTAGGTGACGCCCATTGACTCCATGAGTAGGTACGCTGGCGATTGTCATCAATAAAATGCTTCCGTTTGATTATCGACATTTTGGCACTGAGAATGGTAGCGAAAGGCGGTGACAATACTTAGAATTAACACTACTCATGTCAACAATCGACTTTTGTTATAGAAAAATAGATAACCAACTAACTAACTAAAAAAAACGTGTGGCACTCGGGGACTGCCGCTGTAAAGCTATTCCATCAGGCGAGCTTCGTACAGTCGTACGCTCGGCCGAGCTACATGGTAGGCGGAGTGGAGGTGTTAGGTTTTATTTTCGTTACGAATTTCTTTATTCGGTCGCCACGCTCAAAGCCCGCGATAAAAGCTATGCAATAGCTTAAAAATAGATAACTATCTGTTATGTTTGTTTTTTGTGCCTAAGCACAAATATAACTTTATGTCCATCGTTCGATAGCTGACTGAGCGCGATTGATTTCTACCTTACTTATTTATAATATCCATTGTTTATTTTATTGTATCGATTGAAAATATGTAAGTAGTCGCATTCTATTTGTTTTATTTTTTATATAATTTATTTTTTAACGATCTTAATCTAGTATGGCAAACCGGACAAATCTTTGTGATTTTTGGTTAGCTTATAATTTTCAAATATTGTAAATGTTTAATAAAAAAAAATAAAAAAATGTATGGTATAAATCTAGCGTACTTGTCATATAGTGTAAATGCAACCTCAGGAGCTACGTAAGAATGACATTAATATTATAAATGTGAAACAGTATCTGTTTATAACATTTCACTTAAAAACTAATGAACCGATTGCGGAATAACACAGAGTATGTTTTCTCCCGATATTCCTATGAAATCAAAACATACGCGTATAGAACCGCCGAACGTTTATTATTTAAGTAAATTTTCTTTTCTTGTTCTTCGGAATTACGTCAAACCAAATATTAGCACGTACGTACGTGGTACGCCCACCAGCACTTTTAGATATATAATCTACGACATAAAATCGACGACTATTAGCTAATCTAGCGTCTTTTTTTGGAACATTACCTACCTTCTAACAGATATATTATAGCTACATCCTCTTTCCTTCCATCCGTTACACTTGATGACGTTGTATCCGTTACGCAAAAAGTCTTCACAGACTATAAAAAATAATTCCTTGAGAGTCTTCAAATCTAAAGTGAATAAGCTCTATGCTACATATATACCACTAGCTGCGCCCCGCGGTTTCACCCGCGTAAATTCCGATCCCGTGGGAATATCGGGATAAAAAGTAGCCTATGTGTTAATCCATGTCTCCAGCTATCTGGGTACCGAGTTTCATCGCAATCGTTCCAGTAGATTTTGCGTGAAAGAGTAACAAACACACACACAAACTTTCACATTTATAATATTAGTAGGATAGTAGGATATATGCTAGGAAGATCCGTAGCTACTACGGAGACCGGTTGTGGTTAGGGAGCCGGGCTAAGTCCCCACCGCCCAATGTTGCGTTAATACCCTCTATGCTACAACCTCATTACAACTTCGACCCCATCTTCGCTTACCATCAGGTGAGATACGGTCAAATGCAAGCCAACTTTGTGTAAAAAAAACCTGAGTTTTTTTTATCTTCATCTTAGAGAAACTTTACTAAGTCACTATCGTTTCAGGATTCAAATACGACAACATACTGATGGAAGAATCAGCTCAGATCCTCGAAATCGAAACGTTCATACCGCTCCTCCTGCAGAACCCTCAAGACGGTCGTTCGAGACTGAAGCGTTGGATCATGATCGGTGACCATCACCAACTACCGCCCGTCGTCAAGAACATGGCCTTCCAGAAGTACTGTAACATGGAACAGAGCTTGTTTACGAGGATGGTGAGGTTGGGCGTGCCCTATGTCGAGTTGGATGCGCAAGGACGTGCTAGGCCAAGGTAAGTGTTTTATATAAACTTCTCTATGAACATAATCAAAGAAAATCATCATTCGAGCATTAATATCTAACCTAGATGATGTATATAGCGCCAGCAACTTAAACTTACTTTGTAGTCGTAAGATGACATCGCCAGCGTCGCGATCTGTGCTTATTGTAATATTACTATCCTATAAACATCATTTTTGTTTTTTACGGACAAGATAGATAGATAGATAACTTAATTCGTACAACACAGGAAGAAACAGAACACTATATACACAAAGTAAAGTAATAGCTAAAAAGTATAAGTTGCACAAATGGGCATAGATAATTTAATAAATAATAATAATTTAATTCAACAACATAATTTAATTCATATACCCACTTTTATCACGGAATCCACATGCCTACGATTGATACATTTCTATTAGACCGGTGTATCACAACTTTATATTAAGGTACTCAGATATTTAAAATAGGTTAGGTATTTTAATTGCTAGAATTGCATCGAACACGATTCACCTTAATTAATATCAATGAATCGCAGTGTGCATATGCGTTTTACTGAATTGATTAAAGACTATATAAGTTGTATCCACAATTTATTTAATTGAATGTTTTAGGTCAAATCCTTGTTTTTAGTTAGTCACTTGTTATACTAGATACCGAGTTTCATCGTAATCGGTCCAGTAGTTTTTGCGTGAAGGGGTAACAAACACACACACATTAACTTTCACATTTATAATATGGTTATCTCCGAACTTCGCATTTCTTTATTGTGTCACAATAATCTGACGTATCTTCATGCAATATGCGAAAACACCAGAGAGATTATGAGTCAATTTCCTTACTTTCGTGTGGTCAAGTTTATTTCACAAAGAATCTAACTCTGGTTCAGAATAAGAATAATTTAATGAATAAAACTTTTACCAAAATATTATACTATAAAGCTAAATCACATTTTAAAAACGATAAATAATACATTTGCCTAAACTAGCAAAATCCTGTGTTTCAGGCAAAAAGACACTGACATATCACTGGTTATTTCCAATGCACAATTATCACCAAATCTAAGAATAATTAATAGAAGAATCACTTTTCTCTGAAGCAGTCACGCAACTTAACCCTTGCAAATACATATTTCATTTGATTGTCCATAGCATCTGCAACCTATACCGGTGGCGGTACAGAGCGTTAGGCGACTTGTCCCACGTGACTCGTCTGCCGGAGTACCGAGCCGCAAACGCAGGCCTTCGCCATGACTTTCAGCTGATCAACGTGGACGACTTCAACGGAGCCGGCGAGACTGAGCCCAGCCCTTATTTCTACCAGGTATTTTATAGCAACACTATTGTAACCAAGTTTTTGTCACTGTTGCCATAGAAACTGAGCGACGACCTAGTTGGCACAATGGTTACCATGCCGGACAGCCAAACACAGGGTATGCTTAGATATTTGTCTGTGGTCTGGTTTTTTTTCTATGTTTTATAAGATTTTATTTTTTCAAAGAAAAGTATATAAGTAGTATAGTATATCCGTACTCTAGCACCCATAACACAAGTCTAGATACTTAGCTTGGGGCTAGATGGCGTTGTGTGGAATGTCCTGCAATATTGTTTTTTATTAACTGTTGCCATAGCAACTCTAAGCTTTTTTTTGTTGCTATACCCTTTCCAATCGTTTATTTAACTTTTGACAGCTCTAATACTTACTCAAATAGTGATACCCTGACCCGTTACCGATTCGATTTCTTTTATAGATCGATTTTATTCATGAAGAGGTTTTAATCGATATGACACACTCATTATTTTGTACCTGTTCATTACAAGTAGGTACCGCAGTTCATTCACATGCTTTTTATTTGAACCAACTACAGTAAGTCTAAACGATTATTTTAGATTCATTAATTTGCAACGAATATATTCGATCCCATTACTAGGTACGAGTACGATGGAACTGTTTTCATTACCCAAATTATTTATGCATTAAAACAGAGACATTTAGGGCATTTTAATGCAAAATAATAAATGTTTTAACGTGATTTGATATAAAATATAATCACAATAAAATTGTATGTTTTATTAATATAATCGATAATCGATTTATTTCAAAACCGTTTTTATAGTCTGTGGTCATTAATTACGAATGACACATCTCTAAGTGGGCGGAGCCCGTCCATGAAGTATTGTATTCCCTGTAGTACATTGTATCAAAAATTATTATAAAACTTTATGTGCGTGATCTGTCAAAAGTTAAATGAACGATTGGAAACACTATAATGATCTAACAACGCATGTTGCATGTGCCCTACTGTATCCATAGCCACCTAGAGATCACTATAGGCCTACCAATCTTGCAAATAACATTAGTGAAATCATCTATTTTATCGTCTTGGAACGTCAAAATATTTCACTTTTTCATCGCTATTTATAAGATCACGTAAAAACTTAGATTAGAACAATGACATCACAAATAGGTACGGTCCAATATTTTTATGTGAACAGTTGAACCATAAAATGCTGAATAGCTCTCGTAAATTTTATAAACAAAACGTTTTGTTTTACAAGGCCATGGATTAAATTTAGCATCTTGCAAGCCTTGGCCGTGTAAAAACTATTTTCTTTCAGTTATTTTTCCTCTAAGAAAGCAATACCTAAGATCATAGATTATTTAATATTTATTATATCTTCTACACTAATATTATGAAGCTGAAGAGTTTGTTTGTTTGAACGCGCTAATCTCAGGAACAACTGGTTGGAATTGAAAAATATTTTTGTGTTTGATAGTCCATTTATCGTTGAAGGCTATAAGCTTCATTTTGATATTTCCACGGGATCGGGACTTACGCGGGTGAAACCGTGGAGCGGAGCTAGTATGTGATAAAGCTAAGACTAATAAAACAGATTATATTAATTTGTTTCTAATGATGACAAAATAGTGACTTCAGAGGCTGACCTCATGTTTTACTTCTAATCTCTAGGAATTGTACTACAATCATTTCAATCATACTTAATAAGGTTTCTGTAGGTGTTCTTTATATATAACGGGGCGTAGAAATACTAATCACAAATTATTTACGCTCAAGCGAGTCATATTCGTAATTATGAGTTTGATGAATCTGGCCTTCGAACTGTTGTATTGTATCAATATTTTTGTTCTATTGAAAGTCCTAATTGACTACATGACTGTGATAACGATCAAATATGATATATGTTGAAAATGGAAGCTAATAGGTTTACAATAACTCTTCAATATTTATTTCGCATTCAAATGTATTGTAAATATTTTATTTTCGCAATTCAAATTTGCAATATTTTGTCTGCTGATCTTCTGCTGGCTAAAATAAACAAAACGCGGGCGGCCATGATTGACCTTCGTGTGACGTCACGATTTTCTATTTTCCTAGAGAAAAAAAAAATAATGATGTTGACAGCCCAAAAGCATGAGTCATGAGGTCACAGTTTAATATGTATGATGGCCAACTGTTTTCGGGGAAGAATTTAAATTAGTGCAGAAAAATGCATATTTTTTTATTTAAATAATACTTTTGCCGTAAAATTGTCGCCAATAAAAACAGTCGATTACGTCACAGCTCATCTTTGAAGGCTCACTTTATGAAGATTTTAGTTTTTTTTGGTAAATTGTACTTCAGGCAGATACTATGACGTCACAGCCGTGACTCCTGGTCCGTCTTTTAATCAACAATCGCAAATGTATTCTGCCGAAGTAAATCATGTGCAACATATTTTAATGCAATAAAAAATATTGTATATAGGTACCTAGTTATTGTTAATATAATAGTTACTATTTTCAACATATTTTATCCTTACACTTTTTTTTACAATTTCGACTTTTGATTCCGGTTCGTCTCCATTTGAGGCCAGAATTTGGGAACAGACCAAACTAACCCAGAATTAATGATCTACTGTTTGTGTTGGCGAGTATGAATGAGTGACAGACGTTATTGGATCTGAGGAGTAATGCTGGGTAATAGTAGTATTTTCCTTGATCTTTCCCACTTTATGGTAGTTCGCCTCCTAATTAGGGTTCCGTAACCAAAAGGGTAAAACGGGACCCTTTTACTATGACTTCATTGTCCGCTCGTCCGTCCGTCTGTCTATCTGTCTGCCACCAGGCTGTATCTCAGGAACCGTGATAGCTAGACAGTTAAAATTTTCACAGATTAATGTATTTCTGTTGTCGGTACAACAACGAATACTGTAAACAGGATATAATGGTACGGAACCCTTCGTGCACGAGTCCAGCTTGCATTTCACCGATTTTAATTTAATTTTTCTATTCTTCCATAGAATCTTGCCGAAGCAGAATACGTAGTAGCGGTATTCATGTACATGCGTCTCGTCGGATGGCCCGCAGAACGCATCTCCATACTGACTACTTACAATGGACAGAAGCACCTGATAAGAGACGTCATAGACAAGAGATGTGCCGGAAACCCTCTCATTGGACGACCTCATAAGGTTAGTTAACCGAACATTACGCAGAAAGAAAGAAAAAAACAAAACAAGTTTATTTGCAACCAAAGGGAACTACGTTACTTTACACAAAAATAAAAGAAAAAAATACATAATTTTCTTAGATAGGAAACTATTTTACCTTACATAACAAAATAAAAGAAAAAATACATAGTTTGGTTAAAAAGAAGAAAAACAACTTAGTATCACAAATATAATTTCTCACGCGTGTACATAAGTACACGCATCCATTTTTTTAAGGAGTTATTCTATGCAAACGAAGTCACGGGTAACAGCTAGTATTGAATAATACCTAATTAAAATACAAACAAATAAAATACAGCTAAAATAAATACAAAGATACAAATCATAAATAGAATACCCCGTCTAGATCGTTTCCACGCGGCATCGTCCCCAAAAAGCTGGCGGTATTCCCTCTGGATAGAAGAGCATCTTAACTCAAAGCCAAGAGCATTTTAACTCAAAGGGTGAGCACCTTTGAGTGAAGATGCTCTTAGTTGACAACGTAGTTTTGCCCGAACACCCATAGAAAAAATGTACAACCGAATTGGGAACCTGCTTTTCTTGAAGTCGGTTAAAATAGGGTCATCCGAGGTCAATGTCACACCGTCTGCGACGTTACAATCACTTACAATGTTCTAAATATAGATCTTCAAGTCAATGAGCCCTGTATTTTGTCCCGCCTTTAGGCTGCCTGTCCACTGGAACGTAGTGGCGATACCACCAATAGAATTGCATTAAAACTTCGCGTGCGAAGTTTTTATAGAGTCCAGTGGACAGATAGACTAAGTCTTGAATAATCGTAAACTGTATATAAATAAGACTGGTGAATATCGTATTTTCTAAAGTTTTCGCGACTTGTACTCTTAATTATGTTTATTTTAACGTATCAATTCGCGTTTTAATATGTTTTAAAGCCTGACGTTTCGGGAACTTTGCAGATCCCATTGTCACAGGCAGACTTTTTAACATAATATTTTTGTAAGACGAATGTCAACTCAGTCTCCCTGTGACCATGGGATCTTCAAAGTTTCCAAAACGTCAGGTTTAAAAACAATATAATTAAGACTGGTGAATTTTTCTTTCTTTTTTTATAGAATAATCGAGTCAAAATAATATTATATTTAGTTATTTATTTGCTTGTAACATCTTCACGGTCAAACGACTGGACCGATTTGGATGAAAATTGGCATATAGGTAGTTTAGAGGATGGAGAAGGACATAGGATTTTGGTCCCGAAATTCACGCGGGATCGGGACTTACACGGGTGAAACCGCGGGTTGCGGCTAGTATTATTATAAATATGTAGGTAAATTATCTCGGAAAATAATATTTATACCAAATTGTTACTTGGTTTATTTGTAGGTATGTATTTAACTATTTAGAGAACATAAGTCAATATTATGAATAGTTTAACATTGTCGTAGGTAGCTACTCGTAATTTGTTTAGTGAGTTTAGCATGAACACTTCCTACTCAAACAATAAACAGATTTTAGTTTACTTTTATAACCTATTCCTAAGGTAGGTATTTGTTTCAGTACTCCTGTACTTGCCTATTCCCACTGCAGGGCAAAGGCCTCCCTCCCCTTTCCACTGTTCCCTGTCTAGTGCCAGCTGGGTCCAGTCCCTAGGATGCCATCTCTCCATCTCCTTCTGGGCCTGCCGCGGCGTCGCCTGCTGTTCGGAACCCAGTCCGTGGTGGTTTTTGCCCACATCTGGTCGGACATGAGGCAGATATGGCTAGCCTAGTTTCATTCAAGTCTACTTCGACTCTTGTACTTAGGGATTCAAAAAATATAAGACCTTTTTTCAATGATTTTTTTATAGTAGCGCCTTAGGCGGGTATTTAAGTGAACGCAAAGCAAGTTTTCATAAATATATTATAGGCCGTAGTATATTTAATCTCTTTAAAATTTTCTCTATGTGATTCCCTGGGGCTCCTTTGTAGATAGCTCAGACAGCTCTCTTTCGCAGTATAAAGATAGTATCAATATTTGCAGCACACCCCCACAGCAGGATGCGGCTATCTATGGCTATTTATCCAAATAGCCATAGATAGATAGCTTTTGCCTGCGACTTCGTTCGCATACAAGTCGAAAATGGACCAAGGATTCACGTTGTCCCATACAAACTTTGCCCTCCCCCCCTTTTCACCCCCTAAGGGATAGAATTTTGGTAAATCCTTTTTTCATACAAAGAACACACCCTCCAAGTTGCAGGTCTCTAAGATCAGCGGTTTAGGCTGTGCGGTGATCCGTCAGTCAGTCATTCAGTACAAAGCATTTTATATGTATAGATGACACATGTCATCAGTAGGATGCGGATGAGGCATCATATTTCTGCATTTTTAAATAGCAAACGCATGACTAAACTATTTGTAGGTGTATTATTAATCAAATTGATTCATAGCTCCGCCTCTGGATTGTATCATGTTTAACACGTGGCTTTTGGATTACGTTACGTCCTATTTTGATTGAAATGTATCTATTGTAAAGATGTGCTCATTTTTATAATATCAATATCTACCTACCTACGTACCCGTTTCAGTGTAATCTATACTTATATACTAATACTAGCTTTTGCCCGCAACTTCGTACTCGTACGCGTAGAAGTCGAAAACTTTGAAGTTGATTGGACCAAAGAATCACGTTGTCCTAACAAACTTTGCCCCTCCCTTTTCACCCCTTAAAGCGTGGTATTTCGGAAAATCCTTTCTTATCGGATGCCTCCTTCTCCTTGCGTCGATTCCCCAATGCTGGGGGTCGTGACCCATCAGGGAATTAACTTCTCTCGTACAATGTTGCGCCATCTATTTCGGCTTTCAGCGACATGAACTTCTTCGGCGATATTCATGTTGAGAGTGGTGCGGATCTGGTCAGTTCATCGAATGCCTACATCATACAAAAAACACACCTTCCAAGTTTCAGGTCTCTACGTTCAGCGGTTTAGGCTGTGCATCGATCCGTCGGTCAGTCAGTCAGTCATTCAGGACAAAATATTTTATATGTATAGATTACAAAGATTTTTTGTTTGTAACGAATAGGCTCCGAAACGTCTACACCGATTTTAATGAACTTGCTACGAAGATTCATTGATTAATTGGGAATAACATATTATGATACTTTTATCCCGATATTCTGACGGACTCGGGAGTTACGCGGGTGAAACCGCGGAGCTCTGCTAGTCTAATTATAAACCTGCAGTTTCTTTTTGAAGTGACGGAGTTTTTGAAATAAGTACGGAACTACTCAAGTATAGGAGTTTCTAGATACCTTGCTATATTTGTTCCTTTTTAGATAAATTTCTACATAAGTTTGGTATAAGTAGCCGGAAGTACCATCGGGTACTCCTTGAAATGTGAAAGTTATTTAAACTGTTAGAAAAAACGTGTGGCACATGCAATAAATAAATAAATATAATAATACCTCTAAAGTAATTATTTTATTTTTCAGAGGGTTATAGGTAATAGCTAGAAATAATAAGTTGCACCAATTGGGGCCTTATCGTTGAAAACTTTCTTCCAGGCAATCTTTTATAATTCTTCTTCTTCTCGTATAGTGGTGTGGCTCACCTATTGTTAGAGTTTTCAGATCGCCTTTAGGCCTCTAACTTGACCTAACGACTGCTACCAGAGATAGCAACGGGGTCCAACGGCTTAATGTGCCTTCCGAAGCACGGAGGAGCTCACGAAAACACATTTTTGCTACACTACTAATTGGCCACCCATCGAAGTAATGACCGCGCCATGCGTCGCTTAACCCGCACAACCCTAAACGATCAGCGAGCGTCGCTTAGCTGTGAGCCCCCTAAATCTTTTATAATATACTAGCAGCGCTCCGCGGTTTTACCCGCGTAACTCCCGATCCCGTGGAAATATCGGGATAAAAAGTAGCCTATAGCCTTCCTCGATAAATGGCCTATCCAACACAGAACGAATTTTTCAATTCGAATCAGTAGTTCCTAAGATTAGCGCGTTCAAACAAACAAACAAACAAACTCTTCAGCTTTATAATATTAGTATAGATGCCGCCCATTTGTGCAACTTATACTTTCTAGTTATTACTTTGTGTATATCGTGTTCTGTTTCTTCCTGTGTACAAATAAAGTTATCTATCTATGTATTTGTATAGAGAACGCACATTTCAGAAAGTTGCGGGTTCGATTTTAGTTACTTACAATTTTTTTTACATGATTTGCAGATCCTTATCCTTGTTATTGTACCTATATGCCAATCGTTGAACAAAAACTTGTTAAACAAAAACTGGCTTAGTTGTAGATTTGGCGCGTTATAATGAATATTTAATTTTTTTGTTCAGGTGACGACGGTGGACAAGTACCAAGGTCAACAGAACGACATAGCTCTAGTATCGCTGGTGCGGACCAAAGCAGTGGGCCACGTTCGAGACCTTCGACGTCTCATCGTGGCCGCTTCCAGGGCCAGGCTCGGCTTGTACATCTTTGCACGAGCCAATCTATTCAGGAACTGCTTTGAATTACAGCCTACTTTTAATCAGGTAATTTTTTTGTCACTATATTTCGCCATCAGTAACCAAAAGTTTTATTAGATAACTTATGATAAAAAATCAAATCGATACAAACATACAGATTTTCCTACGATTATTATGAAAGTCTGTCTGTCACCAGGCTGTATCTCATGAACCGTGATAGCTGGACAGTCCAACGACCTCAGAAGATATAAAACAAAGACATTTTGACGACCTCTGTGGCACGTAGGGCGAACACCCGCCTGCGACGCTGGAGGTTGCAGGTTCAACTCCCACCTCAAACAAATATTTATGCACAGATATTTGTTTATATATGGTACAAATAAAAATGATCTCTATTAGCAACACTTTCGATTAGTTCAAAAATATAGGGGTGTTTATTTTTTTGGAAAACTAACAGATTCGATTCTATGTTGATGTAGTTTTAATTTTTGTCAAAATCGGGCACGCATCTCATTTTTTTTTTAACTTATATTAATATATATTGTAATGAAACAGCTTGTAGAACGCCCCGTCCAGCTGGAACTGGTCCCGGGTGAGCGGTACCCGGCGCAGCGCGGCGCCGCGGCCGCCACTCCCCCCGAGCTGGTGCTGCGCGTGCGCGACATGCCCCACATGGCGCGATACGTGTACGACATGTACCTGGAGAGAGTGCGAGCTGCGAGGGACTATCAGGTTAGTTAACATTTACTTAAAATTTGCCCTTTTTACAAGCTTTTATTTAGCTTCACCTGTCCCGATGTCTGTCATGGAATCTTGCAAATAAATTTTGATTCCCGGTTACCGATTGAGCTGAAATTTTGCAAACATGTATACATGTGACTAAAGTTTAATTTCATACTGCCTTTACAGGCAGGTGGCGGCTGGACTAGGGTTGCCAGATCGCCAAACCTAATTCCCGGACAGACCAGCCAATTTGGCCGGACATTTGGGTAGAAATACCGAACACCCTATATTATTGAGGATATTGTATCTCAGTATTAATAGGGCTCGCGGCGCTCGCTCGATTGTGAAATGTAAAAAGCCTAATAAAAGCCGGACACGCAATCAGAGCCTACCTATGCCCGGCTTTATCCGGACGCCTGGCAACGCTTTTTCAATATAATTAATTGTAAAAACACCTCGATGTCCCCAAAATCTATGAAATAAATATTAACCCACAACTGCGGTTTTAGCGTCCTAAGTCCCGATCTCGAAGAATGAATATTCATTAATTAATTCAAATTTAATCAAAACTGGTCCAGTAGTTTCCCAATCCAATTAAATATATCTATCATCTTCTATTAATAATTATAAAGAGGAAAGATTTGTTTGTTTGCATTGAATAGACTCCGAAACTACTGAACCGATTTAGATTAAACGTGGTATGAGGATACATTGATTCATTGGGAATACATAAGCTTCATTATCTTGTTCGGTAGGTAATTATGCTTACAAAACATTAACGAGGTCATTATTTACTCTAAATGAATAATAATACTTGATGTATTTTTGAGCATTCCTTTTTCCTTTTCATTTGCATATTAAACGGTGTGGTTAGAATTTAAATTTAATTTGATGACCTTTTAAAAAAACGTAAAATAATAATAGGTATATAAAAGACTAGTAGCGCTCCGCGGTTTCACCCACGTAACGCTTGGGAATATCGGGATAAAAAGTTTGTCACTCACAATAAATAAATGTATCCTCATACCAAGTTTCATCAAAATCGGTCCTGTAGTTTCGGAGCCTATTCGTTTCAAACAAACAATCAAATCTTTCCTTCATAAAATAATAAAAAACTTGAAGTAAAGTTTAGAAATGCGATATCAGCTTGCGGAAACCGTACGTATACGGTTTCCGCATGCGGTTATCGCATTTCTTTTATCGCATTCAGGTTTACTAATACTTCAAATCTATACAAAATGCTCTGACTACTGCACACGTGCGTTTTTATTCCAGACGGAAAATATTCCGCACGTACATTTCGAATGCCAGCCCTTGCGTTCTGATTGGCTGATTTGAAGTATCGAGAAACTGAATGCGATAACCGCATGCTAAAAGAAAAACGTACTTGTGCGCCCCATGCTTATAAGTTACCTAATATAATTGTATATCTTTGACCAGGAGAACAAAGAGTACTCGGCCCCAGGCACGGAGCACGCGGCTAGATCCCAACAGGCGGAACACTTCGTACCCTCGCACCCCGGCGCTGAGGCGGCCGACAGCGACGACGAGGAATCTACCCCGCAGTTCACGCCTACGGAGATCGTTAACGAAGTCGACGAGGCGACAGAACATTGATTTAGTTTGTAGGTATAAGATAATTGTGAGAAGATTAAATAAATGGATTGTCATAAAGCTCATTTTGTTTGCCTCTTCCATATCCATTCTTTCGTCAAACAACCAGGTAAACTGATATGCGACACCGATTCATGGTGGAAGCCCTAGATACCCGCGTTTTGCTTTGTCATTTCTGCAAGGGAATGAAATCAGTTGTCTGAGTCTGTCTTTCCTGACGTGCATAACTTGAGGGTCTTCCAGTCGGGAGCAAGCTATCCTATTCGAATATTAAAAAAAACCATAACCCCCTCCTATAGTTCACGGTCTTATGCGACGGTATGCCAATCTGTCTCGAATTTCGCCACCTCCCACCTTCGACAGGGTCCAAAAACGTATTAAACGACACCCAAAACACAGTGACATTTGACAGATGTCAATTTACAATCATCTTTTTTTTGCGATCGCCTATTTTCCGATCGATCGATCGATTGTCTATTGACATTTAACAGATGTCAAAGTGGCATTTGATAGTCACGAGTGTCATTTCAAAAATTTAAATATTCAATCGTTTTTTTAAATCTTGATCATGTTAAAAGTAGCCTGTGTGTTCGAAGCTGTGTTAGAAGATAGAATGGTTGAAGCGTGAGAGATAGATAGAGTTACTTTCGCTGATATTAGTAAAGATAGGGATTGTTCTGTCAATTTTACGAAGATTTCACGTCAATTTGCTAATTAATAACTTTCGTAAATAAATAACTACGGTATTTTTTTAAATTAGATATGGTCACACCGTAACTGTCATTTGATGTCAATAATAACCTATTGAAAATGAATGATTGTGCCAATTTAATTTGTTTGCGTGTAGGTATTTTCTAATACTTTAATTTGTATATTCTGTATGTAAAACTGTAAAAACAATCAATAGATAGATTATCCTGTGAGTGTTATAATGGCTGGTTATTTTGAGGAGATGGGATGGCAGGAGCTGCAAGATGGTGAACAGCCAAACCACCTTCTTCATATGGCGAGATTTCTCATGGATTTTGGACTTTATGACGCTAATAATGGAGAATGGTCGAGTTTACCACCACCAGCATCAAAAGATGCAGTTAATAATCTGCCTGAGGTAACCATTGATGCAGAGAATAAGAGTTGTCCAATATGTTTGAAGACATTCCAGATAGGAGACAAAGCTAAAGAGATGCCGTGCCATCATCAATACCATACCGCTTGCATATTGACTTGGTTGGACAGGACCAACTCGTGTCCATCCTGTAGACATGAGCTGCCAACAGATGATGAAGCTTACGAAGCATTCAAGAAAGAAAAGAAAAGAGCTGAACAGAGAAAGGAAGATATCGACACACTCCATAACTCTATGTTTAGTTGATAGAATAAATACAATATATAAATTATTTAGCTAAATTAAATATTCTTGTAGAGTATTTATGGTTGCTCTGTGGAGCGATTAGGGATGGGTTGTTTGATAAGGTATAGTTTTGTTTTTATTATTGACTAACTGCGCTCCATGGTTTCACCCTCGTAAGTCCCAATCCCGTGGGAATATCAAAATAAAAAGTAGCCTATAGCCTTCCTTGATAAATGGACTATTCAACATAAAGAGAATTTTTCAATTCGAACCAGTAGTTCCTGAGATTAGCGCGTACAAACAAACAAACTCTCTAGCTTTATAATATAGTACCTATAGATTATACCTGAGTAGTTTTAAATTGATTAGATAAAAGGAATTTTTGAATGAACCACCCTTTTTTTTTAAGCTGGGCATGTATCAGCCATATTTATCATAAAATAATTATTACTTTAACTTCATCCATTGTGTCGCCATGCAAAAATGTATATTGACAATACTCGTAGAATGAAGAAAGTCCTCTTCTTTGTAATCTATGTGATGAGAAGATGTACATTCTTGTGGTCATACTACTGACAACAAATTAGTATGATCACCAGAAAACTCTGAAACATAAAATATTTCATTTTCTTACTTATTATATATTAATATTCGATGAAATCTGAACATCTACCTACCTTTTGTAGGGTTTTAGGATCAACCTCACTATTGTAGCGTTTTACACGTCACTGGCATTTTGTAGGTAAAACTCCTAAAACAGTTTAGAGGCAGAAGGTTGATTGGAGACTTATCTGGTGATGGATATCTTTAATTTATTTCACCGCACCATGTTTTAGAGGCAGGACCTAGTTTATTATTTGCTAATTGCCGCCAAAAAAAATCAGCCAGATATTATTTTAAATAGTAAATTTACAAGAAAATATTTTAGTGTTTTATTTTAAAAACTATAAGAAACTGCGAAAAGAAATTGAAAACACTTTCTAAAAATCCAACGACCCTTGCGGGATTTGAATCCACGTCCTCCGTTTAGTGAACAGGTTTGATGTATTCCCGTAGTCCCCATAGACGCTGTCCCCATTATGGGGACAACGGGAAGTCATAAAATTTTGTGCCCATTGACGGTGTACCTACTGTTAATGGGGACAGCGGAACTCATTAAAAATAATATTTCTGTTGTCTCCATTGACGTTATTCGGGTATAGGGGATAACGTGAAGTTATAAAATGTCCTTCCCATTGGAACATGGAACTAGTGCGGGTGGGTAACATGGAATATATGTCTACAACGGGCTACAGGTGCCAACAAAATATTATGTTTACAAGCTTCGTATTGTTTGTAAGTATTAAATTAACGGGTTATACGTGGCTTGTTGCAACGAACCACGAAAAGTTGTTCCCTACATCTTATAAGATAAATAATAAATATTGCAAGACATTCCCCACATCGCCATCTAGCCCCAAGCTAAGCAACTCGAATTGTGTTGTGAGTGCTAGACAACAGATATACTACTTATATGATTTTCTTTTGTAAATATGTACATATAATACATAGAAACAACCAGACCACAGACAAATATCTAAGCATAAATACTTGTCTGCGGCGGGAACTTATTAGGTACATTATCTCTCTTTCTTAAATTTTTCTCCTGACAAAGTATTTGATGTCCATGAAAGTTGGAATAAAATAACCAATTATCTCGAGCATGATTACACATTAGATATTAGATAATTTTTCGTGGGATACCTTCTACTGAGTTCTGATAGCCTAGTATATACAGACCAATTACTACCGTACAGTTTAAACAGTACCGGAAAGAGGTAAAAGGGCTTGCTCTCATACTAATTAGTATAGTTACCTCCCACAAAAAACGGGTTATATATATCGTATGAGACGTAGCTTGTCGCAATGAACCACGAAAAGTGTTCCCTACGTCGTCGTCACACGATTTTTTTGTACTAGGCTATAAGAACTCTGTAGGACGTATACCTACTGCTTAATAAAAGAGGCTGTACACACCACCTCCACTTTCCGTGACTGTGTACCTAAACTGTTTGATAGTAATTGGTCCGTAAGTACTAGGCTATCAGAACTCAGTAGAAGGTATCCCACAAAAAACAATCCTATATTTAAGGTGGACGCAGATTGATCAGAGCCGAAAGAATCGAATTTTTGCCGTTCACGGGAAAAGGTACCTTGTAATAATAGAGATAAGGTATCTACATTTATATTTCCGATGACGTCATCAGAGTCGACCGAATTGTCAGAGGCGGCCGACTCTGAAATATAGATGTACCTTATCTCTATTAATTTAAGGTACCATTTAGTTTGTCAGAAGAAGAAAGAGATAGATAATGAAATAAGCGTGATTTATACCTTCTACTACATTCTGATTGCCTAGTACTTTTTTGTTGGATTCGTGGTTGGTTGCAACTCAAATAATGTTTTTTAATTCACAACATTCCAAATGAGATGTGGAGAATACGTTTCGTGGTTCGTTGCAACAAGCTACATCTCATTATGAGACGTAGATTAATAACCCGTTAATTTAATACTTATAAACAATACGTAGGTAGGTTGTAAACGTATCATTATAATTATGTTGGCGCCTCACCCGTTGTATACTACATAATTTATTCCACGTTTAATACTTAGTCGTCGACCACTCGTTTCGTGTTTCAATGGGGACATTTTATAACTTCATATTATCTCCCATAACGGGAAAGCGTCAATGGGGACAATAGAAATAAAGTTTAATCCTTTTATTGAGTTACGCTGTCCTCAGTAAGTACACCGTTAATGGGGACAACAGGCATAAATTGTATATATTTTTATTGAGTTCCGCTGTCCCCATTGAATGGGAACAGAGTCAACGGGGACAACGGGCATACACCTATAGTTTAGCGGGAGTAGTAAAATATCTTAATATGAAGAAAGTCTTCACAAGATAACTAAGAATAAAAAGTAAAAGAAAACTATATATTCAACCATGATAATAACATGTCAATTTAATAAAATTATACAAAACGTACATACATTACACATTAAATCCACAAGTAAGGAATTATTCTCATTAGAACCGGCCGGGCAGAGTCTGGAGCGGAGCCCGTCCGTGCTGCGCGTTTATATTACACTAGGGCGGATCCATGGAGTAGACGAGCGTCGTTCGGGGAGGATCATGTACAGTGTAATAAATTGTATGTTACGTTTCAAGTCCAGGCCACGTAGGTACAGTATGGGTCATAATTAAATTATCAGTTTGCTACAATAATACTATCAATAAGTATTGGACTTACGACCTTCTTCTAATAGACGTTACACAAACATAAATACTTGAATTAAAAGTACTCATTGTGATTATTATTTTCAACATGTTAGCTATGTCTTTAGTTGGCGTGGGTTCGATCCACAGGTTACGTTGTTATAATATTCAAATAGTACTTCTTCTACTTCTTCTCGTATAGTGGTATGGCTCACCTATTGTTAGAGGTTTCAGATCACCTTAACTTAACCTAACGACTGCTCCAAGAGGTAGCAACCAGGACCAACGGCTTAACGTGCCTTCAGAAGCACGGAGGGGCTCAAGAAATGGTGCTGCACAGGATCGTAAACGTTACGGTGGGCAGAGACTTTTGACAGGTGATTGTACACGGCCCAGTCTAATGAGAATAATTCCTAAATAGTTTACTTAGAAAAGTCCTTCAATCTCGCCAGTCTTAGTATTAAGATCAATATCGTAGATACTAGGTCGGGTCGGAAGGCCGGGCATCTTGGAGATCTCTCCCACCATAGGAACTACGAACTGTGAGCCGACGGATACGAAGATACCGTTGATTTTCAATGTGAAGCCAGTCGGTGCGCCTTTTATGGCCGGGTCGCCGGTTAGCGAGTTTGATGTCTTCGCCATGCAGATTGGGAATTTATCGTAGCCCTGGAATACAACAACAATAATAAATCACTACCAATATTATAAAGAGGAAAGATTTGTTTGTTTGCATTGAATAGGCTCCGAAACTACTGAATCATAGGCTGCAGTTTTTCGTTGATTACTCAGGTTCTAGTTATTGGATATCGATGTAAAGTATACTACGACCTTCCCCAAATAGAGCTAGTTAATACGATTGAATGGAAACCAGATTTCAATTGGTTTAGCCGTTTTTTGTAAATTGTATAAGTTGTTGTTGTGTATAAGTAACAAACAGACAGACAGACATGAAATTTAAAAACTATATATTTTTGTTCTACTACCTTAACCTCTGGTCTGTTTATGCATAGATCTGTGCAGCCCACGTTATACGTGCTGGCGCAGATATGTGCCAAGACTACCTCTATCACATTTTACTCGATTTTATATTCTAATACGTGTTAAAATGATATAAAATGATTTAAAAAATATTCCCAATAAATGAATGAACCATAGACATTTGTCGTTTCTATCAAAAAATCACTACCAACATAAAAAAAGCAATTTTCAATTTCAAACATTTCCGTTGTGAACTGAGATAGTGAGTCTTGGTGAGTGTGTGCAATTAGTGGAATATTGCGAAAATTTGATAAAAAGGTAAGTAAATTACTATTATATTCGATTAGTTATTTCATTAGAGACCTATAATTGATAATATAATACTATCAATTATTCTTTCTTTTGATAAATTGTCCGACGTAAACTTTATCACCATTTGGACGTTGGTGCTTTCTTGGTTCTTTTTGGTTTTGTCGCATTATCATACACATTTCCAATTATTATCACATACCATCTTATAGGAAATTTTATCAGGATTTTAGTTTTGTATGTGGTTTTTACAGTTTATGTAGTTTTTCCTCAATTAGGCAGGTTTTTTTCAAAAGTATTCATACCTAAACGCACACATGCACACATTAGTAGGAAAGCAAAATGGTGGAATGCGTGTACGTGTAACAGTTACAGGATGATCACTTTTGAGCGCTAAGCTTGTATAAAATTATGAAAGTATTGTGATCGTGATTTTTGTTTATTTATTATGCTGAAAATGTTTAGTTTTTGAGTGGCTCATTATCATATTGCATGATAATAAATGTAAATTCGATGGTACCCTATGCGTTATATAATAAAGTATTTGTTTCAATTATTAAAAAAATGTATTCTTTACGTTTTCAATAACAATTATTGTCACCATAATTTAGAGTATTTCGATGTAGTACGTATATAGTAAAAGCCTTCGTGTTAAAAAAATACACCGTCTTTTACGCCTTTAATCTTCAAAATGGAAGGTAAAGGCGTAAATTCGGAATGAATCACTAACATTCTGTTTTATGTGTGTTTTATAGTAAAATACAAACTAAATTATGGACGCTGCGACGCCGTCAAGTAGTGACAGGCCATTGATTGTGGCCCTTGCTGTGGAGACTACACCGCATGGTTCCTTAAATGTGGCAGACCGAGTACTCATGGAGAGAAGCCATTCCGGGAGACTTCGTGTAACTATGGCTGATGTTATTTTTGTAGGATTCTTTATAATGTATATATAGGTATTTCCTTAATCAAATTTTTTTTTACTGACAGATGTGGAATCCATCACAATTAGTCGGTAGTGACGATGTGGAGGTTATTACGCCAAGTGAGAATATGCGACGTAATCTTTTCGGCCAAGAGGAGGACGTAAGTTTTTTTTTTATCGAGTGCATAAAGACAAATTAATTACATTTATGTGCTAGGTTAGTAAAGCATTGTGTGTTGACCAGATCACAAGTGTATTTCGCACGTGAGTAAGCAAAACATAATTTTATTTACAGACCTATATTTTGCCTGGTTTCCTGCTAACATTCTGTTTTATGCAATTTATGTTTTATTTGGTGGGGTACTAATATATATGTACATAGAGGATACTAATAACTAACCTTATTGTCTAAAACTATGGAATCTAGTTCAAGAAAAACAACAGTACATGGAACACCCCTCGGTGCATAACTCAACAACGCCTGGACCAATTTGGCCAATTCTTTTTTTTGTTGTGTTTGTTATTGTCCGGAGAAGGTTCTTATGAAAGAAATAATTAAGAAAATTGCGTAGAAAATTATTACGCGGGTGAAACCGCGGGGCGCAGCTAGTTTATTATAAGTATAGATAGAAAATATAAAAGTATTCTATCAGTTACCAAGTTCTTATAGTTTAGATTACTAAAATATATAGAATTAAACTAACCATTTGAGTATAAACCTTAATCTTCTGGAGTACATCGTCAGTGTATTCTATCTGTCCAGCGCCGTACATCTCTGAGGCGATTATCTTGATCTTCTCTTCGATTGTCAAGTTGAGAGGGTACAGGTATCTGAATATGAAATACCATAGAATAAATAAATATATAAAATAAATAAATATTACAGGACATTCCACACTATCTAGCCCCAAGCTAAGTCACTAGACTTGTGTTATGGGTACTAGACAACGGATATACTACTTATATACTTTTTTTTGTAAATATATACTTATAATACATAGAAACAACCAGACCACAGACAAATATCTAAGCATAAATACTTGTCTGAGGCGGGAATCGAACCCGAATAAAAATATAATACCTACAAAATATAAATTTTACAGAATATACATTCCATTGTTTTCTTCTTTAAATTTAGTTTAATTAGGCCATTTTTTAATTGTAATTTTGTCTTTAGTTTTATTTTTGATTTAATAGTAAATTTATTTGTAATTTTGTTTTGTATACCATACCTAGGTAAATATAGGGTTATTGATAATTATACTAGCAAGCAGTTGAGGGCTACTTCTGTTCACCTAAACAAACAACTTTAGTTCTACGACTTTTGGAATGAAACTTTTTGAGGTTATGTAAATTCGAAAAACAGCTGAATAATACAAAATATAAATTTAACAGAAAACTATAAAAAAATATTTAATATGATCTATTTCCTTTAATTTAATTTTATATTCCACAATTTTGATCACTATTATAGTTTATAAACAATTTCATCTAAGTTGTCAACAACATCTTTTATTTGCGAGAGCGATGTGGGCTTAGTGGTAGATACCCCGACTTTCATTCTGAAGGTCGTGGGTTCGAATCCCAGCCGGCCGTGCACCAATGTATTTTTTTAAGAAAAATTAATGTGCGCTAATTGACATTGCTCTTACTGTGAAGGAAAACATCGTGATGAAACCCGCTTTCTCTAGTTCTAAACTAGTTAGTTCTCTCCTCTGGACATGGTCGACTAAGCTGAGAGGGTAGTAGGTGCTGGGCAAGCCTACTCCATCCTCACGCAAAAAGGACCCAATTAAAAAGAGTCTAGTTGCGGAAAAAAACCCGTATGCATACATACAAACATACAACATCTTTTATTACTCCATAAGTTTTTTTAACCAAAATTGAACAGAATTCAGGCTGCTGTATCTCATGAACCATTATAGCTAGACAGTTGAAAATTTCGCAGATGATGTATTTCTGTTGCCGCTATAACAACAAATACTAAAAACAGAATATAATGATATGGAACCCATCTTGCGCGAGACCGTCTCGCACTTGGCCGGTTTTTAAGATTTTGCCTTCTAAGCTCAGATTTTTTATTTATTTTATTTATTTATTATAAAGGTCATATACAATTTCTTACAGTTAATTAAACAAATGCCAGGAATCCTAACTAGGTTTGTCTTGGCATCTAGGTACAATCGACGCTGCAACATTTTCTATAACAATCTCAAGCGCTCAAAATAACTTTTAATTATGATGAAGAATGCTGTGTACCTGAATGTGGCAGGTTGGTCGCACGCCTCGATGACCGCGTCGGCTAGTTCTAACGCGCCGGCTCCACCCTTAGCCCAGTGGTCGCATAGTACGGCACGGAACGCACCGTTCTCGAGTGCGTATTCTTTTACTAAGTTCAATTCGGCCGGGGTGTCGTTTCTGTAAGTTAAAATATATGATTTTAGTATTATTAAAGAATCTATGCACAAATATTTAAACATGGCAGCGAACATGTCTTTTTAGGGTTGCGTACGATCACTTTATTGTCCGTCTGTCTGTCTCTGTGTGTGTCACCACCGATTTTCTCAGGAACGGGTGGACCTAGTTTTGTGAGGAGAGACTGAAAAACAGCTAAGTTCTTTACCTGTTTAAGACAACATTGCTTGGTCAGTAAGTATTTTATAATCAATCATAAATAATAAATATTGCATGACAATACACACTGCGCCATCTAGCGCCAAGCTAAGCAACTAGGGTGGTGTTATTGTAGGTAGACAACGGATAAAATATTTTTTGTAAATACATACTTATTATACAGAAATAACCAGACCAGAAACATGCTTTACATAGATATTTGTTTAGTTCGGGAATCGAACCTGCAACTATCTGCATCGCAGGCGGTTTTTTTTGTACAGAAGGTTGTCACCGAGTCGTTTATCTATACTAATATTCTAGAGAGGAAAGATAGGCTCCGAAACTACAGGACCGATTTTGATAAAACTTGGTATGAGGATATATATATTGATTATCCCGATATTTCCACGGGATCGGGAGCTACGCAGGTGAAACCGCGGAACGCTGCTAGTTTGGTAATATATCATATCTTTATAATATCTAGGTTAGTATTGGTAAACAAACGCCTTATTTTTTTTATAAAGTGCTCAAAAAGCAACTGTTTAACAGGTAGGTAAGTATAAAAACGTACCCATGCTTGTTGATAGCAACTACGACAGGAACACCGAATTTGTTACCGTTGCTGATGTGTTTGTTCAAATTGCATAGGCCCTTCTTTAACAATTCCAGGTTTTCCTGTAATTACATAAAATAAACATATAAATAGCGCTTTATTGTACACACACACACCAATAAACATATATTTAAAAAAAATCTTAAACCTAATATAGTCCAACAATACACAAACAATACTTACACCTATAATAGGCGTCCTTACAGCTAAAAGCAGTGTCTTCCAGGCGAATTTATAATGCAAAGGATTTTATGAAAGATTAAGGGGCAAGTACGTTTTGAAAGATTATCATATATATTTAAAGTTAAAGAAATAATTGCTATGAAGAGTGATGGCCGAAAAATGACGGTCTAGTAATACGACCTCAGATGAATAAATTCTCATAAAGAAGTATCAAGGCAAGTATTTCTCTCTGTTGTTCAGCAGCATGTGCATTGCTATCTAGCCCCAAATTAGATGTGGGTGCTAAACAACGGATATAATACTTATAATTATCTTTAGTAAATATATACATATAATACATAGAAACAACCAGACCACAGACAAATATCTTAGCATAAATTCGAACCCGCAACCCTGTGTTTGGCAGTCCGGCATGGTAACCATTGTGCTTATCTTCGTCCGTGTGTCACTTGAGGCTCCTGCTGAAAATCAGCACTACAGTCATCTGTAGCATATTAGCTGAGCTCGAGCCTTTTCGTGGTAGAATTGTATACAAATGCACAAGTATTTGATTTAGATGTATGTATAGTTAAGTATTTTAGGTTATTTTGTGTGTATGTTTCTTTTTTCTGGCATGAATAAACTTATTTCTGTTCTATTCTATTCAACTGGGTTGGTCAATATTGCAAGAAATTTGCCTCTCCGCGTAATTAGGCGAGTATTTACCTTTGTGTATACTTCGTGAAGCGGTTGCCCGGGTGATACAGGCGGTCCACCTCCGTGCATCTTGAGTGCTCTCACTGTAGCAACGATCACGGCGCAATGTGGCGTGTCGCCGCTCGCACGACATTTTATGTCGAAGAACTTCTCCATACCTGAAATTATTAAAATATAGGTTGAATAATAAACACGTTTCGAGGATTTTACAGTTTCTATGGTGAAAGGCAGTATGAAAATCTCTTTATAATATTAAGTTTAGACTAAATCTGATATACTTCTTAAACTCATTACATACGGGTCGCGATCACGTTATAACTAGGTTTTTTAGGGTTCCGTACCCAAAGGGTAAAAACGGGACCTTTTACTTAGACCCCAAAGTCCATCTGTTTGTATCTCATGACAAGTGACATTTAGACAGCTGAAATTTTCACAGATGATTTATTTCTGTTGACGCTATGACAACAAAAACTAAAAATTAAATATAGTACGTAACCCTTCGTGCGGGAGTCCGGTCGCACTTGGCCGGTTTTTTGTTGTAACGCGATCGCGTATAATTTTGTAAACTCAATCTTGTTAGCCTAATTACTTACCAATATCGGAACCGAAGCCAGCCTCAGTTGCTACATAGCCGTTCTCACTGGCTAGCTTAAGAGCGATCTTATCAGCTATAATGGAGGAGCATCCGTGGGCGATGTTCGCGAAGGGACCCGTGTGGACCAACACCGGCGTGCCTTCCAGAGACTGCATTAGGGTTGGCTCGAACGCGTCTTTTAGGAGCACTAGGAGAGCGCCGGTCATACCCTGTTAACAGAGACAAGTGTTACAGCGTATTAGATTTGTCGACTTTTGTGGCACAGCGGGCGAAGTCCCGCATGCAACGCAGAAGACTGCGGATTCGATTCCCGCCATCGAACAAGTATTTTGGAAATATTTTTGTTACTGTATGTACCATTTTTTTTATTATGTTTTTGCAGAAAATGTATTCTATTTGCTTAGCTAGATGGCTTAATCCAAAATCTATAATATAAAAATGCATTGCTGAATATGATGCTAAGCGCAAATCTCGAGAACAGCTGAACCGATTTCTCTAATTCTTTATGTGGTTTTTGTCATTGCCAGGAGAAAGTGCTTAAGGAAAAAATAAGAAAGTTGTGCAGAAAATTACTATGAAACCGCGCGGCGCAGATAGTAGTTCAATAAAATAGAAGCTACAATGCAATCAACAAAGGGGGGGTCTAGAGGAAAACTACACTAATATTACTAGTTAAATAGTGAGCGAGTCCGCACTTGACGGGTTTTTTTTCTTGTAATATCTTACCAAATCATCAGCGGTGACAGGATTGCCACTCTTATCCAACGCGACCACCATATTGGCCAATCTCTCCTTGATATCATCAACGTCATTGCCAAGTGCAAGTATAGCCATGATCTCCGAAGCCACAGATATATCGTACGCCGTCTCACGAGTGAAGCCCTTCTCCGTTGGCGATTGTCCGATGGTGATCTTCCGGAGGTATCTGTCGTTTAAATCTACCACTGAAATAAGGAATAATAGCATGAAATACGTGCGCCCGCGCATTGCCTATGTGCCAACCCAACCCAAACTAAGACGACCCAGTTGACACAATGGTCACCATGCCGGACTGCCAAACACAGGGTTGCGGGTTCCATTCCCGCCTCAGACAAGTATTAATGCTTAGATATTTGTCTGTGGTCTGGTTGTTATAAGTATATATTTACAAAAGAAAAGTATATAAGTAGTATATCCGATGTCTAGCACCCATAACACAAGTCTAGTCACTTAGCATGGGGCTAGATGGCGATGTGTGGAATGTCCTGCAATATTTATTTATTTATTTACATACCGAGTTTCAGCGGAATCGATCTAGTAGTTTTTGGACAAACACACAGACTTTCACATGTATAATATTAGTAGGACAGGATAGTAATTTTTTTTAAAATGTTTAAAGCCTAAATTCTGCTTCCAAACGCAACGCACCAGAAATATCCGTCGCTTACAACGAACAATGTGATTGTAAGGAATGAGTTTTGTTTTTCTCAAAAGTGCTGAGATGGAATTGTAGGTGCGATATTTACCAATATTTTGGGGTACTTGTACTTGTACTTGTATACAGGCTGTTTTCCGCCATTGGACCCTTTTTAATTGGGTCCTTTTTGCGTGAGGATGGAGTAGGCTTGCCCAGCACCTACTACCCTCCAGCTTAGACGACCATGTCCAGAGGAGAGAACTTGTCAATACTTCTGGAGCCAACTAAGCCGCGGGTTTCATCACGATGTTTTCCTTCACCGTAAGAGCAATGTCAATTAGCGCACATAAATTTTTCTTAAGAAAAATACATTGGTGCACGGCCGGCCGGAATTCGAACCCACGACCTTCAGAATGAAAGTCGAGGTATCTACCACTAAGCCAACACCGCTCTAATATTTTGGGGTAATTTGAGACGAAAATTTCTTGCCATTTTAAAGTTATACTACTTAGTTTTAATTCTTAATTTTGGGATAGCTTCAAAACTATAGGGAATTTTTGGCTCAAAGTCACACCAAAATGTCGGTGAAAATCTCACCTGCAATTCCATCTCAGCATTTTTGAGAAAAACTAAACACATTCGGAACAATCAAGAATTTTCACCAACGAAGGCGACCGATGCAGGTAGTAACTTTTTAGTAGGCAAGGTCGTTGGCGTATGGTTAAGTTTAAAGTTAAAATTAAACCCTTAAGGTTAAAATTATATTGGCCCTTCAAACATAATATTATGTTGAACATACCTCTGTTCCACATAATTTTGTTAGTGTCAATATTCAATCGTGCGAACTTGGTCTTCTCTTCGTCGGTCAAGGAGTCAGGATCTGTTTTGTTGATGCCCAGTCGCTTCACTCTTCTAAGCTGAAATATCACAAAGGCTTAAATTAGATAGAATGCTTATGTAAACGCAAAATAAATTAAAAAATTAAAATAAAACTTAAATTCATTGGATATCGTCATAAAATGTAGCTGGATATTTATACCAAGTTTAAAGAATAAGGTATTTAAATAATTTGAATAAATTGTTTGTTTTGTCATTATCTGCAATCTGGTTAGGACCATGAGAGATGTAAAGTTTTCGAAACATCAAATTTTAACAAAACCCAAAATAACGAGTATCGTTAAAATAGTATCATTATGAGTTAAAGTCGCGAAAACCTTGGAAAATACTATATTATAATGGGCAAGTCATAGTTATTAAATTAAGCATACATTGATTATTAAGTTTTCTTACGTCAAAAGGTAAAAAGGAACCCTTTTTTATAAATAACTTCGCAATAAATGTCTTGATTGGATTTAAGCTATTATGAATTTCATGCCAACTATCGGTAGTCGCACAAAATAATATCAGTAAGATTTTTTTTCGTCAAAAATACTGGTACTGTGCTAGCGGAAAACTCACACACAGGGTGCGGCCGGAAGACCAGCGCTGCAGATGGGCGTGCGTAATTGTAGCACATGCTGAGGCTTTACCCATTCGATCAACACACGACGTCTCAGATACTTGAAATTTATTAGCTTTACACTGTAACTATCTCATAATGTTTCTTATTTATAAATAAATAAATCTTTATTTTCTATAAAAATACAATGAACCGGGGAAAAGCTAGTATTGTATAAATTGGCTTTGATATTTTAAAATTTAATTGACATTAATGTAATATTTGCACACCTTATAGAATAGTAGTATATAGAATAGGGTAGAATAGAGAGGAAATTATTATTTATATTATCTATTGTATACCTTTATTCGCAAATAAAATGATTGATTGATTGGTTAAATACTATGAAAATGTATTATTGTAAAATATAAGAGTATAGGGTATGTGAGTCAGTGTGTATGTTTGTTAAATGTCGGGTGTAAATATTAGTAAGTATTTGTGTGTATATTATGTGGTGTGTTGGTTCGAATGAATTCTATTGTTATGCGTATATTTACCTGAATGGGAGAGAATTTCCTAACGCCCTTGACTTTCGGCACCAATCTGTCATAGAGAGGGCCATCCTTCTGTGTGAGCTCGTGGAATATACGCGCGTCCATCTGCGCGGCGAGCAGATTGTTGGCCGCTGTCACTGCGTGGATGTCGCCTGTCAGGTGTAAGTTGAACTCTTCCATAGGTATCACCTGGATAAACATGGGTAAATTTGTCTTATATATAAAAATAGAGACCCGCCCCAGCTTCGCACGGGTAGGTGAGCATATACGCCTACAATTTATCTTTCATTATCTTTATAAATAATTAACAAACTCATTTTTTACAAACCTTTACGAAAATTGAAAATCTCTGTAACACGTTATCATAGCTTCTACCTTTAAAAAAATCAAACCTTCATACAAACTTCCACCCCCCCATTTGCCCCCCTTAGGGGTTGAATTTCGCAAAATCCCGTCTTAGTGAGCACCTACGTCATAAAAGGAACCCCCATGCAAAATTTGAGACTCAGAGCATTTGTAGTTTCTGAGATTTCGTGAAGAGTGAGTGAGTCAGTGATTTTCCCTTTTATATATATAGACTAGCAAACCCGGCGAACTCCGTTTCGACACCAGATTTTCCTGAATTTTCTTTGCTATAAACCTCACGGAGCCCGAGACCTTTCCAACGAATGCAAAACCGTGGAAATCGGTTCGTGCGTTCTGGAGTTATAGCGTCAGGAAGGAAAACCCGACTTATTTTTATATATTAGATGAATCCCTATTTTCCTTGGTCAAGGCATCACGCGTGAACAGCTGGACCGATATCGTTTTTATTTTTTGTTGTGTTTTTTGTCAGGATAAGGTTCTTATGAAACTAAAAAACATAAGTTGCGCGGAAAAAATATAACGCGGTTGAAACTGCGGGGCGCAGCTGGTAAATAACTAAATATTGCAGGACATTCCACACATCGCCATCTAACCCCAAGCTAAGTAACTAGACTTGTGTTATGGGTGCTAGACAACGGATATACTACTTGTATACTTTTCTATTGTAAATATATACATCATACTTATAATACATAGAAACAACCAGACTACAGAAAAATGTCTAAGCATAAATACTTGTCTGAGGCGGGAATCGAACCCGCCACAGTGTTTGGCAGTCCGGCATGGTGACCATTGTGCCAACTGGGTCGTCTAGTAGCTAACACAGCTCTGGAATAACAAGGTTAGGCAGGTGTCTTGAGCGGCCTACCAGCTCCCATAGGATAGTGATGAGAAGGTACCTGTGAATATCCCCCGCCGGCAGCACCGCCCTTCACTCCGAAGGTGGGTCCCTGGCTCGGTTGTCGCATGCAGGCGAACGCGTTCCGTCCGCGGTGCGCGCCCAGCGCTTGTACTAGTCCCAGCAGGGTCGTACTCTTGCCTTCGCCCAGGGGGGTGGGTGTTATACTGTGGTTATAAAAAATAGTATTTATTTTTCGGATATGCATATTTGAACCGTTTATAGAAATCAAGATACAAAAGCATGAAAGATTCGGCAATTTAAAATGTATCTGTAAGATCTAAATACCAAACAAAAATAATAACACCAGATATTTTATTCAGTAACTTTCAGAAACCGTACAGTTATAGAAATTCTCTGTCACGTCCACTTCCACAATTTCTGCCCTTTCTGAACATTTCTGTTAGAACACCTTCTAACAGATGTATCTGGCTAAAATGTGTCAAACCCCACATTATGAGGAGTTTACCTACCCAGCAACGACTATGTACTTTCCGCCCCGGCCGTTCTTCAAGCGGTCGAGCACCGACAGCGATATCTTGGCCTTAGTTCGTCCATATTGAGACACTTCGTTGGGGAACAGCCCTATTTCGGACGCCAACTCGCTGATGTCCTTTGGTTTTTGTGATCGGGCGATTGCTATGTCGCTGAAAAATTTCAAAGTAAAGTTAAGAATCTTATCTTACAACAAATAATAAATATATTATTTATTTTTCAAAGTAAGTAAAAAGCAATAAATTTAAGCCAATGTATTAATTTATTGGTTATTTGTAGTAGTAGCCTAACACAAAACATTAGTAAATCTGTCCAAAACGTATTTATCAGTTACCTAGGTGGCGGTGAAGCCAAAGTGAGCCTAAGCGTCCTCATCGGCCAAGCCGGAGCCAGCACACGTTCGAGCTGGCGGCACGCTCCCACCACGGTGTTCTTCATCAGCATGGCGACAGTCATGGGCCCGACGCCGCCCGGCACCGGCGTCACGTGCGAGGCCACGCCACACGCCTCCGTGTACGCCACGTCACCGACTAAACGCTGACCTGACTTCTTTGATGGATCTGCCGGTGCAACAACACGAATATACGGCTGAACCGGTTGACATAAAAACTTACGATATATTAAAAAAGATACAGAAAGACAAACTTATAACACCCCTTTTCCTCTGTCATTTGTGGGGGTAAAATATAAGCCTATAGAGGGAAAAATTCATTCGATAGGCAATGAACTCATTGTTAGATTCAGTAAGGCGCAAAGGCAATGGTAGGAAGGCCACGTCATCAAGGGAATGCACGATTCTACAACCATAAAATATTAAGCAGAAAAAACCACGTGGTAAGAAGCTAAGTGGCTAAGAAAAAACGGAGTCTTCATCGAGGAGGACCAGGCTGCTCTGAGAAAGAAGACCAACCGCAGACGTACTGCCCTAAACGAGATCGTTGGAGGCAGATTGTGAAAGAGGCCACCAGAAGGCCAATTCTTGTAAATAACATTAATAAGACTATATTGCAATATTATTCCGATTGCATTTCGATTACAAAATAAAAAATCAAATTCTCAACAATACCAAAAAGCATCGTGCGAGCTTCGTACAGTCGTGCTACGAGCGACATGGTAGGCAGAGTGGGGGGTGTTAGGTTTAATTTCGTTACGGAATATCTTGATTCGGTCGCCACGCTCAAAGCCCGCGATAAAAGCTATGCAATAGCTTAAACTTTGAAGGTATTTTGAGCTACTTTGAGGGTATTTTTGTAATCGATATGTAATCAGAATGTTATTGCAATGTAATTTGAACAATGGAAGTAAATAACAAGCAAAGGGAAAACTTAGGTATATTTCTTATAATTTTTCATACACACTCGTTAGTTTGATTCTAATGGAATCTGATAATAAAGCACTTAGTTATTTTGTATGCAAAACTAAATTACATTAGTAAAACCGTCGGAGAACATTTTATACGAAGGGTGTTGATTTACCGTCAACTATTTTCTATGTAGTTAATTTTATTTAGGTAATTTTCACAATTTAAATTTTCCAAATATCCATTTTAACTCTGAAGGTATTTCGTTCATTTCTAATGGTCGCGCACTGATCAATGAATGTTAGTACAAACTTGAGTTGTTGACGAAAACTGTTTTATCAATATTTTGTGAATTTATGCACTGTTCCGTCTTTTGTCCAGCGACGTTCGAATTATGTATTGTTGTGCAAACTGTGTCCGATTTACGGACAGTATTAGTTTTTGTCTATTAGGTACCTAGAGTACCTACTGAAACACATTAAAGTTATATGATGATCATTTATCCAAGCAGGCATTTCGCGCCGTACTTATTCTTTGATAATGTTGTTTAATCCTGTCTGCTTTACTTGATTTTACAGTATGCACCTTTTTGCTTGTCTGTTATGTTCGCGTGCTTTTCTAATAAACATTATTCTGTTCTATTATATTTGTGAATGTTTTTAGTAAGTGTAAACTTTTGTTTATACTAAAGAGCATAATATTAATTCTCATTTCAATGCAATAAAGTTTATAACCGAAAGAAGATGGAGAAGCAACATCAGTTACAAATTAGGAGATATTTATGACGTCATATTTATGATGTTACGTTTTTTTGCAAGAGACAGTCTACACTTCTAACCGATCTCAAAAAAGTAACCACAGTGTTTGAAAGTGTTCGCTGCGCTTGGGCCGGCCGGAAGACCAGCGCTGCAGTCCAGCATCTTGCTGGCTACAGTTTTTATGCTGAGGCTGGTCCATTTGGGTCAGCACACGGCATCCCAGTTTGTTTTTGTGTTTTTTCTTGTGCGTATTTATTGTATTTATTTTCTTAGTTCCTATTTCTTTCTTTTTTGTTTTGTATCTGTCTGTGTGCTTTTCCAATAAATATTTATTCTATTCTATTCTATTCTTTAAAGTCGAAATGCAAATGTTCTCAAAAATTATTTTACTAAAGTGACTACGGTAAATTTTATCGAAATACTAACCTGGAATAGCATTGATCCCGCAGTCGATGACAACAGCACCAGGCTTGATCCATGACCCTCGCACCAGCTCTGGTTTGCCGATAGCCACTACTAGGATATCAGCTGTTTTTGTCTATAAACAAAAACAGTTTATTATAAATCTTTTCAGTACTCATGCGTGTACTTCAGCGTGTAGAAAGAAAAACTTTCAGCCCTAGGGAAAATCGTTTTCACTGACAGCTGTCATGTCAAATTATGGCTTCGCGCGGCTTGTGCAATGTGCTTGTAGCCAGTATCAGTATCATTACGCATTAGGAACTTCAAAAACCTAACCTCCTTGCTTTAGGTAACACCAAAGAATAACGATTATGACTTCACACGGCTCATGCATACTGCCAGAGGTAGTATGGAGTATGGAGTCTCTCATTCATTCTCGTTATTATGAAGAATTTTATTTATTATTCGTAATGAAAAGCACAGTGTTTACCTCGGGTAAAAGACTCATTAAGTCCCTCGAACTATTAGCGCCGTCGCTACGCTCGGGCGCCAAACTCCGTCTCGGGACTCAATGAGTGACTTTCACACCTAGGGTAACAATGTACTATTCAACACCCGTGATAGAGACCAAAACTTCTTCTTTCAGCCTTTCCTTTTCTTATTTTTGTGTATGTCTAATTGGTTACCCTAAGTAAAATGAAACATAAAAACAGAAAAAAGGCAAGCTGAAAACGATGTAACTACACAGCGCTGTAGCTACATCTCAGCATAATAATATGCAGAGCCTATTGCTTTTGTCATATTATGTTTTTCATATTTCTGCTATGCCTTGCTTTCATGAAAACTGGCCAATTTACTTCAGGATCAAGTAGTAGAACCTTTGCCCAAAGGACAGTGAAAAGTGATTGTTTAATAGACTTACAATTTCACTCAAATTCTTCGTCTTAGAATGGCAGACGGTAACCGTAGCATGTTCCCACTTCAGCAACTCGGAGACAGGCGTGCCCACGATGCGACTCCGGCCTAGCACTACCACGTTCTTCCCAGCTATAGACACACCTGTCCTCTTGATCAGTTCTACACAGCCGGCCGGCGTACAAGGTATGAAGCCGGTGAAGTCACCGACGGCTACGCGACCTTCGTTTACTGTGTTAAGCCTGGTAAAGAGTTAAATTAAAAATAAGTTACGATAATATACAATTTAAAATCTTGGACGGCTCAAAACAATGGACGGATTGGGCTAAAAGGGGCATGCCCACTCTCCCTTGTAAAATATGTTGTCACTGCACACACTTGAAATGTAATGCTAATGATTCTAGGCAAATAGAATAACTGTTTGACGTAGGCATTCATTAAGAAAGTATTTTGGAAAATTCAACTCCTACGCGGACGGGGTCGCGATATAAGATATTATATTACAAACGTTTCAACCACCGGCCTCAAAACTTGGAATAAAAATATTTTCAAATACAGTATTGTAGATTTTACGAAGCATTGTAGAGTTTAACGACAAAAATTCACGTCCAGATAATTGTAATTGAAAAACAGCGTAGGTATACTTCGTCGTAAAATATTCCACTGGCGATGTTATGTGATTTGGATGGTTAAACTCTTGAATCGATCCGCTCAACTCAAGTAATCTTGGGTTGTAGTGCTCTAATATGCGGTTGTATCATCAAGAAGTTTTGAGTTGAATTCCCGCCGTGAAACGATAGACCAGAATACAAATATTTCGTTTACGGAATCATTTCCTTAATTAAGCAAGCTAATGGCAAAAAAAAACAGACATAATTTAATCAGAGAATTACTAACTATATTAAGTTAGTTAATCTGCTTCTTTTGCAATTATTTGCCTAAATATTTTTATATTTAATGCTGTCAAGAAATTGTCAAGTTCCGTCGGGCACGAGAAAAATCATGTTACGTATGTTTAAAGACCACGAACACTTTGTGAACGATGCACGTTACGTCTCCGTCCCATCCGAGGTTTTATCCCGTCAGTTCCTATATACGTCGTTGTGTTAAAAAACCTTTCCGAAAAAAAAACCGTTGAATCTAACGTACCGGTTACGTAACCCGGTATATTTTACTGAAGTTCAACTTACCCATCAACATCCTTGTCAGGGGAGACGGCATCTGTAACCTTGTGAGCGTCGATGGGGTGCTCCGAATCCAGCGGCATCTGCACTATGATGCCGTGCACGTGCGGATCCTCGTTCAAATCCGTCACTCTGGCTAGCAGCTGGACAAATACAAATATCAAATATTTCTATTCACATTAGAGATAACTCCCGATCCCGTGAGAATATTGGGATAAAAAGTAACCTATGTCACTCCTAATGAATCAATGTATCACCATAACAAGTTTCAAATCGGTCCTATAGTTTCGGAGCCTATTCGTTACAAACAACCAAAATAATCTTTCCTCTTTATAATATTATTAATGTAGATTATTAGAAATGTAAAAGACAGATTTGTTATGTTCTGTGGCTGAACTATTTTATAATCTTTATGCGCCAAATAAAATACATATCGTAAAACAATGGACACAGCGCCATCTAGCCACAAACTAAGCAACTATACTTGTGTTATGGTAGTTATAGACAACGGATAGAATACTTTTTGTAAGTACATATCATGCATATAGAATTACCCAAGCCAGAAACGAATATTGTACTTAAATATTAGTTTGAGGCGGGAATCGAACCCGGAACCGGGCAGGCGAGTGTTCTCCCACCGCGCCGTCCTACAAATTAAGCCTTGTATTTTGTAGTAATTTTTAGGATTTCGTACCCAAAGGATAAAAACGGGACCCTACTAAGTCTTTACTGTTCGTCTGTCTGCCACCAGGCTATATCACATGAACCATGATAGCTAAAGAGATGAAATTTTCACAGATTATGTATTTTTGTTGCCGCTATACTAAAAGAAAACAAAGTAGGACAAAATCGAGCTCAAAGGAGTCGGTTACAAACATACATACAAACATACAGGTGAAGCTAATAAAAGCGTGTTAAAAAGATGTAGTGGGGCTCCCATACAACATGGTATTGGTACGGAACCATTAGTGCGCGAGTTGAACTCGCACTTGGCTATTATTTTTACAGTGTTACATCATACTGTTACATGTTGTGAATATTATATATCTTGATATAACATATTGAGGGCGTAAACAATATTTATGAACGTAGTGTTATCGAAGAAAGGTCGAGGTCCCGATTAAACGCAAAAACACGTCGCTACTTCATTTAGATTTGGGAAATATTTTTTATATGGTTTATTTTTAAGGCTATTAATGCTGCCAAACGCAACGCGCCACAAATACCCATCGCTTGCAACTAACATTGTTGATTGTAACGAATGCGTTTTGTTTTTCTCAAAAGTGTTCGGCACACGGATATATTCAGCAATGATACTGATATCTATGTGGAGCCTGAAAGTAGCACCAGTTACTGAAAAAGTAAAAGGGAATCGTTTGAGTTGGTATGGACATGTGATGAGAAGAGAAGAGACGCATGTAAATAGAAGAGTGATGAGTATGAATGTAGAGGGATGGAGAGGAAGAGGACGACCTAAGAAAAGATGGATGGACTGCGTAAGACAAGACATGAGAGAGATGAATGTTAACGATGACATGACGACTAATAGGAGTGAATGGAAGAAGAAGACATACTGCGCCGACCCCAAATAAATTGGGATAAGGGCAGGAAGATGATGATGATACTGATATCTGATGGCAAATTCTGATTTATGATGACCAATTCTAAATTGAATTGATGGCCAAATCTCCTGCTTAATTCTGCCATCAATTCAATTCTGATGGCGAAATTCGGCAGGAACTTTGAAACGAATTATTTGTACTCACCTCAGATTCAGTAATATCCCTCGGCAGACGAATGTGTTCAGCAATAATGCCTATATCCTCGGCTGCCTTCAGTTTCATCCTAATGTAGACGTTGGAGTCCTCTCGCCCACCCACTTGCACGATGGCCAACTTCGGCTGGAAGCTCGACAATCGAGCCTTCCCAGCTGATACTTGTTGACGAACCTCATTGTGAATTGACCTGTAAGATATAGCATACAAGAATAATATTATTAACTGAATATTAATATCTGGATAAAAAGTAGCCTATGTGCTACTCCCAATGAATCAATGTATCCTCATACCAAGTTTCATCAAAATCGGTCCAGTAATGTTCCGACACTACTGAACCGATTTTGATGAAACTTGAAATAGGCTCCGGCCTATTCGATCTAAACAAAAAAATCTTTCCTCTTTTTAATATTAGCATAGATTATACAAGGCTTTGTACTTATTATAAACATACAAAAAAGAAAATTATACGCGACGAATTAAGAACCTCAACCTTTTTTTTAAGTCTGTTAATAATTTACGGTTAAATATTAAGTAGTTGTATGTGCAAACAGTTCCTACTTCCTGCTGGATTACGGTGAAGAGAGGGACACCGAGGAGTTTTAGTGGGTAAACCTCTGGCCGCCTACCATCTCAGGCCAACAGGGAGCCCTACACATCCTCGCCGCTCCCCTTGGAGCGGTGGAACAGTGCATATAGCGCATTTCTCCTCGTTACAAAAAAAAAGATGCGGTTAGCGTCTTTTAGGCAGTTATTTTATTATCTTATTATTTAACCAAAAAAGGTAAAAAAAATAGAAACAAGAGAACACAGGTAGGTCCAAATCTTCCAACAATTGCAAAGCCTTACCAACCCAGGTAAGTAATCAATTCTACGAAACATTACAATTTATACCTGAATTCTTAACAAATTCAACAAAGTGAAATAACTTCGGAGAATTAAATAACTCGCTACCTTAGAGATAGATAAACTCGAGACGGCTAGCCAGAGGGTCGCAGATTCAAATCCCGCTAGGACGAATATTTGGGAGCTCAGTCTTTAAACCTTTTGGGAACTTAGAAATTGAAATGGGTTCTTCTTCGTATCAACGACGTCAATGTATTTTGATCACAGTACTCTCGCCCAAAACTTAGCCATGAAATGGGCAAACACATTAAAAAAGTTAAGAAACAAACCGTGAAACTTCCAATCCCGAAATAGGTTCAGCTACCATATTGATGAATTTTACGTTACCGAAGTTGCCACACCGTGATTCAAGCAAAGACTAACATCTTCGAGATGCTACTCGTATACCCAGCGAGACTGACCCAACTAGATAACCCCAGTAACAAACAACAGCAAAATGACGAAATAAAACGTAAATTCTTACTGAAAGTTATGAACAAAGAATTCATAGTTCAGAAGATATAACTGAGGTAACGCAGATAATATGATTTTAAGATACCCTAAAACTAGAGGATACCTACCTACCCTCGACTTTATTCAACAACTAGGAATGCTCAGCGGTTTCACCCTTATTCCCGATTCCTTGGAAATATCGGGATAAAAAGTAGCCCATGTTATTCCCGATGAATCAAAGTATCCTCCTACAAAGTGTCATCAAAATCAGTCCAGTAGTTTCGGCGGCTATTCATTACAAACATCAAAAAACAAAAAAATCATTCCTATGTAAAATTATAATATTAGTATAGAGTACCTGGATTACCTGGTATTTTTTTTTTTTACTTAGTCTAACCTCAAAGCAAACACTCATTAACTTCGTGTTACTTAACAACGTCATCTGCTGGAATAACTTTATTGCCCACAAAAAATAGTACTTATAAGTAGTTCGCCAATAGATGTCAAGAAGAGTCATATTTTTCAGATAATTAAAGTAAGTTTCGATAAAACACGAATAAAATGGCATTTTCTAAAAATGATTCCTAGCTAGATCGATTTATCGTTCCCGAAACCCCCTATATACCAAATTTCATGAAAATCGAGCCGATTCCGAGATTCCAATTATATATATATATATATATATATACAAGAATTGCTCATTTAAAGATTTAAGATTATACAAGGCTTTGTACTTATTATAAACATACATTTAAGAAAATTTTACGCGATAAATTATTATTAAGATATATAAATAGATAAATAGTATTTATATTATGTTTGAAGATATTGATAAGACAAAAGGTTTGGGGCTTTTTCCGCACTTAGCCTATAGACAAGACAATAGGTAACAGCAAAAAAAAAAGGTTTTACTGCAATGTATTACAAATATATTATCCCTGAGGTAATTTATAGTATACTTATGGTAATTCATAGTAAACATGTTCATTTAAGTGGAGTTTCTTGTTACATAATAATCCCATAATCACTGGACTCAAGTAGCGTGACTTGCGTCAATTGCACTAGTGTATTTTCACGTCGCGTGATCGTGTGACTGGTCGCCCTTGTAGGGCCAGCCCCATTAGACAAGAAAACTTTCCATTAGCGATATCGCCAATCGAATGATTTCTTAAATTAATTTGACAGAAAGCATTGTATGAAATTGGCATAGGATGAGACTTTGGGAACGAAGTTCCAAAAGTTACTTATCGCGCGTTGCGAAAGGGGGCTAGACGGAAAAGTTAAGACCAAAAGTTGTAACGACACTTTTTGCTATAGTTGTAAGCCGTGCGGCGTGCGCGTGTTTCTCTCTCTCTCCCTCTCTTGTAGAAAGCAAGCCAGTTTACTAAAATTGAGCCTACTGATTGAGTTTATAATACATTATCTATATATATAAAAGAAAGTCGTGTTAGTTACACCACTTATAACTCAAGAACGGCAGAACAGATTTGGGTGAAAATTGGTAGGGAGGTAGCTTAGAGCCAGGAGACGGACATAGGATACTTTTTATCCCAATATGCCCACGGGATCGGGACTTACGCGGGTGAAACCGAGGGGCGCAGCTAGTTTGTTAATAATAACAAAAAAACTTATATATATATATATATAATATATATATATATAAGTTTTTATATATATTACATATATATATTACTATTCCTTCACTAATTAATCGAAAGGAACTTCGTTCCATCCGGGTGTCCCAGAGTGTCCCTTGACACCTCTCAAGTTTTTTTTCTCTAACGCAAGACCACGTGACTTTTAGTTCCCCTAAGTCAATTTCATACTAAAAAAAGTCTGTCGATTGGCAATATTGATAATAGAAAGCAAGCTTGTCAAAGGGGGCAAACTTGGGGCAAAGCGTAATTCGAAAAGGAACTTCAAACAATTTATAAATAGGTATAGATTAAGTTCTACCTTAGACAGTCCGTACACCAATCCCTCAGTGAAGCAAACGATCCCATTCTCATAACAAAACGCATGTTATTAAAATTAAAGAATCAACAAATTTTTGGAAGAGTACAGATTAAACTGTTGTTGTTTTGATAGTTTAATTTGTAAGTATAAGACGAACTTATGATGAGAGGGGTCAGTATCCATTATCATTAAGTAATAGAGCGATAAGGAACTGCTAATGCGGCAGTGGGCCTATACAGATAATAACTAAGCCTAAGAAAGACAAGACAGGGAGTTTTGGCGGGAACGAGTTAACAACATGTCCTGCTGCAGTTTTATTTTCATGAAACTTAGTTGTAACCCGATTTGAATCGTATAATTCTGGTGGAATGTTATTCAATTTAGTTCTGTGAAAGTGCACAAGTGTAGTGAAAGTAAAAAATCAGTGTCAAACATGAAGTTTTCTCGTTGCCTCCAAATCTCCTATTAATGTTATGGTAAACTTGCCACCGCTTTACTATAGCCCCTGACTTGACGGACTCAATTCATCAATTCAAAATCGGGTCATAATTTGATGCAAAATATAACTTGACACTGGCTAAATGCACAAGCCGTGCGAAGCCATAATTAATAGAAAAAAAAGAAAAGACAGAGAGAACAATCAACAATCGATGGAGAAATAATCATTACTAGGGTTCCGTAGCCAAAGGGTAAAAACGGGACCCTATTACTAAGACTTCACTGTCCGTCCGTGCGTCTGTCTGTCACCATTACTTACATACATACTTGATCACTTTCACAGATTAAGTATGTATAAATACTACTAGTACTGAATGTTTTTGAAGTTTCTTTTAAATGGTAATAAATGGCAAAAAAAGTATTTCTGATGCCGCTTTAACAAATACTAAAAACAGAGAAAAAAAATTAAGTGGGGCTCCCATACAGTAAGGAACCATTCGTGCGCGTGCCCGACGCACACTTGGCCGATTTTTAAGTCTTAAGTTGATAAGGGAGGTAGACTAAGACAGAATTTTATCCTTCGACATGGTGATATTCAAAATCATCAAGATTCATGGAAGATTTTAAATATTTCTCCGTGAATAACTCTGGCACATAAGACAAGATTGCTTTCTATTAGCGATGTCGCCAATCGATAGATTTAATCGTATGAAATTGACATAAAGCATTGTATAAAATTTGCATAAGATGAAACTTTTCCATAATTTATTTTCTCTAACGCAAGACTACGTGACGTTTCGCTGGCTTGTGTCAATTTTCAACAAAAAAAAACTAAAAAAGTCTGTCGATTGGCGATATCGCTAATAGAAAGCGATCTTGTCTAAGGGGGCTGATCGCTAATCGATGATTTGACAATCCTAATCCAGACGAAACATTAATCCGATTCAAGTGACAGTTTAACCAATTCACCTGCTAATATGCCAATTTAACCCAATCCTTATCAACAACATATCAAAACAAAACAAAAGAAACCAATTAATTAAAATAAATATATAAACAATATTTAAAATTATATCAAAATAAATATCAATATTTATAATTTATGTATTAAGAATTGCAAGGCACTTACTCAACAATTTTCGTAGTAACGCTGTCATCAACGTACGGTTCCCACATCTTTCCGGGTCGGCTTGCTACACAAAATAAAAACAGACTACACCGGCCAAAGGCTCGTTAATGGTTCGGGCGGTACACCATGATGAATACTTATAATAACGAGTTTAAGGCCTGTATACACAAGCGTGAAACACGATGCAAATGCAACAGGAATAGTTGACCAAACGAGCGGAACGTCTCTGCTTCAGCTAGAAATAAAATATGACAATACACAACTCAACCAACAGAGAACTTGTTTTTAAAGCGCAAAAAAAGTGTCTTAGATCGGCTCATGGCTTAAAGCCTACAGATAGTTGTAGACCATTGTTCCAACAGTTGAAGATTTTAACATTGCCATGCTTGTTCATTTTCGAGACTTTAATATTTACCAAAAGCAACCTTCATTTATTTACGGGAATGAATAGTGCTCGTCTTAGATATAAACTTCTTGTACCTAATCACAATACAGTTTTTTTCGGGAAAAGCTTTGACACTGGCTCCCATTATGTACAGTGAGTTGCCAGATCGTATAGCTCAAATTGAAGACTTATCTATGTTCAAGAGAGAATTACATAATTTTTTGATGGAAAAGTATTTTTATAGCCTTAAAGAGTATTTACCAATGTATAGAATGTGTTAATTACATTTTATGTAATAATTTTTAATTTTATTATTTGACATTTCACTACTAATTTAGACTAATTCACATACTTACCTCAAATGAGGTTAAATAGCTAAGTACTTTATTATAATGTTAACATCTTATTACTTACTCTATTTAACGTGAATAAATGATTGATTTGATTTGATTTCAAGTCTAGTCAAAATATACAACGCCCTACCAGAAAATTTAAAAGTAAACATTCAACAAACAAAATTAAAACATTCTCTTCAAAAATATTTATTGGAATGAGGTATGGCGCGTTGCGAAAAAGGACAAGACGGAAAAAATTAAGATCAAAAGTTGTAACGACACTTTATGATTTTAATACAATTTCTTCACTTAATCGAAAGAAACTTCGTTCCATCCGGATGTCCCTTGACATCTTTCAAGTTTTTTTAAATTGTTTTTATTCAGTACAAGAATATTTAGTTTATAATAAAGTTATAGTCTAATGTTATTAAAATTATAGTTTAGATTTTTATTATAGCACTTACGGAGAAATAACATTACTAGTTATACCTAGTCCTTTTAGATTAAGTTCTCTAGCTATTAATATTTGAACGCCATCTGTATAGCAGAGTTCGCTCGTATATTATTATTAAGACCCATTGTAATTACCGAATTGTTGGACAAATAAAACTTACTTACTAAGAACTAACTGTATTTAGGTTTGTTGGTACTTATCTACAGGTCGAATTTTATAACCGATTTGGACGAAACTTGGTATATAGGTAAAAAAAATTATAGATTTTTTTTGTAGTCGAGGATATTTCACTGAGGGTACTTCGGATAAAGGATAAAAGATACTGGATATCTCAACATTATGAGATCCGATTTCGATGATTATATTTGGCACCACTTTCTCATATCAAAACTCTTCATTGTTTCCGCTCGCATGGTCTATAGTTCGCAGAATTATTAGTTACTAAATAAATCCTTATACCCGCTACTAATGCCAAATCCTAGAGGTTGCTAAGACAAGTTATTAAGACAATACACTCACTGCACTAGTAGGTCTTATCAGGTCAACTTCAGAATAAACAATAGTTCAACTAAAATGTTTGCTATTATTTTTAACTTTACATAGCATGTCGTGGAGTTGTGACAACATTTGCAATTCCAATTAGCAGTAGTTCGAGGTCATAAGGAAAAATACATTAATACCTAAAATATTTTGTATATTTTACCAGAGACAATTTGTATTTTAAATGCAGCATTAAAATTGGCATAATTTAAGGCGTTTTTCTTTATTTATTTTTTTGGTGATTTTATTGATTTTTACATATTGTGTAAACCAGCCCTCAGTTACCGGATTGGTAACCACATAAAACCAGTTCCAGTTATAAGATACGCGAGACAATAGGTCATAGAGTTTTACTACATGCGGTTTTTATGTTCTTAGGCATTAACTTTACATCTTTCGCGACTCTATCGGCTTGGCCTTTAGGTTTATTTATCAAAGTACTATCAATGTACACTAGAAGAATAATTTGTAAATTTATTTATGGGTTTGCATTTTTCTTAGTAGATTTAAATTCCACTTTCGAGACTTATTTGTAAGTTATCAGTCCTAATACTGAACTTTCTCAACTAATAAAAAAATCATTTTTCTTTTATTTTTCTTTTGTACTTATGTTTTAATTTAACTGCATTTTTTTGTCCCAATAAAGAATATTTAAAAAATAATAATTCAATAACTTACACAAAATTTTTGAATATAACTTTTATTTATTTTTACATAAACTTATTCTAACTTAGGCAAATCAGAAATTACTTAGAACATACAATCGCTAACTGAGTTAGATCTTTATAATTAGAGACAGTCATTATACTTTATGAGTAAGTTTTAAATACTTGAGTCACATCCAAATATTATCATTAGGAAACATTATTTTAACCTAAATATTAATGTTAGTAACAATTTCGACAAATTCTAGTTTTAAATCAATCTCTATTTTCAAAGTTAGGCGCTAATGAAGTGATAATTTAAGTAATTTTGATATTGAAACTATGTGATTAAAACATCTTTTTTTAAAAAATATCAAAATTTAAGTATTCTTATATTTAAATCGGGCAACAAAAGTGAAAACTCAGCGTAAAACATTTTTTTTAAATATCATTTAATAATAAAGTCTTTCAAATCTTGTCAATTTTAAAACTCTTACTTTTTTGGCGACTTAACCTATGTTCTTGCCTAAATGTATAAAAATATTTAGTATCCTACTAATATTATAAATGTGAAAGTTTGTGTGTGTGTATGTGTGTGTGTGTGTTTGTTACTCCTTCACGCTAAAACTACTGAACCAATTGCAATGAAATTCGGTATGTAGATAGCTAGAGTCCTGGATTAACATATATGCTACTTTTTATCCCGATATTCCCACGAGATCGGGACTTACGCGGGTGAAACCGCGGGGCGTAGCTAGTAACTAACTAAAGAATGAATAAGAAAAATCTAAATCAACAAAAATAAATATTATACAGAATGTTTGGTAGCTGGCAATTTGACATAATTATGTGACAGGGGTGTCTTCCTCCTACCTGCTGGCCTTTGTTTGGTTAAGAACCGACTCCTAACTGCGGAGTTATGCCATATTGGTTTTTTTCTTATGACTTCTAGGTCTGGTATTCAACTTAGCACAGTTGAAGATCTTTCTGAGAAAATTATAAGTAAAACGTATCTGTTAATCTCTTCCAGTTTTTTTGCTTTAAATTATTACAATTTTTTAAAGCGTGAAATGTGGCAATCATTTTGAATTTTGATATCCAAAGGAATTTTGCTGAAAGAACTATTCTGGAAATCTGAGAAAAAAATTCAACATGACCTAACTCTGTAGCCAGGTGTCGGATCTTAACCAAACAAAGGCCAGCACGTACAAGGAATACTCCCTTGTCACACATGTCAAATTGACCCACCATATACATAACACTCTGTATAATTCAAATCATTTTTAACAAAAGTTTAATCAATTCTTATATCAATATAACTTTCTTAACATACACACTCAAGTTATAATTACCAGATGGCACTAGTTTCCTATAAGATAATATACTTTAATTTAAACAAAACATTTTTTACAGATATCAAACTGATATCAGTTCTAAATGAAACAACAATAATTAACATTTATGTATTACGTGTTTAATTAACTACACCATAAAACTTATTTATGTTAATTTGAAATTGTCTGCACTTAATTAACATGAACTATTCATTAATCCCAAATATAAAGGAACAAAATATAATAATAATATTTGGCTTAATAAGCCGGACATGCCCAGCTATACTCATCGATATAACCGTTCCACATAATGTTAATCTTTACATCTAGATTAATAAAGGACCAACTACTTTAATCTATGCTATTCAGGTCCTGTAGTGTATTTATCACCCTCTCAGCTTTCCTGCTTGTTAAATATACTGGAATAAACTAACAACCCAATGAAATTGCATAGTGCGCGAACGCATAGATCTGCAAATAAGACGATGATACGCTAGAGTGAAGAGAGCAGCACAAAATTGACCAATCATATGACCGCATTAAGCGCTGTGCGTTCATTTGTCCATGAGCAAGTTAAGTACTGTCTATGAATACGGGCGTTTTTAACAAATTAAATAGAATTTCAATTAACATAACTTTGCTAAAGAAAACTACATACATAATTAATTCTATGACGATACAAGTTATTGAAACCGATATTTGCGGTTTAACTCGAAAAAATGTCTAAAAAATTAATCAGTCATATCGAAGTTGAAAGCAAAGGTGGGTACTTACTTAGTAGGAAAGCAGTTTATGAACGGAATATGTCAAAATCCTTTTCCCTCTCCAAATGTGCGTTGCTGTAGAGATGTATACGCATTGCATACGTCGTCATAGGCGGTGTGCCGCACAGAGTGCACGATACTTGGACTGATGACGATATAGGAGTCCTGCGAGATAAAACATTGGTCTTGACTCTTTATAATATTAATTTATTTCCATAATCTTAAGAATACGTTTCACAAAACATTAATAATACAAAATTAACATACACACAAATAAAAACCGCTGAAATAAATAAATACATACAAATCCTACTAATATTATTAAATGTGAAAGTTTGTGTGTGTGTATGTTTGTTACTCCTGAAAATAAGCGTTGTGGTGTTTTTTTGGCATCACAACATAATGCTGAGTATAATCCTTTTTTGGTTACATTACAGGTTTATAAGTCTGTTTAATTGTTTAGATTTAGTTTTCTGTAATTTATTTACTTTTGTATTTATAGTGTAATTACAAAATAAAGTTATTTCTATTCTATTCCTTCACGCTAAAAACACTGGACCGATTGCGGCGAAACTCAGTATGTAGATAGCTGGAGACCTCGATAAACACATAGGTTACTTTTTATCCCGATACTAGCTGCGCCCCGCGGTTTTACCCGCGTAAGTCCCGATCCCGTGGGAATATCGAAAAAAATATCCTATGTCCGTCTTCTGATTGTAAGCTACCTCCCCACCAATTTTCAGCCAAATCGGTTTAGCCGTTCCCGAGTTATAAATGGTGTAACTAACACGACTTTCTTTTATATATATAGATTCCCACGAGATCGGGACTTACGCGGGTGAAACCGCGGGGCGCAGCTAGTGACAAATAATATACTTATATCGTCCCCAAAAAGTGAAATAAAATCAGGTGAAATGAGGTCAAATGCAAGACTACGTCGTGCTGCTTGTTCTGTTTCTTCCTGTGTTGTACAAATAAAGTTTTTTGAGTAAAAAATACAACATACCTGCTAACAGTGAGCTTGAGTTCATCATTCTCCTTCTTGAGCTTGAGCAGATGTTCCCGCGACACTGGTTGCAGTTCCAGCGGCGAGTGTAGTGGGTAGATGACTGCTCGCTCCACCATGTCCGGCATCGTGATCTCTAGGAGCTCGTCCTCAGGGACGGAGCGCCATTCCCACGCGTTATGTATGAACCCTGGACTCTGGTGCTTGCGACGTTTTTGAAGTAAACTGGTCGATCATATGATATATGTTAGTTAGTTTGATTACTTATGTGCCACGGTCTGCGACGCCAAAGGTTGCGGGTTCTATTCCCGTCGTGAAACTGATATAACTTTTTCTGGTTCCGTGTGTTTCTGTATGTATAATAAGTATGTTTAAAAAAATTTGGTCCATATTCTACCATTTATTTGGCAAGCCTAGTTCAACAAAATATGGACTATTTAGGACGGAACATAGAATAATTTAAAGCGGCTAGATTGACGGTTCCAAATAAATTAATAAGACAGCTTAATTAACACAATATACCTACTTCAAATAAATTGAAAAAAGAATAGATAGAAAAAATAATTGAAGCTAAATTCAAAATTCAGTCCGTCCCCCATTTGCATCACAAAGAATCTTACTTCAAAAGGTTCTCCCGTATAAGCTTCGGTATACGGGGCCGTGTTTCATCGTCAGCCGTCGGCATATCCTGTCCCTCGCCACAGTACATCATGTGATCCATTAGGTGACGGATATGGTTCACCTATAAAACATGTAAGTTAAACGTCGTCACTTCGTAACGTTCTCGTGTGTCACTTGAGGCTCGTGCTGAAAATCAGCGCTACAGTCACTTGTAGCATATTAGCTGAGCTCGAACCTTTTCGTGGCAGAATTGTATACATATGCACAAGTTTTTGATTTAGTTGTATGTATAGTTAAGTATTTTAAGTTATTTTGTGTGTATGTGTCTTTTTTCTGGCATGAATAAACTTATTTCTATTCTATTTTTTTTAAATATCTAATAGAAACTTAGAGGTTATTAATTATTGGTTGATAATTAGCTGCGCCCCACAACTTTCCCCGTGTAAATCCGGGTTTGGGATCAAATGTAGCCTATGTCCCTCTCCAAGGTCCCATCTCTATACTAATTAATTTGACAGAATAACTTTCGATTATAATAATAATCGGGATTACAGGAATGAATTGATCATACGTTAGCAGATGTGAAAGTTCATGTCTTCTTCGGCGGCAAATATGGTATTATAGTCAATCCTTAGCTAATTATTTACAATTTATTTTTAGCCTAGTCCGTCCCACTGCAAAGGCCTCCCTTCTCTCCTTTCACTGTTCCCTGTCTAGTGCCAGCTGGGTCCAGTCCCTACGATGATTATTTTCAGAACATCGAATATAATAGTTTCAGTTAAACATAGCTAAGAACACTCCCGACGAATTCACCTTTCAAACAAATGAAACAATATCAAAATCGGTTTATCCGTTCGAGAGCTACGATGCCACAGACAGACACACACACATAACGACACTTCAAGCTTACAACACCCCGTCGTTTTTGCGTCGGGGGTTAAATATACAAGACTTACCCAGCAAATATCTTCGACATCAATCTCAGCGTCAATATTAACAAGTAGATCATGTTCGGGGAAATATGGGGCGCCTTCCTCGTCGCTGCCGAGACCGCACAGAACGCTCACGTAACGCATACTGTTCTCATCACGACGTAATTCCGCCCTGTTTGACGGGTATATCACGGTTATTTTTCGTCAATTCTAGTCGGTAATGGTCTAAATTATTTTGCTCCTCCCACGCGTCGGATCGAAAATACAAACTTTTAAACAGTCGGTCTTCTAACTTTTACGCCCACAAAGGATTATCACTCCTTTAGTGGGCGCTAAAGGAGTGATAATCCTTTAGAAGTAATCACTATTTGATTGGTCAAAACAACTAATCTTTATAAATACTAGCTGTCCCGGCAAACGTTGTTTTGCCATTTACAAGGAAACAAAATAAAAAATAGGTAGTAACCGATTCTCAGACCTACTATATATAATATGCATATAATATTTCATAAAAATCGGTCAAGCTGTTTCGGAGGAGTATGGTAACTAACATTGTGACACGACAATTTTATATCTATACTATATTTAAAAGAATTTATATAGAATTAAAAGGTATCGAACCTATAATCGCCTGTACCAATCGAGTGTTTACTGTAACCAAATAATTAAAGGCAATAACAGATGTTACTAGATGTAATGTTACTTACGCAGGACAGAATAGTAGAGCAATCAAAGCCGGCAGCCCAGGTATGTTTGGCATCTGTGTGGTGTGTCGAAGTGTCAACTTGCCGCTGTTCTCACTCTGACCGACATGTGCTGCTACTACTAACCTAAGTAAACAAATATTTTGATATTACAACATTTTTTTGTGAATCACTATCACTACATAGTATAAAACAAAGTCGCTTCCCGCTGTCTGTCCCTATGTATGCTTACTACGCAACGGATTTTGATGCGGTTTTTTATAGATAAGAGTTAAAGACGAAGGTTTTGGTATATAAAATAAAACTACCACGCGTACGAAGTCGCGGGCAAGAGCTAGTTATGAACATAAAATAATGCGTTTGATCTGCTTAATGGCTTACTGGTAATAGGTTTGCTATGCCCATAACATGAGTACTGTTTATAAAATAATAATAAAAACGGCCAAGTGTGAGTCGGACTCCCGCACAAAGGTTTCGTACCATTATATTGTTTTTAGTATTTGTTGATTTAGCGGCAACAGAAATACATAATCTGTGAAAATTTCAACTATCTAGCTATCGCGGTTCATGAGATACAGTCTAGTGACAGACATGCAGCGGAGTCTTAGTGAAAGGGTCCCGTTTTTACCTTTTGGGTACAAAACCCTAAAAATTGTAGAACATCCCATACTGCGCCATCTAGCCCCAAGCTAAGTAACGTCTAGTTACTTACTGAGGATGTCCTATAATATTTATTTATATATAATTGATAGGTTTCTTACCTCTCATAAGGTTCTTGTGGGTCTGTGTCTAGAAGCACAGAGTTGACAGAGTTCCACTCGATATGCACCATTTTCTCACGGCTCGCGTACATCAACGTATGTATAGACGACTCCAAAGGACTGTAAGATAATCCACATTTAAACCCTCAAAAGATAAATCTGAATAATAACAAAAGTCTATGAATAAGATTTTTGTTACTCTGTAGTTAGCGTGTTAGTTGGACTATGTATAGAAAATAGTGGGATTAAAAAAAACTATTTTAAATACGTATTTACTTTTTTTTCAGCGGATGACCACAATCACATCTGCATAATGATGGTAGGTGAAGATGTGGTCAAAGATGTAGCACACTTTCGCAGAAGATACCTAACACTAGCAACTTGAAAAACAGACGCAGGCAACTGATTCCAGTCCCTTGCGGTACGAATAAGGATATTATATTATAACTATTTTATATTATATATAAATATAATAGAAGAATATTCCCCTGTTAAGGTGTTAAACATAGGGTCATGGTCATGGCAGTTATAAGTTTAGTGCAATAAAAATATTTGCACTAGTGTCATTATCGAGGGAGGAAACAGTCGACTATGTTTGTATGGAGAGAGCCCCGGTACCCTTTCCCTTAACTAGCAATGCGTACTGTACCTATGTGGTCCCTTTAACAGCTGATCCTTTATACAGTCCTTGGGTGACGGAGCATCAAGTTCACGGAGTTGGTTGTAAGCGTGTTCTATCTGTTCCTTGTTATAGGCTCGCTTCTGGCCCAGGTTCAACTCGTTGGCAGTTTGACGTAGGTCATGGTTCATCTGGGTTATATACATAATACATTGGATGTGGAGTGCTAGGTAAAGTTGAGACCAGGCAGAGTGTTAAGAGATGTGATAGGAAATTATAAAAATAAAGTTGATGCGTCTCCCCTACTCTTTCCCGTTGAGAACTTTTTCATGCTCATCGCCCTCCCTGGACTAAGGAAGACGATATGCGCAAATAAAAATTACATCGGAGGGTCTCGCGGATCCCCTAGGCTACCCCAGGGGAGACGTTAAAATAACTATAATTTATAGTATAGTACTGTATTTATTGTTTAATATTATATATAGTTTGCCTTGAATGAGATTTCACAATTATTCATTATTACTCAATTCGATCGTTTGGTAGATGACAATTTAAAAACGGGATTACAAAACTGAGCTTTTGGTACTTTTAATAAAATCCAAAGGCCCTCCGTTAATTTGCATTGGACAAAATGATGAAAAATGTTAGTATTTATTTGAAGAAGGAATATTTAACTAAACTTACATATGTACTTAGAATGTGTAATGTTATATTGCAATAAACATCCAGTATTACTTACCTTAGAATCATAGCTTTCTTCGCTGGGTATAGCTAGCCCTCTCTTCAATAACTCTTGGTTAACATTTCTCCGTCCATTATTCGCTAACAGCTCTACAGAAACTACACCTTGGACCACAGAGTACACCTGGAAAAAATCCATATTATCACTTTCTGTATAGCACTTGTGGATGTCTTTTCTTGCAGCTCTGTGGCCGATAATGTGGCTATACTTTAGGATTCATTTAGTTCTATTTTCTTCTACATCAGATAGACGTTTTCTACAATTGAACAAAAGTTAGAATCAACAATTTATGTAAGCTTTTAGCCGCTACTCTTGTCCGTGTAAATGTTGAGTTTGCCAAAATCCTTTCTTAGTAATTTGAGCTTTGTGTTGATGTATCACTCAGTCAGTGGAGACTTGGAATTTTATATTTGTAGATGTTTTGGATAGCTGGGTACAGGGCGGAATAACCATCCTACTAATATTATAAATGTTAAAGTTTCTGTGTGTGTATGTTTGTTACTCATTCACGCAAAAACTACAGGACCGATTGCGATGAAACTCAGTATCTAGATAGCTGGAGACCTGGATTAACATAGGCTGCTTTTTATCCCGATATTCCCACGGGATCGGGTCTTACGCGGGTGAAACCGCGGGGCGCAGCTAGTTTTGTATATACAGTAGACTAATACCAATACTGACTGTACCTTGCCAATTAGACTTTCTTTGCCGACAAGGTCTCTAAAGCAGTGCAACGCTTGCAACGACCATTGTCCGTGTGCTTCAAGCAGCGGCGCGGGCGCAACGCCCGCTAGTCGACAGCGCATCGCCAGCGGCGGGCCAAGGGCTGACGGTGGTAACTCGCGGAGGTTGCCGACGGTAACTGCTTTTACTGTCCCATCGTCAATAAACACCACCTGAATAATGAAGAACATGGTTAAACGTGGAGTATGCCAATTTTTTTCCCGTAGCCTATCGCTACAGCTATAGCTACGTTAGGCAACGCTATGGAAAGTGAATAATTTTACTTCGCTGCCAGCGCCGCGTTAATTCAAGATCAAATTATGCTAATCTTTGTAACATGTATGATAGCGATTATTCAAAAAAATAGAAAACTCACACAATTATTTATCTTAAGTGAATTATGATGATACGTTTTTCTTTACTAAATTACACTTTACCGCTAATTTATTGATTACAGTGTTATCTTATATCTTTAAATGAGCAATTCTTGTATATATATAATTGGAATCTCGGAATCGGCTCCAACGATTTTCATGAAATTTGGTATACAGGGGGTTTCGGGGGCGATAAATCGATCTAGCTAGGAATCATTTTTAGAAAATGTCATTTTATTCGTGTTTTAAGGCGTTTGAGTAGTCCCAATTTAAACTGAAAAATATGACTCTTCCTGACATCTATTGGCGAACTACTAATACTATTTTTTGTGAGCAATAAAGTTATTCCAGCAGATGGCGTTGTTAAGTAACACGAAGTTAATGAGTGTTTGCTTTGAGGTTAGACTAAGACAATCAATGTTTATTTATATTATTTGTGTCTTCTTAATTCTAATATAATATCAAACTAATTGTACTCATGATTTTTTTCTTCAAATAACCAGTTCATATTTTTTTATTATTCTGTCGACTGTCGGTAAGATCGAAAAATATTATTCATATTTCATCACTTTATTAGTATGTAATTTGTACTTAAATATAATTTCCAAAAAACACAATTTATAAAAAAAAATCCAGGTACTTTTGTTGAATATAGTAACGTTATTTCAAGTTGCTAGATTTACTATGGCAACGACATGTTTATCAAATCAATTCGACTACTTTTATTTTACGTTTTAATGTTTTAAATGTTTAAAGCATCTTTTCCTGCTCAGCCGTCGGTCGGTAAGGTGGTTGGGTTCGACGACGCATACAGTAAGACCATTCCATATTTTTGATACAGTGTATTCTTGTCTAGTTGATTTGGTAATAAAAGGTGAAATGTGGTTCACTTCACCGTCCACATCAGTGGTTCATGTTGGAACCTATTTATCATGTTATTTACTCGTTATTTGTGTTCCAAACCTATTACCATCAAACTAAACTACCTAGAGATTTAGCTTTTATTTGCAAGAAGCCTTTTTCTCCAACATGTATGTATTTTTAACACGCCTTTATTAGTTTTCCTTTGTTTACATTACATACTCATTTCGGTTTAGGTACATGCCTTAGCTGAGACTAGATTATAAGACTGGATTTAAAATAATTTTCTTTTTATAATTAGTTTTTTTTAATCCCCGCTCTGATTCTGTATTATTTCCAGACGTACATTTATAGATAGATAGAGAATCGCTTCATTGTACCAAATGAATAACAAACACAAACAAAATTACTTACACTAAAATCGGTTTGCAGGCATATTTAGGTACCCCATTACTTAGCAATGTTTAAATCTATAGTTTGACATGAAATATGTAACTGCGAAAGTAGTGCCTTAATGAGGAAGTGTGAGCGTTGTCTGGTAGCGAAATACTGATGGCACTGTTGTATAGGCACTTACCTCAACCATATCTTTCTGCAATATTTTGACAACTTGGACCCTCTGTATTGAATTTTGATCCTTATTTGCCGCATAAAAGTCTCCGCACGTGACATGGCCCGTGTAAGCTACAAGAGAGCCGCTGTTCAATGCTTTACAAATCTTTTGGTATTCATATAATGTCGATTCATCGTCGTACGTCACCCAGAACTTGCCAACTGTTACCAACTGAAATTAAAATGAATGAAAAAGAAGTTCATACAAATAGGTTTAAATACCTACCTATATTATAAATTAAAATATTTATGCTGAATGTTTCAATCTATAATGGATTATTCAATAAACTCATAATGCCAATTATGTTACATCTTATGCACATACTTACATAATCTCTTTGCAAAATGTCTTAAAAACAAAGAGAAAATAAAAGGTACAGCGCATTCATTGTTTTTTAAATTAAACAATAGTTTAAAATAATAATATTATGATTCTGTTGTGTCCCATATCACGGGGCTATGGAGCCCCGGACCTTTGTTAGGCGCGCGTAGAGGCCCTTTACAGTAACAAGTTTAATAGCAAAGTATGATGTGGAAACCAAACTGGCGATTATCTCTATCCCAATACATATAAAATTCTCGTGTCGTGGTGTTAGTTACCTATGTGAACCTAAAAGGCTGAACCGATTTGAATGAAATTTTATATTTTTTTTTTTTATATTATAATTTTTTTTACATGGCAAAACAACGTGTGCCGGTACAGCTAGTCTACACTATAAAATGGAGCCAAGGACAACCTCCGGTTTGGATAGAACTATTGATAAAGTATAGGAGAAAATTACAAAATATTATTATTAGCTACCAAGGACGTAAGAGGTCTACTTGTGGAATAAAACCCGTAGGGAAGTACAAGTAGGTACGGTCGGCAGCATAATTGCAGACCCACCGTAGAGTTCTAAAATTACTATTATTGGAATGTTTTCATTCTAATAATTTTTGTTTAGTAAATTCATGAGTAAAAACTTCAACTAAAGCAGGTGCCTAGAATCTTGCTTGTGTTAAAATATTCATATAACAGCCGTTTTGGGGCTCTACGGTGGGTCTGCAATTATGCAGCCGACCGTACATCACTTACCGTAGAAATCCTAAGTGGAAAGTGAGTATCATCAATTTCCGGTAATCGTGGCACCATATTTTTCATAACGACTTCCGATCTCATCGCCTCTAATGCCGCTGCGAGGGCGTTAGCTTTTTCAGGTCTAAATTATACAAAAAAAAAATATTAAATATGGTATGAATTTCAACTTGCTAGATCCACCCGTTCCTGAGAAAATCGGTGGTGACACACAGACAGACAGATGGACAAGAAAGTGATCTTATAGGGGTTTCCTTTTTTACCTTTTGAGGCACAGAACCCTAACAATAGGTTTAATTCTGAAGTTATGCCACATACAGAGACGTTAGGGTCCTCGCCCACGGCGACTTTTTGTAGCGATGCTGTGTCGCATCGCGACTGTATCGATGCATACGCGCGACCGCGTCGCACGACAACGGGGAGGATTCGTCACAGGCTTTTTTGTGGCGATACTGAATCGCGTTTGCGCGAATCGGGAAAACGATTCAGTCGCGACGGTATCGCGACAGGATGGTGTTGTGTGGGCGAGGGCAACCAGCTAGCGACGCATTGTGACTGTATTGATGCGAACGCGAGACAGCATCGCTACATAAAGTCGCCGTGAGCGAGGGTCCTTAGTCGCATTTCAACGCGCTACAGAAGCGATGCCAACGTGCTACTAACGCGCTACAGCATCACGACTGTATCAATGTATTTTAAACGTAGTTAAAAAGTGTCCATGCGTTTGAATTGCGACAGTATCGCGTTTGCATCGCGACTGAATCGTGTTGTGTGTGGGCAAGGGTAAACAGCTAGCGACTGTATCGATGCGAACAGCTGACAGCATCGCTACAAAAACTCGTCGTGGGCGAGGGCCCTTATTCGTGCGACAATTCAAATTAATGAAGATACTCACGGTAAAACAGGGATTTTAATGTCCATCTTCAGCTGCCTCGCTTTGACGCATTTGTATACTGGAAGAACCACTTGGCCAGGTATAGTTGGATCCTATAAACATAATGTTGAATTTCCTGATAAGTTTTGTGGATACATACGGCTTAAAAAATAATATGGAATATCTCCTCACGAAATCGAATAAATTTCGCGATTTCAGTATTTTATTTAGTATTCACCCGCGTAACTCCAGATCCGGAATATCGAGACAAAAAGTAGTATGTTACTTGCAATGAATCAATGTATCCTCATACCAAGTTTCATCAAAATCGGTCCAGTAGTTTCGGAGCCAATTCGTTACAAATAAAAAAACTAAAAATCTTTCTATTTTATAGTATTAGTATAGAAGTGTAGATATGTATTTGAGTAAAACAGCAAGGAATTTTAAATTTTAAAGTCACCATGACTTACCCCACTCTTCTTCCTATTATTGCGATCACAGGTTAAATCATCATTGAATTGTAAGAAAACTTTCCTGTAAATAAACAAGTCCTCTTAATTCTATCACAAAGGAATTGTTAATTGACGACCTAGTTGGCACAATGGTCACCATGCCGGACTGCCAAACACAGGGTTGCGGGTTCGATTCCCACATCAGAGAAGTATTTATGCTTATATACTTGTCTGTGGTCTGGTTGTTTTTTATGTAATCTGCTTTCTATATATAATTCTACTGTACGTGTGTATGTCACTGAACTTCTCCTAAACGGCTGGACAGATTTGAATGAATTTTTTGTATACGTTTGGGTGGCGCCCTAGATGGTTTAGATTATTATTATTTTTTAATAACGGTTGCCGGGACAGCTAGTAGAATATATTTACAAAATAAAAGTATATAAGTAGTATATCCGTTGTCTAGCACCCATAACACAAGTCTAGTTACTTAACGTGGGTGTGGAATGTCCCGCAATATTTATTTTATTATTTATTAATGAAATCTATAAGTGAAAGTTCAATTTTTTGTCTTACTTGCTGTTCTTATCGAAAATAACGTGTGGTTCATCGCCGATTTGTTGCCGAATCGTTTTTTTAATGGTTGATGCGTAGATTTCACAGGGTTGGGCATCGGGGAAGTTCTGCAGGTACACCTAGAAAATACAATAAATCGATTTAGACATTATTATTTGAGCAACGATTTTTTTTACATATTTATGATGTATCAGGTCAGCGTTCGACCACTAAGTTGAGGATGCGGCCTAAGATGTAGCACGCTTACCAAATTGTACACGTCAGAAAAGTCAGATGCAGGCAACTGATTATATTTCCTTGCAATACGAATAAGGAATGAAAAAGTCATATTACATTCTTGTGGCAGTAACAAAATCAGTTTTATATTACACTAGCTTTTGCTCACGACTTCGTACGCGTGGTAGTTTGTTTTATTTACTAAAACCTTACTCTTGAATCACTATCTATTAAAAAAAAGTGTGGCACTCGGGGACTGCCGCGGTAAAGCCATTGCATCATGCGAGCTTCGTACAGTCGTACCATATACATACACGTTAAGCGAACGCTCGGTCGAGCTACATGGTAGGCGGGGTGGGGGGTGTTAGGTTTTATTCTCGTTACGGAATTTCTTGATTCGGTCGCCCCGCTCATAGCCCGCGTTAAAAGGTATGCAATAGCTTAAAACCGCATCAAAATCCGTAGCTTAGTTTAAAAGATCTGAGCATACATTATGGACAGACAGGGGGAAACGACTTTGTTTTATACTATGTTGTGAAGTGATAGTGAAGATCTAAGGTGGCAGAATAGAATACCTGTATAAATACGTACCGTATTTCTAGGATCGAGTCCTCCAAGAGTCCGCACCGCGTCACGTTCTCGTTCATCGTCCATTGATGTTTGTATGAAGTATTGGGGATATAATGCTCCTGCTATCACCACCTAAAACAATTACCTACTTTAGATACGAGATAGATAACACACGGATAGACAGACGGACAAGAGAGTGATCTTATAAGGGAACCCTAAAAACACTATTTGGAGGTATTCAGGGGATCTACGATCGGCTCAGTGGCGCCATCTATAGGTGAGGAGGCGAAGCGTCACCACAACTATAATACACACACCATGTATCACATTGTGCGCAGAAATTAAAACTGTGCTACAATTAGCTTCAAACCTACACTATTAATTATAGGTATAAATACCTATAAATGTTTAATTATTTTTATATTTTTTAGGGTTCCGTACCCACGTGATAAAAACGGGACCCTTTTACTAAGATTCCGTCTGTCTGTCTGTAACCATCTGTATCTCATGAACCGTAATAGCTAGACAATTGAAATTTTCACAGATGACGTATTTCTGTTGCCGCTATAACAACAAATACTTAAAATCAATATAATGGTACGGAACCCTTCGTGCGTGACTCGCACTTGGTCGTTTTTTATATTTTTTTAGAAATCAATGTTAGACATTAACTATTTTGATTAATGATTTCTGTATATGAATTGGGTCAGTCCACATAAAATACAGTGAATGATTACCTTCAGCACTAAAGGTATTTCATATTTAGCCCAGGGCGAGTTGTCCTTATTCGGTTCAATACCCTCCCTGGATAACCTCCGTCTCAACTCCCGAACCATGTCATCCATTTCTTTGAGCGATCGGACTTGTACGTAGAAACGTCGAGCCCAATGAAATTCGCTATTGCCTTGTTGTTTGAAGTAGTTTTGTTGTCGGAGATGATTCCACACCTGAACAGAATCAAATATTTTGATTGTGTTTAAACTAAAGAATGATGGCAACGCAATATCTAAGCATCGAAACAAATAGAAAAAATATAATTTAAATTTTTCTAGATTATAGTAAGATTGATAGTATGGACGACCCAGTTGGCACAATGATCACCATGCCAGACTGCCAAACACAGGGTTGCGGGCTCGATTCCCGCCTCAGGCAAGTATTTATGCTTAGATATTTGTCTGTGGTCTGGTTGTTTCTATGTATTATAAGTATATATTTACAAATGAAAAGTATATAAGTAGTATATCCGTTGTCTAGTACCCATAACACAAGTCTAGTTACTTAGCTTGTGGCTAGATGGCGATGTCTGTAATTTCCTGCAATATTTATTTTATTTCGTGACTAGATGTGGGAAAAAGATATATTTTTATTTAAAGCATTTAAGGAGTTTTTCATTTTTTTTCATCAGAATCTGATGCTATTACACATATAGGAACTTCAAGAACCTAACCTCCTTGCAAACAAGTAGTTTTTGTTCGAAGTTTTGCCGCTATTCTTTGATGAAAGATAGCTAAGAACACAAAATAATGTAATGATTCATTTGGCAGCTACGATAGCGCGCGTACAAAATAGACATAAAGGTAAAAAAAAACATTCTAGGGTTGTTATTAAATAGAATAAATGAGCACCGTAAGGCTCTGAACTAAGAAAGCAATGGGAAGAAAGTCCTTGGATTATGATGAGGGATATTAAATAAAAATAGGAGTCATCGATAGCTTCGGCAAGAATGGCTAATCCTCGTTCTAATTAGTTAATATCTAGCCTGCGACGTTACTTGACCGCGTGGCGTGGTGGGTAACGCAACCACACGGTAAGTGGGAGGTCGCAAGTTCGAGTCTCTTTTTGCAACATTTTTCCTTCAAGATATTTCTAGGAATCGAACTGTCTGTATCAATAAGTTTAATTAATAATAATTAATTAATAATATCTCACTTTGTAAACATTTAGGAAAGCGATGCAGTCGCTCATAGATCCATCGGCCCAAGTCAGTTTAGAATTGTAAGCATTCAGCCTTTCACGGAATGGACTACTGAATACGTTCTTTACAGTCATTGCAGCAGCTGGAATAATGAAGGTAATTAAACGAAAATAAAAATAAATTAATTCAAATAAATAAATAAATTTAATAATAGATAAATTTCTAATAAACAATAACAGTTTTAGGTAGGTATTCCCAAAAACAGCATAGCGGTTTTGGCAAAGTTGGACGAATCATGAGGCGAAATTAGCAGGAAGCTTTATATGCAGCTGGTCTGATTCTAATGAAATCATCTTGGAAGTAGAGGAAAAATATAAAATTTGATAGGCAAATCCAAATTCCAAAGCCTTTTAAATGTTTGATAAGCAGAAAATCGTATTCAAGCTGTGTTGTAACTATTAAATAGAACCCAAAAATCGATGGAGTGCAAGGATAAAGAACCTGTGGTACTAAAGTCAAACCTAATACATACCCATAATAATAGTTTCATCAAGACATCCAAAGATGTAGCCCAACATAATGAGCTTCGATACTTTGACGTCAACCGGTAACTTCGCCATGATACGGCCCAAGTAAGTTATGTCGCCGTCGCTCGATGACCATTCACCTTCAAGCATCTTTTTTAATGCACCAATCTGTAATAAATAAAACGTTCAATTCACTTACACAGTTTACAGAAACATTAATATTTTTGAACAATGTAAACAGCGCCATCTACTGCCATGCTAAGCAACTAGGCTTGTGTTATGGTGGCCGAATAATGGGTAGAATACTTAGATAGTATCATATACAAACACCCAGACCACAAACAAATATCAAGAGACAATCAGACTTCAATGTATTTTTTTTTACGGTTTGTAATTTAGTGATGTGGTAATGTAGTAAACAGTATCTTAATCGATTATAAGTGAAACAATCATTTATAAAATCAATATCGGTTGAGGGAAAATAGAAAAGTAAATCTGAAATGGAAAAAAATACAACCTAGCCTCTGAATTGGCCAGCAGAAATTTAGTTCTGAAATCAGTGGCCTCTCAGGACAGCGGATAATACTAAAAAACAAAAAACCGGTTACCTAAATAAAAAAACACGGTTATTTTTAATAATTCAAAATATGCCGAAAACCCGGTTTTTCTGTTTTGTTGAAACCGGTTTGCATTCCCTAGTATGGGCAGACTTGTGGCTTCTGTTTATAGTTTATGTTTACCTCCTTAAGTACAAGTATAGTGCGATGTATATTAGACATGTCCGGTGGGTCCATGGCCAGCGCAAGTATGTCACTCGGAGGGCCCATGTCCAACATTTTGGCGAGCAGCACAAGCCTATCAAGTGGACATCTTTTAATTTCCGGGATGCCTTCGGGGCGGAATGTTTCCTGAGAATAACATTAATGATATGATAAATCTTGCGTTACAACACTAGAATAACATAATCAACGAAGTTCCATTTTTCAGTCACCATGTAAAACTCACATAAAATCTCTCATAAACAAGCCTATACACCCTTCCGTCCCTGACTCTGCCCGCCCGGCCGGCACGCTGTTCACAGTTCGCTTTAGAAGCCCAGCACAGTTCCAGAGAAGTGAAGTTGGTTTGATGGTCTGCCACTAGTGTCTTCATAAGGCAGTAGTCGATTACTGAAAGAAGAAAAGTATAAAATTATAAAAGTAGTTTTATAAATCTAAGACTCTGATTGGTTTAGGGGCACAAAAGGTCCACTATTGAACTTGTTTCACAAAAAAAGGCAGAATCGCAGACCTGATAGTTTGGCTGTAATTGCGAAGTTCAGGGTGAAATCTGATTTTAACTAAAATTTCACTAAAACCCAAATAACTCTTGAACCACTAAATATTGCAAAACATACATGGAGGTTGAATCGATAGGCACTGAGGTCCCCCACCCCCCAGCAACCGATGATCCACCCCCCTTGTTACACCGTGTTTATGGCAGCACGAAAACTCAAGGTCTCAACAAAACCATTATATTATCCTCACCATATTTGATATCGGGAACAGTGATAGAGCTCTCAGCGATATTCGTAGCAAGAATAATCTTCCTGTGTCCGGGCGGCGCTCGTTGGAACACTCGTACTTGTTCGTCCGCAGTTATAGTCGAGTGTAAAGGAAGCACCCACCATTTGTAATGTGTACAATTACGCGAGCTAAACAGATACATTCAGTACAATTATTTTTATAATATTCTAAACAACAAATTTATTATGAATTCATAATTTCACAATATATTTATTAGTAACTAGCTTTTGCCTGCGACTTTGTCCGCGCAGAAGTCGATGGACCATGGAATCACGTCGTCCCATACAAACTTTGCCCCCCTTTTTCACCCCCTAAGAGTAGAATTTCGAAAAATCCTTTCTTATCGGATGCCTACGTCATACAAAGAACACACCCTCCAAGTTTCAGGTCTCTACGATCAGCGGTTTAAGCTGTGCGTTTATCCGTCAGTCACTCAGTCGTTCAGGCATAGGTCTCTCTACTCCCCTTCCATATTTAACGATCTTCTGGAACGGATGGCCAATCTGTCTTTTTGTCCATAATTGTCTCGCCACCTTCGGCGAGACAATTGATCCAAAAAATTGTTGGTTTAGCTCAAAGTTCTTCCGGCGTATGGCAGATATGGCCGGCCCAATTTTACAATACAAAATAATATTAAAATACGCCGTTTAGCTAGAGCCTCCTCATGTGGCATCGCCCTGAAAGTCTGGTGATATTTCCTCTCTGGATAGTCAGGCTCATCTTTTGAGTGAAGAAGCCTTCCATTTTCCCAACGCCACATTGAGACGTCCCGCTAGGTCTTTATTATTTTCATTAATTATACCTAGTTTAAAACGGTGACTTTAGAGACTTGAACTTTGGGCTTGGAGCGACAATGTAGCTAAGATAAATAATTAAAGCTAGACAATAATTAAAATAACCAAGATTCTCAAATGCCTTTTTATCAGCAATTCAGCATAATTAAAAAATATGCATTTACTTTTTATTTGTCAGTTTTTCTCAGACAATCAGGATTGTTTAAGGCTATTTATGCTGCTAAATGCAACGCGCCAGAAATACCCGTCGATGACAACTAACATTGTTGATTGTAACGAATGTGTTTTGTTTCTCTTAAAGTGCTGAGATGGAATTGTTAGTTATATTTACCGATATTTTGAGGTAACTTGGGACGAACATTCCTTGTCATTTCAAAGTTAGATTAGTTTTAAATCTTAATTTTAGGATAGCTTCAAAACTATCGGGAACTTTTGGTTCATAGTCACACCAAAATGTCAGTAAAAATATCACTAATTCATCTCAGCACTTTTGAGAAAAACAAAACACATTCGTAACACTTAACAATTTTCACCGACGAAGGCGACGAAGTACGCTGTGTAGCAACGTCATTGGCGTATGGTTGAGAATATGCTTGAGAACGAACAATACCACTTACCGGTACTTCATATCAGTAAGACAAGAATACAGATCTTCAATCTCGTTTATACCAGGCAGGAATATGAGAACGGATGGTAGATCGACATCAGATGGATCCGTGTAATCGTCTTCTTGCTCGTCTATGGATTCAAATGCTTCTACCAGGTTCACAACCATGTGATGCATTTCAGGTTGAATCATGGGCTCGTTTGCCTTTGGCGTGATATCACGGAGTTTCTTAAATGCAATTAAATATTTACTTAGGATAATTCATAGATACAAGATAATGATTTTGCAGGACATTCTTGTTTATGACAATTAGAAGTCATGATTAACCATATTTTTAGGGTTCCGTAGCCAAAAGGTAAAAACAGGACCCTATTACTAAGGGCCCAAACTACATTACGCGGGCCCCGCGACGGGTCCATACAAAATCGCACTCGGTGGGCCACAGACGGGTTTATTTTGTATGAACCCGCCGCGGGGCCCGCGTAACGCAGTTTAGGCTCTAAAACTTCTTTGTCTGTCCGTCCGTCCGTCCGTCCGTCTGTCTGTAACTAGGCCGTTTAATAAAACTTACCATAGACGCCAATCCAAGTAAAAGTTGGTATTGGTAGTTTAATCCGTTACTTTATAAAAAAATAGTGTAAAGACAGTAAAATTTTTAGCTAGTCAACAGCGCAACGGTGTCACTGGCGTTCAAAAGGTTAAGGTGAAAGGGTACCGGCGCTCTCTCCATACAAACGTAGTCGACTGTTGCCTCGAAAAAAAACCAAGACATAGGGGCATGATCATGGCAGTTATAAGTTTTATGCAACAAACATATTTGCTCTAGTGTCATTATCCAGGGAGGAAACAATCGACGTTTGTATGGAGAGAGCGCCCGGTACCCTTTCCTCTTAAACGTATTTACTATTTGTTGTTTAAGAACCTATTGAAATTATGCTATGAATACTTACATTGCCCATCTTATTCAATTGGTCCAAATAGAACGTTTTGACAGTAAACACATTTTCATTCTTATCAATGCATATGGTGTTCGGTAACTCCGCTTCGGTATTAGTTACCGTGAAGTAATTGAAAAACGCTTGGGCATTGAAAGTAGCTGACATCATAACCACTTTGACTGGTTGGGACACTGTATATAGTAATTTTTTAACGACCAGCAGGAGAAAATCCATTTCTTGACCCCTTTCATGAACTTCGTCAAGGACTATGTGGGTAAATTCGTTCATCGTCTTATTGGCCACTGAAACAATTAACATTTACACTGTAAAACTTTCTTATGAGTTACACTCTTTGAAAAGCTTTCATCCGCGACTACATCTGCGTAGGAGTTTAATTTTCCAAAATTATGCTTAAGGCTGCTTATGCTGCCAAACGCAACGCGCCAATAATACCCGTCGCTTACAACTAAAATTGTTGATTGTAACGAATGTGTTTTGTTTTTCTCCAAAGTGCTGAGATGGAATTGTAGGTGAAATCTTTACCGATATTTTAGAGTAATTTCAGACAAAAATTCCTTGTCAATTTAAAGCTAGACTAGTTTTTATTCTTAATTTTAGGATAATTTAAAAACAATAAGGGAATTTTTGGCTCAAAGTCACACCAAAATGTGGGTAAAGAACCTACAACTCCATCTCAGCACATTTGAGAAAAACAAAACACATTAGTAACAATCAACAATGTTCACCAACGAAGGCGACCGGTGCCAGTAGTAACTATTTAGTAGGTTGTGTACCAAGGTCGTTGGCGTATGGACCCCCCTTAAACTGTTCATTGATATAACACTCAGTCAGGATTTTAAATTTAATATTCATAGATCAAAAAATATGAAGTCTTCACTGATTAAATGCTTATTGACTGACTCACTTATAGATTTACTAGCTGCGCCCCGTGGTTTCACCTGCGTATGTCTCGATCCCGTGGGAATATCGGGATAAAAAGTAAAAGTAGTAAAAGCCTCTATGTTAATCCAGGTTTCCAGCTATCTACATACTGAGTTTCAAAGCAATCGGTTCAGTAGTTTTTGCGTTAAGGAGTGCACACACAATAACATACAAACTTTCACATTACATATATTAGCAGAATAAATATAGTAACAAAGCCCTGACGGACTGTTTTATAAATAAATAAATAGTAAATATTGCAGGATATTCCACACATCGCCATCTAGCCCCAAGCTAACTAACTAGACTTGTGTTATGGGTGCTAGACAACGGATACACTTTTCTTTTGTAAATATATAATTATAATACATAGAAACAACCAGACCACAGACAAATATCTAAGCATAAATACTTGTATGAGGCGGGAATCGAACCCGCAACCCTGTGTTTGGCAGTCCTGCATGGTGACCATAGTGCCAACTGGGTCGTCAAGATTTAAGGACAGATTGGGTTAAAATTATCCACAGATAGCTATTATGACGTAGCATCCACTGAGAAAGGATTGCAACCACTACGCGATTGAAGTCGCGTATGAAATCTACTTCTAAATAAAATTCAAGTTGTATACCTAGTTTTTGGAGCAAAACTCCTGTTGTAACATACATAATTCTTGTGTCCTCTGATGTATGGTTGTCTAAACCCACCTAGATAAAAACATGAACAATTAAGAGATTTAATAACAAAAAACCGGTCAAGTGCGAGTCGGACTTGACCGGTTTTCGGAAGGGTTCCGTACCATGATGTATGGGAACCCCACTTAAATATTTGTTTTTTCTGGAGTCCAACCATTAATAAAAATCAATAAATAGGTTTTTTTATATTATGATTATTTCAAAAAAAATCGGCAGTGATAACCATTGACTGGAGTATGACAAAATATCACAAATAATGAGTACTATAACCACCTGTAAGGATATTACGGTTTTCCTTGCCGTTTAAGAGATAATTAGGTTTTTCATACAAGTTTCATACAAATTTTTCGTTAAAAAATTCCTTTGTTTTTGTGCAGTATTAACTCGGGTGTCATTTTTGTATATAGTTATAACTAATAGAAGCCATATCCAGCAAAAAAACCGGCACTTGAAAATTGAAATTCCTAAGTCTATAGAAGCCGATTTTTAGCCCACCGTGCGACGTCGATGTGCGCGCCTCACAATGGGCGGAATTTTGAGCCTGCCTCTCATAGAAAATTTGAAAATTCAGGTTGTTTTTTCGTGTGTTTTAAGTATGCAGGATTTTTGAGGCCATCAAGCCATACAAAAAATAAGTGATTCTGGATGTATTTAAAAAAATAACAAAGTCATATTTTGTGGTGTTTTAAAAAAATAACATAACCAGAATTAATTATTTTTGAATGTTTTGATGTCCCCCACAATCCTGCATACTTAAAACACACGAATAAAACAACTTAATTTTTCAAAAATCCTTTGAAAGGCGGGCTCAAAATTCCGCCCAGTGTGGGGCGCGGATCGGCATAAGCCGACGTGTTGGCGTGAAGCCGACGCACTTATCGCGGTAGGGCACCTGTTTTTAGTATTTGTTGTTATAGCGGCAAGAGAAAGTCATCTGTGAAAATTTCAACTGTCTAGCTAAGCTATCACAGTTCATGAGATACAGGCTGATGACAGACAGACAATAAAGCTTAGTAATAGGTTCCCGTTTTTATCCTTCGGGTACGGAACCCCAAAGACTAGCTGCGCCCCGCGGTTTTACCCGCGTAAGTCCCGATCTCGTGACCAAAAGTATCCTGTCTTTCTCCATCCCTTAAGCTTTTTGCAGTCGTTTGACCGTAAACAGGTTAAATACAAACAAATAAATAAACAACAAACTTTTGGATTTATAAGGTACTTACGAGTAATAAGGGTTTTTTAGATCATAGCGAATATTTACCTAATGAGTAGGTTTTCTATTTTTACGATTTTTTTTGTGTTTGGGTGGCTGGCCCTTATTACCCTGCAAATACCTCAGTAATAGAAAATATATAATTACTTGATATCCAACTAAACCGCCAACATCCCACCCCCGTTCCTGAGCAACTCTCTTAGCTATAGATATAGCAGCGATACGCCTCGGCTGTGTAACGATCACCTTGCAAGGCTTGTGTCTTTGGTAACAATCGTCCAATATCCACTGTGGCACTTGAGTTGTCTTACCACATCCTGTAGGACCCTCTATTACTGTTACTCCAAAGCTGTGTATGGCATTTATTATCTGAAACAGAACATTATTATTTTAGAGACATCCCAATGAGCTGCCGGCGAATCTCATTACTCGAACCTACAAGAAAAGAGTAAAAAGAAAAGACATTCTGGACTAGAAAAGCTCTAACTACAAAAGGGGAGCTGCCTTCACTGGAAGGCACACTCGAACCCACACAACAAAGCCTAAATAATCGTAAATTAAACTAGGGAAGAAAAAAAACGAAACAAGCACTCTTTTTGGGACACCCTTGGGTACTAGCAGCGCTCCGCGGTTTTAGCCGCGTAACTCCCGATGCCGTTGGAATATTGGGATAAAAAGTAGCCTATGTTACTCCCAATTAATCAATGTATTCTCATACCAATTCATCAAAAATCGGTTCAGTATTTGCGGAGCCTATTCATTAGAAGCAAAAAAATCTTCCCTCTTTATATATTACTCTAGATTATACTGCAAACAAGATAAAAATAGATTTGGCAGAAGAGCGGTGTTGGCTTAGTGGTAGAAACCTCGACTTTCATTCTGAAGGTTGTGGGTTCACATCACGGCCGGCTATGCACAGATGAATTTTTCTTAAATTTATGTGCGCTAATTGACATTGCTCTTACGGTGAAGGAAAACATTGTGATGATACCCGCTGCTTAGGGGGCTCCAGAAGTATTGACAAGTTCTTTCCTTCTGGACATAGTCAACTAAGTTGAGGGCTGGGCAAGCCTACTTCATCCTCATGCAAAAAGGACCCAATTTAAAAGGGTCTAATATCAGAAAACAGCCTGTTTACAAGTATAAGTAAGTTTGGCAGTTAATATAACTCACTTGAGATTTGTAATTATTTATAGCCAACTTATTCGTGTCCTCCTTCCTTTTGAATGAATATTTACTATATATTTCAGTCATGGCTTCTTCAGTTAGCATTATATTTGAAAGAGACGCACCAACTGACGTCAGATGTTCTAGAGAATTCAGACCTTGAGCTTCATTATTCTCCTGTTGCTTTTGCATAAACAGTAACTGATTCTGAAAATAACATTATTATTAGCAATTTGCTGAGCCCTGCAGTTGTACCCACGTCTGATAAAAAATAAATTATTAATATTGTCGATTTTAGGACACAGCAACATCAAGCCCCAAGCTAAGCAACTAGGGTTGGGTTATGGTGGCTAGATAACAGATATAATACATATAAGTAATTGTCTTTTACAAATATATACTTAATTTACATACAGAAACACCTACACTAGAAACAAATCAATCTTATTTTATACATTTCTGTTTTCTTTTAAGTTTTTTGAATAAATTTATTTTTAAATATCAACATAAATACCTATTTGTTTGAGGTGGGAATCGAACCCACAACTTTCTACGTAGCAGGCAGGTGTTCTCCTGCCGCGGTGCATAGGTTGTCCCCAGGGATTATCTTAAAGCCTGTATGGTATTCTAGGACTTCAGATATCTACATATCTTTAATTGCAATTGGTTCAGCCGTTCTTGAGTAACTAACATGATTTTGTTTTAAGACATATAAATATCTATTTTTTTGGTATTTAAAGCACCTAATACCTATTTTACTAATTGCACCGTGAGGGAATGGAATAATTTGCCTGAGTCTGTCTTTCCTGACATGTACTTACAATTCTTTCTTCAAATCAAAAGGGAACATGTTTCTTATAAACTTAAAACCTATCTTAAACCGCATTGTCAATAATAATAAAACAATACATCAACTACTTATAGTTTAAAACACCTACTTCATAGTACATTACGGTTTCCCGTTGTTTCACTTCGCGGGCGTAATCAGTTCCACTTGGTACGACGGATCTTGTGTGGTGAGCTTTCTTGCTCTGGTCACTGGTGGGATCCTCTTTAGCAATGCAAAGACCACCGGTCAAGGGACCTCGGAGTTTTATCATATTTTCCTTTGACGGTGCCGGGCTGTTGAAAAATGCTTTCAACTCGTCCATTTTTGCAGATGTAGCAAATCTAAACAAAGTTTTATTTTTATGTTTCGCAAGGGTAGGTTCTTTTTTTCTTAACACAAGCAGGAAGATACTTACCACTGTTTGTAGTATTGGATGAACCTATTTGTTGAATATTCTTGATTTTTAGTTTCTTTTCTTCAGTTTTCTTCACACAATCACAAAACAAGAAATCCTAAAACAAATTGTTTTTTTTCCTTCCTATTAATGGTTTTGCACGATTTGTGCATATAGCCAGTTTCAACTATTTTATTATTTAAAAATGTTTTACATGTTTTTTAGAATACATTTAAGGCCCTTAGACCAACTACACCCAAGTTTATTGCAATTAATGTAAATAAAACTGCAGCAGGGCATGTTCTAGGGTAATTTCCGAAAAAGCCGAGAGTCAACAAAAAACCAAGGAATACAACTCTAAATTTTTTGAAATGTTTTATAAATTTTCTATTCTGTGGGTCCTGCTGTCATCTACTGCCGCCCTCGCCGCCGTATTCCCGAACTATACTTCCGGTTCTGAGTTCTTTCTGCATTGGCGGTATCGAATAAAAACATGAATTTAACCCCCGACGCAAAATCGAACGGGGTGTTATCTATAAATCTACTACTCGTATTAATTTTTTTACAAACATTACTTCCAATCTCATACAGACCATGCTTTGTGTTTTTTTTTCTATAAATTATCGATATATAGAAGGAATCAAGACGAACAATGTCTTCACATAAACCTCTGGCTTAGCGTCTTGGAATCGGAATATTCGAAGAAAGTTGTAATCTCAGGGTGTAATAGACTTTAGAAAATAGGCAATGAAAACCAAATGATGTATTTATTATTGTTTAATAGATAAGATAAAACAGACATAACAAAAATATTCAGATCGATGTTTGATTTAATTCTAACAATGTGTGTAGGTACAATCATCGTTCAAAAGTCCACCGGCACCTCAACGTTTACAATCCTCGTAACTTAACCTGTAAATCGAACCCAGGGTTGGTGGAGCGTGTGACGGTTTATACCACTCGGCCAACTAAATACATAGCTAACATGTTGAAAATAATAATCACACACTTTGATGTTTCTGTGTAACGTCTATCAGAAGAAGGTCGTAAGTCCAATACTTGTTGATAGTATTATGGTAGCAAACACCGATAGTTATGACGCATACTGTACAAATAAAAAGATAATATTTCGAATTTTTCCAAACTAGTTCCAAATCGCTCGGAAGATGGCGCTAGAATCTAAGTTCAGATTATCTTTGATCAAGAGATTTTGGTAAGCTAAAACATTGACAAAATCTCAAAAGCAATTCACTTTACTTCAATGCTTCACTTCGAGTTTGTCTTTCGTTCTATTTGATGTCAATTGTGTTTTTCATGTTAACTGTGTACTTACACATTTTAATGTTTCTTGGAATTAGTCTAAGTCAATCTATTTTTGTTCGGGATTAAGTACCAAAATTTACCCAAGTAGGGAATTTTCAAAGTCTAGCAACACCATTGCAAGCGGCACAGAATAATAAATTTGTACAAGTACAAGCGGTTCCTTCGGTAATGGTGTTCACATATTTTATTTCGAATATTCCCCAAATACTAGAACTATTTTTTTACAAGGTCCGGAGTACTAGTCCGGGAGCCAGTGACAGATTTTCATGACCAATTCCCTCCCGATCGAAACTTTGTAAAATGCATAAGGGACTTGTACTATGAATACTCGCGATCGTCAGCTGCGACTTGGTGGGTGGGGTGAGCAGTGGCAGCCTCCCACGCATGGAGATTTTTTTATAATTTTTCAGTAATTTCCTCTCAATTGAAAATTTATCAGAGTATAGTTTATGTAGTATTTTGAAAAAAAAATAACATAGTCAGCTGACCATTACACGGTGGATTATACGTCAGCTGGCTTTTTAATCAATAAATTGAAATAAAAGTTTATTAATTGATAAAATGTGCTACAATAAATTATTCAATAATTAATTTACTCATTTCCTCCAATATCAAACTTCATATTTGTTATCAAAACTCTCAAATCAAACAAACTGCCAAATAACTTAAGAAACGTTATTTCCTCCCGGATGACAATTTATCAGAGAATTGTTAAAATACTCTAGTAAATAATAAAAAAAATCAGCTAGCTGTAAGTCAAGGGAAAAGTCGTCACCTGATAAGTTTCAGTAGGTCATAGATGCTGTTGCGTTACACCTTTCAAGGTACCAGCTGACAAACTTTCCACTGAGATACAGCCAGCTGACATTAATTTTCATTCATAGTAGCATATAAGCGATCACCAGGTAAATTTTTAGTTGAGAGGAAATCATTGAAAATAAAAAAAATCATGTTCAAGGAGTCAGCTGACGTATAATCCACCGTGTTATGGTCAGCTGACTATGTTTTTTTTTTCAAAATACTACATAAACTATACTCTGATAAATTTTCAAATGAGAGGAAATGACTGAAAAAAATTTTTTTTCTTCATGCGTGGTAGGCTGCCTCTGCCCACCCCACCAACGGAGTCGCAGCTGACGGTCGCGAGTATTCATAGTACAAGTCCCTTATGCATTTTACGAAGTTTCGCTCGAGAGGAAATGATTGACCGAAAATGTACCTGGCTCCTGGACCATACTGTGACATTCTAAAACACACTGTATGTAGAGAGCCGATTTGCTCATGCACGGTTCATGAATAGGATATTATTTAACATAATTTTCCCAACCTTTTATGGACTAACCCCCCTTTATAAAAATTTCCAACGCCCTCGTTTACATAATATTAGGTACCAATTTTATATGTTCAGTCGGCTGCATAATTGTAGAGCTCCAAAACGGTTATTATAAAAATGTTTTCAATACAAGCAAGATTCTAGGCACCTGCTTTTATGGAACTATAAAGTCTTTTTACTCATGAATTTATCAAATAAAAATTATTGAAATGAAAACATTCCAATAATAGTAATTTTTTGTCTGAAATTATGCTACCGACCGTATGTTTACATAAAGATGGGCACTCCAGGGCTTGTTAATGTCAGGTTTCAAATTTAACTCATAATGCTCCAAAGGTGCTTTTAAGGTCTAAAAGCAACAGTTGCTTTTAAGGTCTAAAAGCAACTGGGGAGCATTATGAGTTAAATTTGCTACAACGAAAAGCTCCAGGGTCCTCTCGGGGGCAGTGCCACCCCTGTTGGAAACCTATACTTTAAACCAAAAAACTTTCTTTGGGTATTAACAGCATACCATATTGACTAGTTTACTATTCAAAAACTGCTAAGGTATATAAAGGTAATAGATATGTTTCATTATAATTTACTTAATTCATTTACACTTGAAATCATTTATTTTGATGATATGATATTTGCTGTATATTTTTTGTCCTTTCATAGCTTACACAGAGCTTGAATAAGTAGTTATATAAAACCGAAAAATCTAGAAACCGGAAACTTCTGGGAATTTTTCGGTTCTGAGATTTTCCGGTGTGTTTTAAAAATTGTTTACTGCGATGTTCGGTATCATTTTGTAAAGAGTATTTTTGATTAGGTAATTCGTAAAATGATCAATATAAATTAATCATTTTTACGAAAAAATTTACAAAAATTAACAAAAAACAAGATGGCGGGCCGTTACTTCGACATTGCTAATAAAACTAAAACATTCTCACTTAACTTTACGATGAACAACAAGTAACCTACGTAAATATTAAATACTTAAATCGTTCAGGACCAACCCACTTAATTTCTAAGTTATTCACAGTTATTAATATACTGGACGATTAATTAAAACATAAATAAACTAGAGAAAGCCAACAATGTTATTATTTGTGCTAAAAATACTTTATTATCTACAACACCTGGATACTAAGGTTCATAATAATATACTAATATCTATTCGAATGGCGGAAGAAGATATATTTGAAAAGTCAATACGACCACTAATTTAACAGCTAAATTAAGAAATTTTAATATTTATAGAACACAATAAAAATAAGAGATCTAAAAGATATAATAGATCTATAATATTAAAATGAATCGCTGAATGTGTTGCTAAGCGCAAATTTCGAGAACAGCTGCACCGATTTCGCTAATTCCATTTTTGTTGTGTTTATTATTGTGAGGAGAAGACTCCTAAGCAAGGAAAAATTTAAGAAAATGGCGTAGAACATTATTACGTGGGTGAAACCGCGAGGCGCAGCTAGCGTTTTAATTAAAAAAAGGTGTGGCACTCGGGGAGTGTATACGTGCATTTTAAACCGCCATCTATTACAAAGCTTGTGAAACCTACAAACTTTTGATAATGAGTCACACAGATGGCGTTATAATAAAGATTTAGAGAACTTGAAACATTTTTAACCTTTTTTTACTAATAAGAAGGGATTTTTCTCAATTCACAACACACATTCATTTTCATCATCATCATATCAGCCCATACACGTCCACTACTGTACATAGGCCTCCTCTATACGACTCCACAAACACCGACTACCCACAACCGCTACAATGTCGTTGGTCCACCGTGCAGCTGGTCTCCCAACACTCCGTTTCGCTTTGCATCGTGGCCGCCACTCGAGAACTTTTAGAATTCGATCCAGTAGTTCCTGAGATTAGCGCGTTCAAACAAACAAACAATCAAACAAAAAAACTTTTCAGCTTTATAATATTAGTATAGATTATTATAGATTGATAATCTATGATAATACTAGCTGCACCCCGATGTTTCACCCGCGTAAGTCTCGATCCCGTGGGAATATCGGGATAAAAAGTAGCCTATGTGTTAATCCAGGTCTCCAGCTATTTACATACCGAGTTTCATCGCAATTGGTTCAGTAGTTTTTGCCTGAAGGAGTAACAAACATACAAACACACATACATACTAACTCACAAACTTTTACATTTATAATATTAGTAGGATATGCTAAGATTTATAGACGAAATGCTAAATAGGCGAACCAAAGCTTGCGCTTATTTTATCTGTCTTCTAAGAATTGTGATATTTCTTCAGCGATAATGATTCCTATATAATTTAAATCATTTCCACCTATATAAGGATTCGTATCTGCGATATTTACAATGCAATAATCAACTCTATTCTTTGGGGCGAAGATTGCATAATGCCTGTTCAGTTTTCTTTAGATGGTTGTATGGACCAACCGAGGATACGGCGATCGAAGCCGCAGCTGAAAAAGTTGACATTCGTCGATATGTCTTCGGCCCAAGCCACTGATGTAACCATACGGCGATGACCCTAAAAAAAAAACAAGAAACATTTGACTTAGATAACAGTCTGGAGAGTTTTGGCGGGAACGAATTAACAACATGTCGTGCTGCAGTTTTATTTTTATGATGAAACTTAGTTGCAACCCGAGGTGAATTGTATAATTCTGGTGGAATGTTATTCAATTTAGTTCTGTGAAAGTGCACAAGTGTAGTGAAAGTAAAAATCAGTGTCACACATGAAGTTTCCTCGTTGCCTCCAAATCTCCTATTAAGGTTATGGTAAACTTGCCACCGCTTTACTATAGCCCCTGACTTGACGGACTATGACGACTTTGACTGTTTTGAAACACTTTAGGCTCGATTTATGAAAAATCGGGTCATAATTTGATGCAAAATATAACTTGACACTGGCTAAATGCACTAGCCGTGCGAAGCCATCATTAATAGAAAAAAACAGTCGCACTTTTGCCTCTATTTGTCAAACTCAAAGTTACTTTTACTACAAAAATCCGGCAAAGTGGGAGTCGGACATGTTGTATGGCAGCCCCACTTCTTTTTTTTTCTGTTTTTAATACCTATTTGTTGTTATAGCGGCAATAGAAATTCATAATCTGTGAAAATTTCCACTGTTTAGCTATCACGGTTCATGATATACAGTCTGGTGACAGACAGACGGACAGAGAAGTCTTAGTAATAGGGTCCCGTGTAGTAATAGGGTGTACCTTTGGGTACGGAACCCTAAAAACTGAAAGATGTCTATGACCAATAACAATAACGTTTATAAAGAAGAGCCTGGGATTACTGTAAAAAAATAGACGGACAAGAAAGTGATCTTATAAGGGTTCCTTTTTGGAACGAAGTTCCTTATCGCGCGTTGCGAAAGGGGGCTAGACGGAAAAAAATAAGACCAAAAGTCACTTTTTGCTATAATTGTAAGCCGTGTGGCGTACGCGTGTTTCTCTGTCTGTCTCTTTCTCTCTCATAGAAAGCAAGCAAGTTATTTCCGTTTCGTCTTTCTTCGTTCCATCCGGGTGTCCCTTGACAGCTCTCAAATTTTTTTTACCTTTTGAGGTATGGATCCCTTAAAAAACAATTCGAACTAACTTAGAAAAAAATAAAGCCTTAGCTTTATTACCTGTCTACTAGATCGCGGCAGCCTCGCGAGCCTCTGCCCCTGCAGGTCAAACAGCCGGACTTGTCGGTTGTCGTGAGGTATCGCTATCAATCCTCCGCTGCTAACTCCGACACGGTTCACAGACGAGTCTGATCTGATGGTGGCTAGCGCTGAACGCATGTTACGGACATCCCATACCTATAACAACATAATATGATTAAAACCTTCGAACTTTTGGCCTCTAGTTTTAGGTTAGTTCTTTTAAGGACTTCCCTAACATAAGTTCTATGAACTTAACAGAGGAGCTCCCACACCTTATGTTTTTGTCAATGTTTGTTATGAATAAATAATTATGTTTTATTTTTTATTTTTTAGTAGTCCTACGAGTACTCGGTGTGAAAATAGCGCCATTTAACGGATATTTACTGTTTTGTACCGCGCCACCTTTTACTGCAATTTCCAATGGACAAATGAAAAGTGTAACATTACAAACCTTAACAGATCGATCATCTGAACCGGACACTACTTTGTCTTCACGTGTGAACACGGCTGAAGTTACGCTCCTAAAAGCAAGACAAAATAATAAAAAATTAGAGAGATAAGCATAAAGATTTTTGCTAAGTAATTTTATTATTAAAACTAGCTTTGTCCGCGACTTCGTCCGCGTAGAAGTCGAAAATTATCGTATACAATCGTTGCCTTCCTTTTTCACCTCCTAAGGGATAGATTTTCGGAAAATCCTTTCTTATCGGATGTCAACGTCATACAAAGAACACACCGTCCAAGTTTCAGGTCTCTACGATTAGCGGTTCAGGCTGTGCGTTGATCCGTTAGTCAGTCACTCAGGACAAAGCATTTTATATGTATAAATTATATAAAAAATCTTACTCAGTATGCCCTTGGAAAACTGATACTGAATGGATAGGTTCACGGAAGTCCCACAGTCTGAACGTGGTATCACGAGATGCGGTGACGACGAGCCGCGAGCTGTGATGCGCTGACGCGTGAGTCAGCTCGTGGTCGTGACCTGACAAACATAATACATAAGTTTTAGGATACATAATATAATGAGATCCTACTAATATTATAAATGTGAAAGTTTGTGTGTGTGTGTGTATGTTTGTTACTCCTTCACGCTAAAACTACTGAACCGATTGCAATGAAATTCGGTATGTAGATAGCTAGAGGCCTGGATTTAGATATACTTACGCGGGCGCCCCGGGGCGCAGTTAGTGATATATAAAATAAATAAAGTTAAAATTAAAATATAAAAAGTAGCTTATATCACTCCCAATGAATCAATGTATCCACATACCAAGTTTCTTCAAAATCGGTAAAGTAGATTCGGAGCCTATTTAGTGCAAACAAACAATAAAATATTTTCTCTATGTTAACATATTGGTATAAAAGTATAGATGAATCCCTAAAGAGCGGTGTTGGCTTAGTGGTAGATACCTCGACTTTCATTCTGAAGGCCGTGGGTTCGAATCCCGGCCGTGCACCAATGTATTTTTCTTAAGAAAAAATTATATGCGCTAATTGACATTCCTCTTACGGTGAAGGAAAACATCGTGATGAAACCCGCGGCTTAGTTGGCTCCAGAAGTATTGACAAGTTCTCTCCTCTGGAAATGGTCGACTAGGCTGAGAGGGTAGTAGGTGCTGGGCAAGCCTACTCCATCCTCACGCAAAAAAGACCCAAAATAAAAAGGGTCTAATTGCGGAAAACAGCCCGTTCAAGTACAAGTAGATGAATTCCTATTTATCCGACTATGGCGAAGCCAAAAGGGAGGTTTATGTGTTTGACCGGTATGTATGTATGTATGTTCATCTGTTCTCACCTAACTTCAAAACTACTTACTATAATTTAACAATTGAGGTATCGTTATACTCTAATTCAATTCACGTCATCACGCGTGAACGACTTCTACGACGACTACTTATTTTTTCGATGTGTTTGTTATTGTCAAGAGAAGGCTCTTAAATAAGAAAAAGTTAAGAAAGTTGCGTAGATTTTTTTACGCGCAGCTTATTGATAATAATTATACAAACCTGTAAGTATCTGTAAACAATCTCCAGTCTCAACGTCATACAAATTAGCTGTCCTATCCCAGGACGCGGTGATAACGTGATCGCCGCCCGCCAGCCAATCAGCGGCCACTACGACGCCTTGGTGACCAATCAGCTCTGTTAGCGGCGTACGGAGTACTTCGGGCCTGTCACCGCCTTCGCCGAGACTTTCTTCGCCTCCACCTTCTAATTCTTCTTCAGATGATTGTCCTCGCTAAAAATAGAGACAACAATGTGTAGAATCTAGAAAATAGATGACAACTGAATACCATATGTAATTTGAAAAAAAAAACAAAATTACTCTACGAAGAACATACACAACCCAACTTGTTACAGGCTGTTTTTCCGCAACTTCCTTTTCCTGACTGACTGTACATGAATCTAAATGAATAAAAATTTGAATTATGAATAGTTCAACTTACCGGTAAATCCCAGTTAACAGCAGCTTGCCATACATGAGCAGTGTTATCCCCACTGCTAGTCAAAGCTATATCTCTACTCGGATGGAACCTGATTGAATTTACCGAGCCCACATGACCAGTATATTGCAGTAGACATTTACCCCATTCTACGCTCCATACACAGGCTGTATGGTCTGAAAGTTATAAAATAAAGCTATATGAATTATTAGTCAAAATATAAACTTTTGAAGTTATACTTTAGGCGCGTTATGAAAAAATGATGAGTGAAATTTTAAGATGCGCGCTCATCACTGTAACACAAAAGCAACAGGTTGAAGCTGCTCGCAAAATAAATATCAGACGAACGGACGGACGGACTGACAGACAGACGGATGGACGGACTGAAAGACAGACGGATGGATGGACTGACAGAAAGACGGACGTATAATTTCTCACGAGGGTACATAAGTAAGTACACGCAACAATTGTTTTAGATATAGGATTGAATACTTATTTCATTTATGCAATTCTTAGGATTTTGGAAAATTCCAACCCAATATGGACGAATTTTTTCAAAAATTAGTTTAACTCAAAAACCAGTGTCGTTTCCAACTCTTATATTGTGGGTTTAGCTGTCTAAAAATGCGCAGGAGGAACCCAATCGGGTGATTGTTTGATCAAAGTTAGCCAATGTCAAAATATGTACTTAAACAATTAAGTTACCAGCAGAAGCAGTTCCAATGAGCGCCTGGCCAGGTCTTGCAGATGAGACGTCCCAAATTCCATCCTTATGTCCAGTTAGCTCTCTGACCAATTGGCAACTGTATGTCGGAGCTTTGAAACTGGATACAATCTTACTTGTTTGAACTCTAAGCTTGTGACTTGCTTTTACTTTCTGAGAGTTGCTTTGGGTTACTGCAAATGATAGTTGAGATAAGATTGAATTATGCTTTTATTGAATTTTAGCTTTTATAAGGTCTTGACACTCAAAATGCAAGATAATATGTTTTATTTAAGCTTATTAATTATAATTAAGATATTCGACAAATAGGTGACCTTATCAAAGGGATAACAAACTTATAACACCCTGTTGTTTTTGCATCGGGTGTTAAAAATAATAATTGTTTTGAAATAGAACTCACATTTAACTTTAGAATTTTTTCCTGTTGCATCGAATTCAATAAAATCAACATTTTGTTTGTCTCCAATACAGCTCTCTCGTTCTAACTTCTCACTCAAGATATCTATTTTTTCTTGCACTGAAATGAAAAAATCAATTGAAATCAAACTTACAAACATACCTACTCTGTCTGAGTGACTGATTTATAATATACTAGCAGCGCTCCGCGGTTTCACTCGCGAAACTCTAGATACCGTGGGAATATCAGGATAAAAGTAACCTATGTTATTCTTAATGAATCAACCATCAGTTTCTTCGAAATTGGTCCAGTAGTTTCGGAGCCTATTCATTACAAACAAACAAAAAAATCTTTCCTGTTTATAATATTAGTGTAGATATGTAAGACTAGCTGCGCCCCGCGGCTTAATTCGCGAAAGTCCCGAACCGTAAAAATATAAAAAAGGAGTCAATCGCCTTCTTCAATAAATGGACTATCCAACACAAATAATATTAGTTTAAATGAGATAAGGTAACATTATTCTTGCCAACTTAAGTAGGTAAATAAACCAGTAGTATTTCGAAAAATGTTGATTTACATTCAGTTACTTAAGACTAATTTGCATTATATACTTGCCTAAGCTAGATTATGATAATCTGTGATAGTAGGTATTATTGCATGTTAAAATAACATTTGATTGTAATCTATAAATATAAAATTCAAAGTCCTGCAGGTTATATCAATGCACAGCTCAAAGCAATGAAGAGATGGGGCAAAAATTTGACTTATATATAGTCATTGACCTACGCCGATGTCACAAATAAAAGCTGTACAGATTTAAGCTTTGAAAGTCGATACAATCTTAATTGTTTGAACTTTGAGCTTGTAACTTGCTTTTACTTTTTGAGAGTTGCTTCGGGTTACTACAAATAGTTGAGATGAGGTTGATAATTCTTTTAATGAATGTAAGCTTTTAAACGAACTTTCAAACGGGTCCTGACATTTATTATGGAATCGCATAGTGATCTTTTCTCCTATGTGGACGAAGACACAAGCAAAAACATGATTTACAGATTTAACATTATTCAATTGGTTATAGAATAATATCATAATAGGTATTTCCAATTTCAACAATAACATTTTCTTTACTTCAATAGCAAGTACAGAGGTAGTATATTACTGAATAGGCCTTTGTGTTATGAATTCAGATAATGGTAAGAGCAGTTTTTTTTTTTTTTTTTTTTTTTTTTTTTTTTTTTTTTTTTTTTTTCTCTCCTTTTTTTTCTTGCGATCTGTCTTTCTTGAGACATTTAGCTAAGAGGTTATGTATGTGTTGAAGAAGTGGCTTGCATGGCGTAACTCCATTGAATCACCCATTTGTTTAGATTTTTCAGGTCATGGCAGCAAATCCTGCGGAGCTTTCCTCTTTAGCCGCTTAAACCCCGAATCTGAGGTCATCAGAGCGGACGCAAGGCGATTTGTATGGTTTGAGATCCGAGTTTTGTATGCTTTCATAAAGTTCTGTATTTCCTCTTTGACCGTCGGCATCTCCAGATCATGGTGTAGTTGGTTATTCGTGATGTACCATCACGAATAACCAACTAAGGTAAGAGCAGTAAATGTGTGAAGTAGGTAGGTGGTGTTTGGATTTTTGAAGATGTCATTCATAATCCTAACTAATATTATAAATTCGAAAGTTAGTTTATTTATTTCTTAATTCTCTCTTCATGGTCAAACGACTGGACCAATTTGGATGAATATCGCCATAGCGGTAGTTCAAGGAACGGAAAAGGACATAGGATACTTTTCAACCCGCGGGAAGTCATAAGTCCAGATACTTAGCTTGGGGCTAGGTGGAGATGTGTGGAATGTCCTGCAATATTTATTATTTATGTGGGTGAAACCGCAGGGCTGAGCCAGTTAAACTATTAAATGGTACATGATTTTGGAGTGAATACAACATGATAGCCATGTTGTTATTTGAACTAAGATTACATGAGTTTTTTATCTACTCAATGCAAATTATGATTCATTTCATGGACAGTATCTTTTTCCTCCTAATTTGTGAATTATGTTGATGCTAGATTCTGAAGCAGACTTCTGATTTCCAAGTTTAAGCTTGCAAGGTTATCTATTTCTTTTTATAAACTAATGTGAAAAATACTTTTAAACACAGATTTCCTCATCTGAGACTTGTAGTAGGTATGTATTGATTTTAACTTACAATTCAAGTTTTCTGTGTAGAGAAGGTCAAATTCCTTTTCAATTTGTGAAAACAGTTCGTGAAGTCGTGACCTGAACACTGGTGGAATTGATGATTCTGAATCTTCCATTTTCAGGTAATAGTTGGGTAATCCATCCGAGCCTTCCGTGAGGGCCTGGAGCCTTCGTTTGCTAGTTTTCATGGTCGAAAGGAGCTCAATAACGTTATAGTGTTCTCCTTTTACATTAGCATTACACAAAATAATGCAGGTTGACGATGAATAAATAACACTAACAGAACAATCACTGGTTTCCTGATAGAACAGTGAGATAGTTTTGTTATTTAAATTCTCAATAATTCTACAAAATACACAGAAACACACGAACTCGAAATAAACTTTTTGTTTTTTTGACATATGACATGTGACGTCAATTTTTTTGACGTTTCAAAACATTCACAGAATAAAAAAATATCAGATTTTTGTTCGTTCAATAGCTATAGCCTGCCGTTCGCGTGACGATTTTTTGAAAAACAGTCATCGTATTTTATCTATGGAAACTTTAGTTACAAATTAGATGACAGTTGGCATCACTGTGTGTCCTCAATTGGATCGATTGTCTATGGACTAGTGCTGCCAAATGCAAATTTTTGTAAATTTTTATAACTTTTGAACTTCTCTTAGGCCATGGTGTAAGCTATTATACAATAAAATTACGGAATTGCTTGATTCGGTCGCCGATAAAAGCTATGCAATAGCTTAAAAAACTAAGTTCTTCATTTATACGTCGCGCGTTGTCGTGGTAATTTACCAAAAATTAAGATTTACTCGCTCATATTTCACTTGTTCAGCCCCCTGATTCACAAACTGCCGAAAAGGTACCGAAACAAAAAAAAAAAAAAAAAAGACAAGGATTGTCGTAATATTCTCATAAACACGTCATAATATTCTCATAAATTCGCGGAAATGCAAGGAATATTGCGCTGAAAAAAATATATTGCTTTTGGCTCTAAGGCTCTGGCAACACAATAGAGAAGTCAAAAATGGCTGGTGAGTCGGAGTTGTTTGCCAACGTTTAGTGTTTATTTTATCACGAAAATAACATTAAATATGTTGTCCTCAGATCTTTACGCAAAATATAATTGTACTTATTGTCAAGAAGAAATTAATGGAGTTCGAGTAAAGTGTGCAGAATGCACCGATTTCGATATTTGTTTGCAGGTAAAGTAGCTTGGCTGCCATTTCTGTCTAAAGTTTTGGCGCAATTTTTAAAATTAGTCACGTAAACCTGCGCTACTTCATAATATAAATAATAAAAAATAATTTCATTTCAGTGTTTCTCCGTGGGAGCAGAAATTGGACCTCACAAAAATGATCACCCCTATCAATTTGTTGTAAGTTTCAAACACAAACTTTATGTCCATTTCAATGAAAAATGAACACATTTCACATAAATAAAATAATTTTAGGATTCTGGGGCCTTCGGTATATTCCTTGGTCGCACGAGCTGGTCCGCAAACGAAGAAGTGAGACTACTAGATGCTATAGAACAATTCGGTTTTGGGAATTGGGAGGACATAGCTAAACACATAGAAACAAGAACACCGGAAGGTATGATAAATTAGAAATACCTATTGTTTTTCTACTAAATACTAGTTGCGCTTTGCGGTTTCACCCGCGCAAGTACCGACCCCGTGGGAATATCAAAATGAAAAGTAGCCTATAGCCTTCCTCGATAAATGGACTATCCAACGCAAAAATAATTTTTCAATTTGAACCCGTAGTTCCTGAGATTAGTGCGTTCAAACAAACAAATAAACTCTTCAGCTTTATAATATTAGTATAGATATGATTAGGTACTTATTAATGACTAATAATATAAGAGCTAATATTTTTAAATTGTAAACAATATTGGCTTTTATATCAAATAGAGAAAAGAGAAAATTTAAACAGTGCTAGCAACTTTAATCCATGTTAGGATGCTGTAGTATCTGAGGCATGTATTTAATAGAGTAGGCTTGCCCAGAACCTTTGGCACCCTCTAAGCTTAGCCGTGTCTTTTAGAAAAAACTTTGTCAATACATATATTTATCTGGAGCTAACTATGCTACAGATATTAACTCGATGTTTTCCTTCACTGTAATTCTTTATTATATCTAAATAGTATTACTCTACCAAAGAAACAGTTGTTTAACATTCTCCAGAGGACTTTGAATTTTATATTCACACAAAACTAAATATATTAACCGAACATCATCTTTTAGATAGAAAAAAAAAACACTTTCAAATAGAAAAATAACAAAAAATCACTTTTATCTACTCACATTAGATCGGTGTAACAATCAGACGTTTTTAAACATTTGACATCAATACATTTGGACACTTACACATTAAGACATCATGGCATTTACTTTTCTTGGAATAACAATTTCATGTTTCAACAGAGGCAAAAGACGAGTACATAACTCGATACCTAGATGGGAGCATCGGTCGAGCAACATGGGGAAACATGGAGAGTACCACTCGGCCCTCATTGCACTGCGCAGACCGGGACGAGGGTCCGCTGGGACCTAGTGCGGTGTCAAGACTACCTCACTTGGCCGTCTCACCTGATGAGGCATCACAGCTTGGCTATATGCCTAATAGGGATGATTTTGAAAGGGTGAGCAATTATGTTTTTTTCATAGAATGGAGCCATTCAGCTTTTAACCACTATTCTATTCATACTGCAAGGGAATGGAATTGGTTGCCTGCATCTGTCTTTCCTGACGTGTACAATTTGGGGATCTTTAAGTCGCAAGTGAATAGATATCTTCTAGGAAAGCATGCTAGATCTTATCTGCATCGTCACCTACCATCAGGCAGGTGTGATAGTGGTAAAACGCTGACCTATCATTTGTAAAAAAAACAATTTTACACGATGGAAAGTGACGATTTAGAAAACTAAACATATATGATTGCTTATATTAAATTTTCTTTTGTAATAAATTCTACCTGTAATATCTATTTACAACTCTAACAATCTTATCAATTCTGGCTTTTATGAGGCAATAAGAAACAGCATACAAAATGTAGATTTCATTTGGTCCAACTTCTATGTACGATAGGTTAGAACATAATGTATTGTAATGACTGTAGAATCTTTGTTAATAAATAAATAAACAATTATTCAAGAACTAATAAATAGGACAAGGTATGTACTTGGTCTCTCATAGACCTACATCTACATCTACACTAATATTATAAAGAGGAAAGATTTTTTTATTTGTTTGTTTGTAACGAATAGGCTCGGAACTTGATCGGATTTTGATGAAACTTAATATGAGGATACATTGAGTTATTGGGAATAACATAGGCTATTTTTATTCCTATATTCCCACAACATCGGGAGTTATGCTAGTTGTAGATATGACAGAGATCTAGATTGTAACATGTTAGAAATTTAACGCTTTATATTATAGGACTCCAAGGATGACATACTTTCTAGCACTATAGTTTGGTGCCTATACTTGTGCTAGAAATGTTCATAACTTTTATAAAAATTCAATTTTATTAATTGCATGAATATTTTTTAGGAACATGACCATGAAGCTGAACAGTTGATATCAACACTAGCTCTAAATCCAGAAGACGATGAGTTAGACATTGGTAAGAAAACTATTTTTAACCGATTTCAAAAATAGGGGAGGTCCTCAAATTGTTGCATTTATATTATTTCTTATAACTCTTGTAAATATCCAGGTTTTACCTGTTTCCAAGAATCCCTTTTTAACACATGCCTATGTAGCATGAGAGCCTTGAGCATTTTGGACTTTGTCCTATCTGTCAGTTATAAAAAAAAACAACAGAACAAAAATATTGTATATGCTCGCTAATAAACAAAATAAATACATTCCTATTCCAACAAACATAGACTTAAGCCCAAATAAATTCACTCCATAATTAATAGATGTAAAGTACTGGCTGTGTAAAATCTGAAGTCCCTTATTGCTTACTTGACGACCCAGTTGGCACAATGGTCACCATGCCGGACTGCCAAACACAGGGTTGCGGGTTCGATTCCCGCCTCAGACAAGTATTTATGCTTAGATATTTGTCTGTGATCTGGTTGTTTCTATGTATTATAAGTATATATTTACAAAAGAAAAGTATATAAGTAGTATATCCGTTGCCTAGCACCCATAACACAAGTCTAGTTACTTAACTTGGGGCTAGATGGCGATGTGTGGAATGTCATGTAATATTTATTATTACTTATATTTCATAATCATTCATAATTCATTTATTGCGAATAAGGGTAAATAGTAATGGTGTAACATTTAACAAAATAACTTATGCAATTTTATATAGATGTTAAATTACAATTTAATATATATATTTATTTCTGTTTGCAGCATTAAAATTGTCGCAAGTGGACATTTACACTCGACGGTTGCGTGAGAGAACCCGCAGAAAGCGACTAGTCCGTGATTACCAACTAGTTTCAGTGTTCTTCAATAATCAGAGAAACAAACAAAAAATATTAGGAAAACTTGCCAAAGAGAAAAAGTTAGTATATTGGTGATCTACTATGTGTGTTCACATTCTTCATGTTCCAAATCTCATGAAAATTTCCAAATAATTCTTTTTAGTTCAGTTATTTTATATATTACTAGCTGCGCCCTACAGCTTTACCCGCGTAAGCCCCGATCCCGTGGGAATATTGGGATAAAAAGTAGCCTATATTTTTCAATTCGATCTAGCAGTTCCTGAGATCAGCACGTTCATACAAACAAACAAACTTTGTTAATCTATGATAATACTAGCTGCACCCCGCTGTTTTACCCGTGTAAGTGTCGATCCCGTGGGAATAAATAAATATCGGGATAAAAACCCGCAACCCTGTGTTTGGCAGTCCGGGATGGTGAACATTGTGCCAACTGGGTTGTCGACCCAGGCTCAGTACTGGTCAAATCTTGCACTTATATGTGACACGTGTCCTTATTACAGAGAGTTCAGCGAGCGCCTACGCTGGACATCGCAGTTCTACGGCAGGTCGGAGCAAGCGTCCGTGGTGTCGACATTGTGGCGCGAACGCGAGCTCCGAGTGCGCCTCGCCGAGCTGCACCGCTACCGTCTGGCAGGCGTGACGCGGCTAGAGGAGTGCGCTCACTACGACCAACACGCCAACATGCGACGTCAGCCACATGCAGACGTGAGACTAAAGAGACATGCGGTATAATGCTTCAGCTGTTGCCATATACTCCCATACCGACTGCAACACACTGCTCGCTTTGTGATGTCAGATCTTCATCTCAAACAACAGAGATTTTTGGCGCAGGCTCGGAACACTTAGCCTAAATAAAATAAATAAATATTGTAGAACATTTTACACAGCGCCATCTAGCCTCCAAGATAAGCAACTAGGCTTGGGTTATGGGTGCTAGATAACGAAAAGAATACATATATATTTTTACTTCTTTAAATCTCTGCAAGGTCTAGAAACATGTAACTCAATTTAGTGTAGACATGTTTTTAGGTACCTCAAAAGGTAAAAAAAGGAATGCTTATAAGATCACTCTCTTGTCTGTCTGTTTTTAATTTCTAAATCATAGATATGACGTCACACAGTGTGTTAACATTTACATTTATCCATTTAAGCATACTTTTTTTTATATAATTTGAATATTTGAGTTTCTAATTATTTTTTCTTGCATTTTGTAATCATTTAATACATCCGACCATGTCGCCCATACAAACACAATACATGCATGGCATATTAGTTCATGCTTCATACAACCATGCTTTCGCTTAGAGCGGTGTTGTGTTAGTGTTTCGTAGTTTAGCAGTGTTTATTAGTCTTTAGAAGTTGTTAATTTGTAATGGAAAGTCGTACTTAAATCTGGCGCCAAGTCTAAGGCTTGATTGAATTTAATACTGTGTTAAGGCATTGATTGATTTCACCAAACATTTAAAATCGAATGAATAATTTATAAGAAAACGCTCTGCCGAGCTACATACTTTATTTTCGTTACGGAATTTCTTGATTCGGTCGCCGCGCTCAAAGCCCGCGATAAAAGCTATGCAATAGCTTAAAAAACTTTATCAAACTTTATTAATACTAATCCGAAATTATCAAAACCCATAAGGATGCAGAATTACTGGAATCTAGATAGGTTTTTTTGTTAAATTGTGAAGAAATGACGTTTGTGTAGTGTGGTGCCTCGACGTGCCAGATTCTATTGTACTTTTCGTTGGTCTAGATTTGTAAAAGTGAATGTTATCGGTTTGATTCCTTACAACGGTTGTATTCGCCAGGGCAGCAGTGGGTGCCTGGACACCAACCCGACAAAAGACCAAACGCCGAACAACACGCAGCAGCCAAGAAAAAGGTTAGTAATCTTAATATATATAAATCTCGTGTCACAATGTTTGTCCTCAATGGACTCCTAAACCACTTAACCGATTATAATAAAATTCGCACACCATGTGCAGTTCGATCCAACTTGAGAGATAGGATAGTTTAAATCTCAAATTATAGTCGCAAAATCTACTATTTCTACGCGGACGAAGTCGCGGGCAATAGCTAGTATACTATAAAGGCCGCCAAATAAATCGAACCACCCCTTCGTTTTGTTTTAAAAGAAAAAAATACTTATCTAAAGGTGTCTGAAACTACAAGAGCTATGAGTCTGAGACTTCGCATGGGGTTTTCTTTTCTTTCTTAGTGCTCGCTTACACACTAAGAAAGAAAGGGTAATCGATAACATAGTTCGTTTTTTTATGCTTGTCTTATAAACAAGAATTTGAGTAAGCCATTGACGTTTTGAAAACGGTAGAATATTGCCGGAAACATGGACCTGGAAGAGAATGGTTAATTTTAAAATAAGACCCTTTTTCACATAAACCGTAGGTGGACTTATATTTTTGACAACCAGTGAATTTTTTTACACTAACCCGCTTAGGTTTTCTTGTATATATTCTGTTCTATCTTAGTTTGGTATGTTGTAAATAAAATCCATCTATTTACAGAGACGGCGAAAGCGGCTCAAGTTCCATCAGCCCAAAGTGCACACGGGACGCAAGTACCGCATGTGGATGCTCCAGAAAGAGCTCATGCAGCGGCGGATGCTCGGGGCGGCTGCTGAACAATAACGAACTACAGGTAACAATAAAACTATTCAAGTTCCATCAGCCCAAAGTGCACACGCGGCTTACTTACTTCTTCCAAGATATTCAAGTTCCATCAGCCTAAAGTGCACGGCTGCTTCAGTTGTACAAAACTGCGATTTTTAAGTTGTTGCAAAGTTTAGTGTTCCATCCGGAATACTTTGCGATAACTTATATCAAGATGTTTGTAATGTATTGATTATCAAAAAAAAATTACGTGATAACGTCAAAAGAAATTTTGTATCGTTGGCATTACCAATTTGCATACTTTAATACGTTGCTATGGTTACCTTGTCAATAAAGGTAACGTGACATGACGTCACACTTTTTTGTGAGTGCATGTTCATCGATTTATAAGACTTTATCACGTCAATTTTTTTTTTAAATAATATAATACCTAAATAATGCCTATTATCCAACAAGAAAAATATCTATAAATTATTTTTTACTCAGTCGACTCTAACACATGTATGTATAAGTAACAATTGTATTGTATTTACACAGCTGTGCACAGCTTTAACTCTACCGCCAGCTCAGTACATCACCATGAAGGGAGTGCTACTCCGCAAGCCTCCGATGGCAGATAACGAGCTCGATCTCACCGTTAGAAATTATCTACAATCAGCGGGTTGGATAAAGAACTAGAACGAATGTACTACCGAGGACATAAGCGAGTTTCCTATACTCGCGAAGATCTTGCAGATGTAAGATATTCGACGAGTTTAGCTGAAATACGGTGTAGCTATTGCGTTTCTTCTTATAATGCAGAGGTTTGATCAGTGGCGGATTTGCCCTAAAGCCCACTAGGCCTAAGCCTAGAGAGTAGCCAATTGTGGCTTATTTTAAACCTATAAATTCTATTAGCTAAATGATGAGAGCTGACATTGCAAATCTTCCACTGACTATTTTATAATACCAGCGGTATTTGTATGGGACAACGGAATCGCGTTGTCCTATGCAAACTTTGCCCCTCTTTTTCACCCCCTTAGGGGTAGAATTTCGGAAAATATAATAAAGACACGTATTTCTGCGGTCGCTATAGAGTATGACGGAATATACGGACACACAGAAATGTGTGTCCGCCACATTTAATTAAAAATCATTCGAATTAAGCGATAGCTACGCTGATTTATCGCAGTTACACGTAACTATGTCCACGGTAGTACATTACGATAAAATAATAATAAGGTATACTTAGTATGTACACTATTTTACTTGTATTTGTAAAATACTAAACACGACACTTGTCAAAGAGTTAGTAAAATAGTGGATATTGTATAGATTTAAAATAGCTATTTAGAATCTATCTATTTATAACTTTGTGGTCAATCTGCTCAAAGAAATCAAATAAGATTACCTGCGACTTATAAATAGATTTATTCTTCGTATTATAATTGCGGTAAACGGTTTCACACGCGTATAAAATATCCTATGTATCTCTGTAAACAATTTTCATAGAAATTAAGCCCACTGAAGAGGTAATAAACAAATAGTTTTTCGCATTTATAAGAGGATACGCGGGTGTTGCTGTCTCCATACAAAAATTCCCTTTTTCCTTTCTAAATAATGCCTCTAAAGTTTTTTAATTAAAAACTTAGGATTGCTGTACACATGCTCCTCTATTTTCCTTTTTTCTAACAACTAATTACCAAACAACGAATATTTCCTTATCTTACTAATATTATAAAGATAGTTAAATGGTCGAAGTATAAGGAGGAAAGATTTGATTGTATGTTTGTTTGTTTTAATTGAATAGGCTTCAAAACTACTGGACCGATTTCGATGAAACTTGGTATGAGGATGCAATGATTCATTTCATAAAAAAATACTTGTAAGATTTCGCAAAAATCTTAACTTGCCTATATCTTGACTCAGGACCTTGATTTTCCTCTGAAGGCTCAGCAGAGACCTCAGTGTCTGGTATAAATTACAACTTGCTAGGTCCACCCGTTACAGAGAAAATCAGTGGTGACACACGGACAGACAGACGGACAAGAGAGTTATCTTATAAGGGTTCCTTTTTTACCTTTTTGGGGACGGAACCCTAAAAAGGAAAAGGTGTACTTACAGCAAACCTAGGTTTAAAAATATTGCTGGCATTATTGAGGAAGGAAATAGGAGAATTCATTTGAAAGGAAGGGCCCTCTTTGTTGGGTTGTTCCAAAGTTATAACTTTGGTCTCAAAAAGTACATTAGGTAGAACTTAAGTACCAATTTTGTGCGAATAGGATTAAAATACTGCTTTCGTGATGGTACTAGCTCAGCCCCGCGGTTTTGCACGCATAAGTCCCGTTCACGAGTTTTTGCGTGAAGAAGTTAGGAGGAAAGGGTACCGGCGCTCTCTCCTTACAAACGTAGTCGACTGTTTCCTCCCTGGATAATGACACTAGAGCAAATATTTTTGTTGCATAAAACTTATAAGTGCCATGACCATGCCCCTATGTTTTGTTTTTAAAATTTTAATTTCTATGATAAATAGAAAATGAAAAAAACCAAGACATAGGGGCATAGTCATGGCAGTTATAGGTTTTAGGCAACAAAAATATTTGTGCTAGTGTCATTATCCAGGGAAGACAGTCGACTACGTTGGTATGGAGAGAGCGCCGGTACCCTTTCATCTTAACGCACATAAACCTTCGCATTTATGATATTAGTGTGATTATTAGAATAGTAGGTATTTGAACTAATTTATGACCATAAAGTACATAAACATAGAGGTCTTTATTATACCTCATTATTGTTAAAAATTATTGGGTATGATAAATTAAAAGACAAATCTTAAGTATTGATTAATTCGTAGATAAAAATGTAAGAAGCAATTATTTACATAAATTATTATGCATTAAAATTAATTGTCTGTAATTAAATAAATTGATGAATATCCTTTTTAAGAGGGTACGCTGGTAATCGATGTACGTTCCCTGATTACTTGAAAACGCTTGGCCGATTTGGAAAATACATTTTTTTGTTTGTTTAACAATCAATTGTAAAAGAAAATATGACCCTTTAACAACTACTAAGATAAAAAAAGTAAATCACAGAGGCATGTGTACAGAAATCCTAGATTTTATAAAAAAATAATAGGTGCTCCATAGCAGGGGTCGGCAACCTTTTGAGTCGGTCAAAAATTACAATTCACATAATTTCAAAGTTTTTAAAGACCCACATTTTTTTAACCTTTAATACTTGCGTAAATAAAGGTTTTTGACTATAGTCAGCACTCCAAATGCCAGCTTCTTCACTTCACCGTAGCAAACGGGAAGACTATTCCTTGCATCGAATATAAGTGCCTCAACTCGCAGTATTTCTTTAAAATATATACAATTTACCTATGGAACTAAAGAGCCACAGCTTCACGTCCAAAGAGCTGCATGTGGCTCGCGAGCCGCAGTTTGCCGACCCCTCCTCTATAGGCATTATTCAGAAAGTAAATGTGGGACTATTTTTGTAGGAAGGAAGCGCTATTAGGGTACCGTCTTAAGCTGGTTTTTAACACTATACGAATGCACAAATCTATATAGTTACCTGCCTTATAGTATTCCTAAAATAAATAAATTTAAAATATATAAAATTCTCCGTTAAATAAAATTGTACGGTCAGAAAAAGTCACAAAATTAATAAAAAAGTGCACGAACCAACATTTTTATTAGAATAATAATGTAAATTAGCTTCGTTCCTTTAGCGTTTTTTGCTGACTGTACGTAATAGAGTAAATAATTAGTGTAAGTATCATTAAATATAGTATTTTGATGTTATTTTGCTTGATTTAAACAATATTAAATGTTCGTGTAAAATGTAAAAAAAAATCAAGCAAAAATATTTCTTTAAACCGGCTCTTATAGAGCAATGTAAATAATGCTGAAAATGGTTTGGAAAATGTTTTTAAAATTTAATTTTAATTATTTAATATTATAAGGTTTTATTTGCAAGTATATTTTCTAAACCAACGTTTACTAAGCCTTAATAAATTGATATGTTTTAAGGAGCATCGTTGTCTATGCTAAATTATTGTGTTAATACTTAGTTGAATTGTCTTTATTCCATAAACAATTCCATTGGAATCTTATTTATAGGTAATGTGAAAATATTTATTTTAAAATGTATTTCATATCATTCTCGATAGTTTTTAGGGCATAATCAAATTAATCGCCATTTGCCTTTCCCATTAAAATGTAACAAGAAAAAAAAGATACCGCACACTGTGCCATCTAGCCCCAAGCTAAGTAAATAGACTTGTGTTATGGTGGCCACACAACGGATATAATACTTAAATGCTTTTCTTTTGAAAATAAATACTTATTAGAAAAACCTAGAGGAAAATTTATGTAATATTGGCTACCAAATATAGCTAATTTGACGACCTCTGTGGCTCAATGGGCGGACACAGAAGGGGCTGCAATCATGCAGCCGACTGTACCTATTTACAAAAGAAAAGTGTTACAAGTATTTTATCCGTTGTCTGGCCACCATAACACAAGCCTAGTTGCTTGGGGCTGGATGGCGCTATGTGAAGAGTCATACAATATTTAATTTTCATAATAAAAAAGTCCAATATTACGTATGTAGCTACTAGCATGTAATAATGGCTATGTTAGAAGGTATTTTATATAAGGCTGTATAATCAAAAATTTTGTCGCCTTGACCCTTTGGACAGCTCGAGAAAGCGCATTACGTTCTTAACTTTTACGTTGGAATCGCGTGGGAAATTATGATGGCGCGACATAGCGTTTGTCTGTGCTTGGTGATCTCTTGAAGGCGCATATGGGAGCTGAAATGATGCCTTTCGCCTATAACTGATCTGTTGTTAAGTGATGTGTTTAAGGTGAAGAGGGACCGGCGCTCTCTCTATACAAACGTAGTCGACTGTTTCCTCCCTGGATAATGATACTTGCACAAATATCTTTGTGCCATAAAACCTATAACTGCCATGACTCTGCCCCTGTGTTTTGGTTTTTTTCATTTTCTAATTATCATAGACATTAAATTTAAAAAACAAAAACATAAGGGCATGGTCATTGGTCATGGCACTTATAAGTTTTATGCAACAAAAATATTTGCTCTAGTTTTATTATTCAGGGAGAAAACAGTCGACTACGTTTGTATGGATAGAGCCCCCGGTACCCTTTCCACAGGTCTATCCGCACACAACAGTGCCGGCACTTGACCGACAGTTCCGTACCGTACAGTTCCGTGACGTGTTATTCATACATGTCAATGTCAGTACCGACACACGGCGCAGTGATTTTTAGTACCCTATCGCTAGGGTTACCATAACTTTCGTGCGCGAGTCCAACTCGCACTTGGCCGGTTTTATTAATTATACTATGTGATAAAACGAGAGCGAGCAAAGATAACGACCGCAAATATTTCCGATATTTTGACTGCGGTTATAAGAAAAATGAATGTACCTAGGGGTCGATCGTCAAAAAACCTGATAAATATGGGCAGCACACGTACCAATTCAATAAACTTTTCTTCGTCCATCTGGAAACACTGCGACCGTGTTAGGCAAAATATTGTCTGCTACAAATTCACGCCGGATCACGGCGAGCACCGGTGCAGCACTGGCATCACTGAACGTCACCGTCACTGACGAGTACGGTTAGCCTAGTACAAAAAGTATGCAACAATATAATTTTTCACTGACACTGATGGATCCGTCACGGTACGGCACTATGCCGTCACTGTGCTGTGCGGATCGGCCTTGTAAGGTGAGAACTTTTCCTACATTTTTGTATGATTTAAAGACACATTCTTATGATTAAATCTTTATACATTTAAAGCTTATCCAAAGCCAAGCCTAAGTCGAAACAAACAGATAAAGGGGGGGGATTTTTGTAGTTTATAGTATGATGTATTCTGTTTTTGTAGGAAATAAATAATCTCTTAAAAGAGATATTCATGCGGGTGGAATCGCGAAGCACAGCTAGTTTATTTAACTCATATTACCCAGGAAAAATAAGAAGTGAAAATCGTGTTTATAAAGACATTTTTAGTCATCGGCGAAAGGCATTTTTCGTTTAGCACCTATATGAACCACATAATGATTTATCATTGGATAACACACTACGTTTTGGACACGTCATTTATTTAATATAAACCTTTACATTATATTACTTTTATTGTATTTTGCATTTTAAATATTATATTCATAATGTCTACTGGGATAATAGTTTAATAATTACAGTAATGCGATTAAACTTATGCGTTTCGGTATATTAGTGTATCCGAACATCGTTAGCGAATGAGACATGGCGGATGTGAAATTCCCGAGTTGCATAGTGTTAACCGCGAGCAATGTTAGTATTAAAATTGGGTCATGTTATAGATTATTGCTACACGGAAGTTAATCTTCTAAACCAAATCGTAGTTTTAATATTCGGTGTATGTTTTAGATAAGTCTGGGTGTAATTTATCCTGTATTTTTTAAATATTATGGGTCGAATTCGTTAAATCAATTCTGAAGCGATTGACAAGTTTGCTAAACATTTTCGCATAGTTTGCTCATTTTTACCGCAAGGTAGGTATCTTTATTATACATATTGTCCATATATGTTGCCCTGAAATTAATGTACAATAATATTATGATTGTTATTTAAATTACGCCAAAGACAATAGATACCAGAACTAGACTGACAATCTTAAATAAAAATTAGTCACATAAAAGAATCTCTAAATACCCCTTATTTCTAGATGGCGCCACCGCAATTTTTTTACAGTTTTTACCTAAAACATTGCGTTATATAAAATGAGTTTCTTTTTTTTCAACCTAAATAATGTTTAGCACCTGTTGAAAAAAATAAAATCTCTTCTAATTAGTAAAAAAAAGTTCTCTTATTCTTTATCTGTGTGACACATTAAAATAAACAATAATTGTATTTTTATTAGATTGCATTACAAATATGTTTTTTTTTAATGTAAGTTGTATGGGCTTTGTTCGTCTATATATTGTATCTTTTGTCTATGGTTAAACTAAGCTAAAAAAAAGTAGGTACTGACTTAGAATACGCTTTTTTTCTTACACCTACACTTTAATGTGAAATGTTGATGCAATCTTGTTACGCTATTATTATGAAAATAAACAAGCGTTAAAATATCTAATTTTGTGTTTTAATTAAATATTCATTTAACTTTTGGAAAGTTTGGTTTTGGCATTTCTTCCAAAGGCGCTGGTAGTGGCTTATTCTTGAACCATGGGTGCCGAAGGGCCTGTCAAACGAAAATGATAAATTATCAAGATTTTTACAAACTTTTAGGTGTTGCAAGTTGCAAAATTTATTTTACCTCTTTTGCAGAAATTCTTTTATCAGCGTCGTATAGAATGAAAGATTTGATGAGATCAATTGCGTCGTACTCGGCGCCAGGCAAAAGTTCTGGCCATGGAGTCGGTGCTGTTTCTGGGAAACTTATCTTGTGAAAGTCTGGCAATTTGGCATGGTCTGGCCAGCTCTCTTCAGTTGGGGTACCGAGATACTGGAGGACTATGGCGAGTTGTTCTATGTCAGACTCTCCCTGGAACATAATTAACCCCCCCGAATACTCAAATGTTTAGGAGTCCCCTTAATATGTAAGTCGCTCCTATCCTATTGAAATACTAGCTTTTACCCGCGACTTCGTCCGCGTAGAAGTCGAAAATAGACCAAGTAATCACGTCCCATACAAACTTTGCGCCCCTTTTTCACCCCATAAGGGGTAGAATTTCGGGAAATCCTTTCTTGTCGGATGCCTACGTCATACAAAGAACACACCCTCTAAGTTTCAGGTCTCTAGGATCAGCGGTTTAGGCTGTCCGTCAGTCAGTCATTCAGGACAAAGGATTTTATATGTATAGATGACATTAAAATTTCAATTAATTTGCCACTTTACCTGCCTTAGGCATTTAGCCTGTAGCTTTTAATATTCAGGCGGACTTTAAAAGTTTCTGCCTTTCTGTTATCTTTTTGTTTTTAGGGTTTCATACCTCAAAAGGTAAAAAAGGAACCCTTATAAGAATACGTTCTTGTCCATCTGTCTGTCTGTAGTTTTATAGGTACCTACTTACCGCAAAAAGAGGTTGTTTAATAATCATTTCAGCGATGATGCAACCAACTGCCCAAATGTCTACCTTTTCAGAGTAAAATCTTGCTCCATATAGGAGTTCTGGAGCGCGATACCATCTGGAAAAGTAATACATGCTTACCTTATTAAATACTCGCAGCGCTCCTCGGTTATACCCGCGTAACTCCCGATCCCGTGGGAATATCGGGATAAAAAGTAGCCTATGTTATCTCCAATTAATCAATGTATCCTCATACCAACTTTCATCAAAATCGGTCCAGTATTTTCGGAGCCTATTCGTTAAAAACAAAAAATCTTTATTACTTAGTGTATAGATTCTTTGGTATAGGCCAAACAGCGAATTATGGCCCCTAGCGGAAAGTGGAACAGGTATGCGCAGAACTCGATTTTTAGATCCGTTTGGAGGCGGAAGAGTGAAGGGACAGTTACATCGTCGTTCTCTGTTTCGCATACACGTCTCTAGTCGCGCTCTGTCCCGCTCCCGCACGTCTTTAGTCGTCTAAGTACTGTCGCGTACATAAAACCCACACACACCTAACTTTGCCTAAGTCTAAATTGGATAACCTAATGCATTAAAATTCAATGTCATTTTAGTTCCGGTGCAATACATAGCCTAATTTTCTAATTTAAAGGAATGTATTTCTTGCGTCTAATAAAAGTATGACGAATCGGCTGTAGTAATTCTGTGCGTTATTGTACATCCGCAAACCATCCCCACCAATTTCCGCTGGGCCAAATTGTAATGAGCTATAATAACTATGTTTAGTCTTTGGTTCTTACCTTGTGGCTACTTGATGCGAGTATGGTCTTCCGCCATCTGGCCAGTACAGTCTTGCAAGACCCAGATCTGCTATTTTCAATATACCTTCGTGATTTATTAGAAGGTTTGCTGGTTTTAAATCCTGTAAGAAGAAATTAGTATGGCTAAATTGTTGGGTAGGTACGGTCGGAGTCAGAGTCTGAATTGCGGACCCACCGTAGAGTCTTAAAATTACCATTATTGAATTGTTATTATTATTTATCTAAAAAGTTCATGAGTTAAAAGATTAAACTCGAGCAAGACCTAAGAGTTGTTTGAGTTGAAAACATTCTAATAATGGTAATTTTGGGACTCTACGGTGGGTCCGCAATTCTGACTCCGACCATACTTTCCCATAAGGGCAAGTAATGAAGTATGTAAGTACAAACCCTATGCATAACATAATGTGCATGCATATACTGTGTCCCTTTCAATAGCATCATGGCGTAACTTTTGACCCTCGGCAGCGTCAGCTCTTGCTGCTTGTGATGCAGCATCTCCCATAGTCCTGAGCACATGTATTCCAGTACTAGAACTAAGCTGGTCCCACGAGGAAACATGTCGTAGAGTTTTATTATCTGGAAACATTTACAAAGGCACAAAAGAGAATGTATGGTTGTAGGTACCCATGATAGTATCACTATTACACTATTAGATAGTACCTATAAAATAAAGTCACTTCCAGCAGTCTGTCTGCTTAGATCTTTAAAACTACGCAACTGATGTTTTTTGGAACAAAGTTCCTTATCGCGCGTTGCGAAAGGGGGCTAAACGGAAAAAAAGGCCAAAAGTTGTAACGACACTTTTTGCTATAGTTGTAAGCCGTGCGGCGTACGCGTGTTTTTCTGTCTGTCTCTCTCATAGAAAGTAATTACTAAAATTGAGCCTACTCAAACTTAAGTTTATATTACATTATATTTGTTAATAATTAAAAAATATATTACCTATAACTTAAAAAAAATATATATTACAATTCCTTCACTAATTAATCGAAAGGAACTTCGTTCCATCCAGGTATCTTCCTCTCAATTTTTTTAATACAAGCTTGTTTTAACTTGCACTCTTCGTATGTAAGTAAGTTGTCCGTCAGCAAACGTTTTTTCGACTATTTGTTGGCATCCGATTATTAATAGATAGGTAGAGTGACTCAAGAGGAAAGTTTTAGTAAGTACTAGCTGCGTCCCGCGGTTTCACCCGCGTAAGTCCCGATCCCGTGGGAATTTCGAGATAAAAAGCCTATGTGTTAATTCAGGTCTCCAGCTATCTAAATACCGAGTTTCATTGCAATCGGTCCAGCCGTTCTCGAGTTATAAGTGTTGTAACAAACACGACTTTCTTTTATATATATAGATATAATATAGAGATATAAAACCAAAACACCACGCGTACGAAGTCACGGGCAACTACTTAGCTAAATAGGTAGGTACTAACATATTTACACCGCAAGAGCTGCAAAGCTTTGATCTCCCTCATAACGTTTACTGGAATACCATCATCTAAGTTTTTAATGAGTATCTTCTTCAACGCAACTTCACGTCCGCTTGGTAGATGCTTAGCTCTGAACACCAGCCCATGAGCACCTTCCCCTATCCTGCCAACCACTGAATAGTTGCTTATAACACTGTCCATATTTGTTTTAAAATTAAATAAAAAATACTGCTATTATTTGTAGCTATTCAAGACAAATTCCGTGGACAAATTGCGCGAAAAATTATTGTCATGACAGTTGAATTGTTTGGTTTGTGTTTGGTTAGCGTTGTCCTTAGCAACGGATGTGCACCAAAGAGTTTGTGGTAGGTAAGTACCTACGTTTATGGAGGAGAATGGGGAGAATGTATACTGTTTTTAAGGATCTATTTTTTTTATCGAGAATATATAAACCTGACTATAAAATAGCGAAGGTAGAATCAACCTAGATAGGTATCTGCATGTTTCGTAGACTAGGTAAATATAGAAAATAACATTTTTGTTTGAACAGGTGTTATAATGAGACATTACATCATGAATGCTTGCGGTCACCCTTTTCATTTTTATACCAACTTTGCACCGATCTGCTTACACTCATCCAATTATCCACATTTAATAATTGTTTCGTTAGTTATGGCTTTGAAAATATTGTGCGGGATTTTATTAATTCTTAGCTATCTAAAAACAGTTCAAAGTGCATCAATACTTGCGTTATTTTCATCACTATCCTATTCAGATCATTTGGTGTTCAGAGGGTACGTTTCACTCTTGGTAGAAGAAGGGCATTCTATCGTGATGATGACTCCATACCCAGGACATTTCCAACATCCAGATACTGAAAAAATTGTGGAGCTTGATGTCGGTGAAGAATCGAAACCTTACTGGGAAGAGTTCAAATTGCTATTTACCAACACGGACGATTATTTCTCAAGATTGAAAGCCACGAACGAGTATTCACTTAAATTGGCAATAGCGCAGTTGAAATCTAAGCAAATGACGGCACTCTTTATCAATCCAACTATAAAGTTCGATCTGGTGATCACAGAAGCTGATGTTCCAGTTTTATACGCAGTTGCTGATAAATACCATGCACCACATATTGCTATAACGACATCCAGCGGAAAACTGCACCAGTACGAAGCTAAAGGAAATCCAATCCATCCATTCTTGTATCCAGATATTAATTCTCTTTACCACGGGAACTTGACAATTTGGCAAAAGATTTCAGAGCTCAAGCGTTATTATCAAACAAGAAACGAATATTACGGGAATTATTTGCCTTTATCTGAATTAGCTGCGAAGAATATTTTAGGTTTGACAAGGAGTCTTGAAAAAGTCGAATCTGATATTGATTTTCTCTTCATTGCTAGCAATCCTTTGTTAATCGGAGTTAGGCCTGTAGTTCCTGCTATAACTTATGTTGATCGAATGCATATTAAACCTGGGCTTAATCTACCAAAGGTATTGACGAAATACATCAATTTCTTAATGCGAATAAGAATAACTTTACTAATTGGATTAAATGGCTTTTCAGGAACTACAAACCCTATTGGATTCAGCAGTTAAAGGAGTAATTTATTTCAGTTTAGGAGCTGTCCAGGAATCAGAACAGCTTTCGGCTCATATGCTGGAAACATTAGCGGAAGCGTTTCGAGAGCTTCCTTACACAGTTTTGTGGAAAATGGCCAATAATACTGTTATTTTGAAGCCTAATAATGTTGTTACTCAAGCTTGGTTTCCGCAACAACAAGTTCTATGTCAGTAGTCTTTATTTGACTCAGTTTGAGAACAGTAGAATTTTAAGGCAAACAAAATAATGTCTCTGCTTTCAAAATAAATGATTGCCTAGTCGGTTAGCTATTGCACGATCTAAAATACTGTGTTTGTGTACCTCTTATGAATTTATTAATATTATATCTCTAGTCTCTAGGTATCATGATTTTATGTTGCAGCTCACCCCAATGTAAAAGCCTTCATTACCCATGGAGGTCCAAGATCTTTAGAAGAAGCAATATTTTACGAAGTTCCTATCCTAGGACTTCCGCTAGTTAAGTCTAGGAAAGTTTTTATTGAAGAAGTCACTAAGCGTGGTGCTGGCGTAGTCTTGGATTCTTACTATTTGGACAAGGAGAGTGTTAAAAAAGCGGTCACTGCTGTTATTACTGATCCGAAGTAAGTCTATCCTACAATATTCAATATTATAGGTATTCTACTGTCTGCAACAAAAGTGCAGATTCACAGTAGAATAGTTTTAGAACTCTAAGTAAACATACCAAGTTTATTAATACTTAAAATTAAATTATAAAATATTAAAATAAAAAAACACACAAATAAAAATACTCTAAGTTGGATCTTCATTTCATGAGTCATTAACTCATTTGCTAGGTACGAACGGAATAAATAGGCACCTAGGTAACCATTACCTATTGAAAATTAAACGTAGATATATTTAAAAATGTTTGTTTTACAGATACAAAATTTCAATATCTCAACTAAAAGAAAAGGCTGTGGATCCTATTTTATCCGGACCAGAAAACGCTGTGCTTTGGACGGAATACGTCATAAAGAATCGTGGAGCTCGCGATCTTCGCATACATACTGTTAGTTTCATGAGTTATTACATGTTTGATTTATTCTGTTATCTTGTAATGCCGCTGTTTATCGTATGTTACATATTGTATTTTATGGTGCGTTTTGTTTTGAGGAGAAGTTTGAAAAGGTTTAGAAAGCGTAATCTATATTCGTCGGGAAAGTTTAAAGCCCTGTAACTACCCCTATGAAATTAAATTATTTCAAACTTAGAAGTAGTTTTTTATAAAAATAGTATCAGTGTGTGTTCGGCGAAATGTTTGTACATAGTACCTACCTAATCTACAAAAAAAAGGTTTGAGTAATAAAATATACCTTGCTAAATAAAGAAAAAAATACCACTGGCACTAAGAATTCCCCGCTGAAAAGTGTTAAACCGGAAGCTGATAAACAGTTAGGGAAAGGCAGTACTTCTGAAAAAGACCGGAACCGGAATTTCATTTAAGATGTCCGGCTTAACATTTGAAGTATTTTGTTTGACTTCCTCCGGTTTAAAACTCTTTTCAGAGGTATGGCCATCTATTGTTGGATAGGTAAACTACGACCCCGAAATAATGTAATTTTCGTAAGTTGTTTCTCTACTTGAATTTAGATGGCAGCACTATGGACAAATAAATGTCAAACAATATCTTATCTATGGTATGGTATTTTATAACCAGTCTGTGGGTCAAACACAAGTCAAACAACAGAAGTCTTGGCGGGAACGAGTAAACAAAACACAGTGTGAAATCCTCCAATACGCTGACGACTTGGCTCTCTACATTCCAACACAGTCTGTTGAGGAAGGATCCTTTCTCGTCAATATCGCTCTGGCTAGACTAAGAAGATGGTTGTCCGACCATGGCCTTTCATTATCCCCTCAAAAAAGTCAAACTATTGTTTTCACTAAAAAGAGAGTGTATAACGTCGAGTTTCTAGGTGTCAAGCTTGACTCCAGAATGACTGGTGATTGTCACTTCTCCTATGTTGCCAACAAATGTGAAAATAATATTAATATCCTTAGGTCTTTATCTGGTGTTTGGTGGGGATCCCACCCCTACTCACAAAAGTTGTTATATAATGCCATTGTTAGGAGTCACATGGATTATGCTTCTTTTATTTTAGAACCGTATTTTAGGAGCTATGAAATCATCACCTATAAATGCTATGCAGGTGGAATGTGTTGACCCTCCTCCATTTCTTCGAAGACAGTATTTGTGCGATAGGTTTTTTATTAAAATTCGTGAAAACTCACATCATACTCTTATGAACAAAATTAGAACCCTCTATGAATTATATCAAGCAAATAATAACTTATCTTCTAATCTTCCCTGTCTTCTCAACAGCTACATTAAATTTACCCGATTGCCGAATCCGGTAAAACAACAAGTCCTCCTTCCTGCCCACTCCTTGGAATATGAAATTTTAATCTTTCAACCGCAAATTTTAGAGGACTTTGGCGTCTACAAAGACTCGGTTGATCCAAATACTGATTTTATTAATAACTTCCGCAGTCAATACCCTGATTGGTTAGCGATGTTCACGGATGTATCAAAATTTTCAGACGGCAGTCCTGTTGGTGCTGCTGTTTGGATTCCCCACTATCGGGTTATTCTCAACTTTAAATGTCCCCCACTATACTCTGTGTTCTCCGGTGAAGCTGAAGCGATTTTAGAAGTATATTATATGCTAAATCCCATAACCTGTTTAAAACTATTATCTTCACCGACTCTAAAAGTTGCCTCCAAGCTATGTCTTCCAACCCATTTCGGTCTAATATTCCCATAATTTTCGAAATTAGAATAGCTCTCTATGAGTGTCACTCTGCGGGAATTGAAGTTATCCTTGCCTGGATCCCGGGTCATTGCGGAATTTCTGGAAATGAAAACGCTGACTCGTGTGCCAAGAATGCCACTCATACAGGTATACCGAAGCATAGTGAACTCCACCGACATGACTTATACCCCCTCGTTAAATCAAGCCTCACGAGTGCATGGAACAAATCTTGGGAGGTGTCCAAAAGACAAAAGGGTAAACACTATGGCGAAATACAACCTGACATTCCGTCCAAACCGTGGTTTTTCTGATTTCGACGCCTAGATAAGAGAACTACCTCCATTATTTGCCGGTTAAGATTAGGTCATATCTGTTCACCAGTTTTTCTCGCTAAAATTAGGGTCAGGGATCATTCACTGTGCGAATGCGGTTTGGGTGAAGGCACCGTAGAACACATTTTTTTTGAATGTCAGTTTTACTTTCATAAAACTTAGTTGTAACCCGAGTTGAATTGTATAATTCTGGTGGAATGTTATTCAATTTAGTTCTGTGAAAGTGCACAAGTGTAGTGAAAGTAAAAATCAGTGTCAAACATGAAGTTTTCTCGTTGCCTCCAAATCTTCTATTAAGGTTATGGTAAACTTGCCACCGCTTTACTATAGCCCCTGACTTGACGGACTTTGACGACTTTGACTGTTGTGAAACACTTTAGGCCCGATTTGTGAAAAATCGGGACATAATTTGATGCAAAATATAACTTGACACTGGCTAAATGCACAAGCCGTGCGAAGCCATAATTAATAGAAAAAAAAAGTCAACAGCTGATTGCGTCTGCTATCAAATTGCGTGGAATGGAATTTGTATATAGGAGAATCTTGAAGATTTGTTTTCGATAGTTGTGTTCGTTAATTACAGCGTTAAATTATTTGCCAAAGTTTAATTTATTACAATGTCGGTTGTACCTTCATGCCCCGGTCTCTACTGCGGTCGGACAGAACTCGACGATGGTTCGTGGAGCGATTGTGGTGCTTGTCCCAGAGGGTTCCGCACTAACGTGACCAGCTACTGCGTGCCATGTACTGACGAGCCTTCACTGTACGACTGGCAGTATTTAGGCTTTATGGTCTTACTGCCCATGGTGCTGCATTGGTTTTTTATTGATATGGTCTCTATTGGAAAAGTGTGAGTATGGAAGTGTTTTTACTCTATTTAAACGAAGTTTGTTACCATCTAAAATCATCCCTAAAACCGGTCTAACTAGTGGTCATTAATTGTGCATCACTAATGTTTATATGGTCTACTTACAACCTGAGATATTTGTTTTTAAAGAAAAGCCCGTATAACCTTAGTTGCTAAGTTTAGAGCTAGATCGGTGGATGTTGTACAATATCAGTTACTAGCCACAACCTGCAAAGCTGCCTGCATTTTCATCAGTAAATGGATTTTTTCCAAAATCCTTGTTTAGCGGATGCCTATGTCATAATGATCAGTATGGTTTTTTGCCCAATCGCTCCATAGCTTTGAGCTGTGCATTAATAGATCAGCCAATTACTCACGTTTTCCTTTTTATACTAAGTACTAGCTGTGCCGGCAAACATAGTTTTGCCATTCACAAAAAATATGAAAAAAAATTAACTGTTTTTCGCAACTAGCCCTCTTTAGTTGGGACCTTTGTGCGTGAGGAAGTAGGCTTCCTATATTGCTTGCTATATTTAGATTTATTTAACTTTTCAGTAAAGACTGTGTCCTACTCCAGCATATCTGTGCATTCATAGAAGTAATATCCGGTACTCTCACAGCACTGCTAGTACTACCACCGACGGGGTCCTTCAAGCTGTTTGTGTGCGCTCCTAAAGCTCTATCGGACTGGTACACGTTGCTGCATAACCCGCAACCTGATTATAAGGAGACGTTGCACTGTACACAGGAAGCTGTTTATCCCTTGTAAGTGGAAATTAATGAATGATTTAGTATTACAGGATGAGCCTTTCATATTACTAGTAGTAGACTGAACAATAAGTAATACACTGCTACTAATATTTCTATATTTACTAGTAGTAAAATTGCTCTGGCCATGATTTAAGGAAAGCACAAGATCACTTTTGCCTGAAAAATTAATAATAGCCTTAATGATAGCCAACCTCCAGAAGGAGATGGCAAAGTAAAAATAGCCCTAATGATAGCCGACTTCCAGTAGGAGATGGCACAGTTAAAATAGCCCAAATGATAGCTAACATTGGGTAGGATTTAGCCGAAGAAGTAAAACTGCTCAGTCTAGCATGAAGTTTTTGTTCTAAGGCCTCTGTGCAGATAAAAATGATCAAAGTTTTAGTAAGAAAATTTTCATAATGTCAACTCTATGAATGTAGATATGTTTAATCTCTTTGGGCCTGAATGACTAAATCCTATACAGTGATGAGAACTCCTATTCTTGAAGTTAGTTATAAAAGTAATGCTGAAAGGTTCCTTGAGACAGATTTTGAGTAAAACTACCTAATTTATTTTATCTAATTTAATTTCTATATATAGTATATATTTAATTTTATAACTATTTTCATCATGAATATAGGTACCAAAAAGCTAAAAAAAAATAAAAAAAATTAAGACATATAAGTTACACGCTAACTTAACACGTAAGCATCCAAAAACTTCCTCTGTATACTAAAATCTTATATACGTAAACAGTACTGGCGTAACATGAACTCCGTCTATAGATACGGCCAACCAACGATGACCCGTACTTACCCACTAACAATTATTTTTTGCAATATTTTATTTTTTTCCGTACTTATTAAAACTTGTATAAGTACACTTAAATCACATTTAAACTCATAATTCGAAAACACAAATTTCTTCCTTGTTTGTCCATTTTACATTTATTAAACCTACTCAAAACAAGTATGATATTGGAAGTTTTTTTTCTAACTACCTACCTTATTAAAATAAAATGTAAATGTGCCTACCAACTTACCTATGATTGTCACATTTGTTTATCAACAACGTATTGTGTAAGGAATTTAATTCCCTGTTTTACTTAAATCTGTGAGTTAGGTTATAATTAAGATTACTATTAGATATAATTAATATTAAGATAATAATATTGTAAATGCATTGCTGTGCATACTGTGGGCTACGGCAAAGAGGGGACTCCTCTACACAAGTTCTATGAACTTAACAGAGGGGCGTCCACACCTTGTGTTTTTTGGCAATGTTCGCTTTTGAATAAATTATTTTTCATTTTTCATTTTTTCACCTATATGTAGGTATTTGAAAGTTAAAGAAAATACTACTTTAAAATCCTTTTGAATCCTTGTGAAAGTTTGTGTGCGTGTGCGCAAAAACTACTGGACAGATTGCGATGAATTAACATATATTAACATATAGGCTACTTTTTACCCCGATATTCCCACGGGATCTGGACTTACGCGGGTGAAACCGCGGGGCGCAGCTAGTGTTTCATAAAGACAACAAAACTTATAAACAAACCTAGTACCTTTAGCAAATTAAAAGACAGTTCTTGAATTCTATAATAAATAGTAAAACCTTTATAAAACACATATGTTTACATTTATTTCAGATACACAATAGTTCTATTAATATATGCATTTAGCCTTCTAATGACCGTTACATGGAGACCATGGCTGCTGGCATGGAACACATCTAATACTGGCAAGAAAGCCATCTACTGTGCATTGTATTTCTATCCGATATTAGTTCTAATTCATACAGTTGCTGCCGGACTTATATGTAAGTTATATTTTAACACATCTTTATCATCTTCTTCTCTATAATATAAAAATGAATCACTGAATGTGCTATACGCAAATCTCGAGAACAGCTAAACCGATTTCGCTAATTCTTTTTTTGTTATGTTTGTTATTGTCAGGAGAAGGTTCTCTGAAATACTTAAGAAAATTGCGTAGAAAATGTTTCCTTACGCAGGTGAAACAGCGAGACGCAGCTAGTAGTTTATAAATATCGTATTACTAGCTATAGCTCGCGATTTTACCTGCGTAAATCGGGGGTCGGAATCGGGTTAAAAAGTAGTGTATGTCCTTCTCAGAGGTACCTACTATCTTTATACCAAAATACATTTCTTTTACTTTCGCTTTTTTGCAAATGTTAGTTCAGCGTTTGACTACTATCACACTTGCCTGATGGCAGGTGACGAGGCTGTCTGAGATGTTTTCCTAAATGATGCCAGTTCACTCGCAACTTGAAGACCTCCAAATAATATTATATTTTTAAATAAGGAAGTAGGGATTATGATTTCATAAAATCCTATAAACAAATAGTTTTATTATGAATGATTGATGTTGGAAAATTGGACAAGCAATATGAATTTTATTATTAGACAAGAATGTGAAAGAGTTTCAACAACTGAGAGCAAAACCTTGTTTTTTGATACATAAAATACGCTGGAATTTAACTTCATCTCGCCTGATGTAGATGAAAGCGAGATAAAAAGAGAACGGCATGCTTAGACAACATAATGCAACAAGTCACTTGGCACCAAGACTTTCTCCAGGGGGTGGTGTCCGCCGGCAAAAGCCTATTTTTTATATTACTAACAGAATATGGCACCATGACTTTATTCAGTTTGAGGGCGTGGTGTTAGAAGCCGTCGACCAAAGCCTATTTTATTCTATAAACAAAATATTGTATTTTTTCAGACTGCTCGTTCCCCTACATAGTCATAATAATCTCAATGATGACATCAGCATCACACTTTTCAATCAAAATGGAGCAAACAGCACCAGCCTTACTCGTATCCTCGATCACAAACACAAGGAACTTAATAATACTGATCGGTCACTGGATGGTACATGCATACGGAATTATTTCTCTAACTGGATTCAAAGAGCTATGGTACCTTTCACTCGTGCCTGCTCCGGCTATGTTTTATATTTTGACAGCTCAGTTCACGGACCCAATAAAGATACACAGTGATTGACAGGCTCGGCCTGCGTTTGTGAAGTTGGTATTGAATTGACGGTGTCCTCGGACTGGCCGTAGCGATGCCAGTTCGACTCGATCAGGTTTGAGGGTTAGAGTACGTTTGTTGGACACCCTACAAGATATGCCCCATATTGATGACCCGTTCAACGCTCATCCTATATTCTACTATTGAGATCTGACTGGTGTATTGCGGAGATTTGTACATGTATGTATGTATGTTGTTTTATGTAAATATTTGCTTGACTTTGATCGTAAACAAAGAATAATGGGAAAACTTCGAACAAAAATTACTTGTTTGCAAGGAGGTGAAGTTATGAAGCTCCTATTTGTGTAATAACGTCATACTATCAATTTCATTGTAATATAGAACAGATAGACGGACAAGAAAGTGCGATCTTATAAGGGTTCCTTTTTTACCTTTTGAGACCGAGAGTATGGAACCCTAAAATCGGAGAATTTTATATTTTTTTCTATTTGTATACCTATATGCTCAGTATTGCCTTGCCAATATGTATTAGCTAAATGCATTTCACCGATAATCTAAAATTAAATTCTATTTCAATAACGACAAGGTTGATATTATTTAATCAATTTGACAGTTGGGTTATCATGTTTCTCTCTGTAGTCGGCCCCTCGTGACTGAGGATCGTGGTCATCAGTGGGTCTGCATCTGGAATGGATGACCCGTCTTCAGAGACTCCTATTAATTGCCTCCTAACGATTTTGTGGAACTTGTCGGTTGAATTGTGTTTGATTTGGTCCGTCCATCAGCAATCGGCCTCGCGAGCGTTTTCCGTCAGTGTTCCCAACCACGATTAGGTTTTCCAAATTCTCATCGCTCTTTCGTAATCATGTTTAAAAGGTCCTAAATAAATTTATTTTATGTTGTGCAAGTCAACCTGAGCGTTGTTTTAGTTAAATATTGATGTGATAAAGAAGTATGAATTGCATTTAAAGTAATCATGTACTAAATAAATAGTTTTGAATAAATTATTGTAAGTACCTGAGTAGTTTACTCTTTTATTATCTAAACTATCATCATCATTATCATATCAGCCACAGGACGTCCACTGCTGAACATAGGCCTCCCCCAAAGACTTCCAGAGCGATCGGTCGCATGCTCTTTGCGACTTCCCGCGACCTTAATTAAGTCGTCCGTCCATCTAGTCGGAGGCCGTCCCGCGCTGCGCTTTCTAAATTAAACTATAATTTACTGATATTATGTAGAGATGTAGAATCGATTATTTTCAGTTTTTGGACTATTAATTACATTTTTCAACATGATGAACTAGCTCTAGCCGAATGAAACTTTCAAATTTCATTAAAGTTCAAATAACTTTTGAACAACTAATTATTGTAGAACATACAGGGGGGTTAAATCGATAGGTACTGAGGTCCCCCCCCCTTGTTACACCGTGTATACCTACTAAGGTATTATGTTGATAAATTCAATAAAACAAATCGTACAATCGAAAATCCTATAAATACCTATCTACTTAAACCAGCACGACAATATTGTTGCCAAGATTTTCCCGCGAATGAAGTGCAGGTAATGTCATTCCATCTCAAACCTCCACACGACATCTAGTAAAAGGAAATAACGTAAACCTTTTACATACAACAGGAAATTCAAACAAGGTGCTCACTTAGTTATTACAAGACAAAGGAATGTAGAATAAAAATAAACCGGTGCTTATGGCCTCATAAAGGCCGTGTTATTAGACGTTTATTTCTTAGATTATGGAGATATGATTTTAATATTTGCCTCTTTACTAAGCTCATTATCGTTTGCAGACATTTTGCAGAGGTTTAAGTATGCAACTTGTAACCTTTTTTCATTCAGTTACCTATTACGATTCAATCTACTTTAACATAGTAAAATAGTTCTTTAGTTTTGCGAACCTATCTCAGGAGCACACACTTTGAGTTTCGTGTGAGAATGTGTTTCTATCTGCAGACCTGCATATCAATAAAATTTCATTAAAAATACATAAAGTCATAAAACCTGTACCTCCTTAGCCTTATTTAGTCTGAGATGTGGATTTAAACCTTAGATTTCGACACAGATTTACTCGTGAACTATAAGCCTAACACTGGATTTTATTTTAGTTTTCCTTTGTATATTTTAATTTGGTGATTGTAATTTTTATTTTGTTTTATTGTGAGTACTTATAATTATGACATTTGTGTATTAAATTGAAATAAATAAAAATGATAGTTATTAAAGTTAGGATTTAAATTACAATAATGTAATATGTTATTAAAGTACACAGCGTCATTTAGCTCAAAGCAAGCAGAAAGCCTTGTTTTACACATATACCTACGTATTATAAACTTTCTTTTATATATAATATTATACATTCTTATAATACATACAGAAACTCAGATCAAAAACAAATATCTGCAGATTACACAAATATTTGTCCCATGACGAGAACTGGCAACCGTCTGTGTTGCAGGCGGATAGCAGAATACGTAGTTACGTACCCTATCGTCTTACCTAGATGAGAATGGTTTTATGAGACTCGGAGGCCGAATTGATGCCGGTGGGAGTTGATGAGATGATACGCTCAACTTAGGTACCTACCATTCAGCGAAAATTGTGTTCGTACTATTTAGCCTGATGTTCTTAATTCTGACTCGGACTTCTGTATTTACCCTACCACGATTTGTTCAAACGTAGGTCCCGTATTGAGTATTTATATACCACTGGTTGCGCCGCGTAAATCCCGATCCCATGGGAATATCGGGATGAAAAGTATCCTTTATCCTTACTATATAATTGCCGATATTCATCCAAATCGGTACAGTCGTTTGACCGTGAAGAGAGACAAATCATATAAACAAATAAATAAAGAAACTTTCGGATTTATAGTAAGTATTTAGTAAAAAATTATAAAAACAAAAAAAATACAATAAAGTGAAGTTAGTTATGATTAGGATGGAGAAAGACTAGAATCGGCTAATACACGAACAGTATATCTATGTTTATTGCGTCGTCTACTGCAGGTAGGAATCTACACAAAAGCCTTTAGGGCCGAAAAGTCCTAGATTTGAGATCACGTACCGGAAAGCGCAATGCGGGACGGCCTCTGACTGTCCGTCCGTCCCGACTTGGGGAAGTCGTTGGATGCAGAGAACCTGCAACCGATCGCTTTGGAATTCTCTGGGGGAGACCTATGTTCAGCAATGGATGTCCTACCTGAGCACAGGACATCCACTGCTGAACATATTATGATGATCCACACAAAATAATATTTGGTCATCCTAAATAGAGATACCGCTTTAGCTATCTATGTCGGCTCACGTACCTATTGGCCGATTTCAGTTGTTAAGTTTTGTGACAAATTTTAAGTACGTTTGATCCAGTTCATAAACAACACGTGATAAGGCTCCAGACCGACAGACAGACAGATTTACTCGTATTTGTAGAAATAAACAGTCCAGTATATAAATAACAGTAAAATCTAACATATCAAAACAAATTACGACTGTCCCATTTTTACGCGAGTTCATAACACAACGACTAAATTGTTATTGATTCTTTCAACTCCTATTTCGCCTTTTTGTTGAAAGTCCTGCATCAGTCCGGATCAAAGTTACAATATGTTTTGATTTATATCCCTGATCGGGTTACAAATCACGGTTGATGCGAGGGATCTCATAGGGAGACGTAAATAAATCGGCCGATTTTGCATGAACCGACGTAAAAAAGAATCGACTCAATTTCACATGGGATGAAACGAAGGAAGGAAACTGGGTAGCGAACAGGTAGGTAGAATTTCAGTAGGTTGTTAACCTTTAACTGGTGACATGGTATTCGTGTACACGTTTTACACGAATACCATGAATATTATTCGGCCTTGTGTTTTCTTCTTACCTGAACAGTGGTTCCCAGAAGTCACGTCCAAACTATATCTGTATATATAAAAATCATGTTGCCAATAAACTCCTAAACTACTGAACCGATTTCAATCAAATTTCACATGTACCCATATTTTGGTCTAACTTACTGGATAGGATAGTTATCATCTCAATTATTCACTTATGTCGTGAATGTAAACGAATAAAATGTATTAATGGTTTCTTAAGCAAGTGTTTATTTACTGTTTAGTTTTATGAAGTTCTTATAGATGGCGGTGTACGTTGATTCATCGATAAAATTCTTCAATATTGTTTGACATCTGGGTTGCCAATACACCCAATAGATGGCGCTGTGTTCGGGACTTACGCGGGTGAAATCGCGGGGCGCAGCTACCTATATATTTTTAGTAGGTAAGGTAACCTATATTTATTTTATTTATTAACAAAGACAAAGATTCTACAGTCATTAGATAGTACATTACGTTCTAACCTAATTGTATGCTGTGTCTTATAATGGCTACGAGCAGCGCTCCACGATTACATCCGCGTTACTCCCGATCCCGTGGGAATATCGGGATAAAAAGTAACCTATAGTATTCCTAGATAAATGGACCATCAAACACAAAAATGATTTTTCAATTTGAACCAGTAGTTCCTGAGATTAGCGCGTTCAAACAAACAAACTCTTCAGCTTTATAATATTAGTATAGACTAGCAGCGCTCCGCGGTTTAACCCGCGTAACTCCCGATCCCGTGTCAATATCGGGATAAAAAGTAGCCTATAGTCTTCCTAGATAAATGGACCATACATAAATAATTTTTCAATTTGCACCAGTAGTTCTTGAGATTAGCGCGTTCAAACAAACAAACGCTTCAGCTTTACAATATTAAGTATAGATTACGTTCTTACCAATTGTATACCTATGCTGCTTCTCATAGTAGTAGGTAAGCCAAAACTGATATGTAGGTAGGCTGATTTATCTACCCAAAAGAGAATCCTATCATAAGTAGTAGAGTACCTACGTAGGTAGATACTTATGGTAGGATTTCGCTTTGGGTGGATAGGACAAATTTTCTCTCGTAAAAGGCACTTTGTTTCAAACAATATATCATCGCAGTACTTGTTACATTTCAATTTATTCCGCAACGTGCAGTGAAAAGGGTTTCCGGGGAAAATATTTTGGTTGCGGCATTTGTGCGGTTGCAATAATGAACGTTCCGTTCGTTTACGGTTCGCAGTTGTAGACAATGGCCTCCCGTTCTTTGTGCCCACACCTGTTATTAAAACTCTGTGTATCCTTTACGTCTGGGATTGCTTTCCTGTACACAAGAATGTTATGAATTAGGCTTAGATTTGCTTAGGTATGCTAAGGTATTTCTCTTAGTGCCCTTTATGGAACGTTTGTTTGTATAAGTAATATGTAGGTTCCTCTAAGTGCCTGTGGTATAGCGTATATAGTTATTTAACGTCTAGAAAGTCTATAGTAAGTAATTGGATACTAACATAACTATCGGTATATTTGTTAGATCTCCATCAGGCAAACTTTTATAACTTTTACTTTTTGGAGGTACGAGGTGGTGTGTACCTCCAAATGGAAGATCTTCCACCGGGCAGGTGTTATACCCGGTAGGCCGCGGCCCAACGATGTTTCATTGGAACTTGTATATGAGCTTATCTTCAGAAAAACTTCGCTTGCGCGATCTAGGATCTCCGATCGGCTTAGTGGCGCCATCTGTTGGTGGCGATGTGAAGTGTCGCCACATCACTCCCCCCGAAGACCGGAGGTCGATGCAGAATTCGTCTTGTTGTCTTGCCAGTGTGCCAGTTGAGTTGCGTCTCAATGAGTCGAGACGTGTTGCTTGATGCATCCCAGTGAGTCGGGATGATGCTGTTCCAGTGAGTCGGAACAGTGAAGTCCACGGTGAGTCGGGACGTGTGAAGGGGCGTAGCACGTGAAGGTCCGGTGTATCGATGGCCAGTCGATGAGATGCCGGACGTACTCAGCGTGCTGCAGGTGACCAGTTGCGGTGTAGCCGTTGGAGGGTGAACCAGTGCTTGCGTAGTATACAGGCGTCGTGGTCCAACCGATGTGGCTGCGAGTGGTTGACTGCTGGCTGGCTGCAGGGGGGTAGGCAGGAGTGGTGCGGAGGTGAAGAAGCTCATGTCGGCGAAAGTTGCGCTCGTCGTTCATATGAGGGGTCACCAGTTTGGAGGTACGAGGTGGTGTGTACCTCCAAAGGGAAGATCTTCCACCGGGCAGGTGTTATACCCGGTAGGCCGCGGCCCAACGATGTTTCGTTGGAACTTGTATATGAGCTTACTTATCTTCAGAAAAACTTCGCTTGCGCGATCTAGGATCTCCGATCGGCTTAGTGGCGCCATCTGTTGGTGGCGATGTGAAGTGTCGCCACAACTTTTAGAATGTTATGAATTAGGCTTAGATTTGCTTAGGTATGCTAAGGTATTTTTTTTAGTGCCCTTTATGGGACATTCCCTCACTGCATGTAGGTTTCTCTAAGTGTGGTATAGCGTATATTAGTACATTACGATATAAGTGTGGTAAATTGATCTTTGCATAGAGGCGGTTTATGACGCGCGAGCGGCAGCGAGTGTGGTAAGAAGCCAAGATGCAAAGATCAATCCCACACGTATATCGTACGACGTTTTTTATCACAGTTGCGAATAAAAGAAAAGACTTGAAATGAAAACAAAATAATAATTAACAAAATATTTGTGATAAGTCTATGTTTACATTTTTTAAGGCAATATTTTTTTGTTAATTATGCTTCGGAAAGGCTAGGCTAAAGGCTTTTAACCTATACAGCCTCGTCTGACATATAATATGTTTTAGGGTTTTTTCTATTTGTTTTTGCGTCGGGGGTTAAGAACAAAATACAATGGTACGGAAAAACAATATATTTAAGTAAAGAAAAAACCAAAAAAAAACATAACTCAATTTTTAATCGTTTTCTAAGTCATTAACACGAAAAAAAAATCGTTCGTAAACCGACTTTAGAGACAACCATTTTTGCTAGCTAAAACACTCTTTAGTACCTACCTTTTTTAAACATCAAAACAGTATAACCCAGACAAATTAAGAATATTTCACCTACCTAATATGTAATTAGCAGTAAGATACGTATTTAACTTATCGGGATAACTTTATAGCACTAGTTGGCAATGTAAAACGCACGCGTGCATAATATGAGCTTTAAAGCCGTTGAATAAGATCCACTTTATTAACTGATTAACTGTGATAAAATAGTACATTACGATATAAGTGTGGTAAATTGATCTTTGCATAGAGGCGGTTTATGACGCGCGAGCGGCAGCGAGCGTGTTATAGAAGCCAAGATGCAAATATCAATTCCACACGTATATCGTACGACGTTTTTTATCACAGTTGCGAATAAAAGAAAACAAAATAATAATTAACAAAATATTTGTGATAACTCTATGTTTACATTTTTTTAAGGCAATATTTTTTTGTTAATTATGCTCCGGAAAGGCCAGGCTAAAGACTTTTAACCTATACATCCTCGTGTGACATACATTATTTTTTAGGGTTTTTCTATTTGTTTTTGCGTCGGGGGTTAAGAACAAAATACAATGGTACGGAAAAACAATATATTTAAGTAAAGAAAAAAACAAAAAATAAACAACTCAAATTTTTAATCGTTTTCTAAGTCATTGTTCGTAAACCGATTTTAGAGACAACCATTTTTGCTAGTTATAAACTCTTTGGTACCTACCTTTTCGGGATAACTTTACAGCACTAGTTAACAAATCTAAAACGCACGCGTGCATAATATGTTGGATTATGAGCCTAAAAGCCGTTGAATAAGATCCACTTTATGAGCAACTGTGATAAAAAGTTATTTAACGTCTAAAAAGTCTATAATAAGTAGTTGGATACTTACATACCTAACTTAATTGTTAGATCTGCATCGGGCAAACTTTAAAACTTTTACTTTTAGAATGTTATGAATTAGGCTTAGATTTGCTTAGGTATGCTAAGGTATTTTTTTTAGTGCCCTTTATGGGATGTTGCCTCGCTGCTTATGTAGGTTTCTCTAAGTATAGCATGTGGTATAGCTTAAAGTTATTTACCGTCTAGAAAGTATATAGTAAGTAATTGGATACTAACATAACTATATATATATTTGTTTAACTATAACAAACTTTTATAACATTACTCAACATGAATTTAGAGCACAACACCGATGTTATTGATTATGAATTGCTTTTCTATTTTATTTATTTGTCGTGGAAATACTCGAATGTGATAGGAATGGAAAAGGCTTTGTTATCTGACGTGAATATTAAAGAGCTACGCGACCGCTCTCGCGCCACGATATTTGGCCTGTCGGGAGACGTGAGCCGTGACTAATAGAAATCTATTTAGGAGACGGGATCAGAGATTTGTCGAAGAAATACGCTATTTTATTTTACTGGCTTATACCGACCGACGACGACGCTACTTACCTACTTGCTCCACCTAAACCATCAGCAAAAAGAAACGTGAAAACTGTGTAGGCATATTATACTTTTACTTGTTTTTTAATCTACGTAAACGCGCATATAAAAGAGTGGTGTTGGTCTAGCGGAAGATTATCTAGATTTTTTCAATCCCGGCCGTGCGCTACTGGATTTTTCTTACGAAAAATTGATGTGCGCTAATTGGCATTGCTTTTACGATTAAGGAAAACATCGTGACGAAAACTGCGACTTGGTTGGCTCCAGACGAACCTACCTATTGACTTTACTTTGGACATGGTCAATTAAGTTGAGAGTGTTGTATAGGTGCAGTGCAAGCCTACTCCATCCTCATGCAAATAGGACCTAACTAAAGAGTGGTAGATTATCTTGATTTTTATTCAGAAGTTCGTGTGTTCGAATCCCGACCGTGCACCAATGGATTTTTCCTACGAAAATTGATGTGCGCTAATTGGCAACCTGCGACTTGGTTGGCTCCAGACGTACCTACTGACTTTGCTTTGGACATGGTCAATTAAGTTTAGAGTATTTTATAGGTGCAGTGCAAGCCTACTCCATCCTCACGCAAATATTACCCAACTAAAGATGTCTAGTTGCGGAAAACAGCCCGTAAGTATATTAACAAGGTTTTTTAGTTTTTCAATTATATATTTATGAAATTAAACAAACTATAGTTACTTTAAGAAAAGAAGACTTTCAGATCCTTTTATGTTCAAACATACTAACAGCACTCTATTTCTTCTGTAACTACAGAACGTACCTACATTCAGTTAAGGCGCTCTTCCAGTACCGTGTGTAGGTATTCACATATTACCTTAGCCCCCGCTCACAAAGACGTAGCGTGCTGCGTGCTAACTGTTATATTTGATCGATATGCAAAACATTTTCGCATTATTATCCACAAATATAGTTCCTAGAGATCAAAACCTATCATTTGATTCATTTTTAGAAAAAAACGTTACCTATTTTTGAATAAAACCCGATAAACGATCTAATAATTCTCTGTTTTCTAACATTTTTTTTATCGAACGAAGTTGTTCATATCATGTTTTCAACCACAATAAACAAAAATATGGTTATTAAACTAAAATATCCATTTATATCCACATAACAAAAAAAGAGTATTTGATTACTTAGAGTTGCTTAAAACAAAGGTCGATTATGGTAGCTTTATTAGCACCTGGCTTTAAGTGCCTGAAAAGTAAAGCTCTAGGTACATAAATGCATTGAAAACGGCTCTGAGTCATGATAAAATTAAATAACGTTCGCAATATGAAATATCGAAAATGTATCGAAATATTGAGTTCTGCAAAAATTACTCGCAGATTCAGTACTGAAAGCGTTGCATGCCTGAAACGAATCGACACAGCGAACGAAGCAAAATCGTGAACTGGAAACCTGCGGCCCAACTACGTACGAAATCAATCGCTTGTAACCTAAAACTTCCTAAAAATTACTTTGAATGTACCTAGTTAATTTATTCAAGATCGAGTTCCATACAGTTGAAAATGTCAGTAACAATAGCCTTCCAACAAAGTAGAGGGCTTAGGTAGAGAGCTTTAAATGAGATAGAAAATCGAAATTGATATTTGTCGCAACTTTTTCCGTACATTTTTAAAGTAAAGTTTTAGATTGCTTTCGTATGTAGTTCGCCCGCTGTTTACCTACTAGGTACCAACATTCTGGAACATTCAATATGAAAAATAACGAACCAGGCCCAGTTGTCGGCCAGCCATGCTTGTATTTGAATACACGAGGATTATTATAAATACACTTAGAGGTATAGGGTGCCTGCCACCGAGTGTCTATCCAGACGATTTTATGTGCCTACATTTGAGGTGCTCTTTGCTCTTTTCAATGGAAAGGTCGTGTTTTATTGCGAGCATTGAATTAAGAAAAATAAATGTATTTGTAAAAGATTTATATGAATAAAAAGAGAAAATAAATAGAAAAGATTTGCCTTTCAGGTTGTGTGTGGAAGGGTCGTTTGTTATGTTAGATATGAATAGGAATTTAATGAGAGGGTTGATAGATAAATGTACTCATAGCTGTAGATTTGATATTGTCCGAGGGTTAGGTTTTGCTCATGAATGAGTTGAACCAACCTACTTTTCTATTATATATTTTTATATATTTTCTATTATATGTATAATTAACATGCATTGAAATAATCCGGTCAAATCAAGAAGGGCTCCGAGTCCAATTGATATTGATGAGATGAGAATTAAACCTACTGGATCGACTTCAATAAGTAATTAATTAATAATATAAACTAATTGATAATAACTCCAACAAACGACTAATTTACCTCGCTACAAAATCAGCTATTAACTTGAAAACTTTCTGTGACAAACAATTTGTTTAAAACAACATTATTACCTACCTACTACACCTTTAATTTGAACTCAGTGTGATTCTGTACGAACTAAATTGAATTTCAGCATTTTCAGCGACACCCCAGGTATTGAATAGTCTCTTTATTGCGACATAGAGTACCTACGTAGATGTCCAACAGAATGCAATTTCCCGTAACAGTACCTACATAAGGAATAAAATTGTCATTCCTGTAAATCTCTTTATTTACGGTATGACTTCGTACGATTTGTGCATATAACCAGGTTCAAGTTATAAATATTTGTATCAAGTTATAAATTAAATAAAATAAATAAATAATCGTTTGTTGCCATAAAATTACAATTTTATATAGTACTTGTAATTATATACAGGTTGTTTTCCGCCATTGAACCCTTTTTAATTGGATCCTTTTTGCGTGAGGATGGAGTAGGCTTGCCCAGCACCTACTACCCTCTCAGTTTAGTCGACCATTTCCAGAGGAGAGAACTTGTCAATACTTCTGGAGCTAACTAAGCCGCCGGTTTCATTAAGATGTTTTCCTTCACCGTAAGAGCAATGTCAATTAGCGCACATAATTTTTTCTTAAGAAAAATACATTGGTGCACGGCCGGCCGGGATTCGAACCCACGACCTTAAGAAAGAAAGTCGAGGTATATACCACTAAGCCAACATCGCTCTTTTATATAGTAAATAAGTATAATTTTATATAGTAAATAAACTAATAAGTAGGTATGGCAAAAGGAGCAGGCTCAGCATGTGCTGTGAGACGCAGCTGCACAGCGCTGGTTTTCAGCCTGACCTTATAGCCCAAATTGGGTTGAAAATTGTTTCAAATGTGTCGTGTCAGTCCTGTCCGAGTTTAAGCTTGTGGTTTAATCGAAATACCTACCTAAATACGTTAATAAATTACCTATCTACGTATATTAAAAGTCATTTGTCGTGATTCGAACTGACTATATTCGATTCGAGGGATCTCGCACTAGGCCAATACTGCTTTACTTTAATAATAAAGTAGGTAAACACAGTATATTAACATTCCAAAGTGGTTCTAAATTACCTACCTACATTGAGATGCCTCTACAGGCTAGGCTAGGTTCAACAAAGGAATTACGAACTTCACAGACAAGGTAAACGTAAAAAATGTTTCGTTGGAATATCTAGTTCCAATGAGATGTAACAGTCACATGAGTAAAGAAGCTTTATAATCATATGGTAACAGTTGGAACGAAGTTCCTTATGGCGCGTTGCGAAAGGGGGCTAGACGGAAAAAATTAAGACCAAAAGTTGTAACGACACTTTTTAATTTTATTACAATTCCTTCACTAATTAATCGAAAGAGACTTCGTTCCGTCCGGGTGTCTCTTGACAACTCTCAAGTTTTTTTCTTCTTTTTTACATTTGATACTTAAAAATACCGCTACTGTCGCTGATGAAGCCCATTTTAAAATAACCTTATAACTAACTATACATGATTTAAAAAAAAAAACTAAAAATAAAATCTAAATACAGAATAAAATTTCAACATAATGATTTCTTTTTTTTCTCAGTCTGTTCACTTTTATGTTTTAATTTCCTTTTTTTTATTACTTTTCAATTTTTTTTACATACAGTTAGGTATAGAGTGATTATCTCCGAACTTCGCATTCCTTCATTGCTAAGCTTTATTGTGACAAAATAATTTGACGTGTCTTCATGCAATATGCGAAAACACCCGAGGGATTATGAGTCAATTGCCTTACTTTCGTGTGGTCAAGTTTATTTCGCAAAGATGTATCTATCTCTAGTTAACATATCACTGGTTCCAACAGGGAAAATAAAACATGATTTCTTTTGCCAAAGAATTGAAGCAGTTTTTTGACGTCATAACGTCTTACAAATCGATGAACACCTGTACTCACAAAAAAGTGTGACGTCATGCGTTATGTTATTGACATGTAACCATAGCAACTTTATTGATAAGTAATATTTATTTTTCTTTAAATTTACATTTTTTTTAACTCTCCAGGTTTATAATATCTAAGTTTTAATTGACATAGTATAAAAGTAATATGTATTACATAATTATATTATATTTATTTACAAATAAAAAATAAGTACAGTAGAATTTTCAACTTCCTCCTTGTTTTATGTCGGTTAAAAGCAAATAAACGCATTGCAGCAAGTTCTAAATTTTAAAAGAAAAAAGAATTGCAATAAAACCTGAATAAAACAGTGATTATCTAGACTCAAGAGATATCGGAACAGGGTTTCATTAAATCTCCCGTGTGGTTATTCTACTTCCGCGGGCGGAAATTCTAGCTCACACTGTAAATTGATTTCCTCTGATAGAACCCTAGAGTTTGTATAGAATTTATTTTTACTCGTAGGAACGAAGTCTACCAACATATTCTACACAGAATCCTTTGTTCTCTCTGGTCAATTTGGAAGTAAGAAAAGTTACATACAAAACATATTAAAAAGTAGAATAAAACTGCTTGTGGTGCTGTATTTTATTGTGTACTAGCTTTTGCCCGCGACTTCGTCCGCGTAGGAGTCGAAAATAGTTCTAATAGTATTTTTTGTTGACTTAAAATTGGATTGAGCTTCGAACACGTGTCAAAATAAAATATACTTACTTAATTTAAATCAAAAGCACTAAGTTCGAGTCAAAGAAAATCCCCCTAAAATAATTTTGTACCCCTTTTTAACCCCGTTAAGGGATGAATTTCAATAAAATACAAAACACGTGTTCCATCAATTCTGTAAAAGAATGTTTATGTCAAATTTGAAGTAGATTGGACCAAGGAATCACGTTGTCCCATACAAACTTTTACACCCTCTTAGGGGTGGAATTTCGGAAAATCCTTTCTTATCCGATGCCTACGTCGTACAAAAACACACCCTCCAAGTTTCAGGTCTTTACGATCAGCGGTTTAGGCTGTGCGTTGATCCGTCAGTCAGTCAGTCAGTAGTTCAGGACAAAGCATAAAGCATTTTATATGTATAGAGATTAGCGTTTAAATTGCTAGACGTAGGTAAATTATTAGTAGACTAGCTGTCCGCAACTTCGTACGAGTAGTAGTTTTGCTTCCCCGTGAATCACTCTATTAAAAAAATCTCATCAAAATCCGTTGCGTAGTTTTAAAGATCTAAGCATACACAGGGACAGAAAGCGAGAAGCGACTTTGATTTATACTATGTAGTGATGTACACAGACAATAAATAATTATCTTCTTAGGTACCTATAGATAGACGATAGAGATTAATTTCATAGTTTTATTTTAAAAAAAAAACAAATTATAATCAGTAGGTATTCTTAATTTAAAAGGCGGAACATTTAGGTAACATAAAACAAGTAAAAGTTCTCTGGCGTCTCTAGGAAGAGAATTATTTAATACTCCAAGAAACCTTTTTTCTATGCAGTTAACTATTAGTTATCTATATGTGGTTATCTATGGTACTTACGTTAATAATTATTATAATTATCGTCAACATATGAAATTCAAAAAGTAAATATAATTTTATAATTAATATAAGTTGTGTATGGACGATCGAGTGATCTTGTTATACGCAGATTTTGCGAACGTATATTACGTTAAAGTTTAATTGGACGTTCAGTCATGGCAAATTGATTTAATCCACTCATTTGATCCAATCATTCAATTATTGGAATATTCCAAAAGGCATAACATACCTACAGACAGAGCGTCGATCGTATAAATAAATAAATAAATATTACAGGACATTCCACACGTCGCCATCTAGCCCCAAGTTAAGTAACTATACTTGTGTTATGGGTGCTAGACAACGGATATATTACTTAAATACTTTTCTTTTGTAAATATATACTTATAATTCATATAAACAACCAGATCACAGACAAATATTTAAGCATAAATACTTGCCTGAGGCGGGAATCGAACCCGCAACCCTGAGTTTGGCAGTCCGGCGTGGTGACCATTGTGCCAACTGGGTCGTCGTATGAGTGGGTGTGAGTGACACTGAATAGGTAGGACTGAGACACGTTAGGAACCTATCGGAATTATATTTAAAATTTAAAAAAGGTATACTTATTCGTAAGAACACAAATGATTTTTTATCAAAAGGTATTTCCCCTCATCATGCCTGCCTGACTTCATATAGTAGCGCTTTAAGTTTTTCTAATAAGATCCAAGGAAAACTCATCAAGTTTGTGGTGAAAACTTTATCAGATGTTACCTATCTCAGCTAGAGATTAAAGGAAAAAAGTTCGTGGCATGAAGCCATCGCACATTGATTAGTGGTTAGCTTCACATCTTAGTTTCGCTTCATAGCAAAAATATTCAATATTCGCAGTCAATACAGCGGACAGGCTGGGGTGGCCCCCGGCTCCTCTGCCCCACAGCTACGACCGGTCCATTAAACCCCCTCGCCGCGTTTATTCGCCGGAATAGTGTGCAATAAAACGCGAGCACCGACCGGCCACTGGCCACAGCAAAAAATACAACCTAAAATTATTATTCTTCTGGACTACTGGATACTCGGATAGACTGCGTTTTATGTGCTCACAGATAAAAAATAGCCGAATGAACCTCTAAAGTTCGACGATGCAGGATTTTTGAATTTGAAAGGTTTTCATATTCATGAATGCAGTAACGTGTGAGTGAATTTCGATCCTGTTTGCGTTTTGGTAGTATATTCTCATTATATTTACGACCCATTTGGCACAATGGTCACCATGCCGGACTGCCAAACACAGGGTTGCGGGTTCGATTCCCGCCTCAGACAAGTATTTATGCTTAGATAGTTGTCTGTGGTCTGGTTGTTTCTATGTATTTTATGTATATATTTACAAAGAAAAGTATATGAGTAGTGTGTCCGTTGTGTAGTACCCATAACACAAGTCTAGTTACTTAGCTTGGGGCTAGATGGCGATGTGTGAAATCCTGCAATATTTATTTATTATTTATTTTATATTCCTATAATTTTTAAAAAGAGTGTTGAAATTTCCGTCGTAAAGAAACAAACGAACATATCCAAATCCGAGCACATTTCCATTAAAGTGACGCGCACTCAAAATCTATACTAATATTATAAAGCTGAAGAGTTTGTTTGTTTGAACGCGCTAATCTCAGAAACTACTGGTTCGAATTGAAAAAATCTTTTTGTGTTGGATAGTCCATTTATTGAGGAAGGCTACAGGCTACTTTTTATCCCGATATTCCCATGGGATCGGGAGTTGCGCGTGTGAAACTGCGGAGCGCTGCTAGTCACAAATAAAAAGAATATCTGCATTTATAAAAATATCTTGTGCCTTTATTATTTAGGTAGCTAGGTATGGCTCACAGCAATGCAATTTTATTTCGCTCTAATGCGGTTCTGCGTCAGTTTGTTTCAGAGTTTTTTTGTTTGGCGAAAAAATTAACGTTGCGCGATGGTTGCACGTTGTCCGGTCTGTCACACACAGCCTGCGAGCGGTACACTGTAAGTACACACACACACACACAAACAAGGAAGTATATGGGACATGTATTTTGTTCCGCGTTAAAATTTATAGACAGTTTGAAACTTTAATTAAGAATTCACCGCAGTCCATTCCGTGATAGATAGTTTTTAATTAGAGTGGGTTTTTTGATGCAAACGTGTGTGTATCCTACTCTGCACACGTTAACTTTATGTAGTTAACTAATTTAGGCACTCTTTGCCTATACAGGGTTATTGGTAATTATACTAGAAAGCCGTTAAGGCCTACTCCTGTGCACTATAACAAACAACTTTTGTTCTAGACTTTTGGAAATTCGAAAAAAAATGAGGTTATTTAAATTCGAAAACACAGCTGTGTTTTTTAAACAAAGGTTATTCAGACTAAGCACTATAGATTTTTTTTACAAAATAGGTAAAATTTTAAGTTTAATGACCTCTACGTGTATAGAATAGCTGATTTTCAGGTGCACCTTACCTCAAAATTTCTAAAAAAGTGTTCGAATTTCTAACAGTCGTAGAACAAAAGTTGTTTGTTTAGGTGCACAGAGTAACCCTCAACGGCTTGCTAGTATAATTACCAATAACCCTGTATATACGGTAGTTTGTAGTACTAAATACATAAACGTAATATACTTTAGTTTGCTAAGGCACCTACTCGGTCTCAAGGAAGCCTTAATATTTAAGAAAATCACGTTTTAAGAAACGCATAAGCAAAGTCCTTCAACAACACAATATTCATTAAACGTCTACAATTTAAAACCATTCATCAAGTAATTTCAGCTCTCGTTTTGAATTACGCGGCAGTAATTTTGCGTTACCAAGTCAAATTAAAACAGTGAGAATTTAATTAAATGTGGTAATGGGTCCTCTTGGAAAAATCCTGGGCAGTCGACGCGAGTCAAGGGCCCATTGCATCTGACTTAATCTTCTATAGACTGAATTAATGCCTAAAATAGATGTAAATGCTTTTACGTTTTTAAATGGGAAATTATTTTCCACATGCTGTAGGAATATGAGAATCGTGGAAATTCAAAAAGAAATGGTAAACCGTATTTGCATTTTCAACTCGGAAAGTAAAATGATGGTGAAGAAAGATAGGTTAAACCTACCTATATGACTTCGTTCACAAGCCTCTTGACTTGATAAATAGAAAATACTTTGCAATAGAAAACAAATTCATCCGCTATTTTACATATTATCTACTTAGTAAATATACTTTACTTTTAGAAATCTATCAAACCCAGAAACAATGGGCTTACCTATTAACTAGTTGCGCTCCGCGGTTTCACCCGCGTAAGTCCCAATCCCGAATGAAAAGTAGCCTATAGCCTTCCTCGATAAATGAACTATCCAACACAAAAATATTTGATTTATAAGATAAAAATATAAGAATTTTTCAATTCGAAGCGCATTCAAACAAACAGACTCTTCAGCTTTATAATATTAGTATATATTGCTTCAAAGGAATTGTTCTTTAAGTAAAATTTTATACTTAAACTTCTTATAAATAATGATTTTGACCTTCACATCTAAACTAGATGATATGTAGCAAATAATCCGTACTATTAAGTTCGCTGTTGATCCTGGAACTAAATAATAATCTTTATATATTTAATTCAAAGTTCTGATTGATTGATTGGTATGAGGCACAGCTCAAACTAATAGACGAGTCAGGTTATTTTGGTATACAGATAGGTATTATGACGTAGTCATCCATAAAGACAGGATTTAAAAAAAAATAATTATCAAATCAGACTACTCTGTGAAAAGTTATGCGTGATCATACATTATCCCTATATAAATAAACAAGCAACCCGCCCCATTAGGCGGGAGAAACCGCGGAGCGCAGCTAGTAATAAAATATACGCGTCGACTTGAGAACTTCTTCCCTTTTTTGTCGGTTAAATTCAACTACTACGCGAACGAAGTCGTGAGTAAAAGTACGTTAACGACAAGTTTAGAAATATACTTCTAATTTATTTTTCATATCAAAAGGGCGAAGTTAATCTATTTCAGTGATGTTTATGCGTGTGTCGGGACAGGTCCAAGATTACACAGCACAAATATTAAACGAAGAATAAGGTGTCGCGCGACCGTGTCCCCGTATACCCGGGGGAAATGAAATTGCAAAATATGTTCCCGAGTCGGAGTGAACGTGTCCCAGACAGACTCCATCTACACTTATTCTGTTATTAGATATATTCTATTACATATACCTAATCTTAGTCCTTGGTTATTCAATCTTTGTTTTTTTTCTGTGGTTTTCTTATTTAGCTGTAGAATCTCCGGATTACTCAATTTTCAACCCAGCTATAAAGCGCTTTATTTCGTCTTATTAAGGGTAAAATCTAGCTTTTATACCTAGCAGTAGAGCTAACTTTACGTTGGTAAAAGAGTGGCAAAATAAGACATGATGAAATTGAAATCTAAAATGATCTTACGCTAAAAAGTTATAGTTATGGAACTTCCCATATTATGATTTAGTGACTGTTTTTGATCCCCTTCGGATTTTGACCTGAAAAAATTGAAAAAGAAAACCAACAACGAAATTTAATGCCAGACAGACGATCCACCTGCCACTAAATCACTTAAAGAGCTACGAAAGCAGTAGACTACCTATAAGAATAAGAGATCGGTGTTGGCCTAGTGGTAGATACCTTGACTTTTATTCCAAAGGTTGTGGGTTCGATCGAATCCTGGCCGGCCACGCCAACGGACCAACGGATATTTCTTACAAAAGATTATTATTGTCATTAATTTTATTGCCTGAGATAATTGACATTGATCTCAGGGTGAAGTAAAACGTAATGAAACACGCAGCTTAGTGACCTTAGACGTATTGAATTGAGTTCTTCCCTCTAGACATGGTTGACTAAGCTGAGAGGGTGATATAGGTTCTGGGCAAGCATAATACATGTACCAGGCAGTACAGTGCCCTAAATAGAACATTGCTAAAGTTGCTGGCGTTATATAAATCATCTAGATTAAATGAAAAAGGCCAATTATTTACCTTTTTTATTATTTGGTGTGCGATAACGCTCCCTTGTGGGCGCTGCAGGCCTAAAGGGGGGCGGTAAGACCCAAAAAAATGGGTGCGTTGTGGACTACCTACTGCGCTCAGGTTTCAAGTTAACTTTTGCGGGTTATAGTAAAAGTTTCGTTTAGAATTAATGTTTAATCTCCGCTATATTAATAGCTCACTGAGCTATATTAATAGCTCACAATAATTAATTTAATTTTCTGTTGTAGTGGTTTTTAATTAGGTGAAAAAATGGAGGCGCTACAAATTAATTAATTCTCAAAGTGAGCAGTAGACAAAATAAGTTTGAGAACCCATGACCTATATGAATAAATGTAGGTAAGAATGTAGAGAATCAGATAAACAATGATCATCACTAATACAAATGAAACGAGATAAAGTATGTTTTATCACGTGATCCTATAGCCATGATCCATCGCGTCGGCTCACGTACAGAATTTATTGGGCTCCGTAATAAAACAGAACACATTTTCTGCATTGTAGTTGTAACGTGCTTGGTTCTCTCCGTTGGGAATCTAATCACAGTTGGGTAGGTACCTTTCGATGTTTGTTCTAGGTTTACATACCTATATTTACACTATGCGTCATAAGTACACTATCAGTGCGCTACAATGATACTATACTTGTACTTGTATACAGGCTGTTTTCCACCATTGGACCCTTTTAATTGGGTCCTTTTTGCGTGAGGATGGAGTAGGTTTGCCCAGCACCTACTATCCTCTCAGCTTAGTCGACTATGTCCAGAGGAGAGAACTTGTCAATACTTCTGCAGCCAACTTAGCCGCGGGTTTCATCACGATGTTTTCCTTCACCGTAAGAGCAATGTCAATTAGCGCACATAATTTTTTCTTAAGAAATATCCATTGGTGCGAGGCCGGCCGGGATTCGAACCCACGACCTTCAGAATGAAAGTCGAGGTATCTACCACTAAGCCAACACTGCTCTAAAAAAATATGATACTATATTATTATTATTAAGAGCCTGTAGTGTCCCACTGCAGGGCAAAGGCCTCTCTACTCCCTTTCCACTGATCGCGATCTTGTGCGACGGATTGCCAATCCTACTAATATTATAAATGTGAAAGTTTGTGTGTGCGCGCGTGTGTGTGTGTGTGTATGTTTGTTACTCCTTCACGCTAAAACCACTGGACCGATTGGGATGAAACTCGGTATGTAGATAGCTGGAGACCTGGATTAACATATAGGCTACTTTTTATCCCGATATTCCCACGGGATCGGGACTTACGCGGGTGAAACCGCGGGGCGCAGGTCATAAATTTGTCCATATCGTCTCGTCACCTACGACGAGGTCTGCCGCGTAATCTTTTTCCGTTGGTCCAAAAAGTTGTTGATTTGGCCCAAAGTTCTTCCGGCATACGGCAGATATGGCCAGCCCAATTCCACTTCAGTGTGGCAGCTTTTTGGGTGACATCGACTACTTGGGTTTTAGAACGTATTTCGGTATTCCGGTACAATATTACTATAAAACAAGTAGTTAATAAATATTGCAGGACATTCCACACATCGCCATCTAGCCCCAGGCTTAGTAAATAGACTTGACGTGTTATGGGTGCTAGACAACGGATATACTACATACATACTTTCCTTTTGTAAATATATACTTATAATACATAAAAACAACTGCACCACAGACAAATATCTAAGCATAAATACTTGTCTGAGGCGGGAATCGAACCCGCAACCCCGTGTTTGGCAGGCCGGCGTGGTGACCATTGTGCCAACTGGGTCGTCAAAAACAGTATTGGACTTACGACCTTCTTCCAATAGACGTTACACACACACATAAATACTTGAATTAAAAGTACTCAGAGTGATGATGAGAACAACCAACGTGGGTTTGATCCACAGGTTACGTAGTTATACTGCATGGAGTGTTTAAAATAGTGTTGCACAGGATTGTCAACGTTACGCTTATAGTGGACTTTTGAGCGCGGATTGTACTTCAAAGAAGGTCTGTACATATTATGATTCTTTTGCTGCGTTTCGCTGTCTATTACCGAGAAAGCAGGTAATAGGTACCTATTGTGGTATGTATGTATATATATATATATATTGATGATATTGATAGTTTGTGGTTCTGAATGAATTTGTTAGGTACATAATTGATGTGAATACCCGTAGCACTGATATAATTGACTGATAATCTAATCGAAACAAACTGAATACGTTTAATAGATTTAAGAGATTTTTAAAACTAATAGTCGTAAGATCATTTGATGAACTGAATTATATATATATAAAAACTAGCTTTTGCCCGCGACTTCGTCCGCATAGACTTAATTTTTTAATAGTTTTAAATCAAAAGCACTAAGGAGTATTTGATATCAACTTCGCAGTTGTTCGAACTTTTTAACCCCGTTAGGGGATAAATTTCAATAAAATACGAAATACGTGTTCCATCAATTCTGTTAAAGAATATTTTTGAAATTCCCATACAACCTTTGCCCCCCTTTTTTACCCCCTTAGGGGTAGAATTTCCAAAAATCCTTTCTTATCGGATGCCTACGTTATACAAAGAACACACCCTCCAATTTTCAGGTCTCTACGATCAGCGGTTTAGGCTGTGCGTTGATCGGTCAGTCAATTAGTCAGTCAGTCATTCAGGACAAAGCATTTTATATGTATAGATATAGATTATAAAAATGTTTTCCGTTACAAAAAAAAATTACACTTTTTCTCAATATCGAAAGTTAGAAATAACACAAATAGTTATGTCTGCGGAATACACGTCGTATTTATCTATCCGATGACTTGAGGAGTAGCAAAAAGCTTTTACCGTAGCTGGGAGAATCGCGATATTTTATTACGCGGATAGAAAACTGCGTACAAGTCATCCGTGAAGGTTGATGCCAGAACGTTCTGGCTTATAAATATTTGATGAATTCGGTAAAGCGGTAAGGACGAGTACCGCGTTTGTCCGCAAATACTGCAATCAATTTACATGACAAACAAAAATAAAGATTTATTTGAAACACAACACTTAAATCGTTTTAGGTTGGGGAAATTTGGTTTGAAGCGCTTGGCAAACAATTTATCTTAATAAGTCATTTCGGTTACCCAACGGGAGGCTTTCGTAAATACGAGTACGTCTTGGATTATCGAGTCGCGCAAATCGAATACAATCTCTTCTTTACTGCACTAATGGAATTTCATTATGAAACTTAAGCCTTTCCTATATAATTTCATTAATTTAAATTATGTTAAGTTAGTCGTGTTTATTTTATCTATAAATAGGACATTTACGACCCAGTTGGCACAATGGTTACCATGCCGGACTGCCAAACACAGGGTTGCGAGTTCGATTCCCGCCTCAGACAAGTATATATGTTTGGATATTTGTCTTTGATATTATAAGTATATATGTATTTGCAAAAGAAAAGTGTATAAGTAGTATATCCGTTGTCTAGCACCCATAACACAAGTATAGTTACTTAGCTTGGGTTTGGATGGCGATGTGTGGAATGTCCTGCAATATTTTTTTATACCTACATAAAGTATAAATACAGTCAGCAAAGGACTGAGGATGGACTTCAAAAATAGGAGGAGGTACTCAATTCAGTTGTATGTATTTTTTATGGATGTTCGCGCATAATATCTTCTTTGTTTATCAATCGATTTTGATGAATCTTTTTTTAAGTAACTGTTCAGTAATTGGTAATTATTCTGCTTGATATCACAAAAGCTTTCGAAGTGTTCGTTAATTCACTCAGAATAACCAAAATAAAATTAAAAAATCTTAAAAATATGCACCCGCTACCCTCAGTCCTTTACTGACTGTTCCTTTACATATTTAAAGATAAATAACCATAAAAGAAAATATAAGTAAATTACAAATACCTACAGAAGTTTTGTCCAAATTGAAAAAGGAACATCTTATTGCAATCTTGTTAATGGTTTTTGCTTTATCTCTCTCTCTCTGTCATTCACTCACTTCAAAATACTTGAATAATTCAGACAAAAAGAAGAGGCTCTCTCGGAGTAATGGAAACGAAAGTCTACAACTCCACCGAAAAAAATGTAATAAAAATATTTCTTTTTGTCTTTAGATACCGTTGTTGTAATATTCGTCATCATATACATTGCGGTTAATGTAAAAGCAGTCTTGATAGCGGCACTTGGCGACAATCCAAACAATATGGTATAATTCAAAAAACTCGGAAAGCCTTTATAGCATCATTAAATAATAATGCGTGTTACTTTTGACCTAAAACGTTTAAATTCTGCAATGAATTATCGGAGCAAACATGTCTTATCATTCGATATTGGAGTCATTTCTATATGTATGTATGTATACTTTTTTCCACAACTAGACTCTTTTTAATTGGGTCCTTTTTGCGTGAGGATGGAGTAGGCCAGCCCAGCACCTACTACCCTCTCAGCTTAGTTGACCGTGTCCAGAGGAGAGAACTTGTCAATCCTTCTGGACCCAACTAAGCCTCACGATGTTTTCCTTCACCGTAAGAGCAATGTCAATTAGCGCACATATTTTTTTCTTAAGAAAAATCCATTGGTGCACGACCGGCTGAGATTCGAACCCACGACCTTCAGAATGAAAGTCTACCACTAAGCCAACACCGCTCTCTTTTCTATATGGTTGGAATATAGTGTATCTACCTAAAAGAATTTGGAACATAGATACAGATCTGTGAGTTTACTCGAGGGTACGAAGATTCTTGCCAAGGACAACATATCCGATACTTCCATTACGTAGAGTGTACTCGAAATAGATAGGTACCTACGCAAATGTATGACGATATTTGTTCAGTCTATTTACCAATTTTTATTTACACACCTACCTATGTGTGTAGTATACGGTCAAAATATATATTTTCCAATATCGCTATGTACTTTCTCAGAAGCTTAACAAAAAAGGCGGTGAAATACGAATAAATTTATTCAGCGTCGCAAAATTGAAATCTCAGGTGGTCGAGATGCTCGCCTGATGGTACAGACCATTCTTCGTAGAACTCTCGGCCTTATATTTTCTAACAATAGCCTCGGCTATTTTAAAAAATATAGGAGTTCTCAAAAAATTGGTCAGGTATTGCTTTGGATTTGTATTCTGCAAGCAACCTTTCACCGGGCCAGCGATCCGGTGTGATTTGGTGAGAATTTCCGCTGTAAATCATTGTATTTCAAGTTTTCTGAAATATCTGTTTGAACTTTTTTAAAAGTTTTAAACTAAACATCTAAGTGTTAAGTTTGTGGAAAACTGCAGAAGTTAGTCCATAATTGTATTTATTTTTATTACCTACTCAAAAGTTTGGTACCTACATGGGTCTACATAGACGATGAAGAAAGTTTATCTTTATGCGAGTTATATTTATGTGAAACTGCTAAAGACGGTGATAAAAGCGATTGAAATATTGTTTTTAAAGTATTTGTTATGTGAAACATTTTAGAGGATTAGGACTGAACATATTCGAAATGTGTGATTATTTTTTCAGTCTGCGTTGTCTTTGTATATTTTTTGTCAACCATGTCACTCTGGAGTCTTGACTCCATTTGCTAACGCTCGAATAACGATAGCGGGAGTTGGGGATCAAAAGAAATCCAAGAACCAATTCATAACTGAATTAAGTTCAATACATCTTTTTAAATACTCCCATGCCTTCCAATCTGCAGTTATTTTTTGCTAATAACATCCACATTATTTAGGACTTTAAAGCAATACCAACAGCGGTGCCTGCGTAATATTTTCTATATCTTGTTTTTTATGAATATCTGAAACGAAATAATTGTTTTTTAAGAGGAAAGGGTACCGGGGCTCTCTCCATACAAACGTAGTCGACTGTTTTCTCCCTGGATAATGACACTAGAGCAAATATTTTTGTTGCATAACCATGACCATGGTCTTATGTTTAGTTTTTTTTTATTTTATTTTATAAATCTTATTTTTATGAAAATTAGAAAATGAAAAAAAAAAAAAACAAAACATAGGGGCATAGTCATGGCAGTTATAGGTATGTACAGATTTGGCATGGCACAAAACTATTTGTGCTAGTGTCATTATCCAGGGAGGAAACAGTCGACTACGTTTGTATGGAGAGAGCGCCGGTACCCTTTCACCTTAAGTTCCTTCTTGAAACAGTCTGTTTTAGGAAGGTTCTTAGGAATTCACCGTTTTAATGCTAAAGCTACAATTTCTCGTTGTTCAACCAACAACGAATGTTGATAGGAAACTTTACGGACGTATCAATTGTACTAGTTTCAATAAGAAGAATAATCGTGAAATGTTTTTACTGCATCTCATATGTAAAGTAAGGTTTACGAGTCGGTTCGTAATAAAACTGTCGATACCTACGAGACGAATTCTTCGCAGCCTGCGCAAATAAGATTTGTAAGTGTGTTAGTGTGGAGAGAGACCCTTCGTTTGTATACATATCGCACCTCCGCTCAAATAGTGTCATAACTCAAAAACAATATTACTTATTTCATATTTTTAGGAAACCTAATACTTAAAAATCATTCAAATCTACTGAAATGTTCATGTCGCTAATTCTATTCGTTTTCAAATTAAGACTAGAAACCAGACAAAACAGATTATTACTTTAGACACCTTTTTCTCGACAGTTTTCTTTTTTGAGATATGACACTATTTGAGCGGAGGTGCGATATGTTAATGTCTATAGTTGTTCAATTGCAAAAGCAATGCTTTGTAGATTGTAATGTATTGATTCGATTCTCCCATGGTTCGGGCCATTCTAGCCATCAATTTTGTAGCAAGGGAGATTGATATTTTTTATGATAGCCTGCCGAAATTCACAGAAGTGGCTTATAGGTACTTGGAAACAATGTAATAATAATGTTTTTTATTTTATTTTTGTTAGTTACTTCATCGTATTGGCTTAGCTGTAAGGATGCTGTAATTTAGTTTTAATAATCTTCTTCTTTCTGTACCATATCCTAACGGATGTCGGTGACCTTCTCTTTAAAAACTTTTCTATCTAGCTCTGCTCAGAGCAGCCGCGTCAGCTGTACCGGTCCACGAATTTATATTGTCACACCAAGCGATTCTTTTCCTACCTCACCCCTCTTCCCGTCCATTTTACCCTCAATTATAAGTTTCAATAAATTGTATTTTGTATGTCTGTGTATGTGGCCAAAATATGCGACTTTTCTTTTCTTAACTGTCATGAGTAATTCGAGTTTTTAATAATAAATAAATAATCTAAATATCAGAATATATTTATTGTAAAATTACGATTTCGTATTATGATATTATTAAAACGCCATAGGTACTAAAAGTATCAAAGCTAAATGTCCTACGAAATCGTTTGGTTCATAAAATGCCGTAATTCAAAATACGCTTGTAGCAAATCGTTTAGATTTTGATAAAAGTCCGCGTGTGTAAATATAAATATAATAAATAAAATAAATATTACAGGACTTTCTACACTTCGCCATCTAGCCCCAAGTAACTAGACTTGTGTTATGGGTGCTAGACAACGGATATACTACTTATATACTTTTCTTTTGTAAATATATACTTATAATACATAGAAACAACCAGATTACAGACAAATATCTAAGCATAAATACTTGTCTGAGGCGGGAATCGAAACCGCAACCTTGTGTTTAGCAGTCCGGCATGGTGACCATTGTGCCAATTGGGTCGTCAAAATATGTGTAATGTGAGTGTGTAAAGATAAATGTCATTTTATGTAAAAAAAAGCCTATTTTGTGTAAAAAAAAGTATTTTTACTAGTACCATTAATGGTACTAAGGATACAAAGTTGTCTCACTTTTACCATCAATGGTGCTACTGACTTAAAGGCGTCTTTTTTTAAATTTCAGAATTTATCTAGACAAACAGGTTTAGTTATTTAGATACTTACCTACAGTAATTAAATGAAGCAGGTACTTCAATTTGAAATTTGGTAGATTCATATAGGTATCTAATATTATAAATGTGAAAGTTTGTGTATGTTTGTTACTCCTTCACGCAAAAACTACTGAACCCATGACGATGAAACTTGGTATCTAATGGCTGGATCTGGATTAACACATAGGTTACTTTTTATCCCGATAATCTCACGGGATCGAGACTTACGCGGGTGAAACCTCGGGGCGCAGCTAGTCCTACTAATATTATAAATGTGAAAGTTTGTGTGTGTGTGTGTATGTTTGTTACTCCTTCACGCAAAAACTACTGTACCAATTGCGATGAAACTCGGTACGTAGCTAGTAATATTTAATGTTTAAGTCATCATGCCAACTTTTTCTGATTTAATCATCAGTTTGTTGACAACACTCGCAATATAGATTTGAGTACCTACCGTATTTGTTGATGTGTGGAAGGGAAGAGCTGCGACTCGCCGGATATTACGATATTGCGAATAACTCGTGGATTTGACATTCGGGCTCTAGGAATTGGATGTCGCGACGATTCGCGCCGAAGACTCCTCACATATCTGACTGACGATTAATCGAAGAGGTGAAGTGAACGAAATGCGGGATAATTTGAATGTTCATGCGAAAAAAGCAATTTTATTTATGACTTTTCGAGTATGGGGATTGAGAACGTATGCGGAGTGGAACGATTATCCAGTAAACCTTCGTTGCTTACGTAGAAATAGTTTATCTTTTCAATTGATTTTGAAATTCGATTGGTACTTGAAATTGTTTTGAAAACTTATTAGCCTTATACTACAGCGAGAAGACATAACTGAATAATGCTATCGTTGCATCTGTATATTGATGAAAGCCAATTAGGAATGAACACAACAATCACACATCAGATTCAACCAATATGTTGCAGGATAAATCGCGGTTATCTATTTCAATTAATCAGTTTTAAATTTTAAATACCATTACCAAAAAGTACCAGGTGGTGTCTCAATTATTATTATTGTCTGTTATACGTCCTGTATCACGGGGCTATGGAGCTCCGGACCTTTGGAAGGCGTGCGTGGAGCCGAAGCCAACACGTAGAGGCCCTTTACAATAACAAGTATAATAGCAAGCAATGGGGTGGATTCTAAACCGGCGATTATCCCTGTCTACACTATAAAGTGCAACCAAGGACAACCTCCGGTTTGGATGAAAACTATTGATAATCTACAGAACAAAACTACTGGAGCTATTGTGATGGGATGGTAGTGGACTAGATACTGGGGAACTATGGATACTATGGCACCTGCCGTAACAATGTTCAATAAACACGTAAAAATGGCAGGCGGAGACTCGCCAACTCTCAGACTGGGCCACCCTAATTAGCCGAGTGAATTACAGCAAGGGGGCAACAGGAACGTGAGATTAATAATTATTATTATAATTATTAATCTCATGATCTGATGATAAGCTTTGGTAATCTTTGATTAATTAATCCTACTATAATATTATAAATGTGAAAGTTTGTGTGTGTGTGTGTTTGTTACTCCTTCACGCTAAAACTACTGAACTGATTGCAATGAAATTCGGTATGTAGATAGCTAGAGGCCTGGATTAACATATAGAATACTTTTTATCCCGATATTCCCACGGGATTGGGACTTACGCGGGTGAAACCGCGGGGCGCAGCTAGTAAGCAATAAATATATTATATTAAAACTAACTTTATAGGTACTTACTGTACTTGAACGGACAATTAGACCCTTTTTAATTGGGTCCTTTTTGCGTGAGGATGGAGTAGGCTTGCCTAGCACCTACTACCCTCTCAGCTTAGTCGATCATTTCCAGAGGAGAGAACTTGTCAATACTTCTGCAGCCAACTAAGCCGCGGGTTTCATCACGATGTTTGCCTTCACCGTAAGAGCAATGTCAATTAGCGCACATAAATTTTTCTTAAGAAAAATACATTGATGCACGGACGGCCGGGATTCGAACCCACGACCTTCAGAATGAAAGTGGAGGTATCTACCACTAAGCCAACACCGCTCTTAGTTAATAGGTAAGTAGAGTATGAATTTAGCGGCTGAGTGACGCCTTAATGATATTTGAACTGTATCAATTTGTGGCTGATCTAATAATATGATGAGCCTAATTCAATTATTATGTCCGTGAAACACACATAGAATTAATAATATCGTTCGCTCGATCCAAAATAGACTAGACTAGTTAAGTTAATAAAATAGTAACTGCGGGTAACAAGGGCCACCTGCCTTAATTAAAAACTAAATATAGGAAAGACTACTTAAGGCTAATTATGCTGCCAAACGCAACGCGCTAGAAATACCCGTCGCTTACAAATAACATTGTTGATTGTAACGAATGTGTTTTGTTTTTATCAAAAGTGCTGAGATGGAATTGTAGGTGAGATCTTTACCGATATTTTGGGGTAATTTGAGACTAAAATTCTTTGTCATTTCAAAGTTATACTAGTTTTAATTCTTAATTTTAGTATAGCTTTAAAACTATAGGGAATAATTGGCTCAAAGTGACACCAAAATGTCGGTAAAAATCTCACCTACAATTCCATTTCAGCACTTTTGAGAAAAACAAAACACATTTGTAACAATCAACAATGTTTACCAACGAAGGCGACCGATGCCGGTAGTAACTATTTAGTAACCTGTGTAGGAAGGTCGTTGGCGTATGGCCCCCTTAAAAATAGATCATTGAATAAATATTTGCCGTAATATCAATCAGAAAAAACCTTATTATCCTCAGGTACCTTTTTCATTTTTCTATGTTTTAGTTTCAAGGTTAAGGCGTTCATAACCTATTTATAAACTAAATATTAAGAGTACTATTCTAAAGAGAGTCAGTTCTTTATATACCTGGGTGATCGAGTTTAACACGTCTTCCATCAATTCTGTTATAGAATGTTTATGCAAAAGTTGAAGTAGATTGGACTAAGGAATCACGTTGTCCCATACAAAAGTTGCCCCCCTTTTTCACCCTCTTAGGGATATATTTTTCGGAAAATCCTTCCCACAAAGAACACACCCTCCAAGTTTCAGGTCTCTACGATCAGCGGTTTAGGCTGTGCGTCGATCCGTCAGTCATTCAGGACAAAGCATTTTATATGTATACTCGTAGAAGAATTACTCGTTTAAATATATTAGATTAAAATAAATGTAGGTATGTAGTCTCTTAGGAACAATAACTTACTTGCAGGTACTTATTCAATGGCGTTATTTTTTAACTTAGACTTAGTTAAAGCCATTTTTTCTTTTTTATCATGCATGGCAAAGCCCATTTACCTAAACGATTGAGGTCGTATTTTTGAAAGATATAACTTAAAAAAGATAAGACGTAAATTCTCATGACACCCACAATATAATAATGGAGATTCGGTACACAGACCGTGGACAGCAAAGATTTATTCACGCTTAGAAACTCATTTGCCGTCGGAGGCCGAAATAAAAAGCAACTCAACAGCTTGAAAAATATTATTTCAGTAAACATGGGCGAGAGGGCGGGCGGTGCCTATCGCGTAATGTCCTCTAATGTGCGCGCATAAAAAACCCCACGCCGACCGCGAATTCTCTTAGAATAGACAGAATTTTATGCAAATATCCTTTATTATCTTTGGGTATTTGATGCGTATTAACTTCACTGTTTTCGGCTGTTTTATCTTTTGACGATGAGACATTTAACTTTTAAAGTTTAGTAGGTGAGTACTTAAGTAAATGTAGGTATTTCATTTTAAATATTTCGTATTGTGTGTTATTTTTAAATGAAACTGCTGGAACTCGTTATATGTTAGGTATTACAAAGATGGATGAAAAGTATCGGCTTTACTCCACGCGAGAGGAATTCATTTAAAAACTCATTTCTCACAGTCACGTCGGTAATGTTATAAGCTGTCGATCGTAGACTATTTCAGTATTGAACAGCTTTCTTGTAAAATATAGTATAGTTCTGTCTACACTATTAATAAAAAGAAACTTAGGAGAGTTCACTTAAGAGATACTCAAAGTATTTTAGGAGAGATTACATCATTGTATTATCGATTTTAAAACTAATTTGGTATAGAGATTAATTTTTTTACGTGATAACGTCTAATAAATTGATGAACCACCTGAATTCACACAAAAGTGTCATGGTAATATTGTGTGACGTCATGCGTCCCGTTCCCAAAGTGTGACGTCATGCGTTCCGCTCCCAAAGTGTGTCGTCATACTTTACAGAAAACCATTTTTTACTTAGGTACTATAAATAAACCCTATAATCTGTATTTTGAAAAAAGAAAATTAATAGTCTTAGACATAGTTATCCTATGTATTTTTATTATATTTTTGACTCTGCAGTGAAATATCCTTTGCCTCTTAAATTTGGTAGAAAACAGTATCTTGAATGTTTGTTGGCTAGAAATACAAGTTACCGGCAAATAAAAGTTTAAACTTCGATTCTTATGCTTGTGGACTTTAAGAAACTATGAACACGTAAGTTGTGTTGGAAATAACTTTAAAATATACCTCACATGTAATATCTTGGACCAGCTCAAAGTACTGGACACTTTTATGTTCTCTGATACGAGTAATAGCAAGTATTTTGTAAAGTATTTATGCATTTACAATCGGCGCTCAAAAGTACTCTATTAGCGTAACGTTTACAATCCTGTGCAACACTATTTTCTACATTCCAAGCAGTGTAACTAAGTAAGCTGTGGATCGAACCCACGTTGTAGCGGGTGACAGCTCATACCACTCGGCCAACTAAAGACATAGCTAACATGTTGAAAATAATAATCACACTGAGTACTTAAAATTCAAGTATTAATAAATAAAATAAATAAATAAATGATCTTTATTGCAGGCATTGAACCACTCATAAAATAGATATTACATAAGTCAAATGTTCTAATTATAATTTTGAATTTTGCCTAGAATAATATAAAAATACCTAATAACTAAAGATCAATATAATATAGTAATGAGTAATAGATTAAATAAATTAAATAAATAATGTGTGTGTAATATCAATTAGAAGAAGGTCATACCATACATTATACTATAAACCAGTATTGGACTTAAGTCCAATACCTACTGGTTTATAATAATTGTAGCGCATTGATAGTGTACTTATGACGCATACTGTACCTATACTATTAAGTAGTATACTCTGAGAAATTATGTAGGTATGTATTTTTAAATAGTGAGGAACCTATATATTTTAAAGTATTTCTTTATGTATAATTGTTATATCTAGTTGACAATCAGACTGTGATTCACAAGATCGTATAATGTACATGTCACATTCGGTCTAATTGTAATGAAACGGAAGTCGCAGTTGACATCTGTGCGTTTGGATAGAATCGTGTCAAACGAGCGTAACCGAGTGAGGGAGCAGGTTTAGATTGGCAGTTTTGATGGCGGCACTCGATAAAAAGACATCACGAAACTGTCTCTCCATTTTGTTGAAGTTTTACCTGATCATCATCATCTGGTGATGCCGTCTTCTAAAGAAGGTCGGCGGTCGATTTGTGAAAGTATATTTATGAATTTTGGCCACCTTGCTACAGTTATTACAAACTAAGACGAAAGTTTAATGTCATGGAAGTGCTACTAACATAGTTCTAAGCTATTTATTAACAAATTCAATTAATCACGTTGTCCCATACAAACTTTGGCCTCCTTTTTGACCCCCTTAGGAGTACAATTTTGATAAATCCTTTTATCGGATGCCTACGACACACAAATAATACACCCTGCAAGTTTCAAGTCTCTACGATCAGCGGTTTAGGCTGTGCGTTGATCCGTCAGTCAGTCATTCAGGACCATGGACAAAGCATTTTATATGTATAAAGAGATATGTATGTTAGTCTATATGGTATGTATTTATGGGCCTTTGTAGCCTGAAATAAAAGATTTATATTAGTTCAAATCAAATCAAATCAATCATTTATTCACATTAAATAGAATAAGTAATAAGAAGTTAACATTATAATAAAGTACTTGGCTATTTAACCTCATTTGAGGTATTTGAATTAGTCTAAATTAGTAGTGAAATGTCAAATAATAAAATTATAAATTTAAAATACTAAAAGTCATTGACACATTCTATACATCGGTAAATACTCTTTAAGGCTATAAAAGGACTTTTCTGTCAAAAAAACTTAATTTGAGCTATACGATCTGGCAACTCACTGTACATCATGGGAGCCAGTGCCATAAAGCTTTTCCCGAAAAAAGCTGTATTGTGATTAGGTACAAGGAGTTTATATCTAAGACGAGCACTATTCATTCCCGTAAATAAATGAAGGTTGCTTTTGGTAAATATTAAAGACTCGAAAATGAACAAGCATGGCAATGTTAGTGATCCATAAAACTGTAAAGTGATTATAGTAAAGTATGTTTGTCGAAAAGCTCTCTTGTTATTTTTACGCCCACATACACCCACATAATACAGACTGAAAATATAGACACTAATGCTGCTATTCCGATGTCTCTGGCGCGTCGGGCGAACACCAGTTTGCGACGCAGAAGGATGCGGGTTCGATTCCCACCTTAAACAAGTATTTACTGCTATACATGTTGTTTCTGGGTGTCTGTATAAATAAATATTGCAGGACATTCCACACACGACCCAGTTGGCACAATGGTCACCATGCCGGACTGCCAAACACAGGGTTGCAGGTTCGATTCCCGCCTCAGACAAGTATTTATGCTTAGATATTTGTCTGTGGTCTGGTTGTTTCTATGTATTATAAGTATATATTTACAAAAGAAAAGTATATAAGTAGTATATCCGTTGTCAAGCACCCATAACACAAGTCTAGTTACTTAGCTTGGGGCTAGATGGCGATGTGTGGAATGTCCTGCAATATTTACATATATATGTATTCTATCCGTTATCTAGTACCATAACACAAGCCTAGTTGCTTAGCTTAGGGCTAGATGGCGCTGTGAAAAATGGTCTACTATACAATACAATATATCAATACAATATTCCAACCAATCTATGTAGACTACATAGGTACCTTGAACAAACGAGACTGTATTCGCTGAAAGGCATCATACGGCCGACAGCGAGATAATTAGCCCGTTAATCATCTGTGAAACGCTACCAGCCAGCCGGTATCATTTGGTGAATGCTATCGACACGCCTATGCGTCATGTGTGCGGCTCGTGCAGACGAGTTATGTTTCTGTGGAAATCAACGTTCGAGATTGATTGATTTCGTTTTATGTGTTCTAAATCAGTTTTCGTCTACCTATTGCCCAGTCAATAGATTCCAATAGTTATTCGCGATTAGATTCTCATACTCTAATCTATGTTGATCTCAAAGTGTGATTTGTTACTTATATCGATTTAATAAATACATTTTTCGAACATATAATTTGTTCATAATTATAATTATATTTGAACGGATATATTAGGTTTTTTTTTTGTTTAAACCAGTCTGCCTGTGACCATGAGATCTGAACAGTTCCCGAAACGTCAGGTTTAAACAAAAATAAAAAAACGCGAATATATCCGTTCAAATCTATATCTATATATATAAAAGAAAGTCGTGTTAGTTACACCACTTATAACTCAAGAATGGCAGAACAGATTTGGGTGAAAATTGGTAGGGAGGTAGCTTAGAGCCAGGAGACGGACATAAGATACTTTTTATCCCAATATGCCCACGGAATCGGGACTTACGCGGGTGATACCGCGGGGCGCAGCTAGTATATATATAAAAGAAAGTCGTGTTAGTTACACCATTTATAACTCGGGAACGGCTAAACCGATTTGGCTGAAAATTGGTGGGGAGGTAGCTTACAATCATAAGACGGACATAGGATATTTTTTTCGATATTCCCACGGGGTCGGGACTTACTCAGGTTAAACCGCGGGGCACAGCTAGTATAATTATAATTATGAGTTCAAATCGCGAAAACCTTAGAAAATACTATATAATTTATTACTATGCAAAATTAAAAAAAAACTGATGTTTATTAATTAGAAAAACGGTTCTAGGACCTGCCAATACTGATCCACCCGGAACAATTACCGCGGTGAACTTGTCTTACTTTTGAACACAATACGAATATCAATGAATATTTATTTTTTTAAAGTGCCTGCTCTGGGCATCTAGTTAACGTATCTTGTCGGATTCTTTAACTAGATGGTTAACATTCGAGTTAAATGTACTGAAAATTTATACTAACAGATGTTGCTAACGAAACTTAATTCGAAGAGAGGTTAATGCGATTCTTAAATTCAACTATAACGGAACCTGACTGTGGCGTAATTGGTAAGCGCCAGTGAACGGAAATAAAACACTTAAACGGTATTCAAGGAATGCGAGTACGAGTTTCGTCTCAGTTGTAATTTTTGAAGACGCATTTTTCCTTAAAAAATATTTTTACAATACGAATATTTATTTGTTTTGTCCGACAAAAATCGCTCGTTTACTAGCCAGTTATGCCATCACAATGGACTATTGAGGCTCTCAAACCTCGTGTTTATCAGGAAGCCGATGAATGCATGTCCTTTTGCGCGATTGTCTTGCACAGCAGCGTGCGAGTGTGCGACAGGGAACACCGGAACGTATTCTCGTCAATACACAGATTGTAATCTTCTTGATTACTATTCGTATTTTGATGTTTATTCAACGTGACGTCACTGGGATTTCAATCGATGCAAAGGTGGGCCTTTATATAATGGTTTGACGACCCAGTTGGCACAATGGTCACCATGCCGGACTGCCAAACATAGGGTTGCGGGTCCGATTCCCGCAAGAAATCACGTTGTCCCATACAAACTTTGTCTTCCTTTTTCACCCCTTAACTGGTAGAATTTCGGAAAATCATACAAAGAATACACCCTCCAAGTTTCAGGTCTCTACGATCAGCGGCTTAAGCTGTGCGTTGATCCATCAGTCAGTCATTCAGGACAAAGCATTTTATATGTATAGTTATTTGTCTGTTGCCTGGTTGTGTCTATCTATTATAAGTATATATTTGCATAAGATAGGTACATAAGTAGTATATCCGTTGTCTAGCACCCATAACACAAGTCTAGTTACTTAGCTTGGGGCTAGATAGCGATGTGTGGAATGTCCTGCAGTATTTATTTATTATTATTATTTAAATTGAACCATTTCAATTAAAACATTAAAAAAGGTAAACATTTTTAATTATTTCACAGAGTAGGTAGGGCGTAAATCCTGGCATGATTCGAATATCGCAGAAACTTGCACTCGTAAGTTATAGCCACTTGAATGAGTAAAAATATACTTCACTAGGAGTTTTAATTAAACTGGTGGAGTGGTTATAAAATAGGCAGTGTAGGTTCCAAGAGGTCGGTATTTCTTTAGCTGGCCCTCGACTCTCGGCTGCAGAAGATGTAATTTAGTTGCATTACGCTGTTGCTGGTTCGTTTTGGTTGGAAAACCACGTAATTAAGGTTTCCCCGTTTGATTGACGGACGACGCCGGTGTCTGACTTTTTGATGCAGAAATTGTGTTGGTTTTAGCGGGAAGTTACTGAAGTTGGTTTTGAAATTGGATTTTTGGGGTGTTAGAAATTTGGGAGTAGCTTCGAATGTCTATGGTACAATTTTTTTTGCTGCATTGAAATTTTAACATACCTACTGTCGCATCCTGACGCAAAGCTGACGAATCGTCGTGAACGCCATTGCTACTTTATTGATACATTTTTATTAGGCGTCAAATATATTTTTTATAAGTACCGGCAAAACCATACCCTCTTGTTGGGTACAATTGCCATCTTCTGCGTAGTAGACGTTTCTATTTTGTAAAGGCTAATTAAAATACTTCTCTATTACGAGTTAGGTTTATTTGTTTAGAAATAAATCACCTATGTCTCAGCCGAGCGCAGACAGCTACACAAAAATACAAAAAGAAACAGAAAGGGTGCGGAAAGTAGTTCAGTTCAAGTAAATATTTTCAAACGTTATGCAAAACCGAAAAATAACCAGATTATTGCGAAGCTGAATACATAGCAATGGCTCTCGGCAGTCTCGGTTCAAGTTCCATTGTTTCTCGAAATAAAAGTGAATTTTAAAACAACGAAGTGAACAAAATTTGCGTTCTCTTCGAAGCAAAACCGGCAGCTCGGAATTATGGCTTTAATAGTTACCGTTGCATATTTTTCAACTTTAAAAGCAATATCGAAGGCACACTCAGCTCATTTCATATCAAAAAAACAATACAAAATAAGTAACAAAACAATGTTTCTGATACCTTAATATTTTTCTTTAGAGATAAGGAATATTATCGCACATCAAGTTTAGTCTTTCAGTCCTGTCTTTCTATAATATAACTCCTGATCCCGCGGAAATTTCGGGATGAAAAGTAGCCTATGTTACTCCCAAAGAATCAATGTCTCCTCATGCCAAGTTTTACCAAAATCGGTCAAATAGTTTCGCAGCCTATTCGTTGCAAACAAAAAACAAAAAATCTTTCTTCTAAAAATGATATTAGTGTAGATAGTGTAAAAGTGTAAATAAATAAATAAATATTGCAGGACATTCCACACATCGCCATCTAGCCCCAAGTTATGTAACTAAGACTTGTGTTATGGGTGCTAGACAACGGATATACTACTTATATACTTTTCTTTTGTAAATATATACATTTAATACATAGAAATAACCAGACCACAGACAAATTTCTAAGCATAAATACTTGTCTGAGGCGGGAACCGAACCCGCTACCCTGTGTTTGGCAGTCCGGCATGGTGACCTTTGTACCTAAATAAAAGATATAGATAGAAATTAATGTTATTTCTTGATCTTGACGTAATTTCCAAACAAAGTAATCTATTTTCCTAAGTACTTACCGTGTCGTCCTTAAAAACCTTTTCAACGTAGTTTCTTGAGAAAGTTAGCTATCATTGTTAGAAGAAGTTTTATTGCTTCAGTTTCTTGCTTCTAGTCATGGATGTAGAAAAAATAACGGATACCGTCATCAGAATAAACAAGTGAGGCACCCATAGTAAGCCAGTTCGCACACCTACACGCTGAAAACGCCCATATTGACACCATAGTAAGGCACCGCCCGCCTTACGCTCCGTCACCTCGTCGCGTAGGTGTAGCGAACTGGCTTACTATGGGTGCCTCACTGAAGATGGTATCCGTTATTTTTTTCTACATCCTTGCTTCTAGTATGTTTCTTCGGAATCGGACTGTTCTACATTTGTGAGTTAGTAAGTACACCTAATTATCAGACTTTGCAATTTAAAAAAGAAAGTTTTCACTATATTACTACTTCAAATTTAATGAAAGGTAAAAAGGTAAATATTTAAATGTGGGTACCTAATTTCTAGAACTATATATAAGAAGGATACATAAAATTCTGAAAATTATAAACCTACCCGGGAGAAACCGCGAGTCGGGCTAGTGTACCATCCCACTAATATTATAAAATGAAAGTTTGTGTTTCAGTGTTTGTTCGTATGCAAAACTACTGGATCGATTGCGATAAAACTCTGTATGTAGATAGCTGCTGACTTGGATTAACACATAGGCTACTTTTGATCCCGAAATTCGGGATCAAAAGTAGCCTATGTAACACGGGATCGGGACTAGCGCGGGTGAACCCGGGTAAAACTTGAATAGTTTTGGTCCTGGGAAATAATATTTCTTGATATTCGCCAATTGACCACCCGTGGCGTTTACCGATTGCTTATACATAAATAAGATAATATCTTTGCTTTTTTAAAATATTTTAGTTTTTTTGTTTAGATTAAATAAGCTCCGAAACTACTGGACTGATTTTGATGAAACTTGGTATGAGGATACTGTGATTCATTGAGAATAACCCACGGTATCCGGAGTTACGCGGATGAAACCGTGGAGCCCAGCTAGTTACTTATCTCGTTAGAATTAAATATACATTTCTTTGTAAGTCTTCTTATGTTTGTTCAAATAAATGTTTGCTTTCTTTCTTTAAGAGGATCTTTCCATACAAACCTAGTCGACTGTTTTCTCCCTCAATAGTGACACTAGAGCTCATATTTTTGTTCCTTAAAACTTATAATTTTTTTTAGTTTTTAAATCTTAATTTCTATAATAATTAGAAAAACATAGGGGCACAGCATAGTCATGGCAGTTAAAGGTTTTATGGCACAAAAATATTTGTGCTAGTGTCATTATCCAATGAGGAAACAGTCGACTACGATTGTATGTAGAGAGCGCCGGTACCCTTTCACCTTAAAATAGTATAAAATAATGTAGGAACAGTACCTTGGATATCTAAATCCATTACTCCACTAGGATATAGAGTCGGATTGAACAAAGACATCGAGGCATCCACAACCGCTGTAAATATCAATTTGTGGTCCGGTACAAATTCAATATATCAAGGGTGAATCGTCTTCGAGTTTCGAATTTCCGCGAAATAATGGAAACGGTACTTGAGTTTTGTACACGAACACTTTTTGTAGTGTTACCTTTTCGTAACCCAAAAAAATCCCAAAAAAAGTACTATTCAAGTTCATTAAAAGATAAATAGATGAATTCTTTATGGCAAAAATAATTTTTAAATTACATAAAATATAAAAAACAAAACTTAAGTCTAAGTGTTACAAAGGGCGCCCTTATCGCTCAAAGCGATGTCTTCCAGGCATCCTATAAAACGGGATATGTACCATGTGTTTATAAACTTTCTGGCACGACCAAGGAGATTTTAAAAAAATCTTTAGATTTTTACTATTTTGTACCACTCGAAACTCCACAAAATAATAACAAAAACATTATAAATTTCACGTTTTAAATTACTTTAGTAGTAAAATTCGTTCCTAAGTGCGCAATTAAATGTACCCGTGGTGTACCCTAGTCCATTTGGGTGAAACGCGGGTTTTTTTACTTGTCCGTGGGTCACCCAGATGGGCTGAGTGGACCATGATCGATGCGCTAACGTTACCACTAGGAGTTCGAGGGAAAAGCATCCTACGCATTTATTTTAGTGACCAGCACCCACTTTCAGTCTGAAGTGAGGTCAACGAAATCTTTATTTAAACAAAAAGAATATAATTCACTTATATTGAGCTTAAATCTATGTTGCTTATATTTAAGTACTTAAATTATGAAATCCAGTCAGCTTGGCGGACTTAGTGAATACGTACATTGTTGGCGCCATTATGGCATAGAATATACATATTGTATATTATACATAAGTAAATTAAACTACCACTTTAACTTTAAAAAACCCGCGTAATAAATAAAATAGGATTAATATACCTTCACCGCTAGCAATAATAAGTATTTATTAGAAAAACTAACTTAGGAAAGTTTATAGCTGTTGTAAAAACTTGTAAGGAAAAGGCTCATCTTTATTACCCTTGTAAGAGCACTACACATAAATTAAAGGCTAAGGTTACATACATGTTTTATTACAACGGTTTTATTTCTTTCAGGAGATTGATCAAAGCTTTCTTCCCTTTAAATAATCATCATTGTTCAAGAAAAAAAAAGACATTTGTAAAAGTCTTGCAAATAGGTTAGAAGAGTAGTCGAAAAAACTAAAACCAAATGACGATTGTGATGTCATATATACGTAACGGATGTTGCTAAACCAATTTCTTTGGGGTATCTGGACAATAAAAACCACAACAAAAAAAGAATTAGCGAAATCGGTGCAGCTGTTCTCGAGATTCGCGCTTAGTAACACATTCAGCGATTCATTTTTATATTAAAGAGAAGATTAGGTATTACCGAAAACAATAAAGTGCGATTACTTTAATTAAGTTTTAAATAATTTTGCGATCGACATGATATTACTATTAAGTACTAGCAACAGTTTCACCAGCGTAAGTCCTAAATAGTGGAAATAAAAAGCCTTTTTCAATCCCAAAGATATCCCTATACTAAGTTATATCAAAATCAGTCTAGCCGTTTCAGAGTCTATTCCTTACTATTTTATTATTATAGTATTACTAGCTGCGTCCCGCCGTTTCAACCGTGTAAGTCCCGATCCCGTGGGAATATCGGGATAAAAAGTAGCTTATGTGTTAATCCAGGTCTCCAGCTATCTACATACCGAGTTTCATCTCAATCCATATTGTGGTTTTTGCGTAAAGGAGTAACAAACATACACACACACACACACACGCACACACAAACTTTCACATTTACAATATTAGTAGGATTAGATTGTTATGAGTGTAATCTAGTAGGAATAATGTTAATGCTTCATCCATATTTAAAGCTCAGTTTAATCCTACTAATATTATAAATGTGAAAGTTTGTGTGTGTGTTGTGTGTGTGTGAGTATGTTTGTTACTCCTTCACGCTAAAACTACTGAACCGATTGCAATGAAATTCGGTATGTAGATAGCTAGAAACCTGGATTAACATATACTTCCTATCCCGATTTTCCCACGGGATCGGGACTTACACGGGTGAAACCGCGGGGCGCAGCTAGTAATACATAAATGATATAAATAGACAACTCATAGACAAGTCTACAAGTCACTTGTAGAGGTATAATCCGGAAATATACCTGCATATAAATATTACCCGGGAGCACATTTTTCGTAATTTCCGGTCACCGGCCAGACGTATGTGGAAAACTGTGGAGTAAATGTTACACTTTTACCGGGTAATCTTGGAAGTTTTGAGACTCTATTCACATAAAACAACCGGGTAATGCATGGAATATTATTTTAAAGTACCTTAAATAGTTATTTTAACGAAGTTACTTATCGCGGGTTGTCGAAGGGGACCTAGCCGAGAAATAATGTTACGCGTTACGAAAACGTGAAGCTATAAACCATCAGAAAAACTAAACTCCGACAAATATATAAAAAAATCTAAACGCGTGTCTCGCGACACGTTATATATAGAGCGGTGTTGGCTTAGTGGTAGATACCTCGACTTTCATTCTGAAGGTCGTGAGTTCGAATTCCGGCCGGCCGTGCACCAATGTATTTTTTCTGAAGAAAAAATTATGTGCACTAGTTGACATTGCTCTTACGGTGAAGGAAAACATCGTGATGAAACCCGCGGCTTAGTTGCCTCTAGAAGTATTGAAAAGTTCTCTCCTCTGGAAATGGTCGACTAAGCTGAGAGGGAAGTAGGTGCTGGGCAAGCCTACTCCATCCTCACGCAAAAAAGGACCCAATTAAAAAAGGTCTAATTGCGGAAAACAGTCCGTTCAAGTACAGTACAGTGTATATTATATTTTGTACTAGCTGCGCCCCGTCGTTTCACCCACGTAAGTCCCGATCCCGTAGGAATATCGGGATAAACAGTAGCCTATATGTTAATCCAGGACTCTAGCTATCTAGATACCGATTTTCATCGCAATCGGTTCAGTAGTTTTTGCGTGAAGGAGTAACAAACATACACACACACACAAACTGTCACATTTATAATATAAGTAGGATGTACTCTAGAAGCTCCTACATTCCATAGTTGCTGGTTAAATACTATTTTACTTCAATGCCTTACTTATTTAAGAAACAAAGTAAGAAGCTTTCACAAGTATTTATGTCACGAATTTTTAAGTGCAGGACTAAGTTACGATAGAAAAGAAACATTTGTTGAATAAAGTAGGTGTAGTTTAATTTTCGAGCGATGTTGCTTTAGTGTTAGATATTAGACGAGGGTATGAATTTCGGCCGACCGTGCAGAGTTTTCATGGGCGCTGTCACTTTAAATGCCAGTAAGTTTAAACCATGCTATTCAGAACTGGGACATGTATAAATGAAACCAGTGTAAGAAAACCAGGAAAAACATGTACCGGGCCGCTAGTTATCAAAAAATATATTTTAAATTACAAAAGATTTTTATTGATAACTAGCGGCCCGGAACATGCTTCGCTACGTATAAAGTGAAATAATAATTGGAATATCAAATTCATTTATTCAAATCCCCATAAAAAAAATCCGCCATTTATTGAATTCTTTTTTACAAAAAATGTGATAGGTACATGAAGAATTGCTCAACCAATTTTTTGCAAACTTCACATAAACCATCTACTAGATCCAATAAAAGCTTAAACATTTGGTTTGGATAGGTGAGCCCGTTCTTGAGTTATAAAATTACAGCGAAAACTAGACTGGATTTTTATAGATATAGATTTAAGTTTTAAACTACAAAATATTTTTATTGATAATTAAATGTCAGTGTAAAGTGTTTTGTTTAGCTAAATTTAATCTCCACTTGAACTGTAAAAACTAAAAGTAGATACATTTAGCAATAAAAACGCCTTCCTCTGTTAATTAGAAACCGATACTAAAATGTACGTAGCATGTACTCAATGTGTTACCAGTTTGAACTTTCCTCGTGATTTCGTTCAGGGACTACTTCACTTCAAATTGATGTCGTTACAAAGAACAAAATGTGCTATTTGTTAAGGAAAAACTAGAACATCGAAAAATATAAGATTTTTTTGTTCCAATTTGGAGGCTAAAATATTGACTATTTGTACAAATTTGTTGAGCTACGGGGTGAAGCTTCACATTGGACATTTTTGTTCGACGTGATAATGTCTTATAGATTGTTGAACACCTGCACTTTCAAAAAAATGTGACGTCATGCATCATGTTCCGGGAACGCGAGTTATGTTATTGACAAGGTCCCCAACGTATTATCGTTGCTATGGTTACCATCAATGTGTTATCTTCTATCTTCTATCTATATAAATAAAAATGAATTGTTGTTCGTTAGTCTGATTAAAACTCGAGAACGGCTGAACGGATTTATCTTATCTTAGTCTTGAAATGTTCGTGGAGGTCTAGGGAAGGTTTAGAAGGCGAGAAAAAATCGAATAACCGATATTCCCACGGGATCGGGACAAACGCGGGTGAAACCGCGGGGCGCAGCTATTTATGAATATAGGGGAAATATAAAGAAATATAAAGGAAAAATATATATACAGGGTTATTGGTAATTATACTAACAAGCTGTTGAGGGCTACTTCTGTGCACCAAAACAAAAAAACTTTTGTTCCACGACTTTAGGAAATTCGAAAAATACCGTAGTGCGGGTAATAAGGGCCACCAAAAGGTTTTTTAAAACCTTTACATTAGTGACAAAATAGCAAGAAAATAAACAAATGAATTGTTTTTAAATAAAAGCAAATATTTCTCTAATGACTTGTTTTTAGTAGTTTTATCTATTTTTATGTAATATTCAGTTTTTAATTAAGGCAGGTGGCTCTTATTACCCTCAGGTACCTTAATATTTATTAATACTAACAATTGAATAGAAATATTTTCACTATTTGATAAAACGAGCTACGAGTTTCAAGTTCACTCATCCGTAGCTTGTAGACGAACGTTGTAGCATCTCGTAGCTATTGTAACGCTACGAGCTTTGCCACTCGTCCCGGCTTACCAACGACGATGTAGGACATTATGTGAAAATGAACGCTAAAATTATATTTTTGTCATATTTGTGTAAAAATTTCATTATTAAAAACAGAAATTCGTAATTGTTTTGAGTTTTGAGTTCGTAGCATTTTATTAAATCTACAGTGCAGTGCTAGTGATTATTAATCAAACCCGTGGGAAAACCGACTTGATTGGTATCGTCAGTCATGATTAAAAATGCTATTGCTTCAAATATTGTCCGATTTCAGTGGTTTTTTGTATTCTTAATTTGTTTGCTTGCCTTGAATAGGCTCCGACCGATTTTAATATAACTTGGTATGAGGATACATTGATTTATTGGAAGTACTATAGGGTACTTTTTATCCCGATATTTTATCGAGTTACACGGGTAAAACCGGGGGGCGCAACTAGTTAAATTATAGTAGCTGCCCCATGCAGTTTCAGCTGCGTACGTCCCCGATCGATTCCGTGAGAATATCCGGATAGGAATTATGTGTTAATCTAGGTCTCAAGCTATCCACATACCGAGTTTCATAGCAATCAGTTCAGTAGTTTTTGCGTGAAGGAGGAACAAAGACACAAAATTTCACATTTATAATATTAGTAGGATATTATCCTAGATATTATCATATTATTACGTATTACGCACGCGTGCGTGTAAAAAATACAGATAGTTAAATTGGTATCTTACTGCTAATTACATGTTAGGGAGATAAAGCATTCTTAATTTATGTGTTTATCCTAGATATCAAATAGATTCGAAATAGGTGTAATATCTGCAACCTGCCTATACCATCCTACTTACCTAAACAATATGATTGTTTGTAATCCAAGCCCGCAGAGACGAGCCGGTATCGTTGCCAAAACTGCCACTAGAGTTAATGTCCCACCCCAAGTTATACTACAACCACGTTTAAATACGACATTGTTATTATTTTAACTGCCATATTTGCTTAAATGTTTCACGTTTACATAATGTGCTCGTGTTTTGTAAAAATAATTAACTTTTATTAGGCGCGATTTTAATTATTTCTTTGCGTTTAAATTGTTGATATAATTTGCACAGTTAAGTGTAGGTAGGAACGTGAAATTTTGCACAGAAATTTCTCATTTTTATGTATCGCAATTGGATCCTAAGACGGTACCCCAGCAACGCTTTCTTCATACGTATTTCCCTATTTAATTCTTGCAATCAATTCTTGATTGATGCCTTTAGAACAATCATCCTACTTATAATATATACGTTAAAGTTTGTGTGTGTTTGTATGTTTGTTATTCCTTCACGCAAACTACTGAACCCATTGCAATGAGTATGGTAAACTGCGTATGTAGATAGCTAGAGACCTGGATCAACGTAAAGGCTACTTTTTATCCTATTATACTGTGGGGGACAGAGTTCCCTAAGGGTACTTGCTCAATGCCCATGTCCTCATACATCACAAAAGTTGTATTGATTTGTTTGTTTTTATTTGCTGTTACCTAAGTCATTATTTGTTTATAGAAAATAAAGATTTATTTGTCCCGCGGGTGAAACCTTGGGGCGCAGCTAAGTTCTGTTATAAATATAAAATTCTAAATCCTAACTAACTGACTGATTTTTAACACTCAGCTCAAATGGAAAGATTGTGCTAAAATTCACCATACACAATGGTCACCATGCCGGACTGCCAAACACAGGGTTGCGGGTTCGATTCCCGCCTCAGACAAGTATTTATGCTTAGATAGTTGTCTGTGGTCTGGTTGTTTCTATGTATTATAAGTATATATTTACAAAAGAAAAGTATATAAGTAGTATATCCGTCGTCTAGCACCCATAACACGAGTCTAGTTACTTAGCTTGAGGCTAGATGGCGACGTGTGGAATATCCTGCACTATTTATTTATTTATTAAGATAGCTATTATGACGTAATTTAACCATAATTGACAGGCCATTTTTTTCAAAAACCCCTTTCTCTATAATTTCTTACTTTTGACTAACTTTACAAAGTGAAAATCAGTTTTGTTGCGTTAATTCTTCTACTCAATGTTTAACCATTCGCACCATTTTGAAAGAGTTTTTTTTACTAAGAGAGGATTTTTTCATATTTTTTTCAATCTCAAAGTATGTAGTTGTAGTATCAGTAACAAACCTTTGAGCAAAGAATATTCTTTGGAAGGAAAATTCCTTTTACAACAGACGACGTTGGTATTGTTTACTAACAATGAAAATAAAATACTTAATATTATTAAAGTTTAACCAGATATCTATCCATAATAGCTAAAGACTTTTTAGGTTGCACAAATTATTGTATGACAACTTTTTCTACACTGTATCTATATCTAAACTTTTTTTAAATCTTACCGGCGCTCTCTCCATACAAACGTAGTCGACTGTTTCCTCCCTTGATAATTACACTAGCACAAATGTTTTTGTGCCATAAAACCTATAACTGCCATGACTATGCATGCCCCTTTGTTTTGGTTTTTTTCATTTTCTAATTATCATGGAAATTAAAATTTAAAAAAGAACAAAAAAGAAAAAGCGAAACATAGGGGCATGGTTATGGCAGTTATAAGTTTTATGCAACAAAAATATTTGATCTAGTGTAATTATTAATTGAGAAAACAGTCGACTACGTTTGTATGGAGAGAGCCCCCTTTCCTCTTAAAGAGCTCGGTAGTGCCCTGACCATGACGCTCTATACGTGTAAATTATAATATATAAATAGTAAGTTATTGTAACTATTAGTTGGAAACAAATTAAACCGACTTTTTATATATTTTTAATAGCATTCTCGCTCGGATGGTGATGATGAGTCTGTAGTTATACAAAAACATATAACTGTAGTCAATCATATTATTATTTCATAGTATCAATGTACTTTCTTGTCTCCTAATCAAAACAAACTCCTAAAAAACTCACGCTTAGATTTAAATCGTTTAAAAGAGGACTTAAATAAAATCAGAAATAATGTTATTTAGCAAATTGGAAACATGTTTAAGTACGATTTATGTTCTAATTGTGTGTAAGCTCGATAATCCCGGTCTCGGTAATCGGTGTAGTACATTAATAAATTTGAAATAACCGTCGATTACGAGGTGTGTGGAGGGCGGCCGCTGGACCGAGCTATAAAGAGTGATCGATGCGAACCCCATGCCCACATACTGGTATAATCACGTACCAATATGTACCTGTTACTGATCGAGGTTGCCGATATAGAGATGATTCTAGTTAGACTGAGCTGAGCCGGGCCGGACCGACCGGAGCGGAGCCCGTAGGTGCTGCATGTTTATATTACACCAGGTTTTTAGCCGCCCAGGAGACGGGGCGGATCCGTGGAGTAGACGAGGACAGGGATCATGTATGGTGTAATATAAATTCCTTAATACAAAATGTATGTAACGTTTCAAATTCGTGCCCCGTCCGAGCCACGTACCCCGGCCCGGACATGGCGCTGTCTAATGAGTGGTTAGTTTAAAAAAAAAACTTCTTTTAAACACCTGTGCCGCACCTTTAGGCGTCATTCAGCTAGCTCGGCTGAGACTCCGTTGAATATTCGTCAAAAATTTACTGCCTACTTACAATAGTTTAAACCGTTCCTTTTTACAAAAAAATTTTTGTAAAAAGGAACGGTATATACTACTAATACCAACTTTTACTTAGGTTGGCGTCTGTGGTAGTTTCATTTAAAAATTACTGGCGTTCTAAAGGCTAAAAACGTCAAAATTGCTTTGTTTCTAAGTTTGAAAGCAATACAAACACAATTGTTTGTTCGATGTCCGCCCACCTCGGTGTTGGTGGTGCGAATGCCGTAAATTCGAAATGACTCGGCGACAGGAAGCGAACCCCCGTACATTAATATCGTTATCTGACCTCAACATCGACTGTTTACTGCTTGCCACAGATGTCGGACCAATGATACAACTAATGAACTTTTATAGGAGTTTTATACGAGTTGGATAGACTGTATTTATTATCTTAGCAAACTTATTATATAACTGGTTTTACCAAAATTGTTTTTCTAATAATTGGCTTTTATGAACTTTATGACCATTTTCTTTATAAATGTAGTTAACGTTGGTTTAAGGGTTTAGTGAATGGCTGTTAGTTAAAAGGATTTTTCCTTTATTTTCTGTTCAACCAGATTATCTCGCCGTAGTTTCTACTTTGCACTAATACTTACTCTTACTTCCATTTCGCGTTAGCTCTCTTTTTCTATCACTTTGATCTTTTGCAGTTACACTTAAGTAGTTGTTAAAACTTACGATGATCCTCTGCCGACAAACTAAAAAATACTGTGCCTTATTTTATTTTCTGAAAACGAAAAATTTCATAATAATTGTAAAACGGACTCATAAATTGTTTAAACATACCAACCGAAAAATGAAAGTCATAAATTGAAACGAAATATTTCGCGGGCTGGCATCCAAAGCATTGCGCACAACTACAGAACGAAAAAAGTAGAAAGGCAAGGTATAAAAGCTTTACCCTTTCTGAAAACACGTAAATAGAAACCGGAACGTTCGGTTCGGATGGTAACGCACACACGCACCGAGCACCAACACTGCCCGCGAGCCTTACATACGAAGAATAAACGATGTGAAATGGGAAAAAAGTTAAATATGTATGAGTGGGGGTAAATATATAAATCGGTATATAGTCTTTTATATAAAATAGACGGAAAGGCGCGGGCGGTAGCGGCAGCTTCAGTCGAGAGGCAGACTCCGCGCAGCGCGCAGCTTCCGTGGCACTGCATCATCGCGTTTCACGCACTTACCCCGCGGACTACGTTCAACAGTTTCAAACTACATACTTAAGAGAAACAATGTTTCAAATGAAAAAACGAAACGGTAAAAAATGTGACAGTGAAATAACTCTAAGTTTTAATAGTTTTACTGGACTTTAAGGACAATCACACGGTAAGCATCAAAGTTTTAGAAAGTTACGTAAAAGAAACTATAAATGTTAGCACTATTCTAATTTCTTAATTATATTTCTTAATTAGAAAAAAGTATTCAATTACTGTCATTTTAGAAACAGATAACTGAAAATATAGTATTGATAATTTATATTTTTGTCGAAAAACAAACGATTCCACAGCTTACAGGATTTCTAAATATGAACAAATTCCAACAACTAAATATACACAAGAATGTAAAATTAAAATTGAATAAATGTTAACAATTCACAATTCTTTTTTATATTTGATGAATAATTTGGTTATTTCTTCGGAATGTTGTTTCATGAAACAGAATCGTAATAAGAGATGTTAAAAGAAATTTCGGTGAGCTTTATTAAAAATTCCTTACGGCGGATAAATAAAAACTAAATATGATGTGAACTAAGAAACAAACTTGCTTAAACGAAAAAGTTAACATAGGTTAGGTATTAAAACAATCTCGATGAACGGTGAAAAGATCTCACAATTTGCTGAATCTATTAGTATTAGGAAGGTACGCCTTTTAGAAAAATAAAATCGGTTTATTACTAAGGAGCTACATGAGTGCTGAAGGCAATGGAGTAACAACTGCACTATTTTTCCCCCTGTGAACACGTGGTCCGTCTGCTCGGTCCGACCGATCGGACGACGTGAACTTTTTTTTACTGTTGGTTCGATTTAGGAATCGGACTATGAGGTTTATCGTTATTTAAGAACACATTGTCCGACCGATCGGACGACGTGAACTTTTCCTAGTATTCACTCAATGCTCGAGATTTTAAATATTAACTTATCACAGTATACTTTTTTTTTATTTCTTTTAACTAATTCTGTACTTTGTGTTTGTTTGTTGTACGATATTATTATGTTGGAAACGGTAGCTAACAAGTTAACACTGAGTATTTTTTATTTTAATATATTTTTTCATTATAACTTTTTTATTAAGTTTTCAATGTTTTTTAATTGGTAAATTTACGTTAATTTGTCTGTTGATTACAAGACACGAAATGCCTGAGACCTAGGTACATTTTACCAGAAAAATTTCAAACTTTCATGCAGTGAGCCTTCAAAGCAGTAATCTTCGACTGTCTTCGTGCGACAATTTAAATCAATGAAAAAAAAAAAATTCTGGGTTTCGCTTTTTCAAAACAAAAAAAAAGGATAATACCTACCTTTGGTATTTTTTTTTGATGACGTCTCACTTCCTCGTCTTTGAAGGCTCACTCAATGAAAGATTGTATTATGGTAAGAGGTTTATAATAAAAATTGGGGACTATTAAAACACTAACTGGAAAACTGTTATGAAGCCAATTAAAACATTTTTCAACATAGATAATTAACCGTTTCGGGCAGGATTAATATTCCACGAATATGTTTTAATTAAATTAAAACTTTGTTATTTCTCCTTTGTTTTGCTCAACACACAAAATGTTTGTTTAGTATTTACATGGTACGTTTTAAAGCTGAGCTATACATTTTTACATATTCAATATATTTCAATCAAGGGTTAGCGATTAATTCAGTAGCCTAAAGTTAATTTGCATAACAAAAAATAAATGTTTTAAAGATCCTAAATATTATTAACCAACTGTCAAAGTGTCAACCTGATTAAATAATATTAATTTTGTAGTTATTGGAGTATAATTTAATTAGATTACCCGTTAAATGCATTTTTCTAGTATTTATAGCTAAATATATTTAAGCACAATCTTACGCAAGCAGCCCTTAATATTGCTTTGGTAGAGATGAGTGAAAAGCAGACATTAAACCTCATGAGCTGGATGTCTAAAACGCAAAATGTCTGAAGCACTTAACTCATGGAACGTATAACGTCTAAAACGCAAATTAACACCTCGTCAATAGGCATGAGACGTCGTCGTTCAGACGTCAATTGTACGTCAAACTTCATCTCCCCACACATTAATACTCAATAACGCGGTAACCCTATAATGTAATTCTTTAGTAAACAGTTAATCCGAACCTTTTCATTTTTTAAAGTCGGGTAAAAAAGGGCTTAGGACTATTCCTAAGCCCTTTTTTACCCGACTTTAAGGTAACGGTAAGTTTTTACTTTACAGTAAAAATCCTATTAACCTTTCTCTAAAGTATTTACCCACATATTAAGTATAGAAAAATTGAAAACTATTACTGTTAGAGTTTTCTAGTAAGGATCTCTTTATAGGTATTACGGGGACTTTTCGGGTAAATTAAAACGAGATTAAGGCACGTAACCCAATTCTGATAATCACAGTGTATCTAAAGTTCAACAAAATTGGTGTTGGGAACAATATTATTAAATAACTACAATATATTTTACGTGCTTGTAATTTAAATTTTATCGAATATTTACCTACCTAATATAAAAATAGTATATGGTAAGATACATATACAGTTTTATAAGAGACTAGCTGCGCTCCGCGAGAATTTCGGGATCAAAACAAATAATAAATATTGCAGGACATTCCACACATCTCCATCTAGCCCCAAGCTAAGTAACTAGACTTGTGTTATGCGGGTGCTAGACAACGGATATTCTTTTGTAAATAAAATACATACTTATAATACATAGAAACAATCAGACCACAGACAAATATCTAAGTATAAATACTTGTCTGATTCGGGAATCGAACCCGCAACCCTGTGTTTCGCAGTCCGGCATGGTGACCATTGTGCCAACTGGGTCGTCAAAATCAAATGTGTTTCTCCATCCCCCTAAACCACCATTATGCCAATTTTCATCTAAATCGGTCCAGCCGAGGAAAATATATACAAAAACATAAATAAACAAACATTTGGATTCAAAATAATAATAGTTAGGATTAGGATATCTAATTTCGTTTCTTTGTTTGATAAAATATTGTAGAAAATTGAACTATGGCAGCGACAGTTACTTTTAAAGAACATATAACTTTAAAGTACAACATCCCAACTAAAATACAATTACTACAGATACCTAAAGAAGTTTGTCAGCGAGTACTGCATCTACGTGGTATTCTAGACTTATAGATGTAGGATAGACGAACTAAATCAAACCTAACTCAATAAAAACTTTGGGTTACTGAGCTTCTCTTTAGACTTTAACTGAATTTTTACTAGTTCCTTTTTTGTTCTCAGGTGCAATGAAAACAACGAATATTCTGCTGCTCATTACCGTTATCGGTAAGTAAATACCGCAGTAATTAATGTGTATCTAACGTCGGCATTTTGAAAAAAATGATGCTGATTCGACGGTCCAATATTTTGAGGTAAAAACGTAGTAGGGTAATAAAACGGGAGAAAAACGTCAGTCTTTTAAATTAACATTTCGCCCGTAACAGTAACGTGGCAGGTGGACATGAAAGGGATTCAATTTGACATAAATATTTTGGAGATCCTTACGTTAATTTGCATTTAAACTGTTGTCCAGTTCAGTTTATCCTTTGATTTTGTTTTTATTATGTCCTGTTTTATACTTTATAGCTGGTAGAGATCAAGTTCATCTACAAAAATTTCAGACTATAACTCGCGATCTTCTTAAGTGCGTTAAATTAACTGCTATACCATACAGCTAACCGACTAACAACGCAAGCGAAGTTAAGAAGGACCTGCTTATTGCTGTTTGGACCATTGGTTTCGTTAGGTTAAATTTTTTCATAGATCATATTTTCAGAAATGACTAGTGCATAGGTTTACGCACTTAATAATATCAGAAATGTAAATCTGCCTGAAAAACAGAATTCTAACACGACATCTATACCTACCCGAATTCAATTAAGCGCTCTCAGACTGGTTAAATGCTTTTATTTGCCGATACCAACAAATCTCTATTAATTATTCTCTTGATTAAGTACTTCCCCGGTTTATTCCAACGAAGATTTTTCCAATTAAAATATGACGGACAGGTAAGCCTAACAAACGTTCGTATAAATTACGAAAACAATTTCGCGTACTAAAGTAATAATAATTTGTTGAATTTATTGCGGCATTACGCCACTCGTGCGTCTATCCATCACAGTTCCACGCATGAACTCATAATGAATAACGGTAATTCTGATACAGTTTAGTGCAATTATTTAATTAATTGTGGCCCGGGCGCGTTGTAGAGTCGAGTAGTGTAAGCGAGATGACGACAAATTGCCACTCCAGCACCGACGCCCGTTTTATTTTCGAACAAGGAAACAATTTTGTGAAGGCAACGACTTTATGCTTGATTTCATGTAAAAACCGACTGGAATATTAATGATTTCTAAATTGTGTGGGAGCCCAGTAAGCGGACCTTTTCTTTCTTACTGATTGAGATTTATTACAATTCGACTATAATTTCTAATTACCGTCATACTTAAATATTCCGTTAGAAATCCAATATTTTTTTCTGACCCAATTTTGGAATTTGAGCAAATTAAAAAAATGGGCAGCTTATTTCTAAATATTGGAAGAAATAGAAATGATGGGATGGATATTTTGTCTGACCCAATTTTGGAATATGACCAAATAAAAATATGGACAGCTTTTTTATAACTATTGGAAGAAATAGAAATGATTATTGGGATGGATATTTATTGGGAAGAAACCGTTGTTATTCAATAAAGGGTTGGTACGAGCGAGCATAAGATACGAATTAAAACCCTGGTTTGTTTTGGTTACTTAAACCACTAACTGCGACGAGAATAGCTTACACAAATTTTAATCTAAACATGAAAAAAATATCTTTAAATTCTCTCACAAACCGTTCTCTCCTGATTGAGTGTATCTGTTAAACTCATTAATTAGCGTTGTCACTAAATTGTTGAATGTTCCCATAATAAGACCGAAATACGCTGCTAAGTCCAACATAGAAATACCTACCAATCTATCAAAGCGGGACATCCTCGATGACAAATTAGTCTGTCGTACTTGTATACCGCCAAATTTTGCTCTACCATCTATTGTTTGTTAATTTGTTTTATGTTACACAATAATGGATAAAGACTTACGAATCACCGGATTTAATGTTACATATGGTAGTTAGCACTTCACGAAAACATGCTAATAATAGTAATTTTAGAACTCTACCGGGGGCTGCAATTATGCAGCCGACTGTACATAAAATAAATAATTTCTAGCTATTTCTCTGCTTTTTTTTAGATCTTTGTTACTTTCTGTGTTGTTCTATGTTACTTTCTGTGTTGTACAAATAAAGTTATTTATCTAATACCATCTGTATATCTTTGATGTTTGTTAACGAAGGCTAAATAGGTTCTAATATTAGATCAACTAGGTAAATAAGGAAACCTCTTTATGAAATATTTATTTTTCATTAACTATTTACGAATCTCTACTTAATATTATAAGTTCGAAAGTAACTCTGTGTGTTATGTTTTCACAACTTAATCGCTAAATCAAATTTTGAGATAGAAATATAACATTGGAGAAGAACATTATACTTTTTATCCGATTTATCAGATTCCGATGCTTCTACTATTTATCATATTTATTTTAAACCAGAAACCAACAACGCATAGATAATATTGTGCTCTATGTTCTTTGTTTTTATAGATGACTACCCACCCATCTATCCCATTAGAGAGAATGGCTTCCGACAAAACTCCCTAATGGATGGATAATAAAGGTTTAGCGACAGATCTCGTTGTTCTATTCATACTGTCAACTGTCTATGGAAAAATAATCCAGGTTCGTTGTTGTTGTGACATTAACTTATAATGGGTCTCGTTTATCACTGTAGCTTTGTTAGACTGATTTAATGACAGGTTTTACTAAACAAGATTTCTATCTTGGGATTTTCTTTTGAACTTTTAACATTTGGTATCATATTTACCTTATTCATTGTTGTTGACGTGATAACGTCTTATAAGTCGATGAACACCTGCACTCACAAAAAAGTGTGACGTCATGTCATTTTACCGTTATTGAAAAGGTAACCATAGCAACGTAATAGAGACACAAAAGAGTTCTTATGACGTTATCACGTAAAATTATCGTCCGTAAACAGACTTTACACACAAACATTTTTTTGACATAATCTTATTTTATTGATAACACTGTAAGTGAAATTGTCTTTAGTCTACGCCTCGTAAAATGTTTAAGTAATTAGAATTGGTGCAAAAAATAAGATTAAAACAACATGCTTAACCAAATTGAGCATCGTATGAAATTCGCCCCACTGCGGAATGTGTACAGCAGCAAATCCAATTTGGCTGTGCAATAAAAGAAACGAGGTGCACGAGAAAATTCACGTCGTTTATGCTCCCGACCACATAATTTCCATCTGAAACATTTTGGTTACCAAATTACATACATCGATATTTCGAAGGTATATAAAAATGTCTGCATTTGCGTGATTATCCACCTATAAGAACAACTCACAATAGTACATTGCGATACAAGTGTGGTAAATTGATCCGAACCGAGATTAAATGATCAATCCACACGTGTGTAAAAAACATTTTTTAAAACGTTCACGTCAAATTATCGTAACCGACAACCGTAAACCCACTTTATAGACAACCTTTTATGCTGGAGTAAAACCTCTTTTTTGGTACTTACTTTTTTTTAATCCATCAAAACAGTATAACCCAGATAAATAAAGAATGTTTCATCTACATAACAATTAGTATATACATAACAATAAAGTAATTAGCAGTAAGACACCAATTTAACTTATCTGGATAACTTTTACACACTAGTGGCGTCGAGGTAATGCATAACGCACGCGTGCGTAATACGTTGGATTATGAGCCTAAAAGCGGTTAAATAAGATCCACTTTATGGGTAACTGTGATAAAAAGATTTTTTATAAGGATACTACCTACTTATTTTCGCAAAGCAACATTTGGTTACAGAATTAAAAAAAAATCTTTGCAAAAAAATTAAAAGAAGACTTTTTCCTTTTTTGTGTCTGCATCTCTTCAACTAATGCAGAGTTTTTTTTCATTCGTAGAATCATCGAAGCTGTAATTCCGGCTGGAAGCAGGAAACAAGCAATCGGATGTCTTTTTTTTCATGCTGGCGCGGCGTGATGTGAACAGATGACCGCGGGTTCAAAGTTCTCGTTTCCGCGTGCGGGGTGCGGGGTTCAAAACAAAAGATGCTCGTTTATCGTTTCCTCTACTGGTGAGAGGGGGTAGCAGGGACGCAGGGCGGCCGGCTCTTCTACAATGGAGGCATTGTTTGTGCCCGGTGACAGGAAAAACTCCGACCTCCGTGTTTCTGTGCATTTTTTTTTCGTTCACCGCTTTTTTCCGTAAGCTCCTTTGACTATACCAAGAGGAAATCAAAGTTGTTTGAAAGGACTGTCTCGGGTGATTCCGTTTCATAGGAATAGTACGGGATTCCTTTGAGAACATCATCGAGTTGTTTAATAGATGATAAGTATGTTATTTTAAATTAAATATGTCAGTAAATATATTGCCTAAAAAATACAGTCCAAGATGATATTTTTCTTTGTTTTTAAGATTTTCATTGGTTTGGTCAATAGACAAATTCCGTACCAATGAAGTCCATAATCTTTAGTTAAACTTAACATTAATTCATTAACCAGACCAGTGCAAATGGCTAGTATCGATTTACCCATGAGATGTGACGAGAAAAATAGCCAACCTAACGTTTACATATTCTATAGGCTTCATACTTTCTATTGGTATACAATTTATCTCTTAAACAAACCAGTGAAAGGTTTAAAAAACAAAACAAAAAATTAAATTGTTAATTAATCATATTTTGGACTGAAATGTTTAAGGCAACCCATTCGCAATGTATTTATTTACCTATTTAATTAGATATAAAGTACTTTTTATCCGTTAAACAGTTTGATGAATGTCGTTTTTTTAAAGGGATCTCCGACTAGAAATGGATACATAAAATGCAGCATTTGAATTACGCGAGTAAATATGTAGTTGCAATAATGAACAACAAAAAACACGCTACAAAACCTCTCGTTTACAAGTTGAGAAATGTTTAGTTCTCTGAAAAATACTTTAATAATGAAAAACTGTTGTTTTCTAAATGTTTTCTACAGTCGCTGGGTTTTTATTAAAACTTATGTTTACGGTGAACAAAGTTGCTTATTGGCGATTGTGGAGTTAGTATGTTTTATAAAAGTATGTGTCGAGGTCGCCTCCGGCGTCGCTTCGCTCGGACTATGAAATACTGTGGCCGGCAGTGGGCAGCAGCCGGCTCCGTATCCGGCGGATGTACGCCCCGCGCCCGCGCTACGTCTGACCCGCTCCTGCCTCTTACGACTCCTTATTTACCCGTTTTTCCTTATCAACCCGTACCATTCGCAACACATTACCGACCAAGGATCTTGTTGGTGAAATTGAGGTTATTTAATACTTACCTACGTGTGGACTGTGATGTGGTTCGGATTATGACTTTGTTTGGCAACCTATTTTGTCTAGCTATTTTTACTTTTCATAATGTGTCATTATGGAGTATTTTAACGTGATTGAGAATCAATTGAGTTAACTTGTCATGAGTTTTGAACTTCTGTCGCGACCAACTCCACGATCCACGTCATCTTAACTGAGCTTTATTGAAAACAGCATTAAGGTGAAAGGGTGCTCTCTCCATACAAACGTAGTCGACTGATGGTTACTCCCTGAATAATAACACTAGCACAAATATTATTATGCCATAAAACCTATAACTAACATGTCGATGTCCCTACGTTTTGGTTTTTTTATTTTTGTCATAGAAATTAAGATTTTAAAAACAAAAAAAGAACAAGTTTTAAAAATAAGTTTTACGCAACAAAAATATTTGCTCTAGTGTCAGGGAGAAAACAGCCGACTACGTTTGTATAGAGAGACCGACCGGTGTCCTTTCCTCTTAATACTTTTATAGTTTTCTCTGAATATCGTTTTGCAAGTACCTAACTATCTATTAATTTATTTTTCATAAAACACAAGACGATTTATTGATTGCTAGTAAAACATTAAGGCTTATCAACAAAATATTAAATAAAATAAAATAAAATAATTTTTATGTATCTATATTATGTACTTATTCTGAGCATTCAAAATGGCCCCTTTGTGACGTAAGAGTGTCAAGTATTTGTATGAAGTGCAACAATTTCAATATGTCGCTCGTCTCATCGTAAGTGGTAAGGCCCGGCATTTGTAACAGTACAAAAATGTGGCACTTGAACGGGGCAGAGCCCTGAGTATGCTCGTAGGCGGACTATTGTTTCATAAATTCACAGCCACACATGCATTCTTGAACATGTATGAGGGCGAGAGGAAACAACTCGAATTTCTACTGACTCACTTTGACTCAGCAAGGATTTAAAGACAACATTTTGAGAGTAAAACATGTCTGTCAGCATACATGGAACAAACGGAAAATAATGTAGGAAAAGGTTTATTAAAAAACGTAAAACCTACCACCTTGGTAGATCCACAACTTGAAATCTGGATCCAAGGAGAAAAAAATATCTCTCAAGATCCATATTGGATTTGGCCAATGATCGTCTTAAAAACATATATAATTTTAAATGTTTTTAAGTGGATAACTATGTATAGGTACTTTACTTGAAAGGTAATTTGCGGTCCGATAAATTTAGGTAGGTAACTACCAACTTAAAGTAATAAATCTTCTTAGCAAGATAGACTTAGTTCTCTTCGCAAATCCGAATCCCGAATTACTTAATCTTTTTCGAGTTGGTACAAGGTCACATTTTCCCATTTGATTCAACCAGATGAAACTGGTTCATTACATATTAAAAGGAATCTGGGGGATACCTTCCTTTGGGTTTTATGTTCATTTGAAAAAGTGAAAGAATTTACTAATTCCAATCGTGATTCGTAAAAGCAACGTAAAATAAAGTACGACGATGTGATAAAATTGTCGTTGGAGCGAAATTTGATTTCACTGACTTTCATGGGATAATCGCCTTTGCGTTTCCCGTTTGCTTCACACCATGGTTTGAATAATAAATTATGTTGCCAAGAATAAGTTGAGGATTCGTAAACTTTTGTTTATTTTTTATTTATGCTTGACGTAACAATACATTTGAAGCGTGTTAGGTAGTTGAGACACGGGGCGGCAAAATAATTTTCCTTAGAAAATATATAGCAGATTTATTTCCAAGTTAATTTTACGTGACGTGCGTGAAATTTTGGTGGTTTTTGTAAGATTACATGATGAATTAAAAATCAATTTTATAAAAATACCCAAGTTTTAGGTGAACGTGAGTAGTTTTTAAATTGAATCTAAATCAATGATTTTTGACTAAATGTTAATAATCTAAGAGGAAATATGAATACTATAACCTTAATGTACCTTCATATATTCCTAGAACCAGGATGTGAGTTGATGATTTCCATTTCGACATTACAATACGGATAATATATCGAAAATCAACATATCTCGAATGTAATATCTCGCTGAACCTTTGCATTTCCGGCGGAAATCGATTTCTGAGATTCGTTCCTCATATTATTAGATGTCTATTTATTATGAAAGGTTATCGAATGGACTGTCGGTAAAGAATGAACGTAATATAAGATCGAATGTGATCGTATTTCAATAAGGATTAATGAAAGTCCAGAGGTGCTGTAAATTCAATTTTGGAGCGTTCGATTCTGTTCAATTTGGAATGAAAATAACTTTTATTTTTAGCAAATTTTACTTTTTTCTGTATTTTATTTTTGTCCGATTTATTGAGTTTCCTGGATGTACTACATACTAAATTAAATTTCTAGGAAAACAACCAAGGGTTTTAAAATATTGCAAAACAAATTTCTAGCACAGAATTCTAATTTTTTTATATCTTTACTAGAATTCGAATAAAATCTATATCAACAGCAGAACAATAAAGAAAACCGAGATATACCTACTTCCCCACTAAATATTTTATTACTGACGCTGAACTGGACAAAGAACTAGCTTCATGAGCTTCATTGACTATAAAATGGGATAGCAACATAATCAATAAACCGCGGCACTGCAGACTGTATACTGAACTTAGAGTTACTCTTAACAAAGAGCGTAACTCAAAGTTAGACACGAGTGTAGCTAGCGGGTTTCTCATCCCATGCTCACGTCAATAATTGGAGCGGTTGTTCATGTGTATTTTTTTTTATTTCTGCAGCGGTGCTCTCGGCGAGGTCTCATTGTTCGTGCTCGCCCACCGCGCCCTCGCCCACCCCCTTCCACCGGCTCGACGTAAAACGGTTCGTATTTTTCATTGTTGCTTTAAAGCCTTATAGGTTTTGCTTTATTTATGCCCTTTATAACTTTCCGTGGAAGATAAATGCTCGCAGAGCTGTGTTCAGCTTTTGTCGCTGCTTAATGGTTAATGCCGTAACTGTGAAAAAAATGTATCATCCAAAGATAGTGATGTCGCTGATCGCATGTGAATGTGAAAATGGAAAACCAATCATGTCTCTTTATCGGCTAGCCGTTTTATGTCTAGCTTATTTATTTCTGATGGTGCTGTTTTTATAGTCACTGTCTGTGTCTATGGTGTCTACACATCATTATTTAGGTACCTACATAATGTAGTAGATAAGCAGATAAGTGTATGTGAGTATCATAAACAATTCTTTTATTTTATTAGTGTCAGAAAAAAAACTTTTTATTGGCAAGAACTTCAATAAGGTGTTATTTTCACAAAAATCACATCTACTAATATCCCTTATAATATTATGTGTGATAGTGTATATGTGAAAGTAAGAGGTCTGTCTGTCCGTTAGGTTTTCGCTTATAAACTGCTAAACCAATTTTAATGAATTTTAGTGTACCCACAGGCTTCTGTTAATTCTGATTTCAATTCCAAATTTACACGGGTAATACCACGGGGTGCAACAAGTTACCAAAATTATATTTTATTTTTCAAGACTTATAATTTTCAATGACCGATAACATTTTAAACACTTATTTATGTACCTATTTTTGTAAAAAGTTCGTGAATTTGTTAGTAGAAATGTTTTATTCATTGTTCAAGTCTTGTTTTGAAGGAACACGCTCTGAATTCCAGTAGGTGTACTCGTTCCATTGAAGTTAAATTTTCAATATTACATGTTTATCGGCAAGCTAGGGTTCAGTTTTTAAATATAGCAGCAGTTCCCTATATTATGTTACTATACAGGGTTATTGGTAATCATATTAGCAAGCCACTTCTGTGCACCTAAGCAAACAACTTTTGTTCTATGACTTTAATATTATTTTGAAAATATTGAGGTTATGTAAATCGAAAATCAAGTGACTTTTTGAAACAAAGGGCATTCAGACTTAGACTTCAAGTACAGAACAAAACTTTAAAATAGTGTACAGTATAAAACATAAAAATAAGTACATCATAAGATTAATAACCTCATAATAATTTTAATAATAAGATAAATTTTCAGGTAAACGAAACCTCAAAATTTACAAAAAAATGTTCGAAAAGTCTTAGAACAAAAGTTGTTTGTTTAGGTGCACAAAAGTGGCCCTCAACCGCTTGCAAATATTATGATTATACCAATAATAAATAAATAAATATTACAGGATATTCCACACATCGCCATCTAGCCCCAAGTTAAGTAACTAGACTTGTGTTATGGGCGCTAGGCAACGGATATACTACATAAATACTTTTCTTTTGTAAATTTATACTTATAATACATAGAAACAACCAGACCACAGACAAATATCTAGGCATAAATACTTGTCTGAGGCGGGAATCGAATCCGCAACCCTGTGTTTGACAGTCCGGCATGGTGACCATTGTGCCAACTGGGTCGTTAAATCTTTTATTACTAAGTATGTCTAAGTAATTATATTAGACAATAATAAGATAGGCATACTTCGGCCAAAAGGTCGCGTGGTAAGTCCAGAACACGTTAAAGTAACTGGTGGTAAGAAAAAACCTAAGTCCAGAAAGAACAAAATTTTGACGACCCCAGTTGGCACAATGGTCGCCATGCCGGACTGCCAAACACAGGGTTGCGGGTTCGATTCCCGCCTCGGATAAATATTTATGCTTAGATTTTTGTCTGTGGTCTGGTTGTTTTTATGTATATATTTACAAAAGAAAAGTATATACCTAAGTAGTATATCCGTTGTCTAGCACCCATAACACAAGTCTAGTTACTTAACTTGGGGCTAGATGGCAATGTGTGGAATGTCCTGCAATATTTATATTTATTTAATTACATTAACTCGAGCCATACTGCTCGCGGTATAGAGAAATCTTGAGGCATTTTGGAAGAGAACAAAATTCACATCTGATTGTGGCGCCATATATAGCAAATAAATACAAGTATTTAGCTCTATCATCATCATCATCATATCAGCCGCAGGACGTCTACTATTGAACATAGGCCTCCCCTAAAGTCTTACAGAGCGATCGGTCGCATGCTCTCTGCGTCCAACGACGAGCGATTGGACGCAATCTCATTCATCATAAATCTCATTAATTACATTTCATTTCATCAGAAGCTTTATATGAAAACTATCTGTTGCCCGCGACTTCGTACGCGTGGTAGTTTTGTTTTATGTACCAAAACCTTCCTCTTTAACCACTCTATCTATAAAAGAATTGTTGCGTAGTTTTAATGATCTAAGCAAACATAGGGACAGACAGTGGGGAGCGACTTTGTTTTATACTATGTAGGATATTTAATTTTCTAGTATTTACAGGCTCACGCTACCAGGAGTACATAAGTATCACAGAGAGATATGTCCAGTATCCACACAAGTCATGTTACATGAGCTTATCTCATTTCCGCACAATCGATGTTTACTTGCTGTTGTCGATTGCGTTTCGTTTAGTGTTGCCGAAATATCGATAGTTTTACTATCGATAGAGTTCACCTAAAAATGCCTATGCTATTGATTGTCCTCGTTTTGAGCTATCGATAGTATCGATAGCTTAAAACAAGGCAATACTATCGATAGTATTGTTGCTCGTAAATAAAAAAAACTATCGATAGGATCGATTATTTTTGAATATCCATAGTCTGCCAATTTGCAATAGTTTTTTTGTATATTTTAACAGTAGGTTATGTACAGTCGGAGTCAGAACTGAATACCCACTGTAGAGCTCCCAAACTAATATTATTAGAATATTTTCAACACTCAAACTTCTACTCAAGCAAGATTTTAAGCTCTTGCGCGAGTTCAAGTTTTAAGTCTTTCAACTCATGAATTTATTAGATAAATATTATTAGAATAAAAAAATTCCAATATTAGTAATTTTTGAACTCTACTGGGGGTCTGTGTAAACAATACTATTGCCGATTGGCAGACTATCGATCGTCTAAAATAATCGATACCGTCGATAGTTTTTTATTAACAAGCAACAATACCATCGATAGTATCGATACTATCAATAGTTTATTTTTCACAAGTAACAATATTAATATCGAGTAACAGTTTTGATAGTATTGTTGCTCGTAAATAAAATAAAACTGTCAATAGTATCAATTATTTTTGACTATCGATAGTCTACCATTCGGCAATAGCTTATTCTTTACGAGTAACAATACTATCGATACTATCGATTTTTAATGAACAATCGATAGACTATCGATTATTCTGCGATAGTCGACTATCGATCGGCAACACTAGATTGCGTCCAATCGCGTTCGCTTAGATATCGTCCTATTAATGACACCTAGGAGTGTTATTGTCGGACAAAACGTGGACAAAACTATTATTTTGCAATTTAAATATCACTTTTAATATTGTTCAAAGTTGAAACTCCAACTTACAATTTTATTTGATTTTAAGAGCTATTTTATTTTACGAGCGCTTAATACAATCGTATTTATAACTTGTAGTTCCAGTAGTTCTACAGTACATAGTAGATTTTGAAGTGTCCACTGTTTATTGAACTTAGGTATGTATAAGGTTATTGGTAATATAAGAGAGCGCTTAAGGTGTATCACTGTGCACTCCAGCAAACAACTTTTGGAAAAATGAACATTTTTGGAAGTTTTTGAGAATTAGTAGGTAGGTATGTTAATTCGAAGATCAGGTGATTTTATTAAAATAAAAGTCATACAGACTTAAAATAGTCGATCCAACTTAAAAAAATAAGTAATCTTTAGGGAGATTAATGACCTCTCCGAGTAAGTATATTAAACTCCGAGTAAGTATATAATATATTAGTATAGTAACTATATTAAACTAGATCGACGTAAATTTAAATCTACTTAGCATAATTATAAACCTTAGTGGTTTCGCTGTGCTAGGTTAAGTACTGAATGTTTTTTAAGTTTCTTTTAAATGGTAATAAATGGCAAAAAAAAGTAACAGCTGATTTTTGGGTAAACATAACCTCAAAATTTTCGAAATAATGTCCGAATATCCGAAAGTCGTAGAACAATAGTTTATTGTTATAATGCAAAAAAACATCATTTAACTGCTTTTTATAAATACCAATAACTCTGCATAGATAACTTTTTTTTATCGATTTTTGACGATTTTTATTTTTTTAGCCTGATTTAGCTGCAATAATAGTCGTAAATAGAATTTTCGTCTAAGCTCAGATAAACTATTAAATAAAAAGGAAAATAAGGAAAATTGAATCAAATGAATCAGTGAACTATTTACCGACATGAAAAATCACCGGAAAACGTATCTGTACTTGATAGGTTCCTTTTCCTTACTTTTTCTAGGAAGATGATCAAAGGAATTTCCTTTTCAGATGTTTTCATTGCCGTTAAATGTGACAAACGGAATTATCTGAAGCTATTTAGAACGAATCGTTTCATCAAATATATACGACTATTCAGGAAAATTCTTTTGATTAATAAGTACTACCTATTGAAATAATTTCCTGGAAGTGTAGCAAAACATTTCTGAGAAATCATTTACTTGCGTTATTTTTAGTTCTGGAATATTTGCTTTCCTTCTCATATTTGTAAACAAAATAATAATCATAATAAGGTTTAGGATGTTCTTAGCAAATATTTCTGAAAAAACCTTAATAAGTGGCAATCAAATTCAAATACCTACTTACATAATTATGTTTTCTCACACATGCATGGAAATATTGTCATTTTTTTTCGAAAAAAGAACACGAGAAGTATCGTATATACGGACAAAGAAAGTTAAATCCATTATTTCATACAACTTTGCTGAAGCGTACACCGTTTCATACAACATTGCTGGAGTGATGTAATGTTCCAAATTTAAAAAACGCTCCTGCAATGGATTTGATTCTCCTTGTCTGCAAACTCGACACCTCGCGTGTTTTTTTTTGTAATCGAAAATAATGACAACATTTTATTTAACTGCATTCTTTTGAGAAAAGCACTACATACCTATGGCCTATGCCTCGACAGAAATGGCAATTGTCTGTCTCGTATTAATCAAGTCCTCGCTTACGGTTCGGCCTTCAAATTCATACTCAACCTGCAATTGCTTATTTTCCGTCTTTTGCAATAATGTACTCTTGTTAATATATGTAGGCAGGTACTATAGTTAGTTATTTTTTATCACAGTTGCTCATAAAGTGGATCTTATTTAACGGCTTTTAGGCTCATAATCCAACATATTATGCACGCGTGCGTTTTACATTACCAACCTAGTGGTATAAAGTTATCCTGATAAGTTAAATACGTATCTTACTGCTAATTACATGTTAGGTAGGTGAAACATTCTTAATTTATCTGGGTTATACTGTTTTGATGTATAAAAAAGGTAGGTACTAAAGAGTTTTTTAGCTAGCAAAAATGATTGTCTCTAAAGTTGGTTTACGAACGAAAATTTTACGTGATAATGACTTAGAAAACGATTAAAAATTGAGTTATGTTTATTTTTTCTTTACTTAAATATAATATATTGTTTTTCCGTACCATTGTATTTTGTTCTTAGCCCCCGACGCAAAAATAAATAGAAAAAACCCTAAAAAATATTGTATGTCAGACGAGGCTGTATAGGTTAAAAGCCTTTAGCCTGGCCTTTCCGGAGCATAATTAACAAAAAAAATTTGCCCTAAAAAAAAGTTAACATAGACTTATCACAAATATTTTGTTAACTATTATTTTGTTTTCTTTTCAAGTCTTTTTTTTTTATTCGCAACTGTGATAAAAAACGTCGTACGATATACGTGTGGAATTGATCTTTGCATCTTGGCTTCTTAACACACTCGCTGCCGCTCGCGCGTCATAAACCGCCTCTATGCAAAGATCAATTTACCACACTTATATCGTAATGTACTATTTACTACTTATTAGTTTACCGATAGATTTTAATATAGGTACTGGACTAAATTACGCACCTTATAATTAAATTCAGTAATATAATTTTCTAAGGACTGTAATGTAAAATCATATATTCACATGCTAGCTTTTGCCCGCGACTTCGTCCGCGTAATACTCAAAAATGTTTCTAATAGTATTGGACCAAGGAATCACGTTGTCCCATACAAAGTTTGCCCCCTTTTTCCTTTCTTATCATCCGATCTGACAACGTGATTCCTAGAAATTCCTTGATATTGGATGCGTACGTCACACAAACAAGTCGAAAATGGACCAAGGCATCACGTTGTCCCATACAAACTTGGCCCCCCTTTTTCACCCCCTTAGGGGTAGAATTTCGGAAAATCGTTTCTTATCGGATGCTTACGTCATACAAAGAACACACCCTCCAAGTTTCAGGTCTCTACGATCAGCGGTTTAAGTTGTGCGTTAATCCGTCAGTCAGTCATTCAGGACAAAGATTTTTAAATGCATAGAAGACATAAATTGAAGTCAATTTAACATCAATTTTATGTGAATTATTTTAACACGAACGATGTCTACCTACTTGTTTAAACTACAAAACAGTTACTAAATGTAATAATCAAAACGTTACGTACGTTTGTATTTTGTTGAAATAACCCATTTGATGCATTGTTCTGTTGTTAAAATGCGTCAAACAAAAGTAATTTTAATGTTACATTCAAAGTGAAATTTCAAATGAAAATAACGTTCATTTTTGTTTCAAAGGAGGAAAATTTTACCAGTTATTTGGCATGGGTAGAAACATAATGTTAATAAATAATACGAGCAAAAATTCCTTTAGCCTGAAGGATCTACATCTTCACATTTCGAATAAAAATAATGGCTGAAAATGATGAAGATGTATGCAAGTATAATCACAAAAAAATAAATAATAATAAATAAATATTGCAGGACATTCCACACATCGCCATTTAGCCCCAAGCTAAGTAACTAGACTTGTGTTATGGGCGCTTGACAACGGATATACTACTTAAATACTTTTCTTTTGTAAATATATACTTATAATACATAGAAACAATGTATTATACAAATATTTTTTGTTCATATCATTAAATGTTGAAATTAATGGTGGTAGCTACTTTAAGCATACAACAAATCACTATATTTTAATTAAAGTCCTCTTACAATAAACTTTTTCCAAATTAATTTTAATTGTCGCACGATAACAATTTTATTGATGACATCATCATTCTTGCTTTGAAGGACCACTCCGTGAAGGTTTTGTATTTTTTCTGATATATTTACTGCAGATTGTATATGACGGCACAGTCAGGATCAGCGCGTTACGTGTCTTGTAATGAACAGACAAATCGCAAGTTTATTTTACAAAAACAATATTTCAAAGTTATTCTATCTAGTACATAAAAATATGGTAAAGTTGTTATTACTGATGGATTAACAAGAAATCGAGTAGGTATTCACACTATCCCCCTAATGAGGGAGGCAGACCCTGGAAAAGAAGACAAGACCAGCTGGATACCTTTAACCTAGACTGAGCAAGTTTGGGCCAGCACCGAGATGCTCCGAAGGGTGTGAAGGAGACCTTTAATTAGTAGTGGGACGAAATAGGTTAAGTGATTTACAACATATTTTCATATAATATTATCGTTACCACTAAAAACAACCAACTTTTGTTGTAAACACTCTGTTACAGTTATCGTAAGAAATAATGCATACAGCGAGTCGACGGTTTATGGTAATCTAAAATACTAAGCAGGTTTCTTTCCTGTGATCTATCATACCTGTCGAGCGGAACTCTTTGGGAAGTCCGATGTATTCAGTTAAACAACTTCATTAATGTTGTTTGTGTTTTGGTTATTATTCTCTACTGATGAAAGCGATGTTTTAATGATATAAGACTTGTACTTTTTAACTGTGTAATATTGTAGAGAGATCAAATTGAAAAATTGTAATTTGGAAAGGCTTTTAGGCTCATAATTTGGTATTGGTTTTTTAAGAAAGTGTGCTCCATCTTAGACTGATCGTCACTTACCATCGTTTGAGATAGTAGTCAAACGTTGACCTATTACTAACCTTTGCCCGCGACTTCGTCCGCGTTGAAGTCGAAAATGGACCAAGGCATCACGTTGTACCATTCAAACTTGGCCCCCCTTTTTCACCCCCTTAGGGGTAGAATTTCGGAAAATCGTTTCTTATCGGATGCTTACGTCATACAAAAGAACACACCCTCCAAGTTTCAGGTTTCTACGATCAGGTTTAAGCTGTGCGTTGATCCGTCAGTCAGTCAGTCATTCAGGACAAAGGATTTTATATGTATAAATAAAACAACTTAAAAGACTGATACGATCCTTAACAAGCATTAAAAATACGAGAGTATTTTTTCTTTTATTGCATTTAGACACTTACATTTTAACGAAATATTTTTGCAAAGTATACCTACAACTATATACGCGATACGCGATGATTCGCAATAGTAAACCGTTTATCTAATCCCGTTGTAAACGGAGCACCGTGATAAATTGTTATGTCGACAGCATTAGAATATTCAGACGTGTATTCCCATGTGGCTCATCAATCATCTCCGGTGTCGATACGGCCGACATCGACGCCTTACGAACAATGCTTGTTGTTTCAATAGAACAAATCACATATATTTCTCATTGACATTTATTTACCTTACTTAACATTGTGATTGGATTACAAGAAGTAATTTTCTTATTATGATTTTTTATACAAATTATCTTTTAAACAAATGTGATACTAATTTATTGATAACGTTCAAGTTTCAAGTTCACGTTCAAGTTTTGACGACACTATGGCACTATGGTCACCATGCAGGACTGCCAAACACAGGGTTGCGGGTTCGATTCCCGCCTCATACAAGTATTTATGCTTAGATATTTGTCTGTGGTCTGGTTGTTTCTATGTATTATAATTATATATTTACAAAAGAAAAGTATATCCGTTGTCTAGCACCCATAACACAAGTCTAGTTACTTAACTTGGGGCTAGATGGCGCTGTGTGGAATGTCCTACAATATTTATTTTATTTTATTCACATAAAATCAATACATTTAAAAATTCAAGTTACATGTCATATGAGTATAGAGTATTACCTAATATTTAAAATAAAAATAAATTATCATATAAAATATATTTATTTAACTATATATCTAGATATAGTTGTACTATGTTGTGAGGTTATGAGCCAACAGAAACTTTGTTAAATGTACAATCAGGCAACAAAGGTTCTATCATAAGAATATTATATTAAACTCAAACAAGATTCTTAGGTACTGCTTGAGTAGAAGAACATATTCTTTCAACTCATTAATTTATTAGATCAAAATTATTCAAATAAAATCAGTCCAATTATATTAATTTTAGAACTCTACGGTGGTTCTGCAATTCTGACTCCGACCTTAAATACCTGCGGTTAATAAGGGCCACCTGCTACCTTTATTAAAAACTGATTATTTCGAAAAAATAGTGAATACTATAACTAAAAAACTGGTAATTAGTAAATTGTTTCGTCCCATCAAGAACTTTGTTAAATGTACAACCAGGCAACAAAAGTGCAGACCCACCGTAGAACTCCAAAACTGCTATTATTGGAAAATTTTAAACTCAAGCAAGATTCTAAGGTCCTGTTTGAGTAGAAGTTTAAAATCTTTCAATTCATTAATTTATGAGCTAAAAATTATTGACCGGTGACAGAACGTTGTGGAGAGGCGTTGGAGAGGCATATGCCCTGCAGTGGGCTAGTACATGCTGCTGAAGAAGAAGAAGAAGAGATAGTAATTTTAGAACTCTACAATGGGTCAGCAAAGTTGCTGACTGTACCTACTTTGAGTAAATCAATAACTTCATCTTACAGGCTCCAGTCAGTCGCTGATGTCTTTCCTGTCATTTTCACGTTTAAAATACGACACTGCGGTTCAAATAAGCTGAATAGCGTACTAAAAATGGTTGTATGCATACAGGCTTTTTTCCGCAACTAGACTCTTTTTAATTGAGTCCTTTTTGCGTGAGGATGGAGTAGGCTTGCCCAGCACCCTCTCAGCTTAGTCGACCATGTCCAGAGGAGAGAACTTGTCAATACTTCTGGAGCCAACTAAGCCGCGGGTTCCATCACGATGTTTTCCTTCACCGTAAGAGCAATGTCAATTAGCGCACATACATTTTTCTTAAGAAAAATACATTGGTGCACGGCCGGCTGGGATTCGAACCCACAACCTTCAGAATTAAACTCGGGGTATCTACCACTAAGCCAACACCGCTCTACTAAAAATGGTTATGGCGTAGGCTATAATATGTCCATTTCGTACCATATCTGCGACTGATTGGAACAAGTAAAATAGGGTCTATTGATTTTCACTCTTATTATATTTACTTAACTCTAAGTTGGCAATCTACGTATTACGAGAATAAATAAATAATAATAATGATGTTTTCCACCACGATAAATGAAAACTGCTGGATCAATTTCAATATTCGAAATGATTTTAACCGACTTCAAAAAAGGGAAAGATTATCAATTCGTCGCGTATATATTTTTTATCTATGTTCGTTACGGTAAAAAAGGATCCCTTATAAGATCACTTTCTTGTCTGTCTGTCTGTTTATTCTGATGTTGAGTAGTATGTTGTATAATTTTGAAGTAAACACGATATAAAAACGAAGTTGATAAACAATACAGTTTCCTACCGAATGTTTTCCAAACTGAACAAATTCATTAATTCATTGGGAGCGTTCATGTTTTTTGAACAAATATAAAGTTTTCGTATGTATTCGCTGTGAACATAAAAGTAGATAAATTAAAACATGCAATTGGTTTATACATTTAAAATTTTTTTTTGGTACACCTGGTACTTGTACATGTTCGCGGGCTAATTAGGTAAACCTGTTCAGTTCGGTTTATATAAACCGGTCATATGACATGTCCATTAACAAATTCAAAACTTTTATAAAGCACTAGCTGTCCCGGCAAACGTTGTTTTGCCATATCCAAATTTCCCGCTTTTCTGTTGTTGTTGTTTTTCCTGAATTTTCTTTGTTATAAACCTTTCCAACGAATGCAAATCCGTGGAAATCGGTTCGTGCGTTCTGGAGTTATAGCGTCAGGAAGGAAAACCCGACTTATTTTTATATAGTAGAAAAAAATAAATTGTGCATTAAAGTGTACTATGATACTTCGTTTTACCTTAATGATAACAACCCATGGACGTGACTTTAGTTACCCCATTTCAAATAATACTTTCAAATATTTGTAATACTGACCTTTGTGAGCGTGATCAAATGAAAAATAGCCCCATGAGTTTCTTATGCCTTCTTCTCATTGGTGGGCGCGTTTCGAAGACACACACCTGCGACACATCCTAACTTAGTTTTTAAGACGTTTCTATGTGATCTTTGTATAAAATATACATAAGCACCCAAATTATTGAAGAAATTTGACTTTGACTTCCTTTTTGCTTTAGGTTCATCTCGTAAGGGGAGAACTAAGCCAGCTCTTCCACAACTTCTGCCACTTGATGCTAGGTATTTTTTGGTTTATTGTTAACTAACTCCGATACCGATTACACAAACTTTCACATCTATACTTAGAAGAAGAGAAGAGAGGACAAAAGTCTGTACTTGGAAGCAAATAAACAAAAATTAGTTTACGGGATTAGTACCTATATATAACACTTAAAGTCCTGACTGACTGATTGATTATTTATTTCAATTTAATACACAAATGTCATAATTAAAAGTATTCACAATAAAACAAAATAAAAATTACAAACACTAAATTAAAATATACGAAAAATAAAATACATCCGTGCGTCTCCCCGAGGCATCGTTCCCAGAAGGTTGGCAACATTTCCCCTCTGCATGGCCAGACTCACCCTTTGAGCGAAAAAACCACTGATTGATTGATATATCAACAGAATATATGTAAAATGTTTGCATAGGTACAGATAGCTATTATAATAAAGGCATCCACTCCACTCACTGGCAAAAGCTAGTTTATCATATTAGTACATAGATTGAATCTTGAACCACTGTAACCTACCAGTACACAGTACACACAGAGGAGGCTCTCAGATAAGCGATGCTCGCAGATCGTTTACGGTCGTGCGGGTTAAGCGACGCGCGGTCATTACTTCGATGGGTGGCCAATTAGTAGTGTGGCAAAAATGTGTTTTCGTGAGCCCCTCCGTGCTTCGGAAGGCACGCTATCCCGGTTGCTAGGTAGCAGTCCTTAGATCAAGTTAGAGGCCTTAAGGCGATCTGAAAACTCTAACAATAGGTGAGCCACACCACTATACGAGAAGAAGAAGAATAATAAGAAGAGTTTAAATAGGAATGGCTGAAGTTAAGTAAATTATTTCCTCGATACATATGGTTATTGATAATCAATTAGCAAGCGGTTGAGGGCCACTTCTGTGCACCTAAAAAAACAATTTTTGTTCTACAACTTTTGGAAATTCGAAAATTAATTTGACAATTTGAGGTTTCCCTCATTGGATGCCTACGTCATACAAAGAACACACCCTCCAAGTTTCAGTTCTCTGAATTGATCCGTCAGTCAGGACAAAGCATTTTATATGTATATATAGAAGATAAGTGTGTTTTGAAGAGCAAAAAATGCTATATCTATCTATCTATCTATCAATATATAGTTTTTTAGAGGTCCTTGTAGTTACAAAAATCTTCGTAGCAAAGAGCTACGAGATTCTACGAATATTCTGTTTTTTGCATTTCGTTCCGATTTTCATTTCCTATTTGTTATAAAAATGTTTGTTACTTATATTATATTTAAATAAAATGCTTTGGATACGTTCAACAATAAAATCGTCGTTTCCTTTGAATAAAACCAAAAATAAATGTAAATAATATAAAACACAAACCAACGATTTCATGCAATATAATTTTATAGGAATATATTCATAACTCCAAATACATTCCGGCAAGAGATAAAAAATAAATATATTTCTTGTATAAACAATGTAAAAAGCTTTGATGTAACTTGAGAGCTTATATTGGTGGGGCGACATTGTTTTTAAGACAAGAGCAGCCTTCGAGCATTCCCTTACACTTAAGTGGACTTTTATTCTTAGGTTGGACGATGTGTGAAGAGGTATTTTTTTCAGGCTAGTCTTATCCACACCTGCATAAGGGTATTTTGTCTAGACCATACCTACTCTAAAAAGCTTATTTTATTCACTGAAAACACTGAATAAAAAGGCATTTTAATCACTGTTTTGGTGTATTCGAACTCCATCTATCTCAATGTTAATACAACCTCCTTGCGCAATAAATACTGACTGTCTGTCTTTGCCTGTGTCATTCAGTGTATGTCTGCGTCTATCTGCGTCTGAGTCTGTATGAGTTTTTTTTATTTTTGTCCTGGGGAAACCCGGTCGGGTACCACTCTGTTGTTGGGGCCAACGAAGTGGTTATGTCGGGCTCCAACCGACTAAAACCCCAGGGTGCTCCGTCTCGATGCCTATTGTCGGGGCTACCGGCATCCCCCGACGGCATTTGTCCGTGAGGACCCTCTTCTTACGAGGCTTTCGCCCCTCCCCCTTGTTGCGACGCACCAGAGCACGTGGCACGTCGCAACCTCCTTCTCGGAGACCAAGCGAATGGACGCCAGACAGCCACATGTCTGGACATCCATGGTCCCCTGCGATGGGTCAGGTAAGTAGCCCCATCGCCAGCCACTCCGGTCGCAGAGGACAGGGAAAGCGGCAACAACACACCGGCCTCTGCGACCCCACCGCGTCCGCCATCTAACGGTGGCGGCCCCTTCAGGGCCACGGAAGGTAGGGGAAACGGCTCACCGTAATACCGGCAACCCTCTTCCGCCGTGGCCCTAAGTCCTCAGTTGCGGTGCAGCCCATACTACACCGCAACCCGCCTCAGTCACAGTACCGCTCATACAGCACTGCGACCTACTTCTCGTAACGCTCACACCGGACTTTGCGGGGAAGTCGGTGGAGCGGTTCCTCTCGGGCTAGCCAGCTCCTCCAGCCTGGCTTGGCCATGGGTTCCTCTTGGCTTCACCGTGGTTGGCAAGGCCACGGTTACTGAGCCTCCCCGCCAGTCTGTCTGAGTCTGTCTGAGTATTTCTATCTGTCTGTCTGTTGGTCCCCTTACTCTTGCTCGTAATTCATCTATGGCCTTAACTTTAAATCCATCCTTTATTCACTAGTTGCATAATATACTATTGTTACTAGCTCTTAGCCTGATTTGGTCCGCGTAGAGGTTAATTTTCCAGAATAATTTCTTAGCCTATGTCATTATACCTATCTGAACTATCTATTTGACGACTTATGGCAAAATGGTCACCATGCCGGACTGCCAAACACAGGGTTGCGGGTTAGATTCCCGCCTCAGACAAGTATTTATACTTAGATGTTTGTCTGTGGTCTGGTGGTTTTTATGTATTATAAGTAAGAAAAGAAAAATATATGTAGGATATCCGTTGTCTAGCACACATAATACAAGTCTGGTCGTTTAGCTTGGGGCTAGATGATGATTTGTGGAATGTCCGGCAATATTTATTTATTACTAGCTGCGCCCCGCGGCTTCACTCGCGTAAAACTTTCTGCGCAACTTTCCAATTTTTTTCTTTCATAAGAACCTTCTCCTAACAATAACAAATACAACTAAAAAAGAATTAGCGAAATCGGTCCAGCCGTTTAGGCGTGATGCGCTTACCAACACATTTTGCGATTCATTTTTATATTATAGATTTATATTTACTATATCTATATCTATTTATATCTATATTTCAGTTCGATCCATCTACTGGCTTGAGCTGTGCGTTGAGTATCAGTCAGTCAGTCTATCAGTTGTTGATAATCGTAATGTTTTTGACGTGATAACGTGTTATAAATTGGTAAACACATGCACTCTCAAAAAAGTGTGAAGTCATGCGTCATGTTCCGGGAACAAGGTAACCATAGCAACATATTATCGTTGCTGTGATTACCATCAATGTTTTTTATAACGTTATCATGTAAAATGATAGTCCGTAAACCGACTTTACAGACACTATCTCACACCATGGAGAGTTACGATGCTTTGCAAAAAGTACCTAACGCTCGTGACTCAAATAACCTCAAATAAATAAAAAAAAGAGAACGTAGGAAAAAAATATTTACGCGATGAATTGAGAACCTTATTTTGAAGTCGGTTAAAAACGTGCAGTGTATTAACAAAATAAAGTTATTTCTATTTTACTTCGTTCAGAATAACATTTGTTTTAAGATTTATCTGTCTCAATATTATATTCGAATGTAATATAACCTGGTAGAAAACTAAAGTTATTATTTCCGCAGATGTCGACGAGCCGGTCTGCATGGAGTGAAACTGTATGAAGCGAGGGAAGGTAAGCTGATTTATTTCCTTTCATATTACCTACTTCTAATACCTAGTAGGTATATATATTTTGGCTAACATGGCTGTTTTTTTTGCTGATTTTCTTATTCGTATACTTATTTTATTAATCATTCGCATTATAAGTTACAATCATAATCATTATTAAAAAAACGTGTGGCACTCGGGAACTGCCTGCCGCGGTAAAGCTTCGTGCAGTTGTACCATATATATACATACACTCGGCCGAGCTACATGGTAGGCGGAGTGGGGGGTGTTAGGTTTTATTTTCGTTACGGAATTTCTTGATTCGGTCGCCGCGCTCAAAGCCCGCGATAAAAGCTATGCAATAGCTTTAAAAATATGCGTGGAAACCTCTAATTGGCTCTTTGTGTCTGTTATTAAATAAATAATGTAAAATTACATAACAGATCAACAACAAATTACATTACATAATTATGATCTAGACTGTAATTCAAAGCGAATATAAAAGCGTCTTTTATATTACAGTAATTAGAACATTTAAAGATTTACTTAAATAATAATTTAGTATAAGACATTTTTTAAAGTAAATAGGTATGACCCAGTTGGCACAATGGTCACCATGCCGGACTGCCAAACACAGGGTTGTGGGTTCGATTTCCGCCTCAGACAAGTATTTATGCTTAGATATTTGTCTATAGTCTGGTTGTGTCTATGTCTTAAAAGTATATATTTATAAATCAAAAGTATATAAGTATTATATCCGTTGTCTAGCACCCGTAACACAAGTCTTGTTACTTAGCTTGGGGCTAGATGGCGATGTGTGTAATGTCCTGCAATATTTATTTACTTTATGAGATGACACAGATATCTTTCGAATACGTTTTAGAGTATGCCGCTGTAGTAAGACCTAAATTGGGATATCTATTGGAAACAAGTTTATTATAAAGTCTACACATTCTGCGTTATACTTGTACTTGTATAAGGGCTGTCTCTTTAGTTGGGTCCTTTTTGCATGAGGATGGAGTAGGCTTGCCCAGCACTTACGGTAAGTAGGTGCTCTCAGCTTAGTCGCCTGTGTCCAGTGAACTTGTCCATACTTCTGGAGCCAACTAAGCCGCGGGTTACGTCACGATGTATTCCTTCACCGTAAGACCAATGTCAATTAGCGCACATAACATTTTCAAAAGAAAAAAATCATAAGTGCACAGCCGGCCGGGATTTGAACCCACGACCTTGGAAATGAAAGTCGAGGTATCTACCACTAGGCCAACTCCGCTCCTATATGCGTTATATAAATCTATAAATTGTTGAATCAGTAAAATATAGCACTATAAATTGAAATTTAATAAAAGTAACGCGGTGAAAAGCTGGAACATATAATGGTTTTCAATAAATAAGCAGCTATCGTGAAAAACGTAGAGTCGAAAAACAACTCAGCATCGCTGTTACGCAAAAATACGCTACATGAAGATTAAAAACCCGTTTTATTTGGAGCATGATCGTGAGTTCTGAAACGTATCTCATTACGCCAGATGAAATAAATTCGGTTTGACTATTTGTCAAGCACTTGGTAAAGCCACTTCTATCCGTTTCGATTTAATCTCACCAAATTTAATTGCAATGAAACGTATAACGGAATTCGATATAGATTATCCGCTTCGTTGGTTAATTCGATTTGTAAATGAGCAATTAATTATATATTTTTCTCTTTGTATCTTTTGGTTAAAGGGACTTGAAAGGGTTAAACCGAAATGTGTCATGTATTCTCTAATAAAACGAGCTTCGTACAATCGTACCATATACATACACGTTAAGCGAACGCTCGGCCGAGCTACATGGTAGGCGGAGTAGGGGGTGTGAGGTTTTAGTTTCGTTACGGAATTTCTTGATTCGGTCTCCGCGCTCAAAACCCGCGATAAAAGCTATAGCTTAAAAACAAGAAGAACTTTAGTTTTTATTAAATTCTAAAAGAGAAAATTGACAGTATTACTTTTTATCTACAATAAAATTAATTAAAATCAGTTAGGTACCTAACGTTAATGAATACAAAACAGATTTATAAAATCATCACTTTTCCATGAATTTTACATCCGGCCGGAAGCGTGTTAGAAAGTGACTTTTTGGACAAAAGAAGTTGTGACAAAAGCTGTCATATTTGACGAGGGTGTAACCAAAGTGTCTGTATTGAGAGCGAAAGTGTCGTCATCGAACCGGATAGGGCAAAGTTGAGTGTCACAACGCGCATAGCTATCAACAATTTTTAAAACGAAGTAACGACGCTCTCTCGATACAAACGTAGTCGACTGTTTCCTCCCTGGAAAAATATTAAAATTGAAATCGGTTCATCCGTTCGGGTGCTACGATGCCACAGACAGAGACACGTCAAACTTATAACACCCCGTCGTTTTTGCGTCGGGGGTCAAAAATATACACTTATAGCAAATATTTTTGTTGCATAAAACTTAAAACTGCCATGTCCATGCCCCTATGTTTTCTTTTTTTTAAATCTTAATTTCTGTGATAATTCGAAAATGAAAAAAATCACAGGGGTATAGTCATGGCAGTTAATGGTTTTATGCAACAAAAATATTTGCTATAGTGTCATTATCCAGGAAGGAAACAGTCGACTACCTTTGTATGGAGAGAGCGCAGGTAGCCTTTCACCTTAACTAGAGTACGTTTCATCAACTTCCTATGCCGTCATGTTAGCTCCCGTATCTCCTTGAATGCAAGGTATTAAGGCAAAACGTATTTGCATTGCTGCCAACAAAATAGCATACAAAATATGTAATGAAACATACTTTACAAAAGCCAAAAAAGGAACCCTTAAAGTTCACTTTCTTGTCCGTCTGTTTTTTCATTGACATTTATGTTTCTACCAGAGTAAATTAAGGTATACTAATGACCCGCTCCGGCCATATTATAGACTAGCTGTTGCCCGCGACTTCGTTCGCGATGTGGTTTTGGTATATTTAAAATACCTAGCATTTTCCCGCATAGATACTATTTATCGTTCGGTGTAAGTTATAATTACAAAATAGGTAGTAATATTGTATTTAAACTATATTTTTTAATTGATTTGGTGAAGGCACTTAAGTATGTGTAGTAATATTTTTTTTAATAATTTCACACAAATAAAGCATAATACACAACAATATAATACGCTATAACTAAGTCTAAGTCCTATTCGCACAAAACTTTAAACATACTTTGTCTTCCTAGTTATATTTGTTTTTTTTTAAATTAAAGAAAAAATAATTATTAACTACTTTTGTCCCTGGATTAATATTCTTCCATTCATAATTTATGAGGTAATAGTATTTTTAACACCAACATCATGCAAATAATAATCTATTATGGTGCAAATAATATTTTGTATTATTTTTATTTTTAAATATTAATATTAATGATTAAAAAGAATAGCCATTGGACAGAACAGATACTCATACTTAAAATAACGCGATGCACATTGAAATCCTTACATATTGATAGCATGCATTACGTTGAACAAAAAACGCTTTCACACCAAACATTTAAAGCGTCTCGGAATCGGGATATTTGAAGGAATGTGATGTCTTATGATTCTACAAAAGTGTACGATGCCCTTTGAGTCTCATACCTATCGATAGAGGACATCGAAAAAATAAAAACAAATAATAAATAACAGCAAACCCCTAAAACGTCTTGGAGACAGGGTTTTTGAAGAAACGTGATGTTCCATAATTTTCCAAAGAGCGCGGTGACTTAGTGCCAAAAAGAATTGTGTAAAATTATGTTATGCCTAGGGTTATTATGCCGAAGCCAATTATGACAAATCCTTTATGCCAACTACAAAAGGACGTCCAATTTCTAAAGCGTCTCGTAAATGGAATAAAAAAGAAAAATAAAAAATTTAAAAAACCCCCGACTCAAAATAATAAAAATAATATGAACGTAAAAAGCCTAAAAAAAACAAAAAAAACTATGAATAAAACCCTACAAAAAGAAAAAATAACCCCGAAATTATGACCCTACGTCGTACATCTGATTTTTTTTGGTTAAATATTGTCGCGTCGGGGACCGCTCTTATTTTAGAGTCAATTTAATATAATGTAAGAGTCGTCGTTGAATTTTTTGTTTAAGCATTTATTTGGATAGTTAAGTTGTGTAAGTATTTAGTTTTTAAGTACTTGTAATTCTTAATACTTACTTTAACATTTTCGTTGAAATTTTAATATTATCATTTTATGAAGATGTTTTATAGGTAAAAAGCGGCCCCCGACGCGACAATATTTAATCAAAAAAATTCAGATGTACTACCTACTTACGTAGGGTCATAATTTCGGGGTTATTATTTTTCTTTTTGTAGGGGTTTATTCATAGTTTTTTTGCTTTTTTTAGGCTTTTTACGTTCATACTATTTTATTATTTTGTGTCAGGGTTTTTTAAATTTTGAATTTAATTTTTTATTTCATCATTTTTTAGGGAGGGTCGATAAAACATAGCTATTTGTAAAGTACAAATCATGTCCTTACATTTGATACCCCACTCGAGCCTATCTACTCACTAACATTCGGTTTTTAATCCTGACTTTTATCCCTCATAAACCTCAAACGGCTGAACCGATTTTGATCAAACATAGCTAAAAACACTCTCGACTAATTCACCTTTCAAACAAAAAAAATTAAATTAAAATCGGTTCACCCGTTCGGGAGTTACGATGTCACAGACAGACACGTCAAACTTATAACACCCCGTCGTTTTTACGTCAAGGGTTAGAAATGATGTCTTATGATTTTTCAAAAGTGTGCGGTTCACTTTGAGTCCCATAGCCATCGAAATGAACAAATAATGCCCTCAAACAAAACCTTTAAAGCATAAGGGCATTATTTATTCATCTGGTCTAAAATCACAGCGCAAAAAACATAACACATAATATACCACGCTCCCATACTGGATGGCAGGACCCCTTTTGCAATTTTCAGAATTCTTGACCAAATTGTCCAGTTTTTTTATGAGGTAGCTGGCAGGGCTACGTAATATTCGGGAAAACAAAATGAAAAATTGATTCTTACAAATATCTATCTATTTTTTAACCAACTTCAAAAAAGGAGGAGGTTCTCAATTCGTCGCGTATTTTTTTTTATGTATGTTCGCTGATTACTCGTAAAAGCTTGGACCGATTTTTTATTTTTTTATTTTTATTAATTATTATGGCTTCGCACGGCTTGTGCATTTAGCCAGTGTCAAGTTATATTTTGCATCAAATTATAACCTAATTTTTCATAAATCGGGCCTATAAAGTGTTTCAAAAAAGTCAAAGTCAAAGTCGTCATAGTCCGTCAAGTCAGGGGCTATAGTAAAGCGGTGGCAAGCTTACCATAACCTTAATAAGAGATTTGGAGGCAATGAGAAAACTTCATGTTTGACACTGATTTTTACTTTCACTACACTTGTGCACTTTCACAGAACTAAATTGAATAACATTCCACCAGAATTATACAATTCAACTCGGGTTACAACTAAGTTTCATGAAAATAAAACTGCAGCACGACATGTTGTTAACTCGTTCCCGCCAAAACTCCCGGACCGATTTGAAAAATTCTTTTTTGTTTTAATTTTCTAAGGTTTCCGCGACTTGAACTCATAATTCAGTCTATTTCATTAGAGATAAGCAGGAAATAAGCGCGATAGAAATATAACATCGCAGAGGTCTTCGGTAAAGGAGATCGGTAATATTATGTAGTAGTACCTCTTTGTACTAACCTCATTTTCAGTTTCACGTAGGTAGTATTAAATGCAAACTGTTTGGTTTCATGACAGCTGTCATCTTGAGCGGAGGCATGTACTGTACCCCTACTATGACTTTTTGAAGCACTCGAAAAATAGAAACCCATAGAAGATCACTCTTTTGTCCGTCTGTCTGTCAGTGTGTCACTACCGATATTCTCAGAGACGGGTGAACCTAGTAAGTTGATTTTTAGGAAGTTTCATAGTAAATACTCAATATAGTATGTTAGATCGAATACGTAAAAAAGTCGTGGTAAGGGTACTGTTTTCTTCTGACGTTCGATTATGTTTTACCACGGAAAAATATTTCGATTTCATATTTATTTAATGTTTTTTCATCAAATATTATAATTATTGTATTAAAGTTAAATTGAAACATACCCTAAATGTTAATCAGATATTTTCTGAACATATTAATGTGGACCTTGTTCAAATCTGTTCTGTAGTTTATAAGATTACCTGGTTCAAACAAACAGACAAACAGACAAACAGACAAACAGACAAACAAACAGACAAAAATTCTAAAAACTACCCTATCGTGTTCAGCTAACGATTTTAAGTCGACCTGTGTATTTTTTTTCTGGATATCTTACAATTACAGATTTTTTTATGTCTACAGATTTATTATATGTATAGATGTATTATACATATAAAACTTCCTCTTGAATCACTCTATCTATTAAAAAAACTGCATGGAAATCCGTTGCGTAGTTTTAAAGATCTAAGCATACATAGGGACAGACAGCGGAAAGTGACTTTGTGTTATGCTATGTAATGTAACCCTTCGGCTGTATACGAAACTGGAGGTTCGTAACCAGTAACCAAAGAAAAAAAATCCTCTTCGTACGAAACCAGTTTCTTAACAAGAGGTTTTTTTCCTAACACGAAACCGACACCCGCTCGGCCGCATTCATTGACGGAGGTTCGTAACAAGTTACTAAAGAAGAAAAAAATGTACCTACTTGATACTTACTCGTATCTTCTAAGAAATAGGAAATACCTAATAATTGAAGAATTAAATTATACTTCCATAGTTAATGAGTTAATTTCAAACATTTATTTTACTAATTATACCGGATTCGTTTGATTTGTTAATGTAAGAGAAACATAAAAAGGGAACTTATTAAAATGCCTTACACATTTATCGTTTACGTATCTAATTTATTATACGTTATCAGATGATATTAAAACATATTTCCTTGATAGGACTTGAAGATAGCGCTATGTTGTAAGTTAAGGTGCATGATATAGGGGCTTGTCGTCGATAGCTTACGATAGACGACCCAGTTGGCACAATGGTCACCATGTCGGACTGCCAAACACAGGGTTTTGTTTTCTATTCCCGCCTCAGACAAGGATTTTTGCTAAGATATTAGCTCAGTCTGTAGTCTGATTGTTTATATATTATAAGTATATATTTACAAAAGAAAAGTATATAAGTAGTATATCGGTTGTTTAGCACCCATAACACATTCTAGTTACTTAGCTTGGGGCTAGATGGCGATGTGTGGAATGTCCTGTAATATTTGTCTATAGCTAAAATTAGTAATTAAAGTTATTGTGCTATTTTCCCACATTTTGGTATAATGTATAGAAGAAAATTCCTTACACATATAGAACACACCTATGCCGTGTTTTTTCGACTTCAGTTTAAATAAGATAAGAAATAACAAGAAATTTTCGTCTTTAAATTATACCAAATTAGAGTTGTTGTGTGCCACTACTACGATATGCTATAACGTGTGTTTTTTAGTTAAAAAAAAAAACAAGTATTTGTCTGTTAAGTCGATTTACGGACGATAATTTTACGTGATAACGTCATAAGAAAACAATGAAAAATCGAGTTTTTTTGTTATTCCTTATATTTTTTATAGTTTTTCATTTATATAAGTCTTTTATTTGTCACTCGTCATCATAACACAAGCCCAGATGAGCGATATTATTATTAAATACCATGTTTCCTAAGTTACCATGACGCGTCTGGTCATATTACCATAACCCATGAGGTCACACAATATTACCGTGACACTTTTTTGTGAATGCAGATGTTCCACCAATTTATTGGACGTTATCACGTCAAAAAACGAACTATTTTAGTCATGAACCGAAATGCTTGGAAAGATTTTAAGAAGGCCTTTGCCCAGAGTGGAACAATATAGGCTAACAAAAAATCGTGATAGGCGAACGGTTTTTTTTGTCTTATTTGCGCCTTAAGGTGAAATGGTCTCTATACAAACGTAGTCGACGGTTTCCTCCCTGGATAATGACACTAGCACAAATATATTATTGTGCCATAAAACCTATACTGTCATGACTATGCCCCTATGTTATGTGTTTTTTTTTTCATTTTTTAATTATCATAGAAATAAAGAATTAAAAAACAACTAAATAAAAAAAAAACGAAACATAGGGGCATGGTCATGGCAGTTATAAATTTTATGCAACGAAAATATTTGTGCTAGTGTCATTATCCAGGGAGAAAACAGTCGACTACGTTTGTATGGAGAGAGAGCGTAGGTACCATAGGACAAAAAAGAAAAAAATCCGCTCGGAAAAAATCCGATTTTTTTTGTTAGCCTATATTGTTCCACTGCTGGGCAATCATCATCTAGTCATCTACGTTTATATGGAGAGAGCCCCCGGTACCCTTTCCTCTTAAGATAAAAACGTTTACTGAAGCAAAGCTAGCTTGCCGCGCTTTTTACCATTTTCAATGTTATTAGTAATAAATGTATTCCGAACAGGTTTTGCGAACAAAGAAGTTTTCGGCATTTGGCCCGCTTCACGAGGGAACAGAAAAGTTTTCACGCACTGCTTATATTACGAGAGAACACAAACGCTTCTAGACAACAGTGTTGCCAGGTAAAGTTGTGTTATCCAATAATTTGCATAAATTTTATACCTATACATACATTTTGAAAAATCTACTTGTTTTATTTTTTTTTTTTTTACTACCTGCGCCCCGCGGTTTTACCAGCGTAAATCCCGATCCCGTGGGAATATCTGGATAAAAAGTAGCCTATGTGTTAATCCAGGTCTCCAGCTATCTATATACCGAGTTTCACCGAAATCGGTCCAGTGGTTTTGCGTGAAGGAGTAACAAACATACACACATACAAACTTTCACATTTATAATATTAGTAGGATAGTAGGAAGTAGGATTGCTTGAGTTGAACATTTCACAAGAAGAGATCATTCGCGAAAGTCGAGTGAGTTGTGGTTAACATCTTTTAATTTAGTGTTTTTATTTGTTGTTTTTACCATAAAAACAATTTAATGTAAAGTATGGGTCATAAGTAAATTATCAGTTTGCTACAATAATACTATCAACAAGTATTGGACTTACAACCTTCTTCTAATATACGTTACACACAAACATAAATACTCGAATTAAAAGTACTCATTGTGATTATTATTTTCAACATGTTAGCAATGTCTTTAGTTGTGTGAGTGGTATAAGCCGCCACCCGCTACACCAACCGACGGGGTTCGATCCACTGGTTACGTTGTTATAATGTTTAAATAGTGCTACACAGGATTGTAAACGTTACGGTGGGCAGAGACTTTTGACCGTGATAGTACTTACTTATTTAAAAAAAAGTAAAAATACTTTCGTTAAAAGTTGTTAAAAGAGGCATTTTGTTTACAGACTTTAGTTAATTAATCATTAAAACCGACAACAAGTATCTCGTAAACTTTTCGTTTTCATTAACGTGAGGTTTTATTTTGCAGAAGTTCAACAAATGAGAGTAATAACTTTATCCGAAGTAACGTTAAGAACCAAGGTAAGTTCAGTTACAACTTTGTTTAAATAATGCTATATCATCATCATAGCTGTCAGGTATCATGTAAAAACTTACAACGAAAATACATATGAAAGGAGTTCCTCTTCGCGAACTTTGTGTAAAGTGAAAACATTGATTTATTGACATAGCTTTCTTTATAGCAACAGTAACGTTTTAATGAGAATTAACTATCTGCAAGTTGGCTCGTTCAAGGAAATGGATTTTGTTACTTAGAATGGGGTAACATCTGCACAGATTTTCCATTTGACCTGCACGATAACTTGTACTTGTATATATGCTGTTTTCCGCCATTAGACTCTTTTTAGTTGGGTCCTTACTGCGTGAGGATGGAGTAGGCTTGCTTAGCACCTACTAACCTCTCAGCTCAGTCGACTATGTCCAGAGGAGAGAACTTGTCAATACTTCTGGAGTTAACTAAGCCGCGGGTTTCATCACGATGTTTTTCTTCACCGTAAGAACAATGTCAATTAGCGCACATAATTTTTTCTTAAGAAAAATACATTGGTCCACGACCGGCCGGGTTTCGAACCCACGACCTTCAGAATGAAACTCGTGGTATCTACCACTAAGCCAACATCGCTCTTGCCCTGCACGACAATACGAAAGAAAAATTTCAGCCATAATTCGATCCATTGCTATTAATGTGGCTTCATAAAACATCATGTTTGTACGGTATCAAATACAATAGAGCTTGCAGAGTCGCTGCCCGAGTGCCCGCCCGTAGCATTGCCGACATGCCCGCAATTTTGCCCTACTTTGTTTCCATTGCTTACTGTCTCGCAGTCACAGAACAAATGAGTAAACAGAGCCGCGCAGTTTTATTTTTTTATTGTTTTCAAGTCGCACAGAGACTGTTGTTATCATTAGTTACTCGATACAGCTGACACGAACAATTAGCGGTGAAAAATAGGTGATTAATAGTTATCTACACTGACTTTTCTGAATACTTTATTGAAATAACATTTGTTTCCCCTTGAAGTTTACCACCGTTTGTATCTACCTAATTATACTCAAGTGAGGTATGTGAGAGCGGTGTTGGCTAAGTGGTAGATACCTCAACTTTCATTCTGAAGGTCGTGGGTTCAAATCCAAGCCGGCCGTGCACTGGTGTATTTTTCTTGAGAAGAATTTATATGCGCTAATTGACATTGCTCTTACGGTAAAGGAAAACATCGTCATGAAACCCGCGGCTTAGTTGGCTCCAGAAGTATTGACAGGTTCTCTCCTCTGGACATGGTCGACTAAGCTGAGAGGGTAGTAGGTGCTGGGCAAGCTTACTCTATCCTCACGCAAAAAAGACCCAATTAAAAAGTGTCTAATTGCGGAAAAACAGCCCGTATACAAGTACAAGAACAAGGTACATGCAAGTATTATTATACTTTTCCGATTCATTTAATTTGCTTCATTTTTATTCCGAAGTGCTCGTGAGACAGTGTTATAATTTAAAATCGTATTACGTAATAAACAAAGTCTTTGTTTGCGGTGCGAATAATAAATTTAACAAAAATGCTCACACTATTTAACACGTAGCGCTAAGAGAAACAGAAACGTAAGCATTCCAGTTTTGTCTGTTTATGAGTTTCCCTGGTTCTCAAAGGGAGAGATATTGCGCTCCGCGTTTCGTATTTGAGGAACAAGAGTGTAATTCCCGGAGGTTTTGTCTTGCGGCGACGCATCCTACAAATGAAAAGATGCCGGCATTCAAAGCTTATGCATTTTTTAATTGTTTCACAGTAGCCAGTCCGATTGTAGACGGCGCTGAGTGTTTGCCAACTAATGGACTTTTTAAACGCGTTTCGTTTCTCGTACGTATTCAACATGTTTTAGCTGTGTTTAGTAAACGTGGCCAAGTATTCGAAGCTCGCGGAACCCGGCGTGTGACTACCATTCTTACTATTAGTTTTAATTTTGCCCTCGGTACGTATATTTTTCGTCCACGATGCATGTTTGCATTCAAAGGCATTTAAAACTTATAAAACAGTAAAAACGACCCCCTCTTTTTACTACTTTGAATACTAAGTAACTTCCCTAAAGCATAACATATTTTGAAAAGGTAAAACAATGTGCGTTTTGTGTATTAAATATCAGTAGCTTTTTTCACAACGTAAAGCTTTGAAGGGGATGAGACATTGCGATTCATTCTCGCATTTAAAAGCAAGACTGTAATTTCACAGGCCTTTGTCTCGGGCCCACGCGGGACGGCAACGGCTTGCAGGAAAATATGCGCATTCAAAATAGATTTTTATCGCTTTTCAAGTGGTAGGCTTACGTTGTGCGGTCTGTTCTCGTTGTTTAAGGGCTATTTATGCGGCGTCGCTGCGAGAGACGTCTCGATATATTTTACAGGGTAATTGTAAACCTTAGTGTAGGTACGCTTTATGCTTTCTGATCCGGAAACCAAAACGCTAAAACATGTGAGTAAGCACTCGTTACTTCCCCTTAACGAGTCTCTTGTAATTTGTCACTGTGACATACAAGCTTGTTGGTTTGTTTGTAATAGGTATTATACTGTCTTTTGTACAATACTTTGTGATACATTAAATTTTAGGGAACGAATTCCACGGTAACAAAAGCGTCGGGTAAATCTAAATGTGTGGCTTGTTATTCCGGTACTTTTACCTACGCTGCCTCTGTTTGCTTAGGATGTTCTAACCCTTAGAATTTGCGTAGTATCTATATAGGTATGTATATGCTCAGATGCTACGCACGTACATCTGAAACTAGGTAGGTAGTATAAGCTTCGTAAGTTGTTTAAATTAGTGTAGACATCCTTATGTAGGTTGTCGTAGTAGAATGTTACATGACAAATTGTGGATTCCGCTAATTAAGGATGTCACGTGCCGCGGTTCGACTTTAAATGTGCGGAACAAATAGTTTACAGTATGTGGCCTTATTCAGATGGAGCGCATGACTAGGTCATTGTACTCTTGGAAAGTTCACAGTATTGATTTTATTGCGCGCGCCCGAAAATATAAATGGAATCTGCCTCCCCGTATGGAAGTGGCTGTTGATTTAACGACCGTGAATAGGTGCAGCTGAAACCTCTACACTCAAGGATTGGGTACTTTATCCAATGTAAACGTAACCTTAAAGTAAACTTAATGGATCGAAGGATAGTAGGTACCTACCTACTACATGGTAATGGAATTATCCTGATTCAATATTGATCATGTATCTAATGGGAATTAATTTAACCAAGTTTCGTTGATTACTCTACAGCTCAATAATCAGAGAAGATTGATTAATTTACTTTTACTATTACAGAATCGCTGCTCACTGATGAAAGAGGACCGTCGTGTGCATCATTCGTGAAATGCGGGCTTCTCCATCCGAACTTAATGTAAGTTAATCTTCACAAGACAACTGAAAATGAATATAATAATTCACTGTTTCCACTACATAAAACCTGAAACCGACTGACATTAGTTTACGGCGACAACGGTATAAACTTTAGATCTCCGCCAACTTTGCGTTTTCTCGAGGAAATCGTGAGAGACTTGTCACATCATATTCATCTAGTTCCCCGTTGGGATAATTTGTGTCTTAAGGTAGTGAGATTAAGGGTTGATTGAGCGTGGTGGGAGTGGGTGTATCGTCGCGACATCCTTGCGTAATTATTAGTAGGTCGAAGTTTGTGCGGCCGACGACCTCGCTCGACTTTGACCCACTTTCTCTAATTTCCGCGTCTCACCCCGCAGACGACTCCTTTATCTACACCCCTTCAACTTTTGCATCTCATAATATTTACGCTTGCGTTTGTAGACTGTAAACACTGAAATTTTAGTTATAAGGTACAAGTAAGTTCTTGGTCAATAGTGAATTATTTTTTCATTTTTCACTAAACTAGACTAGGTTTTAAAGTTTAAACTAACGTAGATCACGTCAATTTATACATTTAGGTAAATATCTGTAAGACTGACAAGTTTTCGCGAAAATCTAAATTTGCCCATATTTTTTATCGTGTTGACTCAGGACCTTGATTTTTATACACCTATATAAGGGATTATAGACCTCAGTATTTGGTATTAATTTAAACTTGCTAGGTCCACCCGTTCCTGAGAAAATCGGTGGACAGACACTGTCTGTCCTTACAGACGGACAAGAGAGACAATCTTATAAGGGTTCCTTGTCTTACCTTTTGTGGTACAGACCCCTAAAAATGTTTCGAAGATAATTTCAAAAATTTCAAATAAAGTCTATCAAGTTTATTAACCCACTTGGCAAACGAGTTTAATGTAAATAAAACCGCAATAAAACTTCTTATTTCAATACTTACTAACAAAGCAAGCAAAAAGTGGTAGACAGCCGGCCGGTTTTCTTATATTTTTACCCTTCAAACTTGACTGTATTGAAACGTACAACTTGCTTTTGTACAACTTCCAAGTCTTTATGCTAAACTTTATTTCAATATCTATTTTAACATGCCGCTTCGTCTTGTTGGTTTTATTTATTCAAAATACAAAGTCTGGTTAGTTTTAACTTGGAAAGGGCACACTTATTAGAACTGCCGTCTTTCTTTTTACAAGTAATTAAATCTTACAAGTTGAATTTCACCCATTCCCGAAGGCTAATTCGACTAATATTTAGCATGTGTATGTAATTAATAATAATAAATAAATAAATATTACAGGACATTCCACACATCGCCATCTAGCCCCAAGTTAAGTAACTAGACTTGTGTTATGGGTGTTATACAACGGATATACTACATAAATACTTTTCTTTTGTATATATATACTTATAATACATATAAACAACCAGACCACAGACAAATATGTAAGCATAAATACTTGTCTGAGGCGGGAATCGAACCCGCAACCCTGTGTTTGGCAGTCCGGCGTGGTAACCATTGTGCCAACTGGGTCATCAATTATACCGATTAGTTTTAGTACCCATAATCAATAGATAAATGATTAATCAAAACCGGTCAAGTCCGAGTCGAACTCGCGCACGAAGGGTTCCGTACCATTTAAATTCTGTTTTTAGTGTTTGTTGCTATTGCGTGGATAAACTAGTTTGACCAGAAAGTTTGATCATCAGGAACGTACCAGTGGCAACAGCAATACATCATTTGTGAAAATTTCAATTCTTCTTCTCGTATAGTGGTGTGGCTCACCTATTGTTAGAGTTTTCAGATCGCCCTAAGGCCTCTAACTTGATCTAACGACTGCTACTACAGGTAGCAACCGGGACCAACGGCTAAACGTGCCTACCGAAGGCTCACCACATTTTTGCCACACTACTAATTGGTCACCCATCGAAGTAACGACCGCGCCAGGTGTCGCTTAACCCGCACGACCGTAACGATCAGCGAGCTTCGCTTAGCTGTGAGCCTCCTCACAGCTAAGCAAAGATTTCAATTGGCTAGCTATCACGGTTTATGAAATACAGCCTAGTAGACAGACTTAGTAAAAGTGTCCCGTTTTTATCCTTTGGGTAGGGAACTCTAAAAACGAAATAGATAGGTAAGGGAAAATGTATAGTTACCAATAGTGAGAGGTTCATACAACCCGATTATTGTTGGCTTTCCTTTACGAATTCATGGCATCTGGTACCTTTCTTCCTATTTATTTTAACACAACTCAATAACCAAAATACTGTAAAATAATCAATTTACTTAGTTCATTAGTTTGTTGTATTTGTGTGTTTAGTCAAAAGTGTTCAATCAGCGGATTCTGTTGATATTTATCGGCTTAGCTTCAAATAAATGTCACCCCTGGCTACTGATTCGTAGTCATACCGACTCGTATTTTAACACCTTCACATAGCACTTTGCTTATTGAACGTCGATGTAATACGAGCATCAGCCAGTTCAACTATTTTATTACACTTGTGTCTGTCGATGGAATTGGAATTTAATTTTGCAGCGTCCCTTGTGAAATGTATTTACAGGTCAGCAACGATATAAATTGTCTCCCGTTTCGTTCGACCATGGCATTCCGTGAAAAAATAACCCAATTTAGATTAAATTTGGCTTTCTTTTTTTCTGCGTAACATATTTTTTCTGACTTGTAAGAATAACAAATTACCATGATCCTGTACAGCTTTAGATTTATAGAGCACAACTAGGTTAACTTTGTATTTGGTAAAAACAACCATTTTTATGAACTTATTTATATATTTACCACTAGCAGCGCTCCGCGATTTTACCCGCGTAACTCCCGATCCCGTGGGAATATCGGAATAAAAAGTAGCCTATAGCCTTTCTCGATAAATGGCCTATCCAACATAAAACGAATTTTTCAATTCGAACCAGTAGTTCCTGAGATAAGCGCGTTCAAACAAACAAACTCTTCGGCTTTATAATATTAGTATAGATTACCATTTAATTCAAACATCGAGAAATGACCATGATCGACATTCTAGTGGCGTTTACTTTTTATTTGGTAATAATAACTATATTTTATGATTTTATTTATTTATTTACCATTTCATTCAAGCAACAAGAAATGACCATGATGCTGATTTGTTGATCTCAACTAGATGGGCTGTCTAGGACTAGTACCGTTGACTTTTTTAACCATTTAATTTTATGTAACTATTTATGATCCTGTTTTGTTAATCTCAACTAGGTGGGCAGTCTAGAACTCGTATTGTTGACTTTTTATTTGGTAAAATAACTATTTAATTTTGAAAATATTTAGGTATTTATTAATTTATCATTTAATTTTGTCAACAAGAATCGTCCATGATCCTGACTTGTTGATCTCAACTATGAGGGCAGTCTAAGACAAGTAGCTTTAACTTTTTATTTGGTATAAATAACCATTTATACCAAATAAAAAGTAAATATTTACCATATAATTCAGATAACAAGGCCTATAGGTATATAAATACCTTATAAGACTAGCATACATGTAATTATACTAACATACACTTCTTTTGATTGGCTTAGTTGGCCTAGTGACCAGAGAATTATACTGAAGTTCTCTAGGTTACATGATAAGGTAAACAAAATAAAAGCAAATCACAGTACCTTTGGCCTAATAATAAAACCTTTACCTCGCGTTAGCAATTAACGAAATCTCCCAATAAAAGGACAACTGGAGGAAAATAATTTGTGTTCGTTACCCGCCCCCTGTGGTCCGTAATTGGTAGGTTCTTGGTGGTTACTGTGAGGTTTTACATCAAACAAACGGGACAAATTAGGGTCTTTTCATTTACGCCAATTAATACACCAAATGATTTTCTTTGACAATTACGTTTTCGAGTTTCGTTTTTATTAATATACTAGCAGCGCTCCGCGGTTTCACCCGCGTAACTTCCAAACCTGTAGGAATATTGGGATAAAAAGTAGCATTAGTTATTCCTAATGAATCAATATATCCTCATGCCAAGTTTCATTAAAATCGGCTATATATGCCGATTTTTCCACGTAATTGACACTAACCAAGTAGTAGCCAAAGATCGTAAAAACAAACACAGAATACATAATAGTTACTAGAAACTACAAACGAATAGCCCTTTTTATTACCTCTTTAGAGGTCAAATTTCCAAAAACTTACGTCCTAAAGGAACCACCATGCGAAGTTTTAGACTCTAATGCTCTTGCAGTTTCAGAGCTTTCTTGATGAGTCTTTTTATCTTTTACATACCTATTTTTAGATTTTTTATATTTTATTCCAAATTTTATCTTAATTTACCGTTGTTTTTATGGAAAAATCGAATTATCTAGAAGGTAAATAAAGCTAGAAAGTACTTAATTATTCGGTTAAACTCGGTCTTACTTGTATCTGAATCTAACTAGCCTGTTAAAAACATTCTTAAGTCAAAAATAGTATGTAAGTAAATTATTCACGATTTTTAACTCTAGTTCTTGTATTGATTTTCTCTTTGTTACAGAAACAATCGCAGTAAGAATCGTGCAGCTAAAATAGTATGCAATGTTTCGGAAGAATGGAGAATTGAAATCTTTAGAAAACATGGTGGTAAGTGTATATTTTTGTTACTATTATAAGCTCTATAATTCAGCGTTACAGGCAGTTTATGCAGGTATTAGGTAGGTAGGTACAGTCGGCAACAGAATTGCAGACTTACTGTAGAGTTCTAAATAAATAATAATAAATAATCATCTAATCATGTTTGTCTAATCAATTCATAAGTTGAAAGACCAAACTTCAACTCAAGCGTGACTTTAGAATTTTGCTTGAGTTGAAAACATTCTATTATTAGTAGCTTTTAGCTCTACGGTGGGTCTGCAATCTTGTTGCCTGATTGTACCGGATATTTGAATGGAAAGGTCACGGGATCCAATAATTTTTTGTAAAAGAATTTCCTATAAATAATTGGTATCTACATCATATTGACAGACGCTGCGTATAAAAGCTTTCAAATCGAATGTATAATGTTCAGTAGGAATTCATAACTACTTTCATACTCCATTCATACGACCGTAACATACTCATGAAAGACGTGAAAAAGTGTATTAAATGTGTCTTATATTCGGAGTACATTTAATAAATAGGGTGGAGGGATCGTAAGCTCACTCGGAAAGGTACCGTAAGCATTATAACCATAAGTGTCCAAGCCCTCTCACAAAGAAACTAATTTATTTTTACGATACTAAAAGCGTTTATTTCTTCATTTATTACGTTATAATAAAAAATATTTACTTAGTAGAAAGATGTTACTTTTTCAAAAGCACCTACCTGTTGATTTCATTGTCTAAGAAATGTTTCCCTTTCTTTCAAAATAAAAAGTAACTAGCTGCGCCCCGCGATTTCACCCGCGTAAGTCCCGAACACAGCGCCATATTATATTGGGTGTATTTGCAACCTAGATGTCAAACAATATTAAAGAATTTTATCGATGAATCAACGTACACCGTCATCTGAGAACTTCATAAAACTAAACAGTAAATAAACACTTGCTTAAGAAACCATTAATTGATACATTTTATTCGCTAACATTCACGACATAAGCAAATAATTGAGTTGACAACTATCCTATCCAGTAAGTTAGACCAAAATACGGGCACATGTGAAATTGGATTGAAATCGGTTCAGTAGTTTTGGAGTTTATTGGCAACATACATCGTGACACAAGATTTTTACATAATATATAAAAAGTAATAAAAACAGTAAAGACTAACAAATTAATTACATAATTATTAAGATCATAATCATACTTTTTTTTTAAAACATAAATATTTTTATATTTAAAATATTTTTTACTTTTCTTTGTTTAATATACTTAGTTCCCTATACTAAACTAATGATAAATAAATTTATTTATTTTACGGGAAATCTATCGACTGGTTTCACGCAATTTATTAATTTGTACTTGTACTTGAACGGGCTGTTTTCCGCAATTAGATCATTTTTAATTAGGTCTTTTTTTCGTAAGGATGGAGTAGGCTTGCCCAGCACCTTCTACCCTCTCAGCCTAGTCGACCATTTCCAGAGGAGAGAACTTGTCAATACTTCTGGAGCCTACTAAACCGGGGGTTTCATCACGATGTTTTCCTTCACCGTAAGAGCAATGTCAATTAGCGCACATACATTTTCTTAAGAAAAATACATTGGTGCACGGCCGGCCGGTATTCGAACCCACGACCTTCAGAATGAAAGTCGAGGTATCTACCACTAAGCCAACACCGCTCTTTTATTAATTTATTAAACTATTAATTTACCTACTCAGCTCTATAAGTGGCTAAGCAATTATCAAATAACGTAGGGATCTAATTTCTAAAGTATCTCCAATGTTGTAAAAATATCTCAGTAATGAGGACTAAACTTATAAAATCGATATTTACTTTCCATAAAATATACTGTAAAAATATACTTAAATTTTGGAAGAATCTTAAACTCCAATTTTCTAACTCAACTGTTTTCAATTGTGAAATTCAAAGGAAAATAAAATAGGTGGATAATATTACGCAAACTTTCAGCAATAAAGTTTACGAATTATAAACATTACAATATTTCTAGTTAGATATGTGAATTTATTGACTATTTTCTAAGTAGGTATTACACAATTTGTTTTTATTAGTTAAACACTGGAAAATAAATCAATAAACACACTTCAGCATATAATAACTTAGTACCTGGATGACCGAGCTGTGCTCGGTATTATTTATTTTTTTTACTTAGTCTAACCTCAAAGCAAACATTCATTGACTTCGTGTTACTTAATAACGCCATCTGCTGGAATAACTTTATTGCTCACAAAAAATAGTATTAGTAGTTCGCCAATAGATGTCAGGAAGAGTCATATTTTTCAGATAAAAAAAAGTAAGTTTCGATAAAACACGAATAAAATGACATTTTCTAAAAATGATTCCTAGCTAGATCGATTTATCGCCCCCGAAACCCCCTATATACCCATGAAAATCGTTGGAGCCGATTCCGAGATTCCAATTATATAATATATAATTAATTATATATATATACAAGAATTGCTCATTTAAAGATATAAGATTATTTCTTAAAGAAATGTCAGTATTACCTGCCATTCATCCCGAGTGATAAAACATTCATAACACAAAAGCTTAGTAAGGCTTTATATAAAGTATCCCTGTTAATACCTGCTTGTATTCAGATAATAACCTTTTGCAGCTTCAAATTATAATTTTGCTCAAAGGTAGGGTGCTTCACTCTTCATTCCAACAAAAGGTTGTCCTTTATAGAATATTTCCAAAAGGGGTGCAAAAATAAGCCAATTTTCCGTTTCATAAAATAATGAACGTGTTTTATATAAGACTAAATTCGCATAAAGAACATTTGTATCCGCAGATGGCTAAAATGGTTTCCCTCTAGCCACCAAGAAACAAATATATTGCGATTTGCTCCTTCATTTTCTCGGAAGGTATTTTATTGCTTTGGGGTCTCTCATAAATTCCGCACTCACTCAGAGAGAAAAATAAGGTCTAACCGGAGCTCACAAGAAATTGGTGCGAAAATTTCGTATTAGTTTATTCTTATCACATAAGCTTGGCAGACACTCGAGCTTGGCACCTGGAAATACATGGACCCATTTACACTCTGCCTACGTACTTAAAATAAGCAACGTCACTTTTGATAATTTGTTCAGGCGAAAGTTCCTTTAAACATAAAACGTACAAAAAGTAAACGTTGTATATTTAGCGAGAATTTGCGGACAAATTAGGCACGTTTAAGTTTTAACAAGGTCGAAAATCTTTGTACCTATTTCATTAAATTGTTATGAAAAATTCTACACTCTAAATTCTCTTATTTGAAGTTAATTAAACATCGTTTCTAGATTTTGAAACCAGAAATAGTGAAGTGAAATGAACCCGTTCTAAAATACGGACCGGTGAGGCGGACGTCCGCGGTAGCCAAGTCAGCGTAAACTTTCAAACGAAACAGCATTTCTAATTAAAAATCTCCGACTCTGTCCACAAATAGCGACGCTTGCAAACAAAACGTCTGCAATCTTAGTCTGGTACTTAGAATAATACTTTTTCAAAGCAAATTAAACATAAACTTTATCTACGACAATTACTTTCTATTTATATAGTAGTCCTAAACTATAATGTTCATTAAACAAATGATTGATTTGATGTTATTAAATTTAACAGTATCCCGAATTCAATTGAAAACCAAATTCCAATTTATTTTACGAAATCCCGCTTAAAATACAATTACGAATGTTATTATTCCCGCCGCATTGGATTTTATAAGTTGGAAGAGGTCGTATTTTCACAATTTGTGGGCAGTTGCCACTGCCACGAATCGTGAAAATATCAATTAAACAAACATCCCTTTAATGACCCTTAAACACATGTTTTAATTACTAAATTAAAATCAGATTAAAATTTAAAAAGTACCTCTATCTATATAGGGCTACTCTTATTATAGGTACTACCTATAGTAAAAGTGCCGAGTATTTTGTTTTAAAATTCATCTATGGTTGTTGTACTTGTATTTGTTTACGGGCTGTTTTTCCGCCATTAGACCCTTTTTAATTGGGTCCTTTTTACGTGAGGATGGAGTAGGCTTGCCCATCACATACTACATTCCAGCTTAGTCGACCATGTCCAGAGAAGAGAACTTGTCAATACTTCTGGAGTCAACTAAGCCGCGGGTTTCATCACGATGTTTTCCTTCACCGTAAGAGCAATGTCAATTAGCGCACATAAAAATCCATTGGTGCACGGCCGGCCGGGATTCGAACCCACGACCTTCAGAATGAAAGTCGAGGTATTTACCACTAAACCAACACCGCTCTATGGTTATATGGTTATACAAAACTTTAAATTTACTTTTTATTAAGTCTATTTTTCACAATTTGCGCACTGGAACAGTGTCCAAGTTAGATAAAATGTTGAGCTGACGCCGGACACCATAAAAATTTAGTACTACATACATATAACACCACAAAGTAAAATTAATGTTGCAAACTTTGCAGTAAAACTTGACACGACGAAGTACAACGTTTTCAAAAGTCGGTGTTAAATGTGGCATGATTGAGAGCATCGCATGTCCAATTGCTCAATTACCTGTGACAATAGTTGAACAGCTAACAGTAGAGTTGACTTACACTGCACACAGGGCTAGCCGAAGGGCGCGCCTATACCATATGGGAAATCGATACCATACAAATACCCTGGGAACTGATCCAAAATGTGTGTGATATAAGTTTTGATAAGGCGATTGAGGAGGTTTTAGGTAGCTGAAAAAATGATTACTGAGGTAACTTAAATAAAAATTGTGTAACAATCATAATAGATGATGGTAAGGATAACAAATTACTATTCGTTGCAAAGATCAGCGCCTACTGAGTAACTCTGAGTTTTCAGTGCGACGAATCGGTTTTAGAATCCGGTTTGGGTGAAAAAAGTGGCTCGGATTAATGTAAATTCCATTAAAAGTAATACGAATTCCGTTCCTTACATATTATGTACATTTGCGTTGATCTACCTATCGTATAAATGTATATTACTTATAGAAAAAGTAATAAACAGGGTTGTATTGGGTATATGTATTTGTATAGGGAAAATATACCAAATATACACACAGCATTGTTCGTACAGTAAGATTCCTTATTTTGTGTGTTTTATTGTTGAAGTAAATAAAACACCTGTCAACAACTTAACATATTCGTAAATAAACAATCCCCACAAAAATTCGCGAAAAATTTGGTTTTCATTTTTGGGTTCCAAGTGTGTCTGCCTTACCAAATAGAAACTTTTCAAATTGGAATAGTTCACCGGATATTTCGCGCGTTGGCATCCATCTTTGTGAGGGTGGGCGACAGGACAACCCCCTCCTCCCACCCGGGACGCATGGGTAGTTTTTTCCTATGCCAATACTCGCTCGCTTTGTGAATAACCTATTTGTGTTTCGGCTTTGATTTGGAATGCTGAAGTACCTTCAAGATAATTCGCCGACAATTAATCTATTATATGAAGTTAAAAGTTTTCTTCCAACATTTGACTTGCACCTACATCTATGCATACGGGTATAAAATTCTTTGTTCTAAACGACTGTATGGGACAACGTGATTCCTTGGTCCAATCTAATTCTGAGCGGACGAAGTCGCGGGCAAAAGCTAGTTATAGAATACCAGAAAAAATATTAATGAAAATTAACGAAAATAATATAATTTAATAATGTCCGTTAAAATGTAGAAACATTTTCCCCTCCGTAATGATTGAAGATACAATTCATTACAGCTCATTGAAGACGCAGCTGTAACATTTCCCATTATCCGAAACCCGTTCCGCGTAAATTAATATTTGTCAGTGTGTTTATACATATTCACACTGACACTGACGACCCAGTTGGCACAATAGTCACCATGCCGGACTGCCAAACAGAGGGTTACAGGTTCGATTCCCGCCTCAGACAAGTATTTATGCTTAGATATTGAGAGCGGTGTTGGCTTAGTGGTAGATACCTCGACTTTCATTCTGAAGGTCGTGGGTTCGAATCCCGGCCGGCCATGCACCAATGGATTTTTCTTAAGAAAAAATTATGTGCGCTAATTGACATTGCTCTTACGGTGAAGGAAAACATCGTGATAAAACCCGCGGCTTAGTTGACTCCAGAAGTACTGACAAGTTCTCTCCTCTGGACATGGTCGACTAAGCTGAGAGGGTAGTAGGTGCTGGGCAAGCCTACTCCATCCTCACGCAAAAAGGACCCAATTAAAAAGGGTCCAATGGCGGAAAACAGCCTGAATGCAAGTACAAGTACATGCTTAGATATTTACCAGTGGTCTGGTTGTTCTATGTATTATAAGTATTTAATTACAAAAGAAAAGTATATATATATGTATATCCGTTGTCTAGCACCCATAACACAAGTCTAGTATTAGTCTTAGCTTGGGGCTAGATGGCGATGTGTGGAATGTCCTGCAATATTTAAGAGGTAAATTTAACACGGGCCGAAGCCAAGTGCGTTCTAGACTGGATTTTTTTTCTAACTATTATTTTTACACTTGTATCCGTAATAAAACGGTAACTTTTTAAGGTATATCCTTTGTTTATGTGATAAGATAAGTCCGAGATATCGTTGCCTCGGGTTATCCATGCAATTCAGGACTGTACAAAGCAGTAAACTTTTTTCTGGTTTTACGATTTACGATGTTATAAATTCTGAACGAATGCGGATAGTAAAAAGAGAAGCTGAGTGAATTTTTCAAGAGGACCTCAATTCTACGTATATATATACATATATTATTTATGTAAGAATCAAGAATCAACTTTATAGCTACATTGTCGTATATGTTTAGCGGTTGTTTCATGTTCCTGATGTTTGGCTCTGCGGTAGTGTTCCCTAAAGGAACAGACTTTATGCGTTCGCTTATTTTTAATCTTTGTTTGAGGGTAGGGCTTTGAAAGAAAACACAACTTGTGGGTAGATTTCATTCATTTTCTCCGTTTGAATTACGAACGTACCACGACCCCCAGTCTTCGTCTCGCTACCTTCGATCTTCGTTGGAGTACCTACCAGTCCGCGCCGCGCATCCTTACCTACGACACATCCTCTTGAGGTGGAAATCAAATACCAGCACCCTATGAAATTAATGAACAGGGATCGTTGACGGACACGTCTCCATCGATCGGAACCCTCGCAGCATCGTCAAGAGCAAAGGTCGGTGGTACAACATCGTAACTCCCTTACATGTAGTATGACCTAAACTGTTGGCTATCGCTGCTTGGAAACCGTTCCTAAAACGTCAGCGATAAAAGTACGCCTTATTAGTAACAATACGAATAAAATGGATCGTAGACATGGCGTGGTGATTGAGAAGGGTTGGTGTAAATCAAATGACGTCTGTTGATAATGAAAACTCTTCGTTTTGGTGAAGTGGAAACCCCTTATTTAAAAATTGATTGGAAATGATCTTTCATTTAATTTGATAAAAAAACCGGTCAAGTGCGAGTCGGACTCGCGTGCGAAGGATTCCGTACCATTATATTCTGTTTTCAGTTGTCATAGTGGCAACAGAAATACATCATCTGTGAAAATTTAAGTCTATTGTCTAGCTATCACGGTTCATGATATACAGCCTGGTGGAGACAGACTGACGGACAGTGGAGTCTTATTAATAGAATCCCATTTTACCCATTGGGTATGGAACCATAACCCCACCGAAAAAAATTAGAAGAGTATTAGTTAAATATTGCAGGACATTCCACACATCACCATCTAGCCCCAAGCTAAGTAACTAGATGGGAGCTAGACAACGGATATACTACTTACATACTTTTCTTTTATGAATATATACATAAAATACATAGAAACAACTAGACCACAGACAAATATGTCTGCATAAATATTTGCGGGAATCGAACCCGCAACCCTCTGTTTGGCAGTCCGGCATTGTGACCATTGTGCCAACTAGGTCGTCAAGACTCGAAACTCGAAACATCCTAACTTAGTTTTTAAAACGTGTCCATGTGATCCTTGTACCTAGGTATTAAGCATTCAAAGGAATAAGTTTTTTTGACTTTGACTTTGATTATCGAAATTCTATAAAAAACTAGGTTCAAAATTACCTTGACATCTCTAGGAACCTGTTCACTTGATTCCTACGAAACGCACCATTAAACGATCATTAAGACCTGAAGAAGTGTGCACTGTACATGTCTAGTCGAGTTCACAACATTCTCATTACTCAAACATTATTTCAACTGCGCCAAAGGCACCTGAGCTATGTAAACTTACGTATATTTTTTTCCATTTACCTAGTTATGTTTTTCAGTTACACGGTGCTCGTTAGTGAGGGGAACGAGTACAGTACGACCGTTCAAACGAAAACGTTTTAAACGCTCTCCAGGTGAGCATGTTTTATTCGTTTTATATTTTTCTTTGTAGAGATTAGTTTTCCAAAGACTCGTTGTTGTTACAGTTAGAGTTGTCTTTCAGTGCAATCATTGTTATTGCTTTTGCAGTGAAAAGACAAGTTTAAGCAGCAGGGTTTCTTATTGTTGTCTAAATGTATTTCTTTTCTAAATTTACTGTTGGAACAAAAGTCTTTTAATAGACTTTCACTAAATTGTAGTTTAAAATAACTTTCTGGTTTAAGGTGTCTGGTGATCGGAGGGCTGGTGACTTTTTCGCTTTAAGGGTCAGTCTGGCCATTCAGAGGGAAAATGTTGCCAGCCTTCTAAAACGATGCCTCGGGGAAACGCGCTTGAGGATGTTTTTTATTTGTAATTTTATTTTATTTCCTTTCGTATATTTTAATTTGGTATTTGTAATTTTTAACAATATTTATAGACCGGCGAATTATAGCTTGAATAAATAAAATAACTTTGGTAGTAAAAAGTATCATGATCATGTGAAATATTTGTTTTGCTATAACTCAAGTCATTCGTTTCTAGATTCCCGTCCAGAGTTGGTGTATACGTTCATAGAGCAGGCAGTCCAGCCTGGAGCGCAGGTTGCGTTGAAATGTTCAGCGGTTGGCGAACCACCACCTCGATTCAGGTGGGCACTGGATGGCCAACCTATACCTTCACATCATGGGTAAGTGGCCACGATAAATTAGCTCTGAAATCTGCCAAAGATACTTAGCTTAATCCTGTGAAAATGAAAAAAAAACCATTTTAACCCTAGTAATAATAATAAGTGCAGACAGGGATAATCGCCGGTCTGATGTCCACATCATACTTTGCCATTAAATTTGTTATTGTAAAGGGCCTCTACGTGTTGGCTTCGGCCCCACGCATGCCTTCCAAAGGTCCGGGACTCCATAGCCCCGTGATACAGGACGTATAACAGACAATAATATTAATTAGCCGTTTTGTCCCACTGCTGAGCAAAGGTCTCTCTTTCGTTCTTTTACACACCCTGGTCAATAGCGATAGTTGATAATTACTTCAAGAAAAACATAACGGCCAAATAGAGGTACTGTCATTTTTAAGAATTCGGCTAAAATTAGTTGTAGTAGTATTTTACGTGCCTAGAATAAAGTTACTTAAAAATGAAACAGCTGCCGTAACACATAAAATAAACAGAAAATAATAGAGGAGTCGTAAATAAAACGAAGCATACATAAATTTGAATTAAAGCATTTCATAGCTGCCTGTTGTGGCTTATATTCCAATGAGATCTTGCTAAATCTTACCGCAATACTTTAAATATTTGTTTGATGCCAGAAATTCAAACGATATTCCGAATTTCATTGTAATGATGCTAACGGAATAGTTTCTTTTTAGCATTTGTACCCATCCACCTTCCATCCTACCTTAATAAAAAACATTAATAACAGTATATTGACATGTTTTTATTATAGGAATTGCAAAACTCTCTTATTTACTACGCAATCAGCGTATGTGGGTTTATGGAATCGTAGCACCCACGCGAACTGAATTGATTCGAATTTTGATTTTAATAAGAAAAGTTGTGACCGTTTTTCCTCACTCAATCAGGATTTTTAGTACTTCATCTTAAAAATCGATTTACCTACCACTGTCTTTCTGTTCAGAGCAATGATAACGGAAGGTCGTGAAAGCGGTCCATCTGGTATATCTTCGAGTGGGAACTACGTGTTGTCTACATTGTCGATCGGTAGCGCGCGAGTGGAGCATGGAGGCAGATACGAGTGTAGAGCCACCAATCCTCATGGAAACGTCGCTCATGCAGCAAGACTTAATGTTTATGGTATGACACACGATATATATTTTATTTAGCTCTATTCATTCTCATTAGGAGAAAAGGGTACCGACGCTCTCTCCATACAAACGTAGTCAACTATCACTTTATACTATAGTCACTATAGCAAATATTTTTGTTGCATAAAACTTATAACTGCCATGACCATGCCCTTTTGCGTTTGTATGGAGAGAGCGCCGGCACCCTTTCCTCTTAATCAACTATTCGTAGCTATGAATCCTACTTCCTACTATCCTACTAATATTATAAATGTGAAAGTTTGTGTGTGTGTGTGTGTGTTTGTTACTCCTTCACGCTAAAACTACTGCACCGATTGCAATGAAATTCGGTATGTAGATAGCTTGAGGTCTGGATTAACACATAGGCTACTTTTTATCCCAATATTCCCACGGGATCGGGACTTACGCGGGTAAAATCGCGGGGCGCAGCTAGTAAAAGAAATATTTAGATGTTTTTGTTTTCTAGTGTTGGTAATTTATGTTGACAATAACAAGACTTTATAACAAGTATAATATTGAAGCCAATACATTTGACTAAAAATGTCGAATATCACAAAACATTATACGAATACCTACCTATTCAATATAAAATCAAGATTCAAAAGAAAATAATGTAGGTATGTACCGTAAATAAGAAAAACACTGCCGTGATAAGGAAAACATTGACGGGCTCCTACGAAAAAGAATCACCGTTGATTGAATCCTATTTTCATGTCAATACAAATATATTTTGTTTGGTTTTTGTTATGTTTTTGATATTGCCAATTGTGGATTGCGTTCGATTTTGATGGAATTTTTCGTGTGTGATGTGATAAATAGATTCTTCGATATCACCTAAATTCTGTGAATAAACTAATGCTACTTTACGTGTTTGTTTAATTATTGTTTTGCTGTTAATTAATCATCTAAAACTTATATAACCGTCCGTGAAACTAATTTATCAAGCCTAGAGATTTCTCGCTTTGTCAGTGAAAGCGGCATGGTGGACTGATGTTGGTTCTATATTATTTATTATTACTAGACCGAGCTAGACCACATTGCGGCTTTAATTTAGAACCCAGCAGGATATAATAATGTAGTAAACGGAACTTGGGTACACATTCATCTAACAACGTTATTAACTATTTAGTTGTGCTATGCTATCTTACATTAGGTATTTGGATTAATGTCGGATTCTCTATGAAGAATTATTTTCGATATAATAATGTAGTAAACGGAACTTGGGTACACATTCATCTAACAACGTTATTAACTATTTAGTTGTGCTATGCTATCTTACATTAGGTATTTGGATTAATGTCGGATTCTCTATGAAGAATTATTTTCCATATAATAATGTAGTAAACGGAACTTGGGTACACATTCATCTAACAACGTTATTAACTATTTAGTTGTGCTATGCTATCTTACATTAGGTATATGGATTAATGTCGGATTCTCTATGAAGAATTATTTTCGTATTATTCTATGAAGAATAATAGGTATAACTTAAGAAATTAACCCTTCGCGATAATCGTACGATGGACAGTAAAATTTATCTTAAAATACTACTCTTTTTTTAAATACCCTATCTATTATTCATTTTAGTAAATCTTTACAAAAATACCTCTTATTTAATTCAAAATGTTTTTAAATCAGCATTTTATAATAATCCCAACGTTTTCAACATTCAGCTCGCATTTAGGAATCCTAACAAAATAATGTCGCACGTACCTGAGCATTTACCGTAATATGTTAATTGCTGAGTTAATATTATTGTGTAATTTGCATAGGTCCTCCGTACATACGCTCCATGAATCCGCTGAAAGCAGTTGCGGGCTCTGAGGTTACGATTTGGTGTCCTTACTACGGATTCCCTATTGAGTAAGTAATAAATCCTCAGATTTTTTCCCCTATTTTACTTGTTAAATTGTTTTAGGAACGTAGAAAATTGATTTAAAAATAAAATAATTTATAAGAAGAATTTCTCAGAAAACTTCTTAAAATATTTTGTTTCCGAAGGATGTCGCGTCTTAAATTGTTCAACAATAAATTACTTTGTGACGTTTCAGAGCGAAAAGACAGCCGCTAGAATATAAAAATTCACTTACAACATTGCCTTCGTACAATATGTATGATGCAGTATCGTGAGTCAGGGCACGGAACAAGATCGGTCGGACCCAGCTCGCCGACTATTATCGTTACCCACGGAATATGCGATGTTATTGCCTCGTCTTATAATATTTACCCCCTGGGATAACAAAATAACAAACTCTAAGGATTTTATTAAGGTTCACTATATTTGCGGCGCTAATTACTTTTACAACTCGCCGCTTTCTTTTTTCCATGTTATGAATTCTTACAGGAAAGTTTTTTAATCATTGCTATAGGGAAATAACGCTGAACGATGAATATTTGATGGGTTAATTTTGTCCAGTTCCGTGCAATGGGAGGGCGGAGCGAACTCCGACCCTCGTTATCATCAGATGGAAGGGCAGCTCACAATTACCAATGTGGATAGAAATCGAGACCAAGGGAGCTGGACCTGTTCTGTTGTTACTCCGGGGGGCGAACAAGCTAAAAGAGAGGTAAATATCTATAGTAATTTCTAGGTTTTATGACAAGTTGTACAGGAGTGGTCCATAGTGTGGAAAAGGCTACTTTTTATGCAGGTTAAACCGCGGGGCGCAGCTAGTCAGGAACAAATTGTAAGAACATTTAATAATAGGTCTTAAAATATAATATCAACGCGATGTAATTTCCCAACAGTAATCAAAGATAGGTCAGAATATTGGTTCACCTAGAAAAATCCAATTTCCTTTTGTCTTCTGAAATAAGCATTGCAATTTTACCCTAGTCGACCTCTTTTGTATCGAACCATCTTGACAATGCAGGTAGGTAAGCCCCTCGAGAGCGTACCTCCATTTTGTATGGAAGGAGCATCTAAACTGTTTTATTATTGTACCATTACTTTGTAAAATATTGTTAGAAGAAAGAGGAAATTACAAGCTTTTAAATTCAGTGATGATGTTGCTCCTACGAATTAGATGTCTTGTGTTTATCCTTATTTCTTTGCCCTAGGTACAAATGACAGTTGTATCACCACCAGTTTTATCTCCAATAGTGTTTCCACCTGGATTGAGATCAGGCGATAGGGCACAGATAACTTGCACGGTTACGTCTGGAGATATGCCCGTTTATTTCTCATGGCTTAAAGATCAGATGCCGTTATCTAGTGCTCTGCAGGTAAGCTATTGTTGAAACTTATCTTACGTTTTATTTGATCTTATTAAAATAGAACAAAAGGAACGAATAATTATGGAATGAAGTTGTTAATTATTAATTACGACGACCCAGTTGGCACAACGGTCAGCATGCCAGACTGCCAAACATAGGGTTTCGGGTTCGATTCCCGCCTCAGACAAGTATTTATGCTTAGATATTTGTCTGGGGTCTGGTTGTTTCTATGTAAATATTTACAAAAAAAAATATATAAGTAGTATATCGGTTGTCTAGCACCCATAATACAAGTCTAGCTACTTAGCTTGGGGTTAGATGGCATGTGTGGAATGTCCTGTTTTTTAATTGTTTTATTTATTATATCTTGATTCAAAGTCGGTAAAAGCAAAATTATGTATAAAACTTTCAACAACTTTAATTTGAAAAGCTCATGAGTTGAAATTCAAATTTGATTGCTGTTTAAACTAATTCTAGGTAGACGAACGAGGAGCTGAGTTCTACAGCATGCTCTTATTTAAAAGTTTGACGGCGACTCACAGCGGAATTTATACTTGTGTAGTGACCAACACCGCAGGCAAAGCTAATACTTCTGCCGAACTAGCAATTAAAGGTAAAACTTTAGAACATTTAAGGTCTTCGCTTCCTGCAAACGGCATTTAGAGTACCTAGTTTGTAAATACTTCGATCGTCCACTCATTTAAACTACGTATTATTGCGTTCCGTTGCCTGAATGGTTATGTTGCCGTTGATCCAAAAATGTACTTTCTCTTGGGTGATTTTTTACATTAAAATTAATGACTATGTATTTCCCCAGTGCCCCCTTATTGGCAAATAGAACCGTCCGACACAGCTGTTTTATTAAACGGATCATTGACTGTAAGTTGTGAAGCAAGAGGCCACCCAACTCCGACTATTTATTGGACTAAGTTTTCTGGTAAGGTCTGGCTTCTATTAAAGTTCACATTGGAGACTTTATGGTTTTGGCTAACCATATTTATTTTAAAGGTAGTACAGAGACGTCGCTTGGGGGGATCTTAGACCCTATAGTCCTTGGCAACGGTTCTTTAAGACTGGAATCAGCTCGGGCGGAACATTCAGGAAAATATAGATGCCGCGCCGATAATGGAGTCGCTCCCCCATTGTCCACAACGCTCAATATTCATGTTAATGGTAAGAAAAATACAAATTACTTTATACTTAGCAATGGTATAGGAGCATTGATTTGTCTTTAAATCATCCTGCTCATGCTTATATTTCTTTAGACAACTTACTTTTTCTTAAATTATTGATATGCAGGGATCTAATGACGTACTTTTTGGCACAAAAATTCTTATTTTTGATGTTTTTAGAACCAGCACGGTTTGAAACTCAATCAGCGAATGTGACATCAAAGTTAGGAGACACAGTCAGATTGGTGTGTGTCGCTCGTGGCGATAGTCCTCTCTCTACGTCTTGGAGTCATTCTGGAAGAGGATTACCTAATTCAGATTACAGGTCAGCCAATTTACAAAAACTACGAACCGATAAAGTGCATTACTAGATTATATGTCTGGATGGCTGAATCGCTATCATATAATTTCTAAAAGCTGATACAACGACTTCACAATTGTATTTTTTAGAATGAGCATATCAGAAACAAGAAGTACAGAAGGATTGAGAAGTGAATTAGTTATTGAACGAGCTGACAGAAGAGACTCTGGTGTATACAGATGTCAAGCTTCAAACCCTTATGGGAGGTCGGATCATTTTGTGCATTTGGCTGTTCAAGGTAATTATGTGAAAATTGAGAAAACGAGCAGACGGTACATCTGACCTTTAACAATACCTATTATCTGCACATAACAACAGCAATACAGCATAGTCATATTATTACAGTCACTGTCACACATTGGGGTCTTATGTTATTGTAATTTCTCCGGCAACTCAGTCTATTGTTTAAAAGCAGGCGGAAGGATCACAAGATAACTTTCACCATATAAGTTTCGCACTGTTCAACGTGCAAAGTTCATTAAATTTCGGCTTATTTATAATGACCAACCATCTTAAAGAGCTCCTTTTTTGTTAGAGCCACCAGAGCCACCAGCAAACTTCCGTGTATTAGAAGCGACCTCACGCTCCGTCCGACTGCAATGGCGTCGTCCTTACGACGGTAACTCACCGGTTTTGGGCTACGTGGTACAGTACCGGAGGCACGACTCATCCACCACTGATTCTTGGAGAGATGCTGATACTAACAATGTCACCGTGTCTGCTCATCCTGTCGATTCGTTTACTGAGTGAGTGAAAGTAAAATACACATTTACTGTTTTGTTTTTATACATATCACACCCGCCTGATCGCAGGTGACGATGCAGCCTTAGATAGCACGCTTTCCTAAAAAATACCTATTCAATCGTGACTTGAAGACCCACAAATTGTACTCGTTCTTTTGATTTCCATAATATCTTTGTTTATGATATTTGATTTCAATCAGCTGCACTATCGATCCAGGTTATAATATTATTTAAAAAAATATAATAATGCATTTTTAGTTTTAGTCCAAAAGTAAGACCGATGCAAGACACTTTCGTGAATTTAATTCCGTTTTTATTCCCAACAGCATAGGATTTAGCCTATCAAGCCTTTTAAAAAATTCACTCCTCTTACCATTCTGTGTTTGTCTCTATCAATCTTAGAATGGAAGGAGCAACAATAACTGGACTGGAACCGGCTACAGCGTACCTAGTCCGTGCTAGAACAGTGACAGCACAGTTTGCATCGTCTCATACTCGTGCACTTTTAGCGTTAACGATGCACGAACCGCCGTCACGGGCACCTCTGAGTCTCCGTGCTTCAGCTACGAGGGCCAGCACTATTGAACTGAGTTGGCAAGTAAGTGTTGCTTAACCAGCACTACTGTAAACGAACTGTGAGTATTATTAGACTATGGAATAAATTTATGTTGTTATTCAGGCACCACCAGCCACGACTTGGAACGGTGAGCTGCTAGGGTACACGGTTTGGTGGTGGGCATCTGCAGACGGATCTCTTGGCGGTTCTAATGTGGGCATGGAGTTTGCGACAGTACGCGGGCAGATAAACAAGTATACGATCGAGGGACTTGAACATTACACACGGTTTGTGACCTTTTTAATTTTCTGTTCCTGATGATAAAGTGCTTAACCTTATATTATGTAGTGCCAAAACGGCAGCACCACTACATCACAGAACTTGTTGAATAACAGCAAAACACAGCAAAAATTTAACTTTTTTTTCTTATGATGTTGGATTTAGCATTTCGTGGAATTTTGTACAGGTATTCGGTAAGCGTGAGAGCTTTCAATAGTGCTGGCGCTGGACCAGCTTCGGCCCCAGTCAACACTCTAACTCAGGAAAGTGGTAAGTTTTATCTCAGTGTAGTTAATAATATGAAATATCTACTAATAGAATGGTTTGAATATCAGTATCCCGGATGGTAGGTAATGGGGCTAGACAGGTGTGTCTTTTTACCCAACTACGACGTAGCCAAAATATAGGGTTAGTTTATTCTGAAATAGGTACCTAATAAATTTTACTTTAGTGTATTTTCAACATATTTAAAGAAGGATTCTCAAATCTTGTATTTTTCTGTTTAGTGCCATCAGAAGGTCCAAGAGGCTTGCGGTGTAGAGCGGTATCTCCTCAAAGTTTGAAAGTGGAATGGTCCCCTCCGCCTGCGCATGCACACCATGGAGCCTTGTTAGGTTACAAGCTATTATATCGACCGGAACACAGTGAGTAGGACTAGCTATAAATAACTTTTATTGTATAATATTTTATTTATTTATTGACGACCCAGTTGGCACAATGGTCACCATGCCGGACTGCCAAATACAGGGTTGCGGGTTCCATTCCCTCCTCAGACAAGAATTGATTATTACATATTTGTCTGTGGTCTGGTTGTTTCTATGTATTATAAGTATAAATCTACAAAAGAAAAGTATATAGTATATTCGTTGTCTAGCACCCATAACACAAGTCTTGTTATTTAGCTTGGGGCTAGATGGCGATGTGTGGAATGTCCTGCAATAATTAATAAAAAATATAAACAGTAACCCTGACCAACACACATCTATAAATATAAAAGATGTTGAAGAAATAAACCCCTATGAGAACGGAGTCACGGGTGAAAGTGAAAATAAACCAGGGAATCACGTTGTCCCATACAAAATTTGCTCCCCCTTTTACCCCCTAAGGTAAAATCTACCCCCCCACGTCATACAAAGCACACACCCTTCAAGTTTCAGGTCTTTACGATCAGCGGTGTAGGCTGTGCGTTGATCCGTCACTCATTTAGGATAAAGATTTTTATTCGTATAGATTAATTTTAGATGGTTACTTTTTTAAAACAGTAATGTCTTAAAACTCACTCACAACTCACAAATATATCAGCCATGGGACATTAGTGAACTCGAAATACGCATCTATGTCGGTTTAATATTGAACTACCCATAAAAGAGACGTGCTTTAAGACGTTAATGGGTTCATTTTGCTTTCCTTGCTCATTAGTCAATAAGCCGAGTATAAATTGGAGAGTAAATACCCAAAAACAAATAAACATAATGGGTCCCCAACTGAAAACACCTACAGCAAATTACACACAACTGTTTCCGTACCATTATAAACACCGCGTCGAATTAATTGTTGAATGACTTATTCTCAAAACAGTTCTACCTTGCGTATTTAATACCTGGTATAAACCCTTGCAAGCTTATTCTAATTGTTAGTCTAAGACTGTTTCTCCTTCAAAAATGTTTGGAAGAGACCTATGTATTTAATATCCTAGCTGAGTTATATCACCTAAAATGTATCGGTGGATAAGTGATTATCAAACACAGCCCTTGCAAACATTTCTTGTTTAAAACCAGAATAAAAGATGAAAACAGAGACCTTACCACGAGTAATTTTTGCACTGGATCAAACGTACCGTACGCCACTACATAGTATAAAACAAAGTCGCTTCCAACTGTCTGTCTGTCTCTATGTAGGCTTAGATCATGAAAACTATGCAACGAATTTTGATTTTTAAATAATTAGAGTGATTCAAGAGGAACGTTTATATGTATATAAAACAAAACTACCACGCATACGAAGTCGCGGGCAACTGCTAGTATCCTACAAAACTTTAAGATGTTCTTTATGTCTCGCAAGCCGCGAGTTTAAAGTTATTTCTTTTGTGATTAAAATTCGCGATTTCTGGAAACTTTCATATAAGTTTTGTCTTTGTCCCTGTCATTAGGGTGACCAAATATTATTTTACATATAAATAACTGAAATAAACGGTTGCAATGGAGATGAAGATAGCTCTGTTTTTAGCTATGTACCTAGGCTCGCTTTAAACCGATTCAAGGTCGCTGCATTCGTGACGGGGACGGGAACGAAATATTTTTATATGAAACCGTGTCAAGAAATTGTCACGTCTCGTCCGGCACGGAAAAGATCACGTTACGTATGTTTAAAGTCCAACACTTTATAAACAATGCACGTCACGTCCCCGTCCCGTCCGAGGTTTTATCCCTTTACGTATGGAGCGACCTTAACTTTGATGGGAAATTTTGAATACAGTAAGTTTAAGAGGAAAAGGTACCGGGCGCTCTTTCCATACACACGTAGACGACTGTTTCCTCCCTGGATAATGACACAAGAGCTATGTTTCATTATGTGGTTTGTTTTTTAAATCTGAATTTCTATGATAACTAGAAAATGAAAAAAAAAAACACGACCTAGGAGCGTAGTCATGGCAGTTATAAGTTTTATGCAACAAAAATATTTGCTTTAGTGTCATTATCCAAGGAAGGAAACAGTCGACTACGTTTGTATGGAGAGAGCGCCGGTACCTTTTCAACTTAATCGAGTGCGTGAACATCTCGTGGTAAGCTTTCAGGTTTTTTTCGTTTCAAAAAGGTTTTATTTCCAATTATCGTAAAACAACAGTTGTTCGTGTTGTGGTTTATAACCGTGTTGATTTATAGAACAACAAAAGTATTTCTGTTACATCATTTATGTTTTCTTATAAGCTGAGTGATGATAGTTGTTTGTCGGTAGTGGTAGACTGGCTCGAATGGGAAGTGCGCGGCGTCGGCGGTCTAAGCGCAGGAGCGGGAGCGGAAGTGAAACGAGTAGCGGGTGTAGAAACGCTACTGCTTGCACTTAGACCACACACCAATTACACGGTGCAAGCGTTGGCGTATACCGCGGCGGGGGACGGTGTTCCTGCACATCATATACATTGTACTACGCAACAAGATGGTAGGTACCTATTAGATAATACTCAAATACTTTATCAACTGGCAGACAGATGGCGCAGAAGCTGTATGAAGAAACCGCCGAGCGGTTTTTTTGCCAGCTTTTTAACCTCTCAACTAACGATGTGGGGTTTACTTGTGGTAACCTACAGATACGCTGTAAACGTGTGGGGGAAAGCGAGTATCATTAGGATTGGTAGGGCCAGTGATTCAGTAACACATTTTCTACGTAACGTGAAGTGTAACACATTTCAAGCCCGCCAATACCTACTTACGTGGTGAGGGGTGAAATTTCTTTGAAGGTACCCGATATAACATTAATAGATAAAACACGAAAGAGATTAAGTTTAGGTGATAAAATAAATACGTATATTACGAGTATATTACTCTTAGCAAATTGTAGCAGTATAATTTAAAATACGATAAGATACTCAGATTTCAAAAGTGTGAAAACCGATCAATCACGTTGGTCGTTTGCCTAGCGCACCTATTGCCTGAATCTGTTAAGGTAAGCTGACAGGAATCGGGTTATTGTTCATTTCTCAAGCTTGTATTTTATTGACAGCGCCTGGTCCCCCTGCTGGTGTCAAAGTGGTACCAACGTCTGTGACCTCACTCGCTGTTAGCTGGTTACCTCCAAGTCGCCCCAATGGACCAATTCTTTACTACACAATTTTTTATCGAGAACTTGGCAGGTTGGTTTTTTTTACCTACTTGTACTTTTGTAAAATATAGGTAATTTTTCCAGACTAAGCCTTTGGATTTAGATATTTGTAAATTGCACTGTGTATAGCCACGCTAAATACGTACTTTAAGATTTGAAATTCCTCTTCGAAACTAGTTAAATTTTCTTTAGAGATAGACCACCACAAACGACCACCGTGCAGGCAGAAGACAGTGAAACGTCAGTAGGATTGGGTGGTACAGCGGAGCTGCGGTCGTTGTCAGAAGGAGCCACCTACGAGGCGTGGGTCGCCGCGCATTCCGTGGTAGGAGAAGGTGAACCTTCAGCACCACAACCTGCCACTACCACATCTAGAGGTTAGAACTTTACCAAAGTGCATTTCAGACCGATTTTGACCTCTGTTGCTATGGCTATACAGCTTGTTGACTTAATTAGGACGATTTCGGCATAAAATGTTCAATCGTATGTGGGGATAATTAACCATGTAGACTAATTAACGTTCACTCTTGCTTATTTGTCCAAAACCTAAAGCTTTTTAGACGTCCTTGAATTGTTGTCTAGGCCATTTTGAACTAATTTTACTGACTATTCAAAGTTGGTGCAAAACTCCTATCCTTCGGTGTTTGGAGTCGCGTGGTGTGCGGTCGGGCGTTAGTGCTGGCGTGTGCGTGGCGCGGAGAGCCGGCGCCTCGCGCTCGCTGGCTCAGGGGAGACCGGCCGGTCACTCACGAGCCACGAGCTACACTTACCCCTAGGGGACACTTGGCTATACATGGTGAGTTATAACCTGTTTATTTTCTTGTAAGTTTTCCTCCCGAATAACTGACATGCTACTTATCTTAAGTGACGATTAAATTGACATTTAAGTGTATATTCCAATAGGATAGGAGCGTCTTAAATATTTAGGGGACCCCTAAACATTCAGAGTCGTTTGAGTATTCGGGTATTAGAAATATCGGTATATTTCTGGTCAGAACTTCACTCACTGAGAGAGGACGCATAAACTGAGTGAATTTGTGAATAAACTGGTTAACACGAGTATTCAAACTTTAAAATTAGGTTACAATTCTACGAATTCTTCCGGTGTTCCAACGATTTTTTCCGCAGTTGTTAGATCCATAACTAAAACTTGGCTGAATTTGGTTGTTGACAGAAGTGGATGCATCAACAAGTGGGAACTACACTTGCTCGGCTCGTAACGCGTTCGGTTCCGAAGAAGTGACGTACCGCGTAGAGTGCGCGGCGCCACCCTCCGCGCCCGCTCTTAGCTTGGACCATACGAACCACATGGAGGCTAAGCTCACGTGGCGAACCACGCATCATCCTGCTGCACCACCACATGGTAATTGTAAATCCTAAAACATAGGCTCTCATAGACCATGCATACTTACCGCATTCGCTCGCTAAGTACCTACTTGTCACGACGAATTATTGTGTTGTAAAGCCTTTATTAGTTTTGTTAATATAATGGGTGTTCCTGTTTATTATGATATTCTTAGGCACTGTTTTTCTATAAATATAATATTGTATGATTGAAAGTTATTTTAAGCGCTTATGTAGCATCAAATTACCCCAGTCAAAATAGCATTAAAGCTTACAATTATAGTAACCTTACCCCTAAAACTTGGCTTTTTTTACTGGGCTAAATGTACCTAGACTGGCCTGTGCTTGTTGTCCCTTTTAAAAACTAAAAAAATAAACATAAATAGCACAGTATTACGATCTTAATAAGATAAAAAGTTTTAGTGTTTCCTTTAGAGAAAACGGACTATTCGATCGGCCGATAGCTCGCCAATCGTTTAATTTGACGACCCGGTTGGCACAATGGTCACCATGCCAGACTGCCAAACACAGGGTTGCGGGTTCGATTGCCGCCGCAAACATTTATTTATGCTTAGATATTTGTCTGTGGTCTGGTTGTTTCTATGTATTATACGTAAGTATATATTTACAAAAGAAAAAGTATATAAGTAGTATATCCGTTGTCTAGCACCCATAACACAAGTCTATTACTTAGCTTGGGGCTAGATGGTGATGTGTGGAATGTCCTGCAATATTTATTTATTTAATTTGACGGCAAACGTTCACTGGGTTCATCCGTTTAGTCTGTTTCATTTGGCAGTGAGTTACTCAGTCAAAGTATTATTTTCACAATACATTTATTCCTTAGATTTGAATCACGATTTCCACCTCTCGCGTCCTTTCCTAACTTGAACCAATGCCTGCACGTGGCAAACCACTCATATAGTTATTAATTAATGTGACTGCTGTGTACTGTTGATGGTGTCGACAATTTAATTTGAGAATAGTCTAAATTGCGGTTCAAGTTAATTGAAAAATTCATATAAAATTAGGTTCTAATAGGTTATTTTTATTGCTTTCATTTGTGATTTTTACAATCTTTTTTAACCGACCTCAAAAAAGGAGGAGGTTCTCAATTCGTCGGGATATTTTTTAGGGTTCCTTACCTCACAAGGTTAACAATGGAACCCTTATAAGATCACTTTCTTGTCCGTCTGTATGTCTGTCTGTTTTTATATAAAACTAGCTGTCTCCACAAATGTTGTTTTGCCATTTAAAAAAAAGTTGATTTGTAAATCGAAACCATCCAGGGCACCACCCAAACGCATTCAAGAAAAAAACATTTAAATCGGTCTAGCCGTTTAGGAGGAGTTCAGTGACATACACACGTACGGTAGAATTATTATATATATAAAGAAGAAGATAAATAGGTCAGCTTTGAGCACTATCTCACACGATGGTAAATGACGAAGCGGTTTAAGATGTAACACGCTATCCTAGAAGATGTATACGCTCGTGACTCAAATCAGGAAAGCGTGTTAAATCTTAAACCGTCTTTCATTTACATCGTGTGAGATAGTGCTCAAAGTTGACCTATTCACATTGGTATTGAGTTTGTTTATTAATATACACACCTTTAACTAATAGGCACAACTATTACCTAGCAATTTGAGCTTTAATAACTCCCTTAACCTAGTTACCCGTATTTCTAATTATAGTAATTCAGTTCGCAGTAACAGTATAATTAAAACAAACATTGGCCATGCCGAATACACAAATCAATTATAACGTTCCACGAGAATATTAATATAGGTACCAACTACCTCCAAATAATATTTTTGAAATAAAAGGTATTCGTACGCCTACGTGTTAATTAAAATTATTGGAATTTTGATGTACTTAGTAACACCCTAAATATTTTCTTTTAATTTTGTCTACGAATACAATTTATAAATAATAACACCGATATATTGAATATTTGAATAACACTGTAGACTCTACTATGTCTAATTTACGACTGTTATATAGAATAAAATAGAAAAGAATAGAAATAGCTTTATTTTGTAATTACACTATACATACAAAAGTAAATAAATTACAGAAAACTAAATCTAAACAATTAAACAGAACCTGGGGCCCTACCGCGATAAGTGCGTCGGCTTCAAACCAACGCGTCGGCTTATGCTGACCCGCGCCCCACACTGGGCGGAATTTTGAGCCCGCCTTACATAGGATTTTTGAAAAATTATTTTGGTTTATTCGTGTGTTTTAAGTATGCAGGATTGTCGGGGACATCAAAACATTCAAAAATAAGTAATTCTGATTATGTATTTTTTTAAAAAATCCTACATACTTAAAACACACGAAAAGACAACCTAATTTTTCAAACTTTTTATGAAAGGCAAGCTCAAAATTCCGCCCAGTGTGAAGCGCGGGTTGGGATATCGACGGCTTGAAGCCGACGCAATAAGCGCGGTTGGGCTCCTGTAGTGTAACCAAAAAAGGATTATACTCAGCATAATGTTGTGATAATATATTCTTTCAAGGCTCCTAATTTTATTGTGTTTTTGTTGTTATTTCATATTTTAGGGATAAGTGGATTTTTTCCGCCTTTTTCTACTGGTAGGCATAGGTGGAAATTGACTTCCACTTATCACAATCCCAATTGTTTTTCGCCAATCCCTACTGGTAGGGATAGGAGGAAATTGACTTCCACTTATCCCTACCAGGGGGATACGCTAGTAGGGATTAGGACACTAGGTCAAAACTACCACTTTGCCGATTATCAACCAATTCGGTCCGGTTGTTTGACTGTTTGACAAACAATCAAATAAACAAACGAATTTATAATATTAGTTAGGTCCGTAGATGGTCTTGAATTTTAAGTTGAAATAAATTACTTCAAGCAATTCCAGTACAACGTTTCCCTTTTTACTCAATATTTTCCACAAAAAGATAAAACGTAAACGGCATTTCTTCAAAGGCGTTTCATCAAAGGCAATGCTTTTACTTTCTCTGCGAAGAAAAAACGATGGCAGACCGCGGAAAATGTTTCTTATATCACTATCTATCAATCTTTCCATCCGACCCTGCATAATAGCTCAATTTATAAAAAAAATAGACGCTTAGAGAGCATCATATTCGGTATGATCGATTTGTGAAGCAAATACCTTCGCTTTGAGCTGGCAAGATAGTGAACGTTTGTGGGTAATATGTAAATACATGTAATAGCATATGGGCCAAAAGGAGTGTTTACATTCACCTCTCGTATAAGTTTTGATTGTTTTCACTACGTGCCCTTATTTTCAAAGGTGCGATACTCATCTTACCTGCTTTTATTTACCGTATTGTGATACGCATCACAAGGAGTCTACCTGAAATGTTACCAAATGGTTTTAGGGTAAAATTGTAGTTGTTTGGTAGTTTCTTGGGATATAAAAGTAGTTTTATAATAAAAAAGTATCGTAGTCAGGAATTGTTTTTTGAACTCATTTGGGCCAGTATGACCAATACAAGAAGACTTCATTATACCTATTTATATTAAAACCGCAAGGTTAGGGTGAAAGGGCACTTTCTCCTTACAAACGTAGTCGACTGTTTCCTATTTGGATAATGACAGTAGCAAAATTATTTTTGTTGCATATAACCTATAATTGCCATGACTATGTCTTGTTTTTTCAATTTCTAATTATCAAAGAAATTAAGATATAAAAAACAAAACATAGATCATGGTCATGGCAGTTATAAGTTTTATGCAACAAAAATATTTGGTCTAGTGTCAGTATTCAGGGAAGAAACAGTCGACTACATTTGTATGGAGAGAGCGCCCGGTACCCTTTACTCTTAAGTGACCAATTCCTAGGTTAGATGTCATCGTTTAAGATGTTTTTTGTTAATTAACCACTACATAGTCATTTATTTATTTATTTTTGGTCATATCAGGTCGGACATGTACCTATTTATTACTGTATTTAATCAATTTGTTCTTATTTCTTTGAATGAATAAATATATTCGAATTTGTATTTAGTTTTATAAGTTTAACGGTGGAAGAAGCTTAAACTTTAAGACTGGGCTTTTTTTTACACCAAGGTTACACAATCTGGTGGGTCCGCGTCAGAGATGATACTGGAGAAAGCGTGGAGCCGAACGCTATCCGAGAAGAAGAGCGGCGGCTGGAAGCCGGCGGTGAGGCCGTTAGCGTTGTGCTGAGGGCCCTATCCTGTGGCGCTACTTACTCTGTGAGAGCCGTGGCGCATTCAAGAGCAGGACCTTCGCCGCCATCGACGCCTTTGATAGTCAAAACGAAACCACCAGGTGAGAGGTGCAAGTGATATAAGGTCGCAATACCCTATCTTGTTGTCTCTATACATATAAAATGCTTTGTCCTGATTAAATGACTGACTGACGAATCAACGCACAGCCTAAACCGCTGATCGTAGAGACCTGAAACTTGAAGGGCGTTAGATAAGACATTAGATAAGAAAAGAATTTTCCGAAATTCTATCCCTTCGGGAGTGAAAAAGAGGGGGGGGGAATTGTTTGGGACAACGTGATTCTTTGGTCCAATCTATTTCAAATTTTTCATAAACATTATTTTACGGAATTGATGCACGGTGTTTCGTATTTTATTGGAATTCATCGCTTAGCAGGGTTAAAAAGGTGTCGCTGGTAATTAGATTTATTATTTAGTTCGACGCGAAACAAGTCAAGTAATCTTGGGCAGAATAACAAAACTAATTTGCTATACTCTTTCAATAGATTTAACTTTCTTAACCATTACGATTGTTGTTTTCTTGTTATTTAGTCCTTGTATGGGAAGGCGGGGGAGATAACAGAGAGGAAGGTGCGGAGTCAGCAGTATGGAGTAACAGCAGTGCGTTAGCGTTGGACGCTCGACGTGCTGTGCGGTGCGGGGCACGACTCGTGCGCTTACAGTGGCGGAGGGCAGATGCAGTCGGTGCGGCTGCATGGAGAGATGCTGATCTCACCTCGCTACATCACCATAGAGAGGTCAGTTTTATACTGTCATAGAATTATATGGTATAAAGACAGCAGTGTGCTAGCAGTGGACTCTGCTGTGCATCGCTCAATTCGAGATCCCACAGTGAAGGAATGATGACATTATTACATAATTATTTTAATCAGTGAATGATGTTATAAAACGCAAATAATAACATTACCTTGCTTACATATCAACGCTCTGCTCAAATCAGATCCACAACTTGAAATCTGGATCTGATGAAAATTACATATCTCATTCGATTCATGATGGATATGACAAAGGAATCAACTAAGAAAGACATCTAGATCCAATGAGAAAAAAATAGAGATTAGAAAATTACATATCTCATTGGATTCATGATGGAAAAGAAAAAAATATCTCACTAGATCCATCTTGAATCTAGCCAATGGATCTTCTGAAAATAATCTTCAAGAAAGTATTTTGAAAAATTGAAACCTAACACGGACAAAAGCTTGTGACGTATAATAATATATTCGACTCAATAAACTAAAAGGCACTGCCGTTCCCAAAGAAAAGAAAACGTATACGTCTTGTATTTATTAAGAATAGTACATTGTTACCCTAGGTGTAAAAGTCAATCATTGAGTGCCGAGACGGAGTTTGGCGCCCGAGCGTAGCGAGGGCGCTAATAGTCCGAGGGACTTAATGAGTCTTTTACCCGAGGTAAACACTGTGCTTTTCATTACGAATAATACATAAAATTCTTCATTATAACAAGAGTGAATGAGAGACTCCATACTCCCTCTGGCAGTATGCATGAGCTGTGTGAAGCCATAATTGTTATTCTTTGGTGAAAACCAAAGCAAGGAGGTTAGGTTTTTGAAGTTCCTAATGCGTAATGATACTGATACTGGCTACAAGCACATTGTACAAGCCGCGCGAAGCCATAATTTGACATGACAGCTGTCAGTGAAAACGATTTTCCCTAGGGCTTAAAGTTTTTCTTTCTACACGCTCTTCAGGCATCTTTAGACCTACTTTCGGAGTATGAGTAATGAAAAATGTATTTACTGATTATCTATCGTAATCCACATCAATGTGTACCTACATATCAAACAATCGAAAATGTTATTTGAAATTTACAGAACCCCAAACCCTTGTAAATAACATTGTACTGAGAAGTATATGCAAAATACCATACAATTCGCCCACAACTCATGCGTACGGTTATTAAGATCCACAGGGGTATCTAATAAAATACCTACATTTTTGAAGGTACCTACCAAACAAACCTGTATGGAAGATGTAAGGCAGGTACAAAATGAAAATATGTTGATTAAGATACCAGGAAAAAGGGAGAAACGTGCTACATACGTGTATCTCCTGCGCGTGTCGTTTTATTCTGGGATTATTTGTCATTAAGGGGATTATAGGTTGTAGTAAATTTCGAGAAATGGGACGCAAATTGTGTATAGAAGTTAAGACATAGATTATGTTATAGCATACAAAATCATTATTTTTTGTAAAATAAATAGGTCAGCATTTGACTACTATCTCACACGATGGTAGGTGATGATGTGGTCTAAGAGCACTGAAAGACTCCCTAAAAGGGGGGCCTTTCAGAGACGCGAGTGAAGGTAGTAAGAGTTTTGGCGGGAACGAGTTAACAACATGTCGTGCTGCAGTTTTATTTTCATGAAACTTAGTTGTATCCCGAATTGAATTGTATAATTCTGGTGGAATGTTATTCAATTTAGTTCTGTGAAAGTGCACAAGTGTAGTGAAAGTAAAAATCAGTGTCAAACATGAAGTTTTCTCGTTGCCTTCAAATCTCCTATTAAGGTTATGGTAAACTTGCCACCACTTTACTATAGCCCCTGACTTGACGGACTATGACTGTTTTGAAACACTTTAGGCCCGATTTATGAAAAATCGGGTCATAATTTGATGCAAAATATAACTTGACACTGGCTAAATGCACAATCCGTGCGAAGCCATAATTAATAGAAAAAAAAGGTAGTAAGGCGGCAGTGCAGTTAAAATTTTTGTAGCTACACTGGCTTGAGTATCGGAACATGGACAAGTCTGCTTGGCGATATGATTTAAGCCGGTAGGTGGTGGTAACAAGATATTGCTCCTTTATCACTACCCAGGAGTCACGTGTGGGACCTCTAGGGCTACATCCCACGGACGCAAGCAATACGACCCCTTAAAAGATAAATAGGTTACAATTTTTGAAGATCTGTTTTTGACGTTCGGATACAAGAAACTTGGAAGGTATCATATTTAATTCACAAATTTTTCCTTAAGTAAGTTAGTCTTAAAAGAAGGTACCTACTTACGTGCTTCCTACACAAAATTATTTCCATAAATATTAAACGTTTTTTGGGACGAGTCCAAGGTTAATATTGATACCTCAAACTCGTCCCAACGTGGGCCGTAGATAATATGTGAGACGAGCCTCAGATTTACTTGAGAAGATATTGTTCTGATTCCAAATAAATAGATCACCAATCTATACTAATATTATAAAAATTCCAAAAAAAAATATTTACGTGATCGTTGGAAGGCGCGTTACGAAGTAGGTAAATAATAATATTATGTCTATGCTAGCAGGTCAACGACGGCGCTCTCACCTCGAGGAAAGCAACATAGCCAAATCACATACTCTTAATTAAAAAAAAATGGTTGTCTGTATGTTGTCTGTAAAGTCGGTTTACGGACGAAAATTTTACGTGATAACGTCATAAGAAAACATTGATGGTAACCATAGCAACGATAATACGTTGCTATGGTTACTTGTCAATAACATGACGCATGACGTCACACTTTTTTGTGAGTGCATGTGTTCCTCGATTTGTAAGACGTTATCACGTAAAAATGATTACTAAAGGATAATAAAATAATGCATATTTTTGTTACTTTCTCGTAGGTCGTTGTAGGAGGTTTATCAGCTGGAGCGTGGTACGGTCTGCGTTTATGGACAGCTACTGAATCCACGCGACATCAGGCAATTATCTACGCAGCCACAACCACACATTCGGGAGGTAAACATTCATTTAATTTAACCACACATTAAACTTTACCTCAATAAACGCATGTCAAATAAATACATCAGTACCTGGATGACCGATCTTTGCTCGGTAGTTTTTTTTACTTAGTCTTACCTCAAAGCAAACACTCATTGACTTCGTGTTACTTAACAACGCCATCTGCTGGAATAACTTTATTCCTCACAAAAAATAGTATTAGTAGTTCGCCAATAGATGTCAGGAAGATTATACATATTTTTCAGATAAAAAAAAAGTAAGTTTCGATAAAACACGAATAAAATGACATTTTCTAAAAATGATTCTTAGCTAGATCGATTTATCGCCCCCGAAACCCCCTATATACCAAATTTCATGAAAATCGTTGGAGCCGATTCCGAGATTCCAATTATATATATATATACACAAGAATTGCTCATTTAAAGATATAAGATAAAAAATACCTAGTATAAATTTATAAGTTTGTTTATTTATGTGTTTGTTTCTACCTCTTTACGGTCCGTGGACCGATTTAGATGAAGATTTTAGGGCAGTGTTATTCAACCTGTGGGTGGTCACTCGGGAGGTCGCGGCTTAACGAAAAATTAAGGTGTTTGTCAGTCCCACACCGAAAAAAAATAATATAATACAAAAAAAAAATTGAACAAAAACGGATTACTCAAAACTATTTTTTATCCTCAACTTAAGGCCAGGTGCTAATAAAGCTACCAAAATCGACCTTTGTTTTAAGCAACTCTAAGTAATCAAATACTCTTTTTTTGTTATTTGGATATAAATGGAAATTGTAGTTTAATAACCATATTTTTGTTTATTGTGGTTGAAAACATGATATGAACAAATTCTTTCGATAAAAAAAATGTTAGAAAACAGAGAATTATTAGATCGTTTATCGGGTTTTATTCAAAAATAGTTAACGTTTGTTTCTAAAAATGAATCAAATGATAGGTTTTGACCTCTAGGAACTATATTTGTGGATGATAATGCTAAAATGTTTTGCATATCGATCAAATATTTAGCACGCAGCACGCTACGTCTTTGTGAGCGGGGGCTAAGGTAATGTTAATACCTACACATGGTACTGGAAGAGCGCCTTAATTTTAAGAGTCCAGTAGGGTCACAAAAATAATTTAAAAAAGTTTTATTAAGGCTTTGGGTAGGGGGGTAGCTACATTTGTTTTACTTGTGGGGTCGCTCTTTCAAGAAAGTTGAAAAACACTGGTTGAGGGGATGAAGATAGGATACCTTTGATTCCGAAATTTCAGCAGGATCGCAAGGCGCAGCATTAAATTAAAATAATTCACATTTTAAAGTAAATTGGTATCAAAACCTGAGAAATGCTAGGTAGGCACTTAGACGTTTATATGACCACTCGATGAAATGGTGCTATTTTAAACCCTACTCAGGCGAACTTCTGCTCACATTACAGAAAACGTAAAGTTCGTTTATTACGGGCCATTTAAATATAAATCTCAGCACCTCGCCGGTCAACTTTAAAACGGCTGAGGGAACTTAAAGGCAATATTTAAACTGCATCGCCTTAACATATTTTATCGGAAACTGCACAGCTTCGCGTTTATCCAGTTTTATTATCATAATGTTTATATCGACTATGGCTACAGTAGGTAATTTACTTATTTGATAAAATGTAATCGCTCATGAATATTATTAACACAAGCTTAGGCATTCTATTATTATTGTTTTTTTGTCGTGCTGCTAACCACGATATTGAGTAATGAGTAACCGTTATCCTAATACTAGCTGCGCCTCGCGGTTTCACCCGTGTAAGTGCCGTCCCCTTAGAAATATCGAAATAAATCGTATGTGTGTTAATCAAGGTCTCCATCTATCTAGATACCGAGTTTCGTCGCAATCTGTCCAGTACTTTTTGCGTAAAGGAGTAACAAACATACCAGATTTTTCAAAATTTAACCCATAATGGGGTAAAAAAAAACTTTGCAACTATTATGTATTCTGTATTTGTAAGAAATATAACACACAAGAGACATTAACGTGGTTAAAACCGCAAGGCATGCAGACCTAGTATTTATGCCTATAGGGGGCTGACAATGTATTACTTGGTATGACATTATAGTATTTACATGATCGTAGAACGTCTCCGGCGCCCAGTGGCGTTTCAATCGGAAGGCGCGCCGGTGTCGACGGCGAGTGGCGCAGGAGTAGCAGACGCTGAGCGCGTACTCGGAGCGGTCTCGCTCGCCTTCGCTGCACTCGCCGCGCTGGCCGTCGCCGCGCTCTTGCTAGTGTTGCTCGCTAAACGCAGGTTAGTTTAAAACCTATACTTGTACTTGTATATACTTGTATACTGTTTTCCCCAATCCTTTCCTTCCTTTTAAATTGGGTCCTTTTTGCGTGAGGATGGAGTATGCTTGCCCAGCACCTACTACCCTCTCAGGTTGGTTGACCATGTCCAGAGGAGAGAACTTGTCAATACTTCTGGAGCCAACAAAGCCGCGGGTTTCATTATGATGTTTTCCTTCACCGTAAGAGCAATGTCAATTAGCGCACATAAATATTTCTTAAGAAAAAAATTATCGGTGTATTGCCAGCCGGGAATTGACCCTACGACCTTCAGAATGAAAGTCGAGGTATCTTCAACTAAGCCAACAGAGTGGTTATAAATATATACATATCCTAGTCCAACCTATCCGTTATTTTAGATAAGACTTACATATTATTTTACGTGCCGATAGCCTGAAGTTCAAACGCCTCGCCTCTGTCTACGAATGCCACTGCGTTACCAGAGAGTGCTGCCACTATAAAATGTATTATTACTTCGTGTTTACATTGTATAAAAAGGTACACAACAGTAACTGAAGTATCTACTAACGCAATTTTAAATTTAAAATGCCATTTCGTCTCCACTCCCCGTTCCACCGGTCACAACCACCCGACAGGGAGCGCGAGCGGTTCCATGAAATATGACGAACAGACATGTACTGATCAATACTGCTGCAATCAAAATGCACCGGTGCCATACTTCGTTCTACGAACAAAATTTTCACAGCGAAATTCAATTGGGAACAAATTGTTCGAACATTGTTTTTGTGCAGGTTTTTTTGCCTCTGATCACGAAATAGTTCAGCGGAATGAGCAGTTGGTTGTTCTGTAGTATTTTACTTCGAGTACCTATGAATAGAATAGAGTCTACGAAAAGTTAGCACTAGTTTCTGGCAGTTTATTTCGGACTATGTCTTCTACCAAAGTATTTATCGATCATCTCTAAATTCGACTTACGAACCCTTCCTATTATTTTACTCGGCGAACGCGGGAAGCAATGAGGTTGAATAAAAACCCAATAGGATGAAATATTGTTGCAATATTTTATATTGAAAATGTCGCTGAAACTTCAATAAAAATTATAAATGATGATAAACGAGAACGGTACAGAACTGGAAGCCCACGTAAATCACTCGCGACCTATTTCCAACACAATTGTCTGAATATCATGTGCTGCCCGTGATTTATTTCACGTTTAGAGAAATATTCAATATCGCTGCTTTTAATGGACGATTGTTATGCATACCGTTTTTCTGATAAATGGCGCCAATTTATTGTACAAAGGAGGAGGATGCGGTGCGGTTAAAATTTGAATATTTAAGTTAGGTATCACTTTAGAAATTTTGTAACCATTCTTCTCAATATTCCTCTGCCCACACATTTTACATCTTGCCTTTAGTAGCCTTTGTAAACAAATAATAGCTTAGTCAAATAGTCACTGATCTCTGTACTTTAGGACTAGTGCTATACATAGTGACAGTGTTGCCAACCCTACGTCTTTTTACTTAGATCTACGTACTTTAGGCCTCTCCAGCAAACCTACGAACTCCAGTCCTAGAATCTACGTATTTTCTATCAATTTGTAAAATAACGAAATTCATAGCTGAATGTGCAGAATTTCCTTTTCATTCGCGAAAAAAAGTAAATAAACGTTAAAGCATACGCTTCGCCAACACAATATTACTTTCGTAATTATTTTATCTTTTTATCACAGTTGCTCATAAAGTGGATCTTATTCAACGGCTTTTAGGCTCATAGTCCAACATATTATGCACGCGTGCGTTTTAGATTGGTTAACTAGTGCTGTAAAGTTATCCCGATAAGTTAAATACGTATCTTACTGCTAATTACATGTTAGGTAGGTGAAACATACTTAATTTATCTGGGTTATACTGTTTTGATGTATAAAAAAGGTAGATTTTTTTAGCTAGCAAAAATGGTTGTCTCTAAAGTCGGTTTACGAACGAAAATTTTACGTGATAATGACTTAGAAAACGATTAAAAATTGAGTTGTTTATTTTTTGTTTTTTCTTTATTTAAATATATTGTTTTTCCGTACCATTGTATTTTGTTCTTAACCCCTGACGCAAAACAAATAGAAAAAACCCTAAAAAAAATTGTATGTCAGACGAGGCTGTATAGGTTAAAAGTCTTTTGCCTGGCCTTTCCGGGGCACAATTAACAAAAAAATATTGTCTTAAAAAAATGTAAACATAGACTTATCACAAATATTTTGTTAATGTTTATTTTGTTTTCTTTTCTAGTCTTTTCTTTTATTCGCAACTGTGATAAAAAACGTAGTACGATATACGTGTGGAAATGATCTTTGCATCTTGGCTTCTAATGACACGCTCGCTACCGCTCGCGCGTCATAAACCGCCTCTATGCAAAGATCAATTTACCACACTTATATCGTAATGTACTATTAAACACAAGTGAAACAAAGTTATTATTTAGCTGTGACTGTGTAAAACGAAACGTCTCGTCTCACCAGAAAAATATAACCTAAAAATACCTATTTGATTCGAAAGAGTTACTGTTGTTTTGTTCTTTTGATATCTATCAAATTTCGATTTAATTAAACACAACTGAGGATATAAACATAAGAAAGAACTAGGTAAGGTCCGCGCGCGGTTTAAATGCAGAGTTAAACCACTCATTTTATTCCTCTTCATTTCACTCAGAAAAAAGTACGTAAATCTACGAACTTTTCTAATGGGTCTACGCATTTTTCAAAATCCGAGTTACACTGCATAATTAAATTAATTAAATTAAATAGCTTTATTGTTCCCTTACACAACATTTGTTTGTACTTATATCTATCTTAGGTAGGTAACTGTATTTTTTTTTATCTTTTATTTTTATATATTTATTGTATGTAGTGTTATGTGTGGGTTAGTTTCTATGTAATTAAATGTTAGTGTTGTTTGTTAGTTTTATTGGTAAGTATGTATATTATTCTTATGTATTTATCTGGTTAGGTTAGTATTTGTTAGTTTTGTGTAGGGACCGCTTCCGCGGTAAAAGCCTCCTCCATCTGTCTCCATTTCAGTCTATCTCTAGCGACTCTACTCCATGTCTGGCCCACCGTCTTTGTTATGTCGCCACTCCATCGTTTGCATGGTCTTCCTCTTCTTCTCTTTTTGTCTAACGGGTGCCAGTTAAGGATTGTTTTTGTCCATCTGTCGTCGTTGTGTCTTTGAACACTGCATAATTAGCTTAGTTTATTCAGATTATTATTTACCTAATTAATGATGATACAATTTATCAAATGAGCGATTCTTTAAAAAAAAATGTATCTATAGATGGTGCTACTCTTTCGAGCGGACGGAAAAAACTGAAAGATGTCTATGACCAAAGAATTTAACTCTGTGATTCTTTACCTTCGAATGTCTGCCATAGGACTACTAAAATCTTCCTTATTTTTTAACAAAAAAAACATAGACAGTAAAAAATAGAAGTAAATACGCCATATATTGAGAGATATAAATAAATAAATAAAATAATTAGAAAGAAAGTAGAGTAAAAAAAACTTTTAAATTCTCTAATAATTACAATTCAAACTGTTTACATCTTGATCTCAGTGGAATAGGCAGAGGCAATCCTAGGACCGGTAATCGTTGTAGCAAGCGTTCTCTCTATCGGCAAACGTTACAACATTCCCTCGGAAAATGCTGAGAATATTCAATTCATTCTACCTATTAGATACACTATCCTCTGTAACATTTTGCTAAAATTAACTAGGTATAAGGATTATTGCATATTAAAGTAACATGGTTAGTTTTATTACTAACGTTATTATAAACGGGATATTAAGCATGTTTTAATTTTGTGGAGCTCGATAATTCGATGCTGTTGAGGATAAATCATTTAGATAAGACGCAAAGGAAAATATTATAATAAGTATTTATGCGTCATAAGTGCAATATCAGTTTGCTACAATAATACTATCAACATGAATAGGACTTACGACCTTCTTTAATAGACGTTACACACAAACATAAATACTCAGTGTGATTATTATTTTCAACATGTTAGCTATGTCTTTAGTTGTATGAGTCGCCACCCGCTACATTAACCAACGTGGGTTTAATCCACAAGTTACGTTGTTATAATGTTTAAATAGTGCTGCACAGGATTGTAAACTTTACGGAGCCAGTGTACTTTTGAGCGTCAATTGTACATACTAGGAACAGGTACTGCCTACCTATTTCATTATGAAAATAATTACTCGATTGATTGTTATTACATTGATTGAGTTATATAACCTGAGGCTATTGTGACTGGGGCTAAATAAAATTAACTAATTACTCTCTTAATTCGGTTCTAATGGTTTTTGAATAAACAACTATATATTTGTTGATAAACTCGTCCATTATTTCACAATAGCCTCGGGATATTTCTATTACCATTTGATGCCCAACTTCTAACTAATATAAAAAGTTACGTCCGAAAGTTTCTAATAGTATATTTTTTTTACTTTTTTACCAAAAATAACTGAATACCTAGGTTCCCGGAATTCTATCTTATCCTACTCATATTATAAATGTAAAAATGCGTGTGTTTATATGTTTGTTACTCCTTCACACAACAACTACTGGACATAAAACTCGGTATGTAGATAGCTAGAGACCTGGATTAACACATAGACTACTTTATATCCCGATATTCCGACGGGATCAAGACTGACGCGGGTGAAACCGCGATAGTACCTACTTTTATCTTATGCGGGCAACACTGCTTGGCGCAGCTAGTTATTAAACAAGTCTAATAAACACATTTAAATCATCATTTATTTACGCACCAGCACACTATGGAGCTGCCACAGCAGCGGGAATGAAGAAATCCGACGCTGCAGTCATTCAGTGGCCAGCACGGACAAGTCTGTTTGTCCTGAGCAGCAGAATATAAGGAACTGCCAGCACGATTACAAGCATGATAAGTTGTCACCGGCTTCTGGTAAGTATAAATTACAATACAGGCTATTTTGATAGCTATTACATTCATATTGCCTTTCGTGCTTACCTATAGCCAATTAGGCTGATTCCGCTGCTTATGCTTAGGGTACTTCAAATGACTCACTTGCCGGAAGCCAAAAGCTGCATCATTATCTTCTCAGCGCGATAATTTCTAGAAAACATATTAAACTATAAGGGTTCCGTTTTTTCTTTCGAGGTCCGGAACCCTGAAAAGGTTTCTTGAAGCAAGAAATAATCATCTCCCAGACCCCTAATCAGACGCTAGAGAATAATTTCTGGGTTTTATTACAAATAATTTTTAAAATTAAAAAAAAAATACCTACTGCTTATTATTTTCAAAAACATTTAAGACTAAACACAAGAAATTATTTTTAAACCTTTTTTTCGGTGTAGGTAAGTACGAGAATATTTTGGGTTTTAAATAACACTCATTTTTTAGATTATTATATGTTCAGACAGTAAGATGTGCTATGTACGAAAATAACTAGTAGTATGACATAATACATTGTCATAATTGTTAACAATTCTTAAACCTCTTAAATATGATATAAATGCAATAGTTTTCTGTCGAGTTGATTAGGACCTTCGGCCTAGCAATAAAAATTCAAATGAATATATTATCGGGTGAGCGCGATCTTCGCTCCTGAGAAAAGAGGTCCTACATTTTTAGCTAGGTACATTTGCTATTGTAGTAGGTAAACATAAAATTAATGCAAAATACTTAAACCATATTGCGAATTGAGTTTTTGCAAGATTTCGAGTAAGTAATTTAAAAGTTAATAAGAATTTTACATTATATTAATTCCTAAATAGGAGAAAATAATTTTTTCCTTTATTAATTGGAATTTTCGCAAGAAAACATTCGATTACATCATTGCTCACACTTTGAAGGCTCACTCCATGAAGGATTGGTATTTTTTTTCCGGTAAAATGTACTGCAGGTAGGTGTGACGTCAGTCATTTCATGTATATTAAACAATCAAATATTCGTATTTTGCAAAAAAAAAAATCTATTCAAAAAGTATTGAAAGTACAATGATTTGTAACCTATTTGCAACCATTTCCAGCATATTTCATATTTAATCGTTACACGTGGAGACAACCGAATAAATTTCTCACAGTTTGAGATAGTATTATGTACTTTATTTACTTATAAACTTCAGCCGAATAAAGGAATTACGGAACTCTGCACTATGTCAATCGCTGCTACCGCGGATCTCTAAATTTATTAACCTAGTGTAAACCGCTGACTCCGAGTTGACCCCAATTCAACCTAGCCTCGTGCCGTGTCATACGCAATCCTATATCATACGTCAATTAGGTCTCGCATCCATAATTATTGTAATAATTATAATTAATAAGTTATTAAATTATGTCCTATGTAATTTTGATTTCTTTTCAATCCCTTGGCTGTCGCAAACGTAATTAAGGTTCCTTTAAGGTTAGGTTAGTAGTGAGGCAAAAATGTGTTTTTGTCAGCCCCTCCGTGCTTCGGAAGGCACGTTAAGGCGTTGGTTAGGTCAAGTTAGAGGCCTTAAGGCGATCTGAAAACTCTAACAATAGGTGAGCCACACCACTCTACAAGAAGAAGAAGGAGAAGGTTACCTTTAGGTAGTCAATCCGACTGAAGGTTTAGTTATTATATCGAATTATACATAGATATCTATTTTTGTGTAAACACATGCCTTCGGCTAGACATTAAGGTCGTATGTCCCTGGAACGGTCTCAGTCCGTCACAGTTGATGGATGCGTGTGTCTCTACCGTCCCTTAGGGCCTAATGTGTGACAGTAACGTATAATGGGCCATCGCGTTTTATAAACAACTCTTTTTCGTGATAAATTGTGTCCACGTATGTTTGGAATTATAAAAAAAAGTATTTTATATTCGAACAAAGTGTTTTGTACGGTCGGCTGCATATTGCAGATCCACCAGTAGAGTTCTAAAATTACTATTATTGGAATGTTTTCATTCTAATAATTTTGGTTTGATAAATTCATGAGTTAAGAGGAAAGGCTACCGGGCGCTCTCTCCATACAAACGTAGTCGACTGTTTCTTCCCTGGATAATGACACTAGAGCAATAATGTTTGTTAGATAAAACCTATAACTGCCAAGACAATGCCTCTATGTTTTGTTCTTTTGTCTTTAAAATTTTAATTTCCATGATAATTAGAAAATGAAAAATAAAAACCAAGATAAAGGGCATAGTCATGGCTGTTATAGGTTTTATGCAACAAAAATATTTGTGCTAGTGTCATTACCCAGGGAGGAAATAGTCGACTACGTTTGTATGGAGAGAGCGCCGGTACCCTTTAACCTTAAAGACGTTAGACTTCAACTAAAGCAGGTGCCTAGAATCTTGCTTGTGTGGAAAACATTTATATAATCCGTTTTGGAGCTCTACGGTGAGTCTGCAATTATGCAGCCGATCGTACGTAACAAAGAATGTACCTAACAACAAAAGTTTCGTACAGTCATAAAAAGGTCCAAATTATTTCAACTATCTGCCAGCACTCGACCGTTCCGTAAATACTAATAAGTATAAACATTCGTAAACTTGAGGTCGCAAAGCTCAGAACTTTTTCGAATTACATACGCTAGCAGTCGAGCTTGTCTATTCTTAGTTATATTGTAAGAATATCTACACAGAAAAAAGGTTTCTCGTAACAAGAAATAATACTATTAGACGCTAGAGAATTATTTCTTGCTTTAAGAAACCTTTTTTAAGCTATTGCATAGCTTTTAACGCGGGCTTTGAGCGCGGCGACCGAATCAAGAAATTCCGTAACGAAAATAAAACCTAACACACCCACTCCGCCTACCACGTAGCTCGGTCGAGCGTTCGCTTAACGTGTTTGTATATGGTACGACTGTACGAAGCTCGCACGATGCAATAACTTTACCGCGGCAGTCCCCGATTGCCACACGTTTTTCTGTGTACCTGCTTACTAGGAGTGGACAGGCTTAACAAACGACTATAGGGTTATTGGTAATTATACTAGCAAGCAGTTGAGGGCTGCTTCTGTGCACCTTAACAAACAACTTTTGTTCTACAACTTTTAGAAATTCGAAAAACAATATAAAAATTTTGAGGTTAATAATTCGAAAAACAGCAAATTATTTGTAACAAATATCATTCAGACTAAGAACAGTAGATAAAACTTTAAAATAAGTATAATTTTAAGGTTAATGACCTCTCCGTGTGAGGAACAGCTGATATTCAGGTAAACCTAAACTCAAAATTTTCAAAAAAATGATCGAATTTCCAAAATTTGTAGAACAAAAGTTGTTTGTTAGACAGAAGTAGCCCTCAACGGCTTGCTAGTATAATTACCAAAAACCCTGTATGGACTTTACTAATCAATAAGTGTAATAAGTTCCTACACACAAAATTTTACGTAAATTTTTATTTTTTTCAGTATATTGAGCTTTTAAGACAATTGAAATACGCAAGCCGAATAGCTTTTTGGCCGTTTCGATATTCACACATTCTAATATGTACTTACATAAGTACTTTTATACGCCCTTACATTTTATTTGAACTACCAGACGTTCATTTTCACGAAGAAATTCCTTCAATTTATTCAAATTGCTAAATTATCGAACCCTTTGTCGTCAATATATTTTACCTGCGCACCCTAAGTCATCTGAATTATTACTTTCAAGTGGAGGGCAGGAAAATTACCTATCTTTTTTAGAATTGACTATAATTTGTTTAATAGATATAAGGGGCCATTGTCGTAAAGTCAGCAAAGGATTGAGGGTAACAGGTGCATATTTTAAAGTTTTAATTTTAGAATAGCGGTGTCAGTAATTGTTAATTATTCTGCTTGATATTACTAAAGGTCTCAAAATCTTAGTTATTTTACGCAGAATATCCAAAAATAATTGACCCGAAATAAAATTAAAAAAAACTTTAAAATATGCACCTGTTACCCTCAGTCCTTTGCTGACTGTACACAAAAATGAAATCGCGGAAGGACCACTTTTGGATACAACAGAAAATGTCTGGAGTTTCTGGAGTATGATGCTACACTAACCACGTGTACAGTCAAAAGACAGGGGGACACTGTAGAGTTCTAAAATAACTATTATTTATCAAGCCCTGCTTGAGTTGAAAATATTCTTTTTATCACAGTTGCTCATAAAGTGGATCTTATTCAACGGCTTTTAGGCTCATAATCCAACATATTATGCACGCGTGCGTTTTAGATTTGTTAACTAGTGCTGTAAAGTTATCCCGAAAAGGTAGGTACCAAAGAGTTTTTTAGCTAGCAAAAATGGTTGTCTCTAAAGTCGGTTTACGAACGAAAATTTTACGTGATAATGACTTAGAAAACGATTAAAAATTGAGTTGTTTATTTTTTGTTTTTTCTTTACTTAAATATATTGTTTTTCCGTACCATTGTATTTTGTTCTTAACCCCCGACGCAAAAACAAATAGAAAAACCCTAAAAAATAATGTATGTCACACGAGGATGTATAGGTTAAAAGTCTTTAGCCTGGCCTTTCCGGAGCATAATTAACAAAAAAATATTGACTTAAAAAAATGTAAACATAGAGTTATCACAAATATTTTGTTAATTATTATTTTGTTTTCTTTTCAAGTCTTTTCTTTTATTCGCAACTGTGATAAAAAACGTCGTACGATATACGTGTGGAATTGATATTTGCATCTTGGCTTCTATAACTCGCTCGCTGCCGCTCGCGCGTCATAAACCGCCTCTATGCAAAGATGAATTTACCACACTTATATCGTAATGTACTATTCAAATAATGGTAAACTAGCACCGCTCCGCAGTTTTACCCGCGTAACTCCCAATCCCGTGGAAATATCTGCATAAGAAGTAGCCTATGTTACTCCTAATTAATCAAGGTATCCTCAAACCAAACCATTTAATCGAAATCGGTGCAGTTGTTAAGGAGCCTATTCCTTACAAATAAAACGAAAAATAATTCCAGTTTATAATATGAAAGTATAGATATAGACATTAACTAAAATTAACTTATTTATAACTTAAATAAAAGCAATTTATAATTACTACGGCGAGCCTATGCTTTTTTACTTTAATATTATAGATTGTTTTGAGCTTGGTTTCAATAGATTTACATCTACTTCTAGCCTACTAGTAGCACCTATGCATATAATTCCCAGATGTATACGAAATAAGTCCATACGCGACGTTCGCGGTGGGCGGTGAAGCTGCTGCGGCTGCTACTTTAGACCACACGCTGCAGTTCAGGACCTTCGGACACCGAGACAATGACGCGCCACCGCATCGTCCATGTAGAAAACATCCGCAGAGGCATCGAGAACGAACTGACGGTAAGATTAGAACTATCTTTCTGAATATATAACTATTTTTCACACGCGACTTTGTCCGCGTATATAGAGGTAGAATTTTTCAAAATCCTTTCTTTACGAATGCCTACGTTACAATAGCCTACCTGTGCCTACCTGTGTGCCAAATTTTAGCCGGAATTTTCTATTGGTTTGTTATATAAGTCAGCCAGTTAGTCAGGACTTTCAATTTTATATTAATAGACAGCGTTTGACCAACATCTCACAAAATAGTAAGCTATTATCTAAGATGTAGCACTTAAAATTTTACCTAAACACTCGTAAACTGAAGACCACCAAATAAGCTTGGCCCTTCGAGAGACGCGAGTAAAGATACCACAGTGGAACCAGAACTTTTCCGAACCGTCCACCTTTTGTGGTTGCACCGGCCTTATGTATCGGAACACGGACTAGACTCAGGCTCCTGAAGGCCAACTCTCGTATCGAGGGTATTCGAAATGCAATCGGAATGATATTGCAATGTAATTTCAACAATGTTAATGATGAGAATTGGCCTTCTGTTCAATGTTGATGATTTACCTATGGTCTAATACGACCATTGAATGCCAACTCTCGTATCGAGGCTATTCGAAATGCAATCGGAATGATATTGCAATGTAATTTCAACAATGTTAATGATGAGAATTGGCCTTCTGTTCAATGTTGATGATTTACCTATGGTCTAATACGACCATTGAATGCCAACTCTCGTATCGAGGGTATTCGAAATGCAATCGGAATGATATTGCAATGTAATTTGAACAATGTTATTGAAGAGAATTAGCCTTCCGTTCACATGTTGATGATTTACTTATAGTCTAATACGACCATTGTCTTCATGTGGTACACTTATGGTCGTTTCTCACTATACGATACTTTTCAGCAGTAGAAAAGCATCATTCAGACTGCGAGCTGCAGCAGTTGAGTCGTTACGAGAAGGTGCGCCCGCGACACTGCGCCGGCACTTCGTACTGCGTTCCACTGTCACATCATGGTTTGTACGATTGATATTAGATAGATAGATAACTTTATTTGTACGACACAGGAAGGAACATATAACACGATATACACAAAATAAAATCTCTTTACTTTGTGTAGTTAGAAATTAGACACCAAGGCAATGAGCAAAGTTGCCCATTTATACAACTTGCAACTATGCTCATTACTTTATTGCTTGGGGCTATTATATAGCTTAGACCTGCGGTTTTAACCGCATACGTACCCATGGAAATAAGCGTAATAAAAGTCCCATCCCATGAACATAAGGGTTTTAAAAGTCCCATCCCATCGAAATAAGGATATTAAAAGTCCCATCCTATGGAAATAAGGATATTAAAAGTCCCATCCTATGGAAATAAAGGTATTTAAATTTCCATTCCATGGAAATAGGGGTATTAAAAGTCCCATCCTATGGATGGGACCCATGGAAAAATCGTCAGTTATGTACATAAAAAGTTTCATCGTAATCAGTTTAGTAGTTTTATCGTGAATAGGTTACAAATTTACTTACACACTTTTTTCCTATAATATATGAGTAAAGTGTACTCTATGAATGAGTATATTTCAGACATTAATTATATTTTAGACTAGCTGTTGCCCGCGACTTCGTTCGCGATGTGGTTTTGGTATATTTAGAATACCTAGCATTTTCCCGCATAGATACTATTTATCGTTCGGTGTAAGTTATAATAACAAAATAGGTAGTAATATTGTTTTTAAACTATATTTTTTAATTGATTTGGTGAAGGCACTTATATGCTAGTAATATTTTTTTTAATAATTTCACACAAATAAAGCATAATACACAACAATATAATACGCTATAACTAAGTCTAAGTCCTATTCGCACAAAACTTTAAACATACTTTGTCTTCCTAGTTATATTTGGTTTTTTATAAATTAAAGAAAAAATAATTATTAACTACTTTTGTCCCTGGATTAATATTCTTCCATTCATAATTTATGAGAGAAAATAGTATTTTTAACACCAACATCATGCAAATAATAATCTATTTTGGTGCAAATAATATTTTGTATTATTTTTATTTTTAAATATTAATATTAATGATTAAAAAGAATAGCCATTGGACAGAACAGATACTCATACTTAAAATAACGCGATGCACATTGAAATCCTTACATATTGATAGCATGCATTACGTTGAACAAAAAACGCTTTACACCAAACATTTAAAGCGTCTCGGAATCGGGGTATTTGAAGGAATGTGATGTCTTATGATTTTACAAAAGTGTACGGTGCCCTTTGAGTCTCATACCTATCGATAGAAGACATCGAAAAAATAAAAACAAATAATAAATAACACCAAACCCCTAAAACGTCTTGGAGACAGGGTTTTTGAAGAAACGTGATGTTCCATAATTTTCCAAAGAGCGCGGTGACTTAGTGCCAAAAAGAATTGTGTAAAATTATGTTATGCCTAGGGTTATTATGCCGAAGCCAATTATGACAAATCTTTTATGCCAACTACAAAAGGATGTCCAACTTCTAAAGCGTCTCGTAAATTGAATAAAAAAGAAAAATTAAAAATTTAAAAAACCCCCGACCCAAAATAATAAAAATAATATGAACGTAAAAAGCCTAAAAAAAACATAAAAACTATGAATAAAACCCTACAAAAAGAAAAAATAACCCTGAAATGATGACCCTACGTCGTACATCTGATTTTTTGGTTAAATATTGTCGCGTCGGGGACCGCTCTTATTTTAGAGTCAATTTAATATAATGTAAGAGTTGTCGTTGAATTTTTTGTTTAAGCATTTATTTGGATAGATAAGTTGTGTAAGTATTTAGTTTTTAAGTACGTGTAATTCTTAATACTTACTTTAACATTTTCGTTGAAATTTTAATATTATCATTTTATGAAGATGTTTTATAGGTAAAATATTAGGTAATTTCGGGGTTATTTTTTTCTTTTTGTAGGGGTTTATTCATAGTTTTTTTTGCTTTTTTAGGCTTTTTACGTTCATACTATTTTATTATTTTGTGTCAGGGTTTTTTTAAATTTTGAATTTAATTTTTTATTTCATCCTTTTTGTAGGGAGGGACTTTTTTATTAGCTACTTGTAATGTGCAAGTAATTCCCTTTCATTTGATACCCCACTCGGGCATATCTACTCACATTCGGTTTTTAATCCTGACTTTTATCCCTCATAAACCTCAAACGGCTGAACCGATTTTGATCAAACATAGCTAAAAACACTTTCGACTAATTCACCTTTCAAACAAAAAAAAACTAAATTAAAATCGATTCACCCGTTCGGAAGTTACGATGTCACAGACAGACACACACACACACAGACACGTCAAACTTATAACACCCCGTCGTTTTTACGTCAAGGGTTAGAAATGATGTCTTATGATTTTTCAAAAGTGTGCGGTTCACTTTGAGTCCCATAGCCATCGAAATGAACAAATAATGCCCTCAAACAAAACCTTTAAAGCGTAAGGGCATTATTTATTCATCTGGTCTAAAATCACAGCGCAAAAAACATAACACATAATATACCACGCTCCCATACTGAATGGCAGGACCAATTTTGCAATTTTCAGAATTCTTGACCAAATTGTCCAATTTTTTTATGAGGTAGCTGGCAGGGCTACGTAATATTCGGGAAAACAAAATGAAAAATTGATTCTTACAAATATCTATCTATTTTAACGAACTTCAAAAAAGGAGGAGGTTCTCAATTCGTCGCGTATTTTTTTTATGTATGTTCGCTGATTACTCGTAAAAGCTTGGACCGATTTTTTATTTTTTTATTTTTATTAATTATTATGGCTTCGCACGGCTTGTGCATTTAGCCAGTGTCAAGTTATATTTTGCATCAAATTATAACCTAATTTTTCATAAATCGGGCCTAAAGTGTTTCAAAAAAGTCAAAGTCGTCATAGTCCGTCAAGTCAGGGGCTATAGTAAAGCGGTGGCAAGCTTACCATAACCTTAATAAGAGATTTGGAGGCAATGAGAAAACTTCATGTTTGACACTGATTTTTACTTTCACTACACTTGTGCACTTTCACAGAACTAAATTGAATAACATTCCACCAGAATTATACAATTCAACTCGGGTTACAACTAAGTTTCATGAAAATAAAACTGCAGCACGACATGTTGTTAACTCGTTCCCGCCAAAACTCCCGGACCGATTAGAAAAATTCTTTTTTGTTTTAATTTTCTAAGGTTTCCGCGACTTGAACTCATAATTCAGTCTATTTCATTAGAGATAAGCAGGAAATAAGCGCGATAGAAATATAACATCGAAGAGGTCTTCGGTAAAGGAGATCGGTAACATTATGTAGTAGTAGTAGTAATATTATGTACCTCTTTGTACTAACCTCATTTTCAGTTTCACGTAGGTAGTATTAAATGTAAACTGTTTGGTTTCATGACAGCTGTCATCTTGAGCGGAGGCATGTACTGTACCCCTACTATGACTTTTTGAAGCACTCGAAAAATAGAAACCCTTATAAGATCACTCTTTTGTCCGTCTGTCTATCAGTGTGTCACTACCGATATTCTCAGAGACGGGTGGACCTAGTAAGTTGATTTTTAGGAAGTTTCATAGTAAATACTCAATATAGTATGTTAGATCGAATACGTAAAAAAGTCGTGGTAAGTGTACTGTTTTCTTCTGACGTTCGATTATGTTTTACCACGGAAAAATATTTCGATTTCATATTTTTTTAATGTTTTTTTATCAAATATCTTAATTATTGTATTAAAGTTAAATTGAAACATACCCTAAATGTTATTCTGATATTTTCTGAACATATTCATGTGGACCTTGTTCAAATCTGTTCTGTAGTTTATAAGATTACCTGGTTCAAACAAACAGACAAACAAACAGACAAAAATTCTAAAAACTACCCTATCGTGTTCAGCTAACGATTTTAAGACGACCTGTGTATTTTTTTTCTGGATATCTTACAATTACAGATTTTTTTATGTCTACAGATTTATTATATGTATAGATAACTGTGTATTAGTCATTCTTAGCATTTAATATAGATCCCTCGTAGCATTTCGTAGACAGCCTTGTAGCTATTCGTAGAACCTTAGCTGACGTTAATTTATGCCATGTTACATGGTCAGGTGGGGGCGGAGGCAGCGGGGGCGGGTTTTCCGAGGTGTACGCGGGTGACTCGAGCGCCGAGTCCGGCCCCGGCTCGCTGTCGCCGCGCACGCATCACGAACACAGCTAGCGAACAATCGATATAAATAGGGTTAAATAGATCACGTGAATTAATGCATATTGCGGCATATTCGATTGCAATCACAGTACTAGTGGATGAATGACGTGATGGAAGAAAACTTCCGAGTTGGGAGACGTGCTTAGGTACCTATTAGAGCCAATTTCAATTTAAAAATTCTTTATACCTAATACTTACAATCTAGGGCCGAGTTTTGTTATTATAATATTACACTTTCGCAGGTTAAATGCGCATATATAAAAGCTTACATTTCGGAAAATTATTAAATACGTTTATTATTATGAATTTAATTAATTACCTACGATATTTTTTATACTTCGTATATTTCATGAAGGGGGCGAAAGCATCTGAGTCTATGCATATGTGTGAGAGCAATCGAATCAAGCCGTTATACAGTTTCCTCTGTGTTCAGAAGGAAAACTCATGTACTAGAACCCTTAAACACTAAAATATTGTTGATATAATTGTTTATTTGTAAGTAATTTTAAGTATATCTCAATATCTTTATTGACGTACCTGGGCTTAGCCCTTCAATATATATTTGGCAAACATTATGCTAAATAATATATATATCTAGGTAGCTATACTTATGGTGTATAATCATTGTGAAATAATTACTCAATACCGAAATAATATTTTTTTGTCGGATAAGAAAAATAAATCAATACCGAAATAGTTATTTGCCGAATAAAAATATAAAAAATAAGTCGCCTTTGAGGATCTGGGTGCTTATGTAAATTCACAGGCCTCAAAATAATAATTTTATTGGAGTGGCCTTTAAGGACCTGGGTGCTTATTTTCTTAGGCTCTCAAAGGACACTAAACTGTTACCTGTAAGGCTCTACTTACAGAAGACCATTCTCGTAAATAACATTGTTCAAATTACATCAAAAAATACCTTCAAGAATATTTTTTTCCAAATGCAATCGGAAAGATATTGCAATTTAATTTCAAAATAGTAATTTGCCGAATAAAAATATAAAAAATAAGTCGCCTTTGAGGACCTGGGTGCTTATGTAAATTCAAAGGTGCTTAAAGGATACTCAATATAATAATTTTATTGGAGTCGCCTTTAAGGACTTTGGTGTATATTTTCTTAGGTGCTCAAAGGACACTAAACTGTCGCCTATAAGTAAATTCTATTTCTTAAACTCTACTTACAGAAGGCCATTTCTCATAAATAAAATTGATCAAATTACATTTCAATATCATTCCGATTGCATTTGCATTACAAAAAATACCCTCAAAGTAACTCAAAATACCTTTAAAGTCACCTTTTGGTTTTCTCAAAAATGTTTTTGTAAACGAAATGCAATCGGAATGAAATCGCAATGAAATTTCATCAATTTTACTAACCACAATTGGCCTTTAGAACAAAAATAACTGTATCGATTAGATATTTACAGTCAACTTTATTAACGATTCGACTTGTGAACGTCGAGACGGAATTTACTATTAAACTTGTTTATCAAACTTCTTCAAAACAAAATAAAAAAGCTGTCCAACTTGCCGGAATGGGGGCAAACATCACAGGTAGATGCGTAAGCTGTTACTCGTAAAAATACTAATCAGAGTTGTTGAGAATTACAAATGTTTGTTTTCTACGAATAAAGACTTTACTGACTCGCCACAAAAGTTTTCGGTCAATCTAGATTAATGTCAAGGTGAAAGTTTACCGGCGCTCTCTCCATACAAACGTAGTCGACTGTATCTTCCCTGGATAATGACACTAGCGCAAATATTTTTGTGGCATATAACTGCCATGACAATGTCCCTATGTTTCGGTTTTTTCTTTTTTAAATCTTAATTTCTATGATCATTTGAATGAAAAAATCAAAATATAGGGGCATAATCATGGCAGTTATAAGTTTTATGCAACAAAACTATTTGCTCTAGTGTCATTATTCAGGGAGAAAACAGTCGACTACGTTTGTATGGAGAGCGCCCCCGGTACTCTTTCCTCATAGGCAGAGATAAAAAATATTTAGACGAGCTGGTAGCTAGCAGAACATTCGATTTGAAGGCTGATATTATGGTCACTTGTTTTAAGGGTTCCGTACCTCAAAAGGTAAAAAATGGAACCCTTATAAGATCACTTTCTTGTCCGTCTCTGTCTCTCTGTCTGTTATCTGTTGTGCCTAGAAGTGGAGGCAAAGTACATAAAAAGAGTTATCGGGAATTTCGGCGGCATAGGGATAGTTTTTTTAACACGGTTTTTACCCTATTTTTTTGACGACAATTCTTATAATACTTCTGTAGAATCCTTAATATCCGTAGAATCCTCAATAAATTCTCAGAGTTACGCATTTGTCGCCGTACTTTGCCGATCTTCCCTTGTCTTTGATACGTGACGTTTTCGTACAAGTTCATGTTCATACTTTGGGGGACATTTTACACAGCGCCATCTAACCCCAAGCTAAGTAAATAGGTCACGGTGTCATGGTCACCAGACAATGGACAGAATACTTTTTTAATTTTGTTTTGTAAGTTATACTTCACGAATGTTATTTTTAAAAATTTAAAAAAATTTCATGCTGCCAGTGGGGTTTGAACCTAGAATGCATTCAGACATACCCAGACCGGAAACAAATATCTTTAGGTACATTAATATTTGTTACTAGCTTTAGCCCGCGACTTCGTCCGCGTAGTATGGACCAAGGAATCACGTTGTCCAATACAAACTTTGCCCCCCTTTTTCACCGCCTAAGGGGTAGAATTTCGGAAAATCCTTTCTTATCAGATGCCTACGTCATACAAAGAACACACCCTTTAAGTTTCAGGTCTCTACGATCAGTAGTTTAGGCTGTGCGTAGAACCGTCAGTCAAAGGATCTTGTATATGTATAGATTTTTATTAATATTGCCTGAGATACTTACGATTTCTTTTATAATCAGTACGAGACAGACTTTTGTATGGACGTACACCTATCGTGTAAACAAACCATTGCAATTACCATCCCTTTCCTAATAGCGCTCCACGGCCATCAGTCCGGTGTAATCTGCTGCGAACTAAAGTTACGGCTGTCGTGACTTGTGGCTTTGTTTACGTTACAAACGAGCTATTAGTACCTACCTACAAGCTAGCTAATCATGAGAATTGAATGTGGAAAGAACCCTGTGTTTTACCATAGGCGAATTCCATCTACAAGTAATTATACTAGCAAACCGTTAAGGGCTACTTCTGTGCACCGTAACAAACAACTTTTGTTCTACGACTTTTGGATATAAAAATGAAAATTTTGAGGTTTTGTAAATTCGAAAAATAGCAGATTTTTTAAAACAAAGGACATTCAGACTAAGACCGCTAGATAAAATTTAAAAAATAAGTAAAATTTTAAGGTTAATGACCTCTCAGTGTAAGGAACAGCTGATTTTCAGGTAAACCTAAACTTAATTTTCAAAAAAATGTTCGATTTTCCAAACGCCGTAGAACAAAAATTGTTTGTTTAGATGCACAGAAGTAGCCCTCAATGGCTTGCCACTATAATTACCAATTACCCTGTATAGACTCACACCGTCGGTCGTACTGTAATTCTATGACGCATTCGCTGCAGATGTGCGTGCGCGCGTATCTGCAGTACATGATTCGGGCAACACACGACTTCTCAGATACTTATTATTTATTCTCTGTTTTTTGGATTTATTTTTCTCTGTAACTATATCTTATTGTTTTTAAGCAACTGCATAGCTTTTATGGCGGGCTTTGAGCGTGACAACCGAATCAAGAAATTCCGTAACGAAAATAAAACCTAACACTCCGCATACCATGTAGCTCGGCCGAGCGTTCGCTTAACGAGTATGTGTATGGTACGACTGTACGAAGCTGGCACGATGCAATAACTTTACCGCGGTAGTCCCCGAGTGCCACACGTTTTTTTAACTTGGGTGTATACTAAGTCGTGTGTTTGTTCGAATAAATTATATTATAATCTACATATTATATTTACTTAAACATGATAAATAAACTGTTTTAAAATATTACTTTAATATTGGAAATAACCATGGTAGTTGAAAATGAAAATAAGTTGTGAAAAAACATATTTGCATTTTAAACATTTCTTTTTTCTACAAGTTTAAATACCTTCGGACCTATATTTACCTACCTATTTGTTGTTGGTATAATATTCGCAGCATAAAGGTAAATAAAGAACGTTTTCATATTCCATATACCTATTATCTATACTATAATCCATATAACTAAGTACACGTATAAACAATAGTTGAACGAAGTAGTTTCGTGCAATAATCATTTAAATAATTTAGCCTTACAATAGTACCTATTTAAATAAATAAGTTGAGGGTCAAAATGATTTTCAATGCCTACGATTTTACAGTATTATTAGTGTAATTATAGAGGTAACGTTTAACTGAGTAGGTCTTAGGTAATAGAGGGTTAGAAAGTGGTGATGTGATCACGTTAGTCGGTTCCAAACTCCGTACAGCTAATACGTCAATTGGACATCAAAAGTTACCTCACTAGTGTTGCCGAACTATCGATAGTTTACTCGTAATATTTTCATATGATAGAAAAACTTTCGATTAATTCGTGAACGAATTGTAATAAAATCAAAAAGTGTCGTTACAACTTTAGGTCTTAATTTTTTCCGTCTAGCCCCCTTTCACACAAGAAAAAAGAAAGAAAAACATTTATTTGGTGCAGGCACATGACAACTGTTAAATTAACACACACAAAGAAATAGGTAACTTATACAAAGAAAAAATAAACACTAAACATAAGAGTATCGAAAAAGCTACTTAGGTACCCTATTGTTATCGATACTATCGTACGAGACGAGACGTAAACTATCGATATAATGAAATGCTATCGATTATGGCATGAAATTATTCGATGGTATCGATACTATAGATTGCTCTGTACAATCTTACAGATCCTGAACAATCGAAAATATTATTACGTCTCATGCTATCGATAGCCTATTAATTATTACTGTTGATAGGCTATCGATATTGGTAGTCGACTATCGATCGGCAACACTATACCCCACCATTACTTATAAAGCCTACTCAATTAAACGCTAGCAATATGTATATAGATAATGTATTTTGATTAATTTGTTTGTCAATAAAACTTTAATGTATTATATCATGGTTAACGCCCGAAGTACGGATAAACCTGGGTGTAACCATTTGGTTAAACCAGGGTATAAATAGGTTTAACCGAATGTGATAAACATTTTTCACGGTTTTTTAATTCTATTAATTATTGCTTCGCACGGCTTGTGCATTTAGCCAGTGTCAAGTTATATTTTGCATCAAATTATGACCCGTTTTTTCATAAATCGGGCCTAAAGTTTCAAAATAGTCAAAGTCATCATAGTCCGTCAAGTCAGGGGCTATAATAAAGCGGTGGCAAATTTACCATAACCTTAATAGGAGATTTACAGGCAACGAGTACTTCATGTGTCAAACTTCATGTTTGACACTGATTTTTACTTTCACTACACTTGTGCACTTTCACAGAACTCAATTGAATAATCCATCAGAATAATACAATTCAACTCGGGTTACATCTAAGTTTCATGAAAATAAAACTGCAGCACGACATGTTGTTAACTCGTTCCCGCCAAAACTCTTTTTTCGGTTATAAATCTAGTCATTTTTCAAGGTTTAACAACGTCTTTCTACGGTCGATGTTGATCTTCGTTACGCTCGTTAGTGTTAGATCATAATTCTAATATACCTCTTAATTTATTACTTACCTTTCTGGCAAATAATTACTTACCCGCAATAATAGGTTAGGTTCGATCGATATTGGGCCTAGTCGAGACGTAAGATAATTAATTTCTTGGTTTTAGTATAAAATCTTAAAATTGTAAGCAGCATTCTTAAGAATACTGGTTATTATTGCTGCTGTCTTACTGCTTACTCAATATACTGCTTAGGTTAATCTAAAAGCAATATTCTTAAATTAAGAATACTGCTTATAATTTTCAAAAACATTTACTAAAAACTAGAAATTATTATCTAGCGTCTATAAGTGAAGGTTTATTTCTTACTTCAAGAAACCTATTTTATAATAAAATAGTATACAAGTACAAGTAGGCACAAGAGGTAAGGTAAACGCGCGCGAACTCAGCGAGTACCAATATCATAACATAGGACTGCTATTAACCCAGAATTAATCTATTATAATTTTGTTTATTTATTAAAAAGTACATAAACAATTTCTTACTATTAATTAGTTAAACAAATGCCAGGAAACCTAACTAGGTTTGTCTTGGCTTCTAGGTACAATCGACGCTAAATCATTTTATATAAAAAATCTCGAGAGTATTCATAAGCGCTCAAAATAACTTTCAATTGAATTCATTAAACATATTTAGAGAGGAACAGTGCATACGAATATCAAAGTAGAATATATACCCACACATTTAAATAAACAGATCAATAAATAAAGTACTTAATAAAGGCTACACAACACAAAAACTTTGTCGTGAAAAGTACTTAGGTATGCATACCATAGCGGGTGAGTGTGGAGGGTATGCATGCAGGTCTATGACGGCCCCGTAGACAGAGAATAAATATAGACCTGCTGCTAAAATAACAATTACTAGAGTGAGAAGGGTTGACTGTCAAATGAGTAAGTGGGAGCAAGACGAAGTATAAGTTTTTTGTCTCTATTTGCGTATCGGTTTTTTTGTTTGCCACCAATGTCGTTGATGGCAAACAAGCGTTTGGTGTCTATTAAAGTTTTGTTTTCTTATCCTGTTAGACTATAATTTGTATGACTTGTGCTTTATAAGATATTAAAAAGGAGTACTAATTAGTGTGCACTTATGCAAATGTGCAGTGATGGTTAATTGATGTTTAGTGGCAATTTTACAAGTATATACTTATAGGTATGTTGAATATTCGCTGTCTCACACTGTATACGGTGGTAGCTTGTCTATATTTATTCTCTGTCTACGGACGGCCCGATAGGTACCTACACACACACACTTCCTTGACTCCCTCAGCTGATCGCTCTAATCACGCGCATTGCGCAAGCACGAGCGAGACTAGATTGACATTGGTTAAGTACAACTTGGTGTAATCGGTTAAACCTAGGTTTAACTGTACTTCAAGCTTTAACATTAGCATAAAGTAATTTTGTGTAATTTATGTAATTTACTATTCTTTACTATTCTTACTTAACTTTTCAGGTCAAGGACGGAAGTAACTTAATTTATTGTGTATCAGCTTATTTACATACTTAGTTAGATTGTATTTTATCAACACTGCCAATATGTAAACGAAAAACATGTTTTCAGGATATAAATTAAAAACACGATTTGTTAGCTAAATTATAAATTGTATTATACGTAATTTTTTTCAATATTGTAAAACACTAGCAGTGGTTTGCGGTTTCACCTGCTTAAGTCTAGATTCTGTGTTGATATCGGGATAAAAAGTAGCTTATAATACTTACGCTCGCTGGCTCAGCAACCCGAAATGAATCTTGGCCTCCGACACCAAAAGACGCCAGTGCACCCTATTCTGTGCCACTTGCTGCCAATCGGCTGCATGGAGGACTTGCAGGTCTTGTTGGACATGGTCAATCCAGCGGTACCTAGGTCTACCAACGACTACCCTGAGCTTATAATACATGCAAGGATTTAATGTTTCCTCATACTACGTTTCATTAAAATCGACCGTATCGTTTCGGAGCCTACACCGAAAAATATTCCTTGAAATGAGAAATTATTCTATAGAGACGCGAGGGAATAATTTCTTGGTTTTAGTAAATATAAGCAGTATTTTTAATTTACAAACAATGTTTTTAAATTAATAATACTGCTTATTATTTTCAAGAACAGCGGGCTATGGAGAGAGCTATGCTCGCAGTTTTTCTACGTGATAGAATCCGAAATACGGAAATCCGTAGAAGAACCAAAGTCACCGACATAGCTCTCAGGATTAGTAAACTGAAGTGGCAATGGGCAGGTCATATAGCTCTCAGAACTGACAACTGCTGGGGAGTAAAGGCACATGAGTAAAGGTTCTCGAGTGGCGGCCGCGATGCAACGCGAAACGGAGTGTTGGGACCGACGACATTGTAGCGGTTGCTCGGTGGATGAAGGTGGCTCAGGACCGCTGTTTGTGGCGTCATATGGGGAAGGCCTGTCCAGCATTGGACGTGTATGGGCTGATATGATGATGATTTTCAAGAACATTGCCTATGCAAGAATTTTCTGTCTTCAAGAAATCTCCATGTATTCGATACAAACAAAAAAACCTTTCTTCTTTATAATATCAGTGTAGATTTGTTCATAGCCTTAGATAGGTTGATTTCAATAACTTATTGTAAATATTTGATTCTAGTCAGACTGATATTTAATATCTACATTACTCGTGAGCTTATATATTATGTAAATACATTTTGTAGATAATTGTACGAACTCTAGTCAATTTTTATTGATGTTTTAATGACAATATGATTGTATGTAAATAAATTAATCGATGTGAAAATAATACGAGTAAAATATCTACCAATCGGCATTTATGTTTCATTTCGTAAATCCTAATTGGTTTAATTTGTGTGTCTTCGATACATACAATAATTATTTCTTGGTATAAAAGTAAAAACTATAGGATAACTATACAAAAAGGAATACAACTCAGCTTAAGCCACCACAATATGTATTGTGTATTACTTTTGGTGACAAATAAACTTTTTTTCTTTTTAAAAAAGTAAAGGTACTTTTAAAAGTAGATGCCTACTCGTACGTACCTATACTTACCTACTTAGAGAAAAACACTTCGAAAACTTTGATTGACGTAGCATTTGTTCGCACTTGGTCAGAATCGCAAAAGGACGGATTCTAATTTCGTCGGAATTGTTTTTTTGGTTGACTCTTATCTAAGGAAAACAAAAACAAAAGTCGATCGAAATAGAAATAAAACTTGGTATTAAAGTAAAAAGTAAAGTTACTTCTAGAAGTTCGTGCGGCGCGTACTTGTGGTGTCTATGCTAGAAGTAGATTACCTACTACTTAGTAAAAAAAAGACTAAAGAGAAGTAAATCTAATATATAAAATTCTCGTGTCACAGTGTTAGTTACCATACTCCACCGACTGGCTTGGCCATTTTTATGAAATTTTATATGCATATTCAGTAGGTCTGAGGATCGGCTACTATCAAATTTTTTTTGTTTCTTTGAGTTTTTTTTGTAAATGGCAAAACAACGTTTGCCGGGACAGCTATTAGATTTATAATAAGATCATACTAATTGTATGGGTGACTAGATATAAACTTTTTACCCACCCTTTGCCAAGATTTCTATTTCTATTCGTGTAACTTTAAATCAAATTGTTTCAAAGCATAGCTGTTTAAATGTCTCGTCGAAAAACCTCGAAAAACGCTACATTGTGACATTGCATTGGCGTTTAGACCGAACAGATTCCAATATCGAGCATTCCTAGAACGCAGCCCGGGAACGGAATTCCAATATTACCTAGCTGAAAATCTAGGGGATAACAAACGCCAGTTAGATTTATCTATATATACTTAGACAAGGTGCACGAGGGATCGCCATCCACACATGATGAAAGTTCCAATTTTGCGCACAAAGCGTCACGCATCCACCTTTCTCGTACGCACTGCTAAGAAATGGAACTCTCTACCCGCGTCGCTGTTCCCACAAAACTACAACCTTGGAGTCTTCAAGTCTAGAGTGAATAGGTACCTTCTAGGCGAGCATGTGACATCTTCGACCTCATCTTCGTTTCCCATCAGGTGAGATGAGGGCAAATGCAAGCCTATTTTGTTTTAAAAAAAAGACCTTTTTGGGGTGTTCGCATCGCGTCTGTATGATTTAGAACGTAACCCCAGGGCGCTAAAAGCGCAGATAATCAAGCGGTAGAATTTGGTCGGCGGCGGCTTCTAACGCCAACCTCTGACCAAATTGCCAAGAGCCAAGTGTCTCGTTGCGTCCCATCATATTGTCCAAGCAGGATGTTCTTCTAAGCGAGCATGCTACATCCTCGACCCTCCCCTCATTGTCACGACACCATCGGGTGGAATGAGGTCAAAGCAACTATTTTGTGACGATGATTTCGTCAGACTATTTTGTGTAAAAAACTTCATAAACTAAACCAGAACTATCTTAACACTTTCATTCATATAATAAACTAACAATTTAGGGGTATATAACATCCGTCACGCAATTTCCTACTGACCCTTTGCTGACTGGCTGTTTCTAAGGTCAGGTTCGTTCGGAAAAATAACGCTTCATCACGCTATGTCATTTAGAAGGAATTCAGTAGCCACGCGAAAAAATAGACCATTATTTTTAAAAACAATTTGTACTTAATGGGTAACTCTGTAGGTATTTCAATAGTGGAATTTTTGTAGGTGTTTTTTGACACTAAGGTTGCGTTTCCACTGACACGTAGCTGGGTGGAGTGGAAAGAAGTTGACCATGAATTGGTTAATCACTTTTCTTCTTCTTATGGTGCCTCTCCGACTAACGAAGGTTGGCAGTAAATTTAGAATATTCTTCTCTATTTCTTGCGAGGCGTAAGAGTTCGACTGCGCTCGCTATCCCCGTCCACTCCCGGATGTTCGCAGCCAATATTTTTTCCTCCGACCGACACGTCTTTTGCCCGCGACTTATCCCATCATAATTTGGTCCATCAAAGTGATTGAAATCTCCATACCTACTCCGCATTAGTGAGAACTATAATTGGCCAATTTACGGTCCACTCTTTTCCATTCCGGCCAGCTCCGAATCAGTGGAAACGCACTATTGGGGAATTTTAGTAAATGTAAACCTAAGACCAACCTTTGCTCCGCTTCCCAATTAAAATCAAGCCGGAAAAAAAATGAAAAAAAAAATCAACTATAGGTATACTTGTACTTGTATCGTATTGTTGTATTGAAAGTGTGTGTGTGTGTTCGTGTTTCTTTGTTACTTCTTCACGCAAAAACGACTGAACCGATTACGATGAAACTTGATTTCTAGATAGCTGGAGATCTGGATTAACACATAGGCTTTTTATTCCCGATATTTCCACGGGTTCGGGACTTACGCGGGTAAAACCGCGGGGCGCAGTTAGTAAATTTATATACTATTAACGGGCATAAAAATTACAAAGTACAAAGCGTGTAGAAGGACATTCCATGAGACCGAAGCTTACATGGCTGAAACCACTCTCTGTCGGAGGTCTCACTGTCGGAGTTAGTAATAAGTAGGTAATGTATACCTACGCTTTGCTTCATTAAAGAGGTAGCAAATGTCATTATAATGCCTTCCACTACAGTTAATGAATTTCTACTATACGTAACTAATATAAACAAGAACGTAGGTACAAGTTGTGTAAATAAATAATAGTAAATAAATAATAAATATTGCAGGACATTCCACACATCGCCATCTAGCCCCAAGTTAAGTAACTAGACTTGTGTTATGGGTGCTAGACGACGGATATACTACTTATATACTTTTTCTTTTGTAAATATATACTTATAATACATGGAAACAACCAGACCATAGACAAATATCTAAGCATAAATACTTGTCTGAGGCGGGAATCGAGCCCGCAACCCTGTGTTTGGCAGTCCGGCATGGTGACCATTGTGCCAACTGGATCGACCAATAAATATAGGTAAATATAGGTGCTTTAAAGGGTAGATTTAGCTAACTAGCTACATTCCCACGGATTTACCCTCGATAGTGTCACTTTAAAAAAAACAACCGAATTGAGAACCTCCGCCTTTTTTTGAAGTCGTTTATTTTTAAACGACTTCAAAAAAAGGCGGAGGAAAAAAGTGATATTGATTTCCTTCCTACAAACAAAGAATTCTCTAATATTATTAATGTGAAAGTTTGTGTGAGTATGTATGTTTGTTACTCCTTCACCCAAAAACTACTGAACCGATTGCAATGAAACTCGTTAAGTAGATACCTAGAGGCCTGTATTAAAACATAGGCTACTTTTTATCCCGATATTCCCACGGGATCGGGACTTACGCGGGTGAAACCGCGGAGCACAGCTAGTAAGTAAATAATACTTACACTAACTACAAACTTTAATAGCCCATTTGACCCCTGTGGAGGTCGAATTTCTAAAAATCTTTTGTTAGTGCTCGCCTACATCCTAAAAGGAACAACCATATATATTTTTAGACTCGTACCTACCTCCTGTATTTTCAGGAATTTCGTAAGTATTTTTCTCTTATAAAAGCATATTGGAATAAGAGGTAAGGATCGCTCATCCTCTTTGCAGATAATAATGAAAGTTATAACTAGGTAATAGTGAAGAGCGTGTCAGATATTGTCTTATTTTTGTTAAATGTTGTAAAAACTACGATACAATTATTTAATGTGTCCATTTCATTGTTTAAATTCTTAAACATTGTTGTTATAATTAACTTAATTTATTTCAGTAGTTACAAAGTGATTATTCTTATTATTTGAATTATTGAAAGTTGTGAAACGATTGGCTTCCTGTGTTTGTGAGAGGCGGGGCGATGACACTAAGCAACAGGATAAAAAGAGCTGTAGGCTCGTGATCGGGTCAGTCTGCTTCTGGTCGTCGCCGTGCCTAGTGCCTGGCGGTTGATTATTTTTCAAAATAATAATATTGTAAATACAATACAATAATTGATATTATTATAATAAAATATAATATATTATAATTTAGTTTAAATATATAATTTTAATATATATTATTAATAAAACATAAAATATAATATTAAATTAAATAAACAAAACCAGTTAGTGAAGCTTGGTGTAAGCGATTGGTGTAACCTGGATACAAGATAAGTATATTATATAATATATAAGTTAATGATTATTAATTTAAATAAACAAATTAAATCAAAGCTATTCTTGTATTTTCTCTATTTCATAGATTTCTTATTATTTTAGTATTTATTTTGGATTCGCTTTTAATAAAATAGTCACCTCACATAGCTCTTTCTTTAGTCATAGCAAACAGTATTAATTTATAGGGTAGAATCTGACTTCAGAAGTGGGATCGGTCTACTACTCACAATAATACACAATAAATAATACGTATATTTCCTTTTAAGGTCTTAAAAACATGGACGTAGCACTGATTCAGCAACTATTGACAGCTATCAAAGATGCTGTAACGGCGAACCGACGCCAAGATGACGTCGCTTTGCCAGTTTTTGACCCAAACACCAGTGATGCGGGAGCCGGGGTGTGGTGCGACAATATCGACGCCCTGGGTGAGGAATTTGGGTGGAGTAGTGTAGCTAAGGTCGCCAAAGCTAGTAAAGCCTTAAAGGGCTCTGCTAGCGTCTGGTTCGAATCGTGGGAACCCCAGGATGGAAGATCCTGGGAGAATTTTCGTTCTGAGTTGATTGCTCTGTTTCCCGAAAAGAAAAACCTTTCCGAAAAACTGTATAAAGCCGTTGTATATAATTCTGATTCTGCTGATTCATATTCCGAATATGCAAGAGAGAAGATTAGACTTTTAAAATGTACAAAGTTAGCTTTTACAGAAATCCAACTGGTAGAGTTAGTTTGTGGAGGTATTAGGGACAATAATGTTAGGATGGCGTCTTTCAACAGTAACGTTAAAACAACCTCCGAGTTAATAAGTTTGTTCACTACTTACGTCAAAACAAAAAAGCGTCAATTTGACAACGGTAGCTTCTCTGAAAATACACCCGGTCCTAGTGGGGTTAAACGTTTCAAATCTGGGTTTAAACCTAATGAAACTACACACGTTAGGACTTGCTTTAGATGTGGCCAACGTGGACACCTTTTAGCAGATTGTCTTACACTAGCACCAACATCTGAAATACCCAGAATTCAGAACCAAAAAGTGTGTACCATTTGCAAAAAGGCTGGACATGAAGAAACCACTTGTTTCTTTAAAAAACGAACTGTTCATACTGCTGAACTAACAAAACCCACAAATAAACAATCATGACTAGTTTCATGTCAACCTTTGAAGCTCACCCCGGTGTCGATTAATGATCTTATATTATACTCTTTGGTTGATACCGGAGCCAGTTGCAGTGTAATTAAAGAATCCTTTGCTAGGAAGACAGGGTGTCTATTAAATCCTTGTTCGTTATACATCAATGGAATAGGAAAGGGGTAGGATTCATGTTTTCTCTATCATCACAGTCCCTGTTAGGTTTGAAAGTGTGTGTTTAGAATTAGATATTTACGTAGTACGTGATCTAGATTTCAACTATGATTTTGTGATTGGCAGGAACATATTAATTCATTCTGATTTGTCAATAATTACTGATACTAACGGTTGCAGAATTGAAAGAATTCCCAGTCCTACCAGTGAAGTTAATTTAGTAGAAATTTCTGAAAGCAATATAGATGATAGTCTTGCTGAATTAAAGATTAAAATTAAAAAACTTAAATGATGATTTAAAGTATAATATTCTATGTATTTTTGAAAAATATCCTGCAGTGATAGCTTCCTCAGACAGAATTAGTACAGTCAAAACAGGTGAATTAAAAATACGTTTGAAAAAGGACCAAGTAGTTATTTACCATCCTTATAGATTGGCTCCCATTGAAAAACTTAAAGTCAATAATATTGTTCAAAATTTGATGAATCAAGAAATAATTCGCGAGAGTGACTCTCCGTTTGCGAGTCCTGTTTTATTAGTCAAAAAGAAAGACGGCGATGATCGTCTATCGGTTATGTACACCGACGCAAGTTCTATCGGTTATGGCGCGATTTTAATGCAAAGGGTTGATTGTGTTCACAAAGTGGTCGCTTACTTTAGCAGGAGAACTTCTCCAGCTGAATCAAGATACTGTTCATATGATTTAGAGACTTTGGCTATTTATAATGCTCTCAAACATTTTCGAGTCTATCTTTTAGGAATAAATTTCAAAATTATAACGGACTGTAATTCTATCAAATCTACTATGAACAAAAAGGATTTGTCCCCCCGTGTTGCTAGATGGTGGACATATCTTCAGGACTTTAAGTTTGAAGTAGTTTATAGAAAAGGCAACTACATTAAACATGTAGATTTTCTAAGCCGTAATCCCCCAGATTGTGTTAATTCGACCGCTGTTGTTAACGTTATCAACGACCCTCAAAATTGGCTTGAAATAGCCCAGCAAAATGATCCAGATATTTTGGATATAATAGAAAAAGTGGAAAGAGGTGAAGTCGATTCCAACCGGTATTTGGTTCGTGATAATGTACTGTATTTTAAAACTGATCAAGACTCCAGTCCTAAACTTTATGTCCCACGAAGTTGTAGGTTTGATATTCTTAGACTGTACCACGATGAGAACTGTCACATTGGGTTTTTCAAGACCGTTAGTAAGATTAAAGAAAACTTTTGGTTTCCTCGAATGGCCTCTTTTGTTAAAAAGTATTTGCTTCATTGTATAGTTTGTGCCACGCAAAAGGGTCATTCTACTACTACACCCAATTGATAAAACCGCTATTCCTTTTCATACGATACATTTAGACTGCACAGGTCCCTTTCAGCGGTCTGGTGATGGATTCAGGTATATTCTTCTAATAGTTGATGGTTTTACAAAATTCTGCATTTTAAAACCCTTGAAGTCCCTCAGTGCCCAAGAACTTGTACCAATAATTCGAGATACAGTTGTACTATTCGGAACTCCTTCCCTGGTTATAACGGACAGGGGAACTAATTTCAGCTCTTCTGTTATTAGATCTTTATTTAGAGAATTACATGTAGAGCATCACATGATTTCTACTGGAACTCCTAGGAGCAATGGTCAAGTAGAAAGGTATGTTGCAACAGTTATCAATTTGCTTTCGGCAACTTGTAATGATAATATGTCAGACTGGCCGAGCGTATTGTGGAAGGTACAGCTATCCATAAATACGACGGTACAAAAATCCACTGGTTTCTCTCCGATTCGCTTGTTGATAGGGCGAAATGCTAACATTCCTCCCGTTCAGGCTAGACTAGACAATGTATGGGGCGATAATAATACAGACGAAAGTGTAGATGTCCGTGCTGACCGCGAAATAGCTAAAAGACACCTTATAGATGCTGCTAATAAATTTAAACAAAGATTTGACGAATCCAGACGCAATAATAAGTTATACAGGGTAGGTGACTTAGTTTTTGTATCGCAAACACACAGACGCAATAATAAATTAAGTCCAAAATATAAAGGTCCGTATGAAATTTCGTCAATTTTACCCAATGATCGCTACTTTCTATTGGGGATGGGTGGTTTGAGGAGTGTAACCGTCGTCAAAGAGAAGCTGAGATATTGGCCAGGAGAATGGGTTGATGACCCTGCTGTTGAAGACGACCAACCATAACTATGTTATAATACTTTATTTTACTAAATTTAGAATCTATTTGTTGTAGGTCCTGAATCTTATAATTATTTATCATTACAGGTACCTGAAAATATTTGATTTATAATTGTTATAATGGTGAAGATGATAATGATGTCTTTCCTTTTCCACTGCTGGGCGGTCAACCGTCTACTGCTTTCCCTTAAGGCATGTGCAGCCAGGTGCTGGGATTGATGAGACGTGACGGTTGTCCAAATAACACCATTCCTACATTGCTAACACTAAGTTATTTGTTGCTTAGTTTTCCATCCAATCCTTCACCCCTCCTCGTTATTCTATCCTCCACTGCTGGGCGGTCAACCGTCTACTGCTTTCCCTTAAGGCATGTGCAGCCAGGTGCTGGGATTGATGAGACGTGACGGTTGTCCAAATAACACCATTCCTACAATGCTAACACTAAGTTATTTGTTGCTTAGTTTTCCATCCAATCCTTCACCCTTCCTCGTTATTCTATCCTCCACTGCTGGGCGGTCAGCCATCTACTGCTTTCCCTTATGGCATGTGCAGCCAGGTGCCGGGACTGATGAGACGTGATGGTTGTCCAAATAACACCATTCCTTCCCTGTTAACACTAAGTTTTTTTTACTTTGCTTTCCCTCTTATCCTTTATATATCCTTCCTGTTTATATTTTCTTTTGTTGTTAAGTACTTCGAGAACGAAGTACTTGTCAGTATGGCCGTGTCAGATATTGTCTTATTTTTGTTAAATGTTGTAAAAACTACGATACAATTATTTAATGTGTCCATTTCATTGTTTAAATTCTTAAACATTGTTGTTATAATTAACTTAATTTATTTCAGTAGTTACAAAGTGATTATTCTTATTATTTGAATTATTGAAAGTTGTGAAACGATTGGCTTCCTGTGTTTGTGAGAGGCGGGGCGATGACACTAAGCAACAGGATAAAAAGAGCTGTAGGCTCGTGATCGGGTCAGTCTGCTTCTGGTCGTCGCCGTGCCTAGTGCCTGGCGGTTGATTATTTTTCAAAATAATAATATTGTAAATACAATACAATAATTGATATTATTATAATAAAATATAATATATTATAATTTAGTTTAAATATATAATTTTAATATATATTATTAATAAAACATAAAATATAATATTAAATTAAATAAACAAAACCAGTTAGTGAAGCTTGGTGTAAGCGATTGGTGTAACCTGGATACAAGATAAGTATATTATATAATATATAAGTTAATGATTATTAATTTAAATAAACAAATTAAATCAAAGCTATTCTTGTATTTTCTCTATTTCATAGATTTCTTATTATTTTAGTATTTATTTTGGATTCGCTTTTAATAAAATAGTCACCTCACATAGCTCTTTCTTTAGTCATAGCAAACAGTATTAATTTATAGGGTAGAATCTGACTAGCGCGTCCGCCGGGCTGCCGGCCGCCGCACATATTTTTTTAGCTTTATTTTCCGATAAAATATTTCATAATCCGTTGATCCAGTGGTCAGCTAAAGGGGGTTGGGAGGTTTAAGCTCGAATCTTTCGTGCACCGACTCCATTTAACTAACACCCCCTTCACCCTACGGGGGGTAGCCACGTTTGTACAGGAAAAACGGGAAAACGTTCTCAAACAAAAATACGAATTGAGCGTTCAGCGCAAATCGAAAATTAATTACAGCCTTTGAAAGGTTTTCCTATATTTGCATGTAGGTGCTGCTCTGTACCCGTTTTCGATGCTTTATACTGGTCGAAAATGTATAATCGCTGTATTACGAATCAATTTCGAAGCGACTCTTTGTCTGCTTCTCAAAATCGATAGGTCACTAATGGTCACTACAGTCAGCCTAGTGGCGCAACAATATAGGGTGGCGAAGGTAGTGATATGTCCGACCGAGAAGGCACGATTCGAGCGTAGATACTTACATTTATTGTTAACGACTCGTCCTGGCTTCGCACGGCTATATTATGCATGTGTTATACATATAAACCTTTCTCTTGAATCACTATATGTATTTAAAAAAACCGCATCAAAATCCGTTTCGTAGTTTTAAAGATCTAATTTTGAAGAAAGAAGCATACATAAGGACAGACAGTGGAAAATGACTTCGTTTTATAAGTAATGATTTTTCTCATATATTTATATAATACCTATAGCTTTGACCCGCGTAGGTATTGAATTTTCCTACCAATTTTTTAGGTTTAACAACAAAAATGTTTGGAATTTTTTGTTATTTTTGTGGCTAATAAAATACATTAAATATACCAGGCATATGAAACCGTGGCTCTTTTTTGAAGTAATTATTTTTCCTAAGTACCAATATTAAGGTAATTTATGTCATCGAAATACGAATATTCTAGATTTTACTATATTTATTTATTCAAAATAATACATAATACGTGGACGGGACGGGTCTTTCATAAGACTCGTGATTCATTTGATCCAGAACGGATTTACATATATATTTTATTAACCAACTAAACATTTGCATTAAAAGGGGTTCGTGTTTAAACCTTTGTGTAAAAGTTTTAACTTTATTTAAATTAAAACCACTATAACTGAATGAAATCAAAAATGACTTTCCTAAAAAACTTCATATTTATCTAATTTTAGAAATATAGCAGTTTTTAAATAAAGATACATACTAAAGTAAGTAAAATATATAATAAGGTTAAAGTTGAAGACAATAATAAAAAAATTAAACTTTCTATAAATCAATTTTCCTTTTCTTTACTAATAATTCACGGTTCAGTTACTTCGTTTCAATGGAAAAACGGATTAATTCAGATCTCAAACTCGACACTAATTGAAAAGCTCTCATAATTTTACGGTCTCTAGTTTACTCAATTTACATTATTGCAACCCCAATTTTGATTTAATTGAATTCGAAATTAACCCCTCAGTTTAGGTTCCTACTTAAGTATAATAAAGTTTTAATGAATTTGGAATAAATTAGTTGATTTCCTACATACTTATGTGTACCTAATACCTATAATTAAAGTGTAGGCATCGTCTATACAGGCAGTGGTCAAATTAATAAACGTAATGTGCAATGAAAGAAAGTGTACGAGTGCAAGAGATGTCAGAAAGTTAATTACAATATAGTATTAGAGAATAGAAGTCCCAGGCTAATCAGTACCTAAGTAGGTAGGCACTTTTATTATTTACAATTGTAGTTTACTGTGCGTAAGTAGTTAAATCGGCAGTGTAGACAAAATAAGCCAGTTAAGCCATAAAATACATTTATTTCCATAAATATCTAAAACAAGGAACAACATCGTCATCAATCTACATTTCGAATGTATCTACAACAGTATTTAAAGCTCGCGTGTAAGCAACATGTGCATCTACTGTTATAGCTGCGCGCTGCGTAGCGTTCTCTCGGTAGTGGCAGCAACACGACTACCTGCAGTAACCCTCGCCCTGGAGGAACAGCCGAAATGCCTCCGCGATCTTACCCGGCTGCTCCTCCAGCACCATGCCGCAGTCAGATATATTCATCCAGGAAGTTTTGGACGGCTCCAAGCGGCCATTGAACGTAACTGTATCTTCAACGTGAGGGGAAAGAGCACCAGTTATGTTCAACACGGGTACTTTGATTGAATTCGTTTCCCGCGTTATACCCAAATCAGTGCGCCGCAAATATGAGTCGATAAACATCGAGAGATTGACGGAATTAACGTGGGAGAAGCATTCCTTGTATACGTGAGCTAAATCGTGGTTACGATCTTCGGTGCTACGGCCGAAGTGGTGCCACATCAAGTAGTCCAACGCTCCTTGAGTCATGCCGCTGGAACGGAGTTGTCTTGTATTTATCTTCTGGTAAAGCCATTCAGTCCAACCGGCTTGAGTGGATGTACAATTAATCAATGCAAGAGCGTCCACTTTTTGTGGGTTATTAATCGCGTAGCGAGCCATGATATTAGCACCAGCTCCCACGCCAAAACCTATGAATGATTTTATCCCAAAATGTCCGAGTACGAAATCAATCTGAGAGGCTAGACCGTCCATACTGGGATAGGTGTAATCTTCCGGCAGAGTAGTGGCGCCCTCTTCCTGACCAGGAGCATTGAGATGGTAAATGCAGAATTTATCTAGTATAGCCCTCATGTCGACAAAATTAAAAAATGCCTGGAAATTGGGGGCATAATTAAGACCAAGGTCATGGTAGGTAAGGATGGCGCGCTTGCTTCGGTCCCCTCGCACGGCCACCAGGATGTCGCCGCGGGAAGTCCTCACCCTCTCCTCCACGCATGCGCCATCGCTTTGTAACCTTCTATCGGATGGAAAATGGAGCTGGACACTTTTCAGATCATCCTCCAAATTGTCTGAAGACATCATGTTTAGTAGGGCTATGTTTTCTTGTACGGTAGTTGGCATTTTTTTCAAAATTCCTCCAAATGGTGTTTTCATCAATGCAAAATATGTCTTCTAACTATTGAATAATTAGTGGTTACTCGTTAAAATAAGTTACACACAGCCGATTGCACTGTTGGTTTCGTTTTGTTTATGTTAATTAACGTAGCCTATCTATACGACACTGCTGATGATGCTACACTTATTATTATCATAATAGGTCCCGTTACACAATAGATGTCATAAATGTTATTTATTGTAATGTTATTTGTCACTATATCACTGGTACCTTTGTATATTAACTTATTGTAGGCAGTTTTAGCGGCAGACTAGTTCTATTAATGGAATTATTGCAGGAAATAGTCAATAATTCCTCAGCCGAGCAAACGTGAAACCATCTAAGTGGCCAAGTCGGTACTGTTCGGGCGTTTCCGTGGCCGCTCGTGACGGCCGGCGCTCGTCCCCGCCTTTATTCCAACCTCTCCTGTACGAACTTCACTTGGAACTTTGAAGCAGCGCATGCGTGAAGCTTTGCTTCGATTTTTGTTTCTATTAGTTCAACATACAATACTTCACGATTTTATTAGCGAAAAATGGCGACCTTGAATGAAGAATTACAATAATAAAGTAGCCAAGCACGTGTCGGATCACCCAAGGTAAAGGGTTTACTCTATTAACTTAGCTAATTGAACTTACCTACCTATGACAACATCGATTGTTTAATTATTATAAGATCTCAAAAAAAAAACATTTCGATTAGCATTAATAACTCGAGAACGGCTGGACCGATTGCGATGAAACTCGGCATAATACATAGACCTGGATTCACATAATATGCTAATTTTTATCCCAATATGCCCACGGGATCAGGACTTACGGTTAAAGCGCGTTGCTCAGCTGGCAATATTAATGCAAATGTTTGTGTGTTGGGAGTGTATGTTACTATTTCACTCAAAACCTACTGAACTGATTGCAATGATATTAGGTATGAGGATATATAGAGACTTAGATTAACAAACATTTTACTTTTTATCATTATATTTTCATGGAATCGGAACTTTTGTTGAGTTATAATGTCATTATAATAATATATCAAAACTTAAGATTGGCTGACTGAATGACTGACGGAACAACGTACAGCCTAAACCGCTGATCGTAGAGACCTCAAACTTCAAGAGTGTGTTCTTTGTATGACGTAGGCATCCGATAAGAAAGGATTTTCCGAAATTCTACCCATAAAGGAGTGAAAAAAAAGGGGGCAAAGTTTGTATGAGACAACGTGATTCCTTGGTCCAATCTACTAATTCTACGCGGACGAAGTCGCGGGCAAAAGCTAGTTAGGTATATAGTATTTTATAATCAAAGTTATATAAAAATAGGATATTTATCGTGTTTATTGTTTTTGTCTTGTAGAGCTCGATATTTCGATGTTGTCATAAACATCATTTTCAACGAGACTGGAGTTTGTAGTTTGGATCTTCTCTGCATTCTTTTTAAAAGTGATGTTTATAACAACATCGAAATATCGAGCTCTACAAAATAAAAATCAAACCAGCCAAGTGCGAGTCAGTCTCGCGCAGGAAGGGTCTCATATAGTATGAGACCCTTCCTGCGCTAAATATTTTTTTGTAGTATCTGTTGTTAAAGCGACAACAAAAATACATCAGCAGTCAAAATTTCAACTGTCTAGCTATCACGGTTCATGAGATACACACAGACAGGCGGAGTCTTAGTAAAAGGATAACAAAATTGCTAAATATCGCATTTTTAAATAAATTTAATAGTGAAAACAACCATGGTAGTTTAAAATCAAATATTCTTATACTACTTTGTACAGACATTAAAACATTACTCAAAGAATTCCATAACAAAAACTGTTTCCCAAGCGAGCGGTAAATTCCCAGATAGCTGAGTAAAATTTAACGATACATTAACATGAGGGTACTCAAATTCGAGACCCTTACTTGTGCAAATAATCCCTAATGAGACCTTTTATATCGAGGTTTTCCTTTTGAAATTCAAGATGTCTTACCTTTTCTTTTATTGATATAAATTTCAATTTTCTTTTAACCTTTTGTATTTAAAAACCTCACGAGTATAAGATTTTATACTACCCACAAAATACATCTATACTTCTATAGTAATATAATAAAGAGGAAAGATTTTTTGTATTTTTGTTTCTATTTTTGTAACGAAACGGCTCCGAAACCGAAAATACTGGATCGGTTTTGATGAAACTTGGTATGATTTGGTAATACCATATCCAGATATTCCAGCGGAATCGGGAGTTACGCGGTGAAATTATAAATATAGGGGTACAACAACAAAGTTCAAATAATTACATTTCATCAGTTTTCTAGATGGAGTAGCGTATTGTAATAGCTTTTGATAGTCTGTCGAGTAACAGTTTATTGGGTTTTAAAGCTATTTGCTCACGTAATCGCAACGTAATTAATACTGCGCCTTCACGTCATCCTTTGGCTCGTGTAGTAAATTGTATAAGGTAGAGGAGGATCGGCTCTGTAAACATTTCATATTTGCAAAGCTCATATTTCAGTGAATAAATCTAATAATTCTACCAGTTAGATACTGTATAATAGTATATTGTTACTAACCTATGGTAAAGGCATTAATTAAATTAAAGGTCATTACATAACGACTTGTTATTGTGAAACATTGATATTGTAATCATAAATCCATCAGTGCAAAATGAATAAATCTAACAATTCTACATATTTGTTAGATTAAGATATTGTAACTAACCTATGGTATAGGCATTAATTAATAGTACATTACGATATAAGTGTGGTAAATTGATCTGGTTTTGCATAGAGGTGGTTTATGACGCGCGAGCGGCAGCGAGCGTGTTAAAGAAGCCAAGATGCAAAGATCAATTCCACACGTATATCGTACGACGTTTTTTATCACAGTTGCGAATAAAAGAAAAGACTTGAAAAGAAAACAAAATAATAATTAACAAAATATTTGTGATAAGTCTATGTTTAAATTTTTTAAATGCAATATTTTTTTGTATATTATGGCCAGGCAAAAGACTTTTAACCTATACAGCCTCGTCTGACATACAATATTTTTTTTGGGTTTTTTTCTATTTGTTTTTGCGTCGGGGGTTAAGAACAAAATACAATGGTACGGAAAAACAATATATTTAAGTAAACAAAAAATAAACAACTCAATTTTTAATAGTTTTCTAAGTCATTATCACGTAAAATTTTCGTTCGTAAACCGACTTTAGAGACAACCATTTTTGCTAGCTAAAAAACTCTTTGGTATCTACCTTTTTTATACATTAAAACAGTATAACCCAGATAAATTAAGAATGTTTCACCTTCCTAACATGTAATTAGCAGTAAGATACGTATTTAACTTATCGGGATAACTTTATAGCACTAGGTTGCCAATGTAAAACGCACGCGTGCATAATATGTTGGATTATGAGCCTAAAAGCCGTTGAATAAGATCCACTTTATAAGCAACTGTGATAAAAATTAAAATTAAAGGTATAAGTCATTACATAACGACTTGTTATTGTTATCATAAATGTATTAGTGCAAAGTGAATAAATCTAAGAATTCTATATAACTGTTAGATTAGTATAATGTAATTAACATAATATGGTAAAATCATTTATTAAATTAAAGGTATTAGTCACTACGTAACGACTTGTTATTGTTAAATAAAGATTTTGTAATCATAAATATATTAGTGCAAAGTGAATAAATCTAATAATTCTATATAACTGTTAGATAATCACCAGCATGATAGTGTATTGTTACTGACCTATGGTTAGGCATTAATTTCATTAAAGGTATTAGTAATTACGTAACGACTTGTTATTGCTATCATAAATGTTTTAGTGCAAAGTGAATAAATCTAAGAATTCTATATAAGTGTTAGATTAGTATAATGTAATTAACATAATATGGTAAAAGCATTTATTAAATTAAAGGTATTAGTCACTACGTAACGACTTGTTATTGTTAAATAAAGATATTGTTATCATGATTGTATTAGTGCATAGTGAATAAATCTAATAATTCTACATAACTGTTAGATAATCACCGGCATGATAGTATATTGTTACTAACCTATGGTAAAGCATTAATTAAATTAAAGGTATTAGTAATTACGTAACGACTTGTTATTATTAAATAAAGATATTGTAATCATAAATATATTGCGAAGTGCAAAGTGAATAAATCTAATAATTCTACATAACTGTTAGATAATCACCGGCATGATAGTATATTGTTACTAACCTTTGGTAAAGCATTAATTAAATAAGAGGTATTAGTCAATACTTTATTATTTATCGACTGTTTATTGTTAAACTTTGATATTATAATCATAAATGTATTAGTGCAATTATTGTAGGTAATACATTTAAACCTAATTAATCTTTCCTCCATTACCTTGACATTTATCTTTCAAATATAAATAGTTCGATTTAATGGAATAATCCATTCAGTGTGAAAAAATGGTAGCGTTTATATATTTTGCATTTGTGTTGTCTCTTACTGGTAAGATAATATTTTATTTAAAATTAGACTTTTGTAAAAAAACATGGTATATTTTACAGCAGTCTTCTACACTCTTATACTTAGTGACACTTAGTATGTTGATTATTTTCGCCAGTAAAAAATTGTCTTAATACAGACCAGACCAGACGACACTTGCAGTCTACATTAGCTTTCATATAACTAAATCTTTCATTGAAGTAGAAGCATTGGAAATAGTATAAACGACCTTAGCCGAGCATGGATAAAAAGGTTTATATCAAATTAAATAAGTCAATAAATTTATTGTAAACGGGTTTAGATTTAGTATAGGCAAAAATTTCAGTCCAGAATATGATTAATTAACATTTTTTTTTGACATTTCCATGGTTTGGTTCCTTATAGAATATGCAAACGTTAGGTTGACTATTTTTTCCAAATGTAATTTGTCATAATGAAGTTTAGTTCAATTTAGCATAATTATGGTGAGTCGTCAGAGTTAAAATGTATCAAGTGGAAATACATATTATGTTTCGGTCTAGCGTAGTGAACCTATTTTTTCCCGTCATAAATCTTGAGTAGGCTGATAAATCGATACTAGTAATTTGCACTGGTTTGGTTAATTAATTAAAACTTAGTTAAAATAAAGATTATATTAAGTTGAAATAAAGGTTTAAAGGTATGGAATTTCTCTATTAACCAGTGAAACGTTTAATTTTTTTTTCATTAATCTGGATTGAAGTTTTTGTCAACCCGTTTGGTGTATATTTATTGACCTATATTAATTTGATATAAAATACTTTTCATCCATTAACCAGCTCGGTAAATGTCGTTCTTAAAGGGATCCTATACTATAAGGAACACCTGAAACGTTGCTAGTTAGTAACGACTGGGAATAGGCAACTTATTGAAAATGTTGAGTGTTATTTGTACCCACTGGTCACGACTGGGGATTTTTTTTTCTATTCGTTCCCAGTGGATACGTTTTGGTAGGTAGGAATGACCGGGAAGAAGCCTTTTTATTGCATGTGATTGGAAGATTATATCTAACACTTGAATAAAAAAACTTTGCTATATTTTTTTACAGGAGTCTGGTCAGCAGTTCCTGACTCCAGGATTGTTGGAGGAACTCCTGCAGGAATCGAGAACTATCCTTCGATCGTGCAGGTGCAAGCATTTGCAGACGGAGCGAATGTTTGGTGGACATTTTGCGGTGCCAGCATTCTTAATGAGATTTATATTGTCTCTGCTGGACATTGTTTCGATGAACTTTTTTATCCGTATGTACATTTTTTGACGTGATAACGCACCTGCATTTACAAAAAAGTGCCATGTTCCGGTAACATGATGCGTCCCTTTCCCGATGTGTAACGTCGTGCGTCATGGTAACATGAGAGTATTTAATAATAATATCGCTCATCTGGGCTTGTTTTATGGTGATGAATAGAATAGAATAAAGGAAAAAAGACAAAAAAATGACGTTATCACGTAAAATTATCGTCCGTAAACCGACTTTACAGGCAACTATTTGTTATTATTTTTTAACTAACTATTGTGTCCCATTTTTACGTAATAGTTTAACCGATGAAACGGCGCTATTGCTGGATAGCGTTGTCTCTTCTCTGTATAGTGATAAAGACCATCGTTCGATAGCTGACTGAGCGCGATTGATTACTACCTTACTTATTTATAATATCCATTATTAATTTTATTGTATCGGTTTTATATATGTAAGTAGTCGCATTCTATTTGTATTTTTTTTGTTTTGTATAATTTATTCAAGTAACGAACTTAATCTTTGTGTGGCAAACCGGACAAATCTTTGTGATTTTTGGTTAGCTTATAATTTTCATAATAATAATATGTTGTAAATGATTAATAAATAAAAAATATATATTATTTTCCGGTTTTCAGTGAGTGGAGCTGGGTAATCAATGCAGGATACCGTAGAATAAAAGCTGGTTCGAAAGATTTGAATGTCGGAGGTGTAAATGCTGTAATCGCTGAAATACGTATGCATCCTGACTTCAATCCATTTATGACCGGCTTAGACGACGACATCTGCTTGGGTCGGCTTTGGAGTCCATTGGTGTTCAGTAATGTTATTCGGCCTGTTAGCATAATCTCGCCAGATTTTGTCGTGCCTGCTAACAGTCAAGTCCAATACGTTGGGTGGGGAGCACTTTATGTAAGTTATACCTACCTATCTACGTAGTAATACTTCTTTAGGCGCGTTATGAAAAAATGTTGAGAGTGTTTAAGATGCGCACGCATCTGTAATACAAAAGGCATATGTTGCAGCTGTGTATCCCTAAATATAAAACAAGTAGAAGCTGCGAGAGTGAAATTTTAGGATGCGCGCGCATCACTGTAACACTAAAGTAACAGGTTGAAACCCGCAAAATAACGGACGGACGGACGGACGGACAGACAGACGGACGTATAACTTCTAGAAATATAACTTATCACGCACATACACGTACTCATTTTTTAAATTTAAATAGGTAGGAATTGGAGTATAATGCATTTGTGTACCTATCTATAGAATGTCCGTAGTTAGTATGCGACGCGGTGCTGCTGCACCGACGTAGGACTGTGTCGATAAAACAGTTGGGAATAAACCGTTGAATGTACCTAACCTACCGTGTGTGTTTCAGTTCTGAATATTACAGGAATATATATATAATATTCATTTCCAATTGATATTGATTTAGAATCTTTAATTTTTGAACAGGCAGGCGGTGCTGGTCCCGGTGAACTTCACCACGTAACCGTCCCAAAGATTCATCACGGCGAATGTCAACAGCGATATGGACAGATCATAGTGTCCCCTCGACAGCTCTGCGCTGGTGCTGCAGGTAGAGGCTCTTGTGTCGGAGACTCTGGTGGACCTTTGTTATTTAACGGAGTTCTGATCGGAATCATTTCTTGGGGAGATCCTATCTGCGGTCATGACATAAGGCCTGGTGTTAATACCAGAGTGGCATCTTACACTAATTGGATAATTGCTAACGCTGTATAGTGTTGCTACTTATTTTAAAAAAATGAAAATTCAATAAAAATAAAAAAATGCTATCTTGTATATATAATGTTTTAATCTTAATTAAGTTCCTACTGCTGTACCTACTAATAATATTGGTCTAAAAATAATATATTACAATCTAATCTAGGTGTTTAAAACAGTGCCAGTTTGTTGGTACGAGGTGGTGTGTACCTCTAAAGGGAAGATCTTCCACCGGGCAGTTGTTATACCTGTTATACCAGGCCCCGGCACAACGATGTTTCGTTGGAACTTGTATATGAGCTTATCTTCAGAAAACTTCGCTTGCACGATTTAGTATCTTAGTGGCGCCATCTGTTGGTGGCAATGTGAAGTGTCACCACACCAGCAACAGTAATCCATGCTATTCAGGGCGCTATGTAGACATGATTATAATATGGATTAGGCTTGTCGAACACCTATGCTCTCAGGATAGCATAGGTATTTTTTTATCTGGTTTTTATACCTACCTTTTGCTCATACACTAGACATCCAGTGTACAAGCAAAAGGTAGATATAAAAAAGCAGATAAAAAAAAACACCTTGAATTATGAAATCTACCAACTCCTATTTTTATTTTTTATTTTATGTCACCTATCTAAGACACTTGGACTAATGAGACGAATCTAACGATACCTCAAGAGGAAAGAGTACCGGTGCTCTCTCCATACAAACATAGTCGATTGATTTCTCCCTGGATAATGACACTAGAGCAAATATTTTTGTAGCTTAACCTTTAACTGGTGACGCGCGGTCTCACAGGCCGAGGGACTTCGATGAATAGTCATTTCAACCCTTTCCCCATATTTCCCGCGTATTAGCGCCTGAGTAGCTTCGAGTTTAGTTGCGCCCACGCCGTAGAAGAGGATAATTACGTCGGATTTACCCAATTCAGTAAGTAAGATAGATACTAACTTCTGAAGCGGTCTCACAGACCTTATGTCACTACTTATGTAACTTTTTTGGTAATTTTAAAGAATCGATTTACTGTGTTTTTTTACAGTTACTGCTAACAATGGATAATAAGACCCCCTAAAAACTGGCGTAGGGAGTTGGGAGACCATAATGCAGTACCTAGTACTAGTAGACAGTCAATAGTTGATCCAAATGATTGCTCGCGATATAATAACCAACTTGATACGTATTTTGGATTCTGAAATGCCACCTGAACCTGAAAATCCTGAAAATTTGCCATAAACACGCAAGACTTGTGACAGTTGTTCTTCTAATTTAAACCGTCAATTAAATTATCAATGTTATTCATGCAAAAAAACACGTGTGCGAAACAATAATTGTGCCCTGACTGCCAATAAAAAATACCAAAGTTTGTCTAGTGTCAGTTTTATGAAAAATCACTTGTGGTTACAATTTCTTTTTTAATTTGTTGATTAGTGTTTTATCTTTATTACAAAAAAGTATTTTAGTCTTAAAGTGTTGATTTTTTCAGATTTGGGTCATTTTTAATGTCATATTTAGTTATTTTTCTATTCCAGAGACTACAATTCTTGTAATGATTAGTTCATGATTAAAATTAAATTTAGAGTATACCAATTTGTTTCAATGTATCTTTTGATATATTAATAAATATTAAAAACATTAGGCTTATCCTAATCATATACAATTTCAATGTTTTACACCAAATAAGACAGCGGCCTGTCAGACCGCCCGTCACCAGTTGCGTTCCACGAATACCATGTCACCAGTTAAAGGTTAAAACTTATATCTGCCATGACCATGCCCCTATGACTTATTTTTTATATATTTTGTTTTTTTTTTAACTCTTACTTTCTATGATAATTAGAAAATTAAAAAAACCAAGACACAGAGGCATAGTCATGGCAGTTAAAGGTTCTATGCAACAAAAATATTCATGCTAGTGTCATTATCCAGGGAGGAAACAGTCGACTACGTTTTTATGGAGAGAGCGCAGGTACCCTTTCCTCTTAATTACAGATTACGAGTGGTTTGAAAGATATGAGGGAATAAAAACATACAAAGATAGGTGCGAAAAACATAACCTTGCAGTCGGGTAAAAAGCGAACATATTTTTTTCTAGAAGATTTATTGGTGACTAGCTGTTGCCCGCGACTTCGATCGCGATGTGGTTTTGGGTTATTTAGAATACCTAGCATTTTTCTGCATAGATACAATTTATCATTCGGTGTAAGTTATAAAAACAAAATAGGTAGTTACATTGTTTTTAAACTATATTTTTAATTGATTTGACAAAGGCAATTCTTATTCTAGGCTAACTCATACTACGAAAGTAGGTCTAAAGATGCCTGAAGAGCGTGTTGAAAGAAAAACTTTCGGCCCTAGGGAAAATCGCTTTCACTGACAGCTGTCATGTTAAATTATGGCTTCGCGCGGCTTGTGCAATGTGTTTGTAGCCAGTATCAGTATCATTACGCATTTGGGACTTCAAAAACCTAACCTTCTTGATTTAGGTAACACCAAAGAATAACAATTATGGCTTCGCACGGCTCATCCATACTGCCAGAGTTTAGTACATAATAGGTTTTTTCTTAGTAATCGAATTCAGGTAGATATATTTAGTTCAAGATATCTTATTTAATAAAATAAATGTAAAGATGAAAATGGTCAAAGCGACGTATGACCATGCAGCGCCTCTACCGGCGCCCTGTCAAGATGTTGCTGATGTGGCTATTCTTGAGTAAAAAATACTGGCGGGAAATGCTTGCATTTTGAATGATTTTAATTAGTATCATCTTTTGTTATTTTATTATGTTTTTGTGTTAAGTTTAATCTGGTTTTTTATTTATGATTGTGTATTTTGTGTAAATAACATTTTCTAGACAAACCGTGTTACAAAAACTGTAATTTAAATCTACGGACTTCGCGTCATCACTCAGTGTTGGATAAACTAATTTATAAAAATCTCTTCGGTTAGTACCGACGTATTTGAGTATTGAAAACATGTTGAAAACAAATAGCAAAAGCAAAAAATCTACATAATGTATAACCTCTTTGGTCCCAACCTTGTAAGAGGGTCAGGTAGTATGGAGTCTCTCATTCACTCTCGTTATTAGGAAGAATTTTATGTTTATTCGTAATGAAAAGCACAGTGTTTACCTCGGGTTTGTTTTGTTTACCCAAGGTGTGAAAGTCACTCATTTAGTCCCTCGAAGTATTAGCGCCCTCGCTACGCTCGGGCGCCAAACTCCGTCTCGGGACTCAATGAGTGACTTTCACACCTTGGGTAACAATGTACTATTTTTGTTAATTTTTCAAAAATAAAACACAATAAACAACAATATGATAAGCTAAAACTAAGTCCAATTTCTATTCGCACAAAACTTTCAACGTTCTTTGTCTTCCTAGTTATCTTTAGATTTTTGTAAATTAAGGAAAAAATAATTATCAACTACCTTTGTGTCTCGATTCATATTCTTCAATTAATAATATAAGAGGTTATTATAGTATTTATAACACCAACATCATGCAAATAATAATCTATTTTGGTGCAAATAATATTTTACATTGTTTTTATTATCAAATAATAATATTAATGATTAAAAAGAAAGGCAATTGGACAGAACAAATACTTATACTTAAAATAACGCGATGCACATTGAGATCCTTACATATTGATAGCAGGCATTACGCTGAACAAAAAATGCTTTCACACCAAACATCTAAAGCGTCTCGGAAACGGGGTATTCGAAGGAACGTGATGTCCTATGAATCCAATTTTCTGAATTCTTGACCAAAATACCCAGTTTTTTTTTATTAGGTAGCTGGCAGGGCTACGTAATTTTGGAAAAAAAATGATTTTTACAAATGACTATTACCTGTATATTTTTTAACCGACATCAAAAAAGGTGGAGGTTCTCAATTCGTCACGTATATATATATTTTTTTATGTATGTTCGCTGATTACTCGTAAACTCTTGGAGCGATTTGGATAATTCTTTTTTGTTTTTACTATCTAAGGTTTCCGCTACTTGAACTCATAATTCAAACTATAGCAAGAGAAAAGCGCGATAGAAGTGTAACATCGGAGGTCTTCGGTAAAGGAGATCGGTAATATTATGTATAGTACCTCTTTGTACTAACCTCATTTTCAGTTTCACGTAGGTAGTATTAAATGCAAACTATTTGGTTTTATGACAGCTGTCATCTTGAGCGGAGGCATGTACTGCATGTACCCCTACCATGACTTTTTGAAGAACTCGAAAAAAAGAAACCCTTTTTCGATCACTCTCTTGTCCGTTTGTCTGTCGGTGTGTCACTACCGATATTCTTAGAGACGGGTGGACCTAGTAAGTTGATTTTTAGGAAGTTTCATAGTAAATACTCAATATAGTATGTTAAATCGAATACGTAAAAAACCCGTGGTAAGAGTACTGTTCCCTTCTGACGTTCGATTACGTTTTACCACGGAAAAATATTTCAATTTCACATTTTTTAAATGTTTTTTTATCAAATATCTTAATTATTGTATTAAAGTTAAATTAAAACATACCCTAAATGTTATTCTGATATATTCTGAACATATTCGTGTGGACCTTGTTAAAATCTGTTCTGTAGTTTATGAGATTACCTGGTTCAAACAAACAAACAGACAGACAAACAGACAAACAGACAAACAGACAAACAGACAAAAATTCTAAAAACTACCCTATCGTGTTCAGCTTACGATTTTAAGGCGACCTGTGTATTTTTTTTCTGGATATCTTACAATTACAGATTTTTTGATGTCTACAGATTTATTATATGTATAGATCGATGTTTTGGTAGATAGACCCGTATAACAAAACTAGCTGCGCCCCGCGGTTTCACCCGCGTAAGTCCCGATCCCGTGGAAATCTATACTAATATTATAAAGCTGAAGAGTTTGTTTGTTTGAACGCGCTAATCTCTGGAACTACTAGTCCGATTTGAATGATTCTTTCAGTGTTGGGTAGTCCATTTATCGAGGAAGGCTAAAGGCTATGTTTTTTTTTTTCAAAATTAGGGATCCGTAATAAAATTGCTATTATGTAACACAAGGTGTAAAATCGAAAACCTATTTTTGCGTGCGCTGCAAAAACTATTGACAATAGAACAAAATGATGTACTACGGGTTTGTAGATCCCATTAAGACCTACAAAAAAGTCAGCAAGAACATATATCTAGCTATCATGGTTTAATCACAATAACCGATTTTGTGTTCAAAATAATTATTAAATCGTCGGAAGAAAAAAACTACGTTATATATGTATCGTAATATTAAATCTTTATCGAAATTAAGCATTATGTTATCAAGAGTATTTATGTAGAAGTAAAATACTTTTTGTTTCATCTCAATCGGATATTTCGTTTAAAAGTTATCACGTGTGTAAGATGTTAAGAGTTGGTACCTATTAATGAGTTATCCATGGGCCATAGAGTTTTTTATCAACATAAAATCCTGTAATAATCTTCTTCGAAATATTTTAATTGTTGATGATTGTAAGTATAAGATCTTTGAAGAGTATCCTACTAATATTATAATTGTTAAAGTTTGTGTGTGTGTGTATGTGGGTGTGTGAATTTGTTACTCATTCACGCTAAAACTACTGAACCAATTGCAATGAAATTCGGTATGTAGCTAGCTAGAGGCCTGGATTAACATATAGGCTACTTTTTATCCCGATATTCCTACGGGATCGGGACTTACGCGGGTGAAACCGCGGGGCGCAGCTAGTATCAAAATAAAAAATAGCCTAAAGCCTTCTTCGATAAATGGACCATCCAACAAAAGAATATTTTTTCAATTAGAACCAGAAGTTCCTGAGATTAGCGCGTTCATACAAACAAACCAACAAACTCTTCAGCTTTATAATATTAGTATAGATTGTAAGAAACAGTTATGATTATGAGTAAATGCATTATTTTGGTAGGTACCTAAACTTGACTGAACCGTTATCTAAAATTTGTATTGTATTCTAAGTATTGTAATCATAAATTTACTTGAACAAAATAATTATCTTAAAATTTTAAGCTAAATAATCTTAGTTTACCTTGACACTTATCTATCAAATTATAACACTATATACCTATAAATACTTAGTCCAATGTAATGGAGTAATCCAGTGAGAGTGAAAAAATGACAGCGTTCATATATATTGCATTAATTTTGTCACTAACAGGTAAGATATTTTTCAAAATATTTAATAAAATCTTTATGTACAAATAGAAGCCAAAGTCTTTCGGCTGTAACTAATAGGTATTGTTGATTGTACTTATTTGATTTTTATCCTACATTTTGTTATTATCTTCTATCTATCTCCTTATACCTATAAAATGCTTTGTCCTGACTGACTGACATATCAATGCACAGCCTAAACCGCTGATCGTCGAGTCCTAAAACTTGGAGGGTGTGTTCTTGATATGACGTAGGCATCCGATAAGAAAGAATTTTCTGAAATTCTACTTAGAGGTAAAAAAGGAAGAAAAACAACGTGATTCCTTGGTCCATTTTCAACTTCTACGCGGAAGAAGTCGCCGGCAAAAGCTAGTTTGAAGATAAAAATTCCTTGTCGTTTCCATAAAATAAATATATTAAAATTCAAAACAATTTTACAATATAAAGAACTAAAAAAACATTGTCGTTTCTATGTTATGATTCACCGTTTTCCAGAGCGACAGCAGTTATAGCGAGGAAGGACATTCAAAGATATACATTCGTCCTAATCCTACTAATATTATAAATGTGAAAGTTTGTGTGTGCGTGTTTGTTGCTCCTTCCCGCCAAAACTACTGGACCAAATGCGTTCAAACTTGGTATGTAGATAGCTGGAGACCTGAACTAACACATAGGCTACATTTGATCCCGAAATTCACACGGAATCGGGACTTACGCGGGTGAAAACGCGGGCCTCAGCTCGTATTAGAATAAATCTTTTATACATATAAAATTCTTTGTCCTGAATGACTGACTGACTGACTGACGGATCAACGCACAGCCTAAACCACTGATCGTAGAAACCTGAAACTTGGAGGGTGTGTTCTTTGTGTGATGTAGGCATCCGATAAAAAAGGATTTATCAAAATTTTACTCCTAAGCGGGTAAAAAGGTGGGCAAAGTTTGTATGAGACAACGTGATTCCTTGGTCCATTTTCGACTTTTACGCGGACGAAGTCGTAGGCAAAAGCTAGTCTACAATAATATTGATTTTGATATACATATATTTAACATTCAAGGGGCCTGGTCAGCAGTTCCAGACTCCAGAATCGTTGGAGGAAATCCTGTGGGAATTGAGATCTATCCTTCGATCGTGCAGGTGCAAGCATTTGCAGAAGATTCTAACGATTGGTGGACATTTTGCGGTGCCAGTATTCTGAATGAGATTTATATTGTCTCTGCTGGACACTGTTTCGATGTAGCTTTCTTTCCGTAAGTACCTACCTTAGGTACCTGTGGGTAATATGGTCCACCTGCCACCTAAATTAAAAATGGTTATCTGTTGAGTCCGTTTACGGACGAATTTTACGTGATAACGTCTGTTGAAGCCTCGGCGTGGAGACGGTGGTAAAGAAGAGAGTGGACTGTATATTAAAGGTTTAATAGTTCAGCCGACAAAATATATGAACAGAATTAATTATAGTAAAAAGGGGCTGTATGAGCGAGATGCGTCTCGCTCCTACAGCCCCTTTTTACTAATACACGGTAGGTCTCTCGTAGTAGAATCAATGAAGTGCGCGGGCGCAGGCTACGGTGAGGAAGCGGGACGCGGGCGGGGGCCGCATGCTAGCCACCGCAGTAGGGAGGTACGGAGTACCGGTTTGGTTGACGATAATAATTATGCTCGCGTCAACAACGTCATAAAATTACAAAAAAAATGGTTACTTATTCTTTTTTGTCTTTTTTATTTCTTCTTTTTTCCCTTTATTATAAGTCTTCTATTCGTCACTCGTCACCATAATGGATGATATTATTATTAAATACTCCGTTTCCTAAGTTACGTTACGCGTCTGGTCATATTACCATGACGCATGACGTCGCACAATATTACCGTGACACTTTTTTGTGAATGCAGGTGTCCCACCAATTTATAAGACGTTATCACGTCAAAAACTAAATATTTCGTAAAAATAGGGAAAAGGGAAGAGTACTTAAACACAGCTTGTTTAACTCCTAATACAATATTATAAGGATAGAACATAAGTTTACTCATTCTAAAACTAGATGGCGCCACCAGTAAAATTAAAAGTCGCAAGCGTTGTTTTTTCACTCGTACCTAATCAAATGGGTTAAGCTTGTCGAGGCCGCCTCAAGTGCTTTTACCAATTGAATGAAAAGTGTTAAGTAGTGTGAGTGTTTCAATTATTCACAGCCCATTGTATAAATACATATTTGCTTTCTCCGAAAATATGAAAATTATTTTGTTTATTTTCTTGTTATTGTCACTAATATCAAGGTTTTTAAAAGCGTTTTAATGGGCCTTATTACCCAAAGGTACATTATTTAAATTTGTGATTGGTTCTTTTCACGATTTTTCCTGTTTCAGTGAGTGGAATTGGGTAATCGATGTTGGACACCGTCGTATAAAAGCTGGATCGAAAGATTTGAATGTCGGCGGTGTAGATTCTGTAATCGCCGAAATACGTATGCATCCTGACTTTAATCCGTTCCTGACTGGGATGGACGACGACCTCTGCTTGGGTCGACTAAGAACTCCATTGGTATTTAGTAATGTTATACAGCCTGTTAGTATCGTGTCTCAAGACTTCGTCGTACCTGATAACAGTCAAGTCCAATATGCTGGATGGGGAGCACTTTATGTAAGCTATTTTTCTCAAACATTCATGGAAATATTGTCATTATTTTTGAAAAAAGAACACGCGAAGTATCGAATTTACGGACAAAGAAAGTCAAATCTGTTACAGGAGCGTTAGCACGCAGTTTCATACAACATTGCTGGAGCGTACGCCGTTTCATACAATATTGCTGGAGTGCTGTTAATATTCCAAATTCAAAAAACGCTCCTGCAATGGATTTGATTCTTCTTGTCCGCAAAGTCGACACCTCCTGTATTTCCTCCTCGAAAATAATGACAATATTTTATTTTCCTGCAATCTTTTAAGAAAACCACTATATATGCCTCGGCGGCAATGACAAGATTATTATTAGATAGAACTATTGATAAACTACAGCTGAAAAGTACTAGGGCTATGGTAGTGTACTGGCTACTGAGAAACTATGGGTACTATGGCACCTGCCGTAACGATGTCCAACAAACACGTAAAATTGGCTGCCGGAGACTCGCCAACTTTCAGACTGGGCCACCCTTATTAGTTGAGCAAGACTACTGTAAGGGGGCAACAGATCATTATGTTAAATAATTTTTAAAACTTTGAATTTTTAAACAGGCTGGTGGTGCTGGTCCCAGTGAGCTTCATCACGTAACCGTCCCAAAGATCGGCCACGATGAGTGTCAGCGTCGGTATGGTAACGTCATAATCTCCCCGCGACAGCTGTGCGCTGGAGCTACGGGCAGAGGTTCCTGCTTCGGAGATTCTGGTGGACCCTTGTACTTTAATGGAGTTCTGATCGGCATTGTTTCTTGGGGAGACGGGGAATGCGATCATTCTGTGAGGCCTGGAGTTAACACGAGAATGGCAAATTACACTAATTGGATAGTTGCGAACGCAGTATAGTATATAAGCTGATTTCTGCCTATTTGATTTACAATACCTCAATTATTGTTTTGTTAAAAATTAATATTTAAATCAAATAATACTTGGCAACTTCTAACTTCGTGTTAACATGGGAACTGCAATTATGTAAGAAAAAATTAATTATATGAGTTATACCTGATAATTAAAGTCTTAACAATTATAAGTATAGGTATGTATGTGAAAGAAATAAACGTTTTTATCGAGTATGACTTTCTGTTGGTTAGGTTAGATTAGAAGAGAAGCAAGACCGATTTGGCTAATTTTGGTTTTACAATGATTGTGGAAGTTCAAAATAAGTTAAGATTGTGACTTTTGCGGGTGAAAACGCGGAGCGCAGCTAGTACACATAAACTAATAGATTCATCAATATTTTATACCAAGCCATGATAGTTAATAACTCGTAGCGTGATTACATGCAATATGTACTGCATTGTATGCACTATGAAGCCACGTCAGCCAGCATTTTCATTACCCGTTAAACTTTAGTACAAATGGGTGTTGTCAACAAAACTTGGTAACGCTAAACAATAAAATAGTGCTTAGAATTTTTCAACCAAAATGTTTTACGGATATTTATGGAACATTGTGTTAATAATTGTGGTTCAAGAAACTGTTAGTATTTTTGTTCCATAATATGCTTCATTCTAAAGTTAGTTATAATATATATAGTGAAAGTTTTTATTAATAGTAGGACAAGTAACAATGTGACGAACATAAAGAATAGAATTTACATTTTCAGAGTTTCTTTGGTGTGAACAACGAACGTACGATTAGATACTACTAACTTCTTCCCACTAAAGTCATATAATATCAACTTTGGCTATAAATTATTTGTTATTATTTATTATTTCATTTATTATGTTCATATGGGTAGATTGAAATGTAGATACCTCTATTATCATCAAAGTTAGGTACATACCTACTTACTGACATGCTTTTTAATTTTGTTACAAAATAAATATAGGTCAAAATCTGTGAAATTATCTTAGACTGAATAATCAATACTATAATATTATAGAGTTGAAGAGTTTGTTTGAACGCACTAATCTAAAAAACTACTAGTCCGAATTAAAAAAATATTTTTGTGTTGGATATTCCATTTATCGAAGAAGGCTAGAAGAAGGCTACTTTTATTTTGATATTCCCACAGGATTGGGATTTACGCGGGTGAAACCGCAAGGCGCAGCTAGTTCAATTATAAAAATAGGACTTATAGAGCACACCTCTTCAATGATCGATAACCAATTTAACGTAATCCGATTTCCTTAGACTGCACAGATAGAACAAGATTCAGGAAAAAATATTTCTAGCAAAATTATGCATAGATATCATAAGTTGTTTTATTTGGTTTGAAAGCTAAGCTATCAAGAGTACTAAAAAAACAAAATTCCAAGACAAGTTTATCTTTACAGACAGCGTCAGAAGAACTATCCCACTTTAGGATACTAGCTCCAGAAATAGTTTGTCCCAAAGATCAACACTCTGTCATCGATAAGCCTGATAACACCATAGTCACGTAAGTAGCCCTATTTTATTGTTCAAAGTAATGCAATCGAATTCCGAGTACTTTAATACGATTTCAAATCATTGCAAATATAAAAATTAATTCTGTCTCTTTCTATAGCTAAATCGAAAGATGTACTTTCTACCGTAATACAACAGCGAAAAGTCCGTACGGTTCATATATTCGTACCAAAGCCTCACTTAGCGATCTACCCTAACTTAATTGTTTTTAGGCCTAAAGTATTGGAGAAGGTAAAAGGGAAAGGTAGTAAAACCTAAGAGATACAATTTGTATAAAGATTTATTTACAGAGAACAAAAATACATTTACAATGAAATATCTTAACAATTATGATTAATCAAAAGTACAAGAAATTACACATTGCTTTCAACCTTGGCGTGAGTCCTCAGCTTGGGCCAGGTCGGGCGGGGCCTCCCGTCCTGCGTTCGGGAGACTGTGCCTGCCCGCTTGTTCCTGGTCTCCTGGACGAAGACCCGGCATTTGGTGTAGTTCGCCGGGTGGGCTTCGCCGCAGTTGACACAGGTGGCAGGCTCTTCGCGGGGGCGGGTGCAGTCTTTGGCGGCGTGGTCCCCACCACACCTGACGCAGGCCTGGGTCCGGTGGCAATTATGGGAGCTGTGCCTGAAAGATTGGCAGCGGTGGCACTGCGCCGGGCCCTTCTTGCCTCGCCAGGCCTCAATCTTGACGCCCGGCATACAGAGGAGCTCTTCTGTTTTGTATATGCCGGGCATCAGGTCGGGGGTGCGGCGCAGCTGGGCGAAGAATATGCACCCTGGGCGTCCTCTGCGCCCGTTGATGTGTCGCACATATTCCGGGTCGTAGCCCTGCTCCCGCAGGGCGGCCTCGATCTCGGAGGGTGGAGTGGTAGAGGGGAGGCCCGAGATGGCCACCTTGAGCCCCCTCTCCTCCGGCGGGGAGTACGAGAACCAGCTGACGGCCTCGGTCCTCTCGAGCTCGGTCAAGTACCGCTGGAGGATGCGGTACTCGTTGCCGTCAGCCGGCGTGAAGCGAACCCCTTTGCCGAAGGGGCGCGCGCTGGGGGCCCTGCCCAGTGTGGCCTTTAGGGCCTTAAAGTGGGCAGGCCAGTTTGGCAGTACCTCCACCACGATGGGCGGGTACCTGCCACCGGCGGGGTTGGGCCCCGTTTGGGAGGGCCGTGGCGGTGACGCCGTCGGCCGGGTTGCGGGCAGACTGGCCGCCATCGCGTACGAGGCGGGGCTGCAGGCTGCTGCGGCGGTAGGCCGCTGTGTCCCCGTCGCGGCGCCGGCACGGTCGGCGCTAGCGGCGTGATCGGCGTGGTCGGCGGGAGTGGCGTGGTCGGCGCGAGTGGCGTGGTCGGCGCGCTCCGCCATGGTGGCGCGCCTCGCGTCAGCGGCCCGCATGGCGTCTGCCATGCGTTGGGCGGACAAGGCGCGATCGGCGTCGGCGGCGCGGGCAGCGTTAGCGGCGCGGGCAGCGTTAGCGGCGCGGGCAGCCGCGGCCGCCAGGGCCGTGTCCCGCTGCTGCTTGCTTGCAGCTGGGGGTTTCGGTGACGGCGACGGCGATGGGGATGGCAGGGGGGCCTTTGGTGGGGGGGAGGGCGAGCCCTCCACGCAGCGGTACGTGTGCGGGGGGCTCACCTCAATCTCCGATGTGGAAGAGCGGCGGCGCTTGGCCTGGCGCTCCACCACGGGCGTGGCCCGCGCGCTGTCCCGCACATATGGGACGGCAGCGGGGGGGAGTTCAACGACTCCGCGCATCGCGGCCTCCAGGGTGCAGCGGTCCTCCTCCGATAGCGGAGCCGATGTGTGCGCGGCCTCGCACACGCGAGTGTAAAGCGCCATCCAGCGCAACATCGGCTCATCGAAGAACATGAACCGCTGGGGTCCACTAAGTAGTTTGGCGAGCGCAAGTATGTTGCGCTCGTGGAGGGCCCTGGGGGACAGGGAGGCCGCGTTTGCAGGAGTGAACAGCTCCTGAAGTCGTTGACTACCCTTAAGGACGGTTGTGGGTGGCCGTCTCGGGGTCGATCCCGGGGGTGGGGGCGGGGGCATCTCTCTTGATGCGCCTCTCGCCGGGGTTGCCGAGCCTGCTGGCGTCGGGGTCGCCGGGCCTGCTGGCGTCGGGGTCGCCGGGCCTGCTGGCGTCGGCGTCGCCGGGCCTGCTGGCGTCGGGGTCACCGGGCCTGCTGCCGTCGGGGTCGCCGGGCCTGCTGGCGTCGGAGGGGGCGGACGACGTCGTCGGCCTCACCGGAGCGGGGCGCAGGGGGGCTCCCGGACGGGGGTCCCGGGGGGGTTCCGCGTTCGGGACGTAGCGCGGGGCGGACGGGGGGCGGAGTTTGGGGTCGCGACCCTCTGCCAGTGAGCGCGAACGCCCACGGCTGCTCCTTGTCGGTTTCTCCGACGTCGGCATCACTGATTTGTTGGATGGCACCAAGTGTCTAGTCACAACATACCAGCACTATTGCACAAAAAAGTGTCTCTGTCACTGAATCGCGTCGCGAAGATACGCGGTACGCGGGGCGCAGGCGAGACTGCCGGGGCGCGACGTCTGGCTTCCGCACCTCTTTGGCTTGGCACCACCGTCCGGGGCTTGCCGCTGGTGGCAGACCGGGGGTGGTGTTTGGCTACTCGAGGGGAGGCCGGACGCGCTTGGGGGTGGAGTCAATCGCCGCGCGGGTTCGCGCGGTCGCGATCGTTGCGAGCAATTTCGCGGGGAAACTACGGCAACTCGCTCACGATAGGACGTCCGTGCGCACCGAACGGCAGCTTATTGCAATGACTACAGTCGAGCGCAGAGGATACGTCGGCGTAGTGCAATAGCGAGGGCGGAAGTGACGATAAAACCGACTGGTTATCTTCTCCCTCGGATGAGGGGGGTTTGCTCCTTCGGGCCGGGGGCCCATGGGTGCGGGATCAATGCGGCGGCCGCTACTACGGCCGCGTCCCTGGGGGCGGGGCGTGCGCCGGGTGGAGCTCGCCCTCCTCATCTTCTTCCTCTTCTTGAGGCATCTCCGACGCCAAGGGTCGGGTGGCGACCTCTCTCGGATAGGGAAGGCCCCTATCCGGTCTCTCGTGCTGCTCAGCAATACCAGCAAGGTGTTGGTACCTCGAGACGTACCTCGAGGTACCAACACCTTGCTGCCGTACGATAAAACTGCAACGCGCCCTATTTATAATGTGAATTTCGTACTCGCGGACTAGTGCATGCTAGACAGAGACAAAAACTAATTCTGTCTCTTTCTATAGCTAAATCGAAAGATGTACTTTCTACCGTAATACAACAGCGAAAAGTCCGTACGGTTCATATATTCGTACCAAAGCCTCACTTAGCGATCTACCCTACTTAATTGTTTTTAAGCCAAAAGTATTGGAGAAGGTATAAGAGCATAAAGGTAGTAAAACTTAAGAGATACAAGTTGTATAAAGATTTATTTACAGAGAACAAAAATACATTTACAATGAAATATCTTAACAATTATGATTAATCAAAAATACAAGAAATTACACATTGCTTTCAACCTTGGCGTGAGTCCTCAGGCATGGCCATGATCTTGGTGAAGTTCACTACTTTAGTGAAATCCGTGATCCGTTCGAGAGCTTCTTTGGCAGATCTGGGAATCGGCTCAGGAACATAGCGACGATGGTGTTCATCTTCTTCAGACATGGCAATGATGTGGCTGAAGTTCACAACCTTAGTGAAATCAGTGATCCGTTCGAGAGCTTCCTTAGCTCTGCTCGGCTCAGGAGCTGTGTTGTTCAAATTCAACACCTCAGTCAGAGCCACTGAAGATCGTGGAACAGTATTTTCTTTAACACGAAACATTTTCAATATGAATTCGGGTAAATAATGGCAACAACAGCTTATTGCAATGACTACAGTCGAGCGCAGAGGATACGTCAGCGTAGTGCAATAGCGAGGGCGGAAGTGACGATAAAACTGCAACGCGCCCTATTTATAATGTGAATTTCGTACTCGCGGACTAGTGCATGCTAGACAGAGACAAAAACTAATTCTGTCTCTTTCTATAGCTAAATCGAAAGATGTACTTTCTACCGTAATACAACAGCGAAAAGTCCGTACGGTTCATATATTCGTACCAAAGCCTCACTTAGCGATCTACCCTACTTAATTGTTTTTAAGCCAAAAGTATTGGAGAAGGTAAAAGAGCATGAAAGTAGTAAAACTTAGGAGATACAAGTTGTATAAAGATTTATTTACAGAGAACAAAAATACATTTACAATGAAATATCTTAACAATTATGATTAATCAAAAATACAAGAAATTACACATTGCTTTCAACCTTGGCGTGAGTCCTCAGGCATGGCCATGATCTTGGTGAAGTTCACTACTTTAGTGAAATCCGTGATCCGTTCGAGAGCTTCTTTGGCAGATCTGGGAATCGGCTCAGAAACATCGCGGCGGTGGTGTTCATCTTCTTCGGACATGGCAATGATGTGGCTGAAGTTCACAACCTTAGTGAAATCAGTGATCCGTTCGAGAGCTTCTTTGGTAGATCTGGGAATCGGCTCAGGAACATAGCGACGGTGGTGTTCATCTTCTTCGGACATGGCAATGATGTGGCTGAAGTTCACAACCTTAGTGAAATCAGTGATCCGTTCGAGAGCTTCCTTAGCTCTGTTCGGCTCAGGAGCTGTGTTGTTCAAATTCAACACCTCAGTCAGAGCCACTGAAGATCGTGGAACAGAATTTTCTTTAACACGAAACATTTTCAATATGAATTCGGGTAAATAATGGCAACAACAGCGTATTGCAATGACTACAGTCGAGCGCAGTGGATACGTCAGCGTAGTGCAATAGCGAGGGCGGAAGTGACGATAAAACTGCAACGCGCCCTATTTATAATGTGAATTTTGTACTCGCGGACTAGTGCATGCTAGACAGAGACAAAAACTAATTCTGTCTCTTTCTATAGCTAAATCGAAAGATGTACTTTCTACCGTAATACAACAGCGAAAAGTCCGTACGGTTCATATATTCGTACCAAAGCCTCACTTAGCGATCTACCCTACTTAATTGTTTTTAAGCCAAAAGTATTGGAGAAGGTAAAAGAGCATGAACTTTAGTGAAATCCGTGATCCGTTCGAGAGCTTCTTTGGCAGATCTGGGAATCGGCTCAGAAACATCGCGGCGGTGGTGTTCATCTTCTTCGGACATGGCAATGATGTGGCTGAAGTTCACAACCTTAGTGAAATCAGTGATCCGTTCGAGAGCTTCTTTGGTAGATCTGGGAATCGGCTCAGGAACATAGCGACGGTGGTGTTCATCTTCTTCGGACATGGCAATGATGTGGCTGAAGTTCACAACCTTAGTGAAATCAGTGATCCGTTCGAGAGCTTCCTTAGCTCTGTTCGGCTCAGGAGCTGTGTTGTTCAAATTCAACACCTCAGTCAGAGCCACTGAAGATCGTGGAACAGAATTTTCTTTAACACGAAACATTTTCAATATGAATTCGGGTAAATAATGGCAACAACAGCGTATTGCAATGACTACAGTCGAGCGCAGTGGATACGTCAGCGTAGTGCAATAGCGAGGGCGGAAGTGACGATAAAACTGCAACGCGCCCTATTTATAATGTGAATTTTGTACTCGCGGACTAGTGCATGCTAGACAGAGACAAAAACTAATTCTGTCTCTTTCTATAGCTAAATCGAAAATGTACTTTCTACCGTAATACAACAGCGAAAAGTCCGTACGGTTCATATATTCGTACCAAAGCCTCACTTAGCGATCTACCCTACTTAATTGTTTTTAAGCCAAAAGTATTGGAGAAGGTAAAAGAGCATGAAAGTAGTAAAACTTAGGAGATACAAGTTGTATAAAGATTTATTTACAGAGAACAAAAATACATTTACAATGAAATATCTTAACAATTATGATTAATCAAAAATACAAGAAATTACACATTGCTTTCAACCTTGGCGTGAGTCCTCAGGCATGGCCATGATCTTGGTGAAGTTCACTACTTTAGTGAAATCCGTGATCCGTTCGAGAGCTTCTTTGGCAGATCTGGGAATCGGCTCAGGAACATAGCGACGATGGTGTTCATCTTCTTCAGACATGGCAATGATGTGGCTGAAGTTTACAACCTTAGTGAACTCAGTGATCCGTTCGAGAGCTTCCTTAGCTCTGCTCGGCTCAGAAGCTGTGTTGTTCAAATTCAACACCTCAGTCAGAGCCACTGAAGATCGTGGAACAGTATTTTCTTTAACACGAAACATTTTCAATATGAATTCGGGTAAATAATGGCAACAACAGCGTATTGCAATGACTACAGTCGAGCGCAGTGGATACGTCAGCGTAGTGCAATAGCGAGGGCGGAAGTGACGATAAAACTGCACCGCGCCCTATTTATAATGTGAATTTCGTACTCGCGGACTAGTGCATGCTAGACAGAGACAAAAACTAATTCTGTCTCTTTCTATAGCTAAATCGAAAGATGTACTTTCTACCGTAATACAACAGCGAAAAGTCCGTACGGTTCATATATTCGTACCAAAGCCTCACTTAGCGATCTACCCTAACTTAATTGTTTTTAAGCCAAAAGTATTGGAGAAGGTAAAAGAGCATGAAGGTAGTAAAACTTAAGAGATACAAGTTGTATAAAGATTTATTTACAGAGTACAAAAATACATTTACAATGAAATATCTTAACAATTATGATTAATCAAAAGTACAAGAAATTACACATTGCTTCCAACCTTGGCGTGAGTCCTCAGGCATGGCCATGATCTTGGTGAAGTTCACTACTTTAGTGAAATCCGTGATCCGTTCGAGAGCTTCTTTGGCAGATCTGGGAATCGGCTCAGGAACATAGCGACGGTGGTGTTCATCTTCTTCGGACATGGCAATGATGTGGCTGAAGTTCACAACCTTAGTGAAATCAGTGATCCGTTCGAGAGCTACTTTGGTAGATCTGGAAATCGGCTCAGGAACATAGCGACGGTGGTGTTCATCTTCTTCGGACATGGCAATGATGTGGCTGAAGTTCACAACCTTAGTGAAATCAGTGATCCGTTCGAGAGCTTCCTTAGCTCTGCTCGGCTCAGAAGCTGTGTTGTTCAAATTCAACACCTCAGTCAGAGCCACTGAAGATCGTGGAACAGTATTTTCTTTAACACGAAACATTTTCAATATGAATTCGGGTAAATAATGGCAACAACAGCTTATTGCAATGACTACAGTCGAGCGCAGAGGATACGTCAGCGTAGTGCAATAGCGAGGGCGGAAGTGACGATAAAACTGCAACGCGCCCTATTTATAATGTGAATTTCGTACTCGCGGACTAGTGCATGCTAGACAGAGACAAAAACTAATTCTGTCTCTTTCTATAGCTAAATCGAAAGATGTACTTTCTACCGTAATACAACAGCGAAAAGTCCGTACGGTTCATATATTCGTACCAAAGCCTCACTTAGCGATCTACCCTACTTAATTGTTTTTAAGCCAAAAGTATTGGAGAAGGTAAAAGAGCATGAAAGTAGTAAAACTTAGGAGATACAAGTTGTATAAAGATTTATTTACAGAGAACAAAAATACATTTACAATGAAATATCTTAACAATTATGATTAATCAAAAATACAAGAAATTACACATTGCTTTCAACCATGGCGTGAGTCCTCAGGCATGGCCATGATCTTGGTGAAGTTCACTACTTTAGTGAAATCCGTGATCCGTTCGAGAGCTTCTTTGGCAGATCTGGGAATCGGCTCAGGAACATAGCGACGATGGTGTTCATCTTCTTCAGACATGGCAATGATGTGGCTGAAGTTTACAACCTTAGTGAAATCAGTGATCCGCTCGAGAGCTTCCTTAGCTCTGCTCGGCTCAGAAGCTGTGTTGTTCAAATTCAACACCTCAGTCAGAGCCACTGAAGATCGTGGAACAGTATTTTCTTTAACACGAAACATTTTCAATATGAATTCGGGTAAATAATGGCAACAACAGCGTATTGCAATGACTACAGTCGAGCGCAGTGGATACGTCAGCGTAGTGCAATAGCGAGGGCGGAAGTGACGATAAAACTGCACCGCGCCCTATTTATAATGTGAATTTCGTACTCGCGGACTAGTGCATGCTAGACAGAGACAAAAACTAATTCTGTCTCTTTCTATAGCTAAATCGAAAGATGTACTTTCTACCGTAATACAACAGCGAAAAGTCCGTACGGTTCATATATTCGTACCAAAGCCTCACTTAGCGATCTACCCTAACTTAATTGTTTTTAAGCCAAAAGTATTGGAGAAGGTAAAAGAGCATGAAAGTAGTAAAACTTAGGAGATACAAGTTGTATAAAGATTTATTTACAGAGAACAAAAATACATTTACAATGAAATATCTTAACAATTATGATTAATCAAAAGTACAAGAAATTACACATTGCTTTCAACCTTGGCGTGAGTCCTCAGGCATGGCCATGATCTTGGTGAAGTTCACTACTTTAGTGAAATCCGTGATCCGTTCGAGAGCTTCTTTGGCAGATCTGGGAATCGGCTCAGGAACATAGCGACGATGGTGTTCATCTTCTTCAGACATGGCAATGATGTGGCTGAAGTTTACAACCTTAGTGAAATCAGTGATCCGTTCGAGAGCTTCCTTAGCTCTGCTCGGCTCAGAAGCTGTGTTGTTCAAATTCAACACCTCAGTCAGAGCCACTGAAGATCGTGGAACAGTATTTTCTTTAACACGAAACATTTTCAATATGAATTCGGGTAAATAATGGCAACAACAGCGTATTGCAATGACTACAGTCGAGCGCAGTGGATACGTCAGCGTAGTGCAATAGCGAGGGCGGAAGTGACGATAAAACTGCACCGCGCCCTATTTATAATGTGAATTTCGTACTCGCGGACTAGTGCATGCTAGACAGAGACAAAAACTAATTCTGTCTCTTTCTATAGCTAAATCGAAAGATGTACTTTCTACCGTAATACAACAGCGAAAAGTCCGTACGGTTCATATATTCGTACCAAAGCCTCACTTAGCGATCTACCCTAACTTAATTGTTTTTAAGCCAAAAGTATTGGAGAAGGTAAAAGAGCATGAAGGTAGTAAAACTTAAGAGATACAAGTTGTATAAAGATTTATTTACAGAGTACAAAAATACATTTACAATGAAATATCTTAACAATTATGATTAATCAAAAGTACAAGAAATTACACATTGCTTCCAACCTTGGCGTGAGTCCTCAGGCATGGCCATGATCTTGGTGAAGTTCACTACTTTAGTGAAATCCGTGATCCGTTCGAGAGCTTCTTTGGCAGATCTGGGAATCGGCTCAGGAACATAGCGACGGTGGTGTTCATCTTCTTCGGACATGGCAATGATGTGGCTGAAGTTCACAACCTTAGTGAAATCAGTGATCCGTTCGAGAGCTACTTTGGTAGATCTGGAAATCGGCTCAGGAACATAGCGACGGTGGTGTTCATCTTCTTCGGACATGGCAATGATGTGGCTGAAGTTCACAACCTTAGTGAAATCAGTGATCCGTTCGAGAGCTTCCTTAGCTCTGCTCGGCTCAGAAGCTGTGTTGTTCAAATTCAACACCTCAGTCAGAGCCACTGAAGATCGTGGAACAGTATTTTCTTTAACACGAAACATTTTCAATATGAATTCGGGTAAATAATGGCAACAACAGCTTATTGCAATGACTACAGTCGAGCGCAGAGGATACGTCAGCGTAGTGCAATAGCGAGGGCGGAAGTGACGATAAAACTGCAACGCGCCCTATTTATAATGTGAATTTCGTACTCGCGGACTAGTGCATGCTAGACAGAGACAAAAACTAATTCTGTCTCTTTCTATAGCTAAATCGAAAGATGTACTTTCTACCGTAATACAACAGCGAAAAGTCCGTACGGTTCATATATTCGTACCAAAGCCTCACTTAGCGATCTACCCTACTTAATTGTTTTTAAGCCAAAAGTATTGGAGAAGGTAAAAGAGCATGAAAGTAGTAAAACTTAGGAGATACAAGTTGTATAAAGATTTATTTACAGAGAACAAAAATACATTTACAATGAAATATCTTAACAATTATGATTAATCAAAAGTACAAGAAATTACACATTGCTTTCAACCTTGGCGTGAGTCCTCAGGCATGGCCATGATCTTGGTGAAGTTCACTACTTTAGTGAAATCCGTGATCCGTTCGAGAGCTTCTTTGGCAGATCTGGGAATCGGCTCAGGAACATAGCGACGGTGGTGTTCATCTTCTTCGGACATGGCAATGATGTGGCTGAAGTTCACAACCTTAGTGAAATCAGTGATCCGTTCGAGAGCTACTTTGGTAGATCTGGAAATCGGCTCAGGAACATAGCGACGGTGGTGTTCATCTTCTTCAGACATGGCAATGATGTGGCTGAAGTTTACAACCTTAGTGAAATCAGTGATCCGTTCGAGAGCTTCCTTAGCTCTGCTCGGCTCAGAAGCTGTGTTGTTCAAATTCAACACCTCAGTCAGAGCCACTGAAGATCGTGGAACAGTATTTTCTTTAACACGAAACATTTTCAATATGAATTCGGGTAAATAATGGCAACAACAGCGTATTGCAATGACTACAGTCGAGCGCAGTGGATACGTCAGCGTAGTGCAATAGCGAGGGCGGAAGTGACGGTAAAACTGCACCGCGCCCTATTTATAATGTGAATTTCGTACTCGCGGACTAGTGCATGCTAGACAGAGACAAAAACTAATTCTGTCTCTTTCTATAGCTAAATCGAAAGATGTACTTTCTACCGTAATACAACAGCGAAAAGTCCGTACGGTTCATATATTCGTACCAAAGCCTCACTTAGCGATCTACCCTAACTTAATTGTTTTTAAGCCAAAAGTATTGGAGAAGGTAAAAGAGCATGAAGGTAGTAAAACTTAAGAGATACAAGTTGTATAAAGATTTATTTACAGAGAACAAAAATACATTTACAATGAAATATCTTAACAATTATGATTAATCAAAAGTACAAGAAATTACACATTGCTTCCAACCTTGGCGTGAGTCCTCAGGCATGGCCATGATCTTGGTGAAGTTCACTACTTTAGTGAAATCCGTGATCCGTTCGAGAGCTTCTTTGGCAGATCTGGGAATCGGCTCAGGAACATAGCGACGGTGGTGTTCATCTTCTTCGGACATGGCAATGATGTGGCTGAAGTTCACAACCTTAGTGAAATCAGTGATCCGTTCGAGAGCTACTTTGGTAGATCTGGAAATCGGCTCAGGAACATAGCGACGGTGGTGTTCATCTTCTTCGGACATGGCAATGATGTGGCTGAAGTTCACAACCTTAGTGAAATCAGTGATCCGTTCGAGAGCTTCCTTAGCTCTGCTCGGCTCAGAAGCTGTGTTGTTCAAATTCAACACCTCAGTCAGAGCCACTGAAGATCGTGGAACAGTATTTTCTTTAACACGAAACATTTTCAATATGAATTCGGGTAAATAATGGCAACAACAGCTTATTGCAATGACTACAGTCGAGCGCAGAGGATACGTCAGCGTAGTGCAATAGCGAGGGCGGAAGTGACGATAAAACTGCAACGCGCCCTATTTATAATGTGAATTTCGTACTCGCGGACTAGTGCATGCTAGACAGAGACAAAAACTAATTCTGTCTCTTTCTATAGCTAAATCGAAAGATGTACTTTCTACCGTAATACAACAGCGAAAAGTCCGTACGGTTCATATATTCGTACCAAAGCCTCACTTAGCGATCTACCCTACTTAATTGTTTTTAAGCCAAAAGTATTGGAGAAGGTAAAAGAGCATGAAAGTAGTAAAACTTAGGAGATACAAGTTGTATAAAGATTTATTTACAGAGAACAAAAATACATTTACAATGAAATATCTTAACAATTATGATTAATCAAAAGTACAAGAAATTACACATTGCTTTCAACCTTGGCGTGAGTCCTCAGGCATGGCCATGATCTTGGTGAAGTTCACTACTTTAGTGAAATCCGTGATCCGTTCGAGAGCTTCTTTGGCAGATCTGGGAATCGGCTCAGGAACATAGCGACGGTGGTGTTCATCTTCTTCGGACATGGCAATGATGTGGCTGAAGTTCACAACCTTAGTGAAATCAGTGATCCGTTCGAGAGCTTCTTTGGCAGATCTGGGAATCGGCTCAGGAACATAGCGACGGTGGTCTTCATCTTCTTCGGACATGGCAATGATGTGGCTGAAGTTCACAACCTTAGTGAAATCAGTGATCCGTTCGAGAGCTTCCTTAGCTCTGCTCGGCTCAGGAGCTGTGTTGTTCAAATTCAACACCTCAGTCAGAGCCACTGAAGATCGTGGAACAGTATTTTCTTTAACACGAAACATTTTCAATATGAATTCGGGTAAATAATGGCAACAACAGCTTATTGCAATGACTACAGTCGAGCGCAGAGGATACGTCAGCGTAGTGCAATAGCGAGGGCGGAAGTGACGATAAAACTGCAACGCGCCCTATTTATAATGTGAATTTCGTACTCGCGGACTAGTGCATGCTAGACAGAGACAAAAACTAATTCTGTCTCTTTCTATAGCTAAATCGAAAGATGTACTTTCTACCGTAATACAACAGCGAAAAGTCCGTACGGTTCATATATTCGTACCAAAGCCTCACTTAGCGATCTACCCTAACTTAATTGTTTTTAAGCCAAAAGTATTGGAGAAGGTAAAAGAGCATGAAGGTAGTAAAGAAGAGAAGGTAAAAGAGCATGAAAGTAGTAAAACTTAAGAGATACAAGTTGTATAAAGATTTATTTACAGAGAACAAAAATACATTTACAATGAAATATCTTAACAATTATGATTAATCAAAAGTACAAGAAATTACACATTGCTTTCAACCTTGGCGTGAGTCCTCAGGCATGGCCATGATCTTGGTGAAGTTCACTACTTTAGTGAAATCCGTGATCCGTTCGAGAGCTTCTTTGGCAGATCTGGGAATCGGCTCAGAAACATCGCGGCGGTGGTGTTCATCTTCTTCGGACATGGCAATGATGTGGCTGAAGTTCACAACCTTAGTGAAATCAGTGATCCGTTCGAGAGCTTCTTTGGTAGATCTGGGAATCGGCTCAGGAACATAGCGACGGTGGTGTTCATCTTCTTCGGACATGGCAATGATGTGGCTGAAGTTCACAACCTTAGTGAAATCCGTGATCCGTTCGAGAGCTTCTTTGGCAGATCTGGGAATCGGCTCAGAAACATCGCGGCGGTGGTCTTCATCTTCTTCGGACATGGCAATGATGTGGCTGAAGTTCACAACCTTAGTGAAATCAGTGATCCGTTCGAGAGCTTCCTTAGCTCTGCTCGGCTCAGGAGCTGTGTTGTTCAAATTCAACACCTCAGTCAGAGCCACTGAAGATCGTGGAACAGTATTTTCTTTAACACGAAACATTTTCAATATGAATTCGGGTAAATAATGGCAACAACAGCTTATTGCAATGACTACAGTCGAGCGCAGAGGATACGTCAGCGTAGTGCAATAGCGAGGGCGGAAGTGACGATAAAACTGCAACGCGCCCTATTTATAATGTGAATTTCGTACTCGCGGACTAGTGCATGCTAGACAGAGACAAAAACTAATTCTGTCTCTTTCTATAGCTAAATCGAAAGATGTACTTTCTACCGTAATACAACAGCGAAAAGTCCGTACGGTTCATATATTCGTACCAAAGCCTCACTTAGCGATCTACCCTAACTTAATTGTTTTTAAGCCAAAAGTATTGGAGAAGGTAAAAGAGCATGAAGGTAGTAAAACTTAAGAGATACAAGTTGTATAAAGATTTATTTACAGAGAACAAAAATACATTTACAATGAAATATCTTAACAATTATGATTAATCAAAAGTACAAGAAATTACACATTGCTTTCTCTACGACTCTACGAAGTCGACCAAAACTTGTGGATGTTTATCGGTCAAAAAATCAATTAACTCCTTCATAGTGGCAATATCGCAATTAATACCAGCCATAATGAAAGTATATGAAGTAATCCCAGTAGGGAAAATTACGGGAATATGGAACTCTGTGGTAAGAGTAAGCTGCGGTAATGCAAAGGCGACGGAAACACGAGCGGACGTCTGCACAGTGCAACAGCGAGAGTGGGAATGACGATAAAACTCGGGGTTATCTTCTTCTCCCCCATTCTAGGGGCAGGTTTGCTCCTTCGGGCCGAGGGCCCATGGGTGCGGTTGCCGTCGCCGGTAGTCACGACTACCGGGTCTGTGTGACGGCACCGTTCGGCGCCGTGGGGCCCGCGGCCCCTGGAGTCTGCTGGGCTGGTGTGGAGAGGGCTGCGTCCGTCCCCGCGACCGTGAGTTCGCGGGGGTATCGCAGCCCTCTTTCCGGCCGTTCATGCTGGGTTGCCAGCTGGGCGAGATGTGGGTATCCCGAGGCGTCTGCGCGCGTGAACATGGCCTTGGCCAGGCCCGCGACGAAGTCGTCCAGGCTCTCAACTCTAAGGTCACGTGCAATGGTAGCGTTCCTGACGTACCGCGGCGCGTCGACTATGGTCCTCAGGGCCAGCGACTGCTGGGTTCTGAGGGACTTGCGGCGGGTCTCGGCCAGGAGCGCGTACCAGGCCGGGGCTGCATACGTGAGGCGGGATCTCAAGTATGCCTTGTAGACCCCGACCTTGCTGCGGAGTGGGAGCTTAGAGGAGAGCACTGGACGGAGCAGGTTGCGTGCGGCGCGGACCTGGGCCACTACGCTCTTCGCGTGATGGGCCATGTTCAAGCGGCTGTCTATGGTCACCCCGAGATACTTCGCCCTCTTGGTCCAGGCGATGGTCGTCCCTCGAAGTTCGAGGCAGGGTGGTGGGCGGCGGACGTTAGTGAAGACCATCGCCTGGGTTTTGGCCGCGTTGGCGGACAATCGCCACCTGTCCAGCCAGGTGGGAAGGGCATCGAGCACCTGCTGCATCTTCCTTGCCGCATGGTTGCCTCTGATGGACGCCGTGATGTAGGCAGCATCGTCTGCGTACAGGGCCAGGAGCGCATCCCCCGGCTTCGGGATGTCGTCCGTGTAGAGCGCGTAGCAGGTGGGCGACAACACACTACCCTGCGGCACCCCGGCCCTGATACGGCGGTCGTCTGAGAGGGACTCCTCCACTCGGACCCTGAAAGTCCGGTCTCTGAGGAAGGAGTCGACGACTCTCGTGTAGCGCAGCGGTATGCTGGCGGCGTCCATCTTGAAGAGCAGTCCGTCGTGCCAGACTCGGTCGAAAGCCTTCTCCATATCCAAGAATACTGCAACTGCGTGTTCCCGTTTGTTACGGATTACCGCGATGTGGTGCAGTACCCTGGACAGTTGGAGAGTCGTGCTGTGCTCCGACCGGAATCCGAACTGCTCCTCCCTCGGCGTGAAGTGCTCGGCGAGGCGGCCAAGCAGCAGGCGCTCGAATACCTTCGACAGGCATGACAGTAGCGTGATGGGCCTGTAGCTGCCGGGTTTTAACACGTTCTTCCCCTGTTTCGGGATCATGATGACGACGCCACGCTTCCAGGACTCTGGGAAGTGGCCGGTCCTCATGATCCCGTTGAAGAGCCGTGTGATGGCTGCGGTGGTCCGTGGTGGCAGGTGGCGCAGGGCGGCGTTGGTGATGGTGTCCTCACCGGGCGCTTTCCGGGGCTGGGCGCGCAGGAGAGCTCTCCGTACTTGCCCTGGAGAGAACACCACTGGATCCTGCTCGGGCGGCAGGGGCGACGCTCTGAGGGCGCGGACTCGGTCCTCAACGGTGGCCAGGTGGTCCATGTCGGCGGCTGGGTTTGGGGAGAACTGCTGCTCGAGGTGCTCCGCGAAGATCTCCGCTCTGTCCTCGGGCTTGTAGCGCGGAGTCCCGTCGCTGTGTAGGAGCGGTCTGACCGGAGGAGGGGCACCACGGAGGGACCGGCAAACGCGATGGAGTGCGTTCCAGTCCTCTCCGGCTTCCTCGACTCTACGGTCCCACTCCTGCGCGGAAGCTTCCTCGAGCAGGGTTTTCACCTCCGCCGCGAGCCTGTTGAGCCTCGTCTTCAGGGCCGGGTCACGGTTGCTCTGCCACCTTTTCCTCAGACTCCTCTTCTCAGCAATCAACCTCGCTATGTGTGGAGGGACTGGCTTGAGTGTAGGGGAGCCTGGGGGACCGGACGCTTCTGCTGTGGCCGCTTGGATGGCCGCAGTTATCGCCCCGGTCAGCGTCTCAACGCCCTCAGCGTCGGGGACCGGGTGGCGGAGGACCTCCCGGTCTACTGCCTCGGCGAAGGCCTCCCAGTTGGTCCTCCTCCTTGGGGGGCGGCGTGCTGCCCGGATGGCGGTTGTCCTGAACTCGAGAAGGACCGGTTGGTGGTCTGATCCCGTCTCGTAGTCCAGGACCTCTTGCTCGATCGGGAAGCGGAGGCCGCGGTGAACCGCGAGGTCAATCACCGAGGGCATTCGGGTGGAGTCGTCTGGGTAGTGAGTTGGGGTGTCGGGGCCCTCCGTCCGGTACCCCCTTCTCTCGGCATCCTCGAACAGCCGGCGTCCTTCGGGGCTGGTGCTGGCACTGTTCCACGCTGGGTGATGGGCGTTCCAGTCTCCCGCGATGATGGTAGGTGGGGGGACTGCCTCATCAATACCCAGCAGGTCGTGCACCTCTGCCAGCACCAAGGGGGTCGAGGAGGGGCGGTATGCGGCGAACACCTTGAGGTCCCCGCCGCCAGCCCATACCTCCACGCCGAGAGCCTGGAGGGAGGTCAGCTCCCTGCGCTCCATCGGCTGGTGGACGACGCCTCTCCGGACGAGCACCGCCAGGCCTCTGTACGGGCCGTTCTTCGCGTCGCTCCACTCGTCCTTCCTGTAGGTTGTGAAGCCCGGGATCAGGAAGGTGTCGGTTGGAGCGAGGAGGGTCTCGGAGAGGAGCGCGATGTCCACCCGCTGCTCCTTGAGAATGAGGCGCAGCCAGGTCTTCTTGCCCCTGGCCCCCCGGATGTTCCAGTGGACAATCCGGAGTGGGAAGACCCGGTTGACCCCTAGGTGGTCGATGGCGGTGGTGGCGGCGGGGGCTGAGTCGGCTGCAGCAGGCGCGTGACCCCGCTGAGGATGAGCGGGATCGGGTCCCGTCCCGCCTGCAGCGACAGCAGCACGTCCTGTAGGATCCCTATGGATTGCTCTATAGGGATCAGACTCTGGTGGCGGTGAGTCGGGCCAGGACGGGTTGGAACTGTCGCTGTCGCTGCCGTTGTCACTGGCGGGTGAGCAGTCGCCTCCGCCGCCCGAGAGGCGGAAGGGGGCGCCGCTGGCTGCACCTTCTGAGGGTCCTGTGGGACCAGGTTGGCCTTCTTTCTTCTCCTCCTTGGTGGCTTGCCCCGCTCTGTCGCGGGCCTCGCCGGGGCCATCAAGGAGGGCGCGGGGGCACTGGCGGCGACAGGAGGTGCCTGCTGCTCATGGGTGGGGGGCGGCAGCTTGGGCCGGGTCGGGCGGGGCCTCCCGTCATGCGTTCGGGAGACTGTGCCTTCCCGTTTGTTCCTGGTCTCCTGGACGAAGACCCGGCATTTGGTGTAGTTCGCCGGATGGGCTTCGCCGCAGTTGACGCAGGTGGCAGGCTCTTCGCGGGGGCGGGTGCAGTCCCTGGCGGCGTGGTCCCCACCACACCTGACGCAGGCCTGGGTCCGGTGGCAATTGTGGGAGCTGTGCCTGAAGGACTGGCAGCGGTGGCACTGCGCCGGGCCCTTCTTGCCTCGCCAGGCCTCAATCTTGACGCCCGGCATACAGAGGAGCTCTTCTGTTTTATATATGCCGGGCATCAGGTCGGGGGTGCGGCGCAGCTGGGCGAAGAAGATGCACCCAGGGCGTCCCCTGCGCCCGTTGATATGCCGCACGAACTCTGGGTCGTAGCCCTGCTCCCGCAGAGCGGCCTCGATCTCGGCGGGTGGGGTGGTGGAGGGGAGGCCCGAGATGGCCACCTTGAGCCCCCTTTCCTCCGGCGGGGAGTACGAGAACCAGCTGACGGCCTCGGTCCTCTCGAGTTCGGTCAGGTACCGCTGGAGGATGCGGTACTCGTTTCCGTCAGCCGGCGTGAAGCGAACCCCTTTGCCGAAGGGGCGCGCGCTGGGGGCCCTGCCCAGTGTGGCCTTTAGGGCCTTGAAGTGGGCAGGCCAGTTTGGCAGTACCTCCACCACGATGGGCGGGTACCTGCCACCGGCGGGGTTGGGCCCCGTTTGGGAGGGCCGTGGCGGTGACGCTGTCGGCCGGGTTGCGGGCAGGCTGGCCGCCATCGCATACGAGGGGGGGCTGCAGACTGCTGCGGCAGTAGGCCGCTGTGCCTCCGTCGCTGCACCGGCATAGTCGGCGCGAGCGGCGTGGTCGGCGTGAACGGCGTGGTCGGCGCGAGCGGCGTGCTCCGCCTCGGTGGCGCGCCTCGCGTCAGCGGCCCGCATGGCGTCTGCCATGCGTTGGGCGGACAAGGCGCGATCGGCGTCGGCGGCGTGGTCGGCGCGAGCGGCGTCAGCCGCTTCGCGCGCGGCCGCAGAGGCGCGGGCGATTTCTACCTCATACGAGGCAGCGCGGGAGGCTTCGGCGGCGCGGGCGGCGTCGGCGGCGTCGGCGGCGCGGGCGGCGTCGGCGGCGCGAGCAGCGTTAGCGGCGCGGGCGGCCGCGGCCGCCAGGGCCGTGTCCCGCTGCTGCTTACTTGCCGCAGGGGGTTTCGGCGACGGCGACGGCGATGGCAGGGGGGCCTTTGGTGGGGGGGAGGGGGAGCCCTCCACGCAGCGGTACGTGTGCGGGGGGCTCACCTCAATCTCCGAAGTGGAGGAGCGGCGGCGCTTGGCCTGGCGCTCCGCCGCGGGCGTGGCCCGCGCGCTGTCCCGCACATATGGGACGGCGGCGGGGGGGAGTTCAACGACTCCGCGCATCGCGGCCTCCAGGGTGCAGCGGTCCTCCTCCGATAGCGGAGCCGATGTGTGCGCGGCCTCGCACACGCGAGTGTAAAGCGCCATCCAGCGCAACATCGGCTCATCGAAGAACATGAACCGCTGGGGTCCACTAAGAAGTTTGGCGAGCGCAAGTATGTTGCGCTCGTGGAGGGCCCTGGGGGACAGGGAGGCCGCGTTTGCAGGAGTGAACAACTCCTGGAGTCGTTGACTACCCTTGAGGACGGTAGTGGGTGGCCGTCTCGGGGTCGATCCCGGGGGTGGGGGCGGGGGCATCTCTCTTGACGCGCCTCTCGCCGGGGTTGCCGAGCCTGCTGGCGTCGGGGTCGCCGGGCCTGCTGGCGTCGGGGTCGCCGGGCCTGCTGGCGTCGGGGTCACCGGGCCTGCTGGCGTCGGGGTCGCCGGGCCTGCTGGCGCCGGGGTCGCCGGGCCTGCTGGCACCGGGGTCACCGGGCTTGCTGGCGTCCGGGGGGTAGTATGATCCGCGGGGGGTGCGGGTGGCACCGCTGCGACGGAGGGGGCGGACGACGTCGTCGGCCTCACCGGAGCGGGGCGCAGGGGCGCTCCCGGGCGGGGGTCCCGGGGGGGTTCCGCGTTCGGGACATAGCGCGGGGCGGACGGGGGGCGGAGCTTGGGGTCGCGACCCTCTGCCAGTGAGCGCGAACGCCCACGGCTGCTCCTTGTCGGTTTCTCCGACGTCGGCATCACTGATTTGTTGGACGGCACTAAGTGTCTAGTCACAACATAACAGCACTATTGCACAAAAAGTGTCTCTGTCACTGATCGCGTCGCGAGGATACGCGGTACGCGGGGCGCAGGCGAGACTGCCGGGGCGCGACGTCTGGCTTCCGCACCTCTTTGGCTTGGCACCACCGTCCGGGGCTTGCCGCTGGTGGCAGACCGGGGGTGGTGTTCGGCTACTCGAGGGGAGGCCGGACGCGCTTGGGGGTGGGGTCAATCGCCGCGCGGGTTCGCGCGGGTGCGATCGTTGATGGCAATTTCGCGTGGAAACTACTGCAACTCGCTCACGACTAGGACGTCCGTGCGCACCGAACGGCAGTGGCGGTCCGGGAATGACGATAACGGCCGCCCCACCCCTTTTTATACAATATAATGTGATCACAACATCGCGGGCTGAATTTAAGATACACGGTGGTAGAAGGAGATAGCATGCTGCTGTTTCTTTCTACAGTAAAATACATATTAATATGGTCACCTTTACGTTATTTTCTTCGTCAGATTAAAACGTTTCACTTGCCACTTCTCCCCGACATCACACAAAATATTGTATATTTTGTTCTAGACTTCACACAGATGGCGGTTTTAGTTTTTGTACAGCTGCACAAAACTATTGTATCCAAAAACTACAAGAATGACAGGTGGGAAAAATACTAAGACTCATTTAAGGCACACAATATTTATTATTAAGACAAATAATATACTAACAATCAAAGGACATTTTTGTAAATTACAACAGACTTATTATACAATTTTAACCTAAAAATTTACATATTCGTTTAAAAATGTTACAATTTGGTACAAATATTTACAAGAAATTTCATTCACAACATTAAACAAAAACATACAGCTACTTATATCTACTGCACTAAACATGTCACGAAAATTGTTCCAATCACGTTGAGATCTTCAATATTTTCTCCCTTTTCGCTCTGTTTTCGGCCATGGTCATTAGGACGGTCTTAACGGGAGCAGCCTCTCCATCCGTCAAGAGTCCTGCTTCAAGAAAGTAACGCCACTTGATGCGGCATTTCAACGGAAGAGAGTCATAATTTCGTCCATATAGGAACCGTGAAGGTGAAGCTTCAGCCATGAGCTTACTGAAACTCACTACTTTTTCAATATCTTGAATCTTGTCGAATTCTGTAGTTGACTCAACTGTCGAAGGGGGCTTCTGGGTGGACACTTCTTCGCTCGGGTAACTTCTGTTTCTGCGCAACCTACGCAGTACAGGGCGCTTTTCTTGTAATTGAGTGGGTCGACTTGGAGTGGAAGTTACTTTTGAACCTCGTACGGGTCGGCGAGTCGGGATGGAGTTCTGTTTTGAAGAACTTGATTTACGGGAGGATTTTGACTCTACGAAGTCGACCAAAACTTGTGGATGTTTATCGGTCAAAAAATCAATTAACTCCTTCATAGTGGCAATATCGCAATTAATACCAGCCATAATGAAAGTATATGAAGTAATCCCAGTAGGGAATATTACGGGAATATGGAACCCTGTGGTAAGAGTAAGCTGCGGTAATGCAAAGGCGACGGAAACACGAGCGGACGTCTGCACAGTGCAACAGCGAGGGTGGGAATGACGATAACGGCCGCCCCACCCCTTTTTATACAATATAATGTGATCACAACATCGCGGGCTGAATTTAAGATACACGTGGGTAGAAGGAGATAGCATGCTGCTGTCTCTTTCTACAGTAAAATAAATATTAATATGGTCACCTTTACGTTATTTTCTTCGTCAGATTAAAACGTTTCACTTGCCACTTCTCCCCGACATCACACAAAATATTGTATATTTTGTTCTAGACTTCACACAGATGGCGGTTTTAGTTTTTGTACAGCTGCACAAAACTATTGTATCCAAAAACTACAAGAATGACAGGTGGGAAAAATACTAAGACTCATTTAAGGCACACAATATTTATTATTAAGACAAATAATATACTAACAATCAAAGGACATTTTTGTAAATTACAACAGACTTATTATACAATTTTAACCTAAAAATTTACATATTCGTTTAAAAATGTTACAATTTGGTACAAATATTTACAAGAAATTTCATTCACAACATTAAACAAAAACATACAGCTACTTATATCTACTGCACTAAACATGTCACGAAAATTGTTCCAATCACGTTGAGATCTTCAATATTTTCTCCCTTTTCGCTCTGTTTTCGGCCATGGTCATTAGGACGGTCTTAACGGGAGCAGCCTCTCCATCCGTCAAGAGTCCTGCTTCAAGAAAGTAACGCCACTTGATGCGGCATTGCAACGGAAGAGAGTCATAATTTCGTCCATATAGGAACCGTGAAGGTGAAGCTTCAGCCATGAGCTTACTGAAACTCACTACTTTTTCAATATCTTGAATCTTGTCGAATTCTGTAGTTGACTCAACTGTCGAAGGGGGCTTCTGGGTGGACACTTCTTCGCTCAGGTAACTTCTGTTTCTGCGCAACCTACGCAGTGCAGGGCGCTTTTCTTGTAATTAAGTGGGTCGACTTGGAGTGGAAGTTACTTTTGAACCTCGTACGGGTCGGCGAGTCGGGATGGAGTTCTGTTTTGAAGAACTTGATTTACGGGAGGATTTTGACTCTACGAAGTCGACCAAAACTTGTGGATGTTTATCGGTCAAAAAATCAATTAACTCCTTCATAGTGGCAATATCGCAATTAATACCAGCCATAATGAAAGTATATGAAGTAATCCCAGTAGGGAAAATTACGGGAATATGGAACTCTGTGGTAAGAGTAAGCTGCGGTAATGCAAAGGCGACGGAAACACGAGCGGACGTCTGCACAGTGCAACAGCGACTGGTTATCTTCTCCCTCGGATGAGGGGGGTTTGCTCCTTCGGGCCGGGGGCCCATGGGTGCGGGATCAATGCGGCGGCCGCTACTACGGCCGCGTCCCTGGGGGCGGGGCGTGCGCCGGGTGGAGCTCGCCCTCCTCATCTTCTTCCTCTTCTTGAGGCATCTCCGACGCCAAGGGTCGGGTGGCGACCTCTCTCGGATAGGGAAGGCCCCTATCCGGTCTCTCGTGCTGCTCAGCGATACCAGCAAGGTGTTGGTACCTCGAGGCGTCTGCTCGCTTGAACATGGTCCGCGACAAGCTGGTGATGAAGTCGTCCAGGCTCTCAACTCTCAGGTCCCTCGCGATGGTTGCGTTCCTGACGAATCTGGGGGCGTCTGTTATGGTCCTCAGGGCGAGCGCTTGCTGCGCCCTGAGGGACTTTTTACGGGTCTCAGTCAGGAACGCGAACCAGGCCGGGGCGGCGTACGTGAGGCGAGTTCGCAGATACGTCTTGTACACCCCGACCTTTATGCGGAGCGGGAGCGCAGAGGAGAGCACTGGACGAAGAATCGAGCGGGCGGCGCGCGTCGATTGCACGATGGTCTTGACGTGCGCGGCCATGTTCAGCTTCTTGTCGATGGTCACCCCGAGGTACTTGACCGTAGTCTTCCAGGGGATGGTATCGCCGAGCAGTTTCAAAGGAGATGGTGGGGTCCGTCTGGTTGTAAAAATGATCGCCTGTGTTTTCCCCACGTTGACACTAAGGCGCCATTTGTCCAGCCAGACGGGAAGGGCGTCCAGGACTGTCTGCATCTTGTGCGCAGCGTGGAAGTCCTTGAACGAGGAAGTGATGAAGGCGGCGTCATCGGCGTACAGGGCCAGGTGCGTATTCGCCGGGGTAGGTATGTCGTCCGTGTAGATGGAGTAACACGTCGGCGACAGTACGCTACCCTGCGGCACGCCGGCCCTGATTTGGTGGTCTGTCGATAAGGACTCCTCCACCCTGACGCGGAAGGTCCTGTCGGTCAGGAAGGAGTCCACTATCCGCACGAAGCGCAGTGGAATTCCCGCGGCGTCCATTTTGAAGACCAGGCCCTCGTGCCAGACCCGGTCGAAAGCTTTCTCCATGTCCAGGAGTACTGCAACGGCATGTTCCTTCTTGTTTCTGAGTACTGCGATGTGGTGCAGTACCCTGGATAGTTGGAGTGTGGTGCTATGTTCCGACCGGAATCCGAACTGCTCTGGTCTTGGGGAAAAGTAGGGGGTCAGTCTCTCCAGCAGCATTCTCTCAAACACCTTAGAGAGGCACGGCAGCAGGGTGATGGGGCGATAGCTTGCCGGCTTGGTGGAGTCTTTGTGCGCTTTCGGGATCTCGACAACGACCCCCCTTTTCCACGCACGCGGGAAGTGTCCCGTTCTCGTGATGCCGTTGAACAGGCGGGTCACTGATGCTACGGCTCTTGGTGGCAGGTGGCGGAGTGCGGCATTTGTGATCGCATCCTCTCCCGGCGCTTTGCGAGGTTTGGTCTTGAGCAGAGCTTTCCGAACCTGCCAGGGAGAGAACACGATGGGCTCCTGAGTCGGGTCTAGGGCGGAGTTCCTTAACTCCTCCACCCGTGCATGGACTGTGGCTTCATGCTCCAGGTCCGCCGAGTCCGCCGGACGGAACTGGGACTCGAGGTATTGGGCGAATATTTGGGCTCTGTCTTCGGCCCTGTACCTCAGGTTTCCGTCCTCGTGGAGGAGCGGGCGGACTGGGGTGGGGGCGTTTCGGAGGGAGCGGCAGAGGCGATGGACGTCGTTCCAGTCGCCAGAAGCATCCTCTATGCGCTGGGACCACTGAGTGGATGCGTGGTTTTCCAACTCAGTTTTAATCCTCTCGGTGAGGCGGTTGAGGATGCTCTTGGTTAATGGATCCCTGTTGGTTTGCCACCTCTTTCGGAGCCTCCTCTTCTCGGCGATCAACCTCTCGATGTGTCGGGGGATCGGCCTGAGACGGAGGCTTCCTGTGGTGGCGCTGGAGGAGTCCGCGAGGGCTGAGCTGATGGCCGAGGTCAGCTCCGCAGCCAGGCCGTCCACGTCTGCTGGCATGGTCACTGGGTGTGACGGGCATCTCGCGTTTGCCAGTTCCGTGAAGGCCTCCCAATCGATCTTTGCCCTCGGTGGTCTCGGGGTGGCCTTGATTGGGTCCTGGCTTACCACTAGGAGGACCGGTTGATGGTCTGACCCGGTGTGGTAGTCCAGGACTTCTTGTATGACGTTGCCGTCCACCGCGTTGTGTACGGCCAGGTCGATCACCGAGGGCATGCGGCTGTCGCCGTCAGGGTAGTGCGTGGGTGTGTCCGGGCCCTCGACTCGGTAGCCGTGCCTCTCTGCGTCCTCAAAAATGCGGCGTCCATCGTTGCAGCGGGAGGGGGAGTTCCACGCTTGGTGGTGAGCGTTCCAGTCGCCCGCTACAATGGTCGGCATCTGGGGGGTCTCGGAGAGGCCCAGCAGGTTGTGTACCTCGTCCAGGTCCAGCAACGGTCTCTGCGGGCGGTATACGGCGTATACACGGGTTGCCCTGTTACCCAACCAGATCTCCACCCCCAGCGCGTACAGGGTGTGCAGTACTTGGCGTTCCAGGGCTTGGTGGACTATGCCTCTCCTGATCAGTACCGCTAGACCCCGGTAGGTCACCCCGGCCGGACTTTTCTCGTCCTTCCGGTAGGTAATGAAGCCCGGGATCTTCAGAGGCTTCTCGGCGGATAGTAAGGTCTCTGACAGGAGGGCCAGGTCCACCCTCTGCTCCTTTAGGATGACTTGGAGCAGGGTCTTCTTGCCCTGGATGCCCCTGGCGTTCCAATGGAGGATGCGGAGATGTTGGGGGGGGCTTACTGTGGCTGCTGGGGTTGGAGTAGCCTGGTCACGCCGCCCAGGATCGCCGGTATCGGGTCCGAGCCCGATTGGAGGGACTGCAGCACCTCCTGCAATATCCCTATCGACATCTCGATTGTCGACAGGCGAGATGGGGGTGCCGTGGGAAGATTCTGAGTCTGGGTCTGGGTCTTCCGGCCCTGACTCTGACTCCTGCTCCGGCTCCTCTTGCGTGGAGCAGTCGCCGTTTCCGCCTGTGAGGCGGCATGGGGCGGCGCTGCTGGCTTCCCAAGACGAGGGCCCTGGGTGTCCGGGGCGTTTCGCCCCCTTCCGCGTCCTCCTCTTCTGGCGGCGGGGCGTCCCCGTTTGGTTGCGGGGTTCGCCGGGGCCATCAGAGATCGGGTCTTTGATTCGGTCTCCGCGAACGAGACGGTCGCCTGGTGCCGTGGGTTTTCTTTGAGGGCTGCTCCTGCGCGTTTTGGTCCGGGGCCGGGCTCTTGGGTTCTGGCAACCGTGCCCGCGGACTTATTGCGGAGTTCTTGTTTGAACACCCGGCATTTGGTGTAGTTGGCCGGGTGTGCTTCTCCGCAGTTTGCGCAGGTCGCAGGTTCGTCAAGGGGGCGAGGGCAGGAACTGGCGTCGTGTTCGCCACCGCATCTGACGCAGGCTTGCGGGCGGTGGCAGTTCTGGCTGCTGTGCCGGAAGTTTTGGCACCGGTGGCATTGTGCCGGGCCTTTCTTGCCCCTCCACGCTTCCACCTTGACGCCGGGCATGCACAGCAGCTCAGAGATTTCATAAATGCGAGGCGTCGTATCGGGCGATTTCTTCAATTGAGCGAAGAATATGCAGCCCGGTCTGCCTCGACGCGCATTTATATGTCGCACGAACTCGGGGTCGAAGCCCAGTTCCCTGAGTTCGTGCTCAATGTCCTCCGGGGGAGTGTCGGAGGGGAGGCCGGTGATCGCGACCTTCAAGCCGCGCTCCTCTGGGAGCGAGTAGGAGAACCAGGAGATTTTCTCCCGCTTCTCCAGGTCCGACAGGTATCTCTGTAATACTCGATACTCCTCCGCCTCCGTGGGGGTGAAGCGCACCCCCTTCCCAAAGGGGCGCGCGCTGGGAGCTCTGCCTAGGATGTCCTTCAGCGCCTTGAAGTGTTTGGCCCAATTTGGAAGGACCTCTACTACCAAGGGGGGGTACCTCCTCTCCTTTGTTCGCTGCTCGGTGGTGGCGGTAGGGGGAGGGGGGGTGGTTGCTGGGCGCTGTGTGGAGGGCTTCCCCACCATGCTAGCGTAGCTTGTAGATGGCCGCGAGTAATCGGCGCGATCGGCGTGACCGGCGTGGTCGGCGCCGGTGGTGGGTTTGGCGTCGTCGGCGCGCCTCGTGTCAGTGGCGCGGGTAGCGCGTCGCGCGTCGGCCGCACGCATGGTGTCTGCCATGCGTTGGGCGGCCAGGATGCGGTCGGCGTCATCGGCGTGGGCGGCGCGGGCGGCGTCGGCCGCTTCGCGCGCGGCTGCAGAGGCACGGGCAATTTCTGCCTCTTGGCGGGCGGCGAGTTTAGCCTCAGCAACGCGGGCGGCGTCGGCGGCGTGGGCGGCGTCGGCGTCGGCGGCGCGGGCAGCGGCGGCGGCGCGGGCAGCGGCGGCTGCAAGGGCCGTGTCCCGCTGCTGCTTGCTCGCAGCGGGGGGTTTTGGCGACGGTGATGGTGTTGGAGGGGGGGGCGAGTCCTCTACGCAGCGGTAGAAGTGCGGAGGACTCGCTTCCAGCTCCGACGTGGAGGATCGCCGGCGCTTTGCTGAGCGCTCCGGCGCGGGTACTGCCCGCGTGCTGTCTCGCACGAACGGGACGGCGGCGGGGGGGAGCTCCACTACTCCACGCATTGCGGCCTCTAGCGTGGCGCGGTCGTCCTCCGACAGAGGAGCCGATGCGTGCGCGGCCTCGCACACACGAGTGTACAGCGCCATCCAGCGCAGCATCGGCTCATCAAAGAACATTGACCTCTGAGGTCCACTCAGAAGTTTAGCGAGCGCAAGTATATTGCGCTCGTGGAGGGCCCTAGGCGATAGGGAGGCCGCGTTTGCGGGAGTAAATAACTCCTGCAGTCGCAGACTGCCCTTTAATATGGTCGTCGGCGGTCTCCTTGGCGTCGACCCCGGGGGTGGGGGCGGGGGCATCTCGCCCGGGGCGGCTCGCGAGGTCGTCGGGCCTGCTGGCGCCGGGGTTGCCGGGCCTGCTGGCGCCGGGGTCGCCGGGCCTGCTGGCGTCGGGGTCGCCGGGCCTGCTGGCGTAGGGGTCGCCGGGCCTGTTGGCACCGGTGTCACCGGGCTTGCTGGCACCGGGGTCGCCGGACTTGCTGGCGTCCGGGGGGTAGTACGGTCCGCGGGGGGCGCGGGTGGCACCGCTGCGACGGAGGGGGCGGACGACGTCGTCGGCCTCACCGGAGCGGGGCGCAGGGGCGCTCCCGGACGGGGGTCCCGGGGGGGTTCCGCGTTCGGTACGTAGCGCGGGGCGGACGGGGGGCGGAGCTTGGGGTCGCGACCCTCTGCCAGTGAGCGAGAACGCCCACGGCTGCTCCTTTCCGATTTCTCGGACGTCGGCATCACGGGTTTGTTGGACGGCACCAAGTGTCTAGTCACAACATATCACCACTAATGCACAAAAAAGTGTCTCTGTCACGGGATCGCGTCGCGAATATACGCGGTACGCGGGGCGCAGGCGAGACTGCCGGGGCGCGACGTCTGGCTTCCGCACCTCTTTGGCTTGGCACCACCGTCCGGGGCTTGCCGCTGGTGGCAGACCGGGGGTGGTGTTTGGCTACTCGAGGGGAGGCCGGACGCGCTTGAGGGTGGAGTCAATCGCCGCGCGGGTTCGCGCGGGTGCGATCGTTGCGGGCAGTTTCGCGGGGAAACTGCGGCAACTCGCTCACGAAAAGGACGTCCGTGCGCACCGAACGGCAGTGGCGGTCCGGGAATGACGATAACGGCCGCCCCACCCCTTTTTATACAATATAATGTGATCACAACATCGCGGGCTGAATTTAAGATACACGGTGGTAGAAGGAGATAGCATGCTGCTGTCTCTTTCTACAGTAAAATACATATTAATATGGTCACCTTTACGTTATTTTCTTCATCAGATTGCCACTTCTCCCCGACATCACACAAAATATTGTATATTTTGTTCTAGACTTCACACAGATGGCGGTTTTAGTTTTTGTACAGCTGCACAAAACTATTGTATCCAAAAACTACAAGAATGACAGGTGGGAAAAATACTAAGACTCATTTAAGGCACACAATATTTATTATTAAGACAAATAATATACTAACAATCAAAGGACATTTTTGTAAATTACAACAGACTTATTATACAATTTTAACCTAAAAATTTACATATTCGTTTAAAAATGTTACAATTTGGTACAAATATTTACAAGAAATTTCATTCACAACATTAAACAAAAACATACAGCTACTTATATCTACTGCACTAAACATGTCACGAAAATTGTTCCAATCACGTTGAGATCTTCAATATTTTCTCCCTTTTCGCTCTGTTTTCGGCCATGGTCATTAGGACGGTCTTAACGGGAGCAGCCTCTCCATCCGTCAAGAGTCCTGCTTCAAGAAAGTAACGCCACTTGATGCGGCATTTCAACGGAAGAGAGTCATAATTTCGTCCATATAGGAACCGTGAAGGTGAAGCTTCAGCCATGAGCTTACTGAAACTCACTACTTTTTCAATATCTTGAATCTTGTCGAATTCTGTAGTTGACTCAACTGTCGAAGGGGGCTTCTGGGTGGACACTTCTTCGCTCAGGTAACTTCTGTTTCTGCGCAACCTACGCAGTACAGGGCGCTTTTCTTGTAATTGAGTGGGTCGACTTGGAGTGGAAGTTACTTTTGAACCTACCTCGTACGGGTCGGCGAGTCGGGATGGAGTTCTGTTTTGAAGAACTTGATTTACGGGAGGATTTTGACTCTACGAAGTCGACCAAAACTTGTGGATGTTTATCGGTCAAAAAATCAATTAACTCCTTCATAGTGGCAATATCGCAATTAATACCAGCCATAATGAAAGTATATGAAGTAATCCCAGTAGGGAAAATTACGGGAATATGGAACCCTGTGGTAAGAGTAAGCTGCGGTAATGCAAAGGCGACGGAAACACGAGCGGACGTCTGCACAGTGCAACAGCGAGGGTGGGAATGACGATAACGGCCGCCCCACCCCTTTTTATACAATATAATGTGATCACAACATCGCGGGCTGAATTTAAGATACACGGTGGTAGAAGGAGATAGCATGCTGCTGTCTCTTTCTACAGTAAAATACATATTAATATGGTCACCTTTACGTTATTTTCTTCGTCAGATTGCCACTTCTCCCCGACATCACACAAAATATTGTATATTTTGTTCTAGACTTCACACAGATGGCGGTTTTAGTTTTTGTACAGCTGCACAAAACTATTGTATCCAAAAACTACAAGAATGACAGGTGGGAAAAATACTAAGACTCATTTAAGGCACACAATATTTATTATTAAGACAAATAATATACTAACAATCAAAGGACATTTTTGTAAATTACAACAGACTTATTATACAATTTTAACCTAAAAATTTACATATTCGTTTAAAAATGTTACAATTTGGTACAAATATTTACAAGAAATTTCATTCACAACATTAAACAAAAACATACAGCTACTTATATCTACTGCACTAAACATGTCACGAAAATTGTTCCAATCACGTTGAGATCTTCAATATTTTCTCCCTTTTCGCTCTGTTTTCGGCCATGGTCATTAGGACGGTCTTAACGGGAGCAGCCTCTCCATCCGTCAAGAGTCCTGCTTCAAGAAAGTAACGCCACTTGATGCGGCATTTCAACGGAAGAGAGTCATAATTTCGTCCATATAGGAACCGTGAAGGTGAAGCTTCAGCCATGAGCTTACTGAAACTCACTACTTTTTCAATATCTTGAATCTTGTCGAATTCTGTAGTTGACTCAACTGTCGAAGGGGGCTTCTGGGTGGACACTTCTTCGCTCAGGTAACTTCTGTTTCTGCGCAACCTACGCAGTACAGGGCGCTTTTCTTGTAATTGAGTGGGTCGACTTGGAGTGGAAGTTACTTTTGAACCTACCTCGTACGGGTCGGCGAGTCGGGATGGAGTTCTGTTTTGAAGAACTTGATTTACGGGAGGATTTTGACTCTACGAAGTCGACCAAAACTTGTGGATGTTTATCGGTCAAAAAATCAATTAACTCCTTCATAGTGGCAATATCGCAATTAATACCAGCCATAATGAAAGTATATGAAGTAATCCCAGTAGGGAAAATTACGGGAATATGGAACCCTGTGGTAAGAGTAAGCTGCGGTAATGCAAAGGCGACGGAAACACGAGCGGACGTCTGCACAGTGCAACAGCGAGGGTGGGAATGACGATAACGGCCGCCCCACCCCTTTTTATACAATATAATGTGATCACAACATCGCGGGCTGAATTTAAGATACACGGTGGTAGAAGGAGATAGCATGCTGCTGTCTCTTTCTACAGTAAAATACATATTAATATGGTCACCTTTACGTTATTTTCTTCGTCAGATTGCCACTTCTCCCCGACATCACACAAAATATTGTATATTTTGTTCTAGACTTCACACAGATGGCGGTTTTAGTTTTTGTACAGCTGCACAAAACTATTGTATCCAAAAACTACAAGAATGACAGGTGGGAAAAATACTAAGACTCATTTAAGGCACACAATATTTATTATTAAGACAAATAATATACTAACAATCAAAGGACATTTTTGTAAATTACAACAGACTTATTATACAATTTTAACCTAAAAATTTACATATTCGTTTAAAAATGTTACAATTTGGTACAAAAATATTTACAAGAAATTTCATTCACAACATTAAACAAAAACATACAGCTACTTATATCTACTGCACTAAACATGTCACGAAAATTGTTCCAATCACGTTGAGATCTTCAATATTTTCTCCCTTTTCGCTCTGTTTTCGGCCATGGTCATTAGGACGGTCTTAACGGGAGCAGCCTCTCCATCCGTCAAGAGTCCTGCTTCAAGAAAGTAACGCCACTTGATGCGGCATTTCAACGGAAGAGAGTCATAATTTCGTCCATATAGGAACCGTGAAGGTGAAGCTTCAGCCATGAGCTTACTGAAACTCACTACTTTTTCAATATCTTGAATCTTGTCGAATTCTGTAGTTGACTCAACTGTCGAAGGGGGCTTCTGGGTGGACACTTCTTCGCTCAGGTAACTTCTGTTTCTGCGCAACCTACGCAGTACAGGGCGCTTTTCTTGTAATTGAGTGGGTCGACTTGGAGTGGAAGTTACTTTTGAACCTACCTCGTACGGGTCGGCGAGTCGGGATGGAGTTCTGTTTTGAAGAACTTGATTTACGGGAGGATTTTGACTCTACGAAGTCGACCAAAACTTGTGGATGTTTATCGGTCAAAAAATCAATTAACTCCTTCATAGTGGCAATATCGCAATTAATACCAGCCATAATGAAAGTATATGAAGTAATCCCAGTAGGGAAAATTACGGGAATATGGAACCCTGTGGTAAGAGTAAGCTGCGGTAATGCAAAGGCGACGGAAACACGAGCGGACGTCTGCACAGTGCAACAGCGAGGGTGGGAATGACGATAACGGCCGCCCCACCCCTTTTTATACAATATAATGTGATCACAACATCGCGGGCTGAATTTAAGATACACGGTGGTAGAAGGAGATAGCATGCTGCTGTCTCTTTCTACAGTAAAATACATATTAATATGGTCACCTTTACGTTATTTTCTTCGTCAGATTGCCACTTCTCCCCGACATCACACAAAATATTGTATATTTTGTTCTAGACTTCACACAGATGGCGGTTTTAGTTTTTGTACAGCTGCACAAAACTATTGTATCCAAAAACTACAAGAATGACAGGTGGGAAAAATACTAAGACTCATTTAAGGCACACAATATTTATTATTAAGACAAATAATATACTAACAATCAAAGGACATTTTTGTAAATTACAACAGACTTATTATACAATTTTAACCTAAAAATTTACATATTCGTTTAAAAATGTTACAATTTGGTACAAAAATATTTACAAGAAATTTCATTCACAACATTAAACAAAAACATACAGCTACTTATATCTACTGCACTAAACATGTCACGAAAATTGTTCCAATCACGTTGAGATCTTCAATATTTTCTCCCTTTTCGCTCTGTTTTCGGCCATGGTCATTAGGACGGTCTTAACGGGAGCAGCCTCTCCATCCGTCAAGAGTCCTGCTTCAAGAAAGTAACGCCACTTGACGCGGAATTTCAACGGAAGAGAGTCATAATTTCGTCCATATAGGAACCGTGAAGGTGAAGCTTCAGCCATGAGCTTACTGAAACTCACTACTTTTTCAATATCTTGAATCTTGTCGAATTCTGTAGTTGACTCAACTGTCGAAGGGGGCTTCTGGGTGGACACTTCTTCGCTCAGGTAACTTCTGTTTCTGCGCAACCTACGCAGTACAGGGCGCTTTTCTTGTAATTGAGTGGGTCGACTTGGAGTGGAAGTTACTTTTGAACCTACCTCGTACGGGTCGGCGAGTCGGGATGGAGTTCTGTTTTGAAGAACTTGATTTACGGGAGGATTTTGACTCTACGAAGTCGACCAAAACTTGTGGATGTTTATCGGTCAAAAAATCAATTAACTCCTTCATAGTGGCAATATCGCAATTAATACCAGCCATAATGAAAGTATATGAAGTAATCCCAGTAGGGAAAATTACGGGAATATGGAACCCTGTGGTAAGAGTAAGCTGCGGTAATGCAAAGGCGACGGAAACACGAGCGGACGTCTGCACAGTGCAACAGCGAGGGTGGGAATGACGATAACGGCCAACCTAAAAATTTACATATTCGTTTAAAAATGTTACAATTTGGTACAAAAATATTTACAAGAAATTTCATTCACAACATTAAACAAAAACATACAGCTACTTATATCTACTGCACTAAACATGTCACGAAAATTGTTCCAATCACGTTGAGATCTTCAATATTTTCTCCCTTTTCGCTCTGTTTTCGGCCATGGTCATTAGGACGGTCTTAACGGGAGCAGCCTCTCCATCCGTCAAGAGTCCTGCTTCAAGAAAGTAACGCCACTTGACGCGGAATTTCAACGGAAGAGAGTCATAATTTCGTCCATATAGGAACCGTGAAGGTGAAGCTTCAGCCATGAGCTTACTGAAACTCACTACTTTTTCAATATCTTGAATCTTGTCGAATTCTGTAGTTGACTCAACTGTCGAAGGGGGCTTCTGGGTGGACACTTCTTCGCTCAGGTAACTTCTGTTTCTGCGCAACCTACGCAGTACAGGGCGCTTTTCTTGTAATTGAGTGGGTCGACTTGGAGTGGAAGTTACTTTTGAACCTCGTACGGGTCGGCGAGTCGGGATGGAGTTCTGTTTTGAAGAACTTGATTTACGGGAGGATTTTGACTCTACGAAGTCGACCAAAACTTGTGGATGTTTATCGGTCAAAAAATCAATTAACTCCTTCATAGTGGCAATATCGCAATTAATACCAGCCATAATGAAAGTATATGAAGTAATCCCAGTAGGGAAAATTACGGGAATATGGAACCCTGTGGTAAGAGTAAGCTGCGGTAATGCAAAGGCGACGGAAACACGAGCGGACGTCTGCACAGTGCAACAGCGAGGGTGGGAATGACGATAACGGCCGCCCCACCCCTTTTTATACAATATAATGTGATCACAACATCGCGGGCTGAATTTAAGATACACGGTGGTAGAAGGAGATAGCATGCTGCTGTCTCTTTCTACAGTAAAATACATATTAATATGGTCACCTTTACGTTATTTTCTTCGTCAGATTGCCACTTCTCCCCGACATCACACAAAATATTGTATATTTTGTTCTAGACTTCACACAGATGGCGGTTTTAGTTTTTGTACAGCTGCACAAAACTATTGTATCCAAAAACTACAAGAATGACAGGTGGGAAAAATACTAAGACTCATTTAAGGCACACAATATTTATTATTAAGACAAATAATATACTAACAATCAAAGGACATTTTTGTAAATTACAACAGACTTATTATACAATTTTAACCTAAAAATTTACATATTCGTTTAAAAATGTTACAATTTGGTACAAATATTTACAAGAAATTTCATTCACAACATTAAACAAAAACATACAGCTACTTATATCTACTGCACTAAACATGTCACGAAAATTGTTCCAATCACGTTGAGATCTTCAATATTTTCTCCCTTTTCGCTCTGTTTTCGGCCATGGTCATTAGGACGGTCTTAACGGGAGCAGCCTCTCCATCCGTCAAGAGTCCTGCTTCAAGAAAGTAACGCCACTTGATGCGGCATTTCAACGGAAGAGAGTCATAATTTCGTCCATATAGGAACCGTGAAGGTGAAGCTTCAGCCATGAGCTTACTGAAACTCACTACTTTTTCAATATCTTGAATCTTGTCGAATTCTGTAGTTGACTCAACTGTCGAAGGGGGCTTCTGGGTGGACACTTCTTCGCTCAGGTAACTTCTGTTTCTGCGCAACCTACGCAGTACAGGGCGCTTTTCTTGTAATTGAGTGGGTCGACTTGGAGTGGAAGTTACTTTTGAACCTACCTCGTACGGGTCGGCGAGTCGGGATGGAGTTCTGTTTTGAAGAACTTGATTTACGGGAGGATTTTGACTCTACGAAGTCGACCAAAACTTGTGGATGTTTATCGGTCAAAAAATCAATTAACTCCTTCATAGTGGCAATATCGCAATTAATACCAGCCATAATGAAAGTATATGAAGTAATCCCAGTAGGGAAAATTACGGGAATATGGAACCCTGTGGTAAGAGTAAGCTGCGGTAATGCAAAGGCGACGGAAACACGAGCGGACGTCTGCACAGTGCAACAGCGAGGGTGGGAATGACGATAACGGCCGCCCCACCCCTTTTTATACAATATAATGTGATCACAACATCGCGGGCTGAATTTAAGATACACGGTGGTAGAAGGAGATAGCATGCTGCTGTCTCTTTCTACAGTAAAATACATATTAATATGGTCACCTTTACGTTATTTTCTTCGTCAGATTGCCACTTCTCCCCGACATCACACAAAATATTGTATATTTTGTTCTAGACTTCACACAGATGGCGGTTTTAGTTTTTGTACAGCTGCACAAAACTATTGTATCCAAAAACTACAAGAATGACAGGTGGGAAAAATACTAAGACTCATTTAAGGCACACAATATTTATTATTAAGACAAATAATATACTAACAATCAAAGGACATTTTTGTAAATTACAACAGACTTATTATACAATTTTAACCTAAAAATTTACATATTCGTTTAAAAATGTTACAATTTGGTACAAAAATATTTACAAGAAATTTCATTCACAACATTAAACAAAAACATACAGCTACTTATATCTACTGCACTAAACATGTCACGAAAATTGTTCCAATCACGTTGAGATCTTCAATATTTTCTCCCTTTTCGCTCTGTTTTCGGCCATGGTCATTAGGACGGTCTTAACGGGAGCAGCCTCTCCATCCGTCAAGAGTCCTGCTTCAAGAAAGTAACGCCACTTGATGCGGCATTTCAACGGAAGAGAGTCATAATTTCGTCCATATAGGAACCGTGAAGGTGAAGCTTCAGCCATGAGCTTACTGAAACTCACTACTTTTTCAATATCTTGAATCTTGTCGAATTCTGTAGTTGACTCAACTGTCGAAGGGGGCTTCTGGGTGGACACTTCTTCGCTCAGGTAACTTCTGTTTCTGCGCAACCTACGCAGTACAGGGCGCTTTTCTTGTAATTGAGTGGGTCGACTTGGAGTGGAAGTTACTTTTGAACCTACCTCGTACGGGTCGGCGAGTCGGGATGGAGTTCTGTTTTGAAGAACTTGATTTACGGGAGGATTTTGACTCTACGAAGTCGACCAAAACTTGTGGATGTTTATCGGTCAAAAAATCAATTAACTCCTTCATAGTGGCAATATCGCAATTAATACCAGCCATAATGAAAGTATATGAAGTAATCCCAGTAGGGAAAATTACGGGAATATGGAACCCTGTGGTAAGAGTAAGCTGCGGTAATGCAAAGGCGACGGAAACACGAGCGGACGTCTGCACAGTGCAACAGCGAGGGTGGGAATGACGATAACGGCCGCCCCACCCCTTTTTATACAATATAATGTGATCACAACATCGCGGGCTGAATTTAAGATACACGGTGGTAGAAGGAGATAGCATGCTGCTGTCTCTTTCTACAGTAAAATACATATTAATATGGTCACCTTTACGTTATTTTCTTCGTCAGATTGCCACTTCTCCCCGACATCACACAAAATATTGTATATTTTGTTCTAGACTTCACACAGATGGCGGTTTTAGTTTTTGTACAGCTGCACAAAACTATTGTATCCAAAAACTACAAGAATGACAGGTGGGAAAAATACTAAGACTCATTTAAGGCACACAATATTTATTATTAAGACAAATAATATACTAACAATCAAAGGACATTTTTGTAAATTACAACAGACTTATTATACAATTTTAACCTAAAAATTTACATATTCGTTTAAAAATGTTACAATTTGGTACAAAAATATTTACAAGAAATTTCATTCACAACATTAAACAAAAACATACAGCTACTTATATCTACTGCACTAAACATGTCACGAAAATTGTTCCAATCACGTTGAGATCTTCAATATTTTCTCCCTTTTCGCTCTGTTTTCGGCCATGGTCATTAGGACGGTCTTAACGGGAGCAGCCTCTCCATCCGTCAAGAGTCCTGCTTCAAGAAAGTAACGCCACTTGACGCGGAATTTCAACGGAAGAGAGTCATAATTTCGTCCATATAGGAACCGTGAAGGTGAAGCTTCAGCCATGAGCTTACTGAAACTCACTACTTTTTCAATATCTTGAATCTTGTCGAATTCTGTAGTTGACTCAACTGTCGAAGGGGGCTTCTGGGTGGACACTTCTTCGCTCAGGTAACTTCTGTTTCTGCGCAACCTACGCAGTACAGGGCGCTTTTCTTGTAATTGAGTGGGTCGACTTGGAGTGGAAGTTACTTTTGAACCTCGTACGGGTCGGCGAGTCGGGATGGAGTTCTGTTTTGAAGAACTTGATTTACGGGAGGATTTTGACTCTACGAAGTCGACCAAAACTTGTGGATGTTTATCGGTCAAAAAATCAATTAACTCCTTCATAGTGGCAATATCGCAATTAATACCAGCCATAATGAAAGTATATGAAGTAATCCCAGTAGGGAAAATTACGGGAATATGGAACCCTGTGGTAAGAGTAAGCTGCGGTAATGCAAAGGCGACGGAAACACGAGCGGACGTCTGCACAGTGCAACAGCGAGGGTGGGAATGACGATAACGGCCAACCTAAAAATTTACATATTCGTTTAAAAATGTTACAATTTGGTACAAAAATATTTACAAGAAATTTCATTCACAACATTAAACAAAAACATACAGCTACTTATATCTACTGCACTAAACATGTCACGAAAATTGTTCCAATCACGTTGAGATCTTCAATATTTTCTCCCTTTTCGCTCTGTTTTCGGCCATGGTCATTAGGACGGTCTTAACGGGAGCAGCCTCTCCATCCGTCAAGAGTCCTGCTTCAAGAAAGTAACGCCACTTGACGCGGAATTTCAACGGAAGAGAGTCATAATTTCGTCCATATAGGAACCGTGAAGGTGAAGCTTCAGCCATGAGCTTACTGAAACTCACTACTTTTTCAATATCTTGAATCTTGTCGAATTCTGTAGTTGACTCAACTGTCGAAGGGGGCTTCTGGGTGGACACTTCTTCGCTCAGGTAACTTCTGTTTCTGCGCAACCTACGCAGTACAGGGCGCTTTTCTTGTAATTGAGTGGGTCGACTTGGAGTGGAAGTTACTTTTGAACCTCGTACGGGTCGGCGAGTCGGGATGGAGTTCTGTTTTGAAGAACTTGATTTACGGGAGGATTTTGACTCTACGAAGTCGACCAAAACTTGTGGATGTTTATCGGTCAAAAAATCAATTAACTCCTTCATAGTGGCAATATCGCAATTAATACCAGCCATAATGAAAGTATATGAAGTAATCCCAGTAGGGAAAATTACGGGAATATGGAACCCTGTGGTAAGAGTAAGCTGCGGTAATGCAAAGGCGACGGAAACACGAGCGGACGTCTGCACAGTGCAACAGCGAGGGTGGGAATGACGATAACGGCCGCCCCACCCCTTTTTATACAATATAATGTGATCACAACATCGCGGGCTGAATTTAAGATACACGGTGGTAGAAGGAGATAGCATGCTGCTGTCTCTTTCTACAGTAAAATACATATTAATATGGTCACCTTTACGTTATTTTCTTCGTCAGATTGCCACTTCTCCCCGACATCACACAAAATATTGTATATTTTGTTCTAGACTTCACACAGATGGCGGTTTTAGTTTTTGTACAGCTGCACAAAACTATTGTATCCAAAAACTACAAGAATGACAGGTGGGAAAAATACTAAGACTCATTTAAGGCACACAATATTTATTATTAAGACAAATAATATACTAACAATCAAAGGACATTTTTGTAAATTACAACAGACTTATTATACAATTTTAACCTAAAAATTTACATATTCGTTTAAAAATGTTACAATTTGGTACAAAAATATTTACAAGAAATTTCATTCACAACATTAAACAAAAACATACAGCTACTTATATCTACTGCACTAAACATGTCACGAAAATTGTTCCAATCACGTTGAGATCTTCAATATTTTCTCCCTTTTCGCTCTGTTTTCGGCCATGGTCATTAGGACGGTCTTAACGGGAGCAGCCTCTCCATCCGTCAAGAGTCCTGCTTCAAGAAAGTAACGCCACTTGACGCGGAATTTCAACGGAAGAGAGTCATAATTTCGTCCATATAGGAACCGTGAAGGTGAAGCTTCAGCCATGAGCTTACTGAAACTCACTACTTTTTCAATATCTTGAATCTTGTCGAATTCTGTAGTTGACTCAACTGTCGAAGGGGGCTTCTGGGTGGACACTTCTTCGCTCAGGTAACTTCTGTTTCTGCGCAACCTACGCAGTACAGGGCGCTTTTCTTGTAATTGAGTGGGTCGACTTGGAGTGGAAGTTACTTTTGAACCTCGTACGGGTCGGCGAGTCGGGATGGAGTTCTGTTTTGAAGAACTTGATTTACGGGAGGATTTTGACTCTACGAAGTCGACCAAAACTTGTGGATGTTTATCGGTCAAAAAATCAATTAACTCCTTCATAGTAGCAATATCGCAATTAATACCAGCCATAATGAAAGTATATGAAGTAATCCCAGTAGGGAAAATTACGGGAATATGGAACCCTGTGGTAAGAGTAAGCTGCGGTAATGCAAAGGCGACGGAAACACGAGCGGACGTCTGCACAGTGCAACAGCGAGGGTGGGAATGACGATAACGGCCGCCCCACCCCTTTTTATACAATATAATGTGATCACAACATCGGGCTGAATTTAAGATACACGGTGGTAGAAGGAGATAGCATGCTGCTGTCTCTTTCTACAGTAAAATACATATTAATATGGTCACCTTTACGTTATTTTCTTCGTCAGATTAAAACGTTTCACTTGTCACTTCTCCCCGACATCACACAAAATATTGTATATTTTGTTCTAGACTTCACACAGATGGCGGTTTTAGTTTTTGTACAGCTGCACAAAACTATTGTATCCAAAAACTACAAGAATGACAGGTGGGAAAAATACTAAGACTCATTTAAGGCACACAATATTTATTATTAAGACAAATAATATACTAACAATCAAAGGACATTTTTGTAAATTACAACAGACTTATTATACAATTTTAACCTAAAAATTTACATATTCGTTTAAAAATGTTACAATTTGGTACAAATATTTACAAGAAATTTCATTCACAACATTAAACAAAAACATACAGCTACTTATATCTACTGCACTAAACATGTCACGAAAATTGTTCCAATCACGTTGAGATCTTCAATATTTTCTCCCTTTTCGCTCTGTTTTCGGCCATGGTCATTAGGACGGTCTTAACGGGAGCAGCCTCTCCATCCGTCAAGAGTCCTGCTTCAAGAAAGTAACGCCACTTGATGCGGCATTTCAACGGAAGAGAGTCATAATTTCGTCCATATAGGAACCGTGAAGGTGAAGCTTCAGCCATGAGCTTACTGAAACTCACTACTTTTTCAATATCTTGAATCTTGTCGAATTCTGTAGTTGACTCAACTGTCGAAGGGGGCTTCTGGGTGGACACTTCTTCGCTCAGGTAACTTCTGTTTCTGCGCAACCTACGCAGTACAGGGCGCTTTTCTTGTAATTGAGTGGGTCGACTTGGAGTGGAAGTTACTTTTGAACCTCGTACGGGTCGGCGAGTCGGGATGGAGTTCTGTTTTGAAGAACTTGATTTACGGGAGGATTTTGACTCTACGAAGTCGACCAAAACTTGTGGATGTTTATCGGTCAAAAAATCAATTAACTCCTTCATAGTGGCAATATCGCAATTAATACCAGCCATAATGAAAGTATATGAAGTAATCCCAGTAGGGAAAATTACGGGAATATGGAACCCTGTGGTAAGAGTAAGCTGCGGTAATGCAAAGGCGACGGAAACACGAGCGGACGTCTGCACAGTGCAACAGCGAGGGTGGGAATGACGATCGTCGGGTTATCTTCTCCCTCGGATGAGGGGGGTTTGCTCCTTCGGGCCGGGGGCCCATGGGTGCGGGATCAATGCGGCGGCCGCTACTACGGCCGCGTCCCTGGGGGCGGGGCGTGCGCCGGGTGGAGCTCGCCCTCCTCATCTTCTTCCTCTTCTTGAGGCATCTCCGACGCCAAGGGTCGGGTGGCGACCTCTCTCGGATAGGGAAGGCCCCTATCCGGTCTCTCGTGCTGCTCAGCGATACCAGCAAGGTGTTGGTACCTAGAGGCGTCTGCTCGCTTGAACATGGTCCGCGACAAGCTGGTGATGAAGTCGTCCAGGCTCTCAACTCTCAGGTCCCTCGCGATGGTTGCGTTCCTGACGAATCTGGGGGCGTCTGTTATGGTCCTCAGGGCGAGCGCTTGCTGCGCCCTGAGGGACTTTTTACGGGTCTCAGTCAGGAACGCGAACCAGGCCGGGGCGGCGTACGTGAGGCGAGTTCGCAGATACGTCTTGTACACCCCGACCTTTATGCGGAGCGGGAGCGCAGAGGAGAGCACTGGACGAAGAATCGAGCGGGCGGCGCGCGTCGATTGCACGATGGTCTTGACGTGCGCGGCCATGTTCAGCTTCTTGTCGATGGTCACCCCGAGGTACTTGACCGTAGTCTTCCAGGGGATGGTATCGCCGAGCAGTTTCAAAGGAGATGGTGGGGTCCGTCTGGTTGTAAAAATGATCGCCTGTGTTTTCCCCACGTTGACACTAAGGCGCCATTTGTCCAGCCAGACGGGAAGGGCGTCCAGGACTGTCTGCATCTTGTGCGCAGCGTGGAAGTCCTTGAACGAGGAAGTGATGAAGGCGGCGTCATCGGCGTACAGGGCCAGGTGCGTATTCGCCGGGGTAGGTATGTCGTCCGTGTAGATGGAGTAACACGTCGGCGACAGTACGCTACCCTGCGGCACGCCGGCCCTGATTTGGTGGTCTGTCGATAAGGACTCCTCCACCCTGACGCGGAAGGTCCTGTCGGTCAGGAAGGAGTCCACTATCCGCACGAAGCGCAGTGGAATTCCCGCGGCGTCCATTTTGAAGACCAGGCCCTCGTGCCAGACCCGGTCGAAAGCTTTCTCCATGTCCAGGAGTACTGCAACGGCATGTTCCTTCTTGTTTCTGAGTACTGCGATGTGGTGCAGTACCCTGGATAGTTGGAGTGTGGTGCTATGTTCCGACCGGAATCCGAACTGCTCTGGTCTTGGGGAAAAGTAGGGGGTCAGTCTCTCCAGCAGCATTCTCTCAAACACCTTAGAGAGGCACGGCAGCAGGGTGATGGGGCGATAGCTTGCCGGCTTGGTGGAGTCTTTGTGCGCTTTCGGGATCTCGACAACGACCCCCCTTTTCCACGCACGCGGGAAGTGTCCCGTTCTCGTGATGCCGTTGAACAGGCGGGTCACTGATGCTACGGCTCTTGGTGGCAGGTGGCGGAGTGCGGCATTTGTGATCGCATCCTCTCCCGGCGCTTTGCGAGGTTTGGTCTTGAGCAGAGCTTTCCGAACCTGCCAGGGAGAGAACACGATGGGCTCCTGAGTCGGGTCTAGGGCGGAGTTCCTTAACTCCTCCACCCGTGCATGGACTGTGGCTTCATGCTCCAGGTCCGCCGAGTCCGCCGGACGGAACTGGGACTCGAGGTATTGGGCGAATATTTGGGCTCTGTCTTCGGCCCTGTACCTCAGGTTTCCGTCCTCGTGGAGGAGCGGGCGGACTGGGGTGGGGGCGTTTCGGAGGGAGCGGCAGAGGCGATGGACGTCGTTCCAGTCGCCAGAAGCATCCTCTATGCGCTGGGACCACTGAGTGGATGCGTGGTTTTCCAACTCAGTTTTAATCCTCTCGGTGAGGCGGTTGAGGATGCTCTTGGTTAATGGATCCCTGTTGGTTTGCCACCTCTTTCGGAGCCTCCTCTTCTCGGCGATCAACCTCTCGATGTGTCGGGGGATCGGCCTGAGACGGAGGCTTCCTGTGGTGGCGCTGGAGGAGTCCGCGAGGGCTGAGCTGATGGCCGAGGTCAGCTCCGCAGCCAGGCCGTCCACGTCTGCTGGCATGGTCACTGGGTGTGACGGGCATCTCGCGTTTGCCAGTTCCGTGAAGGCCTCCCAATCGATCTTTGCCCTCGGTGGTCTCGGGGTGGCCTTGATTGGGTCCTGGCTTACCACTAGGAGGACCGGTTGATGGTCTGACCCGGTGTGGTAGTCCAGGACTTCTTGTATGACGTTGCCGTCCACCGCGTTGTGTACGGCCAGGTCGATCACCGAGGGCATGCGGCTGTCGCCGTCAGGGTAGTGCGTGGGTGTGTCCGGGCCCTCGACTCGGTAGCCGTGCCTCTCTGCGTCCTCAAAAATGCGGCGTCCATCGTTGCAGCGGGAGGGGGAGTTCCACGCTTGGTGGTGAGCGTTCCAGTCGCCCGCTACAATGGTCGGCATCTGGGGGGTCTCGGAGAGGCCCAGCAGGTTGTGTACCTCGTCCAGGTCCAGCAACGGTCTCTGCGGGCGGTATACGGCGTATACACGGGTTGCCCTGTTACCCAACCAGATCTCCACCCCCAGCGCGTACAGGGTGTGCAGTACTTGGCGTTCCAGGGCTTGGTGGACTATGCCTCTCCTGATCAGTACCGCTAGACCCCGGTAGGTCACCCCGGCCGGACTTTTCTCGTCCTTCCGGTAGGTAATGAAGCCCGGGATCTTCAGAGGCTTCTCGGCGGATAGTAAGGTCTCTGACAGGAGGGCCAGGTCCACCCTCTGCTCCTTTAGGATGACTTGGAGCAGGGTCTTCTTGCCCTGGATGCCCCTGGCGTTCCAATGGAGGATGCGGAGATGTTGGGGGGGGCTTACTGTGGCTGCTGGGGTTGGAGTAGCCTGGTCACGCCGCCCAGGATCGCCGGTATCGGGTCCGAGCCCGATTGGAGGGACTGCAGCACCTCCTGCAATATCCCTATCGACATCTCGATTGTCGACAGGCGAGATGGGGGTGCCGTGGGAAGATTCTGAGTCTGGGTCTGGGTCTTCCGGCCCTGACTCTGACTCCTGCTCCGGCTCCTCTTGCGTGGAGCAGTCGCCGTTTCCGCCTGTGAGGCGGCATGGGGCGGCGCTGCTGGCTTCCCAAGACGAGGGCCCTGGGTGTCCGGGGCGTTTCGCCCCCTTCCGCGTCCTCCTCTTCTGGCGGCGGGGCGTCCCCGTTTGGTTGCGGGGTTCGCCGGGGCCATCAGAGATCGGGTCTTTGATTCGGTCTCCGCGAACGAGACGGTCGCCTGGTGCCGTGGGTTTTCTTTGAGGGCTGCTCCTGCGCGTTTTGGTCCGGGGCCGGGCTCTTGGGTTCTGGCAACCGTGCCCGCGGACTTATTGCGGAGTTCTTGTTTGAACACCCGGCATTTGGTGTAGTTGGCCGGGTGTGCTTCTCCGCAGTTTGCGCAGGTCGCAGGTTCGTCAAGGGGGCGAGGGCAGGAACTGGCGTCGTGTTCGCCACCGCATCTGACGCAGGCTTGCGGGCGGTGGCAGTTCTGGCTGCTGTGCCGGAAGTTTTGGCACCGGTGGCATTGTGCCGGGCCTTTCTTGCCCCTCCACGCTTCCACCTTGACGCCGGGCATGCACAGCAGCTCAGAGATTTCATAAATGCGAGGCGTCGTATCGGGCGATTTCTTCAATTGAGCGAAGAATATGCAGCCCGGTCTGCCTCGACGCGCATTTATATGTCGCACGAACTCGGGGTCGAAGCCCAGTTCCCTGAGTTCGTGCTCAATGTCCTCCGGGGGAGTGTCGGAGGGGAGGCCGGTGATCGCGACCTTCAAGCCGCGCTCCTCTGGGAGCGAGTAGGAGAACCAGGAGATTTTCTCCCGCTTCTCCAGGTCCGACAGGTATCTCTGTAATACTCGATACTCCTCCGCCTCCGTGGGGGTGAAGCGCACCCCCTTCCCAAAGGGGCGCGCGCTGGGAGCTCTGCCTAGGATGTCCTTCAGCGCCTTGAAGTGTTTGGCCCAATTTGGAAGGACCTCTACTACCAAGGGGGGGTACCTCCTCTCCTTTGTTCGCTGCTCGGTGGTGGCGGTAGGGGGAGGGGGGGTGGTTGCTGGGCGCTGTGTGGAGGGCTTCCCCACCATGCTAGCGTAGCTTGTAGATGGCCGCGAGTAATCGGCGCGATCGGCGTGACCGGCGTGGTCGGCGCCGGTGGTGGGTTTGGCGTCGTCGGCGCGCCTCGTGTCAGTGGCGCGGGTAGCGCGTCGCGCGTCGGCCGCACGCATGGTGTCTGCCATGCGTTGGGCGGCCAGGATGCGGTCGGCGTCATCGGCGTGGGCGGCGCGGGCGGCGTCGGCCGCTTCGCGCGCGGCTGCAGAGGCACGGGCAATTTCTGCCTCTTGGCGGGCGGCGAGTTTAGCCTCAGCAACGCGGGCGGCGTCGGCGGCGTGGGCGGCGTCGGCGTCGGCGGCGCGGGCAGCGGCGGCGGCGCGGGCAGCGGCGGCTGCAAGGGCCGTGTCCCGCTGCTGCTTGCTCGCAGCGGGGGGTTTTGGCGACGGTGATGGTGTTGGAGGGGGGGGCGAGTCCTCTACGCAGCGGTAGAAGTGCGGAGGACTCGCTTCCAGCTCCGACGTGGAGGATCGCCGGCGCTTTGCTGAGCGCTCCGGCGCGGGTACTGCCCGCGTGCTGTCTCGCACGAACGGGACGGCGGCGGGGGGGAGCTCCACTACTCCACGCATTGCGGCCTCTAGCGTGGCGCGGTCGTCCTCCGACAGAGGAGCCGATGCGTGCGCGGCCTCGCACACACGAGTGTACAGCGCCATCCAGCGCAGCATCGGCTCATCAAAGAACATTGACCTCTGAGGTCCACTCAGAAGTTTAGCGAGCGCAAGTATATTGCGCTCGTGGAGGGCCCTAGGCGATAGGGAGGCCGCGTTTGCGGGAGTAAATAACTCCTGCAGTCGCAGACTGCCCTTTAATATGGTCGTCGGCGGTCTCCTTGGCGTCGACCCCGGGGGTGGGGGCGGGGGCATCTCGCCCGGGGCGGCTCGCGAGGTCGTCGGGCCTGCTGGCGCCGGGGTTGCCGGGCCTGCTGGCGCCGGGGTCGCCGGGCCTGCTGGCGTCGGGGTCGCCGGGCCTGCTGGCGTAGGGGTCGCCGGGCCTGTTGGCACCGGTGTCACCGGGCTTGCTGGCACCGGGGTCGCCGGACTTGCTGGCGTCCGGGGGGTAGTACGGTCCGCGGGGGGCGCGGGTGGCACCGCTGCGACGGAGGGGGCGGACGACGTCGTCGGCCTCACCGGAGCGGGGCGCAGGGGCGCTCCCGGACGGGGGTCCCGGGGGGGTTCCGCGTTCGGTACGTAGCGCGGGGCGGACGGGGGGCGGAGCTTGGGGTCGCGACCCTCTGCCAGTGAGCGAGAACGCCCACGGCTGCTCCTTTCCGATTTCTCGGACGTCGGCATCACGGGTTTGTTGGACGGCACCAAGTGTCTAGTCACAACATATCACCACTAATGCACAAAAAAGTGTCTCTGTCACGGGATCGCGTCGCGAATATACGCGGTACGCGGGGCGCAGGCGAGACTGCCGGGGCGCGACGTCTGGCTTCCGCACCTCTTTGGCTTGGCACCACCGTCCGGGGCTTGCCGCTGGTGGCAGACCGGGGGTGGTGTTTGGCTACTCGAGGGGAGGCCGGACGCGCTTGAGGGTGGAGTCAATCGCCGCGCGGGTTCGCGCGGGTGCGATCGTTGCGGGCAGTTTCGCGGGGAAACTGCGGCAACTCGCTCACGAAAAGGACGTCCGTGCGCACCGAACGGCAGTGGCGGTCCGGGAATGACGATAACGGCCGCCCCACCCCTTTTTATACAATATAATGTGATCACAACATCGCGGGCTGAATTTAAGATACACGGTGGTAGAAGGAGATAGCATGCTGCTGTCTCTTTCTACAGTAAAATACATATTAATATGGTCACCTTTACGTTATTTTCTTCGTCAGATTGCCACTTCTCCCCGACATCACACAAAATATTGTATATTTTGTTCTAGACTTCACACAGATGGCGGTTTTAGTTTTTGTACAGCTGCACAAAACTATTGTATCCAAAAACTACAAGAATGACAGGTGGGAAAAATACTAAGACTCATTTAAGGCACACAATATTTATTATTAAGACAAATAATATACTAACAATCAAAGGACATTTTTGTAAATTACAACAGACTTATTATACAATTTTAACCTAAAAATTTACATATTCGTTTAAAAATGTTACAATTTGGTACAAATATTTACAAGAAATTTCATTCACAACATTAAACAAAAACATACAGCTACTTATATCTACTGCACTAAACATGTCACGAAAATTGTTCCAATCACGTTGAGATCTTCAATATTTTCTCCCTTTTCGCTCTGTTTTCGGCCATGGTCATTAGGACGGTCTTAACGGGAGCAGCCTCTCCATCCGTCAAGAGTCCTGCTTCAAGAAAGTAACGCCACTTGATGCGGCATTTCAACGGAAGAGAGTCATAATTTCGTCCATATAGGAACCGTGAAGGTGAAGCTTCAGCCATGAGCTTACTGAAACTCACTACTTTTTCAATATCTTGAATCTTGTCGAATTCTGTAGTTGACTCAACTGTCGAAGGGGGCTTCTGGGTGGACACTTCTTCGCTCAGGTAACTTCTGTTTCTGCGCAACCTACGCAGTACAGGGCGCTTTTCTTGTAATTGAGTGGGTCGACTTGGAGTGGAAGTTACTTTTGAACCTACCTCGTACGGGTCGGCGAGTCGGGATGGAGTTCTGTTTTGAAGAACTTGATTTACGGGAGGATTTTGACTCTACGAAGTCGACCAAAACTTGTGGATGTTTATCGGTCAAAAAATCAATTAACTCCTTCATAGTGGCAATATCGCAATTAATACCAGCCATAATGAAAGTATATGAAGTAATCCCAGTAGGGAAAATTACGGGAATATGGAACCCTGTGGTAAGAGTAAGCTGCGGTAATGCAAAGGCGACGGAAACACGAGCGGACGTCTGCACAGTGCAACAGCGAGGGTGGGAATGACGATAACGGCCGCCCCACCCCTTTTTATACAATATAATGTGATCACAACATCGCGGGCTGAATTTAAGATACACGGTGGTAGAAGGAGATAGCATGCTGCTGTCTCTTTCTACAGTAAAATACATATTAATATGGTCACCTTTACGTTATTTTCTTCGTCAGATTGCCACTTCTCCCCGACATCACACAAAATATTGTATATTTTGTTCTAGACTTCACACAGATGGCGGTTTTAGTTTTTGTACAGCTGCACAAAACTATTGTATCCAAAAACTACAAGAATGACAGGTGGGAAAAATACTAAGACTCATTTAAGGCACACAATATTTATTATTAAGACAAATAATATACTAACAATCAAAGGACATTTTTGTAAATTACAACAGACTTATTATACAATTTTAACCTAAAAATTTACATATTCGTTTAAAAATGTTACAATTTGGTACAAAAATATTTACAAGAAATTTCATTCACAACATTAAACAAAAACATACAGCTACTTATATCTACTGCACTAAACATGTCACGAAAATTGTTCCAATCACGTTGAGATCTTCAATATTTTCTCCCTTTTCGCTCTGTTTTCGGCCATGGTCATTAGGACGGTCTTAACGGGAGCAGCCTCTCCATCCGTCAAGAGTCCTGCTTCAAGAAAGTAACGCCACTTGATGCGGCATTTCAACGGAAGAGAGTCATAATTTCGTCCATATAGGAACCGTGAAGGTGAAGCTTCAGCCATGAGCTTACTGAAACTCACTACTTTTTCAATATCTTGAATCTTGTCGAATTCTGTAGTTGACTCAACTGTCGAAGGGGGCTTCTGGGTGGACACTTCTTCGCTCAGGTAACTTCTGTTTCTGCGCAACCTACGCAGTACAGGGCGCTTTTCTTGTAATTGAGTGGGTCGACTTGGAGTGGAAGTTACTTTTGAACCTACCTCGTACGGGTCGGCGAGTCGGGATGGAGTTCTGTTTTGAAGAACTTGATTTACGGGAGGATTTTGACTCTACGAAGTCGACCAAAACTTGTGGATGTTTATCGGTCAAAAAATCAATTAACTCCTTCATAGTGGCAATATCGCAATTAATACCAGCCATAATGAAAGTATATGAAGTAATCCCAGTAGGGAAAATTACGGGAATATGGAACCCTGTGGTAAGAGTAAGCTGCGGTAATGCAAAGGCGACGGAAACACGAGCGGACGTCTGCACAGTGCAACAGCGAGGGTGGGAATGACGATAACGGCCGCCCCACCCCTTTTTATACAATATAATGTGATCACAACATCGCGGGCTGAATTTAAGATACACGGTGGTAGAAGGAGATAGCATGCTGCTGTCTCTTTCTACAGTAAAATACATATTAATATGGTCACCTTTACGTTATTTTCTTCGTCAGATTGCCACTTCTCCCCGACATCACACAAAATATTGTATATTTTGTTCTAGACTTCACACAGATGGCGGTTTTAGTTTTTGTACAGCTGCACAAAACTATTGTATCCAAAAACTACAAGAATGACAGGTGGGAAAAATACTAAGACTCATTTAAGGCACACAATATTTATTATTAAGACAAATAATATACTAACAATCAAAGGACATTTTTGTAAATTACAACAGACTTATTATACAATTTTAACCTAAAAATTTACATATTCGTTTAAAAATGTTACAATTTGGTACAAAAATATTTACAAGAAATTTCATTCACAACATTAAACAAAAACATACAGCTACTTATATCTACTGCACTAAACATGTCACGAAAATTGTTCCAATCACGTTGAGATCTTCAATATTTTCTCCCTTTTCGCTCTGTTTTCGGCCATGGTCATTAGGACGGTCTTAACGGGAGCAGCCTCTCCATCCGTCAAGAGTCCTGCTTCAAGAAAGTAACGCCACTTGATGCGGCATTTCAACGGAAGAGAGTCATAATTTCGTCCATATAGGAACCGTGAAGGTGAAGCTTCAGCCATGAGCTTACTGAAACTCACTACTTTTTCAATATCTTGAATCTTGTCGAATTCTGTTGTTGACTCAACTGTCGAAGGGGGCTTCTGGGTGGACACTTCTTCGCTCAGGTAACTTCTGTTTCTGCGCAACCTACGCAGTACAGGGCGCTTTTCTTGTAATTGAGTGGGTCGACTTGGAGTGGAAGTTACTTTTGAACCTCGTACGGGTCGGCGAGTCGGGATGGAGTTCTGTTTTGAAGAACTTGATTTACGGGAGGATTTTGACTCTACGAAGTCGACCAAAACTTGTGGATGTTTATCGGTCAAAAAATCAATTAACTCCTTCATAGTGGCAATATCGCAATTAATACCAGCCATAATGAAAGTATATGAAGTAATCCCAGTAGGGAAAATTACGGGAATATGGAACCCTGTGGTAAGAGTAAGCTGCGGTAATGCAAAGGCGACGGAAACACGAGCGGACGTCTGCACAGTGCAACAGCGAGGGTGGGAATGACGATAACGGCCGCCCCACCCCTTTTTATACAATATAATGTGATCACAACATCGCGGGCTGAATTTAAGATACACGGTGGTAGAAGGAGATAGCATGCTGCTGTCTCTTTCTACAGTAAAATACATATTAATATGGTCACCTTTACGTTATTTTCTTCGTCAGATTGCCACTTCTCCCCGACATCACACAAAATATTGTATATTTTGTTCTAGACTTCACACAGATGGCGGTTTTAGTTTTTGTACAGCTGCACAAAACTATTGTATCCAAAAACTACAAGAATGACAGGTGGGAAAAATACTAAGACTCATTTAAGGCACACAATATTTATTATTAAGACAAATAATATACTAACAATCAAAGGACATTTTTGTAAATTACAACAGACTTATTATACAATTTTAACCTAAAAATTTACATATTCGTTTAAAAATGTTACAATTTGGTACAAAAATATTTACAAGAAATTTCATTCACAACATTAAACAAAAACATACAGCTACTTATATCTACTGCACTAAACATGTCACGAAAATTGTTCCAATCACGTTGAGATCTTCAATATTTTCTCCCTTTTCGCTCTGTTTTCGGCCATGGTCATTAGGACGGTCTTAACGGGAGCAGCCTCTCCATCCGTCAAGAGTCCTGCTTCAAGAAAGTAACGCCACTTGATGCGGCATTTCAACGGAAGAGAGTCATAATTTCGTCCATATAGGAACCGTGAAGGTGAAGCTTCAGCCATGAGCTTACTGAAACTCACTACTTTTTCAATATCTTGAATCTTGTCGAATTCTGTTGTTGACTCAACTGTCGAAGGGGGCTTCTGGGTGGACACTTCTTCGCTCAGGTAACTTCTGTTTCTGCGCAACCTACGCAGTACAGGGCGCTTTTCTTGTAATTGAGTGGGTCGACTTGGAGTGGAAGTTACTTTTGAACCTCGTACGGGTCGGCGAGTCGGGATGGAGTTCTGTTTTGAAGAACTTGATTTACGGGAGGATTTTGACTCTACGAAGTCGACCAAAACTTGTGGATGTTTATCGGTCAAAAAATCAATTAACTCCTTCATAGTGGCAATATCGCAATTAATACCAGCCATAATGAAAGTATATGAAGTAATCCCAGTAGGGAAAATTACGGGAATATGGAACCCTGTGGTAAGAGTAAGCTGCGGTAATGCAAAGGCGACGGAAACACGAGCGGACGTCAGCACAGTGCAACAGCGAGGGTGGGAATGACGATAACGGCCGCCCCACCCCTTTTTATACAATATAATGTGATCACAACATCGCGGGCTGAATTTAAGATACACGGTGGTAGAAGGAGATAGCATGCTGCTGTCTCTTTCTACAGTAAAATACATATTAATATGGTCACCTTTACGTTATTTTCTTCGTCAGATTGCCACTTCTCCCCGACATCACACAAAATATTGTATATTTTGTTCTAGACTTCACACAGATGGCGGTTTTAGTTTTTGTACAGCTGCACAAAACTATTGTATCCAAAAACTACAAGAATGACAGGTGGGAAAAATACTAAGACTCATTTAAGGCACACAATATTTATTATTAAGACAAATAATATACTAACAATCAAAGGACATTTTTGTAAATTACAACAGACTTATTATACAATTTTAACCTAAAAATTTACATATTCGTTTAAAAATGTTACAATTTGGTACAAAAATATTTACAAGAAATTTCATTCACAACATTAAACAAAAACATACAGCTACTTATATCTACTGCACTAAACATGTCACGAAAATTGTTCCAATCACGTTGAGATCTTCAATATTTTCTCCCTTTTCGCTCTGTTTTCGGCCATGGTCATTAGGACGGTCTTAACGGGAGCAGCCTCTCCATCCGTCAAGAGTCCTGCTTCAAGAAAGTAACGCCACTTGATGCGGCATTTCAACGGAAGAGAGTCATAATTTCGTCCATATAGGAACCGTGAAGGTGAAGCTTCAGCCATGAGCTTACTGAAACTCACTACTTTTTCAATATCTTGAATCTTGTCGAATTCTGTAGTTGACTCAACTGTCGAAGGGGGCTTCTGGGTGGACACTTCTTCGCTCAGGTAACTTCTGTTTCTGCGCAACCTACGCAGTACAGGGCGCTTTTCTTGTAATTGAGTGGGTCGACTTGGAGTGGAAGTTACTTTTGAACCTACCTCGTACGGGTCGGCGAGTCGGGATGGAGTTCTGTTTTGAAGAACTTGATTTACGGGAGGATTTTGACTCTACGAAGTCGACCAAAACTTGTGGATGTTTATCGGTCAAAAAATCAATTAACTCCTTCATAGTGGCAATATCGCAATTAATACCAGCCATAATGAAAGTATATGAAGTAATCCCAGTAGGGAAAATTACGGGAATATGGAACCCTGTGGTAAGAGTAAGCTGCGGTAATGCAAAGGCGACGGAAACACGAGCGGACGTCTGCACAGTGCAACAGCGAGGGTGGGAATGACGATAACGGCCGCCCCACCCCTTTTTATACAATATAATGTGATCACAACATCGCGGGCTGAATTTAAGATACACGGTGGTAGAAGGAGATAGCATGCTGCTGTCTCTTTCTACAGTAAAATACATATTAATATGGTCACCTTTACGTTATTTTCTTCGTCAGATTGCCACTTCTCCCCGACATCACACAAAATATTGTATATTTTGTTCTAGACTTCACACAGATGGCGGTTTTAGTTTTTGTACAGCTGCACAAAACTATTGTATCCAAAAACTACAAGAATGACAGGTGGGAAAAATACTAAGACTCATTTAAGGCACACAATATTTATTATTAAGACAAATAATATACTAACAATCAAAGGACATTTTTGTAAATTACAACAGACTTATTATACAATTTTAACCTAAAAATTTACATATTCGTTTAAAAATGTTACAATTTGGTACAAAAATATTTACAAGAAATTTCATTCACAACATTAAACAAAAACATACAGCTACTTATATCTACTGCACTAAACATGTCACGAAAATTGTTCCAATCACGTTGAGATCTTCAATATTTTCTCCCTTTTCGCTCTGTTTTCGGCCATGGTCATTAGGACGGTCTTAACGGGAGCAGCCTCTCCATCCGTCAAGAGTCCTGCTTCAAGAAAGTAACGCCACTTGATGCGGCATTTCAACGGAAGAGAGTCATAATTTCGTCCATATAGGAACCGTGAAGGTGAAGCTTCAGCCATGAGCTTACTGAAACTCACTACTTTTTCAATATCTTGAATCTTGTCGAATTCTGTTGTTGACTCAACTGTCGAAGGGGGCTTCTGGGTGGACACTTCTTCGCTCAGGTAACTTCTGTTTCTGCGCAACCTACGCAGTACAGGGCGCTTTTCTTGTAATTGAGTGGGTCGACTTGGAGTGGAAGTTACTTTTGAACCTCGTACGGGTCGGCGAGTCGGGATGGAGTTCTGTTTTGAAGAACTTGATTTACGGGAGGATTTTGACTCTACGAAGTCGACCAAAACTTGTGGATGTTTATCGGTCAAAAAATCAATTAACTCCTTCATAGTGGCAATATCGCAATTAATACCAGCCATAATGAAAGTATATGAAGTAATCCCAGTAGGGAAAATTACGGGAATATGGAACCCTGTGGTAAGAGTAAGCTGCGGTAATGCAAAGGCGACGGAAACACGAGCGGACGTCTGCACAGTGCAACAGCGAGGGTGGGAATGACGATAACGGCCGCCCCACCCCTTTTTATACAATATAATGTGATCACAACATCGCGGGCTGAATTTAAGATACACGGTGGTAGAAGGAGATAGCATGCTGCTGTCTCTTTCTACAGTAAAATACATATTAATATGGTCACCTTTACGTTATTTTCTTCGTCAGATTGCCACTTCTCCCCGACATCACACAAAATATTGTATATTTTGTTCTAGACTTCACACAGATGGCGGTTTTAGTTTTTGTACAGCTGCACAAAACTATTGTATCCAAAAACTACAAGAATGACAGGTGGGAAAAATACTAAGACTCATTTAAGGCACACAATATTTATTATTAAGACAAATAATATACTAACAATCAAAGGACATTTTTGTAAATTACAACAGACTTATTATACAATTTTAACCTAAAAATTTACATATTCGTTTAAAAATGTTACAATTTGGTACAAAAATATTTACAAGAAATTTCATTCACAACATTAAACAAAAACATACAGCTACTTATATCTACTGCACTAAACATGTCACGAAAATTGTTCCAATCACGTTGAGATCTTCAATATTTTCTCCCTTTTCGCTCTGTTTTCGGCCATGGTCATTAGGACGGTCTTAACGGGAGCAGCCTCTCCATCCGTCAAGAGTCCTGCTTCAAGAAAGTAACGCCACTTGATGCGGCATTTCAACGGAAGAGAGTCATAATTTCGTCCATATAGGAACCGTGAAGGTGAAGCTTCAGCCATGAGCTTACTGAAACTCACTACTTTTTCAATATCTTGAATCTTGTCGAATTCTGTTGTTGACTCAACTGTCGAAGGGGGCTTCTGGGTGGACACTTCTTCGCTCAGGTAACTTCTGTTTCTGCGCAACCTACGCAGTACAGGGCGCTTTTCTTGTAATTGAGTGGGTCGACTTGGAGTGGAAGTTACTTTTGAACCTCGTACGGGTCGGCGAGTCGGGATGGAGTTCTGTTTTGAAGAACTTGATTTACGGGAGGATTTTGACTCTACGAAGTCGACCAAAACTTGTGGATGTTTATCGGTCAAAAAATCAATTAACTCCTTCATAGTGGCAATATCGCAATTAATACCAGCCATAATGAAAGTATATGAAGTAATCCCAGTAGGGAAAATTACGGGAATATGGAACCCTGTGGTAAGAGTAAGCTGCGGTAATGCAAAGGCGACGGAAACACGAGCGGACGTCAGCACAGTGCAACAGCGAGGGTGGGAATGACGATAACGGCCGCCCCACCCCTTTTTATACAATATAATGTGATCACAACATCGCGGGCTGAATTTAAGATACACGGTGGTAGAAGGAGATAGCATGCTGCTGTCTCTTTCTACAGTAAAATACATATTAATATGGTCACCTTTACGTTATTTTCTTCGTCAGATTGCCACTTCTCCCCGACATCACACAAAATATTGTATATTTTGTTCTAGACTTCACACAGATGGCGGTTTTAGTTTTTGTACAGCTGCACAAAACTATTGTATCCAAAAACTACAAGAATGACAGGTGGGAAAAATACTAAGACTCATTTAAGGCACACAATATTTATTATTAAGACAAATAATATACTAACAATCAAAGGACATTTTTGTAAATTACAACAGACTTATTATACAATTTTAACCTAAAAATTTACATATTCGTTTAAAAATGTTACAATTTGGTACAAAAATATTTACAAGAAATTTCATTCACAACATTAAACAAAAACATACAGCTACTTATATCTACTGCACTAAACATGTCACGAAAATTGTTCCAATCACGTTGAGATCTTCAATATTTTCTCCCTTTTCGCTCTGTTTTCGGCCATGGTCATTAGGACGGTCTTAACGGGAGCAGCCTCTCCATCCGTCAAGAGTCCTGCTTCAAGAAAGTAACGCCACTTGATGCGGCATTTCAACGGAAGAGAGTCATAATTTCGTCCATATAGGAACCGTGAAGGTGAAGCTTCAGCCATGAGCTTACTGAAACTCACTACTTTTTCAATATCTTGAATCTTGTCGAATTCTGTTGTTGACTCAACTGTCGAAGGGGGCTTCTGGGTGGACACTTCTTCGCTCAGGTAACTTCTGTTTCTGCGCAACCTACGCAGTACAGGGCGCTTTTCTTGTAATTGAGTGGGTCGACTTGGAGTGGAAGTTACTTTTGAACCTCGTACGGGTCGGCGAGTCGGGATGGAGTTCTGTTTTGAAGAACTTGATTTACGGGAGGATTTTGACTCTACGAAGTCGACCAAAACTTGTGGATGTTTATCGGTCAAAAAATCAATTAACTCCTTCATAGTGGCAATATCGCAATTAATACCAGCCATAATGAAAGTATATGAAGTAATCCCAGTAGGGAAAATTACGGGAATATGGAACCCTGTGGTAAGAGTAAGCTGCGGTAATGCAAAGGCGACGGAAACACGAGCGGACGTCTGCACAGTGCAACAGCGAGGGTGGGAATGACGATAACGGCCGCCCCACCCCTTTTTATACAATATAATGTGATCACAACATCGCGGGCTGAATTTAAGATACACGGTGGTAGAAGGAGATAGCATGCTGCTGTCTCTTTCTACAGTAAAATACATATTAATATGGTCACCTTTACGTTATTTTCTTCGTCAGATTGCCACTTCTCCCCGACATCACACAAAATATTGTATATTTTGTTCTAGACTTCACACAGATGGCGGTTTTAGTTTTTGTACAGCTGCACAAAACTATTGTATCCAAAAACTACAAGAATGACAGGTGGGAAAAATACTAAGACTCATTTAAGGCACACAATATTTATTATTAAGACAAATAATATACTAACAATCAAAGGACATTTTTGTAAATTACAACAGACTTATTATACAATTTTAACCTAAAAATTTACATATTCGTTTAAAAATGTTACAATTTGGTACAAATATTTACAAGAAATTTCATTCACAACATTAAACAAAAACATACAGCTACTTATATCTACTGCACTAAACATGTCACGAAAATTGTTCCAATCACGTTGAGATCTTCAATATTTTCTCCCTTTTCGCTCTGTTTTCGGCCATGGTCATTAGGACGGTCTTAACGGGAGCAGCCTCTCCATCCGTCAAGAGTCCTGCTTCAAGAAAGTAACGCCACTTGATGCGGCATTTCAACGGAAGAGAGTCATAATTTCGTCCATATAGGAACCGTGAAGGTGAAGCTTCAGCCATGAGCTTACTGAAACTCACTACTTTTTCAATATCTTGAATCTTGTCGAATTCTGTAGTTGACTCAACTGTCGAAGGGGGCTTCTGGGTGGACACTTCTTCGCTCAGGTAACTTCTGTTTCTGCGCAACCTACGCAGTACAGGGCGCTTTTCTTGTAATTGAGTGGGTCGACTTGGAGTGGAAGTTACTTTTGAACCTCGTACGGGTCGGCGAGTCGGGATGGAGTTCTGTTTTGAAGAACTTGATTTACGGGAGGATTTTGACTCTACGAAGTCGACCAAAACTTGTGGATGTTTATCGGTCAAAAAATCAATTAACTCCTTCATAGTAGCAATATCGCAATTAATACCAGCCATAATGAAAGTATATGAAGTAATCCCAGTAGGGAAAATTACGGGAATATGGAACCCTGTGGTAAGAGTAAGCTGCGGTAATGCAAAGGCGACGGAAACACGAGCGGACGTCTGCACAGTGCAACAGCGAGAGTGGGAATGACGATAACGGCCGCCCCACCCCTTTTTATACAATATAATGTGATCACAACATCGGGCTGAATTTAAGATACACGGTGGTAGAAGGAGATAGCATGCTGCTGTCTCTTTCTACAGTAAAATACATATTAATATGGTCACCTTTACGTTATTTTCTTCGTCAGATTGCCACTTCTCCCCGACATCACACAAAATATTGTATATTTTGTTCTAGACTTCACACAGATGGCGGTTTTAGTTTTTGTACAGCTGCACAAAACTATTGTATCCAAAAACTACAAGAATGACAGGTGGGAAAAATACTAAGACTCATTTAAGGCACACAATATTTATTATTAAGACAAATAATATACTAACAATCAAAGGACATTTTTGTAAATTACAACAGACTTATTATACAATTTTAACCTAAAAATTTACATATTCGTTTAAAAATGTTACAATTTGGTACAAATATTTACAAGAAATTTCATTCACAACATTAAACAAAAACATACAGCTACTTATATCTACTGCACTAAACATGTCACGAAAATTGTTCCAATCACGTTGAGATCTTCAATATTTTCTCCCTTTTCGCTCTGTTTTCGGCCATGGTCATTAGGACGGTCTTAACGGGAGCAGCCTCTCCATCCGTCAAGAGTCCTGCTTCAAGAAAGTAACGCCACTTGATGCGGCATTTCAACGGAAGAGAGTCATAATTTCGTCCATATAGGAACCGTGAAGGTGAAGCTTCAGCCATGAGCTTACTGAAACTCACTACTTTTTCAATATCTTGAATCTTGTCGAATTCTGTAGTTGACTCAACTGTCGAAGGGGGCTTCTGGGTGGACACTTCTTCGCTCAGGTAACTTCTGTTTCTGCGCAACCTACGCAGTACAGGGCGCTTTTCTTGTAATTGAGTGGGTCGACTTGGAGTGGAAGTTACTTTTGAACCTACCTCGTACGGGTCGGCGAGTCGGGATGGAGTTCTGTTTTGAAGAACTTGATTTACGGGAGGATTTTGACTCTACGAAGTCGACCAAAACTTGTGGATGTTTATCGGTCAAAAAATCAATTAACTCCTTCATAGTGGCAATATCGCAATTAATACCAGCCATAATGAAAGTATATGAAGTAATCCCAGTAGGGAAAATTACGGGAATATGGAACCCTGTGGTAAGAGTAAGCTGCGGTAATGCAAAGGCGACGGAAACACGAGCGGACGTCTGCACAGTGCAACAGCGAGGGTGGGAATGACGATAACGGCCGCCCCACCCCTTTTTATACAATATAATGTGATCACAACATCGCGGGCTGAATTTAAGATACACGGTGGTAGAAGGAGATAGCATGCTGCTGTCTCTTTCTACAGTAAAATACATATTAATATGGTCACCTTTACGTTATTTTCTTCGTCAGATTGCCACTTCTCCCCGACATCACACAAAATATTGTATATTTTGTTCTAGACTTCACACAGATGGCGGTTTTAGTTTTTGTACAGCTGCACAAAACTATTGTATCCAAAAACTACAAGAATGACAGGTGGGAAAAATACTAAGACTCATTTAAGGCACACAATATTTATTATTAAGACAAATAATATACTAACAATCAAAGGACATTTTTGTAAATTACAACAGACTTATTATACAATTTTAACCTAAAAATTTACATATTCGTTTAAAAATGTTACAATTTGGTACAAATATTTACAAGAAATTTCATTCACAACATTAAACAAAAACATACAGCTACTTATATCTACTGCACTAAACATGTCACGAAAATTGTTCCAATCACGTTGAGATCTTCAATATTTTCTCCCTTTTCGCTCTGTTTTCGGCCATGGTCATTAGGACGGTCTTAACGGGAGCAGCCTCTCCATCCGTCAAGAGTCCTGCTTCAAGAAAGTAACGCCACTTGATGCGGCATTTCAACGGAAGAGAGTCATAATTTCGTCCATATAGGAACCGTGAAGGTGAAGCTTCAGCCATGAGCTTACTGAAACTCACTACTTTTTCAATATCTTGAATCTTGTCGAATTCTGTAGTTGACTCAACTGTCGAAGGGGGCTTCTGGGTGGACACTTCTTCGCTCAGGTAACTTCTGTTTCTGCGCAACCTACGCAGTACAGGGCGCTTTTCTTGTAATTGAGTGGGTCGACTTGGAGTGGAAGTTACTTTTGAACCTCGTACGGGTCGGCGAGTCGGGATGGAGTTCTGTTTTGAAGAACTTGATTTACGGGAGGATTTTGACTCTACGAAGTCGACCAAAACTTGTGGATGTTTATCGGTCAAAAAATCAATTAACTCCTTCATAGTAGCAATATCGCAATTAATACCAGCCATAATGAAAGTATATGAAGTAATCCCAGTAGGGAAAATTACGGGAATATGGAACCCTGTGGTAAGAGTAAGCTGCGGTAATGCAAAGGCGACGGAAACACGAGCGGACGTCTGCACAGTGCAACAGCGAGAGTGGGAATGACGATAACGGCCGCCCCACCCCTTTTTATACAATATAATGTGATCACAACATCGGGCTGAATTTAAGATACACGGTGGTAGAAGGAGATAGCATGCTGCTGTCTCTTTCTACAGTAAAATACATATTAATATGGTCACCTTTACGTTATTTTCTTCGTCAGATTGCCACTTCTCCCCGACATCACACAAAATATTGTATATTTTGTTCTAGACTTCACACAGATGGCGGTTTTAGTTTTTGTACAGCTGCACAAAACTATTGTATCCAAAAACTACAAGAATGACAGGTGGGAAAAATACTAAGACTCATTTAAGGCACACAATATTTATTATTAAGACAAATAATATACTAACAATCAAAGGACATTTTTGTAAATTACAACAGACTTATTATACAATTTTAACCTAAAAATTTACATATTCGTTTAAAAATGTTACAATTTGGTACAAATATTTACAAGAAATTTCATTCACAACATTAAACAAAAACATACAGCTACTTATATCTACTGCACTAAACATGTCACGAAAATTGTTCCAATCACGTTGAGATCTTCAATATTTTCTCCCTTTTCGCTCTGTTTTCGGCCATGGTCATTAGGACGGTCTTAACGGGAGCAGCCTCTCCATCCGTCAAGAGTCCTGCTTCAAGAAAGTAACGCCACTTGATGCGGCATTTCAACGGAAGAGAGTCATAATTTCGTCCATATAGGAACCGTGAAGGTGAAGCTTCAGCCATGAGCTTACTGAAACTCACTACTTTTTCAATATCTTGAATCTTGTCGAATTCTGTAGTTGACTCAACTGTCGAAGGGGGCTTCTGGGTGGACACTTCTTCGCTCAGGTAACTTCTGTTTCTGCGCAACCTACGCAGTACAGGGCGCTTTTCTTGTAATTGAGTGGGTCGACTTGGAGTGGAAGTTACTTTTGAACCTCGTACGGGTCGGCGAGTCGGGATGGAGTTCTGTTTTGAAGAACTTGATTTACGGGAGGATTTTGACTCTACGAAGTCGACCAAAACTTGTGGATGTTTATCGGTCAAAAAATCAATTAACTCCTTCATAGTGGCAATATCGCAATTAATACCAGCCATAATGAAAGTATATGAAGTAATCCCAGTAGGGAAAATTACGGGAATATGGAACCCTGTGGTAAGAGTAAGCTGCGGTAATGCAAAGGCGACGGAAACACGAGCGGACGTCTGCACAGTGCAACAGCGAGGGTGGGAATGACGATAACGGCCGCCCCACCCCTTTTTATACAATATAATGTGATCACAACATCGCGGGCTGAATTTAAGATACACGGTGGTAGAAGGAGATAGCATGCTGCTGTCTCTTTCTACAGTAAAATACATATTAATATGGTCACCTTTACGTTATTTTCTTCGTCAGATTGCCACTTCTCCCCGACATCACACAAAATATTGTATGTTTTGTTCTAGACTTCACACAGATGGCGGTTTTAGTTTTTGTACAGCTGCACAAAACTATTGTATCCAAAAACTACAAGAATGACAGGTGGGAAAAATACTAAGACTCATTTAAGGCACACAATATTTATTATTAAGACAAATAATATACTAACAATCAAAGGACATTTTTGTAAATTACAACAGACTTATTATACAATTTTAACCTAAAAATTTACATATTCGTTTAAAAATGTTACAATTTGGTACAAAAATATTTACAAGAAATTTCATTCACAACATTAAACAAAAACATACAGCTACTTATATCTACTGCACTAAACATGTCACGAAAATTGTTCCAATCACGTCGAGATCTTCAATATTTTCTCCCTTTTCGCTCTGTTTTCGGCCATGGTCATTAGGACGGTCTTAACGGGAGCAGCCTCTCCATCCGTCAAGAGTCCTGCTTCAAGAAAGTAACGCCACTTGATGCGGCATTTCAACGGAAGAGAGTCATAATTTCGTCCATATAGGAACCGTGAAGGTGAAGCTTCAGCCATGAGCTTACTGAAACTCACTACTTTTTCAATATCTTGAATCTTGTCGAATTCTGTAGTTGACTCAACTGTCGAAGGGGGCTTCTGGGTGGACACTTCTTCGCTCAGGTAACTTCTGTTTCTGCGCAACCTACGCAGTACAGGGCGCTTTTCTTGTAATTGAGTGGGTCGACTTGGAGTGGAAGTTACTTTTGAACCTCGTACGGGTCGGCGAGTCGGGATGGAGTTCTGTTTTGAAGAACTTGATTTACGGGAGGATTTTGACTCTACGAAGTCGACCAAAACTTGTGGATGTTTATCGGTCAAAAAATCAATTAACTCCTTCATAGTAGCAATATCGCAATTAATACCAGCCATAATGAAAGTATATGAAGTAATCCCAGTAGGGAAAATTACGGGAATATGGAACCCTGTGGTAAGAGTAAGCTGCGGTAATGCAAAGGCGACGGAAACACGAGCGGACGTCTGCACAGTGCAACAGCGAGGGTGGGAATGACGATAACGGCCGCCCCACCCCTTTTTATACAATATAATGTGATCACAACATCGGGCTGAATTTAAGATACACGGTGGTAGAAGGAGATAGCATGCTGCTGTCTCTTTCTACAGTAAAATACATATTAATATGGTCACCTTTACGTTATTTTCTTCGTCAGATTGCCACTTCTCCCCGACATCACACAAAATATTGTATATTTTGTTCTAGACTTCACACAGATGGCGGTTTTAGTTTTTGTACAGCTGCACAAAACTATTGTATCCAAAAACTACAAGAATGACAGGTGGGAAAAATACTAAGACTCATTTAAGGCACACAATATTTATTATTAAGACAAATAATATACTAACAATCAAAGGACATTTTTGTAAATTACAACAGACTTATTATACAATTTTAACCTAAAAATTTACATATTCGTTTAAAAATGTTACAATTTGGTACAAAAATATTTACAAGAAATTTCATTCACAACATTAAACAAAAACATACAGCTACTTATATCTACTGCACTAAACATGTCACGAAAATTGTTCCAATCACGTTGAGATCTTCAATATTTTCTCCCTTTTCGCTCTGTTTTCGGCCATTTCAACGGAAGAGAGTCATAATTTCGTCCATATAGGAACCGTGAAGGTGAAGCTTCAGCCATGAGCTTACTGAAACTCACTACTTTTTCAATATCTTGAATCTTGTCGAATTCTGTAGTTGACTCAACTGTCGAAGGGGGCTTCTGGGTGGACACTTCTTCGCTCAGGTAACTTCTGTTTCTGCGCAACCTACGCAGTACAGGGCGCTTTTCTTGTAATTGAGTGGGTCGACTTGGAGTGGAAGTTACTTTTGAACCTCGTACGGGTCGGCGAGTCGGGATGGAGTTCTGTTTTGAAGAACTTGATTTACGGGAGGATTTTGACTCTACGAAGTCGACCAAAACTTGTGGATGTTTATCGGTCAAAAAATCAATTAACTCCTTCATAGTGGCAATATCGCAATTAATACCAGCCATAATGAAAGTATATGAAGTAATCCCAGCAGGGAAAATTACGGGAATATGGAACTCTGTGGTAAGAGTAAGCTGCGGTAATGCAAAGGCGACGGAAACACGAGCGGACGTCTGCACAGTGCAACAGCGAGAGTGGGAATGACGATAACGGCCGCCCCACCCCTTTTTATACAATATAATGTGATCACAACATCGGGCTGAATTTAAGATACACGGTGGTAGAAGGAGATAGCATGCTGCTGTCTCTTTCTACAGTAAAATACATATTAATATGGTCACCTTTACGTTATTTTCTTCGTCAGATTGCCACTTCTCCCCGACATCACACAAAATATTGTATGTTTTGTTCTAGACTTCACACAGATGGCGGTTTTAGTTTTTGTACAGCTGCACAAAACTATTGTATCCAAAAACTACAAGAATGACAGGTGGGAAAAATACTAAGACTCATTTAAGGCACACAATATTTATTATTAAGACAAATAATATACTAACAATCAAAGGACATTTTTGTAAATTACAACAGACTTATTATACAATTTTAACCTAAAAATTTACATATTCATTTAAAAATGTTACAATTTGGTACAAAAATATTTACAAGAAATTTCATTCACAACATTAAACAAAAACATACAGCTACTTATATCTACTGCACTAAACATGTCACGAAAATTGTTCCAATCACGTTGAGATCTTCAATATTTTCTCCCTTTTCGCTCTGTTTTCGGCCATGGTCATTAGGACGGTCTTAACGGGAGCAGCCTCTCCATCCGTCAAGAGTCCTGCTTCAAGAAAGTAACGCCACTTGATGCGGCATTTCAACGGAAGAGAGTCATAATTTCGTCCATATAGGAACCGTGAAGGTGAAGCTTCAGCCATGAGCTTACTGAAACTCACTACTTTTTCAATATCTTGAATCTTGTCGAATTCTGTAGTTGACTCAACTGTCGAAGGGGGCTTCTGGGTGGACACTTCTTCGCTCAGGTAACTTCTGTTTCTGCGCAACCTACGCAGTACAGGGCGCTTTTCTTGTAATTGAGTGGGTCGACTTGGAGTGGAAGTTACTTTTGAACCTCGTACGGGTCGGCGAGTCGGGATGGAGTTCTGTTTTGAAGAACTTGATTTACGGGAGGATTTTGACTCTACGAAGTCGACCAAAACTTGTGGATGTTTATCGGTCAAAAAATCAATTAACTCCTTCATAGTAGCAATATCGCAATTAATACCAGCCATAATGAAAGTATATGAAGTAATCCCAGTAGGGAAAATTACGGGAATATGGAACCCTGTGGTAAGAGTAAGCTGCGGTAATGCAAAGGCGACGGAAACACGAGCGGACGTCTGCACAGTGCAACAGCGAGAGTGGGAATGACGATAACGGCCGCCCCACCCCTTTTTATACAATATAATGTGATCACAACATCGGGCTGAATTTAAGATACACGGTGGTAGAAGGAGATAGCATGCTGCTGTCTCTTTCTACAGTAAAATACATATTAATATGGTCACCTTTACGTTATTTTCTTCGTCAGATTGCCACTTCTCCCCGACATCACACAAAATATTGTATGTTTTGTTCTAGACTTCACACAGATGGCGGTTTTAGTTTTTGTACAGCTGCACAAAACTATTGTATCCAAAAACTACAAGAATGACAGGTGGGAAAAATACTAAGACTCATTTAAGGCACACAATATTTATTATTAAGACAAATAATATACTAACAATCAAAGGACATTTTTGTAAATTACAACAGACTTATTATACAATTTTAACCTAAAAATTTACATATTCGTTTAAAAATGTTACAATTTGGTACAAAAATATTTACAAGAAATTTCATTCACAACATTAAACAAAAACATACAGCTACTTATATCTACTGCACTAAACATGTCACGAAAATTGTTCCAATCACGTCGAGATCTTCAATATTTTCTCCCTTTTCGCTCTGTTTTCGGCCATGGTCATTAGGACGGTCTTAACGGGAGCAGCCTCTCCATCCGTCAAGAGTCCTGCTTCAAGAAAGTAACGCCACTTGATGCGGCATTTCAACGGAAGAGAGTCATAATTTCGTCCATATAGGAACCGTGAAGGTGAAGCTTCAGCCATGAGCTTACTGAAACTCACTACTTTTTCAATATCTTGAATCTTGTCGAATTCTGTAGTTGACTCAACTGTCGAAGGGGGCTTCTGGGTGGACACTTCTTCGCTCAGGTAACTTCTGTTTCTGCGCAACCTACGCAGTACAGGGCGCTTTTCTTGTAATTGAGTGGGTCGACTTGGAGTGGAAGTTACTTTTGAACCTCGTACGGGTCGGCGAGTCGGGATGGAGTTCTGTTTTGAAGAACTTGATTTACGGGAGGATTTTGACTCTACGAAGTCGACCAAAACTTGTAGATGTTTATCGGTCAAAAAATCAATTAACTCCTTCATAGTGGCAATATCGCAATTAATACCAGCCATAATGAAAGTATATGAAGTAATCCCAGCAGGGAAAATTACGGGAATATGGAACTCTGTGGTAAGAGTAAGCTGCGGTAATGCAAAGGCGACGGAAACACGAGCGGACGTCTGCACAGTGCAACAGCGAGAGTGGGAATGACGATAACGGCCGCCCCACCCCTTTTTATACAATATAATGTGATCACAACATCGGGCTGAATTTAAGATACACGGTGGTAGAAGGAGATAGCATGCTGCTGTCTCTTTCTACAGTAAAATACATATTAATATGGTCACCTTTACGTTATTTTCTTCGTCAGATTGCCACTTCTCCCCGACATCACACAAAATATTGTATATTTTGTTCTAGACTTCACACAGATGGCGGTTTTAGTTTTTGTACAGCTGCACAAAACTATTGTATCCAAAAACTACAAGAATGACAGGTGGGAAAAATACTAAGACTCATTTAAGGCACACAATATTTATTATTAAGACAAATAATATACTAACAATCAAAGGACATTTTTGTAAATTACAACAGACTTATTATACAATTTTAACCTAAAAATTTACATATTCGTTTAAAAATGTTACAATTTGGTACAAAAATATTTACAAGAAATTTCATTCACAACATTAAACAAAAACATACAGCTACTTATATCTACTGCACTAAACATGTCACGAAAATTGTTCCAATCACGTTGAGATCTTCAATATTTTCTCCCTTTTCGCTCTGTTTTCGGCCATTTCAACGGAAGAGAGTCATAATTTCGTCCATATAGGAACCGTGAAGGTGAAGCTTCAGCCATGAGCTTACTGAAACTCACTACTTTTTCAATATCTTGAATCTTGTCGAATTCTGTAGTTGACTCAACTGTCGAAGGGGGCTTCTGGGTGGACACTTCTTCGCTCAGGTAACTTCTGTTTCTGCGCAACCTACGCAGTACAGGGCGCTTTTCTTGTAATTGAGTGGGTCGACTTGGAGTGGAAGTTACTTTTGAACCTCGTACGGGTCGGCGAGTCGGGATGGAGTTCTGTTTTGAAGAACTTGATTTACGGGAGGATTTTGACTCTACGAAGTCGACCAAAACTTGTGGATGTTTATCGGTCAAAAAATCAATTAACTCCTTCATAGTGGCAATATCGCAATTAATACCAGCCATAATGAAAGTATATGAAGTAATCCCAGCAGGGAAAATTACGGGAATATGGAACTCTGTGGTAAGAGTAAGCTGCGGTAATGCAAAGGCGACGGAAACACGAGCGGACGTCTGCACAGTGCAACAGCGAGAGTGGGAATGACGATAACACACACTGGTTTTCTTCTCCCTCAGATGAGGGGGGTTTGCTCCTTCGGGCCGGGGGCCCATGGGTGCGGGATCAATGCGGCGGCCGCTACTACAGCCGCGTCCCTGGGGGCGGGGCGTGCGCCGGTTGGAGCGCGCCCTCCTCATCTTCTTCCTCTTCTTGAGGGATCTCCGACGCCAAGGGTCGGGTGGCGATCTCTCTCGGATAGGGAAAGCCCCTATTCGGTCTCTCGTGCTGCTCAGCGATACCAGCAAGGTGTTGGTACCTTGAGGCGTCTGCTCGCTTGAACATGGTCCGCGACAAGCTGGTGATGAAGTCGTCCAGGCTCTCAACTCTCAGGTCCCTCGCGATGGTTGCGTTCCTGACAAATCTGGGGGCGTCTGTTATGGTCCTCAGGGCGAGTGCTTGCTGCGCCCTAAGGGACTTTTTGCGGGTCTCAGTCAGGAACACGAACCAGGCCGGGGCGGCGTACGTGAGGCGAGTTCGCAGATACGTCTTGTACACCCCGACCGGTCTTGTACTGCACTAAACATGTCACGAAAATTGTTCCAATCACTTTGAGATCTTCAATATTTTCTCCCTTTTCGCTCTGTTTTCGGCCATGGTCATTGGGACGGTCTTAACGGGAGCAGCCTCTCCATCCTTCAAGAGTCCTGCTTCAAGAAAGTAACGCCACTTGATGCGGCATTTCAATGGAAGAGAGTCATAATTTCGTCCATATAGGAACCGTGAAGGTGAAGCTTCAGCCATGAGCTTACTGAAACTCACTACTTTTTCAATATCTTGAATCTTTTCAAATTCTGGAGTTGACTCAACTGTCGAAGGGGGTTTCTGGGTGGACACTTCTTCGCTCAGGTAACTTCTGTTTCTGCGCAACCTACGCAGTACAGGGCGCTTTTCTTGTAATTGAGTGGGTTGACTTGAAGTGGAAGTTACTTTTGAACCTCGTAGTACGGGTCGGCGAGTCGGGATGGAGTTCTGTTTTGAAGAACTTGATTTACGGGAGGATTTTGACTCTACGAAGTCGACCAAAACTTGTGGATGTTTATCGGTCAAAAAATCAATTAACTCCTTCATAGTGGCAATATCGCAATTAATACCAGCCGTTTGCATGCTGTTGTCTCTTTCTACAGTAAAATACATATTATTATGGTCACCTTTACGTTATTTTCTTCGTCAGATTAAAACGTTTCACTTGCCACTTCTTACACAAAACTATTGTATCCAAAAACTACATTGTAGTTTTTGGATACAATAGTTTTAAGAATCGGTTATTTAAGAAATAGGACATGTCAGTAACACCTTATTTTACAGGAGATAAAAAAAATAAAATAACTTTTCAATACTGAACCTTTTTGGTGATTTAGTGCTTTTCAGTATTAAATTAGGTTATAATACATAATTTACTAAAAAAAAAAAAAAAACTTCGTCCACCAGCTCTTGAAGTCCAAGATGTCTTCAGTTTGCACCATAGTAACAGTAAACTTTTCATGTGCACTGCATATGAGTTGGCCAATTTTCATTGGATGATAGTATCTATCTTTTCTCTTCAGGACTTTCTTCACTGTACCAAAAGATCTGTCGTTAGGTAGGAAAGAATGGCCACGGATAGGGAACCTATGATAGATACGATCAAATCTACCAGTATCTACCAGGCTTTGACAAAAACTTATCATAACGTGGTTCCTATTCTGACCACCACACGCATCCGTAAAGAGGTAAAGTTATTTTACCGTCAAAGGTACCTGTTCTTGAATGTATTGCCATAGGAAAGGGCAAGTTTCATTAGGACCTTCAAGAGCAATACCCTCATGGTACACGTAAAAGCGACTCTCATTAGTTTTCAATTTTTTTATGCAAAAAGGATATAAAGACAGCTGTCTATAATAAAACATATAACAGCTGTTAAATTTACTAACAACAATATTGCTATACTCGTAATAAAAAAAGAATAAAAATCTGTCAACAAATTTAGGTAAGGTATGAAAGAGAACATGTCACTGACTTGTTCTCTTTCATAAGTAATAGCCCAAAGTCGATGCCTCATATTTTTACAACGAATAGACTGACATGTTCTGTTTCGAAACCATATCGTAGATTTTACTCAAAAAAAAAAACATATTCCGCGGAAATTGCCATTTGTGAAAACTGCTGACTTGTTCTATATCTTAGTTAACCGATTCTGACAAGTGGGAAAAATACTAAGACTCATTTAAGGCAACAATCAAAGTACATTTTTGTAAATTACAACAGACTTATTATACAATTTTAACCTAAAAATTTCCTTATTCGTTTAAAAATGTTACAATTTGGTACAAATATTTACTAGAAATTTCATTCACAACATTAAACAAAACCATACCTACTTATATCTACTGCACTAAACATGTCACACAAAATATTGTATATTTTGTTCTAGACTTCACACCCAAGCCGAGGATCTTCAGTTCAATTGGACAGTCCGTTGGGCTCACAAGGAGTCGCCGGGGCAGCGATTTACATTGCTTCTATGGAAATCGGTCCGAGCTTTGGAAACGCAACTGAACGGGCCACAATCAGAACCCTTCGTTTATGTTATTAATAATATCGATGTTAGTTTTATATTAGAATAGAATGCAGTATATATTGGATGATTTTGTTTACGTGGGCCTTCAGGGCTATATATAGGAAGTTTTGAAAATATCATTATTGTAACCAGGAATCAAACCTATTGATTTGCAAAAAAATAATCATATTCTATCTATATTTTTATACCATTCGGTATTGTTGACAATAGAGATTAATTTCTGGAAACATACAGTATGGAAAATCAAAGGAAATAGCTCATTTTTGTAGTCTTCGGTAATTTTCACACTACTATCTCTGAAAAAATGTAGTGCTGCATTACAATGCAGTAGGTTGCATAACAAACTGCTGCATTGTCCTATCCATTGGTATAAAAATATAGAATGATATTTTTTTTGCAAAATCAACAGGTTCGATTCCTCGCTAGAGTAATGACTTTTTCAAAAATCTAATAATCAGTTTATATTTTCTCAAAATCGGCACATAACTCCTCTCAGCATTTTTCGCTATCTCTTATTGTTTAGGATATAGCTCTGAAGGCCCACGTAAAAAATTCACCCTGTATATTACTTGTCTTTCACTAAGCGACAACGGTACTATTTGTATATATCACAGCCAGCAGCTTCAATCAACAGCCTAGCCTCCAACTAGCTTAATTGGCTGTTTAATCAACAGCCTAGCCTCTTTACTAAACACCGCCGTTCAACTAGCGGCCGGAATGATATTCAGCCGTAGCGTTTGTTACAACATTTAATATGCTGGCTGGCCATTCGTACGATAGAAAGTGAAACTAAATTGAAATGAATAGGCTAGGCAAGTAATTAAATCTCATCGATCCAAGTCATTTGCCTAGCTGTTTGATCAAATGGCTGAATATATTTCCGTCCGCTAGTTGAACGGCGCTGTTTAGTAAAGAGGCTAGGCTGTTGATTAAACAGCCAATTAAGCTAGTTGGCTGCAACATATAGACCCTTACGTCAATTTTCAGCTCCTGAGAGGTGTAGACTATATTTTTAACGTGACTGGTATCAAACCACTGACGGACATCATGCCAGTGGACACCAAGTCCTTTCATATAGACAATATTAAAGGAGATCCGAAGCTTATTGTAGACGGACGGTCCGATAAATTCTCCGTATACTTAGTCGGTGGTGACGTCATATATACTGATTTGGAGTACGTGCTAGAGGCAGAAGTTACTACGTGTTCGCCAAAACGAGATTATTACGTAGGTCACTTAATTCATCAACTACTAATGCCGGCTTGCCAAACACAGGGTTGCGGGTTCGATTTCCGAGTATGTATACATAGATATTTGTCTGTGTTCTGGTTGTTTCTATGTATTATAAGTATATATTTACATAAGAAAAGTATAGTATATTCGTTGTCTAGCACACATAACACAATTCTCTTGACATCTAGCCCCAAGCTATGTGTGGAATGTCCTGCAATATTTATTATTTATCTATATAACTTCGCATCGATAAAATTTAATAATGTTATTTTTATTATTATAGTTCATATGGAAAGTGAGGAATCGATCAGGAAGTACAATAGACGTGAGTGATATATCTGGTATGAGACTACAAATACCACCTTACAGAGTTGAAGTCGGAAGCTTTTATCACGTTACATGTTTCATAATGAAGAATAGCACAGAAATTGTCACACGAGTAAGATTATAATAGTTTTAGAGAAAATGGCGCTCTCTCCGTATAAACGTAGTCGACTGTTTCCTCCCTAGATAATGACACTAGATAAAATATATTTGTTGCAAAAAATTTATAACTGCCATGACCAAGCACCTTTGTTTCGTTTTTTTTGTTTTTAAAATCTTAATTTCTATGAAAATTAGAAAATAAAATAAAAAAAGACATAGGGGGCATAGTCATGGCAGTTATAGGTTTGATGCATAAAAATATTTATGCTAGTGTCATTATCCAGGGAGGAAACAGTCGACTGCGTTTGTATGGAGAGAGCGCCGGTACCCTTTCACCTTAAACCCGCCGAAGGCCACAAGCTATTTTACAACATTCTTTCTACATAATGTTTACATAATACATATTAACTACCTGCAATTCCGAAATAGCTACTTTCGAAGACGAATCGTATTCGAAACATTCGAACTGGATTTTTATTATAAGAATACCCGACTTCAAAAAAGAAACTAGACTCTCAGTTTGTTGCTTACCTATATTTTTTATACATTTTTATTTAATTATAGAAAATATGGTCATACAAAACGCGAAAGTTGCGACGCATTTTGGTTTCAATTCAAAATCACACACAAAATAGGTCAATTCTGATTCGGATAGGATTCTTCGAGAGTAGCCATACCTATTAGACCGAACCGAACCCTCCATTGGTTTGGTTTCAAAACTTAAATTCGATACAAACTTAAAAGTTGATAGTAAAGCTTGGACCTTTCAGACTGACCTGCCGTTTCAAGTTCGATATAGAGGTCTGAAAGTTTATATAAGTGTGGACACTTTAATTGTGACCGCCGGTTTCCCCTTCAAACTTTCTGCGCACGTCGATAATCGAGATTATTATGAAGATGAACCCACGGTAAGAACTATATTTGATTTTACCTACAAGTCTACTTTGTGGTCTACATATCAGTAGCTAGGGGGTGCATACAACCTGCTTATCTTTACGGATTCAGTCATAGGTACGGTTCTAAACCCATCTATATCGGAAATAGGTATCACTGGTATGAGAATTACATATTTTTGGCCCAATTTAGAAAAAAAAATGGGCTAAATTGGGAATGTAATGGTAATGGGAACAGGCCATATTAATACAAGTTATTAAATAAGAAATGTCGATTCTATAGAACTTAAATTTTTGCATGTTATTTATTAGTGTTTTTTGTCGGCTTACCTTAAGGGAAATGTCACCCCTCGCTACTGCTAACTTTACTTATTTTACGTAGACACCAACACCTACGTTACCTTTACATGGTTATTCATTGGTATAAACAAAGGACTATTGAAGACAAAAGCTGTAGAGATATAGTAAATGTAAACACGAATCCTATTTCATTTAATAAAGTTACCAATAGGAATGGCGTTCCAAAATACCGTCATAAAGATTCTATTTATCGCCCTAGTAGGTAAAGATAATACCGATAAGAATAACAAATAAACCGGCCAAGTGCGAGTTGGACTCGCGCACGAAAGGTTCCGTACTATTACGATCGATACATATCAAGCAAAAACCCTAAAAAGTGTTGAAAGTCAGACGAGGCTGTATATCTATACAGCCTAAAGTATTTTGCGCCAGCCCTTTTGGGAGTATAATTAACAAAAAATATTGCCTAAAAATAGTAAACGAAAATAACCTAAAATCTTGAAAACATACACAACAAATATTTACTTTTTTTCTATTTTTAGTTATTTGGTGTTATACAACAGAAATACATCATCTGTGAAAATTTCAACTCTCTAGCTGCTACCATGGTTCATGAAATACACCAGGTAACAGACAGACAGACGGCCGGACGGACAGCGAAGTCTTAGTAATAGGGTCCCGTTTTTACCCTTTGGGAACGGAACCGTAAAAAGTAAATTAAGAATATTTCCAAGGTCGCTAATATATGGAGTAAGATATAAGAAGGAGTTTTGGCGGGAACGAGTTAACAACATGTCGTGCTGCAGTTTTATTTTCATGAAACTTAGATGTAACCCGAGTTGAATTGTATAATTCTGGTGGAATGTTATTTAATTTAGTTCTGTGAAAGTGCACAAGTGTAGTGAAAGTAAAAATCTGTGTCAAACATGCAGTTTTCTCGTTGCCTCCAAATCTCCTATTAAGGTTATGGTAAACTTGCCACCGCTTTACTATAACCCCTGACTTGACGGACTATGACGACTTTGACTGTATTGAAACACTTTAGGCCCGATTTATGAAAAATCGGGTCATAATTTGATGCAAAATATAACTTGACACTGGCTAAATGCACACGTGCGAAGCCATAATAAAAGAAAAAAAAAAAAAGATATAAGAAGGTTTTAGAAACAAGGATTTATGTTAACACATAAGTCTACATTTCTTGTAATTTCAAACATAAACAGCACGAGGAAACGTAATAGGATTTCTAAATATGACAGCGTTGGATTTAACTCATATATTTTTATTATTGTTTAGTTCAACTGGAGCTGCATTAACGAAAAAGTAACTTGTAATAATTTTGTGAGCGCAGACGGGGATGTTTTGGAATTTCTTGATGGGATTTCTAACGTAGGGGAGTAAGTTATAGAGTTATAAACTAGCTATTAGAAACTAGTACCTCGCGGTTAAGTCCCGGTCCTTCGGGAATTTCGGGATCAAAAGTATCCAATGTCATTCTCCATCCCCTTAACGACTAGTCTTTTAACCGTATAGAGGGAACTAACAAACAGATAAAGAAACGAACTTTCCGATTTATAATATTAGTTAGATGGGATATAAAATGATAACCGAGGATTCATTCGATCATCCTACTAATATTATAAATGTGAAAGTTTGTGTGTGCGTGTGTGTGTATATATATTTGTTACTCCTTTACGCAAAAACTACTGGACCGATTGCAATGAAACTCGTTGTGGCATCTATATTCTACACAGGCTGGAGACCTGGATTAACACATAGGCTACTTTTTATCCCGATATTCCCACAGGCTCGGGATTTACGTGGGAGAAACCGCGGGGCGCAGCTATAATATTTTTTTATCACAGTTGCTCATAAAGTGGATCTTATTCAACGGCTTTTAGGCTCATAATCTAACATATTATGCACGCGTGCGTTTTAGATTTGTTAACTAGTGCTGTAAAGTTATCCCGAAAAGGTAGGTACCAAAGAGTTTTGTAGCTAGCAAAAATGGTTGTCACTAAAGTCGGTTTACGATTGAAAATTTTACGTGATAATGACTTAGAAAACGATTAAAAATTGAGTTGTTTATTTTTTGTTTTTTTCTTTACTTAAATATATTGTTTTTCCGTACCATTGTATTTTGTTTTTAACCCCCGACGCAAAAACAAATAGAAAAACCCTAAAAAATAATGTATGTCACACGAGGATGTATAGGTTAAAAGTCTTTAGCCTGGCCTTTCCGGAGCATAATTAACAAAAAAATATTGCCTTAAAAAAATGTAAACATAGAGTTATCACAAATATTTTGTTAATTATTATTTTGTTTTCTTTTCAAGTCTTTTCTTTTATTCGCAACTGTGATAAAAAACCTCGTACGATATACGTGTGGAATTGATATTTGCATCTTGGCGTCTTTAACACGCTCGCTGCCGCTCGCGTGTCATAAACTGCCTCTATGCAAAGATCAATTTACCACACTTATATCGTAATGTACTAATTTGCTTCAGGTGTCATGTAAATATAAGTCAATTGGCCTACCTACATGAGTATATTATTCTGATTTTAAGAATCTAACTGAAAGAAATTTAACAAAATAAAACACAGTCACATGCTAGACATGGTGCGAGACCTTTTAAAAATCTGTTATTGTGTATTTTTTAAAAATAAACTTATTTGTATATTTATTTTTTGTTTTGTAAAATGAATATCTAGTGATTACTGATACGTTTGCTAATTTCAGCTTTATGTATTGTCTATTTCAATTATAGAACCTTTATTTCTTTAAAATTCGTCCAGTTAGAAAATGATCAATTAATGCTTACACCACTACCTACCGTTAATTTAAGTATTGTCGTATATAATATTATACCTAGCTGCGCCTCGTGGTTTTACCCGCGATATCCTACTTACACAGAATACGTAGTACTTTGTTATTTTATGTTGTATCGACCATATCACACCTTACAAACTTGTAGGGTCATCTCATACAGAATGTAATTCTGTATGTTTAAAATAAAGTCAGTTCTTGTCTGTCATTCAAGCGTATAATTTATCAGAGGTTATGGGCCCAGCAAGATTACATCTAAGATACACACAAAAAGTTATATACATACTAATTATTATAAAAATTAGAAAAATATAATAAGAAATCTTTGGTTGAATATAAAATGCATTTCTACTGTCATGTACCTGATATACGACCGCGTAGCTACCCATATATTATTTTTTGTAGCGTATATACACCATATTTTCTTTCCTAGGTATTTCATCACATTACAAGCCAAAGTTTTGGAACAGAACGCAATTGCTAGAGCGACTATCATTACGGTTGAACCTATTTTACCTGTAATCGAGGTAAGATAATAGTTTCCTTGAAAATCAGCAGGTAAAGAATTAAGTTGAAACATTAACTAAGTATCTAGGTACTTCAGAACCTACTCAATAATAGCGCGCTAATCTTTTATTTCATTGTGTTTTGCCAATTTCATTTACTTTATTAACGACCATGGGAAGTACAAAAACAAAATTCCTAAACCTTTATTATGACAATGAAGCGTCTTAAACTCTCTTAGACAAAAGATAAGGCAATTGAATATTTGTCAGGTAGTAGTCGACTGGCATAATAAAGTGTAAAATATTGCGAATTCATTTATACGTTTACAATGTTTTACAACACAGTTGCCTTTGTTTAAAATACAAAGGCCCGTCCGTATGCGGTTACATCTAAGATAAGAATTTGTTCTATATTTAATAAGTATAAATTAATTTTTATTTTAAATTATAGTTATAATATTAATTTTTGAAAAATAAATATAATAAATATTTAATAATAATATCGGGATAAGAAGTAGCCTATGTGTTAATCCAGGTCTCCAGCTATCTAGATACGGAGTTTCATCGCAATCGTTCCAGTAGTTTTTTCATGACGGATTAACAAACATACATACTCACACACTCAAACTTTCACATTTATAATATTAGTAGGACTAACTGCGCCCCGCGGTTTCACCCGCGTAAGTCCCGATCTCGTGGGAATATCGGGATAAAAAGTAGCCTATGTGTTAATCCAGGTCTCCAGCTTGAGTGCAGATAACACACCAAGTTTCATTGATACCGAGCTTCATCGCAATCGGTCCAGTAGTTTTTGCGTGAAGGAGTAACAAACATACATAACACACACCCAAATTTTCGTATTTATAATATTATTAGGATAGTAGCATAAAGAATTTATTCTCATAACACAAAAAAGGAAATCGCTTAAGATACCTAGGTCACTGCGAAAAACGTTTAATCGAATTTAGTTTAATTTTATATTTTTCATCACTATGTACATAAGCTGTTTCAGTTGTAACTATAACCTTATTTGTAAGATACATACTGGTGCCTGAAACAAATATTTTAATTTGATTAAGAATAATTTTGTTTTCTATGCATTTTTAGATAGAACCAGTATCGAGGATTGTGAATGAAGGAAGCTCCTTACAGCTGATAGCGAATGCCAGTAATGTTGCCCCAGCTTGCAGTTTAACTTGGTATTTTGCTTCGGATGATTATCTAAACGATTTGCGAGAAGATTGTGACGAATGTCAGGTAAAAATAATCTATCTATACATATAAAATTCTTTGTCCTGACTGACTGACGGATCAACGCACAGCCTAAAACCGTAGGACTGATCGTAGAGACCTGAAACTTGGAGGGTGTGTTCTTTGTGTGACGTAGGCATCCAATATAAAAATGCATCCCTATATGTTTGAATTTCCAAAAGTCGTAGAACATAAATTGTTTGGTGCACAGAAGTAGCCTTCAACAGCTTGTATAATTACCAATAACCCTGTATAGTAGGATACTTTTGATTTCGATATCACATCACGAAAATTCATGAAATACGAATCTTAACCAACCAGTCTACATGATATTAGGAAAGATGTTTTTTGTTTGTTTGTTTAGAACGAATAGGCTCCGAAACTACTGGACCGATTTTGATGAAACTTAGTATGAGGATACATTAATTCATTAGGCTACTTTTTTCCTGATAATCAGGAAATACTCGGGTGCAACCGCGAAGGGCTGCTAGTTCTAAATAAACCTACTATTTTAGCACGGAGAACCATTATCAGACTCAATAACAACCACATCCCTCGAAGAAAACTTCCTAAGTGAACTAGCCGACTTTACTAACGACACGGAATGGCGGCAAATTACTGTCCAAGTTCCAGCTAGAACAGGCAGAGCACGTTTCTATGCCAAGTGCGGGTGCTCCCTTACGTTCAGCTGTCAGACCGAAGGCGAAGTGTATGCTGATGTTTATTTACAACTGAATAAGGGACCTGAAGTTGGGGAAGTAAAGGTATAGCAAACTATTTGTAACAGATTAGGTTAGGTTTAAAGAATTTATCTATACATGTATGTGTGCATACGGGCTTTTTTCCGCAACTAGACTCTTTTTAATTGGGTCCTTTTTGCGTGAGGATGGAGTAGGCTTGCCCAGCACCTACTACCCTCTCAGCTTAGTCGACCATGTCCAGAGGAGAGAACTTGTCAATACTTCTGGAGCCAACTAAGCCCCGGGTTTCATCACGATGTTTTCCTTCACCGTAAGAGCAATGTCAAATAACGCACATAAATATCTATAAATCTATACATATAAAATTCTTTAGACGTAGGCATCCGATAAGAAAGGATTTTCCAAAATTTGACTCTTAAGGGGGTGAAAAAGTGGGGCAAAGTTTGTATGGGACAACGTGATTGTTTGGTCCAATCTACTTCAAGTTTTCGACTTCTACGCGGACGATGTCGCGGGCGAAAGCTAGTTTACTCACAAAAGACATAAGGTTACTTACAATGAGTATTAGTAATCATACTCATTGTAAGTATCATTAAGTTAGTTTCAGAACTTTCGGAGGTCATTTATCAAAATATCTTATCTATAATATATTCTCTAAGTTTATTTTTATATTTATTAACTGTTATTATATTTTTATATTATAAACGGATTCGCAGCAATTGCTTTTACTCGTTAAAAACAACTTAAGTACCTATAAGAAAAAGTATATCATCAGATTTAATCTAAACAAAATATGTACAAGATACTTGCAGTTTTTACATGGCAAGTAACTAAATAAGGATGAAAGGATAGACTAATTTGGATGACAGTAGGTACTGGCAAAGGATACCTCTACGAAATTATAATGTGTGAAAAGTCACAGAATCTACAACAAAAAACAATCGACAAAATTACGGATTTTTTAACCTACGATCCTAGTTTGATATTGATATCTACTGACTATGCATTTATGCAACTCTACCAAGATACCTATGACTTGTTTCAGATGTCACCTGAAACTGGTACAGCAATGGAAACAGTATTTCGTATAAGTAAACCCGTAGCTACGGATCCTGATAAGCCCCTACGCTATACTTTATATTGTAGCATTGGAGATGAATCTCTTGTTATGGCTTCTAACTTACAGCATCTAGCTGTGGACGTATTCTTACCATTTTCAGGTAAGTTGGTTAATAGTTTAAAATTTTAGCCTAAGTTTTCATTTAAAGCTATGTTTGTATGTAGATTAGACGTCAAGGTTCTCAACTAAAAATGAATATAATATTTTTAAAACACAATCTTACTGTCTATTTGATATATTTATTTGACATTTGATTTTGTAAGCCATCTTTTGAAATAATCATATGCATAATTCTTATTTTAATAACTACTTGATACTATTTATCTTCGCGTAGCAGGTTTTTTATTTGGATATAAATTATTCCGTAGACATTTTACGTAGGTATGCAGAACCCCTTGCCTTGAAAACTTGTATCTAAACTCAACACTCAACGCTTCCGGCTGTGCTTTGTCTATTGGCATATTTTCTGCTGAATATGTTTAACTACTAAGATAGCTTTGACAAAAATCTAGAGCCAAACGGCACAACAATATGGATAGAAGTGTGCGACTCTCTCGGCGCGTGTTCGACAAGTCTCAAAAGGCCCGTCTCGCTGAGCCCCGGCGAAGGAAGGACGGTGCATGTTTTGCTGGATGTCGTCAGAGAACACGTAGCCCGCTGCGAGTTGATGGTGCTGAATAGAGTCGTGCAGTCCGCTGTAGTTACTTATACCGTAAGTAAATAACATACCTAATATTTAAATTTAAAACATTTGCTAGATAGGAATTACTGACTGACTTTTTATTACAAGTTACATCTTTAAACAATTCAGTAAAACATTTTGAGTAAGCTGAACGAATTTTCGACTTAGACGAAACAATACACGGAAAAAAATCAGATAAAATAAGACACATAAAGTCGATACATTCCTACTTTTAACTTACAGCTTATATTTTGACTAGCTTTTGCCCGCGACTTGGCCCGCGTAGAAGTCGAAAATAGACCAAGGAATGACGTTGTCCCATACAAACTTTCCCCCCCTTTTTAACCCCTTAGGGGTGAAATTTCTGAAAATCCTTTCCTCGTCATATAAAGAACACACCCTCCAAGTTTCAGGTCTCTACGATCAGCGGTTTAGGCTGAGCGTTGATCCGTCAGTCAGTCAGTCAGTCATACAGGACAAAGCATTTCATATGTATAGAAGATAAAACTAATATGTAGCCTTAAAACTTAAATGCAGAACGTACAATTTACTTAAACAATAACGTAATATCGATTTCCAGCTACCTTCACCCTCCCTTTAAGGAATAGAGGTACCTGCTTAACCCATTCCATAAACTTGTTCCAAACTACCTGGTAGGTAGGTCCTTTCTTACATTCCACGAAGTACATTAAAGTACTATAAATACTATCTAATTCCCAGAAAGGTATAATAGATCATATTATGTATGAAATCATAGCCTACTGGTTTTAATGAAATATTTTAATTTCATTGGCTGTTGCTTTCTCAAAGTAGATAAAGGAGTTCTTTGATTTGTCAATTAACTTAAAAAATAAAGATGCCTACTTAACTGCTTTATTAAACCAATGACCTTTTTTTTTTTTTTTTTTTTTTTTTATCGATGGGAAAATGCATTATTGCATCCGCCCGCCACCCTGAGGGGGAAGGGGGCGACGGAGGTATGTGGGGCTGCCTTCGGCCTGAGGATGGTAGGCGGCCGGAGGCTTACCCACTAAAAACCCATCGGTGTTCCGCCAACAGTCGAGGTCCGACGGAGTACAGGTATGCTTGCGCAGGACTTCTGTGACTCCATCGGCGACTTGTCCGTTGGGACCCAACTTCGAGCCAGTCGTTCCTTGCTCTTCCTACAGATAAACCCGAAAATCGGGAAAAATCCGTCGAGAGGCGACGCGGAACACACGCCGCCGCTATCTCCGACTCATTGCTATGAGTGACGGTCTCCCCCAAGATCGCCACTCATTGGTCTTTACGGAGGAAGGCGATCATTGCGGATCCTCCTGCTCCTGTTACGCCTCCTGCGAATTGGGAGGGATGATGTTGTTTCCCTCTCTCTTTCCGCTGTCTCCTTCTGCAACACAATTGATTCGCAGAAGTTTCTGACCGCCATCCACTTTGAGTCATCCTCAGTCATGGCGCCAACAATAGCAGGCAGAGACAAATCACTGCCCACTTCGGCAACCAAGACCCGCCGTTGGGTTTCCCACGCTGGACACTCTTCGACAGTGTGCGCCACCGTATCGCACAGTGATGTGCAATGATGGCAGCGCTTATCCGGTTCTCTCCTGGCTATCTTGTGCAGGTACTTTCCGAAACAACCATGTCCGGAAAGTACCTGCGTCAGACGAAACGATAAGGTGCCGTGAGACCTATTCAGCCACTCACTTAAGACTGGTCTAACAGCCTCAACCGTGGCCACACCATAACTAGGGTGCTCTAGCTCGAGCCGCCACTCCGCCACAGTAACCTGCTCAAGTTCCAGTCGACGCTGCTCCACTTCCTTTAGCGACGGCCGGTCACCACGGTTACGCGCTTCCTCCCGCCAGCGATAAAGCGATGCAAGAGCTTTTGCTTCGAGGTGCCATGGTGTAGAGCCGGCCAGCACCAAAGCTGCCTCCCGTGAGATGGTACAATACCCTCTGATTACTCTGACGGCCATCGCCCTTTGTGGTCTGTGAAGCTTATTGATGTTATAAGCCGTCAGGTTATCAGCCCAGACAGGGGCCCCATATAGCACCATAGATTTAATTATCCCTAAGTAGAGCCTACGAACAGAATTTTTTGGACCACCTAGATTCGGTAGTAATCGACCTAGAGCCAAAACAGCACCCATTACCTTGGGCACAAGAGCTGTAAAATGCGCCCGAAAGGTCCAGCGGGCATCCAAAACCAAACCAAGGTATTTCAGGCTTGGCTGCACGGCAATCTGGGTCTCCCCTACCATAATATGAAAACCATCTGGAGGGGCATTTCTTGGTTTATGGAACGACATCGCCTGAGATTTGCTTAGGGCAACGTCCAGCCCAAGACGACGTATTCTGGCTACGACGCTACCCACACCTTCCGTCGCAGTTTGAGCAGCTTCGTGATGCGTACGCCCGCGAGCAATGACCAAAGTGTCGTCGGCGTAACAGGAGACGTCAACACCACCCGGGAACACACCACGGAGGACCCAATCATAGCCGATGTTCCACAGGAGTGGTCCGAGGACCGACCCCTGTGGAACACCGCACTTCATCTCCCATCTTCGACGCCCCTCCTTACTCTCGTACTCGATCCAGCGCTCCGAGAGGTAAGAAGCAAGAATGCGCTGGAGATACAGAGGTATCTTATGGTACCGAGGAGCCTCAAATATGCTGGGCCATGGTAATGAATTAAAAGCATTGGCTATATCCAGGGATATAGCCAACACCACATCGCCCCGGGATACAGCATTCTGCACCAAGGTTTTAACCCGAAGAATGGCGCTAACTGTAGAGCGCTCTCGTCTGAATCCATGCTGGTTTTCAGAGAGGTCGGGACCCGAGTTGGAAAGGTGACAGTTGATGCGGGCAGCTATGATCCGCTCAAATAGTTTTCCCACATCATCCAATAACACTATGGGCCTGTAGGCAGATGGTGAGTCTACAGGTCGTCCCTCCTTTCTTAATAGAACTAGCAGCCCCATACGCCATTGAATAGGAAATTGACCTGTTTCTAGGCACGCGTTCAGGAGCTTCAACAAACGAGGTCCAAGGTGTTTGAGGGCCAATGCGAGTGCACGTCCCGGAACGCCATCTGGGCCTGGAGCGGTATTCTTAGCTCTTAAACGTGCGACTGCCAGCTTCAACTCGACACTAGTGATCTCGGGCGTTTCCTCCTCTGGGATTGCTTCAATTCCAGAACTTGTAGCCATCGGCGGAGGGGAGTGCTCATCCCTGTGCGGAAACAAGTTAGCCACCACCCTCTCCGCTAGCTGTGGCTCAATACACTGAGCGAGCGGTGGAGCCCACGGACGGAGTTTCCCTCTGGCCCTAAGATAAGGACGTCCCCACGGATCTTCATTCAAGGAATCCAACATTTCCAGTCTCGATCTGGCCTTGGCTTCAAAGATAGCAGATTTTAAGGCCTTCTTTGCATCTTTATAGACGTTGTATAGCCGGATCTCTTCCTCATCAGCTTCTCCATTTGGTCGGTAACGGCGTAGCCTACGGTGACGGGTGTAAGGACGCCTAGCAGTAATGCACGCGGTTCGTAGGCATGCGATCTCATCAGACCACCAGTAGACACTTCGCTTATTTAGCATCGACTTTACGCGTGGCATGGAAGCATCACAAACTTCAACCATAGCATCCCTAAACCATTCAGTTTCAGTGTGAACGTCCACTGAGTCTGGGAAATCACCAATGACCTACTTTAAATTAATTTTCTTGTTTGTTATAGAAGATAGGACTTAATGTTCTTTTTTATTACAAATTAGCAGAGCTCCGCGGTTTCACCCGCGTAAGTCCCGATCTCGTGGGAATATCAATATGAAAAGTAGCCTATCTTTACTAATATTATAAAGCTGAAGAGTTTGTTTGTATGTTTGAACGCGCTAATCTCAGGAACTACTGGTTCGAATTGTTAAATTATTTTTGTGTTGGATAGTACATTTATCGAGGAAGGCTATAGGCTACTTTTTATCCCGATATTCCCGCGGGGTCGAGAGTTACGCGGGTAAAACCGCGGATCGCTGCTAGTAGCTTTATAAATGGACTATCCAACACAAAAATAATTTTTCAATTCAAACCCGTAGTTCCTGGGATGAGCGCGTTCAAACAAACAAACTCTTCAGCTTTATAATATTAGTATAGATTAGCAGCGCTCCGTGTTTTTACCCACGTATCTCCCGATCCCGTGAATATATAGGGTTAAAAAGTAGCCTATGGTACTATGTCACAGCAGCATAAATAATTAATTTATGCTTATACTAGATATTGTTAATCAAAATCGGTCCTCCTAAAAATCTTTGCTTTATAAAATATTAGTGTAATTAGATCAGCGTTTAACACACTGAATGTGACGATGCGGTCTAAAAAACGCCCCTAGAAAATACCTACCTACTTATACGCTCGTGACTCAATGAGCCCTAAATAAACAGGGCCGTCAAATTTGAATACTAGCGAATTATTCAAAACAGCTAAGACAAAGCAGGCATGTGGTAGAATATGGAGAATCGGAATTATATTTATCATTGTAACCCATATTTCGACCAAATAAATAAATGAAATGTAGATAGTAAAGATAGTTCCTAGATTAGTCAACAAAACGAGTAATTTTCAATAAAACTAAATGTTTTAATGCCTTTTTCTCTAATTTGATGAAATTTCAATTTTTCATGGTCCTGGAAAACCTTAATATCAAATTGCCTTACTCTTAAAATGAAAACAACGCTCACCTCGTCTGGTATAATGTGTGTTTATATTTTTTATTAATGTTTTTTCTTACCTAACTAAATTAATGGAAAAAAATCACCTATTATTTTTCTGAAAAGTTTATTAAAATGAAGTCACTCATTTATTACAGAAGATATTAAATATTCAAATCTTATTGATGGTAGCGAATGGTCAAAACAACTAAGATACTTCATAGATAAGTCAACAAACATTAAAAAACAATCTCATTAATAATTAACTTATGACACTATAATATTAAATCTTTCGTTGTGCGGTAATTAGGAATAGTAATCAGAATGAACTGACCGTGACCGGTAGTAGGCTCCGGAAAATAAACAGGTCGTTTAATAGTACATGTGTGCTCTATTATAATAAATTACCCAAAGATGTATATGACATGTCCATTACCAGGTTCAAAACTTTTATAAAGCATAAATTGTGCAGTAAGGCGTACTATGATACTTCGTCTTACCTTAATGATAACAACCCATGGACGTGACTTTAGTTGCTCCATTTCAAATAATACTTTCAAATATTTGTAATATTGACCTTTGTGAACGTGATCACTTAAAAAAAAACCCCCATGAGTTTCTTGTGCCTTCTTCTCATTGGTGGGCGCGTTCCGAAGGCACACATCCTAACTTAGTTTTTAAGACGATTTCAAGTGGTCTATGTACAACTGTATTAAGCATCCCAAGAAATAAAAGAATTTTGATTTGATTTGATTTGAAATATATTTGGCTAATTAAACACCAAAGAACCTATCATTTTTCTATAAAGCTTTTTAAAATGAAGTGATTTGTTTGTAACTGAAGATTTACCTAACTAAATGTTGAAATTTTGTTGACGGTAGAGAATTAAAAACAACAGCAAAGACACTTCATAAATGAGTCAACAAACATTAAAAAGGAATCTCATCAGTACTTAACTAATAACCCTATAATATTAATAATCTTTTTATATTTTTATATATATAAAAGAAAGTCGTGTTTGTTACAACACTTATAACTCGAGAACGGCTGGACCGATTGCAATGAAACTCGGTATGTAGATAGCTGGAGACCTGGATTAACACATAGGCTACTTTTTATCTCGAAATTCCCACGGGATCGGGACTTACGCGGGTGAAACCGCGGGACGCAGCTAGTCATTAATAATTAACTAAGGACGCTATATAATTAAATCGTTAGTTGTGCGGTAATTAGAAATAGTTGTACCCACTCAGAAATATATTAGGTGAATCCCAATAATTAAGCAACTTAAGTAGGTAGCTACTTAAACACCTATAACCTATCATTTTTCTATAAAGCTTTATAAATTGAAGTGATATGTTTGTAACTGAAGATTTACCTAACTAAATATTTAAATCCTGTTGATGGTAGAGAATTAATCACAACAGCTTTACTTTATAAATGAGTCAACAAACATTAAAAAGGAATCTCATCAGTACTTAACTAATAACCCTATTAATATTAAATCGTTCATTGTGCCCTAATGAAAAATGGTTGTAAGTACTCAGAAATATATTTGGTAAATACATCCAAGAAACTTAAGTAGGTGCCTACTTAGCCACATAATCACCTATTTACTATTTTTCTAAAAAGCTATATGTTTTAACTAGCAGTGCTCCGCGGTTTCACCCGCGTAACTCCCGATCCCGTTTGAATATCGGGATAAAAAGTCTATAGCCTATAGCCTTCCTCGATAAATGGACTATCCAACATAAAAAGAATTTCTAAATTCGAACCAGTAGTTCCTGAGATTAGCGCGTCCAAACAAACAAACAAACAAACTCTTCAGCTTTATAATATTAGTATAGATTTGTTTGTTACAGAAGATATTACTAAATATTCGAATCTTATTGATGTTAGCGAATGATTAAAACAACAATGATACTTCGTAAATGAGTCAACAGACATTAAAAAGGAGTCTCATTAATAATTAACTAAGGACGCTATAATATTAAATCGTTCGTGTGCGGTAATTAGGAATATTTGTACTCAGAAATATACTTGGTGAATCCAAATAACTAAGCAACTTAAGTGGGTACCTACTTGGTCACCTAAGCACCAATTTATGATTTTTTTAAACCTTTTTTATATGAAGTCACTTGTTTATTACAAACTAGCTTTCGCCCGCGACTTCGTCCGCGTAGAAGTCGAAAGATTTTTATGCAAAATTTAAAGTAGATTGGACCAAGGAATCACGTTGTCCCATACAAACTTTGCACCCTTTTTCACCCCCTTAGAGGTGGAATTTCTAACAATCCTTTTTTAGCCGATGCCTACGTCATACATAAAACTCACTCTCCAGGTTTCAGGTCTCTACGATCAGCGGTTTAGGCTGTGCGTTGATCCATCGGTCAGTCAGGACAAATAATTTTATATGTAAAAAGTATAGAAGATATTGCTAAATATTCGAATTTATTGACATTAGCGAATTGGTCGAAACTGCTGACATACTTCATAGGTAAATGAGTCAACAAACATTAAAAGAAATCTCAAAAGTTATTAACTAATAACCCTCAAATCGTTAATTGTGCGCTAATTTGGGATGGTAATACTCAGAAAAATATTTAGTCAATACCGATGTCGAAAGAACTTAAGTACCTCTTAACCAACTAATCACCTATTATTTTCTAAAAAGCTTTTTCAAACAAACGCTCTTGTTTATTACAAAAAACGTTACTGAGGTGTATGACGGACACGATAACGAATGTTTATAATAAGAAAATTAATATTGTATATAATGAAGGTCAATACGACACACGATGACAGATATTTAAAGTAAAGAAAATAAATATTGTATTTTACACAAATCCAAACAATAACGAACTATTTAATTCCCAGATAAGATATATATGTATACTATAAAAACCCTTGTTTCCCATCAATAAAACATCAATTGAGAACCGACAGTAAAAGTGTTATTTACTCCCTACATTACATTACTAAATATTCGAATCATAGTGACAGTAGCGAATTAATAAAACAGATAAGATAGTTCTTACATGAGTCAACAAACATTAAGAGGAAAGGGTACCGGCACTCTCTCCATACAAACGTAGTCGACTGTTTCCTCCCTGGATAGTGACACTAGGGCATAGTCATGGCAGTTATAGGTTTTATGCAAAAAAAATATTTGTGCTAGTGTCATTATCCAGGGAGGAAACAGTCAACTACGTTTGTATGGAGAGAGCACCGGATGCCTTTCCTCTTAAATAAGTAATCTCAGGAATTAGCTAAGATATTAAGATAAATTACCCTAAGATATTAAATCGTTCGTTGTCCATTGTAGGTAATTAAGGGATGGTTGTACTCAGAAATGTATTTGATAAATCCTGATGACTAAACTTAAGTATATACTACTACTTAACCACCTAATCTCATTTGTTAATTTATTCTCATTATGAATAGCATTGCTTAATATTATTATGTGTATGGTATGATATCTATGTTTAAGTATTTCGTTTATAATATCTTTTTTACGTAGGTATTTATTTATATATGTGTTTCTTACACCCCACGACCTACCAGTTAAGCTAAACAGACCTTCTCCACCCTAAGGTTGTCTGGAAGAAATCGCTTTAAGCGATAAGGTTGCCTATTTGTACAATTTCTAAGTAAGCTTTCTCGTCTTTTTTGTTATTTTTAATGTTTTGTGTGATGATTAAATCAAGTGTTTATCTGTCTATCTTATCACTTATTATTTATCTAAAAAGCTTTTTAAAATGAACTCATTTATTACAGAATGCCGAGCAAAGTGAACCTCTATCATACTTCATAAAATGTTTATTAGAAGCTCTTCCCGCTTCCGATGAAGAACATTGTCTCAAGAGAAACCCGGATTATTTGATATTGTTACATTGGCTAGCTAGTTACGGTGTTGATACTTTAGGCTTGATGTAATAAAGAAAATAGATAAAATAACACAAGATATCGGGCTCTATTTTTGAATCATTCGCCCCGCATCGAGTGCTCGATTTCTACTGAAATTCGTTCGATTTCGAAAATTCGCTATTGGTGAATCGCTCAATCGTAACGAGTGGTCTCCACCACTCATCGCCGACAGGTCAGTGGCAAAATAAACGTCAAACGTCACGTCAAACAATCATAGTCAAACATTCTTTCATACAGATCTATGAAAAAAGATTTCTATCTTTTGGGATTATTTCGAATCTTCGTCGGTAATTACCGGTTTTCAATTAGCTGCGTAAACAGAAAAAAAATTGACATTTATCAAGTTTTCGACGACGAACGATTCAAAAATACAGATAACTGGAGTCATGCTATTTGGAAGTCGAGCATGACTTGTTGGCGTATACGACGATGCTATGTCACACGAGCGATTCCAAAATCGAGCTCCTTGTTATTTGTGTTACAATTTGTCAGAATCAGACGTTGTGATCTTTGTACCTATATAGAATTACAGGTATTAGGTACTTGCTTGACGACCGCTGTGGCGCGGCATTCGAACATCTACCTGTGAAACAGAAGGTTGTTGGTTCGATTCCCGCCTCGAATATCATAATATATATGCATTTACTAAATAAAAGTATAAAAATAATATTTATCTGTTATCTGGACACAGCTTGCTTAACTTGGGGCTAGATGGTAATGTCCTACATTTTTTATTATTGAGTAATATTTATTTTTAAAGTAATTTGAATTTTTCAATTAAATTTTAATAATTTAATAAGTGTTGACACAAAAAACCTTTAAGAAGACGCTACGCGACTGTTAAAAGCTGATATCACTTCATCTTTGTTGGAGAGGACGCACTATGGTTATAATTAAATTTGTGACAATTCATTTCTTAGCATAAGTTTCGTCTCTGAATGCGGCAGTTAGAAATATCTTTGATCTTTATGTTAAGTTTTTAGTTTTAATTTATTAAATTTGTGCTTTAATTTGTATTCACCTATTTATTTATTACTTTAATGTTTAAAAAACCAGATAACAAGAAAGACAAAAAATGTAAAGTTTTATAAAAATTGAAATTGGAGTAAGTTTTAGCTTATAAGGGTGTGCGTTTTATTTGTGTGAAATAAAGAAATAAAAATATTTATACTTACCTACCTACCTATGTACCTTAAACAAAAATTAATTAAATCAATTAAAAATATATAGTTTAAAAACAATGTGCTTAACAATTTTTTTATTATAGCCACCGAAAGGGAAAATATATCTTTTGGGGAAAATGCTAGATACAATAATTCTAAGTAAAACATAACCACCCCGAGAATTAAGTTTTGGGCAACAGCTAGTCTAATTAATTAGAAAATAAATTACATTATAACTTCTATGCCTACAAGACCACACAAATAAAATGAAGTGCTGATTTTTTTTGTTTTTACCCAAAATTGGCTTGCGTTTGTATCTTATCTTACCTGATACGAAGCAACGATGAGGTCAAGGAGGTACTCGTAGCATACTCACCTAGAAAGTATTCACTCTAGACTTGAAGGTTAGAGTTTTGAAGGAACAGCGTCGTGGGTAGAGATTTCCACTTCTAAGCAGTGCGCACGATGAAGAATGCGTGTCGCTTTGATAGTGAAATTAGAAAGTCTACCATGTATGGATGGAGATCATTCACTTTCCGCTGTCTGTCCATACGTATGCTTAGATCTTTAAAACTACGCAACGGATATAAGGATAGCGATCATTTATATCCCTCATTGTCTTCATTATATTTCATTTCATAGTATAAACAAAGTCACTTTCCACTGTCTGTCCCAAAGTATGCTTAGATCTTTAAAACTACGCAACGGATTTTGATGCGTTTTTTTAATAGGCAGAGTGATTTAAGATAAAGGTTTATGTGTATAACATGCATAATATAGCCGTGCGAAGTCAGTGTATTATAAACAAGAAAAGAAAACCCAAACATTTTGTTTTGCACTTGTCAAATTAGAATCTCTTTTGATACGCCTTTAACTGAAAGGCGTATCAAAAGAGATTCTAATTTAGAGCAGATAAATAACTAGATATAAAATCTGTAAACAATTCTGTTGTTATATAAACAGAGTTAAGTTAAAACAAATAGGTACCTTCGTTCTCTTAGATACGCTTGTTAGTAAAGCAACTGCATATACCGACGACAAAGCAAGCAAGATATTCAATTTTATAACCAAAACATAAAACATCTAGCTGAACATTTTGAAGCTGTTTCTGAATATAACAACTCGCTTTGTAATATGGGAGGGTATTTTTATTACGTGACTTGCAGCGCCCTGCGGTTTTACCCGGAAAATCGGGATAAAAAGTAGTCCCTGAATCAATATTCATGTAGATATAAATATTGCAGGACATTCCACACATCGCCATCTAGCCCCAAGCTAAGTAACTAGACTTGTGTAGACAAGTATTTGAGCTTAGATATTTGTATGTGGTCTAGTTGTTTCTATGTATTATAAGTATATATTTACAAAAGAAAGTAAGGTATATTGGGGTTACGAAGGAAACAACCGATGTAGTAGAATCGTCGTTTATTACTGCCAGTTCATTGTGGATATACACGCTAGGTAGGTATGTAGGTATCTAAGAGGGCTGCGCAAGCGCGCGCATACATCTCACTCCTCCCTCGTTAATTATGAAACCTGATGACAATAAACAAACGCGATCAAGTAGGTATCGTACAAACTAATACTCTAGGTAAGATATTCTATTCCTTATAATTAACAACATTGGTTCTCGGTCTCAAGTTCATGCGACGTGAACTGTTATCAACGCTATCATTATCTAATGTTGGACCTGCCCGCGCGGCTGCAGCCATCTGCACCGGAGCGGGCGGGGGCGGCAGCGGCGCGGGCGGCGGAGACGAACTCGCTTGCGACTCACGCTCGTCTAGCGAAGGCTGCCTATGTTCACGTGTGAAAGGTGCATCACTCGATCTAACAATCGCCGCTTCAACTTGCTCCGGAACCACCGGCGGCGGCGAAGCATTACTCGATCCACACTCCATTCTACTATGAGGTTGATTATTATTATTCTCACAATCTGTGCTTCCTCCACCCCTATTACAACGAATTAATGGAGTTTGGTTCGAGTTATGCGATTGTTCGTCATTTGTACATACATTCGGAGGTAATTTATCGTTACATTTAATTGTCAATAGCTGATCTACATGTCTTATACATACACCTTCATCTTGTACTGAAACTTTATACATTCTATTTCCTATTATGTCTGTGACCTCTCCTAACTTCCAATATGGTTTTCCACCGGCAAAACATCTCACCCATACTTTCTGTCCTTTAACAAATATTCTGCTCTTATTTAATGTTTCTAACTCCTTACAAATCTCATTTTTCTTATTAGTAGGTAATATTAAGTCTAACCTGGAACGTATATTTCTATTAAACATAAGTTTGGCCGGAGTTTCACCGGTACTACAGTGTACAGTGTTTCGGTATTGAAATAAGTATAATGATAAGTTTTGCAGTAATTGAGTTACAGTATTGTTATTTTCGTTTGACATAATAATAGATTTTATCATTCGCTTACAGGTCTTAACATAATTTTCGGCCTGGCCATTACTACATGGGTGATAGATAGGTGAATTTATATATTCTATGCCGTTAATATTACAAAATTGATTGAATTCTCCATTACTAATTTTAGGATCGTTGTCGGAAACAATGACTTTAGGAAGGCCAAATGTAGTAAATAATGTATTAAGTTTTTCGATGAGATATTTTGTAGATAAACCCTTAGCCATGTAAATACATTCTACCCATTTACTATGCGCATCTACCACGATCAGAAAATCCATTTGATTAATTTGCATATAGTCAATATGCAGCCGTTCCCAAGGTGCAGCGGGACGCGGCCAGGGAGCGGGTGGCGCGCGCGGTGGTGCGGGCCTTAGCGCGGCGCAAACGCCACATGTACTTACCATGCTCTCTATATTCGCATCGATGCCGGGCCACCACATCCTACTACGTGCTAAACATTTTGTTTTTACCATGCCAAAATGACCTTTGTGTAATTCGGTTAGCATCTGGTTACGTAGTGATGTAGGTATAATAATTTTATGACCACGCATTAAGCATCCGTCCCCTATCTCTAATTCTGTTTTACAATTGAAATATGGTTTTATATTTCGACATTTAATTTTACGTGGCCAACCGTTACGTATGTAATTCATAACGGTTTGCAAGGTTCGATCCGAGGCTACTGCGACTTTGATTTTCTCAAAAGAAACTGGTAAGTCGGTTTCATGCATGAAGTTAAGGTAAGTTACACTTTCATCGACATCGGAGTAGCCTTTATCGATATCTAAGGATGCTCGGGAGAAAAAATCCGCTACCACATTATTTTCGCTTGTTATATACGAAATATTATAATTATAAGCGGATAGGTAAACAGCATACCGCTGCAAACGCGAGGCCGCCATTACGGACACTCCGTTTTTCTTGCCAAATATAGCCAGCAGCGGCCGGTGATCCGTTCGGAGAACGAACGGTTCATCCCTGCCGTATAGGTACTGGTGGAAATGTTTGACTCCAAACACTATCGCGGCGGCTTCCTTATGTACCTGGCTGTAGTTACGCTCGCTCGGTGTAAGGGACCTCGATGCGAATGCAATGGGACGCTCACGGCCCTTCAGCCCCTGCTGGAGTACGGCACCGAGCCCGGTGGGGCTCGCGTCCACGCTGAGCACAAGCCGCGCCGCCGGATCGAAGTGTGTCAATACACGTTCCGATGATAATTCTTTTTTAACTATTTTAATTGCGTCGTCCTGTCTCCTACCCCATGTCCATGTCGCGTCTTTACGCAGTAATTCATGAAGTGGTGCCAGCACTGATGACGCTTGGGGTATAAAATTCCTGTAATAGTTAACGATACCCAGAAATCTTTTAACTTCTAATATATTCTTAGGGCACGGGGCTTCTAATATGGCTTGTACCTTTTTAGGACATGATTTAAGTCCGGTTTTATCAATTACAAAACCTAAATAAGTAACGCTTTCTCTAAAAAATTCGCATTTTTCGCGCTGTAACTTTAGTCCTGCGTCACTTAGCCTCCGTAGTACCTCTTTAAGCCTATTTAAATGAAGTTCTTGATTAGGAGCGGTACAGCACACATCATCGAGCCAACAGCTAACACCATCGATACCTGCAAGCAATGTTTCCATTGTTTTTTGAAATATAGCGGGCGCGTTAGCTAGGCCGTACACTAAGCGCGTATATTTGTATAAACCACGCGTGGTACTGATAGTTGTTAGCAATTGGGACTCATTATCTAATTCAAATTGATTATATGCGTTACTTAGATCAATTTTTGTGTACCTCTCCCCACCCCCAATGCGGGCAAAGACCTCTTCAATACGAGGCATTGGGTACTTCTCTACACATAAATCTTTATTTAGTGTAATCGAGTAATCCCCCGCTATTTTCACCTTACCGTTGTCTTTTAACACCGGCACTATCGGTGTGGCGTAATCAGAGTAGTCTACCGGTATTAGTACACCTAATGATACTAACCTATCTATCTCTGTGTTGACCTTAGATTTTAATGCAAATGGAACTGATCGTGGCTTATAAAACTTAGGTTTCGCGTCAGACTTCAAGGTTAACTTTATTTTATATTTATTAAACCTTCCTAAATCATCGCTCCAGAGGTCCGAATATTGTTCAATTAAATTATTTATTTCGGACAAATAGGTATTACAGTATATGTGCTTCAATTCTGTTACATTGTTTTCTGTGATTAATTTAAATTTGTACATAAAATCTCGCCCTAGGAGTGGCGCGCTGCCGTTTTTAATTACAAAAAGATTAATTTGATCTGTGATATTATTGTATTTTATTGTAGTTGTGATATATCCTATGGGCGTGATTTTGTGACCATTGTAAAAACACATTCTAAGTGTACAGCTTTTTAAAGGAATGTGAGCGAATAATTGTTTATAAAATACATGTGAAATAGCGGATACTCCTGCCCCCGAATCTAATTCCATATTGACTAGTTTATTATCAACACACACACGTAAAATAATAGGCTTATAATTCTCGTACCTTATGTTATACAAGCTACATTCCTGACAGTTCTCGCAGTTTTCACCGCCGCTGTCGGCCCCGTCAGCAACATCAGGCTCTTCTTCAGCGTTGATGTTATATACGCGCACCTTACACACCTTTCGCAAGTGTCCTTTTTGTCCACAATTTTGGCATGTATAATTTTTGAATCGACACTTTCCGACACTATGACTTTTTAGACCGCACACTGGACACCGAGGTACACTCGTCGCAGCTCCGTCGCGATTTACCGCCTGCCCCCAAGCGTTGGAGGGTCCGCTGCCATCCCATCCTCGTCGCCAGTAAGGTATATTGGGGTTACGAAGGAAACAACCGATGTAGTAGAATCGTCGTTTATTACTGCCAGTTCATTGTGGATATACACGCTAGGTAGGTATGTAGGTATCTAAGAGGGCTGCGCAAGCGCGCGCATACATCTCAGAAAGGTATATGTATTAGTAGTATACTTATACATATACCTTTCTTTTTTTTATAAAGCAAGCAAGCAAGCAGGATAAGTGTCCGTCTGCCTTGGCGTCTTCAAGTCTAGATCTGTTATCCGACACCCATAACACAAGTTTAGTTACTTAGCTTGGGGCTAGAAGGCGATGTGTGGAATGTCCTGCAATATTTATATATTATTTGTCTACTATCCCACCTAAGGAAAGTGACGATGCTAAGATGTAGCACGCTTAACTCACAATTACTCCGAAGGTTAATAAGCATCAAAGTTTCGGATGTTTTCTCTAGTCTATTGTTATTTATATCGTTTCGGTCGTACCATACCTTTTGTGACCTGAACAAGGCATGGGATTACGCGGCTAATCTCAAGTGAAACATTTCTCAAAAGCGAATAGACTGCCTTCAAAAACGATAGCGATTACTATTGTTCTCAGCCATCTTTTTCTAGTGATTTTATTGCCTTGCTCTGGGTTTTATTACCATAAGCTATGCCTATTATCTTCACGGTCGTTAACGAAAGTTTAAAATAATATTTAACTTATCTGAACAACTTTTAAAGAATTCGGATCAAAAATATTTATTGAATCACTGTGTGTTTACAAACGCTAGGTTATATTTTTAAAAAGTAAATAGGAACAACAGGTCTGCGCCAGACGTTTTGAACCTAAGTAGGTACTTCATATTAACATTTTAACATTTTAAAATACAAATAGATACTGAAGTTAGGCCACAATCCAACAATAGGCATTTTACGCATTAAATATAATATTTCAGAATAGCCTACAAAACTTTTTTCTAATAGGGTGCTAGATAACGGATATACTACTTATGTATACTTTTCTTTAGTAAATATATACTTATAATAGATAGAAACAACCAGACCACAAACAAATATCTAAGTATAAATACACACAAGACAAGTATTTTATACTTAGATAACTGGGTCGTCAGTGATATATGGCATTATGAAAAAAGTTCTTATGATTACATGTCCTAATTTTATTTTATAGGTTATTTGTTTTTGAAAATTATATCATGTGAACGTTATATCAGGTTATATTATACTATCTGTTATTATGCCATTTATTACACACCCATGAATGTATGCCCTATGTAAAAAATATCTTTTAATTTTGAAATTATTACTCCCGCGGGAGTGAAACTGCTATTCTGGGGGGTAATAAGCTGATTATAAACACCAATGATTTAATGGTATAATATATATGGTTGCAACGCGGAAAAAGTTGATTGAACATGAAAATGATTATCATACAGTAATCTACGTAATATGATTTAAAAAAGTTATATTGTAAGATTATTTTGTGTAATTTTTTTTGAAAAGTTAATATATATTTGCAGTCGACAGCAAAGACCCAACGTAGAGTTTTAAAATTTCAATTTAATTAAATCTTTTCAGCTCAAGCAGCGTTTTAAAGTAAAGGGGATGAATTAGTTTCGCTTGCTAAGTCATAGGGGTGATAAAGTTGAAAAAGTTAGGAAACACCGCTGAAAATGTATGGTGAATAAAAGAACCAAACACACGGACAATCGCAATTAAAATATTTATTGCAGTAACCAATGTAGCAACCCCATTTATTTCTACTTTTTTGGCAAGTTGTAAGTGGTTTGAATCGATTTATCTACTTATAGGTAATTTAAGTGTCCAGCTATAGGCACCTACCAAGTTTTATTGTAATTAATTTTTACGGTTCCGTACTTAAAGGGTAAAAACGGCACCCTACTAAGACTTCGCTGTCCGTCCGTCCGGCTGTCTGTCACCAGGCTGTATCTTATGAACCAAAATAGCTAGAGAGCTGAAATTTTTACAGACGATGTATTTCTGTTGCCGCTATAAAAACAAATACTAAAAACAGAAAAGGTAAATGTGTTTTAGTATTAAATTATAACAAACATACTTATAAACTTTGACATTTTCAGTTATTATAAATAGGATTTGTTACTTACTAGCAGCATCCTACAGCTTTACTCGCATAAGTCCTGGTCCCGTGGGCATTTAGGGATAAAAAACAATAGCACATGTTAGTTCCAAAGAAACAATGTATGTGTGAATCAACGTTGCTCATATTCCTATTTTTAAAGCCTAGGTATTAGGCAACTTCATCCATTCTCCAATTTAGAAATATCCAAACCTGCGGTTACCGTCTGTGTTTGACTTAGGCAAAGTTTATCTGCGTTTATTTATTTATAAAATCCACAGCATATTTAATATTACAGTATGGGCATTGGGTTATGAGCCAGGATGGTCTATTCGTTGTTATCACTTGAATGCTTTTGAGATTCTAGTACAAATCGTAGAATTGATGGTACCTTCATACCAAGTTTTATCAAAATCAGTGGTTTTAAAGTCTAATTATTTTTCTGAATATCTATACATATAAAATTCTTTGTCCCGACTGACTGACGGATCAACGCACAGCCTAAACCGCTGATTGTAGATACCTGAAACTAGGAGGGTGTGTTCTTTGTATGACGTAGGCATATGATAAGATAGGATTTTCCGAAATTCTACCCATAAGGGGATGAGCATAGGGGGCAAAATTTGTATGAGACAACGTGATTTCTTGGTCCAATCTTTTAACAACCATTTTCGAGTTCTACGCGGACGAAGTCGCGGGCAAGAGCTAGTTTGGTACAAAATTACTTTTATAGTAATTTTATTTAATAACTGATTGAGGGTATATTTGAAATTAACCGCATTGCATCGACGGACGGCGCTCGCAGTTCTCCAGTCCTTCCGCGACCATGTTCGTAGTTCTTACGCAATCACGACCCATTTTTACCCGCGTCCTATTTCCTAATTTCTTTTATACAAACCTTTTAAAAATATAATTACCCAATTTGGTGCAGTCGTGCGGCAGTTATGCGCGTACAAACATTACGGCGATTAATTTTGTATATAGATAAAATGAACTATATAACCGACGCTTATACCTTAAACTACTCGGCTCGTACTGCATCGCCTATACAAGGTAGGTATATTGACTTCACTTTACCTATCGATATCCAGCTCAGCGTTAACGAACCGTTGTATGATCCAAGAAAAATATGAACAGCAAACCGTACCGTACTTTAATGAGAGACTACAGCTACAGGTACCTAAATGACATGAAAAAAAGGTAGGTAAGTAATCATATTATAAGTAAAACCTAAACTCTTTTTTATTATGAACTATGTTGTTCTCCATTCCCTAAACTACCACTAAGCCGATTTTCATCCAAAGCGCTATAGTCCTTTGGCCATGAAGAGGGAACGAATAAACAAAAAATAAATAAATAAACTTTCGAATTTATAATACAAAATTATTTTTTATTTGTGATGTGTATGTGTCTTTTTATTTTTTATTTGTGTAATTTAATTTTTACTTGTGTGTTTTATAATTTTTATATTTTTGATATGATAAATAAGCTGTCATAATACAAACCGATCAACTAGGCTCTCTTATTTTTATTTAAAAATAATATAATAAATACTATAATAATAATAAGACCAAAGGGAACAACTCATCAGAACTAATACTAATCTATATATATAAAAATGAATTGCTGTTCGTTAGTCTCACTAAAACTCGAGAACGGCTGAACGGATTTATCTTATCTTAGTCTTGAAATGTTCGTGGAGGTCTAGGGAAGGTTTAAAAGGCGAGAAAAAAACGATATTCCCACGGGATCGGAACTTACGCGGGTGAAACCGCGGGGCGCAGCTAGTTGCTTACTAAAACCTCTTGGACACGGCTGACTAAGCTGGTTGGTATAGACGCTGGGCATGTCTACTCCATCCTAACGCAAAGAAGAACCAACTAAAGAGGTTCAGTTGCAGAAAACTAACCCGTATACAAGTACAAATACCTACTTAAGTACTACTTGAGAAGGTAATTTATTTGTGCCTAATTAATAAAAATTTACCGTTCAACTAATGAGGGTAGTTACATAATAATAGGTAATATTCCTAATGAATAATTATATTACTTAGTGGACGCAATGCCTAACGTCATCAAAAATCTTTATGTGTTGACTGTTGGCGTCATCCTGTCTGAAACGCTACAACATATTTTCGAATCGAAAATGCTACCCACAAAAAAAAACACTAGCGTGCGATTGTTTGGTAACACTCGGTCGAAACTTTGTGATCGCACGAGAAACAAACTTGAATTTTGCCTATATCTTTTTATCGTGTATATTTATATTTATATTAGGATAGGTATTTGTTACCTCTTTAAAAAAAAGAATTTATATATTTCGCATATTAAAGGAATGCGAAGTTCGGAGATAACGACTCTATAACTGTTAAATCTCACTGATAAAAGTTTGTAAATTCTGAACCTTTCCATCCTGAATTTAGCAGTGTTTTATCATGTTGACTAAGTACCTTGATTTTTATACAGCTAATAGGGACTATAGACCTCAGTATCTGGTATAAATTTAAACTTGCTTAGGTCCATTCGTTAGGTGTAAACCAAATAGGTGGTGACATACGTACAGACAGGCGGACAAGAGAGGGAACTGACAAGCGTTATTTTTTTCCTTTTGAGGTAGGAAAAAATAAAAAATCTCAAGTTTTACATCTAGCAACTAGGCAATCATTAAAATCAATATTATATTTTGCTTACTTAGAACCTAAAAAGCATTATTATATACTGTTTTAAATATTGAAACTCTTTTCGTAGCACTTTCGTAGCAGCTCAGTTTTTTTTGTTTGTAACGAATAGGCTCTGTTACTACTGGACTGTTTTGGTGAAACGTGGTATGAAAGTACATTGCTTTATTGGAAATAATATAGGCTAAACTTTGGCTTGTAATGTAATGAAATATCTAGGAAAGAAAATATGGTGTTATACGCTACAAAAAATAGTTTATGGGGTCGTATATCAGATATTTAATACACAAAAAACATACATAAAATAGACACACACTATAAACTAATGATTATAAAAATGAGCAAAAATATAAACAAGAATAAAAACAAAAACTCAGGTGTCACGTACTCAGGTACGTGACAGTAGAAATGTATTTAATAGTAAAAGAGTTCTCGTTATATTTTTGCTCATTTTTATAATCATAAGTTTATAATGTGTGTCTATTTTATGTTTGTTTTTTTTGTCTATTAAACATCTATACTAATATTATAAAGCTCAAGAGTTTCTTTGTTTGAACGCGCTAATCTCAGGAACTACTGGTTCGAATTCAAAAACTATTTTTATGTTGGACCATTTATCGAAAAAGGTTATAAAGCTATTTTTTATTTTGATATTCTCACAGAATCGGGAGTTATGCCGGTGAAACTGTGGAGCATTGCTAGTCAAAAATATAAGTACCTATTGCATCATTTGAGTCCCATACAATCTCATGATTTCTAAATGAAACCCTTGGATAGCAACATCTGCAAGTAAATTACTGATAATAAACAAATGCAGTAGATAATTTCTTTAAAAAACTTGTTTTAGGTAAAAAAAAGCCTTGACCACGGAGGTAACAAACTGGTTTCTGACTTATAGAAGACAATTACTAAGTACCTGGTAATCCTAAAACGAGATTACGGTTCAGGTAGTGGAAAGACAATAACGAGATGTCGATACGGGTGAGTCGGCTAAAGAACTCCGTTGTAAAGCAGGGAACTGTTGGACGAATCGAGGATTTAATGACACATCGGCCTACAGCCTCAAAGATCAAGAGAAAAACAACTTTCGCAAATAGTCTAACATCGCAATAGATATAATATACTATGCATCCATTAAACAGCTCGATGAAGGTCGTTTTTAAAGGGATTCCGTACTATAAGCCTTGACTGGGGTAAGGCTATTAGATAAAACTTTGTTTTACTCACTGAGGTACAACTTGCAACGTGGTTTACTTTAACATTTAAAAATATGTCAGAGTAAAACTAGGGAAACTACTTAATAGCCATAATATGTCAGAGTAAAACTAGGGAAACTACTTAAAAACAGGTAATTCGATAAATATTTGTTTTTTTTTTCAATCAGAAAATCAATTCATTTGTTTAATTTCTTGTTGTTTTGTCACTATATGTAATATCAAGGTTTTAAAAATCTTTAGTGGTCATTCTTACCTGCAGGTACGGTATTATGCATTCTGTATTTGTAGAAAAATAATATCAATTTAAAGCGACATAAATACGGGTAAAACCGCGAATCACAGCTAGCATTAATGTATGTGGGGTACTTTGTATTTTTTTTGTTTCTAAACGAAGTTATAGGTAAAAGTTATTATCCGACTATTTATTGGAAAACTACAAGTAAGCATCCAAACAAAGTAATGAACGGAACTACAACAAACAAGAAATGGTGAGTTGCAACGCTCGCGAGTACGCCCGCCCGCCCTCCGTGCAACGATACTGCTAACAAAAGATAAAATAAAATTTAAACAACATTGACCATTGAGTTGGTTAAATAAAAATATTTATTAGCTGCATTTCGTAATAATACTCGGCTGCCGCAAAATCGCTGTGTTTAATAGTCAACGATTCATAAGGAAGATTAACTTAATAAAAATTGTTTAACATCAACTACCTTACAATTATCTATTATAGATAAAACATGAACTAGGGGAGTACCTATAAGATAGCCGAAGCTTTACGTAAGTAGGACTTCCATTTTGAGAAAAAATGGTAGAACTGTTGATTCGTTTCAATATTTACAATTTTTAAGGTACAATGAGCAATAAAAACTTAAAAATAAAAACTTTACAGTCAATAAATAAAAATGCAACCTATCTTGATGAACCTATCGAAAAATCTAACGATTGTAAATAAAATTTCTAGGGGGGTTCACTGAAATTATAATATTCTATATTTATTGGAGATTTGTGGTGTACAGCATATTCACTGTAACATACAAATAAGCCAAAATAACCCTTAAGTCGTCGTCGTCGTCTTTAAGTACTGCATGCATAGTCTAATTACGCTAAACAATACAATCCCCGCCCTCATCGGGGATGCGCTCGCGCAGGTAATCGAGTATAAAAGCACGGTGTTCCTGGGTCAATTTATCATTTCTGTTTTGCACTTCAAACCCATAACTACCAGTTGTGACGTTTGTTAGTTCAAAACTAAGTACCTGTTTCTTTTTATTATCTCTTAGTATCATTAGTTTGAAAGATGAGCGGTTCCAGGCGTTCTCGTGCACCCCGGACGTCAAACTTGGATCTTGACTTAGGCGATGGTCTTCCAACAGAACAACCACTCCGGAGACGTGGTAGACCAAGAGGGCACAATAGGAAGGCGCTTTCCAAAGTGCGTTTATTTATACTTGTCACATTATGTGCGATGTCAGGAATGTGTATATTTTTCAACTTTATGTACTTAATGACATACTATCGTTTTTTCAGGTCCAAAAGAGGAATATCAATAATTTCTATGAGCAGGTGAGGAGAGACACCCACAAACTGCTGTACAATCAGCTGGCCGAGGGCTTACACATTGATACTAAGGTAACTATGTTGTACTAACTGTTCATTTATTTAAAAAAATCTTGTATTTTATCAGGTTACTTATATAACATTATTTTCATGTCTAGATAACTCAAAATGAAATCTTAAAGGCCGCAGTCGATCGGTTCAGACAAACCGAAGACCTAGCTGATTTACGCAGGATAAATGATAAATTACAAAATCAAAGTAAGTCTCTCTGCATAACTAAAATTTAAACCTTAATTTCAATATTAAATTATATTTTTAGTTATTTTATTTAAAATAATCATTTCTTTTCAGTTACCATATTAATGAGCCGCTTGGGGGATGACGTCGACTTGAGTCAATTCTCCGACGACTCCGACTCGGACGGAAGTTCCGAACCACCCCAACAGCTCGTAAGTGATTTTAAACTGTCTACATTTTTCTCTACTGAATAAATCTATATTTTAATTGATTTAAAATATAATCTATTTCAGTTGACTAATTTATCAATTTTGTTTATAGCGCAATGTATACGACAGAGGGATGGGCGAGGCCGAAGCATCGACTTCGTCGTCGTCACCATCCTTCAGCATCGAGACAACTCCTGAGCGGCAAGAGGAATTTGAGGCTGCTGAACCCAGTCAACTGGAGGAAATATGCAGCCTCATTCCGGATGGGGTTTATCAAGCAATGGAATGCGAGATTCTTATACCCCATCAAGAATCGCCGCTAGGATATCTGCGTAAGTTATAAAATTCCATAACGAATTCCTTAACAGTTTTTCAATTCCATTCAGTCATTTTGGCTATGATTATTTTGTTTCTTAACATATTACTTTTATTATTTCAGCTGAAGGTGCTGAGGGAACTCTAGCGGATATCTTCGACCTTCAACCTTTCTTTTTACCGGTAGGAATTTTAAAAATCTTAAAATGTTTGTTTTTATTATACTTACTAAAATGATTAAAATGTAAAATTATCGGTTTGTTTCAGGAACTAGGGGGTGATTGAAGGACAGGGGGGTGCAATAAAGGAGAAATGGATAAACGAAATGCTACAAATTCAGAGTAAGACTTTCTGCACAACTAAATAATATACCTACTTCAATATTGATTTATATTATAAGGTTTTTGTTTAATATAATATTTTCCTTTCAGTTACTATATTATTGAGCCGCTTGGGGGATGACGTCGACTTGAGTCAATTGGACTCCGACGAAGATTCCGACGAGATAATATTGGAACCACGGGTAAGTTAAACTAAATAGTCTAAATTGTAAATGAATATCTATTCCAATTTATTAAATTTTAATCTATTTCATTACACTAATTTATCCATTTTGCTTTTAGTGCAATGTCGATAGCGGGGTTGGACGAGGCCGAAGCATCGACTTCGTCGTCGTCGGCATCCTTTCTTTTCAGTTACTTTAGACTATAACCGTTTTGGAGGATGACGTGAACATGAGTTAATTGAACTTCGACTCGAATGACGATTTCGACGAGATATCGGAACCACTATCACAACGCGTAAGTAAAACTAATCTATCCAATTTTTCTGTTTTACTATTGTTCTGCAGATTATTAATTTATTTATTTTGTCCTTAGCGAAATGTATACGACAGCGGGATAGGCGAAGCATCGAATTCGTCGTCATGGGCATCCGTCAGCGTCGAGACAACTCCTGAGCGGCAAGTGGTGTTTGAGGCGGCTGAACCCAGTCAACTGGAAGAAATATGCAGCCTCATTCCGAATGAAGTTTTTGAAGCGATGGAATGCGAAATTCTTAAACCCCAACAAGAAACGCCGCTAGGATCTCTGCGTAAGTTATAAAATTCTACAGCGAACTCCCTGGCCACTTTTTATTTTGTTCATACATACTAATTACTATTAAACTGGTAGCATTTTACAAATTTTACATTTTTTTTTATTTCAGCGCATTTTGTTTAACGGAGAAAAGGCATTTATCGCGGTTCGTCATTGCGCGTCGTGGAACTCGCAGACTTCTGAGCAATTTGAAGCCAAAAGAAGATCTAATTAATAAAACATAAGATGATTAAAAATAAATACTAGGTTTATTTCATTATAAGTTAGGTAAAGTATATTTAAGTTAAACGGGTAAAATTAAATGTACATAATTTTAAGATAATTAGTAATAATAATAAACTATCTATGGTAACTTTATTTCTTCTTTCATTACTTTCTCCTATAAATTAAAACACAAACTTAGTTCAATAAAGTGTAGGTAGGAGGAAAAATTAACAGAAAATTTAACAGAGTAATTATAGGCTTTAACAGGGTATTTATACACTTCATTTTAATCTTTTTGACTTTTATTAGTACATCGGTACTTTTATCGTAACTTTCTCTAGCTTAGCACACATTCATTTTTTTTTCATACATTACTTGTAAGTAAGTAAAAGTAAGTAATAATGCGAATCCATCCTAAGATATTCCTACTCATGTGCACTCATGCTAAGACGTGCACAACATTCCATTGATTACATGTTTTCATATCACTTGTTTTTTTTAGGTCAACTGTCTTTATATTCTGGAAAACATTTGTTTTAAATACTAAATGTCTAATATTCATACTGAGCATGTTTATGAGTATACAAAATGAATGACAAAATGAGATCTTTTGTAAACCTATTTGTAGAATATGTTGTTTTTTTTTCAATCAATCATGGTTTAAATAAATAAATATTGCAGGATATTACAATAATCGCCACCTAGCCCCAAGCTAAGTAACTAGACTTGTGTTTTGGGTGCTAGACAACGGATATACTACTTATATACTTTTCTATTGTAAATATATACTTATAATATAAAAACAACCAGACCACAGACAAATATCGGCGGCGGCAATAGGGGCGGGAATCGAACCCGCAACCCTGTGTTTGTCTGGCATAGTGACCATTGTGTTGTGCCAAATGGGTCGTCAATCATGGTTTGCTGTACACATAATGATATGCATTTGAATTTGTTCCTACTATTTATTTTTTAAGTTTTAAAAGGGTCATATTATTATTTACCTTAGAATTTCTTAGACAAAGAAAGGGGCATGTGTACAGTAAACCTAGGTTTTATGATAAATTAAAGATGGCTCTAGAGGCTACATTCGGAAAGGAAATATTTGCATAGATAGAGAAAACAATACCTGCACAAACTCGTAATTATATTAACATATATCTTGCCAAGAGATTATACCACCCCGCCCGTCACAAAACTTTAATTTTTAGTACATATTAATTATATGTACCTGAATACATTTATTATGAGCTGTCATCTATCATAGAACATACACACTGTGATAACACATATAGTAAGTATAAGTATATTTAATACAAAAAGCAATAGGAAATGTAACATGTATTTTATTATGGTAAGTATAGTACATAATATTATTGTAGTATATAACCCAGGTTCATGTTGTGTCTTAATATTTTTGTAATTATCTGAACCTACACATGAAGCGTTAAATGATGATTATAATTAGTGCAAACAGTTTTCGTAGACTTTCTCATTCTGTATGGAGAGGAAATATTCGTTAGAACTAATGCTAATTACTTTTTATTTGTTCTGGAGAACTTGAAAGTAGACCTAAGCTGGAAGCTGGTTGATAGGAGCTGGGCCAGCCTTCTCCATCCTAAGGCAAAAAGCAACCCGTATTTATATAAATACAAGTACTTAGGTACTACTTGGGAAGGTAATTTATTTACCCAATTAACATAATTGACCCTTCAACTGATTAGTTGAATTACGTCTTACAACTGATTAGTTGTAATACGTAATATTTCTAATGAGTATATTACTAACTCAACGCGATGCCTAACGTAATCAAAAATCTTTTAAATATATAGTTTGGTGTTGGCGTCATCCTGTCTGGGAACACTACAAACACTATTGTCAAATCGAAAATGCTACCAAAAGAAAACCCTAGCGGGGGATCGTTAGATAACACTCGGTCGAAACTTAGTGATCGCACGAAAAACAAACTAGCATCTAGCAGTTAGACAATCATCAAAACCAGTATTACATTTCGCTTAGGATAAAAACTCTTCTTGTTACATAATATAATGACACATTGAAACGGCAATCACAGTAAAATTTGATATTACAATTTATCAGAGCAGGTTTTTAGTTTTAAGATTTCGAAATCAAAGTTCTTACTCAGATAGGTATACCTAGTTAATCCAAAAGTGAAGGATATTTAATTTCATAAAACTTAAAATACTTATTACCACTTCTTAAGTTTTTTCTCTTTTGTGTATAAATTAAATGTTTGATTGTATCTTATATTACAACCTAAAAAGCATTAATTTAATACTGTTTCAGTAGTTGACGAAACTGTTATGATAACAGGCTCTCGTTGATAGCTTTTAAATATCAAAACTCATTTCGTAGCACTTTCGTAGCAGCTCCGAAATACTTATTTCAAAAATATACCTCCTTTTTGACTTCGCCGTAGTCGGGTAAAAATATACGTACCTAACTATTGCAGGTTTTACGTTACAATCTAGCTTTTTGTAATGTAACCCTTGGATAGCAACATCTGCAAGTAAGTTACTGATTATAAACAAATGAGGCAGATAATTTCCTTAAAAAACTTGTGTCAGGTAAAAAAAGCCTTGACCACGGAGGTAACAAACTGGTTTCTGACTTATAGAAGACAATTACTAAGTACCTGGTAATCCTGAAACGGGATTACGGGTCAGGTAGTGGAAAGACAATAACGAGATGTCGATACGGGTGAGTCGGCTGAAGAACTCCGTTGTAAAGCAGGGAACTGTTGAACGAATCGATGATTTAATGAACCTTTGGCCTACAGCCTCAGAGATCAAGAGAAAAACAACTTTCGCAAATAGTCTAAGATCGTGATAGATATAATATACTATTTATCCAATAAACAGCTCGATGAAGGTCGTTTTTAAAGGGATTCCGTACTATAAGCCTTGACTGAGGTAAGGCTATTAGATAAAACTTTGTTTTTACTCACTGAGGTACAACTTGCAACGTGGTTTACTTTAACATTTAAAAATATGTCAGAGTAAAACTAGGGAAACTACTTAATAGCCATAATATGTCAGAGTAAAACTAGGGAAACTACTTAAAAACAGGTCATTCGATAAATATTTGTTTTTTTTTTTTCAATCAGAAAATCAATTCATTTGTTTAATTTCTTGTTGTTTTGTCACTAATATCAAGGTTTTAAAAATCTTTAGTGGCCATTCTTACCTGCAGGTACGGTATTATGCATTCTGTATTTGTAGAAAAATAATATCAATTTAAAGCGACATAAATACGGGTAAAACCGCGAATCACAGCTAGCATTAATGTATGTGGGGTACTTTGTATTTTTTTTGTTTCTAAACGAAGTTATAGGTAAAAGATATTACCCGACTATTTATTGGAAAACTACAAGTAAGCATCCAAACAAAGTAATGAACGGAACTACAACAAACAAGAAATGGTGAGTTGCAACGCTCGCGAGTACGCCCGCCCACCCTCCGTGCAACGATACTGCTAACAGAAGATAAAATAAAATTTAAACAACATTGACCATTGAGTTGGTTAAATAAAAATATTTATTAGCTGCATTTCGTAATAATACTCGGCTGCCGCAAAATCGCTCATAACAGATCTGTGTTTAATAGTCAACGATTCATAAGGAAGATTAACTTAATAAAAATTGTTTAACATCAACTACCTTACAATTATCTATCATAGATAAAACATGAACTAGGGGAGTACCTATAAGATAGCCGAAGCTTTACGTAAGTAGGACTTCCATTTTGAGAATAAATGGTAGAACTGTTGATTCGTTTCAATATTTACAATTTTTAAGGTACAATGAGCAATAAAAACTTAACAATAAAAGCTTTACAGTCAATAAATAAAAATGCAACCTATCTTGATGAACCTATCGAAAAATCTAACGATTGTAAATAAAATTTCTAGGGAGGTTCACTGAAATTATAATATTCTATATTTATTGGAGATTCGTGGTGTACAGCATATTCACTGTAACATACAAATAAGCCAAAATAACCCTTAAGTCGTCGTCGTCTTTAAGTACTGCATGCATAGTCTAATTACGCTAAACAATACAATCCCCGCCCTCATCGGGGATGCGCTCGCGCAGGTAATCGAGTATAAAAGCACGGTTTTCCTGGGTCAATTTATCATTTCTGTTTTGCACTTCAAACCCATAACTACCAGTTGTGACGTTTGTTAGTTCAAAACTAAGTACCTGTTTCTTTTTATTATCTCTTAGTATCATTAGGTTGAAAGATGAGCGGTTCCAGGCGTTCTCGTGCACCCCGGACGTCAAACTTGGATCTTGACTTAGGCGATGGTCTTCCAACAGAACAACCACTCCGGAGACGTGGTAGACCAAGAGGGCACAATAGGAGGGCGCTTTCCAAAGTGCGTTTATTTATTCTTGTCATTATTTGCGATGTCAAGAATGTGTTTATTTTTATCTTTATGTACCTACTGACATAGTATCGTTTTCTCAGGTCCAAAAGAGGAGTCTCAATAGTTTCTACGAGAAGGTGAGGAGAGACACTCACAAACTGCTGTACAATCAGCTGGCCGAGGGCCTACACATCGATACTAAGGTAACTTTGTTTTACTAACAGTTCATTTATTTTAAAACTTCTTGTATTTTACCAAGTTACTTATTTAACATTATTTTCATGTCTAGATAACTCAAAATGAAATCTTAAAGGCCGCAGTCGATCGGTTTAGAGAAACCGATGACGTAGCTGATTTACGGAGGATTAATGAAAAACTACAAAATCAAAGTAAGTCTCTCTGCACAAATAAATGTTGTACCTCAATTTCAATATTAAATTATATTTTTAGTTATTTTATTTAAAATAATCATTTCTTTTCAGTTACTATATTAATGAGCCGCTTGGGGGATGACGTCGACTTGAGTCAATTCTCCGACGACTCCGACTCGGACGGAAGTTCCGAACCACCCCAACAGCTCGTAAGTGATTTTAAACTGTCTACATTTTTCTCTACTGAATAAATCTATATTTTAATTGATTTAAAATATAATCTATTTCAGTTGACTAATTTATCAATTTTGTTTATAGCGCAATGTATACGACAGAGGGATGGGCGAGGCCGAAGCATCGACTTCGTCGTCGTCACCATCCTTCAGCATCGAGACAACTCCTGAGCGGCAAGAGGAATTTGAGGCTGCTGAACCCAGTCAACTGGAGGAAATATGCAGCCTCATTCCGGATGGGGTTTATCAAGCCATGGAATGCGAGATTCTTATACCCCATCAAGAATCGCCGCTAGGATATCTGCGTAAGTTATAAAATTCCACAACGAATTCCTTAACAGTTTTTCAATTCAATTCAATTCAGTCATTTTGGCTATGATTATTTTGTTTCTTAACATATTACTTTTATTATTTCAGCTGAAGGTGCTGAGGGAACTCTAGCGGATATCTCCGACCTTCAACCTTTCTTTTTACCGGTAGGAATTTTAAAAATCTTAAAATGTTTGTTTTTATTATACTTACTAAAATGATTAAAATGTAAAATTATCGGTTTGTTTCAGGAACTAGGGGGTGATTGAGGGACAGGGGGGTGCAATAAAGGAGAAGTGGATAAACGAAATGCTACAAATTCAGAGTAAGACTTTCTGCACAACTAAATAATATACCTACTTCAATATTGATTTATATTATAAGGTTTTTGTTTAATATAATATTTTCCTTTCAGTTACTATATTATTGAGCCGCTTGGGGGATGACGTCGACTTGAGTCAATTGGACTCCGACGAAGATTCCGACGAGATATTAGAACCAACGGGTAAGTTTAACTAAATAGTCTTAATTGTAAATCTAAATTGTATCTATTTCAATTTATTAAATTTTAATCTATTTCATTACACTAATTTATCCATTTTGCTTTTAGTGCAATGTCGATAGCGGGGTTGGACGAGGCCGAAGCATCGACTTCATCGTCGTCGGCATCCTTTCTTTTCAGTTACTTTAGACTATAACCGTTTTGGGGGATGACGTGAACATGAGTTAATTGAACTTCGACTCGGATGACGATTTCGACGAGATATCGGAACCACTATCACAACGCGTAAGTAAAACTAATCTATCCAATTTTTCTGTTTTACTATTGTTCTGCAGATTATTAATTTATTTATTTTGTCCTTAGCGAAATGTATACGATAGCGGGATAGGCGAAGCATCGAATTCGTCGTCATGGGCATCCGTCAGCGTCGAGACAACTCCTGAGCGGCAAGTGGTGTTTGAGGCGGCTGAACCCAGTCAACTGGAAGAAATATGCAGCCTCATTCCGAATGAAGTTTTTGAAGCGATGGAATGCGAAATTCTTAAACCCCAACAAGAAACGCCGCTAGGATCTCTGCGTAAGTTATAAAATTCTACAGCGAACTCCCTGCCCACTTTTTATTTTGTTCATACATACTAATTACTATTAAACTGGTAGCATTTTACAAATTTTACATTTTTTTTTATTTCAGCGCATTTTGTCTAACGGAGAAAAGGCATTTATCGCGGTTCGTCATTGCGCGTCGTGGAACTCGCAGACTTATGAGCAATTTGAAGCCAAAAGAAGATCTAATTAATAAAACATAAGATGATTAAAAATAAATACTAGGTTTATTTCATTATATGTTAGGTAAAGTATATTTAAGTTAAACGGTTAAAATTAAATGTACATAATTTTAAGATAATTAGTAATAATAATAAACTATCTATGGTAACTTTATTTCTTCTTTCATTACTTTCTCCTATAAATTAAAACACAAACTTAGTTCAATAAAGTGTAGGTAAGAGGAAAACTGAACAGAAATTTTAACAGAGTAATTATAATAATAATAATAACTATAATAATAATAATAATAAGCCCGCAGGGCACCTTGAGGCGAGGTGACGGGGAGTAACGACCCCGCGGTCCCGAGTTCTCCAGGGGAAGTCACCGTTCCTCACCTCCGGCTTGCCTTAGTTGGTTGGTCGGAGTGAAACCTGACGAGGAAGCGGTCCCCCGCCTCTGGCTTGCCTTCACCGGCCGTCCAGAGTGGAGCCACTATAGCAGAAATGCTCGAAGGATGGATGCTGAACGTCAGTGATGAGTTGGCCCGCTCGCTCGGACTACCAGCGATGACTTAAAATCCAGTGAGGCCTCTCCATCCTTCAGCCACTCACGTTCCTGTTGCCCCCTTGCTGTAATTTACTCGGCTAATTAGGGTGGCCCAGTCTGAGAGTTGGCGAGTCTCCGCCTGCCATTTTTACGTGTTTATTGAACATTGTTACGGCAGGTGCCATAGTATCCATAGTTCCCCAGTATCTAGTCCACTACCATCCCATCACAATAGCTCCAGTAGTTTTGTCCTGTAGATTATCAATAGTTTTCATCCAAACCGGAGGTTGTCCTTGGTTGCAATTTATAGTGTAGACAGGGATAATCGCCGGTTTAGAATCCACCCCATTGTTTGCTATTAAACTTGTTATTGTAAAGGGCCTCTACGTGTTGGCTTCGGCTCCACGCACGCCTTCCAAAGGTCCGGGGCTCCATAGCCCCGTGATACAGGACGTATAACAGACAATAATAATAATAATAAGCCCGCAGGGTACCTTGAGGCGAGGTGACGGGGAGTAACGACCCCGCGGTCCCGAGTTCTCCAGGGGGAAGTCACCGTTCCTCACCTCTGGCTTGCCTTAGTTGGTTGGTCGGAGTGAAATCTGACGAGGAAGCGGTCCCCCGCCTCTGGCTTGCCTTCACTGGCTGTCCAGAGTGGAGTCGCAATAGCAGAAATGCTCGAAGGATGGATGCTGAACGTCAGTGATGAGTTGGCCCGCTCGCTTGGACTACCAGCGATGACTTAAAATCCAGTGAGGCCTCTCCATCCTTCAGCCACTCACGTTCCTGTTGCCCCCTTGCTGTAATTTGCTCGGCTAATTAGGGTGGCCCAGTCTGAGAGTTGGCGAGTCTCCGCCTGCCATTTTTACGTGTTTATTGAACATTGTTACGGCAGGTGCCATAGTATCCATAGTTCCCCAGTATCTAGTCCACTACCATCCCATCACAATAGCTCCAGTAGTTTTGTCCTGTAGATTATCAATAGTTTTCATCCAAACCGGAGGTTGTCCTTGGTTGCACTTTATAGTGTAGACAGGGATAATCGCCGGTTTAGAATCCACCCCATTGCTTGCTATTATACTTGTTATTGTAAAGGGCCTCTACGTGTTGGCTTCGGCTCCACGCACGCCTTCCAAAGGTCCGGGGCTCCACAGCCCCGTGATACAGGACGTATAACAGACAATAATAATAATAAGCCCGCAGGGCACCTTGAGGCGAGGTGTCGGGGAGTAGCGACCCCGCGGTTCCCGAGTGCTCCAGGGGGAAGCAACCGTTCCTCATCTCCGGCTGGCCTTAGTTGGCTGATCGGAGTGAAAAATGATGAGGAAGCGGTCCCCCGCCTCTGGCTTGCCTTCACCGGCCGTCCAGAGTGGAGTCGCAAGAATATGTTCGAAAGATATATGCCGCACGTCAGTGGTGAGTGGGCCAGGTAGGCTGGACCCTCAGGGAGCCCGTGACCTGAGTTTAAAACCCAGTGCGGCATCACTATCTTTAAGCCACTCCCGTCCCTGTTGCCCCCTTGCTGTAATTTACTCAGCTGATTAGGGTGGCCCAGTTTGAGAGTTGGCGAGTCGCCACCTGCCACTTTTACATGTTTGTTGAACATTGTTACGGCAGGTGCCATAGTACCCATAGTCTCCCAGTATCCAGTCCACTACCATCCCATCACAATAGCCCAAGTAGTAGTTTTCTCCTGTAGTTTATCAATAGTTCTATTCAAACCGGAGATTGTCCTTGGCAGCATTTTATAGTGCAGACATGGATAATCGCCGGTTTGATGTCCACATCATACTTTGTCATTAAACTTGTTATTGTAAAGGGCCTCTACGTGTTGGCTTCGGCCCCACGCATGCCTTCCAAAGGTCCGGGACTCCATGGTCCCGTGATATAGGACATATAACAAACAAATAATAATAATAATAAATGTTTATTTGCCATAAAAATTACAAAAACTTATACAGCTAGATTTACAAAAATAAGATTGATTGTTGTAACAATGAAAGTAGTGAGGGTGTACAAGTTAGGAGTACCGGCGGCCCCTGCACTAAGCAATGCTTGTATCGCAGGTGACCAATACAGGAATTACAAAAACAAGATATCCTCGGACATAGGTGAGACTTTATACAATAGTTTATATTTTAGGATTGAAATATCTAAATCAAAAGTAAGTATATATTTTTATGTAGGGATAGCCCAGCTCACCCCAGCGTCATAAGATGCTGGGTAGATAGACGTAGCCCTGCTGGTATGTGTATGTGTGTATGCGTGTATGCGTGCGTGTGTGCGTGTGTGTGTGTATGTGTGTGTAGATACGTGTGTGCGTGTGTGTAGTTAAGTCAGTAACGTTGGTAAAAGAAGTTCAGTCTGCGAATAATTTAGAGTAAGAAGCCATTTTTCCACCATGTTGTTGCACTGCCTGTTGGAGCATGACTTTATCTGCTTCACGTACCTGTACGCAACGTTATAAAGATATGGTTCCATGAATAGTGGAAGACGCCTCGCGAAAGCTGAATGAACCCTAGGGGGAGCTATTTTAGGTCGTCTTTGGTTATGAGAGTCATTGCGCTCTGGTAGGCACATAACAGATTTGTGGATGGCAGTAACCACTCTTAGGACGTAGAGTTGACGAACAGTGAGGACACCACACTCAGCGTACAGACTCTCAGTTGGGTAACGGAATGGCCTTCTAAGCATAACCTTCAAGACGGCTCTCTGAGCGCGCTCAAGGCCGATGATCTTGGTTTTTGCCGCTCCTCCCCAAGCCCTGATGCAATATAGAATTACAGACTGGCAAAGGGTTTTATAAACCAACAGAAGCATAGCTCTATCTGCACAGTGACGTAAGGATTTCATAACGAACATTAACCTTCGTAATCTACCTGACAAAGCTATGATATGGTCATCAAATGAAAGTCTCTGATCCACCATCACTCCCAGGTACTTAATACTGACAGCTTGACTAATCGTGTGGCAGTCACAGTCTGTTTTCCGAGATCCGGTATCACTGAGCGTAGTCGTTCTCAATGAACAGGCCGTAGTGTGCAGTTTAAGCTTGAATCTTGGTGGTTTGAAAGCTGCGGTCTTGAAAAAAGTGAGGTATTTAGTTTTTTCCACATTTAATGACAATAAATTCTTATCAAGCCAGTTAGCAACCAGAGCCAGGCCTCGCTCTGCAGTTTTGTGAACACCTACCCAGCTATCATCATTAAAGAGTAAAACTGTGTCATCTGCGTAACAGATGACCTCAGTATTTTTGAGAGGGAGGTCTAGCAAATCACTTAAATATATTAGGAACAGCGTAGGTCCGAGCACGCTACCCTGAGGGACACCGAATTTTATAGGAAGAGTATCACTCACAAATTGACTCATTTTAATACATTGTTGCCGCTCCGTCAGATAGCTACTAAACCAGCTGTAACATAAGCCTCTAATACCCAAACCGCTCATCTTTTTTAACAGAATTGGGACTGAAACTGTGTCGAAAGCCTTGGCCAAATCGAGAAAAACGCCAATACAACATTGTCGTTTTTGGTCCAAAGCAGAAGACACAGCGTTGGTCAAGTGCAATAAGGCATCCTCCGTCGATTTTCCGCGACGAAATCCATATTGTTGCTTCGGGATAATATCATGTTTGTCTAGGAATTTTGTAAGCCTTTTATTCACTATTTTTTCTAGAAGCTTAGAGAAAATCGGAAGCAGGAAAATGGGCCGATAATTACTAGGGTTAGACTTATCACCGTCCTTGTGGATCAACGTCACGGCAGCAGATTTCCAACATAGTGGGAAAACACCAGATGACAGACTTAAATTGAATATGATTGCCTTGATAAGCAAAGAGGAGCATCCATCGAGTCCCGGAGCACTGTTTGGTTTCAGGTCACATATCAGCTTACTGACTTCAACTGTGTCTGTTGGAGCCATGAACATGGAGTCCTGGATTAATCTTGATGTGCTAAAAGATGCGGCTAACTCTGTTTGAGTTGAAGAGAGCTTGTCAAGAATCTTACTAGCTAGATTTCCGCCAACATTGGTGAAGTACTCGTTACAAGAATTCAAAGAAGTTTGGGGGTCATTAGCAATTTTGCAGAGTTCCTGAGAGTCAGAACGGTTTTGGTTTAGATGACATATTTGCTTAATGGATTGCCAGAGTTTTTTCGGGCAATTTTTGTTGGCTGAAAGTTCGCTATTTTCATATTGAGTCTTCAATTTGTGTTGAAGGCTACTAAGAAAGTTCCTATATCTTCTATATGTTATGTTAACTATATTATTATTCGGGTGGCGTCTCGCTTCCAAATGGAGTTTGTCTCTAGTTTTTTGACATCGTAGTAATCCCGGCGTTATCCACGGGCAAAGAGTATAGCGACTGCGAGTTATACGAACAGTTTTTGTATTTTTCCTAAGAGTGGTGTTAAGCAAATCTATAAAAATATTTGCAGCTTCATTTACGTCCGAGCTGGCAAAAACTGTCGACCAATCAGTCACTTGTAGTTCCGATATAACTGCGTCTATATCAACTTTGGTACGGATTCTCTGTTTTGAAGTATGATTTGTATTCGTAGACAGACCCAGAAGGCAAATACTATGGTCTGTTATAGACGATTTACAAACTACTCCCACAGCAAGATCCAAACATGTTTGGGATTCCTCTCTAGTGGGTATTGTGATTGCTGGTAAGAGATTATGCTCAGCAAGGACGCAAAGGTATTCGGAACAGTCTTCAGACATTGGCTCTTCACACAGGTTTAAATTGATATCTCCAGTTACTATTTTTTGATGGTGGTTATCAAATTTTTGTAACAATTTATTTAGCGACAAAATAAAAGGACCTGGATCCCTGAAGGATGGAGAGCGATATATACCCAATACAAACAAGTCACCATACAGGTTAATTTCAAGACAGTTGCAATCGTCGCATTCAAGTTCCTTTACTACAGGCGACCATTTGTCCTTGACACACGCAACTACACCACCATTCTTATTAATAAATTTTGATGTTCTGAAGGAATTGTAACCAGGAATGTTTTTTACAATGGTGTGTTCTGATAGATGACATTCACTAAAAATTAGTACGTCTATGTCTAATTTTAATCGTTTAAAGCTCACCATGAATGACTCAAAGTTTTTAGTGATGCTTCTTATGTTAAATGAGAGTAATTTCACTGGATACTCGGAAGTTAGTATATCTCCACAGGAATCAACATTATCAAGCGAAACACATTTAATTGAGATGGTCTTATCAATATCATCGGCTAGATCAACCATTTTGAATATGTAGGGAAATAATTAAGAAGAAATATGATATACAACATTGAAGACAGGGTAGGTAGTGTTTCAAAGACGAGTGTATCTGTGGAGGAGATAGAATTGATATTATTCGACGACTGACTTGGATGTAAAATAATAATTTGATGTGTATGATTTATGTAAGGTGTGTGATAAGCTATGCGTGTACAATTGATTATACCAGTCATATAAATTAATAATTGAGACTTGTAAACAAGAAGAAGATTATACTTGTGATTTTGGAAGCGTGTTGGTCGTGTCCTCAGTGGTGTCCAATCCGATCTTTTGGTCCAAGTCGAGTAGAGACATAATGCGAATAGCAGGTTTCCCATCAGCACGTCTAGCGAGTATAAATCCGCTTTGCACCCAGCAATAGCGAAAAGAGTGCTTCTTAGCGCGAGCTCGGGCTGCTTGAAATAACTGCCGATTGCTCTTAGTCAATCTTTCGTTGATGAAGACTCTGCGCGGGTCATACTCGGTAATCCCCTCGGAAGTCAAGTTGCGCCGAGATTTAGTGGCAGTTAAGATTTCATCGCGCTTTCGTCGCCTTAGAAGTTTTACCACAACAGGGCGAGGCAACTTCGCAACGTCTTGAGGCAAAATCCGAGTTTTAGACCCGACTCGAGCAACGCTGTCGATATCCTCTTCTGTTAATGTGACTCCAAGTTTTTTTGACACAAGCATGACCAGATGGCAAAGGTTTTCGTTGGTGGATTCAGGCAGACCTATAATTTCAAGCTCATTTCTGAGGGCATCCTGTTCTAGTATGTTCATGGTGTGGCAGATGGTGTCTACAGTTCCACGGAGGATTGCCATTTCATACTCAACGGTTTCGAGTTTTGTGTAGTGGTCCTTTAGTGTTATTCAGTACCTGGTGATAAGTTTTAATTTCCTCTTTTAACGCTGAGTTGTCATTTTTTAGATCTTGTACCTCCCTACGCAGCTGACGGACTTCATCAATGAGGAGTGCTATGTCACTATGAGGAACGCTCTCAATGCCGGTAGCACCTGGCGGGTTACTTCCTCTCTTCATGTTGACATTGCCAGAATCATTCCTCCCATGAGCAGGGGCTGATCGCACGGGAGTGGAGGAGTTGTCACCTTTAGGACGCAAACAGGAGCACGAAGGGCATAGCCATGATGTTTTATACTCTTTGTCCAGTTTTTTGAACTGTTCTTTGGACATACTTAGACAAAGTGTGTCATATTGTTTGGTACAATTCGAGCAGCTCATATAGAACATGTCCTTTATTGCGTTGCCGCAACCATCGCACGATTTACCCATATTTATATCTCTACACAGGGCCTCTATAGTATAACAAGGAATAGTAGTGAAATTTCGACTTGTCGTACCAACGTCCAAGTGGCTCAGTGGTGAAGCGCTTGACTTTCGTTCCGCCGACCATGGTTCGAGTCACAGTAATGGTGGGGTCTTTTTGTAGGAAAAATTTTTTCCAGCTCTCACCGATGTGCAGCGGGTGCCACCCAAAAACGCAGTGCTTCTCTCTTCCGCCGCCCACTAGGCGGAGTGCCGCCGTATAAACTCCACAAGAAGAAACGAGAATCCAAATTCACGATTTAAGCCAATGAGAGACGCAGAAAAAATGGTCGGAAAAAAACAAGCAGAGGTCCGTATGCACGACTGTTCAGACCGATGTCCGAGACGCGAATGAATGACTTAATTTAAATAATAATAATAACTTTATTTATTTCAGACATACCTAGTCCATAATTATGTTAGTAAAACTTAAATTTTAGGGTTAGTTAGTACTTAATTATATATATAGGCAATAAGTGTTTATAAATAGTAGGTTTATATACGTAGGCATTGTGAGTTATGTAATGTGTAATTGCACCCACCGACGTAATAAAGGGCTGTCCCAACTGTCGACGACCGTCTGCAGAATGCTGTTCCGACTGGCACGCACTCTCCGCATTAAAGATGCACAGCGCTTACGCATTATTGCGCTGAAATCGTCAGTTCGTGCGTCAGCGAACATTGCCGACGCACTGCAGTAACGAGGCAGTCCGAACAACACTCTGAAGCCATTGTTGTATTGGACACGGAGAGCTCTGTATGCCGCCTTCGTATAACTAACCCACAGGCTGCACGTGTAGAAAGACTGGCAGTAGGCTTTAAAAAGCGTCACCTTAACTGCATCAGTACACCGCGCAAACCTGCTAGCCAGCATATTACAGCGAACAGACAGCGCCCTCCGCTCCCTCTCAATGTCTACATTATCATCGAGGCTATCAGATATCCAGTGACCCAGGTATTTGAACTGCGACACTAGCTTTAAAGGAGTTCCGCATAACTTTACTGGTGGTACTGTTGAGTAAGTTTTACTGCCTGCTCCAAATACCATCATCTCACTTTTACTGGCATTATACCTGAGTCCATGGACCTCCGCGAACCCCTCACAAATATGCAGCAGTTTTCTCATCGCGCTGATTGAAGGGCACAGCAAGGCCATGTCATCCGCGTAACTAATGTTGTTCACACATACCCCATTAACGTGGCATCCGACTTTGGCGCTGCTGAGCTCAACAATCAGCCGATTTACATACAAGTTGAAGAGGCGGGGGGAACTCAGCCCCCCTGTCTCACCCCGCACTCCAACCTGTACGTTTGAGAAAATGCTCCTGCCCATTTCACAGCATTAGTTTGATTACGGTACCAGTATCTGAACAATCCTATGACCTCGTTTGAAACTGTAGTCTCTTTATGAAGCTTTTGCCACAGTGTCTCATATGCCACGAGGTCAAAAGCCTTAGACATTATAGGCTTTAACAGAGTATTTATACACTTCATTTTAATCTTTTTAACTTTTATTAGTACATCGGTACTTTTATCGTAACTTTCTCTAGCTTAGCAAACATTCATTTTTTTTTTTTCATAAAACCATGGTTTGCTGTTTTTTTATTTTTATTGTATTTATTAGTAAGTAGGTACATTACTTGTAAGTAAGTAATAATGCGAATCCATCCTAAGATATTTCTACTCATGTGCACTCATGCTAAGACGTGCACAACTGCACATTCCATTGATTACATGTCATTCCATTGATTACATGTTTTCATATCAGTTGTTTTTTTTAGGTTTTTACGGTAGCTCAACTGTCTTTATATTCTGGAAAACATTTGTTTTAAAGACTAAATGTCTAATATTCATACTGAGCATGTTTATGAGTATACAAAATGAATGACAAAATGAGATCTTTTGTAAACCTATTTGTAGAATATGTTGTTTTTTTTTTCAATCAATCATGGTTTAAATAAATAAATATTGCAGGATATTACAATAATCGCCACCTAGCCCCAAGCTAAGTAACTAGACTTGTGTTTTGGGTGCTAAACAACGGATATACTACTTATATACTTTTCTATTGTAAATATATACTTATAATATAAAAACAACCAGACCACAGACAAATATCGGCGGCGGCAATAGGGGCGGGAATCGAACCCGCAACCCTGTGTTTGTCTGGCATAGTGACCATTGTGTTGTGCCAAATGGGTCGTCAATCATGGTTTGCTGTACACATAATGATATGCATTTGAATTTGGTCCTACTATTTATTATTTAAGTTTTAAAAGAGTCATATTATTATTTACTTTAGAATTTCTTAGAAAAAGAAAGGGGCATGTGTACAGTAAATCTAGGTTTTATGATAAATTAAAGATTGCTCTAGAGGCTACATTCGGAAAGGAAATATTTGCATAGATAGAGAAAACAATACCTGCACAAACTCGTAATTATATTAACATATATCTTGCCAAGAGATTATACCACCCCGCCCGTCACAAAACTTTAATTTTTAGTACCTATTAATTATATGTACCTGAATACTTTTATTATGAGCTGTCATCTATCATAGAACATACACACTGTGATAACGCATATAGTAAGTACCTATAAGTATATTCAATACAAAAAGCAATAGGAAATGTAACATGTATTTTATTATGGTAAGTATAGTACATAATATTATTGTAGTATATAACCCAGGTTCATGTTGTGTCTTAATATTTTTGTAATTATCTGAACCTACACATGAAGCATTAAATGATGAATATAATTAGTGCAAACAGTTTTCGTAGACTTTCTCATTCTGTATGGAGAGGAAATATTCGTTAGAACTAATGCTAATTACTTTTTATTTGTTCTGGAGAACTTGAAAGTAGACCTAAGCTGGAAGCTGGTTGATAGGAGCTGGGCCAGCCTTCTCCATCCTAACGCAAAAAGCAACCCGTACCTATATAAATACAAGTACTTAGGTACTTCTTGTGAAGGTAATTTATTTACCCAATTAACATAATTGACCCTTCAACTGATTAGTCATTATAATATTTCTAATGAGTATATTACTAACTCAACGCGATGCCTAACGTAATCAAAAATCTTTTAAATATATAGTTTGGTGTTGGCGTCATCCTGTCTGGGAACACTACAAACACTATTGTCAAATCGAAAATGCTACCAAAAGAAAACCCTAGCGGGGGATCGTTAGATAACACTCGGTCGAAACTTAGTGATCGCACGAAAAACAAACTAGCATCTAGCAGTTAGACAATCATCAAAACCAATATTAGGATAAAAACTCTTCTTGTTACATAATATAATGACACATTAAAACGGCAATCACGGTAAAATTTGATATTACAATTTATCAGAACTGGTTTTTCGTTTTAAGATTTCGAAATCAAAGTTCTTACTCAGATAGGTATACCTAGTTAATCCAAAAGTGAAGGATATTTATTTTCATACACAAAAAGAATAAAACTTAAAATACTTATTACCACTTATTAAGTTTCTTTTCTTTTGTGTATAAATTGAATGTTTGATTGTATCTTATATTACAACCTAAAAAGCATTAATTTAATACTGTTTGAGCAGTTGACGAAACTGTTATGATAACAGGCTCTCGTTGATAGCTTTTAAATATCAAAACTCATTTCGTAGCACTTTCGTAGCAGCTCCGAAATACTTATTTCAAAAAGATACCTCCTTTTTGACTTCGCCGTAGTCGGGTAAAAATATACGTACCTAACTATTGCAGATTTTACGTTACAATCTAGCTTTTTGTAATGTAACCCTTGGATAGCAACATCTGCAAGTAAGTTACTGATTATAAACAAATGAGGCAGATAATTTCCTTAAAAAACTTGTGTCAGGTAAAAAAAGCCTTGACCACGGAGCTGCGGAGGTAACAAACTGGTTTCTGACTTATAGAAGACAATTACTAAGTACCTGGTAATCCTAAAACGGGATTACGGGTCAGGTAGTGGAAAGACAATAACGAGACGTCGATACGGGTGAGTCGGCTGAAGAACTCCGTTGTAAAGCAGGGAACTGTTGAACGAATCGATGATTTAATGAACCTTTGGCCTACAGCCTCAGAGATCAAGAGAAAAACAACTGTCGTAAATAGTCTAAGATCGTGATAGATATAATATACTATTCATCTATTAAGCAGCTCGATGAAGGTCGTTCTTAAAGGGATTCCGTACGTAGAAAGCCTTGACTGAAGTAATGCTATTAGATAAAACTTTGTTTTTACTCACTGAGGTACAACTTGCAACGTGGTTTACTTTATCATTTAAAAAATATGTCACAGTAAAACTAGGGAAACTACTTTAAAACAGGTCATTAGATAAATATTTTATCAATCTGAAAATCAATTGATTTGTTTATTTCCTAGTGTTTTGTTACTAATATCAAGGCTTTAAAAATCGTTAGTGGCTCTTCTTATAACGGTATTATGCATTCTGTATTTTGTAAAAAATTAATATCAATTTAAAGCGACATAAATACGGGTAAAATCACGAATCACAGCTTGTTTTCATTAATGTAAGGTACTTTATATTTTGTTTGTTTCTAAACGAAGTTATAGGTACTAATTATTATAATCCGCTAATAAATCACCCGATTATTTATTGGAAAACCAAAAGTAAGCATCCAACAAAGCAATGAACGGAACTACAGCAAACAAGAAATGCTGAGTTGCAACGCTCGCGAGTGCGCCCGCCCGCCCTCCGTGCAACGATACTGCTAACAGACAATAAAATAAAATTAAAACAACATTGACTATTCCGTTGGTTGAAGCAGTTAAATAAAGTATTTATTGGCTGCATTTCGTAATGATACTCGGCTGCCAGCAAAATCGCTCACTACAGATCTGTGTTTCATAGTCAACGATTCATAAGGAAGAATAACCTAATAAAAATTGTTAAATCATCAACTACCTTACATTTATCTATCATAGATAAAACATGAACATGGTGGGACTTCCATATTGTGAAAAATGATAGAACTGTTGATTCGTTTCAATAAATACAATTTTGAAGGTACAATGAGCAATAAAAGCTTTACAGTTAATAAATAAAAATGCAACCTATCTTGTTGCTGCTATCGAAAAATCTAACGATTGTAAATAAAATTTCTAGTGAGGTTCACCGAAATTATAATATTCTATATTTATTTGAGATTCGTAGTGTACAGCGTATGCTGTACACTACGAAGCTTATTTTTATGTTACCGTGAGTATTCACGGTAACATAAAAATAAGCTAAAATAACCCTTGAGTCGTCGTCTCTACGTACTGCATGCATAGTCTAATTACGCTAAACAATACAATCCCCGCCCTCATCGGGGATGCGCTCGCGCAGGTAAAATCGAGTATAAAAGCACGGTTTTCCTGGGTCAATTTATGGCAAAGGGGTTCGCTTCACGCCGGCTGACGGCAACGAGTACCGCATCCTCCAGCGGTACTTGACCGAGCTCGAGAGGACCGAGGCCGTCAGCTGGTTCTCGTACTCCCCGCCGGAGGAGAGGGGGCTCAAGGTGGCCATCTCGGGCCTCCCCTCTACCACTCCACCCTCCGAGATCGAGGCCGCCCTGCGGGAGCAGGGCTACGACCCGGAATATGTGCGGCACATCAACGGGCGCAGAGGACGCCCAGGGTGCATATTCTTCGCCCAACTGCGCCGCACCCCCGACCTGATGCCCGGCATATACAAAACAGAAGAGCTCCTCTGTATGCCGGGCGTCAAGATTGAGGCCTGGCGTGGCAAGAAGGGACCGGCGCAGTGCCACCGCTGCCAGTCCTTCCGGCACAGCTCACACAACTGCCACCGGACCCAGGCCTGCGTCAGGTGTGGTGGGGACCACGCCGCCAGGGACTGCACCCGCCCCCGAGAAGAGCCTGCCACCTGCGTCAACTGCGGCGAAGCCCACCCGGCGAACTACACCAAATGCCGGGTCTTCGTCCAGGAGACCAGGAACAAGCGGGCCGGCACAGTCTCCCGAACGCAGGACGGGAGGCCCCGCCCGACCCGGCCCAAGTTGCCGCCCCTCACCCACGAGCAGCAGGCACCTCCTGCCGTCGCCAGTGCTCCCGCGCCCTCCTTGACGGCCCCGGCGAGGCCCGCGACAGAGCGGGGCCAGCCACCAAGGAGGAGAAGAAAGAAGAAGGCCAGCCTGGTCCCACCGGACCCTCAGAAGGTGCAGCCAGCGGCGCCCCCTTCCGCCTCACGGGCGGCGGAGGCGACTGCTCACCCGCCAGCGACAGTGGCAGCGACAGCTCCAACCCGTCCTGGCCCGACTCACCACCATCAGAGCCTGATCCCTATAGAGCAATCTATAGGGATCCTACAGGACGTACTGCTGTCGCTGCAGGCGGGACGGGACCCGATCCCGCTCATTCTCAGCGGGGTCACGCGCCTGCTGCAGCCGACTCAGCCCCCGCCGCCACCACCGCCATTGACCACCTAGGGGACAACCAGGTCTTCCCACTCCGGATCGTTCACTGGAACATCCGGGGGGCCAGGGGCAAGAGGACCTGGCTGCGCCTGATCCTCAGGGAGCAGCGGGTGGACATCGCGCTCCTCTCCGAGACCCTCCTCGCTCCAACCGACACCTTCCTGATCCCGGGCTTCACAACCTACAGGAAGGACGAGTGGAGCGACGCGAAGAACGGCCCGTACAGAGGCCTGGCGGTGCTCGTCCGGAGAGGCGTCGTCCACCAGCCGATGGAGCGCAGGGAGCTGACCTCCCTCCAGGCTCTCGGCGTGGAGATATGGGCCGGCGGCGGGGACCTCAAGGTGTTCGCCGCATACCGCCCCTCCTCGACCCCCTTGGTGTTGGCAGAGGTGCACGACCTGCTGGGTATTGATGAGGCAGTCCCCCCACCTACCATCATCGCGGGAGACTGGAACGCCCATCACCCAGCGTGGAACAGTGCCAGCACCAGCCACGAAGGACGCCGGCTGTTCGAGGACGCCGAGAGAAGGGGGTACCGGACGGAGGGCCCCGACACTCCAACCCACTACCCAGACGACTCCACCCGAATGCCCTCGGTGATTGACCTCGCGGTTCACCGCGGCCTCCGCTTCCCGATCGAGCAAGAGGTCCTGGACTACGAGACGGGATCAGACCACCAACCGGTCCTTCTCGAGTTCAGGACAACCGCCATCCGGGCAGCACGCCGCCCCCCAAGGAGGAGGACCAACTGGGAGGCCTTCGCCGAGGCAGTAGACCGGGAGGTCCTCCGCCACCCGGTCCCCGACGCTGAGGGCGTTGAGACGCTGACCGGGGCGATAACTGCGGCCATCCAAGCGGCCACAGCAGAAGCGTCCGGTCCCCCAGGCTCCCCTACACTCAAGCCAGTCCCTCCACACATAGCGAGGTTGATTGCTGAGAAGAGGAGTCTGAGGAAAAGGTGGCAGAGCAACCGTGACCCGGCCCTGAAGACGAGGCTCAACAGGCTCGCGGCGGAGGTGAAAACCCTGCTCGAGGAAGCTTCCGCGCAGGAGTGGGACCGTAGAGTCGAGGAAGCCGGAGAGGACTGGAACGCACTCCATCGCGTTTGCCGGTCCCTCCGTGGTGCCCCTCCTCCGGTCAGACCGCTCCTACACAGCGACGGGACTCCGCGCTACAAGCCCGAGGACAGAGCGGAGATCTTCGCGGAGCACCTCGAGCAGCAGTTCTCCCCAAACCCAGCCGCCGACATGGACCACCTGGCCACCGTTGAGGACCGAGTCCGCGCCCTCAGAGCGTCGCCCCTGCCGCCCGAGCAGGATCCAGTGGTGTTCTCTCCAGGGCAAGTACGGAGAGCTCTCCTGCGCGCCCAGCCCCGGAAAGCGCCCGGTGAGGACACCATCACCAACGCCGCCCTGCGCCACCTGCCACCACGGACCACCGCAGCCATCACACGGCTCTTCAACGGGATCATGAGGACCGGCCACTTCCCAGAGTCCTGGAAGCGTGGCGTCGTCATCATGATCCCGAAACAGGGGAAGAACGTGTTAAAACCCGGCAGCTACAGGCCCATCACGCTGCTGTCATGCCTGTCGAAGGTATTCGAGCGCCTGCTGCTTGGCCGCCTCGCCGAGCACTTCACGCCGAGGGAGGAGCAGTTCGGATTCCGGTCGGAGCACAGCACGACTCTCCAACTGTCCAGGGTACTGCACCACATCGCGGTAATCCGTAACAAACGGGAACACGCAGTTGCAGTATTCTTGGATATGGAGAAGGCCTTCGACCGAGTCTGGCACGACGGACTGCTCTTCAAGATGGACGCCGCCAGCATACCGCTGCGCTACACGAGAGTCGTCGACTCCTTCCTCAGAGACCGGACTTTCAGGGTCCGAGTGGAGGAGTCCCTCTCAGACGACCGCCGTATCAGGGCCGGGGTGCCGCAGGGTAGTGTGTTGTCGCCCACCTGCTACGCGCTCTACACGGACGACATCCCGAAGCCGGGGGATGCGCTCCTGGCCCTGTACGCAGACGATGCTGCCTACATCACGGCGTCCATCAGAGGCAACCATGCGGCAAGGAAGATGCAGCAGGTGCTCGATGCCCTTCCCACCTGGCTGGACAGGTGGCGACTGTCCGCCAACGCGGCCAAAACCCAGGCGATGGTTTTCACGAACGTCCGCCGCCCACCACCCTGCCTCGAACTCCGAGGGACGACCATCGCCTGGACCAAGAGGGCGAAGTATCTCGGGGTGACCATTGACAGCCGCTTGAACATGGCCCATCACGCGAAGAGCGTAGTGGCCCAGGTCCGCGCCGCACGCAACCTGCTCCGTCCAGTGCTCTCCTCTAAGCTCCCACTCCGCAGCAAGGTCGGGGTCTACAAGGCATACTTGAGATCCCGCCTCACGTATGCAGCCCCGGCCTGGTACGCGCTCCTGGCCGAGACCCGCCGCAAGTCCCTCAGAACCCAGCAGTCGCTGGCTCTGAGGACCATAGTCGACGCGCCGCGGTACGTCAGGAACGCTACCATTGCACGTGACCTTAGAGTTGAGAGCCTGGATGATTTCGTCGCGGGCCTGGCCAAGGCCATGTTCACGCGCGCAGACGCCTCGGGATACTCACATCTCGCCCAGCTGGCAACCCAGCACGAACGGCCGGAAAGAGGGCTGCGATACCCCCGCGAACTCACGGTCGCGGGGACGGACGCAGCCCTCTCCACACCAGCCCAGCAGACTCCAGGGGCCGCGGGCCCCACGGCGCCGAACGGTGCCGTCACACAGACCCGGTAGTCGTGACTACCGGCGACGGCAACCGCACCCATGGGCCCTCGGCCCGAAGGAGCAAACCTGCCCCTAGAAGGGGGGAGAAGAAAACCCGACGCAATTTATCATTTCTGTTTTGCTCTTCAAACCCATAACTACCAGTTGTGACGTTTGATAGTTCAAAACTAAGTACCTGTTTCTTTTTATTATCTCTTAGTATTATTAGTTTGAAAGATGAGCACTTGCAGACGTTCTCGTGCACCTAGGACGACGAATCAGGGACCTCTTGATTTAGGCGATGGTCTTCCAACGGAACAACCACGCCGGAGACGTGGTAGACCAAGAGGGCACAATAGGAGGGCGCTTTCCAAAGTGAGTTTATTTATTCTTGTCATTATTTGCGATGTCAAGAATGTGTATATTTTTATCTTTATGTACCTACTGACATAGTATCGTTTTCTCAGGTCCAAAAGAGGAGTCTCAATAGTTTCTACGAGAAGGTGAGGAGAGACACTCACAAACTGCTGTACAATCAGCTGGCCGAGGGCCTACACATCGATACTAAGGTAACTTTGTTTTACTAACAGTTCATTTATTTTAAAACTTCTTGTATTTTACCAAGTTACTTATTTAACATTATTTTCATGTCTAGATAACTCAAAATGAAATCTTAAAGGCCGCAGTCGATCGGTTCAGAGAAACCGAAGACCTAGCTGATTTACGCAGGATAAATGATAAATTACAAAATCAAAGTAAGTCTCTCTGCATAACTAAAATTTAAACCTTAATTTCAATATTACATTATATTTTTAGTTATTTTATTTAAAATAATCATTTCTTTTCAGTTACTATATTAATGAGCCGCTTGGGGGATGACGTCGACTTGAGTCAATTCTCCGACGACTCCGACTCAGACGGAAGTTCCGAACGACCCCAACAGCTCGTAAGTGAAACTAAACTGTCTACATTTTTCTCTACTGAATAAATCTATATTTTAATTGATTTAAAATATTATCTATTTCAGTTGACTAATTTATCAATTTTGTTTATAGCGCAATGTATACGACAGAGGGATGGGCGAGGCCGAAGCATCGACTTCGTCGTCGTCAGCATCCTTCAGCATCGAGACAAGTCCTGAGCGGCAAGAGGAATTTGAGGCTGCTGAACCCAGTCAACTGGAGGAAATATGCAGCCTCATTCCGGATGGGGTTTATCAAGCCATGGAATGCGAGATTCTTATACCCCATCAAGAATCGCCGCTAGGATATCTGCGTAAGTTATAAAATTTCATAACGAATTCCTTAACAGTTTTTCAATTCCATTCAGTCATTTTGGCTATGATTATTTTGTTTTTTAACATATTACTTATATTATTTCAGCTGAAGGTGCTGAGGGATCTCTGGCGGATATCTTCGACCTTCAACCCTACTTTTTACCAGAAGACTAGCCGGTAGGATTTATAAACCAAAATCTTAAAATGTTTGTTTTTATTATACTTACTAAAATAATTAAAATGTTAATTTATCGGTTTGTTTCAGGAACGAGGGGGTGATTGAGGGACAGGGGGGTGCAATAAAGGAGAAGCGGATAAACGACATGCTACAAATTCAGAGTAAGACTTTCTGCACAACTTAATAATACACCTACTTCAATATTAATTTATATTATAAGGTTTTTATTCAAAATAATCTTTTCCTTTCAGTTACTTTATTATTGAGCCGCTTGGGGATGACGTGGACTTGAGTCAATTGGACTCCGACGAAGATTCCGACGAGATATTAGAACCACCCCTACAACGGGTAAGTTTAACTAAAGAGTCTAAATTGTAAATGAATATCTATTTCAATTTATTAAATTTTAATCTATTTCATTACACTAATTTATCCATTTTGCTTTTAGTGCAATGTCGATAGCGGGGTTGGACGAGGCCGAAGCATCGACTTCATCGTCGTCGGTATCCTTTTTTCAGTTACTTTAGAATATAACCGTTATGGGGGATGACGTAAACATGAGTTAGTTGAACTTCGACTCGGATGATGATTTCGACGAGATATCGGAACCACTATCACAACGCGTAAGTAAAACTAATCTGTCCAATTTTTCTGTTTTACTATTGTTCTGCAGATTATTAATTTATTCATTTTGTCCATAGCGCAATGTATACGACAGCGGGATAGGCGAAGCATCGAATTCGTCGTCATGGGCATCCGTCAGCGTCGAGACAACTTTTGAGCGGCAAGTGGTGTTTGAGGCTGCTGAACCCAGTCAACTGGAGGAAATATGCAGCCTCATTCCGGATGAAGTTTTTGAAGCGATGGAATGCGAGACTCTTAAACCCCAACAAGAATCGCCGCTAGGATCTCTGCGTAAGTTATAAAATTCTACAACGAACTCCCTGGCCACTTTGTTCAAACATACTAATTACTACTAAACTGGTGCCATTTTTATTTCAGTTGAAATTCATTTTAAATTTTACTAAATTTTTTTCCAGCCCATTTTGTCTAATGGAGAAAAGACATTTATCGCGGTTCGTCGTGGAACTCGCAGACTTCTGAGCAATTTGAAGACAAAAGAAGATCTTATTAATAAAAAATAAGATGATTAAAAATAAATACTAGGTTTATTTTAATTTTAATAACAGTAAAGTATTTTTGTAAGTTAAACGGGAAAATTAAATGTACATCATTATAAGATAACTAGCTTTGCCGCGGTTTCACCTGCGTAAGTCCCAATCCGGTGGGAATATCGAAAAAAATATCCTATGTCCGTCTTATGATTGTAAGCTACCTCCCCACCAATTTTCAGTCAAATCGGTTTAGCCGTTCCCGAGTTATAAATGGTGTAACTAACACGACTTTCTTTTATATATATATATAAGAAGATTAGTAATAATAATAATAATAAACTATCTATGGTAACTTTATTTCTTCTTTTATTACTTTCTCCTATAAATTAAAACACAAACTTAGTTCAATAAAGTGTAGGTAGGAGGATAATATGCATTACGCTAAATAAGTTTACGCTACTTTTTGAATCAGTAAGCATGAAAAATAAACAGAAAATTTAACAGAGTAATTATAGGCTTTATCAGAGTATTTATACACTTCATTCATCTTATTGACTTTTATTGGTACATCGGTACTTTTATCGTAACTTTCTCTAGCTTAGAGCAAACATTCATTTTCCATAAAACCATGGTTTGCTGTTCTTTAATTTTTATTGTATTTATTAGTAAGTAGGTACATTACTTGTAAGTAAGTAGGTACCATCATCTATACTAATATTATAAAGCTGAAGAGTTTGTTTGTTTGAACGCGCTAATCTCAGGAACTACTGGTTCGAATTGAAAAAATCTTTTGTGTTGGATAGTCCATTTATCGAGGAAAAAGGTACTTTTTATCCCGAAATTCCCACGGGATCAGGAGTTACGGGGATGAAACCGCGGAGCGCTGCTAGTTTTACATAATACCTTATTAAATATAATGCGAGTCCATCCTAAGATATTTCTTCTCATGTGCTAAGACGTGCACATTCCATTGTTTACATGTTTCAATATTACTTGGTTTTTTTTAAAGTGTTGTACGGTAGCTCAACTGTGTTTATATTCTGGATTCTGGCTGTTTTTTTTTAAGTAAGTAGGTACAATGCTTGTAAGAAAGTAAGTAGGTACCAACATTTTACATAATACCTATTAAATATTATGCGGGTTCATCCTAAGACGTGTACATTCCATTGTACATGTTTCAATTTTACTTATATTCAGGAAAGCATATGTTTTAAGAACGTTTAGTCTAATATTCATACTGAGCAAGTTTATGAGTATTCAAAATGAATGACAAAATGAGATCTTTTGTAAACCTATTTGAAGAATATGTTGAATTTATTTTTTAAATCAATCAATCATGGTTTAAATAAATAAATATTGCAGGATATTCCAATAATCGCCACCTAGCCCCAAGCTAAGTAACTAGACTTGTGTTTTGGATGCTAGACAACGGATATACTACTTAAATACTTTTCTATTGTAAATATATACTTATAATATAAAAACAACCAGACCACAGACAAATATCGGCGGCGGCAATAGGGGCGGGAATCGAACCCGCAACCCTGTGTTTGGCAGTCTGGCATAGTGACCATTGTGTTGTGCCAACTGGGTCGTCAATCATGGTTTGCTGTACACATAATGACATGCATTTGAATTTGCTCCTACTATTTATTTTTTTAAGTTTTAAAAGGGTCATATTATTATTTACTTAGAACTTATTAGAAAAAGAAAGGGGCCGTGTACAGCAAACCTAGGTTTTATGATAAATTAAAGATGGCTCTTGAGGCTACATTCGGAAAGGAAATATTTGCATAAATAGAGAAAACAATACCTGCACAAACTCATAATAATATTAACATATATCTTGCTAAAAGATTATACCACCCCCGCCAGTCACAAAATTTACTTTTCGGCTATTGCCGAAAAAATCAAAAGGCCAGCTGTCGTTAATTCGTTGTTTAATATATTGTAAAATATGTATTTTTAATTATGGTATTGTTGGCATTCTTATGTAATTATATTAATATATATAAATATATTAATATAATTACATACATACTTATGTATTTACTTATGTAAAGATATGTATGTATGTATATATATATAAGTATAATGTGCATTAAGTAATTATTATTAGTATGTAGTTAAGTTTGTATTTATTATTATGTTTTTGTTGTTATTTGCATCTTATTTATTTTCCTAAGTTTAAACACCCTACCCTTCACCTTCCTGAACTTCTTGTCCATCCAAAGGTTGCCTGGAAGAGATCGCTTTGAGCGATAAGGCCGCCCTTTGTAACACTTAGACTTAAGCTTTGATTTTTATTAATAACTAGCTTTTGCCCGCGACTTCGTCCGCGAAGAAGTCGAAAAAAGTTCTAATGGGAGTTTTAACTCTATTTTAACTCTTAATATATTTCTGTGGATTTTAATATTACCAAAATCGGTAGGTTGGTTTAATAAAATATTCCTTTATATTTGTATTTATTTAGTTTTTTTCTATACTCATAATAATGTTAGAGCAGACAAAAAGTCTGTACTTGGAAGCAAATTTAAAAAATGGGTCTAGGAGACTTAGAAAATGTAGTAGAACAAAAATATATGCTTAGTTTTTAAATTTCATATCTGTCTGTCAGATTGTTTGTTACACAATTAAAAACACCTAAACCAATTGAAATCTGGTTTTCAAACACGAACGACACTGATTACATAATAGTGTAGCATACTTTTTATGCCGATATTCCCACGGGATCACGACTTATGCGGATCAAACCGCGGTGCGCAGTTAGTTTTCTTTTTAGGGTTCCGTACCTCAAAAGGTAAAAACGGAAACCCTTATAGGATCACTTTGTTGTCCGTCTGTCTGTCTGTCTGTCTGTCTGTCTGTCTGTCTGTCAAGACCTTTTTTCTCAGGAACGCGTGGAGGTATCAAGCTGAAATTCATATCAAATACTCAAGTCTATGGTCTCTTGGAGCTGTGAAAAAATCAAACTTCTAAGTCAACGCGATCAAAAGATACTCCCGTTTATGCCGCAAATTTTCGACACTCGCAAGGGAATCAAAACCTACAGGGTACTTCCCGTGAACTCAGAATCTTGAAATTTGGTATGAAGCAACGTCTTATAGCAGAGATATAGGAAAAATTGCGAAAAGTATACATTTTTAGTTATATCATATAATAAAAATATTTTTAATAATTTTAAACTTATTACCCCTTTACTCATGAACGCGTAGTGGTATTATATTGAAATTCTTAACAAATACTCAAGTCTATAATATCTTTAAGCTGTAACAAAATCAAACTTCTACGTCAACGCAATCAAAAGATACAGCAATTAAAGCCGCATATTTTGAAACTCGCCACTACTCGCAAGGGAATCAAAACCTACAGGGTACTTCCCGTGAACTCAGAATCTTGAAATTTGGTACGAAGCAACGTCTTATAACACAGATAAAGGAAAAATTGCGAAAAGCATAAATTTTTAGTTACATCATATAATAAAAATATTTTTAATAATTTTAAACTTATTACCCCTTTACTCATGAACGCGTAGTGGTATTATATTGAAATTCTTAACAAATACTCAAGTCTATAATATCTTTAAGCTGTAACAAAATCAAACTTCTACGCCAACGCAATCAAAAGATACAGCAATTAAAGCCGCATATTTTGAAACTCGCAACTACTCGCAAGGGAATCAAAACCTAAAGGATACTTCCAGACGACCTGGAATCTTGAAATTTGGCATGAAGCAACGTTATAAAGTACACATATAGGAAAAATTCTGAAAATCTTAAATTTTTAGTTACATCACATAGTATATTTTTTTTTAATAATCATAAACTTACTAGCTGACCCAGCAAACGTTGTTCAGCGATTAAAAAAAAAACAGATGTTGGCCGATTCTCAGACCTACCCGATATGCACACAAAATTTCATGCAAATCGGTTCAGCCGTTTCGGAGGAGTTTGGAAACAAACACCGCAACACGAGAATTTTATATATTAGACTTGCTGACCCAGCAAACGTTGTTATGCGATTAACAAAAAAAAATAAAAAAATAGATTTTGGCCGATTCTCAGACCTACCCGATATGCACACAAAATTTCATGCAAATTGGTTCAGCCATTTCGGAGGAGTTTGGAAACAAACACCGCGACACGAGAATTTTGCTTCCCATTCCCTCTCGCTCCACACCTCGGTTCATTCCTCCCATGCAGCATTGTTTGTTGAAACCTGGGGATGTCGTAGAGACACTTTTGAACTTGATGGTTTTTATGAGGTCTGCAGAGTAGATGGTCCAGCTATATCTAATGCAAATCCAGGTTGGGGATCTATCGCGTATGTACGTCGCAATCTTAAGGATGCCGTGACAGATGGATCATGTAAAAGATATTATTTAAATAACCCAGGCGATGCCAACGGCCATTGTGAATGCTTGCATTTTGAAATGTTTAATGTCAGAGTGATAACTGTATATAGGTCACCACAATGTCAAATTAATGTTGCAATAGAATGCATAAATACAACAATATACGGCAGCAACCTCAATAGGGGAGTTTTGGCGGGAACGAGTTAACAACATGTCGTACTGCAGTTTTATTTTCATGAAACTTAGATGTAACCCGAGTTGAATTGTATAATTCTGGTGGAATGTTATTCAATTTAGTTCTGTGAAAGTGCACAAGTGTAGTGAAAGTAAAAATCAGTGTCAAACATGCAGTTTTCTCGTTGTCTCCAAATCTCCTATTAAGGTTATGGTAAACTTGCCACCGCTTTACTATAACCCCTGACTTGACGGACTATGACGACTTTGACTGTATTGAAACACTTTAGGCGCCCGATTTATGAAAAATCGGGTCATAATTTGATGCAAAATATAACTTGACACTGGCTAAATGCACACGTGCGAAGCCATAATAAAAGGAAAAAAAAAAAACCTCAATAGGTATACTTCATGTTCTCGTTTGATAGTTGTGGGAGACTTCAATATCAATTTTAGAATGAATCCCCAAAATGGAATTTCCACATATTTTTCATCCATAAACATGTTTCCGTTAATAAACACTAGCACTACACGAAGTAGTACAACTATAGATAACGTTTTTTCGAACTTCAATGTTCAATGTGGTACTATTCATACCTTTTTCAGTCACCATTTACAGATCTGGTTCAAATTTAATACTTAATTATTAGTATTTTTGAACTAGATTTCTAAATAGTGACTAAAAAACTTTATAAATAAATAACTTTGATAAAATAATTTTTACAAGGCTAGTGTTAGGTATTTCATTTATATTAAAAAAAAAAGAAAAAATTATAAAAAAAAATATTAATAAATACCTATATGTTAATACAAAATAAAGGATTACTGAGAGACCTTTATCTTACATTTTATGCTCCTCCAGCTCAAACTCAAACTCAAAGCATTTATTTCAAATAAACCATTTACAGGCACTTTTGAATTGTCAATAAGTCGGTCAGTCAGAAAAAGGAAGCTAGTTGCACATTCCAAGGAGTAGATCTCGATGGAGAAGAACGTGCAAGAAACTCCATGGACACTCTTTTAAACCATGATTATGTATTACAGAAATTCTGGTTACATGTCTTATTACTTCTAATATATGAGAACAATGCTAATTAAAAATTACATTAACAATAAAATTAAAATAAGCTAGTGGCAGTTGAGAGATGACCAGTCTCAACTGATGGCGCCCGTTCACGAACATGACGCGTGGATCAGCACTACTCAGCTCAACCATATTGAAGGGAACCGAATGACCCAACACACGTGCCACCATCAGCGAGACATTTGAGTGAGCATGACAAACTCTCAATTGCCATGCTCGTTCATGTCAAAAAAAAAAACAAAAACAGTTACATTATATTACACGTGGTACTCATATTTACAAAATAAATAAAAAATGCTTCGAAGTTATACAATACTATAACTTTTCAAAAGTTAAAAATAAAAAGATTAAACATTTACTCCAAAAAAAAAATACGATTTAAAAAAAAAAAACCATGTTTATAAAAATAAAAGGGAGAGCATCTCTTCCAAATATAAAATAAAAGAAAACTAATTAGTGGACCCAAGTGGCTGTGACTGTGGAGCAGGACCAGCATTAAGCCAAGCTTTTTTATCAAGGATATAATCCTCTAATTTATAATATGCTTGTCTACATAGTGTGCGTTTTATGCATGTTTTAAATTTTGTCTCGTTCAGTTGTAGAATCCGCAGTGGTATTTTATTATAAAATTTTACACAATTCCCCATAAAAGAATTTCGTACCTTAGCCAATCTAAACCGAGATTGATCCAAATTGTGCCTATTTCTAGTATTAAAATTATGTCTATCACTTCTCTTCTTAAAGAGATGAAGATTTTTCCGAACATACATAATGTTTTCATATATGTATTGACAAGGTACCGTCAGCTTTCCACATTGTTATGTTATGGATTTCATTTAGCAATAAAAATACCATAACTTTTACTTATATACCTACAGGTTTGTACGGAACCCTCGGTGCGCGTGTCTGACTCGCACTTGGCCGGTTTTTTTTTCTATTAATTATGGTTTCGCACGGCTTGTGCATTTAGCCAGTGTCAAGTTATATTTTGCATCAAATTATGACCCGATTCTTCATAAATCGGGCCTATAGTGTTTCAAAACAGTCAAAGTTGTCATAGTCCGTCAAGTCAGGGGCTATAGTAAAGCGGTGGCAAGTTTACCATAACCTTAATAGGAGATTTGGAGGCAACGAGAAAACTGCATGTTTGACACTGATTTTTACTTTCACTACACTTGTGCACTTTCACAGAACTAAATTGAATAACATTCCACCAGAATTATACAATTTAACTCGGGTTACAACTAAGTTTCATGAAAATAAAACTGCAGCACGACATGTTGTTAACTCGTTCCCGCCTAAACTCCCTGCGCAGTTAGTTTTGAATATGAAATAATTCGTATATTTTAAAACCAAAATGTTCTAGTTCCTTCTAGTCCTTGCCATTTCAAATTTCGAATTCTACGTCCCTATGAGGCCGTGTTCTAAAAGTGCAACCTTTTTTGAATAAAATCGGAAGGACTTTTCAACTATGCTTTTCAAACATGTGTCTAAATACACTGTAGGTAAGTTAAAAGGAGTATTGATATCAACTTCGAAGCAAATCATCCCGAAAATAACTTCCTTCCCTTTTTTAGATGAATTTCAATAAAATACGAAACACGTATTCCATTAATTCTGTTAAAGAATGTTTATGCAAAATTTGAAGTAGATTGGACCAAGGAATCACGTTGTTCCATACAAACTTTTCCCCCCATTTTCACCCCCTTTGTCAATCCTTTCTTATCCGATGCCTAAGTCATACAAAGAACACACATTCCAAGTTTCAGGTCTCTACGATCAGCGGTTTAGGCTGTGCGTTGATCCGTCAGTCAGTCAGTAGTTCAGGACAAAGCATTTTATATGTATAGATGTTATTTGAAATTGGTGTTTACAATAAAGAATTTATCTATCTATCTATCTTTATGATAACTGGCTCTCGTTGATAGCTTTCGTAGCAGCTCCAAAATACTCATATCAAAAAGATAAAACTCCTTTTTGACTTCGCCGTAGTCGAGTAAAAATATAAGTACCTACCTGTTGCAGTTTTTACGTTACAATCTAGCTTTTTAAAATGTAACCCTTGGATAGCAACATCTGCAAGTAAGTTACTGATCATAAACAAATGAGGCAGATAATTTCCTTAAAAAACTTGTGTCAGGTAAAAAAAGCCTTGACCACGGAGGTAACAAACTGGTTTCTAAGTTATAGAAGACAATTACTAAGTACCTGGTAATCCAAAAACGGGATTACGGGTCAGGTAGTGGAAAGGCAATAATGAGACGTCGATACGGGTGAGTCGGCTGATGAACTCCGTTGTAAAGTAGGGAACTGTTGAACGAATTTAGGATTTAATGACCCTTCGGCCTACAGCCTTAGAGATCAAGATAAAAACCAACTTTCGCTAACCCTTAACACAAGCAAAACAATCGTAAAACTTTGTTTTTATTAACTCACCAACTCAATGTACACATTTATGAAATGTATAGACGTTTACTTCATTCATCTTCTTCAATTTCTCTTCTCTACGTATAAAATGCTTTGTCCTGACTGACTGAATGACGGATCAATGCACAGCCTAAACCGCTGATCGTAGAGACCTGAAACTTGGAGGGTATATTCTTTTGTATGACGTAAGCATCCGATAAGAAATAATTTTCCGAAATTCTACCTCTTAGGGGGTGAAAAAGAAAGGCAAAATTTGTATGGGACAACGTGATTCCTTGGAAATATCTACTAATTCTATTCAACGCGGACGAAATCGTGCTAGTCTTTGTAAACAGTTATAAAAGAGAAAAAACTGATCAAGAAATCTATCAAACTACAAGAGCAACGGATCTGAAATTTCGCAAAAGAATTTCTATTAGGACGTAGAGACTCCTCTACGTCCTAAGAAAAGATTTCTGGAAATTCGACCTCTGAAAGAGTTAAGTTTTTTGATAGTTATTTTTATGAATTCTGTGTTTGTATAAAATCAACTTAACTTTTAAGGATAAAATAATACGGAGCAAACCGCGTACCACAGCTAGTTTTATTTAATTTACATTTTATGTGAGGAAACTGGTATTTTTTGTTTCTGATAGAAGTATTAGGTATACGTTATTGTAATGCGCTACTGAATCACCTGATCGTTTATTGAAAAACTCCAAGTAAGCATCAAAACATAGCAATGAACGAAACTACAGCCAACAAGAAATACGGAATCGCATCGCTCGCGAGTGCGACCCTCCCTCCGTGCAGCCAAACTGCTAATAAAATAAAATTAAAACAACATTGACCATTGTATTTGGTTTACACATTAATTCAAAATATTTATTGGCTGCATTTCGTTATTGTAGGTCTGCCAGCAAAATTGCTCACTACAGATCTTATTTGAATAGTCAACTAAAAAATATTAGAATATCAACTAAGTACCTTACTATGACCTATCATTGATAGATAGAAACATGAACTAGGTAAGTACCTGCTTATAAGACATCCTGTTCAAACTTTACGTAAGTAGGTAGGATCTAAACAAGACTTCCATATTGTGAAAAGATGGTAGAACCGTGTAGAACCGTTGTTTTGGCTAAATATATTTCCTTATAACCAACTAGCAACGCTCCGCGGTTACACCGGCGTAAGCCCTGGGAATTATGAATGAAAAAAAAAAAAAAAAAAAAAAAATTATGTTAGCAAAATTTTTTTTTTTTTTTTTTTTTTTTTTTTTTTAACACACATAAACTTAAAGTACATTTAACTTTTAAGGTTACAATGAACAATTTAAACTTACCTCAGTTATTTTAAACAGAGACGCATTGATGCTGTTATTGCAAAGCGATAGCAGCGCTTATATTCTGTTAAGCTAAATAGGTATAAAACGGAAAAATTATAAAAAAGTTACCTACTTATAGTTTGAGCCGCCTTAGCCAAAGTAGGTGTAATTTTTAGGATTCAATGTTTCAAGTTTCATTTCAGTTTCTGAGTCTTTTCGTGACAAACAAACAGCTTTCATCTGCATTATATTGGTTTAAATTCGCACAGAGAATTTATTTCTTCTGTTTGAAACTAAAAACTTCAATCCTATTACAAAATTTAAAGATCTTGTCATAGAGTTTCGGAATAATAATTTGGTAGGAACTGATTGTTTAAAAAACGTTTTTCAATGTAATTCAATAGGATAAATCTTGAGTATTCATATAACATCAATTATATACGTGTATATACAAAATACAACACAACTGAATAATATCAAAGACTTTTAATTTGTTTATAATATCTAATGATTGTAAGTATTATTTCTAGTAAGGTTAATTAAACTTTTTAAACTCATACGATTTCAATTCATAGTAAATATTAACTACACCCGGGTCTTAATGCAGTCTCCTAGCGACTATGACTTTTGTAACATAGTCGAAACTTCGAGGTTTGAGAAAAAAACACGATTAAGACCTAGGAATATAAGTACTATTTTAAATAAATACCATTCCATATTTATCACAAATTCGTAATGCAGATTACTCATGGTTACGTACAAATATAACCCTGAAGTTGTGGTCTCTAAGAACTGCATGCATAGTCTAATTACGCTAAACAATACAATCCCCGCCCTCATCGGGGATGCGTTCGCGCAGGTAATCGAGTATAAAAGCACGGTTTTCCAGGGTTAATTAACATTTGAGGACCGCCACTGCCGTTCGGTGCGCACGGACGTCCTTTTCGTGAGCGAGTTGCCGCAGTTTCCCCGCGAAACTGCCCGCAACGATCGCACCCGCGCGAACCCGCGCGGCGATTGACTCCACCCTCAAGCGCGTCCGGCCTCCCCTCGAGTAGCCAAACACCACCCCCGGTCTGCCACCAGCGGCAAGCCCCGGACGGTGGTGCCAAGCCAAAGAGGTGCGGAAGCCAGACGTCGCGCCCCGGCAGTCTCGCCTGCGCCCCGCGTACCGCGTATCTTCGCGACGCGATCCCGTGACAGAGACACTTTTTTGTGCATTAGTGGTGATATGTTGTGACTAGACACTTGGTGCCGTCCAACAAACCCGTGATGCCGACGTCCGAGAAATCGGAAAGGAGCAGCCGTGGGCGTTCTCGCTCACTGGCAGAGGGTCGCGACCCCAAGCTCCGCCCCCCGTCCGCCCCGCGCTACGTACCGAACGCGGAACCCCCCCGGGACCCCCGTCCGGGAGCGCCCCTGCGCCCCGCTCCGGTGAGGCCGACGACGTCGTCCGCCCCCTCCGTCGCAGTGGTGCCACCCGCGCCCCCCGCGGACCGTACTACCCCCCGGACGCCAGCAAGTCCGGCGACCCCGGTGCCAGCAAGCCCGGTGACACCGGTGCCAACAGGCCCGGCGACCCCTACGCCAGCAGGCCCGGCGACCCCGACGCCAGCAGGCCCGGCGACCCCGGCGCCAGCAGGCCCGGCAACCCCGGCGCCAGCAGGCCCGACGACCTCGCGAGCCGCCCCGGGCGAGATGCCCCCGCCCCCACCCCCGGGGTCGACGCCAAGGAGACCGCCGACGACCATATTAAAGGGCAGTCTGCGACTGCAGGAGTTATTTACTCCCGCAAACGCGGCCTCCCTATCGCCTAGGGCCCTCCACGAGCGCAATATACTTGCGCTCGCTAAACTTCTGAGTGGACCTCAGAGGTCAATGTTCTTTGATGAGCCGATGCTGCGCTGGATGGCGCTGTACACTCGTGTGTGCGAGGCCGCGCACGCATCGGCTCCTCTGTCGGAGGACGACCGCGCCACGCTAGAGGCCGCAATGCGTGGAGTAGTGGAGCTCCCCCCCGCCGCCGTCCCGTTCGTGCGAGACAGCACGCGGGCAGTACCCGCGCCGGAGCGCTCAGCAAAGCGCCGGCGATCCTCCACGTCGGAGCTGGAAGCGAGTCCTCCGCACTTCTACCGCTGCGTAGAGGACTCGCCCCCCCCTCCAACACCATCACCGTCGCCAAAACCCCCCGCTGCGAGCAAGCAGCAGCGGGACACGGCCCTTGCAGCCGCCGCTGCCCGCGCCGCCGCCGCTGCCCGCGCCGCCGACGCCGCCCGCGCCGCCGACGCCGCCCACGCCGCCGACGCCGCCCGCGTTGCTGAGGCTAAACTCGCCGCCCGCCATGAGGCAGAAATTGCCCGTGCCTCGGCAGCCGCGCGCGAAGCGGCCGACGCCGCCCGCGCCGCCCACGCCGATGACGCCGACCGCATCCTGGCCGCCCAACGCATGGCAGACACCATGCGTGCGGCCGACGCGCGACGCGCTACCCGCGCCACTGACACGAGGCGCGCCGATGACGCCAAACCCACCACCGGCGCCGACCACGCCGGTCACGCCGATTGCGCCGATTACTCGCGGCCATCAACAAGCTACGCTAGCATGGTGGGGAAGCCCTCCACACAGCGCCCAGCAACCACCCCCCCTCCCCCTACCGCCACCACCGAGCAGCGAACAAAGGAGAGGAGGTACCCCCCCTTGGTAGTAGAGGTCCTTCCAAATTGGGCCAAACACTTCAAGGCGCTGAAGGACATCCTAGGCAGAGCTCCCAGCGCGCGCCCCTTTGGGAAGGGGGTGCGCTTCACCCCCACGGAGGCGGAGGAGTATCGAATACTACAGAGATACCTGTCGGACCTGGAGAAGCGGGAGAAAATCTCCTGGTTCTCCTACTCGCTTCCAGAGGAGCGCGGCTTGAAGGTCGCGATCACCGGCCTCCCCTCCGACACTCCCCCGGAGGACATTGAGCACGAACTCAGGGAACTGGGCTTCGACCCCGAGTTCGTGCGACATATAAATGCGCGTCGAGGCAGACCGGGCTGCATATTCTTCGCTCAATTGAAGAAATCGCCCGATACGACGCCCCGCATCTATGAAATCTCCGAGCTGCTGTGCATGCCCGGCGTCAAGGTGGAAGCGTGGAGGGGCAAGAAAGGCCCGGCACAATGCCACCGGTGCCAAAACTTCCGGCACAGCAGCCAGAACTGCCACCGCCCGCAAGCCTGCGTTAGATGCGGTGGCGAACACGACGCCAGCTCCTGCCCTCGCCCCCTTGACGAACCTGCGACCTGCGCAAACTGCGGAGAAGCACACCCGGCCAACTACACCAAATGCCGGGTGTTCAAACAAGAGCTCCGCAATAAGTCCGCGGGCACGGTTGCCAGAACCCAAGAGCCCGGCCCCGGACCAAAACGCGCAGGAGCAGCCCTCAAAGAAAACCCACGACACCAGGCGACCGTCTCGTTCGCGGAGACCGAATCAAAGACCCGATCTCTGATGGCCCCGGCGAACCCCGCAACCAAACGAGGACGCCCCGCCGCCAGAAGAGGAGGACGCGGAAGGGGGCGAAACGCCCCGGACACCCAGGGCCCTCGTCTTGGGAAGCCAGCAGCGCCGCCCCATGCCGCCTCACAGGCGGAAACGGCGACTGCTCCACGCAAGAGGAGCCGGAGCAGGAGTCAGAGTCAGGGCCGGAAGACCCAGACTCAGACTCAGAATCTTCCCACGGCACCCCCATCTCGCCTGTCGACAATCGAGATGTCGATAGGGATATTGCAGGAGGTGTTGCAGTCCCTCCAATCGGGCTCGGACCCGATACCGGCGATCCTGGGCGGCGTGACCAGGCTACTCCAACCCCAGCAGCCACAGTAAGCCCCCCCCAACATCTCCGCATCCTCCATTGGAACGCCAGGGGCATCCAGGGCAAGAAGACCCTGCTCCAAGTCATCCTAAAGGAGCAGAGGGTGGACCTGGCCCTCCTGTCAGAGACCTTACTATCCGCCGAGAAGCCTCTGAAGATCCCGGGCTTCATTACCTACCGGAAGGACGAGAAAAGTCCGGCCGGGGTGACCTACCGGGGTCTAGCGGTACTGATCAGGAGAGGCATAGTCCACCAAGCCCTGGAACGCCAAGCACTGCACACCCTGTACGCGCTGGGGGTGGAGATCTGGTTGGGTAACAGGGCAACCCGTGTATACGCCGTATACCGCCCGCAGAGACCGTTGCTGGACCTGGACGAGGTACACAACCTGCTGGGCCTCTCCGAGACCCCTCAGATGCCGACCATTGTAGCGGGCGACTGGAACGCTCACCACCAAGCGTGGAACTCCCCCTCCCGCTGCAACGACGGACGCCGCATTTTTGAGGACGCAGAGAGGCACGGCTACCGAGTCGAGGGCCCAGACACACCCACGCACTACCCTGACGGCGACAGCCGCATGCCCTCGGTGATCGACCTGGCCGTACACAACGCGGTGGACGGCAACGTGATACAAGAAGTCCTGGACTACCACACCGGGTCAGACCATCAACCGGTCCTCCTAGTGGTAAGCCAGGACCCAATCAAGGCCACCCCGAGACCACCGAGGGCAAAGATCGATTGGGAGGCCTTCACGGAACTGGCAAACGCGAGATCCCCGTCACACCCAGTGACCATGCCAGCAGACGTGGACGGCCTGGCTGCGGAGCTGACCTCGGCCATCAGCTCAGCCCTCGCGGACTCCTCCAGCGCCACCACAGGAAGCCTCCGTCTCAGGCCGATCCCCCGACACATCGAGAGGTTGATCGCCGAGAAGAGGAGGCTCCGAAAGAGGTGGCAAACCAACAGGGATCCACTAACCAAGAGCATCCTCAACCGCCTCACCGAGAGGATTAAAACTGAGTTGGAAAACCACGCATCCACTCAGTGGTCCCAGCGCATAGAGGATGCTTCTGGCGACTGGAACGACGTCCATCGCCTCTGCCGCTCCCTCCGAAACGCCCCCACCCCAGTCCGCCCGCTCCTCCACGAGGACGGAAACCTGAGGTACAGGGCCGAAGACAGAGCCCAAATATTCGCCCAATACCTCGAGTCCCAGTTCCGTCCGGCGGACTCGGCGGACTTGGAGCATGAAGCCACAGTCCATGCACGGGTGGAGGAGTTAAGGAACTCCGCCCTAGACCCGACCCAGGAGCCCATCGTGTTCTCTCCCTGGCAGGTTCGGAAAGCTTTGCTCAAGACCAAACCTCGCAAAGCGCCGGGAGAGGATGCGATCACAAATGCCGCACTCCGCCACCTGCCACCAAGAGCCTTAGCATCAGTGACCCGCCTGTTCAACGGCATCACGAGAACGGGACACTTCCCGCGTGCGTGGAAAAGGGGGGTCGTTGTCGAGATCCCGAAAGCGCACAAAGACTCCACCAAGCCGGCAAGCTATCGCCCCATCACCCTGCTGCCGTGCCTCTCTAAGGTGTTTGAGAGAATGCTGCTGGAGAGACTGACCCCCTACTTTTCCCCAAGACCAGAGCAGTTCGGATTCCGGTCGGAACATAGCACCACACTCCAACTATCCAGGGTACTGCACCACATCGCAGTACTCAGAAACAAGAAGGAACATGCCGTTGCAGTACTCCTGGACATGGAGAAAGCTTTCGACCGGGTCTGGCACGAGGGCCTGGTCTTCAAAATGGACGCCGCGGGAATTCCACTGCGCTTCGTGCGGATTGTGGACTCCTTCCTGACCGACAGGACCTTCCGCGTCAGGGTGGAGGAGTCCTTATCGACAGACCACCAAATCAGGGCCGGCGTGCCGCAGGGTAGCGTACTGTCGCCGACGTGTTACTCCATCTACACGGACGACATACCTACCCCGGCGAATACGCACCTGGCCCTGTACGCCGATGACGCCGCCTTCATCACTTCCTCGTTCAAGGACTTCCACGCTGCGTCCAAGATGCAGACAGTCCTGGACGCCCTTCCCGTCTGGCTGGACAAATGGCGCCTTAGTGTCAACGTGGGGAAAACACAGGCGATCATTTTTACAACCAGACGGACCCCACCATCACCTTTGAAACTGCTCGGCGATACCATCCCCTGGAAGACTACGGTCAAGTACCTCGGGGTGACCATCGACAAGAAGCTGAACATGGCCGCGCACGTCAAGACCATCGTGCAATCGACGCGCGCCGCCCGCTCGATTCTTCGTCCAGTGCTCTCCTCTGCGCTCCCGCTCCGCATAAAGGTCGGGGTGTACAAGACGTATCTGCGAACTCGCCTCACGTACGCCGCCCCGGCCTGGTTCGCGTTCCTGACCGAGACCCGTAAAAAGTCCCTCAGGGCGCAGCAAGCGCTCGCCCTGAGGACCATAACAGACGCCCCCAGATTCGTCAGGAACGCAACCATCGCGAGGGACCTGAGAGTTGAGAGCCTGGACGACTTCATCACCAGCTTGTCACGGACCATGTTCAAGCGAGCAGACGCCTCGAGGTACCAACACCTTGCTGGTATCGCTGAGCAGCACGAGAGACCGGATAGGGGCCTTCCCTATCCGAGAGAGGTCGCCACCCGACCCTTGGCGTCGGAGATCCCTCAAGAAGAGGAAGAAGATGAGGAGGGCGAGCTCCACCCGGCGCACGCCCCGCCCCCAGGGACGCGGCCGTAGTAGCGGCCGCCGCATTGATCCCGCACCCATGGGCCCCCGGCCCGAAGGAGCAAACCCCCCTCATCCGAGGGAGAAGATAACCCGACGCGTAATTAACATTTCTGTTTTGCACTTCAAACCCATAACTACTAGTTGTGACGTTTATTAGTTCAAAACTAAGTACCTATTTCTTTTTATTATATCATATTATTATCAGTTTGCAAGATGAGCGGTTGCAGGCGTTCTCGTGCACCTCGGACGTCGAATCAGGGTCTTGATTTAGGCGATGGTCTTCCGACGGAACCAGCACTCCGGAGACGTGGAAGACCAAGTGGGCAAAATAGGAGGGCGCTAACCAAAGTGAGTTATTTTTACTTATTTATGTTGTCAATAACGTGTATTTTTATCTATGTTCAAAACTGGACCGCCACTGCCGTTCGGTGCGCACGGACGTCCTAGTCGTGAGCGAGTTGCAGTAGTTTCCACGCGAAATTGCTATCAACGATCGCACCCGCGCGAACCCGCGCGGCGATTGACCCCACCCCCAAGCGCGTCCGGCCTCCCCTCGAGTAGCCGAACACCACCCCCGGTCTGCCACCAGCGGCAAGCCCCGGACGGTGGTGCCAAGCCAAAGAGGTGCGGAAGCCAGACGTCGCGCCCCGGCAGTCTCGCCTGCGCCCCGCGTACCGCGTATCTTCGCGACGCGACTCAGTGACAGAGACACTTTTTGTGCAATAGTGCTGTTATGTTGTGACTAGACACTTAGTGCCGTCCAACAAATCAGTGATGCCGACGTCGGAGAAACCGACAAGGAGCAGCCGTGGGCGTTCGCGCTCACTGGCAGAGGGTCGCGACCCCAAGCTCCGCCCCCCGTCCGCCCCGCGCTATGTCCCGAACGCGGAACCCCCCCGGGACCCCCGCCCGGGAGCGCCCCTGCGCCCCGCTCCGGTGAGGCCGACGACGTCGTCCGCCTCCTCCGTCGCAGCGGTGCCACCCGCACCCCCCGCGGATTGCACTACCCCCCGGACGCCAGCAAGCCCGGTGACCCCGGTGCCAGCAGGCCCGGCGACCCCGGCGCCAGCAGGCCCGGCGACCCCGACGCCAGCAGGCCCGGTGACCCCGACGCCAGCAGGCCCGGCGACCCCGACGCCAGCAGGCCCGGCGACCCCGACGCCAGCAGGCTCGGCAACCCCGGCGAGAGGCGCATCAAGAGAGATGCCCCCGCCCCCACCCCCGGGATCGACCCCGAGACGGCCACCCACTACCGTCCTCAAGGGTAGTCAACGACTCCAGGAGCTGTTCACTCCTGCAAACGCGGCCTCCCTGTCCCCCAGGGCCCTCCACGAGCGCAACATACTTGCGCTCGCCAAACTACTTAGTGGACCCCAGCGGTTCATGTTTTTCGATGAGCCGATGTTGCGCTGGATGGCGCTTTACACTCGCGTGTGCGAGGCCGCGCACACATCGGCTCCGCTATCGGAGGAGGACCGCTGCACCCTGGAGGCCGCGATGCGCGGAGTCGTTGAACTCCCCCCCGCTGCCGTCCCATATGTGCGGGACAGCGCGCGGGCCACGCCCGCGGCGGAGCGCCAGGCCAAGCGCCGCCGCTCCTCCACTTCGGAGATTGAGGTGAGCCCCCCGCACACGTACCGCTGCGTGGAGGGCTCGCCCTCCCCCCCACCAAAGGCCCCCCTGCCATCGCCATCGCCGTCGCCGTCGCCGAAACCCCCGGCTGCAAGCAAGCAGCAGCGGGACACGGCCCTGGCGGCCGCGGCTGCCCGCGCCGCCAACGCTGCCCGCGCCGCCGACGCAGCCCGCGCCGCCGACGCCGCTCGCGCCGCCGACGCCGCCGAAGCCTCCCGCGCCGCCTCATATGAGGTGGAAATCGCCCGCGCCTCTGCGGCCGCACGCGAAGCGGCTGACGCCGCTCGCGCCGACCACGCCGCCGACGCCGATCGCGCCTTGTCCGCCCAACGCATGGCAGACGCCATGCGGGCCGCTGACGCGAGGCGCGCCACCATGGCGGAGCACGCCGAACACGCCACTCGCGCCGACCACGCCGATCACGCCGATCGCGCCCTGTCCGCCCAACGCATGGCAGACGCCATGCGGGCCGCCGACGCGAGGCGCGCCGTCCACGCCACTTGCGCCGACCACGCCGATCACGCCGCTCGCGCCGACCGTGCCGGCGCCGCGACGGGGACACAGCGGCCTACCGCCGCAGCAGCCTGCAGCCCCGCCTCGTACGCGATGGCGGCCAGTCTGCCCGCAACCCGGCCGACGGCGTCACCGCCACGGCCCCCCCAAACGGGGCCCAACCCCGCCGGTGGTAGGTACCCGCCCATCGTGGTGGAGGTACTGCCAAACTGGCCTGCCCACTTTAAGGCCCTAAAGGCCACACTGGGCAGGGCCCCCAGCGCGCGCCCCTTCGGCAAAGGGGTTCGCTTCACGCCGGCTGACGGCAACGAGTACCGCATCCTCCAGCGGTACTTGACCGAGCTCGAGAGGACCGAGGCCGTCAGCTGGTTCTCGTACTCCCCGCCGGAGGAGAGGGGGCTCAAGGTGGCCATCTCGGGCCTCCCCTCTACCACTCCACCCTCCGAGATCGAGGCCGCCCTGCGGGAGCAGGGCTACGACCCGGAATATGTGCGGCACATCAACGGGCGCAGAGGACGCCCAGGGTGCATATTCTTCGCCCAACTGCGCCGCACCCCCGACCTGATGCCCGGCATATACAAAACAGAAGAGCTCCTCTGTATGCCGGGCGTCAAGATTGAGGCCTGGCGTGGCAAGAAGGGACCGGCGCAGTGCCACCGCTGCCAGTCCTTCCGGCACAGCTCACACAACTGCCACCGGACCCAGGCCTGCGTCAGGTGTGGTGGGGACCACGCCGCCAGGGACTGCACCCGCCCCCGAGAAGAGCCTGCCACCTGCGTCAACTGCGGCGAAGCCCACCCGGCGAACTACACCAAATGCCGGGTCTTCGTCCAGGAGACCAGAAACAAGCGGGCAGGCACAGTCTCCCGTACGCAGGACGGGAGGCCCCGCCCGACCCGGCCCAAGCTACCGCCCCCCACCCACGAGCAGCAGGCACCTCATGTCGCCGCCAGTGCTCCCGCGCCCTCCTTGATGGCCCCGGCGAGGCCCGCGACAGAGCGGGGCAAGCCACCAAGGAGGAGAAGAAAGAAGGCCAACCTGGTCCCACAGGACCCTCAGAAGGTGCAGCCAGCGGCGCCCCCTTCCGCCTCACGGGCGGCGGAGGCGACTGCTCACCCGCCAGTGACAACGGCAGCGACAGCGACAGTTCCAACCCGTCCTGGCCCGACTCACCGCCACCAGAGCCTGATCCCTATAGAGCAATCTATAGGGATCCTACAGGACGTGCTGCTGTCGCTGCAGGCGGGACGGGACCCGATCCCGCTCATCCTCAGCGGGGTCACGCGCCTGCTGCAGCCGACTCAGCCCCCGCCGCCACCACCGCCATCGACCATCTAGGGGACAACCGGGTCTTCCCACTCCGGATTGTCCACTGGAACATCCGGGGGGCCAGGGGCAAGAAGACCTGGCTGCGCCTCATTCTCAAGGAGCAGCGGGTGGACATCGCGCTCCTCTCCGAGACCCTCCTCGCTCCAACCGACACCTTCCTGATCCCGGGCTTCACAACCTACAGGAAGGACGAGTGGAGCGACGCGAAGAACGGCCCGTACAGAGGCCTGGCGGTGCTCGTCCGGAGAGGCGTCGTCCACCAGCCGATGGAGCGCAGGGAGCTGACCTCCCTCCAGGCTCTCGGCGTGGAGGTATGGGCTGGCGGCGGGGACCTCAAGGTGTTCGCCGCATACCGCCCCTCCTCGACCCCCCTGGTGCTGGCAGAGGTGCACGACCTGCTGGGTATTGATGAGGCAGTCCCCCCACCTACCATCATCGCGGGAGACTGGAACGCCCATCACCCAGCGTGGAACAGTGCCAGCACCAGCCCCGAAGGACGCCGGCTGTTCGAGGATGCCGAGAGAAGGGGGTACCGGACGGAGGGCCCCGACACCCCAACTCACTACCCAGACGACTCCACCCGAATGCCCTCGGTGATTGACCTCGCGGTTCACCGCGGCCTCCGCTTCCCGATCGAGCAAGAGGTCCTGGACTACGAGACGGGATCAGACCACCAACCGGTCCTTCTCGAGTTCAGGACAACCGCCATCCGGGCAGCACGCCGCCCCCCAAGGAGGAGGACCAACTGGGAGGCCTTCGCCGAGGCAGTAGACCGGGAGGTCCTCCGCCACCCGGTCCCCGACGCTGAGGGCGTTGAGACGCTGACCGGGGCGATAACTGCGGCCATCCAAGCGGCCACAGCAGAAGCGTCCGGTCCCCCAGGCTCCCCTACACTCAAGCCAGTCCCTCCACACATAGCGAGGTTGATTGCTGAGAAGAGGAGTCTGAGGAAAAGGTGGCAGAGCAACCGCGACCCGGCCCTGAAGACGAGGCTCAACAGGCTCGCGGCGGAGGTGAAAACCCTGCTCGAGGAAGCTTCCGCGCAGGAGTGGGACCGTAGAGTCGAGGAAGCCGGAGAGGACTGGAACGCACTCCATCGCGTTTGCCGGTCCCTCCGTGGTGCCCCTCCTCCGGTCAGACCGCTCCTACACAGCGACGGGACTCCGCGCTACAAGCCCGAGGACAGAGCGGAGATCTTCGCGGAGCACCTCGAGCAGCAGTTCTCCCCAAACCCAGCCGCCGACATGGACCACCTGGCCACCGTTGAGGACCGAGTCCGCGCCCTCAGAGCGTCGCCCCTGCCGCCCGAGCAGGATCCAGTGGTGTTCTCTCCAGGGCAAGTACGGAGAGCTCTCCTGCGCGCCCAGCCCCGGAAAGCGCCCGGCGAGGACACCATCACCAACGCCGCCCTGCGCCACCTGCCACCACGGACCACCGCAGCCATCACACGGCTCTTCAACGGGATCATGAGGACCGGCCACTTCCCAGAGTCCTGGAAGCGTGGCGTCGTCATCATGATCCCGAAACAGGGGAAGAACGTGTTAAAACCCGGCAGCTACAGGCCCATCACGCTACTGTCATGCCTGTCGAAGGTATTCGAGCGCCTGCTGCTTGGCCGCCTCGCCGAGCACTTCACGCCGAGGGAGGAGCAGTTCGGATTCCGGTCGGAGCACAGCACGACTCTCCAACTGTCCAGGGTACTGCACCACATCGCGGTAATCCGTAACAAACGGGAACACGCAGTTGCAGTATTCTTGGATATGGAGAAGGCCTTCGACCGAGTCTGGCACGACGGACTGCTCTTCAAGATGGACGCCGCCAGCATACCGCTGCGCTACACGAGAGTCGTCGACTCCTTCCTCAGAGACCGGACTTTCAGGGTCCGAGTGGAGGAGTCCCTCTCAGACGACCGCCGTATCAGGGCCGGGGTGCCGCAGGGTAGTGTGTTGTCGCCCACCTGCTACGCGCTCTACACGGACGACATCCCGAAGCCGGGAGATGCGCTCCTGGCCCTGTACGCAGACGATGCTGCCTACATCACGGCGTCCATCAGAGGCAACCATGCGGCAAGGAAGATGCAGCAGGTGCTCGATGCCCTTCCCACCTGGCTGGACAGGTGGCGATTGTCCGCCAACGCGGCCAAAACCCAGGCGATGGTCTTCACGAACGTCCGCCGCCCACCACCCTGCCTCGAACTTCGAGGGACGACCATCGCCTGGACCAAGAGGGCGAAGTATCTCGGGGTGACTATAGACAGCCGCTTGAACATGGCCCATCACGCGAAGAGCGTAGTGGCCCAGGTCCGCGCCGCACGCAACCTGCTCCGTCCAGTGCTCTCCTCTAAGCTCCCACTCCGCAGCAAGGTCGGGGTCTACAAGGCATACTTGAGATCCCGCCTCACGTATGCAGCCCCGGCCTGGTACGCGCTCCTGGCCGAGACCCGCCGCAAGTCCCTCAGAACCCAGCAGTCGCTGGCCCTGAGGACCATAGTCGACGCGCCGCGGTACGTCAGGAACGCTACCATTGCACGTGACCTTAGAGTTGAGAGCCTGGACGACTTCGTCGCGGGCCTGGCCAAGGCCATGTTCACGCGCGCAGACGCCTCGGGATACCCACATCTCGCCCAGCTGGCAACCCAGCATGAACGGCCGGAAAGAGGGCTGCGATACCCCCGCGAACTCACGGTCGCGGGGACGGACGCAGCCCTCTCCACACCAGCCCAGCAGACTCCAGGGGCCGCGGGCCCCACGGCGCCGAACGGTGCCGTCACACAGACCCGGTAGTCGTGACTACCGGCGACGGCAACCGCACCCATGGGCCCTCGGCCCGAAGGAGCAAACCTGCCCCTAGAATGGGGGAGAAGATAACCCGACGATGAGTTCAAAACTAAGTACCTATTTCTTTTTATTATATTATATTATTATCAGTTTGCAAGATGAGCGGTTGCAGGCGTTCTCGTGCACCTCGGACGTCGAATCAGGGTCTTGATTTAGGCGATGGTCTTCCGACGGAACCAGCACTCCGGAGACGTGGAAGACCAAGTGGGCAAAATAGGAGGGCGCTAACCAAAGTGAGTTATTTTTACTTATTTATGTTGTCAATAACGTGTATTTTTATCTATATGTACCTACTGACATACTATCGGTTTCTCAGGTCCAACAGAGGAATCGCAGTAGTTTTTATGAAAAGGTGAGGAGAGACACCCACAAACTGTTGTACAATCAGCTGGCCGAGGGCTTACACATCGATACCAAGGTAACTTTATTTTACTAACAGTTCATTTATTTTAATACTTTTTATATTTTATCAGGTTACTTATTTATCTTTATTTTCATGTCTAGATGACACAAAACGACATTTTAAAAGCCGCAGTCGATCGGTTTAGAGAAACCGATGACGTAGCTGATTTACGCAGGATTAATGAAAAACTACAAAATCAAAGTAAGTCTCTCTGCACAAATAAATGTTATACCTCAATTTCAATATTAATTTATGTTTTAGTTATTTTATTTAAAATTATATTTTCTTTTCAGTTACTATACTATTGAGCCGATTGGGGGATGACGTCGACTTGAGTCAATTGGACTCCGACTCCGACGAAGATTCCGACGCGATATTGGAACCACCCCCACGGGTTAGTTGAACTAAATAGAATATATTTTTAATTTAAAATGAATATCTATTTTAATTGATTTAAAATATAATCTATTTCAGTTGACTAATTTATCAATTTTGTTTATAGCGCAATGTATACGACAGAGGGATGGGCGAGGCCGAAGCATCGACTTCGTCGTCGTCAGCATCCTTCAGCATCGAGACAAGTCCTGAGCGGCAAGAGGAATTTGAGGCTGCTGAACCCAGTCAACTGGAGGAAATATGCAGCCTCATTCCGGATGGGGTTTATCAAGCCATGGAATGCGAGATTCTTATACCCCATCAAGAATCGCCGCTAGGATATCTGCGTAAGTTATAAAATTCCATAACGAATTCCTTAACAGTTTTTCAATTCCATTCAGTCATTTTGGCTATGATTATTTTGTTTTTTAACATATTACTTATATTATTTCAGCTGAAGGTGCTGAGGGATCTCTGGCGGATATCTTCGACCTTCAACCGTACTTTTTACCAGAAGACTAGCCGGTAGGAATTATAAACCAAAATCTTAAAATGTTTGTTTTTATTATACTTACTAAAATAATTAAAATGTTAAATTATCGGTTTGTTTCAGGAACGAGGGGGAGCTTGGGGGACAAGGGGGTGCAATAAAGGAGAAGCGGATAAACGAAATGCTACAAATTCAGAGTAAGACTTTCTGCACAACTTAATAATATACCTACTTCAATATTGATTTATATTATAAGGTTTTTATTTAAAATAATCTTTTCTTTTCAGTTACTTTATAATTGAACCGTTTTGGGGGATGACGTGAACATGAGTTAATAGGACTTCAACTCGGATGACGATTTCGACGAGATATCGGAAACACTATCACAACGCGTAAGTGAAACTAATCTGTCCAATTTTTCTGTAGAATTTGAACTGGATTTACTATTGTTTTGCAGATTATTAATTTATTAATTTTGTCCTTAGCGCAATGTATACGACAGCAGTATAGGCGAGAATGAAGCATCGACTTCGTCGCCATCGGCATCCGTCAGCGTCGAGATAACGCCTGCGCGGAGGTGTTTGAGGTTGCTGAACCCAGTCAACTGAAAGAAATATGCAGCCTCATTCCGAATGGAGTTTTTGAAGCGATGGAATGCGAGATTCTTAAACCCCAACAAGAATCGCCGCTAGAATCTCTGCGTAAGTTGTAAAATTCTACAACGAATTCCCTGGCCACTCTTTATTTTGTTCTTTGACAACTAACTACTACTACACTGATACCATTTTTTCCATTTCAGTTGACATTTTTTATTCATTTTTTATTTTATTTCAGCGCATTTCGTCCAAAGGAGAAAAGGCATTTATCGCGGTTCGTCATTGCGCGTCGTGGAGCTTGCAAACTTCTGAAGAAGATCTAATTTATAAATAATAAGAAGATTAAAAATAAAAACTAGGTTTATTTAATTTTAATATAAGTAAAGTATTTTTGTAAGTTAAACGGGAAAATTAAATGTACATAATTTTAAGATAATTAGTAATAATAATAAACTATCTATAGTAACATAATTTCTTCTTTCATTATTGTCTCTTATAAATTTAAAAGCAAACTTAGTTCAATAATGTGTAGGTAGGTAATATGCGAAAAAAGCATTACGCTAAATAATATACTTTTTGAATCAATAAGCATGAATAAAAACAGTAAATTTAACAGAGTATTTATACACTTCATTAATCTTATTGACTTTTATTGGTACATCGGTACTTTCATCGTAACTTCCTCTAGCTTAGAGCAAACATTAATTTTTCATAAAAACCATGGTTTGCTGTTTGTTTTTTAAGTAAGTAGGTACAATAATTGTAAGAAAGTAAGTAGGTACCAACATTTTACATAATACCTATTAAATATAATGCGGGTTCATCCTAAGACGTGCACATTCCATTGTTTACATGTTTCAATTTTACTTGTTTTTTTTTTAGGTTTGTACGGTAACTTAACTGTGTTTATATTCAGGAAAGCATATGTTTTAAGGACGTTTAGTCTTATATTCATACTGAGCATATTTATGTGTATACAAAATGAATGAGATCTTTTGTAAACCTATTTGTAGAACACGTTATTATTATTTTTTTTAATTAATCAATCATGATCTTAAGAAATAAATATTACAGGATATACCAGACATCGCCATCTAGCCCTAAGCTAAGTAACTAGACTTGTGTTATGGGTACTAGACAACGAATATACTCCATGTATACTTTTCTTTGGTAAATATATACTTATAATACATAGAAACAACCAGACCACAGACAAATATCGGCGGCGGCAATAGAGGCGGGAACCGAACCCGCAATCCTGTGTTTGGCAGTCTGGCAGAGAGACCATTGTGCCAACTGGGTCGTCAATCATGGTTCGCTGTACACACATGCATTTGAATTTACTCCTACTATTTATTTGTTTAAGTTTTAAAAGGGTCACATTATTATTTACTTTAGAACTTGTTAGAAAAGAAAGGTGCCGTGTACATCAAACCTAGGTTTTATGATAATTAAAGATTGCTCTAGAGGCTACATTCCGAAAGGAAATATTTACATAGATAGAGAAAACAATACCTGCACAAACTCATATTAATATTAACATATATCTTGCCAAGACATAATACTAACCCTGCCCGTCACAAAATTTAATTTTAAGTACCTACTAATTATATGTAACTAAACACTTTTATTATGAGCTGTCATCTTTCACAGTACATAAACACTGTGATAAATAACACATATAGTAAGTATAAGTAAATTAACTAAAAATAACAACATTAGGAAATGCAAATGTAATATGTATATTATTATAGTAAGTATAGTACCTAATATTATTGTAGTGCCCACCCGGGTTCATGTTGCGTCTTAATATATCTTTGTAAACATCATGTATGAAGAGGAACTACTCGTTAGAACTAATGCTAATTACTTTTTATTTGTTCTGGAAAACTTCTAAGTAATGGTTAATGGTGGGTGGTATAGGAATTGGGCCAGCCTACATCATCCTAACGGAAAAAGCAACCCGTACCTATATAAATACAAGTACTTAGGTACTACTTGGGAAGGTAATTTATTTGTAACTAATTAACATAATTGACCGTTTAGCTAATCAGTTGTGATACGTAATATTTCTAATGAGTACTTATATTACTAAGTCAACGCGATACCTAACGTTATCAAAAATCTTTTAAATAAATAGTTAGGTGTTGGCGTCATCCTGTCTGGGAACGCTACAAACACTATTGTCGAATCGAAAATGCTACCAAAAAAAGAAACGCCAGCGTGCGATCGTTAGATAACACTCGGTCGAAACTTAGTGATCGCGCGAAGCAAAAACTTGAAAAATCATCAAGCTTTATATCTAGCAACTAGGCAATCATCAAAATCAATATTACGTTTTGCTTAGGATAAGAACTCTTCTTGTTACATAATTAATACAAATACAAATACAAAATACAAATATATTTATTCAACAACAAAAAAAAGGTGAAATACATAATGCTTACATGTCTAGGTAGGCACCTTATAATATTACTACAGCTGACACATTAAAACGGCAATCACGGTAAAATTTAATATTACAATTTATCAGAGCAGGTTTTTAGTTTTAAGATTTCGAAATCAAAGTTCTTACTCAGATAGGTATACCTAGTTAATCCAAAAGTGAAGAATATTTCATTTCATACACAAAAAGAATAAAACTTAAAATACTTTTTACCACTTATTAAGTTTTTTTTCTTTTGTGTATAAATTGAATGTTTGACTGTATCTTATATAACAACCTAAAAAGCATTAATTTAATACTGTTTCAGCAGTTGACGAAACTGTTATGATAACTGGCTCTCGTTGATAGTTTTTAAATATCGAAACTCATTTCGTAGCACTTTCGTAGCAGCTACGAAATACTTATATCAAAAAGATAACCCTCCTTTTTGACTTCGCCGTAGTCGGTTGAAAATGTAAGTACCTACATATTGCAACTCTATTTTACAATCTAGCTTTTTTTAAATGTAACCCTTGAATAGCAACATCTGCAAGTAAGTTACTGATCATACACAAATGAGGTGGATCATTTCTTTAAAAAACTTGTGTCAGGTAAAAAAAGCCTTGACCACGGAGTTAACAAACTGGTTTCTGACTTATAGAAGACAATTACTAAGTACCTGGTAATCCTAAAACGGGATTACGGGTCAGGTAGTGGCAAGACAATAACGAGACGTCGATACGGGTGATTCGGCTGAAGAACTCCGTTGTAAAGCAGGGAACTGTTGAACGAATCGATGATTTAATGAACCTTTGGCCTACAGCATTAGATATCAAGAGAAAAACAACTTTCGCAAATAGTCTAAGATCGTGATAGATATAATATACTATTCATCTATTAAGCAGCTCGATGAAGGTCGTTCTTAAAGGGATTCCGTACGTAGAAAGCCTTGACTGAAGTAATGCTATTAGATAAAACTTTGTTTTTACTCACTGAGGTACAACTTGCAACGTGGTTTACTTTTATCATTTAAAAATATGTCACAGTAAAACTAGGGAAACTACTTTAAAACAGGTCATTAGATAAATATTTGCTTTTTTATTAATCTGAAAAGCTCGCTCATTACGGATCTGTGTTTAATAGTCAACGATTCATAAGGAAGATTAACCTAATAAAAATTGTTTAACATCAACTACCTTACAATTATCTATCATAGATTAAACATGAACTAGGGGAGTACCTATAAGATAGCCGAAGCTTTACGTAAGTAGGACTTCCATTTTGAGAAAAAATGGTAGAACTGTTGATTCGTTTCAATATTTACAATTTTTAAGGTACAATGAGCAATAAAAACTTAACAATAAAAGCTTTACAGTCAATAAATAAAAATGCAACCTATCTTGATACTAGTATCGAAAAATCTAACGATTGTAAATTTGTATAATTTCTAGTGAGGTTTACTGATTTTATAATATTCTATATTTCTTGGAGATTTATGGTGTACAGCATACTCACTATTACTCACGGTAAGATACAAATAAGCAAATATAACCCTTAAGTCGTCGTCTCTAAGTACTGCATGCATAGTCTAATTACGCTAAACAATACAATCCCCGCCCTCATCGGGGATGCGCTCGTGCAGGTAAAATCAAGTATAAAAGCACGGTTTTCCTGGGTCAATTTATCATTTCCGTTTTGCTCTTCAAACCCATAACTACCAGTTGTGACGTTTGATAGTTCAAAACTAAGTACCTGTTTCTTTTTATAATCTCTTAGTATTATTAGTTTGAAAGATGAGCAGTTGCAGACGTTCTCGTGCACCTAGGACGACGAATCAGGGACCTCTTGATTTAGGCGATGGTCTTCCAACGGAACAACCACTCCGGAGACGTGGTAGACCAAGAGGGCACAATAGGAGGGCGCTTTCCAAAGTGAGTTTATTTATTCTTGTCATTATGTGCGATGTCAAGAATGTGTATATTTTTATCTTTATGTACCTACTGACATAGTATCGTTTTCTCAGGTCCAAAAGAGGAGTCTCAATAGTTTCTACGAGAAGGTGAGGAGAGACACTCACAAACTGCTGTACAATCAGCTGGCCGAGGGCCTACACATCGATACTAAGGTAACTTTGTTTTACTAACAGTTCATTTATTTTAAAACTTCTTGTATTTTATCAAGTTACTTATTTAACATTATTTTCATGTCTAGATAACTCAAAATGAAATCTTAAAGGCCGCAGTCGATCGGTTCAGAGAAACCGAAGACCTAGCTGATTTACGCAGGATAAATGATAAATTACAAAATCAAAGTAAGTCGCTCTGCATAACTAAAATTTAAACCTTAATTTCAATATTAAATTATGTTTTTAGTTATTTTATTTAAAATAATCATTTCTTTTCAGTTACTATATTAATGAGCCGCTTGGGGGATGACGTCGACTTGAGTCAATTCTCCGACGACTCCGACTCAGACGGAAGTTCCGAACGACCCCAACAGCTCGTAAGTGAAACTAAACTGTCTACATTTTTCTCTACTGAATAAATCTATATTTTAATTGATTTAAAATATAATCTATTTCAGTTGACTAATTTATCAATTTTGTTTATAGCGCAATGTATACGACAGAGGGATGGGCGAGGCCGAAGCATCGACTTCGTCGTCGTCACCATCCTTCAGCACCGAGACAAGTCCTGAGCGGCAAGAGGAATTTGAGGCTGCTGAACCCAGTCAACTGGAGGAAATATACAGCCTCATTCCGGATGGGGTTTATCAAGCCATGGAATGCGAGATTCTTATACCCCAACAAGAATCGCCGCTAGGATATCTGCGTAAGTTATAAAATTTCATAACGAATTCCTTAACAGTTTTGCAATTCAATTCAGTGATTTTGGCTATGATTATTTAGTTTTTTAACATATTACTTCTATTATTTCAGCTGAAGGCGCTGAGGGATCTCTGGCGGATATCTTCGACCTTCAACCCTACTTTTTACCAGAAGACTAGCCGGTAGGAATTATAAACCAAAATATTAAAATGTTTGTTTTTATTATACTTACTAAGAGAATTAAAATGTAAAATTATCGGTTTGTTTCAGGAACTAGGGGGTGATTGAAGGACAGGGGGGTGCAATAAAGGAGAAGTGGATAAACTAAATGCTACAAATTCAGAGTAAGACTTTCTGCACAACTAAATAATATACCTACTTCAATATTGATTTATATTATAAGATTTTTGTTTAATATAATATTTTCCTTTCAGTTACTATATTATTGAGCCGCTTGGGGGATGACGTCGACTTGAGTCAATTGAACTCCGACGAAGATTCCGACGAAGATTCCGACGAGATAATATTGGAACCACGGGTAAGTTAAACTAAATAGTCTAAATTGTAAATGAATATCTATTTCAATTTATTAAATTTTAATCTATTTCATTACACTAATTTATCCATTTTGCTTTTAGTGCAATGTCGATAGCGGGGTCGGACGAGGCCGAAGCATCGACTTCGTCGTCGTCGGCATCCTTTCTTTTCAGTTACTTTAGACTATAACCGTTTTGGGTGATGACGTGAACATGAGTTAATTGAACTTCGACTCGGATGACGATTTCGACAAGATATCGGAACCACTATCACAACGCGTAAGTAAAACTAATCTGTCCCATTTTTCTGTTTTTGATTTTAATTATAAAATTTGAACTGAATTTACTATTGTTCTGCAGATTATTAATTTATTCATTTTGTCCTTAGCTCAATGTATACGACAGCGGGATAAGTGAAATCGAAGCATCAACTTCGTCGTGATCGGCATCCGTCAGCGTCGAGATAACTCCTGAGCGGCAAGAGGAATTTGAGGCTGCTGAATCCAGTCAAATGGAAGAAATACGCAGTCTCATTCCGAATGGGGTTTTTGAAGCGATGTAATGCAAGAATCTTATACAACAAGAATCGCCGCTAGGATCTCTGCGTAAGTTATAAAATTACTCAACGAATTCCCTGGCCACTATTTATTTTATTCTTCAACTACTACTACAATGATAAAACATTTATTTCAATTGAAGTCCATTTTAAGTTTTACTATTTTTTTATTTAATTTCAGCGCACTTCGTCTAACGGAGAAAAGGCATTCATCGCGGCTCGTCATTGAGCGTCGCGTCGTGGAGCTCGTAGACTCCTGAGCGATTTAAAGCCGAAAGAAGATCAAATTAATAAAAAAATGAGAAGATTTAAAATAAATAGGTTGATATCATTTTTAGTTAAGTAAAATATTTTTGTACTACTTAAATTTTACGGGTAAAATTAAATGTAAATAATTTTAAGATTATCTATACATACAATAAATTAGTAATAAAAATAAACTATAGTTACTTAATTTCTTCTTTCATTACTTTCACTTATAAATTCAAACACAAACTTAGTTCAATAAAGAGTAGGTAGAAAGTTAATTTGCGACCAAAGCATTACGACAAATAAGTTTACCTACGCTAATATTTGTATCGGTAAGCATGAAAAAACATAATTTAACAAAGTAAAATAGGCTTTAACAGAGTATTTAACCAATTCATTACACTCTTCATGAACTTTTATTAGTACTTTTGTTGTAATTTCTTGACTAATTCCTCTAGGTTTCATGGTTTGCTGTACACACGTCATGCATTTGAATTTACTCCTACTATTTATTTTTTTAGAGTTTAAAAGGATCAAATTTACTTTAGAAGTTGTTACAAAAAGAAAGGTGTATGTGTACAGCAAACCTAAGTTTTATGATAAATGACAGATTGCTCTAGAGGGTAGTCATTCAGAAAGGAAATATTTACATAGATAGAGAAAGTAATACCCGCAAAAGCTCATAATTACATTGAGAAATACCTTGTCAGAAGATTACCTTAAAATGTAATTTTTATGCTTGCAAAAACTAAATCACGAATCAAAGCCCTATTGAAATCAATTTAAAGCAAAACATTATTCCCAAGGGAAATAATGATGTATGAAACTTCCAAAAGAGATAATGTTGCATGATACTCCCAAGATAATAAAGTGATTTGAATTTGAAACTTTAAAATTCGTGCGAAAACTCTTGGTTTTCATTTTGAAGGTCTCAGCAAATTGGTTTTATTTTTGATCGGTTTACAAAAATTTAGCAAGCTACAATTTATATTTTTATTTTGATTGTTACGTTAGGTCTAAGCAAATAAGTTTTGCCTACCAAATACTTGAACCTAACCTTAGTTAAACCTACCAAATATTTACCATCTTGCTACTATCTCATTGCAATTGCCCCATTTTTTTAAAGTGGTATTTTTTTTCAAATACTGAACTGGCAACGAAGAGATATAAATTAAAATTGATTGGAATCAAAACAGTCTCATTATTTGGTTATTATAAAAAATGTCGCTCGGTGGCTGTGTGTGAAGTAAAGTATGCATGCAGCTCAGGATAAAGCATGTATTCGTTTTGGGCGGCCTTAATGTGGTGCATAATCTACTATTTTAGAACCTAGAAACTTATAAATATGAGCTGTCGTGTTACAAACAGTTTTCGTAGACTCTTCTATTATGTATAAAGGGGAACTACTCGTTAGAACTAATACTGATTAATTACTTTTATTTAATTTTTTCTGGAGAAGGCCTAATAGACCTAAGCTGAAAACTGATTTATGGTGGGTGGTAAACGAGCTAACGCAAAAAAACAAACCGTACAAGTAAAAATAAATATAAATACAAGTATACTTAGGTACTACTTGGGAAGGTAATTTATTAGTACTTAATTAACATAATTGACCGTTCAACTAATCAGGTGTAATACGTAATATTTCTAATGAGTACTTATATTATTAACTCAACGCGACGCCTAACGTCATCAATTTTTTTTTCTAATATTGCTACGCTACAAACACTATTGTTGAATCGAAAATGATACCCAAAACAACACGTGCGCACGCGATCGCACGGAAAACAAACTTGAAATATTATCAAGCTTTCCATCTAACAACAAGGTAATAGGAGTTTTGGCGGGAAAAAGTTAACGACATGTCGTGCTGCAGTTTTATTTTCATGAAACTTAGTTGTAACCCGAGTTTAATTGTATAATTCTGGTGGAATGTTATTCAATTTAGTTCTGTGAAAGTGCACAAGTGTAGTGAAAGTAAAAATCAGTGTCAAACATGAAGTTTTCTCGTTGCCTCCGAATGACCTATTACGGTTATGGTAAACTTGCCACCGCTTTACTCTATAGCCCCTGACTTGACGGACTATGACGACTTTGACTGTTTAGAAACACTTTAGGCCCGACATTTCGCTTAGGATTAGAACTCTTTTTGTTGCATAATTAACGACACATTAAAACGGCAATCACGATAAAATTTGATTTTACAATTTATCAGAGTAGGTTTTTAGTTTTAAGATTTCTAAATCAAAGTTCTTACTGAGATAGTTTTACTTATTTTATCCGAAAGCGAAGGATGTTTAGTTTAATTTAAAATCATACACAAAAAGAAAAAACTTTTCAATATCTACTAATTCCCACTCACTAACCACTTATTAAGTTTTTTCTCTTTTGTGTAAAAATTAAATATTTTATTTTGTCTTACAACCTTTAAAAAGCATTAATTTAATACTGTTTCAGCAGTTGATGAAAATGTTATGATAACCGGCTATCGTTGATATATTTTAAATACCAAAACTCATTTCGTAGCACTTTCGTAGCAGCTCCGAAATACTTATATCAACAACATAACCCTCCTTTTTGGCTTCACCATAGTCGGGTAAAAATATGTCAAAACGCATTTTATTAAATATCAAAACGCATTTCGTAGCAGCTCCGCAATACTTATATCAAAAACATAACTCTCCTTTTTGGCTTCGCCGTAGTTGGGTAAAAATATGTAGGTACGTATATTTGCAGCTTTTACGTTACAATCTAGCATTTTTAAAAGTTTCCCTTGGATAGCAACATCTGCAAGTAAGTTACTGATTATAAACAAATGAGGCAGATAATTTCCTTAAAAAACTTGTTTCAGGTAAAAAAAAAGCCTTGACCACGGAGGTAACAAACTGGTTTCTGACTTATAGAAGACAATTACTAAGTACCTGGTAATCTTAAAACGGGATTACGGGTCAGGTAGTGGAAAAACAATAACGAAACGTCGATACGGGTAAGTCGGCTGAAGAACTCCGTTGTGAAGAAGGGAACTGTTGAACGAATTTAGGATTTAATGATCTAGATGACACAAAACGACATATTAAAGGCCGCAGTCGATCAGTTTAGAGAAACCGAAGACGTAGCTGGTTTAAGCAGGATTAATGAAAAACTACAAAATCAAAGTAAGTCTCTCTGCACAACTAATGTTATACCTCAATTTTAGTATATTATGTTCTTGGTGATTTTATTAAAAATATTATTTCTTTTCAATTACTTTATTATTGAGCCGCTTGAGGGATGACGTCGACTTGAGTCAATTCTCCGACGACTCCGACTCTGACGGAAGTTCCGGCGAGATTTCCGAACCACCCTAACAACGCGTAAGTGAAAATAAACTGTGTAAATTTTTCTTTATTGAAAAAATCTATATTTTAATTTATTAAATTTTAATCTATTTCATTTGACTAATTTATCAATTTTGCTTATAGCGCAACGTATACGACAGTGGGATGGGCGAGCCCGAAGCATCGGCATCCGTCAGCGTCGAGACAACTCCTGAGCGGCAAGAGGAGTTTGAGGCTGCTGAATCCAGTCAACTGGAGGAAATATACAGCCTCATTCCGGATGGGGTATATCAAGCAATGGAATGCGAAATTCTTATACCCCAACAAGAATCGCCGCTAGGATCTCTGCGTAAGTTGTGCAATTCCACAACGAATTCCTTAACAGTTATTCAATCATTTTGGCTATATTTATTTTGTTCATTGACATATTACTTACATAATTTCAGCTGAAGGAGCTGAGGGATCTCTGTCTGATATCTTTGACCTTCAACCATCCTTTTTCCCAGAAGACTAGCCGGTAGGTATATTTAACCAAAATCTTGAAACGTTTGGTTTTATTATTATAAAAAAAAATATATATCAAAATTATCGATTTGTTTCAGGAACGTGGGAGATGCGTATAAACAAAAAGCTACAAAATCAGGGTAAATCATTCTGCACAACTAAAGTCTGCACCTCGGACGTCGAATCGGGAACTTTCTGATTTAGACGATGGGCTTCCAACGGATCGAGTACTCCGGAGGCGTGGTAGACCAAAAGGGCAAATAGGAAGCCACTTTCCAAAGTGAGTTTATTTTACTTGTTATTAATATGTGATGTCTGGAATGTGTATTTTTAATGTATGTTCTGATATACGATCGTTTTTGTAGGTTCAAAAGAAGACTCGCAATAGTTATTATGAAAAGGTGAGGAGAGACCCACAAACTGTTGTACAATCAGCTGGCTGAGGGTTTACACATCGATACTAAGGTAACTTAGTTTTACTAGAAGCTCATTTCTTTTAAAAATTCTTATAATTAATAGTAGCAGGTAATCAATTACACATATTTCGGTCAGATGATTCAAAATGATATATTGATAGCTACAATCCATCGGTTCACCGATTTAAAAAGGATACCCACAAACTTTTGAACAATCAGCTGGCCGAGGGTTACGCATCGATACTAAAGTAACTTTGTTTTAGTAAAATCTCATTTATTATAAAACTTCTAATATTTTATATTAAAAGGTTATTTAAAAAACATTTTTTTTGATGTCTAGATGACTCAAAATGGCTGCAGTCAATCGGTTTAGAGATACTGAAGACGTCGCTGATTTAGGAATGATTAATGAAAAACTACAAAATCAGGGTAAATCATTCTGCACAACTAAAGCCTGCACCTCGGACGTCGACGATGGGTTTCGGACAACGGACCAAGTACCTACTCCGGAGGCGTGATAGACCAAGAGAACAAAATAGGAAGCCGCACATAAAAGAAGCACATTTCATCCAAAGGAGACAAGGCGTCAATTGCGGCTAGTCATCGCAAGTCGTGGAGCTTGCAGACTCTCAAGCGTTTTGAAGCCAAAAAAGTTCAAACTATTCGAACGGTTAGGTACTGTATTTGTACAGTTTTATATAAATGAGAAAAGCTCGCCTTATCTAGTTCAGTGAGCTGGCTTAAGCCTTTTAAAAATAAATAGTTTTATATTATTTTTATTAAATACTAGCTGCGCCCCGCGGTTTCACCCGCGTAAGTCCCGATCCCGTGGGAATATCGGTTATTCGATTTTTTCTCGCCTTTTAAACCTTCCCTAGACCTCCACGAACATTTCAAGACTAAGATAAGATAAATCCGTTCAGCCGTTCTCGAGTTTTAGTGAGACTAACGAACAGCAATTGATTTTTATATATATTAAACTAGCTGCGCCCCGCGGTTTCACCCGCGTAAGTCCCGATCCCGTAGGAGTTGACTCTAGAAAACGTTTGTATGGGAAATAGAAAAGGGCTGTTTTTAGGGTTTTCCCGGAAATTATTCGATTTTTTCTCGCCTTTTAAACCTTCCCTAGACCTCCACGAACATTTCAAGACTAAGATCAGATAAATCCGTTCAGCCGTTCTCGAGTTTTAGTGAGACTAACGAACAGCAATTCATTTTTATATATATAGACTAGCTGCGCCCCGCGGTTTCACTCGCGTAAGTCCCGATCCCGTTATTCGTTTTTTTCTCACCTTTTAAACCTTCCCTAGACCTCCACGAATAATTCAAGACCAAGATAAGATAAATCCGTTCAGCCGTTCTCGAGTTTTAGCGAGACTAACGAACAGCAATTGATTTTTATATATAAGATTAAATATAGTTGTAATCGTTACATAAAATATTTGTAAATATTAAGTTAAACGGAAAAATTGAATGTACCTACTCAATTTGAAGATTATTAGTAATAATACTGAAAATAATGACTATTTAAATGAACCATCTACATAAAGTACATTGATTTCTTCATAACTTTCCCCTTATAAGTTTAAAAAACAACTGAGTTCAATAAGGAGTAGGTAGGGGATAATATAGGACCAAAGCATTAAGGTGAAAGGGTACCGGCGCTCTCTCCATACAAACGTAGTCAACTGTTTCCTTCCTGGATAATGACACTAACACAAATATTTTTGTTGCATAAAACCTAAAACTGCCATGACTATGCCTCTTTGCCTTGGTTTTTTCATTTCCTAATTATCATAGAAATAAGGATTTAAAAAATAAAAACAAAACATAGGGGCATGGTCATTGCAGTTATAAGTTTTATGCTACAAAAATATTTGCTCTAGTGTCATTATCCAGGGAGAAAACAGTCGACTACGTTTATATGGAGTGAGCGCCGTTACCCTTTCCTCTTAAGTACGATAAATAAGTTTGCAATCAACGCTACTTTTTGAATCAGTAAGCATGAATTAAAAACAGAGTAAAACAGGCTTTAACAGAGTATTTATACACTTTATTAATCTTCATTATAGTCTTCAAGAACTTTTATCGGTATTCTAGCAGCGTTTTTTCCTTACAAATGTTATTAGCTTTAGCCTATAAGCTAATGCTTATTGACTAATTTCGTCTAGAGCAAACATTAGTTTTATATAAAACCATAGTTTGCTGTACACATTTTTGTCTCTGTAATTTCCCCCTACTATTTACTTTTTAGGTTTAAAAAAAGGTCATATTTACTTTACATAATAGTTGTTAGAAAAAGATAGGGGCATGTGTACAACAATCCTAGGTTTTATAATGAAAGAAAGAACTGTTTTAGAGGCTATATTCAAAGGGAACATTTGTGTAGAGAAAGCAATACCCGCGTACCCTTACATTGATAATTATCTTGTCAGACGAATATGCCACCGGTCTCAAAATGTATTTTAGTACCTACTAAGTATATGTATCTACTGACTGTTTGTGTGTGCTAGGCAAATGACGAAATGCCAGCAAAATTCAGTCCTGAGCTTTAACAATTTATCTGCTTAGTCTAAAGATCTTAGAAACTCCTAACTATGATTAAAACCTCATTGGCTTAGTCATATGTTTGTCTGAAGGTACCAATAAAAACAGGATCAAGGCAAAACTACGTTTGTCAGCGCCCAGCAGGCGGGCTAAAGTTTATATATTGTGTAAGACGTTGCACAAAGCGCCATCTAGCCCCAAACTTAGCAACTATGCTTCTTATATAACCGCCAGACAGATAGAATACTTTTATATTTTACCGACTTCGCGTCGCGGATATTTTTTTGACTTATTATAGGTGCATAGCGACGCGACCCGCCCCGGCTTCGCACGGCTATATTATGCATGTATACATATAAAAATTCCTCTTGAATCAGTCTATCTATTAAAAAGATCGCAACAAAATCCGTTGCGTAGTTTTATAGATACATAGAGACAGACAGCGGGAAGCGACTTTGTTTTATACTATGTAGTGATAAAGAAACGTCCAGACCAGAAACAAATATCAGTACTTGATCATAGAAATATTTGTACCACGGCGGGAATCGAAACCGGAACCATATGCTTCGCAAACTCACAGCGCCACGGAGACAGTCTTTACTTACTTATTTACATATATTATAATTTCATAAAACACATGATTCCACATAGTAGGTACTAAAAGGTTCTAAAATATAAAAATATTGCATAATTTAACAATATCTTTTTCGCTGACATATTTATTTTAAAATGCCTTCGCTCGGACAAGGCGGAATATTTATTTAACGTTTATAGGTAGGTACCTAGAAAAACTTAGGTATGCACTTACATTAAAGTCCGTTGCAGGCAAATATTATAAATAAGCATAATGAAAGAAAAGCGAAACGAATGTTTCATTAATATTTTATGTTTGTTATTTTATACGAAAATTAAAAAAACAAACTGTGTTTCTCGATAGATGCTCAGGACACAAAATAAAGAATGTAAAAAAAAAAAGTTAAAAGGAGTCTATGATCAAGGCTTTTTAATTTGCGCCTATTTTTTTTATTAAAAAAATATGAGAAATCTATTGTATTTTCAGAGAAAATAAACAAAGTCGAAATTTTGCTAACAAACTAAGTACATTTTTTATTTTATTAATTATTTTTAAGAATTCAAAGATTATAGTAAGGACAATGGACAAGACTTTATAGGTTATAGTTCTTTAGAGAAAAAATGAAACAAATTTCAATTTAGATGGCGCCATCTGTTGAGGTAGTTCATGGAAGTATTTAGTACTATGGAGTTTAAAAAACTGTTTTCAAAATCCCTAATTAATTCGAAATCAAAATATGTGAATAATTGAAAAAAAAAAGGAATTTGATAGAAAAGGGGAATAACATGACAGGTACCGCTGCAACTTAAACCACTTAGCAATTAGAAAGTAGGCACAGACTTTGCTATGGTACTTACACGGCTATCTTCTTTTTCGAATTTCCTAAGACGTTTTTGCAAAAGGTTGTCATTATATAAACGTTAAGAATATCTTTTAAAAAATCTGTTCAAGAAGACTAAAACTTATATTTAAAATTGTGTACATTTAATTTTCCTTTATTAACGAATTATTTGCTAATGTTATTGTACTGTAGTGCTTCAAATGACCAAATACACTGCATAGCATAGGCCAGATACACTGTTCACACAGTGAGATTTCTAATAATGAAACATCAAAGTAAGTACCAAAATAGGTGCAAATTAAGCACGAAACCTGAAATATGTACAATCAATGTTCAAAAGTACACCGGCACCGTAACGTTTAGAATTCTTTGCAGCACTATTCGAACATTATAACAACGTAACTTGTAAATCGATCCCACGTCGGTTGGTGTAGCGTGTGACGACTTATACCACTCGGCGAACAAAATACATAGCTAACATGTTGAAAATAATAATCACACTGAGTATGTACTTTTAATTCAAGTATTTAAGTTTGTGTGTAACGTCTATTAGAAGAAGGTCGTAAGTCCAATACTTGTTGATAGTATTATGGTAGCAAACTGCTAGTGTACTTATCACGCATACTGTACTTAGCCAGTGTATAAAATAATTATTCTTTTAAATGGCAGTTCAATTTAGCCAATTTGTATTCAAACATGGCCGTGTAAGGAGCACCACATATAATACATCGTCCAGATGTCGATTTTGAGTGAATGTTGTAAATATATTAACTTAAGACTTCGTTCAGTTGACAGCGCATTGAACTTAGGTCTCAAATTCACTTAGCGGCGTGTTACAACAACACGCCGCGCGTGGCAGACGCTGATATTTGTGGACACCAATCAAGTGCCCTTATGAATAATATAGTCCAGCAGCCATCGTCTGTTATTTTTAGTTAGTAATAATAGGCTGATCTTGGTGAGCAGGTTTTCGATTCTACTCACAAAATAAAATAGACAGTGGCTGCTGGACTATTATAGTCTACGGAAAGTTAAAAACCAACGTCTGGACGATGAATTAATACAATTCATTTGCGATAGACAATCCGAAACAAATTCAAACAGAAAACTATAATTTCAACTTTGTACGTGAATTCCGATGAAACCTTAATACCTAAACTAAAACGTTACTATTAAAACGAACACTTATCTCCTAAATTATGTGAGAAAATTAAATTTACACTCTATCACTTAGAACAACATTCACAACTGTTATAAAATACACTCCAAGTGCAACTAAATTGACTCAGATTTCCTTTGGGCACAAAAGAAACTTGAGACAATTTTGGTGCTTGAAAGTACCTTTTATTAGGTACTATGTATAATATAAATACGATAGGTAAATCATACTTTATACGTACAATTAGAGAACATACTCGATTGGTCTTTTTTCTTTAAATATTTTTTCGGTTGCGAAAATATCATTTTTACGCCACTACGACAAAGCCAAAAGGCAGGGTTTATTGATTTATTCTACTAAAGAAATCTATTGTATATGTTTCTGCATTTTGTTCCACTTTAGCTCACATTTATTACTACTTTTTGGCCAAGTTTAAAAAAATGAGGAAGTTTTTTACCCAACTACAGCGAAGCCAAACGAGAGAATTAGGTTTTTGACCTGTATGTTTATATTTTTATGTATATTCACCGATTACTCGAAGGCGGATCAACCGATTAAGATATTTTTTAAAAGGATATACCTTAAGAGTGGTGCAATGGTGTAATAATTTAAATTATATTTTTTCGGTGTAGATATTGGTATAAAACTGTTGGCGATTAAGAATATTTGACCAGAAAATCATTCAAACACCCATATTCCAAACAAATACAATTTGAAGATTGCAAATGCATTATATAAAGTATGATACCTACTTATCGTTTCTAACCTCTTATCCACTTGGTTGGACTATTGGACTTAAACCATGTATTCACCAGGAAAAGATAAAATAAAAAAGCTACATTTTTTGTGCATGTACAGTGCAATCAACATAAATAAGAAGTTGCCAAAATGGTTGCTAAGAATAAAGAACAACACTAAGAGGTAGGAGCAACGTTACAAAAGCAATAGATAAGTTTATTTTTAGCTACTAAAAGTTGATTAGTATCTAAAAGCACATAATCAGGTTTTTTTAAGCTTAATAGTCAACCTTTAAAGTACTTACAATTACTGACTGGCCATTAAAAAGATATTTTGAAATAAAAAAAAATGAATAAGGTTGTTGCACTGTTGATTGTTGCCTGGTGAATACATGTTTTAAAATCAATTATAAATAGTCAATGGATAGACCAATGATTATATGAGGTTTAAACATTAACTCCGTTGATCTTTAGTTTCTTGACACGTCGGGTGGTGCCTTCCCCATCAGAGCTGTCTGTGTCGTGGGAACTGCCTTCAGACTTGATGCCGAGGCCGAGTTCGTGGGCGTCCACGTAGCTACCGGTCTGGCGCGCTTTCTCTAACGCTCGAACTGGAATAAGAGATACACATTATCATTTTAAATGTAAGATCCAGATAGCTCTCCCTTCGCATTCTAATTAATATTGAAACTAACCTAGCAGCGTTTCATGTTTACAGCCCTGTAAAGTCTCCATAAAGTATAATTTAAGTCTTACTAGCGGTTGCCCGCGAATTCGTACGCGTATGAGGGTAGTTTATTTTATATACCAAAACTTTCCTCTTTTATCACTCTATCTATTAAAAAAAACCGCATCAAAATCTGTCCAGAATCAAGAATTTTTACTGTCCAAGTGATGTACATTGAGATCTTAACCTCTCAACTGGCAGACAAAAATACCTTCATACATTTTTAATATGGCGCCATTGGCAGACAAAAATACCTTCATACATTTTTAATATGGCGCCATCTGTTGTTGCCAGTTGACGAATTAATTAAAAATAATAGTTAGGTAACAATCACTTACCCATTACAGGCATACAATATTTATAGTTTGAGCATTTATACAAATAAAACTAACTGTTTAGCTAAGCTATTATTTTAACTCAGTAAATAACATTTATTTTTTCATAAAACTCTTTAAGAATATAGAAAGTGTTATCTATAAGCCATTTTTTCAGGCGACACTTAAACAAGTTTATTACTTAAACTGTTGCGTAGTTTTAAAGATCTAAGCATACAAAGGGACAGACAGCGGGAAGCAACTTTGTTTTATACTATGTAGTGATAGTGAAGGCGCTAGTCACCTACCGGTATAAGTTTAAGTAAGCCTTATTAAATAGTACTCACTCTGTACTTCTAACTGATTGTTTTGTCGCTTCAAGTCTTCAATATCTTGCATGTGCGAGTTATTTTTTCTTCTCATAAACTGTATGTATTCTGCTGCTTTCTTTAGTATTTGTGCCCTGCTTGCCTGAAATAAATAGAGACAGTTTGTTTGATTAATAAAACACTAAGTGTAGATAATAGCTAAACAGATGACAAAAAATGGGTGCATGTACTTATGCATGTGCATGTACTTATGCATGTGCATAAGAAGTTATACGTCCATTTGTCTGTCTGTCCGTCTGATATTTATTTTGCAAGCAGCTTCAACCTGTTACCTTAATGTTTCAGTGATAAGAATGATGTGATCTTAAAATTTCACTCTCATCATTTTTTCATATGGCGCCTAGAGAAGTTTAACTTCCTAATTAACAAATTTTTGATTACTACATTACAATAAAATCCCTAACTGTCCATCTATCTGTTTATCCGTCTCTTTATACATCTGCCTGTCTGTCAACACCTCGGTCTGTATGTTTGTCAGTCTATCTGTTTGTTTGTCCCATCTATGCAGGTAAAAATCACGAGGTACATATAGTAGGTACCGTAGTAGTAGCGGTTGCCTACTTCATAGAAAATAAACTATTGAAAATATACATTAAGTTTGTTCACTTTGAACTTAAGTTCAAACAAGATATTATCCTGGGATTCCATGATTAAGCATTAAGTTTAAAGTTCAAGAGGGAAATTATTTCATTGAGCATATCAATTAAGATGTCGAAAACTTACCACTTTTTCATTTTGCAGGGCTGGCACCGACTCCCTCAAAGATGTGAAGCTGTCCTTTATGTGGTCTCTCCGTTTTCTCTCCAGAGCATTATGATGTGCCCGTTTCTCAGCCTAAAATACCATCAACAAACTTATTTTTATACAAACATGCAAAAAATATTGCACAAACATTATCATACAAAAGGTTACAAAATTAAAAATGCTAAATATTAACACGAACCTGTGAATAATATGTACTTCCTAGGTTAAATCTGGGATGAGCTCTGGAATCCGAATCGTTCTCCGCCTGCAAATAAATTAAATACCATTCGTGAATTTAGGAGATATATATATTTTTTTACACAAAAACACCACAAGCTGGAAAACACCCACATCACTTTCGATGTCAATGTCACGATCGTCGTCGCTCATCATTTTTCCTACAAATAAATATAAAACAACTTTGCAGCAATATCAGTAAATAATCATGAGTGACTAGGAAGCGTTTTCTTTAAAAATTATTTTACAAAAATTCGCACAACACAAAAGAATAAAAACACGCGTGACATGTGTCAGCCAGCCAACGAGCAGCCACCCAAAATGTCATTTGGCCCAAGACGCCATGACAGTGACAGCAATTCAAATTTAAAGTACAACTTTTTCCAGGGTAAAAGCTTCGGGTAAAAGGGTCCATCGATTGATCAATTTCAGTTAATACTGGCAGGTACCCATAAAAATTAACTTAAAAAATCAAGTTCAGTTTCCGGTTTAAGATTCATCGATTGGTCATTTATTACCGCGGTATTCCTAAAATTTTCATAGTTTAATTTTCATTCGTTCATGGTTTACTACATTAAAATACAATAATGGAAAATTCCGAAAGAGATTCAAGCATACTATCAATTGATATTAATAACAATGATTTCGATGCTGATGTTCAGCGTGAAATCGAATCAGATTTAAGCAGGAACAAGAAGGAAGTGGAAGTTATTAACAATTTACGAAGTAAGTGGTACTACCTACATCTTACTTACTTAATTCACAAAATATTTAAAAGTACCCACCTAGGTAAAATTATTAAATAATTCATGTATTTCATAGTAACTGCCGTAGAAATGGAAGTGGAAACCGCAGCCTTATATCACGCCAGCTTGTATAAACAATGTGAAGAGTTAGAAGCCATCAGCAGAGATGTAGCTGAAGAAATCACTAAAAACAACTCGCCAGAATCAAAAGCTGTGGAACAGTGAGGTTACCTAACGAATTACTTATTTAAATTATTATAAACAAATCCAGAGGTGCAGCTGTGATTCTGAACTACGCTATGCTTAAATTTAAAAAATTTAAGGACAAAGTAGGTACTTTAAAACAAAAATGAAAAATAATATATTTTTTAATTTAAATGAATTGTTATATCTTTAAACATATAATTCTACTGTTAGCTCATGTGCTGTTAGTACGTGTGTATGTCACTGAACTCCTCGAAAACGATTGGACCGATTTGGATGAAATTTTTGTATGCGTTTGGGTTGCGCCTGATGGTTTAGATTCACAAATCAACCGGTTTTTTAATGGCAAAACAACGTATGCCGGGACAGCTAGTGTAGTATATTATTACTAGCTGAATTTCCAAAAGTCGTAGAACAAAATTTGTTTGTTAAGGTACACAGAAGTAGCCCTCAACGGCGTGCTAGTATAATCACCAATAACCCTGTATATTCGATTTATTTTTATATAGCGCAATTCACAATATAATGTTAGATTTCGACTTTTAACTGGACAATTTTACAAAAAATTTCATTTTCTAAGATTTATCGAGCAAGTGTCCACAAAGTTTGATCCTTGTTATCAATACCCCTAAATCACTATAAGTAGGTACTCACAAACGCGCAGGAGGGTTTTAACAAACGAATTCAAACCCTGGCAATCCAACTCAGGCTAGCTCAGCCCTCAGGTGGTTGATTAGGATTCATTAAGTAATATTTCCTTAATAACAAAATGGGCGTGTCCCTATAGGCTAATACTTGGCTAAAACAATGAATAACCCGTTAAATAAATAAACTATGCACTATGTACTTACATACACGTCCGCAAATCACTCAACACACTCACTCCTTATTTCAAATGACAAAATCACCACAATTATGTATTTACCAAGTACTCGTAACTAGGTACTTTTCATTAAAAAAAAAATCGAGCCCAAAAGAGTCGATTACATACAAGCAAGCAAGCATACAGGTGAAACTAATATTATAAGTTAAAAACTATAATAAAAATATCGGCACGCAACTATTAAACCCGGCGACGTACGAACAAGTGAGCGAGTATTTTATGTCAACCTACCCGCTCCACATGATTATATAACGGCGTAGCTTTAATCCCTTATAGTACGGGATCCATTTAAGAACGACCTTCATCAAGCTGTTTAATGAATGAAAATTATTTTATATCAAATTAAAAATAGGTCAAAGAATATATTGCAAAAAATATATACCAAAAAAATTTCAGTCCAGAATGATTAATTTATTTTTATTAAGCTATTGCGGGCTCTCAGCGCAGCGACCCGGCGACCGAATCAAGAAATTCTGTAACGAAAATAAAACCTAACACCCCCCACTCCGCCTACCATGTAGCTCGGCCGAGCGTTCGCTTAGCGTGTACATGTATATGGTACGATTGTACGAAGCTTGTTTTTTTGTTTTTAGAATTTTCACTGGTTTGGTCAATACACAAATTCCGTAGGTACCAATAAAATCTCTTTATTTTAACTTAAGCCTATTTAATTAACCAGGCAAGTGCAAAGGAGAAGTCTTATCGATTTACCTGCCTACCCAAGAGTTGTGTCGGGAAAAAACAGTCAACCCAACGTTTGCATATTCTATAGGCTTTTATTAGGATTTTGTCTTATAGACAAACCAGTGTCCAACAACAAAGTAAAAAATTAAATTGTTAATTAATCATATTCTGGACCGAATTTTTTTGTCAAATCATTAGCAATCTATTTTTGACCCATTTAATTTGATATAAAATACTTTTAATCCATTAAACAGCTCGATGAAGGTCGTTCTTAAAAGGATCTCCGACTATAATAAGGTTCTGAAAGAATTGCGTAGAAAATATTACGCGGGTGAAACCGCGGGGTACAACTAGAAAAAATAAAATCATAGCAAAAACAACTTATTAGGTAAGTACCTACATAAATATAAATATAGGGTGTACCCATGGTGGAAGAACTAATGGGTGAACCTATAATTGTAATCAGTCTAGGTCCGGGGTCGGAACCTTTTGAGTCGGAAGAGCCAAACAGTTTTTAAAGAGACACATTTTTTGCCTACAATAAATAGTAACCTACTTGCGTAAACAAAGTTTTTGAAGATATTCAGCACTCCAAATGCCAACTTCTTCACCTCACTGCACTGTAGCAATCGGGAATACTATTCCATGCTTCGAATATCATTTCGGAAAATTATTTCTTATCGGATGCCTACGTGACGTACAAAAAACACACCTTCCAAGTTGAAACTTGAAAGTTCCTAGAGACCTGAAGGTCTCTAGGATCAGCGGTTTAGGCTGTGCGTTGATTCATCAGTCAGTCAGTCAGGACAAAGAATTTTATATGTATGACTTTGTGTTTCAGTTATCTGCATCAACCCCCCTCCCCCCTGCAGTACACATAGCCGTTTCCTTAATATGTGACTGGGCTGCTCCACCCATAATTTAGTTTACAATCGGTGATGCCGTCCAATACTGTAGTCACAATATGTCTTTGGACTCTAAAATTTTGACGTTGATGTTACAGAAATCAAACATTAATTTTTGGGATTCTACAGTTATTATTATTGAACAATAACTCTGAATATGTGTTTATGCTGGCAGCATTCTGGCAGGTAGGTAACTCTTACCATACCTAAATAATAAAATATTCGTAATTTGATTGTACCTACATACCTACTTACTCAATAAAACTTTTATGATTTTATGACTTTTTGCTGGATGAATCGAACTCTAGAGCTGGTAACACTTAGAAAGACTTCGCTCGCTAGTGTTATTTTTCTCCCATAAGTTTTACTTTCAAAATAAAACGTAGAACTTGAACGTGGACGTTCTAAAAAAGATGATAGCCACTTCTCGAAATATCCACTCTTTAAACTAAGAGATGTTCTTTTTATAAGCTAGACCTCTATGTTGCGTGAAGATGGAGTATAGGCTTGGCTATTGACATGACCGTACTGGAGTCTATGACTGGACTGATGAATTTTATAAAGGGACAAGCTAAGTAAAGTGACGAAATAGAGAAACTGACACCAAAAAAAAACTGACCTTGTTGACGCGAAACTGTCGAATAAGGTAAACTGACCAGTTAGAGAAACTAATCGAGTGATAACCCGACACCAGCACCTACTACCCTCTAAGTTAAGTTGAACATCTCCAAAGAAAAGAACTCGTCAATAGTCCGGAGCCAGCTAAGCCACAGGTTTCATCACGATGTTTTCCTTCTTCTAAGAGTAATTTGAATAAAAAATTGTGCACATAGGTGCATTAGGTACTTAAGTTAAGACGATCCACGACCTTCGAAATACTTAGACCGACAGCGCTCCTTACCTGTGAAGTCTTACTGTCAACTGGTAAGATTACTCGGTAGAACGATGGATATAAATATAGTGAAAATGTGATGAGATGAGGGTTTTCGGAGTGATTAGCAGAAAAGTTTTCAAAATGCAGTAAATTGCTAACTTTTACATTTCAACTAGTGCACTTGGCTCTTTAAATTACTAGGTAGGGATTGATGGTGTAATTCAACAAATGCATTCGGCTCTTTATATTACTAGGTAGGGATTGATGATTGTGCATTTGAACTAGTGCACTCGGCTCTTTAAATTAGTAGGTAGGGATTGATGGCGCATTTCAACTAGTGCATTCGGCTCTTTAAATTACTAGGTGGGAATTGATGGTGCATTTTAACTAGTGCACTCGGCTCTTTGAATTACTAGGTAGGGATTGATGGTGCATTTCAACTAGTGCCCTCGGCTCTTTAAATTACTAGGTAGGGATTGATGGTGCATTTCAACTAGTACACTCGGCTCTTTAAATTACAGGGTAGGGATTGATGGTGCATTTCAACTAGTACACTCGGCTCTTTAAATTACTAGGTAGTGATTGGTGGTGCATTTCAACTAGTACACTCGGCTCTTTAAAATACTAGGTAGGGATTGATGGTGCATTTCAACTAGTGCCCTCGGCTCTTTAAATGACTAGGTAGGGATTGATGGTGCATTTCAACTAGTACACTCGGCTCTTTAAATTACAGGGTAAGGATTGATGGTGCATTTCAACTAGTACACTCGGCTCTTTAAATTACTAGGTAGTGATATTGATGGTGCATTTCAACTAGTGCACTCGGCTCTTTAAATTACTAGGTAGGAATTGATGGTGTAATTCAACTAGTGCACTCGGCTCTTTAAATTACTAGGTAGGAATTGAAGAAGCACTTGGAAACACCTTCTCATACAAAACTCCTCAAAGTTTGTGCTCGTTAGGTCTCAGAATTCACACAGAACTACTAGTTACCCAATGGTACCTACATACCACAGAATAAGTACCTATTATATTATGTACAAATAGTCACACGCGATAAGCTTGCCCGGGCACTAGTCAAGTAGATTTTTATTATTATAGGCTACATATAGGTTTACGGCATTTTATTTGACAACCAATGAAAAACATTGCCAAGATAACGTTGTAGTGTATCAAAAAATCAAAGTGATAGTAGAGAAATTCAATTCAAAAAAGACAAAATCGATTTTACGGTGATAATAAGTCTCTTTGCAATCTTTGCAATATTGACATAACTAGTAATAGGAAATGCAAACCGGTTTTTCCCGAAAACCGAAAACCAAGTTTTCTGGCATTTTGGAAAGTTTAAAGAAAACCGGGGTTTTACATGTTTCCGATTTTTTCAATTTCTCCGTGCTTAGGATGGCACGTTAAGCCGTTGGTCCCGGTTGCTACCTCTAGTAGCAGTCGTTAGGTCAAGTAAGAGGCCTTAAGGCGATCTAAAAACTCTAACAATAGGTGAGTCACACCACATCACTATACGAGAAGAAGAAGAAATGCGGTCTATCATATTCATTGGAGTTGAGAAAATTTCGTCGGGCAGTTCAATCACTTTTACAGTTCATTTATGTACCTACCAATGTAGGTTAGGTACAACATGCTGTTTGCAATAAATGTTAGGTCACACTCTTCTAAAAAATGCGAAATTTGTATTATTACTAATTAGGTTTGTTACTTCTACCGGGCTTCTACCTACTTCATCACGCTGAAACGTCACGACATTAAAAATCTTGATTATAATGTAATGTAGCTTGTTCTTTGCCCAAAAGAAAATTATAAAAAGTGTTATTTTAAACCAGTTTTATCGAAAACCGGTATTTTTAGTCGGTTTTGCATTTCCTACTTACAGTACCTACTAACTAAGTACATAGGTATTAAAAAATCAGATAAAATAGAACTCAGAGTTGAACACAATGTGCGATTATAAAGCTTGTAACATTGTCATAATATTAATTTTGAGTTGTTTTGGTGCTTTAGCTAAAGTTTCTCAAGATGACATTTTAAGTTTTGAATATGGTGAGTCCCACCAAGTCCTATACCTGACTTAAATGAAAATACGGAAAAACTCAAAACCTGTTAAAATTGCTTTGCTATGAAAATAAGTAGGTATAGTCCGTAAAGACATACCCAGTTCTATTCAAAATCTGTGTTTAGGTCAACATGAACCAGGAGAACAAGTATCTTTCATTTACAACGGTGTAATTCCCGCCTTCAAACCAACTTATTTCTTAAATGTAACGGTAAGTTAAAAGTATTGTAAGTATGTACCTACCTACAGCCTACAGAGCCTTATATATGAGACACAGAGCCTTAAATTTTTTTAGGACGTCACTAAAATAATGATGTGGAAATAGTGATAGCAAAATTTTACATGAGTTCCATTTTTTTTCCGATCATTTTAAAATGGAACTAGTGATAATTTAATATTAATTCCATTTATTTTCTGATTATTTTAAAATGGAAGTAGTGCTTACCTAAACTTTCAACATTTGATCCATTTATTTTCAGATTCCTGTAAAATAGTAATAAAAAATCAGTAGTTCCATCATGGAACTAAGTATTAATAGTATAGTTACTAGTGCCAACGAAGCAATTAAACTTACTTTTTTATTTTTTCTAGACTGATAGAGAAGGTGTACAGAAAAACTTTACATATCTAAGAGTGGAATATTTAAACGCCTTATCAAGTATTGAGGTGTTTTACGATCCTGATAAACGAATACTTACTTTTCATGTGAAATTCCCTTTCATTGAAACATCGATGGGCATACTGGGGTATGCCCTTCCTAAATAAAGCAGTACCTTCTCGTTCGGTAGGTACCCATTTATGAATACTTTCGTAATAAAAAAAATGTTTAATTTTATACAAAACTTTTATTTTCACTATTGCCGACTAACAATAGTTAAGTCGTCAATTGTAAAAAAAATAAAATAGAAATATAAAAAAGAATTTACGATTTTTGACAGTCCGAATATTTTTAAGATTAATCACTTTTGCATAATATTATTTGGTTCACATTATTGTTAATCACGGGAGCGCATGTTGATATCGTCATGACGTTCCCGATCCATATCTCGGTGGTCACCGGAGACGCGTGCTCCGGCAGAAGTGCCGGCTTCATCGTGGTCCCGCTTCCCAGGAGCATGCGGTGCTGAAGGTGCAGACTGCACTAACCTTCCCATCAGGCTAGCACTCTTGTCCTTACGAGGCCTTGTCCATTCGTGAGACAATACTCTGTCCAGTGTCAGTCGAAGTGTAATGTCCGGCTCCAGAATATGACGCACGATAGATTTTGCCGCAGATGACACAGAATCCCTGATCCTGGACCTGAACACCCAATTTCGTGACATTTGGTCCTTGAGTAACTTGCGAAGATTTGAGTCATCGAATGGCATCGATGCATTTAACATGATGAATAATATAATACCGAGAGACCAAACATCGGCAAGCTTTGGATTGTAAGGTGTACCACTCACCACTTCCGGCGCAGCATATGCAGCAGATCCACAGTACGTCTGGCTGAGCACACGCCTGTTTTCACCATCTGTGCAGAATCTTGCGAATCCGAAATCAGCCAACTTCACATTAAAACGTCTAGAAAGCAGTATATTTTCACATTTTAAATCTCTATGTGCTATATTCTTACTATGAAGATATTGTAAACCACTGGCCATTTGCCTGAACCAGAGCTTGGCTTGGTTTTCGGGGACGACTCCATTTCGTTTTATAAAATCCAGCAAATCTCCGTTATCAGCATATCTCATGAATATAAATACTCTCGGTCCACGTTGTAAAATGCTATGAACTTGGATGATATGCGGATTCTCAATCTTTGTCAAAATGTCAAGCTCACGAGGAAAAAACTTTTCTAAGAAATCCCGAGGTGCTTTTTCTTTATCAAATATTTTACAAGCTAGGTGCATGCGCTTCGGACTGGAGGCATCACAGTATTCCGCCAGGTGAACGGTGGCGTATGATCCTTGTCCTATTTTTTTGCCGATGAGATAGCCTCGTTGTTCCAAGGCATTGACCTCGGAGCTTCGAGGGCTGAGGCGCTCAGCCATTGAGCTCTATCGACTTTATCCTAACCCTTTTAGGATACATTGGACATTTCACTTCTCCCGTATGCACAAGGTCTGAGTGTCCCACCTGTCAAAATATATCTTCTTGAAATATGAAAATATAACTTATCCACAACACTCTCATAAAAGAGAGTCAAAACTTTTAAAAAATTCGTATATAAAGCACGTACACAATTTTGGATAAATATTACGACATCACAAAGAATTTGGATATAAAAAACGCTTTCTCTAGTAAGAAATCTTCCAAAAAGACGTATCAGCTACATTTATGTGACTTTTTCTTTTGTTTCTAAAATTAAAATGTTAATTTTTTAGACAATTACCCAAGGAGTTGTGATATCTTTTGGTAAAGAAAAAGTACCTATCCGTCTAGGTTTGTAGAGACACGGGAAGTTTTTCAGCCCATGTCACTACTGGTAGTAATAGGTAGGTATGACTAGTATTGAGACGGGCAATAAACAGATCCATATCTACGCTAATACTAGCTGCGCCCCGCGGTTTCACCCGCGTAAGTCCCGATCCCGTGGGCATATTGGGATAAAAAGTATCTTATGTCCGTCTCCTGGCTCTAAGCTACCTCCCTACCAATTTTCACCCAAAACTGTTCTGCCGTTCTTGAGTTATAAGTACCTACTGTAACTAACACGACTTTCTTTTATATATATAAGATATAGATATAGATATTATTATTATTATTGTAATGCTGAAAAGTTTGTTTGTTTGTTTGTTTGTTTGAAAGCGCTAATCTCAGGATCTACTGGTTCGAATTGAAAAATTATTTTTGTGTTGGATTTATATTCCGATATTCCCACGGGATCGGGAGATACGCGGGTGAGACCGCGGAGCGCTGCTAGTAGATTGTAAAGTCTTTAACGTGTCATTCACACAGAAGTTTACTCTTGTCATACTCGAGCAGTCTTCAGCTGCGTTATTTGCTGCAGCTATTAAATTGATACAATAATTTAAGTACGACTTATTTTAGATTCGTCGGAGCAGAACCGGCTGCTATAGTCCGGTTACCGGACTGTTGCAACTGTTTTAGTTCGGTTGGGGGCAAAGAATACTATACTCACGGGGAGTTGGTTGGGGGAGACGACCGAACTATTGAATTGAGACTATTCTGTCCCAGTAGTTCGGTTGCGTTGGCAGTCCCGTATAGGTAATTCATTGGGTATAGCATGGGCACATGAGATGTGACATGAGTAAATAAATTAAGCCATGGGCACATGCATGGGTATAGCGGAGACAAGACAAAACATAAAACGCACAGACATACGAGGTATATAAGGTCGAACAGATTTTCACAATCCCGCCAAAAATCCCTTGTCAAAACTTCACTTGATTGCATTGACGTACCTTTGTACATATCTTGATAGTTAGATTACCGTCAAAGTCATTTAGCATAACATCAGCTGTTGTAGGCGGAACAACGAATATTATTTTTATTTTTTACAATATTTTATTTTATCTATCAAGTTATTTCTTTAAACCAAGAGATTTTACTGTTTTTCAAAGTTTAGAAAAACTTTCAAGATGATGAACCAATACATGAAAGAGTTGGAACATGTGAGTATCCGATTCAAATAACCATCGAATTTTTTCAAGTTTCCATTTGAATATCTCTTTTTAAAACTAATTTAATATTATTTTAGGACCCATTCGATCCCGATGAGTTCGTAGAGCGGATGGTGAGACGTAGTATGCAGGAATCTCAGTTAGAAAATGATCAGTTTGACCCAGAAATGATACATGATATATTCACTCAAGCAATACAAGATTTAAAGGTAATTTAAATATTAGCAGATAGCCTCTAGCAGCCCTGATCCCGTGAACGTGTTATAACCTAATGTTATAATTCTCATCAGGGAATTCTACTAAATGGTATCTAAATCTTTAGTACATATTTTTACTGAAATGCTAAACTTAAAAACTTATGTACCAAAGATCCTTTTGATGATTGAGGGTTGATTCTCATTAGACCGGGTCAAATCCAGAGTGGAGGCTGTCCGTGTTACACATTTATATTACACTGGGGTATCAGCCAATAAGTGGGCACGAACGAGACATGGATTATATAAATTAAATAAAACAAAATAATATAAATTATTGTTTCATACAAAATATATGTAACATGGCTTGGTCCGGTCTAATGAGAATCTACTCATCCCTAAAACCAAAATCTGCTTAAAAAACAGGTATTACAAGAGCGACAGGAAAGAAAGTGTTCTAGATTACAACAAGCTGTACAGGAGGAAGAAAAATTGTATGGGGCTAAATTGGCAGAGATTATGGATCAACATACTGTAAGTTTAAGCACTACGTCAGTCAATACCTAACCGATGATACATATTTTATAGGACATATTAATAAAAAAATCCAAGGACAAATGATCATAAAAAATGTAATAAGAACATTCAATAGGTACCTATATTAAGTAATGAAATTCACTATTCACTGAAAACAGTGAATAAAAAGGCCTTTTAATCATTTTTTAGTGTTTTTCCATCTCAATGCTTATACGACCTCCTCACGCAAAAAATACTGTCTATCTGTCTGGCAGGGTTCCGTTCCTAAAGGGTAAAAGAAAAATAAACATCGAAGTCTTAGTAATAGGGTCCCTATTACTAAGACTTCGATGTTTATTTTTCTTGTAGTCATGGTATTAGGCATAGTATGCAACTCTTGAATAAAGTACGGATTAACATTGAGGTCCATGAATCACTCGCGTCGCTCAGGATTCTAACACTTGAATCATGAATTACTCCTTACGGTCGTGATTCAGTTGTTAGAATCTTTCACTTGCTCATGATTCATCTATGATCCTCGGGTTAAATCTGTCCTTTATTACACCGGTAGAAAATTTTCATGATAAATTGGCCTATAATCGGTTTGCAGCAATATCCTGGGGACGCGTCATGTTATTGACAAGGTAACCATAGTAACCATAGTAAGCATTATCGTTGCTATGGTTACCATCAATGTGTTCTTATGACATTATCACGTAAAATTTTCGTCCGTAAACCGATTTTATAGACAACCATTTTTTTTATGCATTCCAGCAATGTGTGAACGTGTTCAGCTCCTTGGATGAGCGCATGTCTAGATGTGGGGGTAAAGCACTAGATGTCGGAGAGAAGCTTGGGGCTGCCCGAGCTCCAAGAGCTCGAGCTGCAGCAGCTCGCGACCTGCTGTCACATCTAGCACACTTTCTCAGCCCTGGACCTGTACTTACTGATATCTTTAGCGATCCTAATAAGGTAATTAATTAATTATTGGAAAGAAGTTCCTTATCGCGGGTTTTCGACGGGAGCGTTACGAAAAATGTGAAACGAAAAACCGTAAGATTAAACAAATTTCTCACACATATAAATATCTCCCATATTAAATATACAATATATGTGTATGCGTATGTGTGTGTGTGTGCGTAGTGTATCCCTATCCCTACTAAAATTGCGATAGTAAATCTGTCTGTCTATTTGTCGAAAGGGACTTCGTTCCTAGTGCGTACCCGCGACACGTTTTTTTTAAGTATCTATTTGTTTTATTATAAACCAATACTAATATTATAAATATGAAAGTTACTCTCATGCCTAAATCGCTGAACCAATTTTGATGAATTTAGGTACAGAGATAGATAGGACCTTGGAGAAGAACATACTTTATATCCCGATACTCATATTAGACTTAACTAAAAGTGTGAGTCACAACAATTCTAAGCATACTCCAAACGTTGTGCACAAAACTGGCAGTATGTTGGCAATTCCCAACTTATCATACAATTAAATACTGCACCTGTGTTCCTAATTATTCTGCGGATATTGTACAAAAGGAAAAAAGTTTCCGACAAAATCGGTGGTGATACACAGACAGACAGATGGACAAGAGAGTGATCTTATAAGTTCCTTGTTTTATATTTCGTATGGAACTCTAAAAAGCATTGAAATACATTCCAGCTAAATGAAGCAGCAGATGTGATACAAAAGTTACACACTATTGCCCAAGAACTTCCACCTGACAAATTCGAAGTAGCCAAGAAGAAAATTGAAGCCAAATATGATGAGATTGAGAAGAATCTTATCGAAGAATTTGTTAAGGCACAAAACCAAGGCAACATGGTCAGGATGAAGGAAATCGCTAATATTATGACCAATTTCAAAGGCTATTCACAGTGTGTTGATGCTTTTATTGAGACAAGTCAAATGGTAAGCTAATAATCACATACAATTACTTCTTTCCAGCAGAGAAGAGTATTATTATGTGTACCTAATTCTCTTACACTTTACCCGACTGCGCGATGCAAAGGAGTGGTAATGTGTTCATCAGTCTATGTATGTATGTAAGAGCTGTGTTGGCATAGTGGTAGATACCTCGACATTCATTCTGAAGGTCGTGGGTTCGAATCCCGGCCGGCCGTGCACCAATGTATTTTTCTTAAGAAAAGTTTATGTGCGCTAATTGACATTGCTCTTACGGTGAAGGAAAACATCGTGATGAAACCCGCGGCTTAGTTGGCTCCAGAAGTATTGACAAGTTCTCTCCTCTGGACATGGTCGACGAGCTGAGAGATTAGTAGGTGCTGGGCAAGCCTACTCCATCCTCATGCAAAAAGGACCCAATTAAAAAGGGTCTAATCGCGGAAAACAGTCCAAGTACACGTATGTATGCATGTTTGAAGTTTGAACCACCCCAATAATGGGTCCCGACTGTTATAGTCCTTACGTTCCGCATTAGAATTTATTATTTGTTTTACATGTGATCATGAAAACTATTTCAATTGTGTAGGTTAGGTATTAAATATTACATTACAGAAATCTAGATTACCAACTGGGCTTGTTTTTTTTTATTTTCAGTTTTTATCTAAACTTTATTTTTCATGACTTCTTTTTTTTAGTTTTACTTTTCAGTTATCAGTACTTTTTTAAATACAGTGCTTTTTTAAAGAATTTTAAGTTTATTACTTTCATTTATTGTATTATACATTGTTTTTATTAAGAAACTTTTTACGCAGTTGGGTTTTTTTTTTCAGTAACTTGTGTGTGCAATAATTTTCTATCTATCTAAAATCTATCTAATTTTCAATTGCAGAATTCTCTACTCGGTAAAGACATATTCTCATCAGTATTACCGCTGTGCAAAAAGAACTACAATATTATTAGTAATGTGTTCCCGAACCCAGAACAAATTATGAGCAAATTCGTGCTCAATATCTTCCATTTGAAGCTTCAGAAGTTTATACAAACTAAACTTGCTGATAAAAACGATGTTGAGAAGTATTTGAGGAATTTATATGACATGTACACAAGGTAAGTAATAGCAAAGATGATATATACTATTTGAGACCCATAGCACATGTGTACCTAGTTTGGGCTCCTGTCTCCCATTTAAATTTGGACTTATTTTATTAATAAATATAAATAATGGCTGGGAAATTTACTTAAGTTTATGTATATACTTATCCAAATATTTGATATTCCTATATATATATTATTTTGTTTGTTTTTGGGAGAAAATAAAGATTTATTATTATTATTTATTATTATATACCAGAGATACACTGCTAGAATTTCGAAAAATCCTGTCTTATCGGATGCCTACGTCATACAAAGAACGCACCCTCCAAGTTTCAGGTCTCTACGATCACCGGTTTAGGCTGTGCATTGATCCGTCAGTCAGGACAAAGCATTTTACATGTATAGATAGAAATATTTGAACACTTTATGCATTCATTCATTAAGTTATTTATTACTAAATGAAAACCAAGTTACTGTTACTTGTTTATAGTACTCAACGCGTGTGCGACGATCTGGTAACCGCCAGGCTCATATCCGCTGAAGGTAGTAACACGACTGGTGACCTCAGACGAGAAGCACTCGTTAACGGCGCTATGGCGGGTGCCAACGACGGTTATGCTAACCTCGAAGCTAGGAGACTTAAGGCTGTACTATCTAATGTCCTAAATGGATACTATTCTGAGAAACAACATGTTAAGAAACAGATACAAGGTGGAGGGTAAGTTAATACATGACAAATTTGTCTCAAAAGAAAGTCGTGTTAGTTACACCATTTATAACTCGGGAACGGCTAAACCGATTTGGCTGAAAATTGGTGGGGAGGTAGCTTACAATCAGAAGACGGACATAGGATATTTTTTTCGATATTCCCACGGGATCGGGACTTACGCAGGTGAAACCGCGGGGCGCAGCTAGTTTATTATAAAAATTAATAGCTTGAATGAAATGCTTGTGATTATATGGAATTATATAATGCCTACGACGAAATATCTATACTCGTACTACGAGTATAATTGCAAACAATTATATTGCAGTTTTCAAGAGCTCCGTCGCGATTTACAAGCTGTGATCGGTACTCGCGCCAATATAAACATAGCGCAGATAGAGAACTACGGCGGTGAGACGTTCCTAAGCGAACAACTTGTTCAAAAGATGCTAAATGATGCTAAAATGTCTTTCACTAGATGTAAAACGGTAAGTTATAAATTTGAAATAATTGGGATCCGTACCCAAAGGGTAAAAACGGGACTCTTTTACTAAAACTCCACTGTCCGTCTGCCTGTCTGTCATCAGGCAGTATCTCATGAACCGTGATAGCTAGACAGGTTAAATTATCACAGTTGATGTATTTCTGTTGCCGTATAACAAAAAATTTCTATGTTTGTTTCCAAGAATTAATCTCTATCAGCAACACTATCGATTGGTATAATAATATAAGATGATCATTTTTTTTGCAAAATCAACAGGTTCGATCCTGACATTTTCGAATAATGACTTTTTCAAAAATCTAATGATGCAGTTTTCAAATTTTGTTAATATTTTTCAGTTGTGTACAGCGAACGAACTTCCCGGTACAACGGTGGCATTACTAGACGTTTTGATACAACATTTATTGATTGAACACGTTGATTACGCCCTCGATTTAGGTCTGCAGTCCATACCCATTGCTGAGAGCAAGTCGCCACCACAGGTACGTACTATAATCACTTGTTAATTGCGATTTTAAGCCCGTTAATTGCGAAAATCCGTTCATCGGTTGGTATCTTGGGTCCTTGAATGGGCAATATCTAATGTCCGATGCCTCTAAACGAAAAATCTAATATTCTTCTTTTACATTTTTACTTTCCAGATTCATTTTTTCGATATTGTAAAGCAAGCGAATAAAATCGTGAGGATGTTTGGAGAACACTTTCAGGAATCGATTTTGCCGTGTATCAGGTATGCATAAAAATTACTTATATTATCTAAGAAAATTGATAGCTCCAGAATAATATGGCTTAAAAAGAATTATCAATATCGGTTCATATTTTGTTTCGAACTTACGCACAAGGGTGAGGCCTATACTGTACACGGACGCGTAGCTTCATAGACGCTTTAAAATACGACAAACAGCTGAGCATGAGCTGAACAGCCCAGCGTAATGAACCCTGTCAACGAAGCGTACGCATGTGTACTTTTTCAATCATTTGTGACATTGCTGTCGGACGACCAAGACGTTATTTTGGCATATTACTGGTCCCTGAAGCCTACGATTGAACACATCCGTATAAAGGAAAAAAACACCAACGGTAGATTTTTCGTAGCGGCAAGATAATGATTAGAAGATGACAGTGTAATTTACTCATTGCATTGTATATAATGAGTAAAACTACAGAATTAACTTCAAGTCATAGCAACACCATTACCATTGACTATTACAAAAGCAAACCTTATGCTTTCTCTTGATGCTGTACGATAGGCGTCATAAAGCCTGCATGAAGCGACGCGAGCACGTCGTTGCTGCTCCGTCGACAGAGTTTCATGATTTTATATGTAAACTGTGAGCAGTCATACACTAAACATATAATGTAGAACTACTCATAACAATTAACTGCAAGTAGTAGCATCATTTTCGATTTTATTCGTAAACTGTGAGCAGGCATACACTAAACGTATAATGTAGAACTACTCATCACAATTTACTGCAAGTAGTAGCATCATTTTCGATTTTATTCGTAAACTGTGAGCAGGCATACACTATACGTATAATGTAGAACTACTCATCACAATTTACTGCAAGTCGTAGCATCATTATCGATTTTATTTGTAAACTGTGAGCAGGCATACACTAAACGTATAATGTAGAACTACTCATCACAATTTACTGCAAGTCGTAGCATCATTTTCGATTTTATTCGTAAACGTTGAGCAGGCATACACTAAACGTATAATGTAGAACTACTCATCACAATTTACTGCAAGTCGTAGCATCATTTTCGATTTTATTCGTAAACTGTGAGCAGGCATACACTAAACGTATAATTTAGAACTACTCATCACAATTTACTGCAAGTCGTAATATCATTTTCGGTTTCATATGTAAAAACGGGACCCTATTACTAAGACTTCGCTGTCCGTCCGTCGGTCGATCTGTCTGTCACCAGGCTGTATCTCATGAACGGTGATAGCTAGACAGTTGAAAATTTCACAGATGATGTATTTCTGTTGCCGCTAAAACAAATAATAAAACAGAAAAAAGTAAATATGTTTTGAGAATGTTTCTAGAATTTTAGATTATTTTTACTATTTTTTTTTACAGTTCATCAGCAAAACAAAACGAATGCGTTCAAAAAAAGAATGTAATAATGGAACAGCTTGAAAGCAAGCTGGACGCGGGTCTAGAGCGGGCTATTGTTGCTGTCGTTAGCTGGGTGAAGCTGCACTTGCAGACTGAACAGAAGAAAACCGACTTTAAACCAGAGGGAGATATTGATACATTGGCTTCACAGGTACCTTTATTACAAACACGTCTATAAATAATAATAAACAGTCATTTATTGCAGGCATACAATATCCCACTATATATAAATATAACATATAGTCTAATTAAAATTTTACTTAAATAATAATGAAAATATAATTAAACAAAATAAAAAGTGATGCAACATAGCAGCAATAATCATCTCCCCCCCCCCCCCCCCCCCATTTAATATTATTCCAAAAACCGTGAGACACGTCATTCCATAAAACATCATTCATACAAGTAAGTGGATAGAATTCTAATCTTCAAGCTTAACTATACTCCCAAACATTTTCCCCTCCTTTGACCATGGGGTTGGACTTCGATGAGGGTTCGGGTTGGACTTGGATGAGGAGGTCACTCTGACACTACATGTGGGTCACGACTCCATACAAATTTGAAGCCATTTCATAGTTTACACGTGTGATTTTTTTGCATACACGTTTTCATAGATTTTCATAGGGTTGTCAAGAAATAAAAGTCGAAAGTTGAAATAAAAGTCGAAAGTCGAAATAAAAGTCGAAAGTTACTAAAAATTAAAACGTGCACACACGTGAGGGGTTCTCCTCACATTTAGTAGCTCCACTTACAAAGATACAAATGCTCTCACCACTAGACTGTGCGCGAGACTTTCGGTTCATGCGTCATTCTGAATTGAAATTTGTCCCTACAATAAAACTAGTTATTTTGTAATATAGAATCATGTTTGTGAACCAGTATACTATGTATCCCATATTTAATAATACCTGTCCCCATATCACAACTGTTTATTTTATTCTAGGCATGTCTGACTGTAGTGTCATATTTGAACAGCGTGATGGACAAAATCCACAACGGTTTGGAAGGTGACAATCTTCAAGCTGTCACTCTGGAACTTGCAGTGCGACTACATCGAGTCATTTATGATCATTTGCAGAATTTCCAGTTCAATTCTGCTGGTAAGTTGTATAAAGAATAATAAATTTAACTCAGACCAAGCAGACTATCAGATAGATAGATAGATAAATAAATTCCTTATCAATTCTTTTTTTTACCTTTTCCTTTTATTCTTTTTTTGTTCCTTTTACGTGATAACGTCTTATCAATCGATAAACACCGTATTGCACTCAAGAAAAGTGTGACGTAATGTTACGGGAACGTGAGGTACATGGCAACGTATTATCATTGCTATGGTTACCATCAATGTTCCTTTCCTTGCTCTTGGTTATTCCACTAACTCTTCCCATCTCGCTAATATTAAATGCTTGTTTTTGTAGGGAGAAGGTTTATTTTTTAACATCTTCAACGTAACATTACTTAAACGATTGCTTAAAATTTTTGTTTGTAAATAGCTTAAATTCTAGAAAAACAGCAAGTTACTTTTTATCCCGATATTCCCACGGAACCGGAAGTTACGCGGGTAGTACCGCGGAGCGCAGCTAAAGTCTGGCTACCGAGTCTTGGCCCTATTATACTATATATTTTATTGGAATACTGTATAATTAATTATATAGTATTAATAATTGATTAATTATCAAAGATCAAAATAGGTTATTCTAATTATTTCATAGTAATTTACTTTGCTTTTTAAATTTCTGCCCTTTTGCAGGGCCAAGACTCTGTAGCCAGACTCTATTTAGTATATTGTCTTTATGTTGACTAGGTGCAATGATAGCGATATGCGACGTGAAAGAGTACCGGTCGGTGGTGTGCGGGCGGGGAGGCGGCGCGGGCGGCGGGACGCGCGCAGCTCCTGCGCCCGCGCACGCACTGTTCGACGCGCTGCACGCCCTCTGCAATCTACTGCTCGTCAAGCCGGAAAACTTGAACCAAGTCTGCGAGGGTGAAACCCTGGTAAGATCTTTTTCAAGACGATAATGCGAATTATGATCGCTTGACTTGAAGACAATTTTGCCTTATTGACAAGTGATACCTCAGAATAAATAAATAAATTGCGAGACATTCCTCACAGCGCCATCTATCCCCAAACTTTGTGTTATGGTAGCCAGACAACGGATAAAAACGTTGGTATATACCATTTTTTTGTTAATAAATAGGTACCGCAAGTACATACAGAAACACCCAGACCACAACAAATAAATGTTTACAAAAATAAATAAATGTTCACAAATATTTGTTCGACGGCGGTAATCGAATCCGCAACCTTTTGCGTCGCATGCGGGAGTTATCTCACAGCGCCACAGAAGTAAGAGATGATTCTTATTAAGGCCAGGCCGTGTTCTGGCCGCGCCAAGTCGGGGCGGAGCCCTCTGTGCTGCACGTTTATATTACACCAGCCGCTGACAGAGCGGATCCGTGGGACAACCGTGTCCCGTCCGAAATGAGAATTATCCCTAAAGATAGAGGCAGTGAAAAGGTGAAGTGATGGCCACACTAACGTCCTTTGTTTTCGTCGAACCATAGATTAATAATGGTTTCGTCTATGGTCGAACTTTAAGCGTGTCGAGACCGGGCAATTTAAAGTCCAAAGTAATATTAAAAAAATTCAAAATTCTTCAGCAACAAATGACAATATAGCACACCGATACATAACATCGAAAGGAACCTAATATTGTCATAACCGTTTTTTTAATTTTAAAGATGTCTGGTGACAAAATGTCTAGCTAAAATAATGAATCAATTTTTTCCACCAAAATTTGAAGCTACATATCAAATCTAGATAACAGTTTGTCATCACGTGGATGTGTAATAATGAGTATCAAATGAATCATCAACATGTTATGCCTTATTGCTGAATAAAATGAAACATTGTCATCCATTTTAAAAGCTTTTATTTATTACTCATTTTTTTATTAGACAAAATTGGCTCATATTAAAAATTTCGTGAAAATGTAACATTTAAGGTACCTACCTATTTCAAATTTTGTAATTAAGAAGAGGAAAAACTTTAGCTTCTTTTGTTTGGACGGCTCTAAAACTACTGGACCTAGATGGAACTTGATTTGAAGATACATGCTACTTATCCCCATATTCCCATGGAACGGGTCTTACGCGGACCGCAGTCATCTAATATAAAAAAAATAAGTCGGGTTTTCCTTCCTGACGCTATAACTCCAGAACGCACGAACCGATTTCCACGGTTTTGCATTCGTAGGTCTCGGGCTCCGTGAGGTTTATAGCAAAGAAAATTCAGGAAAATCTGGTGGCGAAACGGAGTTCGCCGGGTTTGCTAGTTTTTCAATATTTACATGTTTTTCATTCACTTTATATTTAGGTGATAAAATTTAACAAGTATTAATAAAGATAAATTAAAATTACCACTTAGCTGTTGCATAGATACCTACATGCCAATAAATGCTCAATAAATATTATCAACTTTTATGAGTATTCTATCTGCTATCTGATTCCCATAACTTCGCTTTGTTCGGTGCAAGACGAGCGTTGTACAACTTGTACGAAAAATATCCTACAACTAGCAGCGCTCCGTGGTTTCACCCGTGCATCTCCCGATCCCGTGGGAATATCGGAATAAAAAGTAGCCTATAGCCTTCCTCGATAAATGTTGTAAAATATTTTTTCAATTCGAACCAGTAGTTCCGGAGATAAGCGCGTTCAAACAAACTCTTCAGCTTTATAATATTAGTATAGATATTCAACCAGTATCCAGTTGGCACAATGGTCACCATGCCGGACTGCCAAACATAGGGTTGCGGGTTCGATTCCCGCCTCAGATAAGTATTTATGCCTAGATATTTGCCTGTCGTCTGGTTGTTGCTATGTATTAAAAATATATATTTACAAAAGAAAGTATATAAGTAGTAATATGTTGTCTAGCACCCATAACACAAGTCTTGTTACTTAGGGCTAGATGGCGATGTGTGGAATGTCCTGCAATATTTATTTATTTTTATTTTATTATTTTTATTTTATTTACCTTCGTATCGTCTTAATTCTTTTTTATTTATTTACCAGGCGGAGTTGGACAATTCGATACTTCTTAACTTCATTCAGCTTCGTACCGACTACAAGAGTCACAAGCTGTCTAACTTCCTCAAAGGACTGTCGTAACACCCTTGCACTATCATACATAACTTATTTATCGTTATCACTTAGATAAGTATCGATATCTGTATATTAGTAAGAACAATTATAAAAACATAATTATTATAATCACGTATTAAACCTGTTATTTAACAATATTGCGTTTTATACTGACAATTCAGCTAAATATTGGTCGGATTGTGATGATACGACAGAACATTGTGTTTCCAACTGATATAATTGTAAACAAAACTCTTGTTTATCTGGGTTGCTGCCATCGCGATCGGTCGACCTTATTCGGATTTCGTAACTGAAAAAAAAAACTGGCTCCAATTTCGTCGACGCGCATAATCTACGCTGATTAAAGCTGTTGTGGAAGCAATTTCGGTATCATGGCGAGGCGTGTTATCAGCGGTATCTGTACTCGTCGGCATCACTACGTCCATTCATAAGCGGCGCGGGCGACGTTCCCCCCTTCTCCCTCCCTTCCGTTGCCCCCGCCCGCGCCCGCGCCCGCGCACCGTATTTGAATGAAGCCGTGCGTATGTGTGCATGTGCGTGGAGCCGCGGGCGCACCTACAGCTAGGACTACGGCTGTGTGGTGCAGTGTCGATCGAGCCGGCCGGCAGCACTGTCTCGCCGTTCCGTCGCGTCGCGTTACCTCTACCGCTACCCTCGCTTCGTCCTTCCCAGTGTTATGCTCGCTTGTTCAGTGTGACATCGCAACGATAACGTTTTCATTGAGTTTCGGAACTATACCGCTAATCTGGATAATATCAAAATCGAAAGGTAAGAGCCTGCGTTAGAACTATGTTTATTTTCATTCAAGCCCCGACGCCTACGCTCCGAGCTGTGTCGCGATTTGTGAGCGACGAATTTACATGTTATGTTATAAGTTCATTCATTGAACGTTAGGGCCTATTTATATTATTATCGGCGTACGTGTGATGTGAATGGGTGATTAGGGAGTCTCAACGTGCCGAACGAGGTGAGAGATACGTACTGAATTGAACTGATTCATAATCGGAACAGTATCAGTTTAACGTCGTTGTGTTGAGGTATGGTATGATTTTGCTCCGGAGAACAGTTGAGCTTTATCTAGGTGTGTCGGAGTCGTTCCATTTCAAGTGGCGTGTTTATCCCGAGCGCTGCTACCTGCTAGCTGCGCCCGCGCCGCACCGCTCGACGAACGCTCGGAGTTAATGCCACCATCAGGCATGCACCACACCACTTGCCGTTCCCATCGATAGCTTTGTCTTCAGTCATCGCACACCTGCCTACAAATACCTAAATTAATTCTCAATACATCCACACTTCGGATCAGATAATAAATTTGCAATAAAATTAAATATCTTCGCAATTTTCATTAGCATCTCCGAATATAAAGGACGATAAATCATTTTTACTGCTCTCTTTGGAACTGGAAGATAAATTATCCTAATTCTTTTAATGATACTTGATATTTGTACATTATCACCCATACCTACATATGAACAAAACCTTGGTATAATTTGATGTAATACCTTAAAATATCACGTCTGCGTGGCAGATGTGTACCTAAAATCAAGATAAGAATAATGTGTAGTTCAGAAAACATATTATGTTTTATACCATTATCTACTTATTTGATTACAAAAAACAATGATAAGATAACAGAGATGTTTGACCATAATTTGTATAACAACCAAGGATATGTAGTTAATCAAAAGTATCTCCTTTGAAGATGATCCAAATTTCCATTGAAACATGTTATCTAAGTATTATCTAGGTTCGATAACATAACAATAACGTATTATTACTAAACTCATTTCGCGGAACAGCAGTGAATACACAACAGCTATTATTTAGGTACCCTTCTAGACGGGTTGACACCACTTTATCTCCTTTTAAAAGTTCTTACTAATCTGGCCAATGAGATTCTCAGTAAGATTAAGCCTGTTTTTCAAACAGTAGCGTAACTGTACTAAACATGGCCTGTGAAAACACATCTTGACTGTCCTCTACATGGAGGAAGAAAGAAGAGGTCGTCTACTTTTAGATAGAGAAATTATTTTGTCAATTCTTTGGAAAATATACCTTAGTATCTGGTATGAATTTCAAGTTGCTAGGTCCACCCGTTCCTGAGAAAATCGGTGGTGAAAGACATATGCCTGTCTGTATGTCGGTCACCACAGTCGGACAAGAAAATGATCTTATAAGGGTTCCTTTTTTACCTTTTAAGGTACGGAATCCTAAAAAAGCGAGTGAAATTTTTAGCGTTTAGAATTTGCCGCCAAAACTAGCTGAATATATATTTTTTGCGACGCGGGATAGTGTAATTATCGTTCTACACTCACTTTCATGTCAGGACCTCGTGGCATTTTGCCACCTTCATCACCCTATTGTTACGTCACTAATCTCAACATGCTCTTTTTTATGCGCTTCGTCCAGTTTTTCGCTATTTTCTTACGAGTAGTTTAGAAATAAATCATAGAGTCCTAAAATAACAATTCACCTGTAGCCTGTATTTGACATATTCCTACTGATATCATAATAAATAGTAAAATTTAAATAAACTTTTATTCCTAATCTACCCTTTTGTAACCACCACATGCAAGTTGATTTCTGTGTAATTTTTACAAAACCTTCTATTCTTTCCCCTCTAAGTTTCAAGATAACAAGCAACAACTCCACAGTTTCTTAACCATTCCATTACCACATCATTCATTAAATTAAAATTATAGACATTTAAATTATCATTTAATCCCATTGTTTACAATAAGTCAATGTTGTAAGAAGAGTAATAACATTGTTAATTAAATTAAAACATTCCCACCGTAACAATCTAGATACAACTTGTTAAATAACAGTGTACCGTTATGTTCAGTAAGGTTTGAGATTTGCCAAATATCTGATATCGTACCGGTTTTTCTCCGCTCCAATCTGAGAAAGAATCGTCAAAAAAAATTGTACAGACTTATTTTGCTAAATATTTTAATGGATTAATGATAACATCATTAATCCATTAAACTTGTAGCTTTACCATATTAAAAACATTTTAATAATCTTATAATATAAAAGTGAATCGCATAATGTGTTGGTAAGCGCATAACTCAACAACGCCTGGACCAATTTGGCCAATTCTTTTTTTGGTCTGTTTGTTATTATCAGGAAAAGGTTCTTATGAAATAAAAAATTAAGAAAGTTGCGCAGAAAATTATTACGCGGGTGAAACCGCGGGGCGTAGCTAGTAATAAATAAATATTGCAGAACATTCCACACATCGCCTTCTAGCCCCAAGTTAAGTAACTAGACTTGTGTTATGGGTGCTAGACAACGGATATAACTACTACTATATACTTTTCTTTTGTAAATATTATATACTTATAATACATAGAAATAACAAACTTGTCTGAGGCGGGAATCGAACCCGCAACCCTTTGTTTGGCAGTCCGACATGGTGACCATTGTGCCAACTTGGTCGTCAAATTAATCATCGTTAATAGTAGGTAGTTCTAAAACGCTGCTTTACTTAAATTGCAAGTATACTTAAATTGAACTTCAAACAGTTTCTAGGAGTGTTATCTTTACATTTTTTTATATAACGTAGTAGGCTGGTTTTCAATTTTATTATGCTGTTGTGTCGTCATAAACTATAGTAACTTTTATGGGTAAAATAAAATATCTCACTCGTGCCACAGTCTTGACATCACGAATGCGCTTGGACTAAAATACATTTTTACTTACTTATACTGGTTAGTCAGATACTTTTGTTGTACTCAATGCCATTCCAGACATAAGGAAATAGAAAGAAGGAAGGAAGGCCTTAGCCCTGCAGAAGACATTTTTTTTCTCCTTCGCCAGGTTTCTAGACCCGACCATCTGCTTTTAAGCTGTTTCATTTATTGGTTGAGATTTGTGTGGTTCAAATTCAGACAAAGAGCCCAGCGTCTCTTTGTTCATTAGCTGGCCAGGAATCAGCCATGAGAGGGCTAATAATAAAAGGCCAATTTATAATTTACCAATTTTTATAATTTAAATAGAATTGATAATATCTGCATTTTGAAAATCATTACAAATAAATCACTATCATATACCTAATAGGTTTGCAGTTTAGACGGGTATTTCGAACAACGCATTTGTTTAATATTTGAGTTTTCATTTATACCTTCCCATCTCGTATTACCTAGACATTTTTTTATACATACTAGACATACATTTTTGCTACTCAAATATTCAGTTATGGAAAAATCACTTATGCTCCGCATTGCGCTATTATCATTTTATCAGACACCTACCTGGTGTTATCTAGGTGGCTGAAGGTCGTGGGCTCACACTCACACACCATCTGTCAATTACAGTATTTGGGTGTTTCTATTGCATTATAATGTGAAATGCTTTTAAAATCATTATCAGTTAATTTTGACTAGCTTTTACCCGCGACTTCGTCCGCGTAGTAGTCGAAAATGGACTAAGGAATCACGTTGTCCCATACAAACTTTGTCCCCCCTTTTTTTCATCCCCTTAGGGCTAGAACTTCAGAAAATAATTTTATTATCGGATACCTACGTCACACAAAGAACACACCCTCCAAGTTTCAGGTCTCTACGATCAGCGGTTTAGGTTGTGCGTTCATCCGTCAGACAGTCAAGACAAAGCATTTTATATGTTTAGAAGAGAAGATAGAAGAGAAGATTACTAATACTCGTACCTCTAGGACCTATAACATTACGGTACCTACTCTCTAAACAGGATAAATTTTTTAGTTTTGTCAATCTATCTCGTTTTCATAAAATATGAATTACGAGAATTAGAAATTGAAATTGGCAAAGCATTATGCCTGGAGCGTATATTCAAATACGAGCCAGACCAGTGCAATGTTTAGCGAAACAGGAGCTATTAATTCCACCCTTGCAAGGATTTTCTCTCTGCTCTCGTTTATCTGACAAAAAAATCATGAGATCGACATCTGACGGGCAGCTAGTCACACTGAGGTTCGGTGCACTGTCGGATAGAGGGGGGGCTATGGTGCGGGGGTGCAAGGGGGGTGCCATCTGCGCGAGCGCAGTTCGTGTGCGTGCGCCTCATTACACTGAGCCTGTGTGCGTGTAGGGTGCACTACACCTTGCACGCAACGGGATCCTGCCCCGAGCAGGTAGAAACGTCGCTTGCCCGCTGACATGATTTGGGACGGATCTCACTTTCTCGTTGGCGAATATGGGTTTTGAACACGCCATGCCATAAACTACGTTGGATGGATCCATATCGTGGAAATGTTATTTTAAAACAGCCTCCAGGAGCATTTATTTTTTTTATCATTTTATTACTTCGCTGCCATTCGTATTTTGGCTGAGATTTTTGGGATGATGGAATTTTTGATCAGATTCATCTCATAAGTACATAATTATACTTATTTCATTGTTTCTGAACCTGAATAACCAACTTTTATAGTGTAGGTTAGAACCTACACTATAAAAGTTGGTTATTGACGAACTTTCGAGGAACAAGGAATAGGAAGAAAAAATGTACTATTATTTGTAACTTGGTAGGATCGACATTAAATATGCCATACGCTCTTACAATACATTGAATTATGTATGTATGATAGATATTATGATACTATTTATATGAAGTCCAATCTACACATAACGCTCCATACAGAGCTGGCACAGTAACAATTCAGTCCAAGTACTAAATATAGTACAAAATAAAACAACTGCTGTCTCTTGCCCTTCATTCATACAACCCTTATTTCATATTTGAACCCTAACGTGATGTCATTAGTGTCCAATTTTATTTGTATACGAAAAGTAATCTAATTGGTTGACGCGGTCGTCTGCGCGGGCGCACCAGAATTTTTAATTATGAATTAATTAGTACCGATCAACAGTGTAAGCTTGACTAATCCTAAATACTCATTTCGTTGTATTCAAATGTACCGTGACCTGCATTTATTTTATAAACAAAAAATACAAATAAGTATAAACATAAATAGGTACTTACCTAACTTTAAGTTTTTGGGTAATAAATATAAATCCTTATAATTTTTGTTACATAGACCTATGTAATAATGAGATAAATTGAATATAGGTAAAGATGCACCTACGAGGAGCATAATGTAGCGTAGTTCGCGGCCATATGTTGAGGTCGACGACTTTCTGATAAATATGTAGGTACATGTTAAACAGTACCTTTCCAACGTAATCAAATACATCTTATAAACTATTGGAACTTTGATATTTATACGCTAATTGTGGTCAACACTTACAAGCTTAACCTACTAAAAGCTTAATAATAAGTGCGAAACTTTATGAATGTTTAAGCACTTTACAAGTAAAGTGGAGTAGGATTAAACTATACAAACTCTAAGCTAATAATAGACCCTACACAAAGTACACTTATACCAACTCCACTCTTACGATAGAGCACATAATGTGTAGAAAGGATGCTTGATAAATTGTTTACATTAACATCATTCGTTTCACAATTACATTGGCTGTCGGCAAATACCTAATAATGTTTATTCGGCGGCATTCCGCTCCCGCATTATGTGTTGCGTTACAAGTGGGTGTCAAATCATGGCTTAGGCCAAGGTTCTTGATTTCTATCTACATGTGTTTAAACGGTATAGTTCTACTATACCGTTTGTAGAATCTAGAAAACTGATTAGTTACATGGTACCTACTTATATTTAAATTACCGGATGGAAAATAGAGAAAAAGCTACAACTCACTTATTTTATTACTATTGCCTTCCGTCAATCAAAATAATACTTTTCAACTACAATATTTGCTATTTACTGTTTCCGTGTTAACGGTTCTCTTACTTTTGTACTGAGACCTAAGTTTAAAATTGGACGAAGAACGTGACTAGTTTGAATCTCAAAGCCTGTAATGCGTTCACACATTAGTCATAGAGTTATGAATGGTTCGGGGGGTAAAGAGGGAACTTGTGCTAAATATAGACAGCTCGCAACAGGTGGTATGTGCCTTGCCTACCCTTCTAACGCCTACGCTTCTGTGGGATTGCTATACTCAAGTGGGATACGTAAGGAAAGTGAAATTTTCACGGTTGCTTTCCCGTGGCTATAGCTCGTAGATTACATTTGCATAATGGGTAAGTATGTGAGTAGGTAATGTCTGATTAGAATTCTGTAGGGAAGCTAAAGTGTGATGTTTATCACGGACAAAGGTGATGATTAGTTGATAAGTTTCTAATTAAGACGTTGTTAGCATTTAATAGGTGAACGGGACTTAACTATTGTGTTAATTACATACACGCGACTATTACATTTTAATTCGCTTTCAATCAGCCTCGATACATAGCTGATCTTTGTTTATTGTTTTACAAACACCCCGAAAAGCACATAATCGGACATCCGTCGTTGTGTCGATTGATCTGCGATTATCTGTGTCTCCCGTTCCACTACGGAAACGGAAAGGGATGTTACTCCTTTATTTTTAAAACTAGAGATACTTTTTAAACGATCCTAATGATACACTCAAAGTGTTTGTTATTTTAGGTGAAAGGAACTTGATTCATTTTGTTAATGCGTCGTCAATTTATTAAAGCCGGTTGAAGAAAAATGGTCTCCTAAACATTGGTGATTTCGGTTGTTAGAATATTTTAAAATACAGAGTTAGACTAGTTAAATGAAATTCATAAGTTATCCTAGCTAGTGGTTCTCTTGCACTACTTTGGTAGCTATCGACGTGTATCATCCATTTGAAGCAGTCGATCTTGTTATAACGGCTACATTTAATGAATCAAAGACCATGTTGGTGTGTAAGTGCAAAGCTTATTGAAGTTACGGCTTCTTGGAAGAGTTGTGAGCGTCTGGCATCGACACAGTTAGCTGCACATGCTCCGCTCGAATGTGGCAGAATTACTGCGCTCTTGCGCTATACACGGTACAAAGACGCTCTACATTAACTTCATACGAATTTATACCTCAGATTAGTTTATGCGGTAATTTAGGTGTGTCGGATTCGATTTATCTTCCGCCGCTTGTCATAGAAGTTAATCTTGGAGACATGAGAGAAGCTTAAAAAATGTATAATGTTACATTATTAATCGACAAAACGATTATGCTCAAAGAGTGGATATTTTAAGCTAATTGGATAGACACGCTGTTATAATATATTCCCGGTGAAATGCTATCCTAATCATCAATCATAATTTGCCGGTCGCGTTTCTTGGCGGATGTCCCCAGAACGACCATGAAGATAGTCTATATTTAGAACCAATGCAGCCCTTCGGTAATGCACTCGGAGACAATAACTCACACGATGTTTGGACTTCGCCTGAGGCGACTCGTGTTCAACTTTTTGATCAACATGTCAAATTGTTGTAATTTACATAGGTAAAGTAATAATCGCTGCATTTGTTCTGCACACGTAGTTCGAGCCCAAATTAGAAATAAACGTTTTTCTGGAAACCGCCTTAGCAGTTTTATGTGGCGTGGTTAATTCCCGTTATTTGACGCCGAGTTTCTTAGATGAAATTCAAGTGAATGTGCTATTTGTTATATGAACAAAAAATCCTATAGAATATTTTTATGTTATCGTTACTTTATCAATAAAAAAACTAAGTATTGAACATTAACAAATTTTTACTTTAATTTCGTGAAACTTACTATCATTTGGCTTTCTTTGCTACCCCCTCAACAGGTTTTGGCGGGACATATCCCAACTGTTCCTCAGCGTCATGAGGCCAGAATGTAGGTCTATTCACCGAATCGATGGCTTCTGCAGGGAACATATCGGCATACATTTCCATCGTCATCTGTTCGAAGGGGGGTAAAGCTTTAATCCTTTGTAGTTCTTTTGTTGCCCTGTAAAAATAATTAAGTATCTACTATCTAGGTATCGATAAAAGTTTTTTTTTTAAATATTACTAAGTGAACATGACCACATAAATTAATATATCGTTTATGACTTACTTAGCAATAATTGTGTTTTGTTCGTCACAAAAAGTTTTTATTCCTGGCTGCAGAGATTTCCATTGTTCATCAACTTTAGAAGACAATGTGTCTTGAGGATATGGTACCTTGAATGAATCGTAGGCAGTTTTTAATTTGGCGACCAAACCTTCAACAGGTACTGATTTTTGGTATTCATCCCAGTCTATTTTAGGAGGCTCGGGAGGATTTGATAGTACTCTGTAAACAATAAAACGATATTTTTATTAATTTTAATACTTATAGGTAACCTAAGTACCTAAATTCAGTGACATATCTATGGATAAAAGAAAATCGTGTGCTCAAAAAACACTATAGAATAAAATATGGAAAGTAGAAACTTACACATTGTGTTAAAACAAACACATAACAAATGGGAAAATGTTAGATAGGTAGACAATAAAGAAAACATATTTTATTAGTCGAAACATGATATATGATATATTTATATTAATTCATGTAACATCTACAGGTAACATCTTTGTTTTCATATTTGTTAGTTACCTGCGTAAATATCCATCAGATTTTCCTTTGAAAGCGAAGAAATTTATTTTCTGTTCAGGCGGCACTCGTTTCTCTAGCTCTTTCCAATTTATTGTAGGTGTTGTAAATCTCTTTGCCATAATTATCTACTGGACTATGTTAGACGGTTCAACACTTTATTTAATTTATTGTCAACCGTTTTCAATTGAGTTTTAGATATTAATTTTGTCATTGACATTTACATAAAAGTACTGTTTGGTTTCTGTTTGGTCATTGTACGTGCCAAATAAGGCCAAATATGTGAGAAGTATGGCGACCTTTTTAGCACCCCAAAAAGGTTTTATTCAAAAATATTTAGTTGCATAATATACCTAACTCATATAATGTGTTTCAGTAGGTTGCGCAGGCGCACGCAAAATTGCATGATGCTATTTGTGCAATTGCAGTGGCCGATCAAGTTTCGTAGGTCGGGATCGACGGGTTAGAACCTTCACTATATAGTGACTACTACTTCTATCTTCTATATTAGTCTGTTATCTCTATATATCTATACTAGCTGCGCCCCGCGGTTTCATCCGCGTAAGACCCGATCCCGTAGGAATATCGGGATAAAAAGTAGCCTATGTGTTAATCCAAGTCTCCAGCTATCTACATACCGAGTTTCATCGCAATCGGTCGAGTAGTTTTTGCGTGAAGGAGTAACAAACACACACACACACACACATGCACACAAACTTTTACATTTATAATATTAGTAGGATTCGAAGAAAGCATGGCGATTTATTTTTACACTTATTATAAGGCATACCTATAAAAAATTAAAAACAAATACCTACTTACACCTACTAATATTAAAAATGCGAAAGTAGCTGTTACATTTTCACGCTTAAACCGCCAAACTTATTTTGAGGAATTTTGGCGTAGAGATAGATAAGATCTTAGAGAAGTAAGTATAATAAGCTAGGTACCATTTATTCCGATCCCGATCCGAATAACTTCGATTGAAACGAAACTTAGTAATTTTTTTTTTCTTAATTTTTTAAGGAACTTTTATATTAAAAATACATGTAAAAGTTCCTTAAAAAATAAAGGACTGATATTGCGCCCACGAGTATGGGACTGGATTCTTTTAAAATCATCAAGAGATGTCAAAGTCGTCATTACTCATTACATTACATGTATATTAATAATAAAGGACTGATATTGCGCCCACGAGTATGGGACTGGATTCTTTTAAAATCATCAAGAGATGTCAAAGTCGTCATTACTCATTACATTACATGTATATTAATAATAAAGGACTGATATTGCGCCCACGAGTATGGGACTGGATTCTTTTAAAATCATCAAGAGATGTCAAAGTCGTCATTACTCATTACATTACATGTATATTAATTTAATTTATTGCTCGCGTTATGTTCTCAGTATTACTGTTATCATTATCAAATTGATAAGATAACATGCTATGAGCTTCGTTGTTATTTTCGACTATGTTAGGTACTAGAAATTCGAAATCATCCAACTTTTCCATTCAACAAAGAATTTTTAAAATTAAATTCATGTAATTGAAATTAATATGAGATAAAACTTCAACAATTATATTTGTATTACTTCTTATCTACGTATGTATATTTTACTTATTTGTTTATGTTTTGTGTTAGTATATTTTTAAGGAATATCCTTACCTGATTTAGAACTGATTTTAATCTCGACCTTGTACCTGAATAGGGTTACATACATGAATGACTTCTAAGATTGAAGAACCTACTTATATCGATATAGTAGGTTAGGTAAATTCATGAGGAAAACCAAGTTAATAATTGATTATTATTGTAGTTGTGATTTTTGGGGAATATGCGTTAGTAACTATAATATATACCTAACCTAAGCCAAGCATTAGGAACCGAGTATAAGATACTTTTCCTTCTGAGTCTATTGACGACCCAGTTGGCACAATGGTCACCATGCCGGATTGCCAAACATAGGGTTGCGGGTTCGATTCCCGCCTCAGGCAAGTATTTATGCTTAGATATTTGTCTGTGGTCTGGTTGTTTCTATGTATTATAAGTATATATTTATAAAAGAAAAGTATATAAGTAGCATGTCCGTTGTCGTTGTCTAGCACCCATAACACAAGTCTAGTTACTTAGCTTGGGGCTAGATGGTGATGTGTGGAATGTCCTGCAATATTTATTTATTATTTATTTATTTATTCAGAATTAAACTGATTTTAAGTTCATAACTCCAAGCTTTTAAAGCTTTACCTTCGTAACGAGGCGTTAATTCAACCGGCATTTGATCAAATTATTCTATAATCGACTCTCACCCCTTAGTCCTTGCGACAAACGAGCGACAAATCGTCACCGCACCGTTTCAATTACAAGACAATAAAATCGTACAACGTCGCGCGTCGGAACGACCGATTCATATCCGCCGGATATTACGTATAATGACACTACAGATCCGACTTCAGACGCGCCGAATCTGATGACATCTTTACTGCATCCACTACCAACATTCAAAGAAATGAAGAACTGTAAAACGTAATACGCAAGGAATAAGAGCTCTCTAGTATCAGGCGCACGTGGCATCGAAAATCGCTTCCGGCGGATCAACTCTTTACAGGAGAAAAGTGTTAACTAATTCAGACCGCTTTGAAGAGGTATTGGGGAGAGTGTCAAGGGATTTGTAGTTAATGATAAGCACCTAATTGTGACAGGACTTTGAAGTTTTCAAATACAAAACGGTTTGTAGCATTGGTTTCATGAATATAAAATTATTATTATTCACGAATCAAATATTTTTCAGATGTGTCAGTATTAAACTCGAAGTTCTAATATCTATGTAAATATATCGCATTAAATAGGTAGGTACTTAAAAATCGATCCCATGGAAGCCGTCCAACATCAAAATAAATGACAAGTTTTGTAGGCAAGAAACCGCTTCACAATAAAAAACAAAAGGTATTAAGAATTGAGGAACAGGTTCAAAGCTTTATTGAAGCTTGCAGGAGAGTTTTTATCCAATATCTTTTATCTTTGTTAGTAGTAAGGTGTGTGAGAAGGATGACGATATTGTAGTTTCTTAGAGCAATCTTGACTAGATGCAGAGTTGTGGTTACCGAAGCCTTAATAATGTATCAGAAACTTGGAATATCAACATTTTCAATCAGTCAAGGGAGATATTCACATTACACTTTTATATTGTTCTTGAAATCGTGAGAATTTTCATTTTGTTTTCACTCTTTGTAAGTCCATTCATTATCAAGAAGGTAGGTACATCTACCGCTAAATACGAAATTATTATCTACTAAGTATACGATACCCAGGGTAGTACGTATTTATAGGTATCTACAGCAATTCTTTTTCCATCTACTTTAGAATATATATAACCGCTCGCTGCAGTCAAATGAGTTGGGTTTTAGTGTACCTACTTATTGCGAAATTATGTTTATTTGCAGTCCCAGCGCGATGAAGCTGGAGTGGACAGAGAGCGAGTCAGACTACGGTCTTGAAGAAGCCGCTTTTTACGAGGGTCCGACCGCTATAGCGCCTCCACCACGGAAACATGTCTCCTTCAGTCTCAGGCTTGATTTGGTAAGTGAGAATTCAATTTAAAAAAACGTTATATCTTACGCATTATTAGTAGCTAGTCTACATCCAATTGTTTGCCGATCAATTCAGTTTGATTGAAGGAAATCGCCACACTGAATTTATCCAGTGATAGAAAGTCTTGTAGTCTACGAAAGCTCTTACGGTAAAAGAAAACATCCTAATGAAACCGACAACCGGCTTGCTTAGAAAAAAAAAGGGAAATTGAGAAAGAAAAGTACTGCTGGTAGCCATTGATCAATGAACATGAATCTCTAAAAAGTCACAGGATATCCTATTAAAGGAAAATCTCAGAAGACAACGGGTATTTCAAGTATAACTTGTCTTACTTACCTTAGTGGATCTAAGGTTTTTATGTTCCTATCATAAAACTATTTACTTTAAACAAAATTATAATTTCTACTATCTAACTTAACCGTTGCTGTTGGCGTAGGCGAGCGTCGATCTATTTCAAAGTGTTTCTATATTTCATTCATGATAAGAACAATATGTTCAGATACTAATATTCGTGGAACTACGCAGTTTGTTGAAAAGTTTGTTAGAATTTTAGGTAAATTGTTATGTACACTGTTTGTTATAAATCATATCAAAAAGATGGAAGTATTTATTCATATTGGATAGAAATGTAACTTTTTTGGTACTAACTTCATTATGTGATGAGATCTTTTCACGATTTACTATGAAACTTAAGCTGGTGGGGACAGATAGATTCTCGAAATTATAACTCTTGCAAACATTCCCACTTGGCATTCTAGTCACACATATTATCATTTAAAGGTAAATACAAAATTATAACTTTCGACCGTTCATCTTTACTAGAAAACACGCGTAACTACTTACTCAGGAGAGTAATTATTAGTTTACCTACGTAGTAGTTGGTCTACTAGTTTCATTTCAATGTACTCCTAGTTGAAGCTTCGTTAATAACTGTGTTGAATGGAACAGGTTGAACTAGTTAACAAGTTGGTAAGTACAAATATGTTTGAGATCTATTGGAAACTAGAAAATTACTAGAGGCTAGGACTACAGTGAGTTCAGTGGTTTTATAATAAAAAGGTAGTCAATCTAGTCTGATCCAACTGACATACTTTAAAAAAATAAAAACAGCGTAGGTATCCTTTTGAACTTATCAAAATTTTGCTATTTCTTCTAATCAGTCGAATCGGTTCACCATGGAGATTAAACAAACGAGTACTAGCAGTGCGTAACTCCCGATAAAAAGTAGGCTGCGTTATTCCCAATGAATCAATGTGCCCTCATACCCAGTTTCATCAAAATCGGTCCAGTAGTCCAATCGGTATCGGAGCCTATTCGTTACAAACATAAAAACAAACAAAAAAAGTCAATCTTTATTCTTTATAATATTAGTGTTACCATATAGTTGAACAAGCTTTTTTTTTACATTGTCACACTACACAGCTTTTAGTTATAAGTGGATTGAAAAGCTTTTTTTCATATAACTTTATATTTCCACATTGTCACACTACGAAGCTTTTACACAGGTAAGGTTCAAGTGAAATGTGGTCAGCAGAGCCACCCCCCGGATGTGCGCCTGCGCTGCTTACCGAACCGTGATGTCTTTGACAAAGTTTTGTTCTTATTTGACACGCAATCTTAGCTTGTTATATGTATTTATATCTCTCTGTTAGAGCTAATTAATAGTAGATGGTAGCATATGGGGTTAAAAAAAAATATTTTTAGGCGATATTTTAAATCCAGAGCGGAGTGAAGGATTCGCAATACAATTCGGATGTACTAAGGGAAAAAAGTTGATATACCTTAAAAAAAATATTTGACGTCTTTTTGATCGCCTCTGCACATTAGAAAATTCGTGTTCCAAAATAAAACTCATAACTGCCCGCTCAATAAACTTCGTTAATTCTCATTTATCAAGGAACAAAACATCGGTTTTCGATCGAAGGTTTCGACTTAGGTTTTCAATAGACGGGATAAAAAACACGCTCTTTATTTTAAACTTTTTATTTCTGTACGGTTGTCCATGACACTGATGCTTTGCTACACTAATTAGTTAAGAGGAAAGGGTACCGACGGCTCGCTCCATACAAACGTAGTCCACTGTTTTTTCCCTGGATAATGACACTAGAGTAAATATTTTTGTTGCATAAAACTTACCTATAACTGCCATGACCATGCCCCTGTTTTTTTTAATCTTAATTTCTATGATAATTAGAAAATGAAAAAAACCAAGCATAGGGCCATAGTCATGGTAGTTATAGGTTTTATGGCACATAAATATTTGTGCTAGTGTCATTATCCAGGGAGGAAACAGTCGACTACGTTTGTATGGAGAGAATGCCGGTACCCTTTCACCTTAAACATAAGCTCACTGCTACGAAGACGTACGTAGCTTACTTTTTACAAATGGATTACACTTTTAATGGCTATATCTGATTATATTTCCCGTGATTTTTATACATATAAAATCTTTTGTCCTGAATGACTGACTGACGGATCAACGCACAGCCTAAACCGCTGTTCGAAGAAACCTGAAACTTGGAGGGTGTGTTCTTTGTGTGACGTAGGCATCCGATAAGAAATAATTTTCCGTAATTCTACCCCTAAGGGGGTGAAAAAGGAGGGCAAAGTTTTTATACGACAACGTGATTCCTTGGTCCATTTTCTACTACTACGCGGACGAAGTCGCGCGCAAAAGCTAGTATAAAATAAAAATAAAGTTTAACGTTATATATAGTTAGGTATTACTTTTTTATTAATTTGACGAAGGGCGCATGCTACATCAAATAAGCTATAGTTAAATCATAGAAAAATGGTCGTTAATAACTCCTGACTGCATTTGAAAAATGAGTTAATAGTTATGTATGACGTTAACAGCTAATTTATAACTGTTACGGTTCATTTATTGAAACCAACTAACAAATTTATCTGTATATAAAAATCTTGTGTCACGATTTATGTTGCCAATAAACTCCAAAACTACTGAACCGATTTCAATCAAATTTCACATGTACCCGTATTTTGGTCTAACTTACTGGATAGGATAGTTATCATCTCAATTATTCGCTTATGTCGTAAACGAATAAAATCTTATTCGTTTACATATTATGTCGTTTAATGGTTTCTTAAGCAAGTGTTTATTTACTGTTTAGTTTTATGAAGTTCTTATAGATGGCGGTGTACGTTGATTCATCGATAAAATTCTTCAAAATTGTTTGACATCTAGGTTAATAGATGGCGCTGTGTTCGGGACTTACGCGGGTACGAAGTACTATTATAAAGCTGAAGAGTTTGTTTGTTTGAATGTGCTAATCTCAGGAACTACTGGTTTGAATTGAAAAATACTTTTTGTGTTGGATAGTCCATTTATCGAGAAGGGCTATAGGTTACTTTTTATTTTGATATTCCCACTAGATCGGGACTTACGCACGCGGGTGAAACCACAGCTAGTAGGTAAGTTAATCAATGCCACTTCACAGATATAAAGTTTGAAAATATGAAAATATGAAGCAAGAAATACTCCTCTCTTGATAAACGCGAGACATTAATTTCTTGTTTTTACCCGACTACGCCTAAGCCTAAAGAGAGTGTTATGTGTTTGACCTGTATGTATGTATGTTCATCTGTTCCCACCTAACTTCATTTAAAAAACAAAAAAAACCTAGGGGCATGGTCATGGCAGTTATAAGTTTTATGCAACAAAAATATTTGCTCTAGTGTCATCCAGGGAGAAAACAGTCGACTACGTTTGTATGGAGGAAGCCTCCGGTACCTCATAAGAATGCTGCTTATCGTTTTAAGATTTATTACAAAGACCAAGGAATTATTTTCTAGAGTCTATAGGATTAGGATAGGATTAAAAAATAATAAACCTTTTTTTCCCGTGTCCCACGGTATGTTATTCGAAATGTTATTAATTCCATCATAAAATTGTCTCATGAAACTATTGAAAATATAAAATATTATCTACTTACTATTTATTTATTTGGAGATCCAAAATATTTTATACTTATAAAACATAGTGTAACAAAAGAAAGCCAATTACAGGAACTCACGGATAGATTACTAATCAGGGGCCCAACCACACTAATTGCGTCGGCTTCAAGCCGACGTCGATATCCCAACCCGCGCTTCACAATGTGCGGAATTTTGAGCCTGCCTATCATAGAAATATTGAAAAATTAGGTTGTTTCTTTCGTGTGTTTACCGTGTGTTAAGTATGCAGGATTTTCAGGAGGACATCAAACCGTTCAAAAACAAATAATTCTGGTTGTTATTTAAAAAAGATAACAAATTCATATTTTGTGGTGTTTTTAAAAAATAATATAACAAGAATCACTTATTTTTGAATGTTTTGATGTTCCCGACAATCCTGCATACTTAAAAAAACACACACACGAAAAAAAAATAACTTAATTTTTCAAAAATCCTATGAAGGGCGGGCTCAAAATTCTAAAAAAAATTTGTGTGGGGCGCGGGTCGGCATAAGCCGACGCGTTGGCTTGAAGCCGACACACTTATCGCGGTAGGGCCCCAGGAAAATACCTAATATAGCTATGTTTGAACAAATTATCGGATTTATCCGTGCGTGTCTCATTAAGGCAGTCTCATGAAATCCGGTGTTACTCACATTAAAGATATATCTTAATATTTTGTTCTATAAATAATACTCCATTAGCTGTCCCTACAAAAATCTGACAACAATATAAAAGCATTCGTTAGTAGGATTCGCGAAAAACAACGTTCTAAAAATATGTATGTTAATATTCTATAGAAAATAATATCTTATTTTTAACAGATTTCAAAAAAAGGAGGAAAACAGAATTATTAGTTTAAAAATATTGCTTTTAATTAAGAATAATGTTTTTTGTAATAAGATTTTTTTTTACCAAAACCAAGAAATTATTCTCTAGCGCTATACGGAGAGGATTATTTCTGGCTCTATGTAACCTTTTTTCCTGTGTATACTCAAAAAGTTTGTAATCTTGATAACGTCGTCGTCCAACTCATTTGTTTGGTAAATAACGCTTTTGTAGAGTTAGGGCCAACAGGCCAATGTGGTTAGTGATTACGGTTAGGTAATATTAATTATTTTCTTTATTGAAGGTCTTTCGTTTTTGGGAGACTTTTATTCGAATTATCGTCTTTTGTTTTGGTTTCTATCGCCTTTTGTTTTAGTTATGTCTGATCGTCTTTTGTTTATGTTTCGAAAAAAGTTTGACCACCGTCTTCAACAAGGGGTCGGCGACCCCTTGTTTCACCACTGAAATTTTCGAGTTAAAAAAAAAATTTGTAAAAGAAAAAATTGTTGATTTTTTTGATAATTTGATGGCTTTTATAGATTTTAATGAATGTCCTTACATTCATTCCTTCTACACTCCTGGTCCTTTCGGCACTTTATACCAGGATCCCTTGGCATTATGCCACCTTCGCCACCCTTAGTTACGTCACCGGTTGCCAACGCATTGCTTCCTTTCATTCAAGCTCAAAAAAACCGTAACATATTTATTGTAGTTATACGTTATTCAAACAGGAGATAAATCAAGCGGAGTTAAAAAGACACGGCACGTGAAATATTGTGACAAGTTCGAGGTATACTCTACATAGCTGTCTAAGTAGCGACAAATCGACAATTAACTACGGTCGTTTGTTATCCATGTGCATGCAAGGGATTTACAAAAGCTACTTTTTCTTTTGTTCATAAGTAGCATAGTTTAGGAAAATAATCTGTTAAAAGATAAAAAAATTGTATACCTACCTATCAAAATTGAATTTAGAGCACATTTAACACAACGTTTTCTATAACGATGCGAATATTTCTGTTTTACAGAAATCTTTCCAAATTTAGACAAATTTAAATTTATAAATTTGGAAAGATTTCTGTTTGTTGGTTTTTAAACTTATGACCCTATACAAATACTTATTATTACAAAGTTTTTACAGTCGCATCGTTGTAGAAAACGTTGTGTTTTTTTTCTATTAATTATGGCTTCCCACGGTTTGTGCATTTAGCCAGTGTCAAGTTATATTTTGCATCAAATTATTACCCGATTTTTCATAAATCGGGCCTAAAGTGTTTCAAAAAAGTCAAAGTCGTCATAGTCCGTCAAGTCAGGGGCTATAATAAAGCGGTGGCAAGTTTACCATAACCTCAATAGGAGATTTGGAGGCAAAACGTTGTGTTGTGCTCTAAATTCAATTTTGATAGGGATACAATTTTTTTTAACGTATAACAGATTCTTTCCCTAAACTATGCTACTTGTAAGAACTAATTAGTGACATATTATGTTGAAATAAGGATTTTCCTCAACTTTGTAATAGAGTAAAGTTAACCCGTTACTTGTCGATGATATGCCTGAAGCACGACACGCGAGTCCCCAAGTGTGCCCAAGTGGTGGAACAAGCAATCACGTCACTTCAAACTTTATTGTCATACATTCCCCCTCTTCACGGTCTGTGAATAAGTCCTCACACTATCCCCTTTCCAGGAAACAAAATTACTAAAGTAGTCAATTTAAAACGTCTTTTAACGTCCCCCATGTGGACTAAAGTATCCCGTGAATTCTAAAATCCTTTATTATTCCTCTATTATTGAATAACCACTACGCAAAATATCAAATTTCCGTCACCGCAATCTGGACAGTGGTCTGGTCAAGCACACTGTATAATATACTCATGAAAACCCAAACTTAAATTGCTTTCCTAAAGAACTTCCGAACATTAACTTATCTTTCAAAACCCAGAGAACATTTATCAATCAACAGCCGAAGTAATAAGAGGTGTAAGTGAATTGGGTTCGTGCCCCCAATATCGATAATCACGTGCCAAGAGAGAGAATCAGTGAGGGGTGAGTGCGACCCCCGATTTACACGGGCCCAAAAATACCCTAAGGATGTTTACGGGTTAATCACAGCACGCGGTTCAATGGATAAGGGATTAATTATTCTGCCATGTGTATTTGGTTACTATATTTGTCAAAAGGCGACTAATTATAGACCACATAAGTTTTTATGATCCCTAACCCCTTTAATCGCTATGCACTTATAAATCTTAACGGTTTGTATCTTAAGCAACTATTTCTTCCTAATCTATTTTACATTATGTACTATTATTTAGAATCGTTGTCATCGTGTTGATTGGGACCATAATTTGTCCGTGATATACAAAGTTTAAAACAACGCAACGCGAACGGTTCAATTAGCGACTAGCCTCTAATAGAATACCATTAGTTTTTGTTTTCTCAAAATATTATTGGATTTAAGTTCTGAAAAAAACCATGTATTTATTCTTAGGAATATACAACGGTAAAAAAACTAAAATAATAATAAAGTCTCATGGAAGATATATTTGTTGGACATATTGCGCTTGATTGGACCGAGGGGAGCTCGCTGATTCGATTTAGACATTTTTATTGGGTAATATTGATATACTTTGTGATTAGGAGCCGTGTCATGGGTTACCAGATTCAATTGCCAAGGGTCAGAGAGATCAACTGCAAACTTATATCTTACATTTTAAATAAATAACACAATGCTATCGATTTGTTTTTTTAGACAACTTCAACAATGGATTTGGGCGAATAGTTATGGCTTCGGAAAAATAAAATCAATTCCAAAAGCATTGCATTCTATTCAAATTACGTTTTCTTGAAACGTCGATTTTATTCGTCGAATAGAACTAAAGATAGATCAAAGATGGTTCACGCGTTATAACCATTGTTCGTTCATGTGGTGAATATTTTTAAGCGATGCATGTCCGAACAGCGAACGGAAGTGGGACGCGCTATGTGGATGGAATATTTACTTCATAATGTTAAGCTATAATCCTGACCAGTGGACATAGTTGATACCTTACTGATTTTAAATAATAATATTAAATAAAATTAGTTGGATATCAGTCCATTGGACTTGCATCTATTCGTTTTAACGCCCTTTCTTTACTTAAGTATACTATTTGGGTTTGCAGTGTGACGAAGGTGGTGGCGCTACCGATGGCATCAAGAGTGAGCCCCCGGAAGCAGAGGAGCCGAGGACCATGCAGAAGGTGCCTTCGCTGTCCGATCTATCGGACCCGGAAGCCTCACTAGGTAAGTTTTAAATATTTAAGCAATATAAACGTAACATGTACCTAGTACGTACTACGAAGAAACATCGAAAATTGCAATGCATTCCAGTATGTATAGCACTAGGTACTTACTTACAAGATTTCTTTCTGAATTAATAAACTAAGCAATCAATAATTTCTAGTACCCATAATTACAAATACAGATGTCAAAAATTACAATTTCAATTCTTCTTCTTCCTAACCTTATCCCAATTTATTACAAACATAATACAATTTCAATTGCAATGCATTAATCATAATTTTCACGTGTCATAAGTTGTTTTTTCAATCACGTGCGACGCAGTTCACGTGCTAGTTGGCCTATTGAAAAGCAAAGTAGTAACTGAAAATGGGTAATAGTTGAACATTGATATTGTTGCCTTTGTTACCTATTCCCCACGAGTAGTGTGAAGGTCAGATCTTGTTCTCCCCTGCAGGAAACCTGCGACCGGACTTAGGGAACTGACTTATCCTGTCTGTTATTCTTACTTACTCTGATTGATATTTTCTTACATAGTGTTTCAATTAATGACTATTTTGTTTTAATCTAATAATCTAGCTTGGACATCAAACGATCATGTGATCATACCACGCTGGGTAGGTACAGTACGTACAAACACCAAAACGTACAAATTGCTTGTTTGTCCAATTGTCAAAATGTAAAACATGCAAGTTTGAAACCAGTAGCGAGGTGTTCATACAACACGATTCCTGTCTTTACGGATCCAGGCATATGTTCCCTTCCTAAACCTGTCTATTGCAACACAAGTCAACAAACAAAATAACGTCAAATAATCAAAACCGCTTTACAAAATTAGTTTAGTTCAATTAGTGGATTCTATAGTGGTTCATCGGCTTGCCTTCAATGAAATTACTCTCCTCGCTCGCTACTGTTAGAAATACTATGATACTGATAGTAAGTTAGATTCATAATCGTTATTTTATGCCACAAATATAGAAGATTCAAGTAGGATAGCTGGTTTAATGTAGGTGAACAATCAGCCTTTATTAATAGACTTTATAATACAGCTGATTGATTGCGGTTAAGGGTGGTTAAGGCCCGCGGGAGTCTCCGAAAACGATTAGCAAATAGGTGAAGCATTCATAGAATAATACGACGCATCCTTATTACGGGACGGTGCAGTTTCATGCCGAGCTCTTTCATAACCCAGTTTATCGTTTGAAAATTCATTCAGTAGGTACTAGGTACCTACAGCAATTTTTACGGGACGTTCCTCATGTGGGGGAGACGAAAATAAACGACCTTTACGCAACTTCGCGATCTTTGTGGTTTGTGGGCTATCTCGTGTTTAATTGTTATTGTAAACACAGATTTACAATCATTTAACGCGCTTTAAATAGTCGGTTTTTAATTGTACATACATACCTATCAAAACAATCGTTTAGCCCGTTTTACTACAGTCCGGAACTACCTACATATCGCTCAAAAATCTAGTATTAGCTATTTAATTATAGAACATTGATTGATTGGTATGAGGTTGAATTCGGATAAAAGCAATAAAGATTTCCATTGTGGCGGAAAGTTCTTCTGTTTTAATTTTTGATGTCGAATTGAGCTTATTATGTAAATGTAGATAAGTAGTCTAGTATGAAGGCTTCAGACTCAGATTTCTACAAACTGTACGCATATCAGTTCATATAAATAAATTGGTAAATAAATATAAGTATTGGTAAATAAATACATTTTCATTAAAAATGTATATTTTTCTGTTCACAAGTACTTTTGTAAATGTTAGTATAGGACTTAGGACAGATCTATAATTCAGAGAACCTGCCCCCTTAGACAAAATTGCTTTCTATTAGCGATAGCGCCAATCGACAGACATTTACTTTTATATTTTTGGACGAAACTGGCTCAAGCCAACGAAAAGTCACGTGATCTTGCGTTAGAGAAAAAAAATGGTGGATAAGTTCCATCTTATACTAATTTTGTACAATGTTTTATGTCAATTTCATACAATTAAATCTATCGATTGGCGATATCGCTAATAGAAAGCAGTCTTGTCTAAGGGGACTGATTATCTTGTGATGGCGCAGCCTTTTTCCCTCAATATAATAACATGATCGTTTGAAATTAAAATAAGGCTAATCAATGTCATAGCAGTTAACCCTAACCGATCGGCGTGGTTGCTTCGGGGTGGGCCAAGTATACGGGCCTATTGTCTTAACTTCATTTGTATGGATTTGTCGTGGGAAAGATCCGATAAACGATTCAACATCTTATTAATAATAAATCGAAGAAATAAGTAGTTAAAAACAATTTGACTACCCAGTTGGCACAATAGTCACCATGCCGGACTGCCAAACACAGGGTTGCGGGTTCGATTCCCGCCTCTGACAAGTATTTATGCTTAGATATGTGTCTGTAATCTGGTTGTTTCTATGTACATATTATAAATATATATTACACAATAAACAAGTCTAGTTACTTAGTTTGGGGCTGGATGGCGCTGTGTGGAATGTCCTGAAATATTTATTTTAATTGTATAGTAGTCTGATAGACTGAAAAATTGCTGAATGAGTTAAATACCCCTTGAACTGATCCCATATACCTATGGCCAAAATGGAACGATCTTTAAGGATAAATAATATAGTTTTGAATCCTTGAACTTGTACTATTTCATTACTCAAAACAATAATTAGGTTGTTATGAAGCCAAAATACTTACTGTAATTTTCGAAAAAACCACTTTATCGTCATCTGTGGTCTGAACAATTATACAAAAAATGTAAGAAATATATATACCTATTGAAAACGGAACCCCAGTAAAGGTGCAAGCTATAAAATAAGGCGAGGCCGACGATGAAAAACGCGATCACATGAACTATAACAGATCAAAAAAAGTTAAAAGACAAAATATGTAAGTAGGTTCGTCAATAAAAAAAACTATTAAACTGTTTATCGATTGTGATACTGATGACATCTAGAAAGAAATGATAGCTAACAAATATATATCAATTAATTTGCCTGAACAATAACAAATACCTCAGGCAGGATGTAGATTTTATTTTAATATCTCAATTAAAATAGAAAAACATAGAGTTGCTTCTATCTTTGACCAAATTTGTCGAAAATGATCCTTTTTAAACATCCGTGTTAAAAAACATTAATCTTTTATGGTAAATTATGTTAAATAAACTATTAAAGTGAGCGGGATCTGAATTGTATAAAAATACTAGCTGCGCCCCGCGGTTTCACCCGCGTTTGTCCCGATCCCGTGGGAATATCGGTTATTCGATTTTTTCTCACCTTTTAAACCTTCCCTAGACCTTCACGAACATTTCAAGACTAAGATAAGATAAATCCGTTCAGCCGTTCTCGAGTTTTAGTGAGACTAACGAACAGCAATTCATTTTTATATATATAGATATCACATTTTAGCTCATTTAACTAAGTAAAACTACCCGTTTCCGTTGGACAAGACTATCGATATATTTATTTATATTACAACACCGGATTTTCCTGATACTTTCGATAAATTATATTTATTATTAAACAATGTAATGTTAAGTGAGTTCAGAATCATATTTCACATGTTTCGATCGAACTGACCTCGTCTCGGCAAGTTGGTTGCGTTAATTACATCTACTACGAAGTTGTTACAGAAGCTTTATGCTAAACCGCTTTATAGCTCAGTAACAGCTTATAAAAGTTTACACGTTTGGTGGTCAACATCGGTCGGGGAACATTTGGGTATTTAATTTTGAATTATGAATTGGCTTCGATAGCCTGACTTGCTTGACTGACTGATTGATTCTAAAGGCAATAAGAGTTTTAAGTCAGACTATCGAAAGCCTGACTTAAAACTCTTATTGCCTTTACACCTAAAAACTTTTTAAAACAAATTTGTGGCATAATTTAATCTATACATATAAAATTTTTTGTCCTGAATGACTGACTGACGGATCAACGCACAGCCTAAACCGCTGATCGTAGTCTAATATATAAAATTCTCGTGTCACAATGTCAGTTACCATACTCCTCCGAAACGGCTTTACCGATTTTTATGAAATTTTATATGCATATACAGTAGGTCTAAGAATCGGCTACTATCCATTTTTTAATTTTGTTTTCTTTAGTTTTTTTTTTGTAAATGGCATAATGGTATTTTTATAAAAAGGAAAAACTTGGGGCTAGATGGCGATGTGTGGAATGGCCTGTAATATTTATTTATCTATATAACCATGTATCTGTGGTTACGAGGCGTGATAATTGCCAACAAACAGTTATCATATCAACAGCATTCGAAACGGGCACAATGCTGCACTATCAAATCAACTTGCGGTCGCTACCGATCCCAGTGAGCCCGTGACTCATACAATTCATATTCATCTAGCGTAATTTACTATTTGCCACTATACGAAAAGTTCTTTGTAGTCTAATAATAAAGATACAGAATGTTCTGATAACCAAATTTATAATGTAACGGGTTCAAATCCTGGCCGGCCGTGTACCAATGTATTTTTCTTAAGAAAAAATTATGTGCGCTAATTGACATTGCTCTTGAAGGAAAACATTATGATGAAAACTGCGGCTTAGTAGGCTCCAGAAGTATTAACAAGTTCTCTCCTCTGGAAATGGTCGACTAGGCTGAGAGGGTAGTAGGTGCTGGGCAAGCCTAGCCATTCTCACGCAAAAAGGAACCCAATTAAAAAGGGTCTAATTGCTGAAAAAAGCCCGTTCAAGTACAAATATAGCCAAATTTATACTATCATTTAAGCTTTCTAAGCAATTATAAATTTATATTAAAAGGCGATAAAAGCTTTCATTAGTACAATATTTTTACGTAATAATAATAAATTGAATAAAAGAAAATAAATATAAATTAACGTTTATTTTAGAATGTAGTTTAATTCTGAATCTCGGACTATTCTAAAGCCTCGTTTTGGAACGAGGATCGTGGTTTCGCTATGCTAGGTTAAGTAAAATGGAAAATTTAGTTTACTAAATGGAAAAAATAGGAAAAAAATAATGTTGAAACTTCTTTTCAACATTATTTTTTTCCTATTTTTTTTATGTATTTCTCTAAATCATGAAGTTCAGTTCGTGAAATAACATTGGTAGAACCCAAACATCGGAGAGCGTGTCACTCCTTCTCCTCTTAGATTTATTTATAGTGCATCATCAAAAGACCTAGTATATTCATCGTATATTCGCCAAAAAAAATCGCTATAAAAAATCTGTGGACAGTCAGTGACGTGAGTAGAGGATGTTGCGGTGTCCACTTCCCCCGTATGTTGCACGTAACACAGGATGTTGCCAAAACTACCCGACACACAAACATCGACCGTCGAGTATTCCTTACTCGCATTACTCGTATGTATTACACAACGTTTCTTCGAAAACATTTATTATTTAATTAGAAGTTTATAAACATTAAGTTTTAGGTTGCATTGCTTCATTCATGGTTTGTGAATGGAATGCTTGTGTTCGTGTGGTGGAGTTGCGTTCAAATACTCACCTCACATACGTTATTATAAATATTGTAAATGTATATTTTTACTGTCTTCTAACAATAAAAGTCTAGTTTTATTTTATTTTAAAGTTTTTATAGACTTTCTGTCGTTGACCGTAAACTTATTTTCAACGATATAGGATTTAAAAAATATTTATTATGGAATTTTTATCATGATCTCTGTTTTTATTATTGTAACAACTACACGACTTAATCTTGCTATTTTAATTCTTTCGTTCTTCGTCATTCCTTATTCGTACACCAAGGGAATCGAATCAGTTGCCTGCCTCTGTCTTTCCTGACTATATAACTTTCGAATGAATATCTACCATCAGGCGGCTGTGATAATGGTAAAACGCTGACCTGTAAAAAAATTGGTTATTAAACGTTTCTTAAATTGAAAATGTTCAAAGAACGGCTAATTGATCTTCTTCCCCCTTGGACTTGATTACTTTTCATTAGAGATATCGCCAATCCATAGTTTTTTTTTGTATGAAATTGACATAATGTTTATGTTTAAAATTGGCATTAGATGAAACTTGTATAACTTTTTTTTCTCTAAAAAAATACGTATAAATGTACAGTCAGTAAAGGACTGAGGGTAGCAGGTGATTATATTAAAGATTATTTTTTTAAATAACTGTTCAGTAATTGTTAATTAAAAGCTTTCGAAGAATTAGTTACTTCACGCAATTATTCAACCGTCATTAAAAAAAAAACTTTAAAATATGCGCCTGCTACCCTCAGTCCTTTGCTGACTGTACCTATAAATTTTCATTAAAAAAAATGTCTATCAATTGGCAATATCGATAATAGAAACCAATCTTGTCTAAGGGGGCTGATTACTTTAATTAACACCTATAATAATACAAATTTTTGTGCTTGAAACTATTTATATAGCTATTGGTATTGATTGACATTAACGATGTAACTTTATACCATAGCGTGGTAAGCGGTTTTTTATGCTCTATCGAGTGGAAAGCAAGTTTCGTGTGTCACCTGGTTTTTTTAACAATTCGTTCTTTTTTGAACTTTATTTCTGAGGGTACTCAAGCTAACTTGTTTCCTTTGTGTAGAGATAGCACATGTGAAACCAAAGTCTATTCACTTGTGTGTCATATGGTGTATCGGTAATAAATAAATATTACAGGCCATTCCTCACATCGCCATCTAGCCCCAAGCTAAGTAACTAGACTTGTGTTATTGGTGCTAGACAACGGATATACTACTTATATACTTTTTTTTGTAAATTTATACTATTTAATCACAAACAAATTTCTAATTATAAATAAATGAGGCGGGAATCGAACCCTGTGTTAGGCCATTGTGACAACTGGGTCGTCAAAAGCAGAAGCTTTTGTAAACGAAAAATAATTAATACATTTACTATTAAGTGTATTAAGTACTTTACTATGTGTAAGTTAATATCATAGATAAATATTATTTATTGTACATATTTACTATTTAACTTGTTTTTATGAAGACTAGGCAAATTCACGTGAGCTATTCTGCTTCTTAAGCAATTTGCATACGAAGATGTTTTGCAAATTAGAAGTAGGTACTGATCAGAAGGAATTTATGCCCTATATTAATCAAATAAAACTAACGAAACTTTGATTTAATTACTTAATAAAAATTGCATTGGATAGAAATGCAATTTCTAAATAATATAATATAATAATAATTCTTAAATAAACGTTTTTCGTAAAATATTTTTCGTTCATTTAATATTATGTAGGTATTTTAGCGATGCTAGGTTCTTTACTTTGGCTTTAAAAGCTCACAACTTTGCAAACAAAGCTTAGGCTATTTCTGTCTAAGTCAGTACTGTTGTTGATACAAGTAACACAAGAAAATTCACATGAATACCTACCACGTTGCATTGACTCAAATAAACACGTGTTGCGCTCACACCACACAGCAACGCGAGCGTTAGCATCGCGACGCACACAGTTGTCATCCATTCATGAATGATGGTTCACAGTGACTCGTTCTTCAATGGTGGGCGCGAAAGCTCTAAAGCTAGGGCTGCCATACGTGCCTATCACCATATTCGTCCGTCGTGTCCCGTACTGCTACACGTCCCGTATTTTGACGATCGACTAAGTAGCCGCATTAATTAGCTTTTGCCCGCGACTTCGTCCGCGTAGAAATCGAAAACTTATAGTAGATTGAACCAAAAAATCACGTTGTCCCCCCCCCCTTTTCACCCCCTTAGGGGTAGAATTTCGGAAAATCTTTTCTTATCGGATGCCTACAAGAACACACTCTCAAAATTTCAGATCTCTACGATTAGCGGTTTAGGCTGTGCGTTGATCCGTCAGTCAGTCATTCAGGACAAAGCATTTTATATGTATAGATCATCAACTGAGTTGTTGAACGTACTACTGTAATATTGCATTTCAATCTCATTTTATCAAATTAGCTGAAAATTTGACAAATTTGCGATCGCTTGCTTCCTTAAGTATAATTTTAATTAAAAAAAAAGCAGCAGGCTGATGCTCTGTTGTGTAAGGTTGTAGGAAAGAGGGATAAGTTCCATTCTTTTGGATAAGTTGTTGAAGAGCTGCGTTCCAGCATTGAATGTGTTGGAACGTTTTGGGCATCAAAATTTTTAAAATGTCCCGTATGATTTCAAACAATTATGGCAACCCTATCCGAAGCTTTAAGCATGCCTAGTACACCAGTCGTCAGCAGACTTGTGTTATGTTTTCTTCTGTGGTTGAACAACTTGTCGATCAAACGACCAACATTCGACCAACACTATAAATACGTCCAGAGGGAATTTACAAAAGTTATTGGTATTATCAATCTGTCGTCTGAATTGTGATATTATTCACATTATGTGCTCTTAAACTTCAACACCCAGTATATATCACATCACGGCCTATAATGCCAAACATTTGATTCGTGATCGATTAGATATTCAGCTATTTTCCATTTAAAAGCCTTGATCCTGAATTGATAAAGTGAAAAGATTACACTTACGGCAAGAAATTTACCTCTAACGCCATTTCAGCACCAAATATTTATCTTTAGTACAAAAACACTTGGTTTAATAATAGCATTTATCTGATAACTTAAAGATACCGAAGTATACTTTTATATTTTTTACCTTAAAAGTGTAATAAAATAGAAGTTGTCTTACTAAAACCTTGTTGCTTTTAAATTCAAATTAAACTTTACAATACAGTCGTAACTTCTCAGCTAAGCGTGGCCAACCTAAGAATAAAATAATTTTGTTTAAATTAACTATAATATAATAATATTGTATTGAGATATGCTGGCCACGGTGCGAGCTGGTCCTCCGCATGTAAATTGCCTTCTCGTCACCTCACGGCACCAAGCGACTCGCTTTTGCATACTAAATACACTATCAACCCGTCACGCGCCTATAAATTTCATATTTTTATACGAAGAGAGGTTTACTTGGACGTGCTTTTTGTCTACCTGTTTCTGTTGCTGGATAGACAACTCTTAGTTTTGATTTGATAACATCTTGATAAAATATATCATGTTCATGTTTATTATATCTTTTTTCAAAGCAGTTGAAAAAACATATGATGAACATGAAAACAGTTTTTTACACTGCTGCATATTATTATTAAAATTAATAATATTTTATTGCGAGTACACAGCAGTAAATATCTAATATGCTGTAAGTATTTCAAAGGGAGCCACAGTAGACACATAAAAATGTCTTGTTTATAGCAAAATAGTTAACATTTGTAATAATTATAACCCAAAAAGGTTTGATTAGCAACATCCATTAAACATTTTAACATGTAAATGACTCCCTACCCTTGTGACAGATTTTGTAGAATTTTATCGAATAAAACTTTCTGTATTTTACTCCGATAGGCAATAATGTAAATGCGTGTAGTCTAAGACATGAACAAAGTTTTGCATAAGTAGATATCTAAATACAAAATTCATTTAGCATCTGTGGTTACATACATCGAGTGCTAAGTATAATTTGGAGTATTAAACCGAAGTTTGTGCCTTATTATGATTTACAGATGCCATAAATCTGTTGGCCACTCTTTATGATGTACCACATTTGAATCCAAGCCAACTCCTACGTACTACATTGACAAAGTTAGCAGTATTTTAATAAACTGAATGTGTTTTGATGAGAGACATTTTTGACTAAGTATCTCGATAGATAGTGTTTTTACCTCAGAGGACGATCACACTACGTATATTGTTCTGCCTATTTTTTTACATTCCTTAAAAATGAGAGAGATTTTAATACTTACGCAATGTTTTGAAATTTTCTCTGGATTTCTTTAGAAATTCAGAATGAAAAGTATTTCTGTTTCTTTCCCGCCCGCTTACTGCGCGGCATCTTTTACCAGCTGAAATACTCAAGACAAATATTTTCTCCAGGTTACTACGACTTAAATCAATTCTTTGAATTATAAACACAAAACACTTTCTTACTTAAACAATCTCATTTGACCTAACGTAGGCGTTTAAAACTGAAGAAAACCGTAGATAAACGAGGTTTAATGTAAACAAGCAAAACAACGAAAAATCTCTACGAGAAGCTTAACTTACGCACACATTGCAAAATAATAAAAACTACATACATAATCGTCACGCACGCACTACACGCACCATACTATGCGCCTACGCAAGCTTTCGAAACTTTGTTTAACTAACGCCATCTGTTATCGTATCTCAACATTATTTCCTTTCGTTGTAAACGTATAAACGTATTTTTAATTTAGTTCGAACCTCCACCGCTAGGTGGCGGTTGAATACTTGTCTTTAAAGTACATTGTGTTAACAACAGAGGGCGTTTGAACATTTTCAATAATTTAAAAAGAAATTCAATTTTTTTTTATTTTTTCAATTTTAATAAATTGAAAGTGTTGTTGCTTACCTCTTTATCTCACACATGTGAATTAAGTATTTATTCTTTAACACAAATAAGAAACATCCATATTAGTAATGAAATAATAATTTATTAACTAGGTATTTACCATTTATTTTTTCATTTCATAATCATAACAATTTATTAAAAAATATTACAAAATATATCTGAAATTGAGTGACTCAGACAGGATATTCTTTTGAGTATTTATGTTACAGGAAATGTTTTATCAATTAATAAATCTGCAATTTAAATTAATTGTGGCATAATATATCTGTATTAGAAAAAAAATATCTTAAACAAGCTTTGCTTTTTAGACCGTTTTGTTTGTGTGTATGTGACGTTGCAGGCGGTGTGGGTGGGGTAGCGGGGGGCGAGGCGTGGGAACCACGCGGCAGGTGCGCGCGCGCCGGCCACTGATCCTGAACACGCACACCGACAACTGCACTGTGTGTGAACACACGCACAAACATATACCTACCCTGCATAGAGGTGTCCGTTATTTAGTTCCGCTTTTCCAACAACTCAAGCGAGAGATCAGCGTCTAGTCTCTCAGAATTTCTTAGTTAATTTAATTTTTTGCCCGCGACTTCGTCCTCGTAGAAGTCGGAAATTGACCAAGGAATCGTGTGGAACCCAGGATCGAAGTGGGAGGACAAAGGAGGCAGAAAAGTTAAAATACTATTGTACCATTAGCAGAATTTTCCTGACTTTTTCGAGTCACAATAAAGCAGGAATCTGCATAAATAAGATAATAAAAATTCCTTTTCAACTTGCAACACTAAGTGGTTTGGTAATGGTTTTACAGTTCAATTAGTAAACAAACGAACTCAAACTGCGCACAAAACATCTAAGTTTTAAAAAGCCCATGTAACGTAATTTAAGTGAGTTAAAAGAGTGACCGACGCTGAGGGCGATATTCAATAAAAGTGGAACAAAAATTAGATTCCGTTAGAAACGAAAGGGAGTTTTTGCCCTTTGATGTCAGCTAATGAAGTTTACCTCTTTCTCGGTCCTCGTTAGGTAGGTCACCGGCTTTTAGTTAATTATTAAACTACGTTGAAACTGTGTTTACTCCTCGCTTGATACCAATTTTCTTGGTTATGAAAAAATGCATTTATGGCTACAGCTTTTATATTTCTTAATAAATATCACACGTACATTACAATTACCAAAAGCTGTAAAATTAGACATACAACTATATTAGCGGTTCCTTTAGCCTACAAACTTACCAGCCGTTGTACTTGTATTTGTATACGGGCTGTTTGCCGCAATTAGACTCTTTTTAATTAGGTCCTTTCTGCGTGAGGATGGAGTAGGCTTGCCCAGCACCTACTACCCTCTCAGCTTTTGTTGACCATATCCAGAGGAGAGAACTTGTCAATACTGCTGGGGTCAACTAAGCCGCGGGTTTCATAACGACGTTTTTCTTCACCGTAAGAGCAATGTCAATTAGGCCAGATAATTTTTTCTTAAAAAAATTCATTGACGCACGGCCGGCCGGGATTTCAAAGACTGTTAGAATGAAAGTCAACGTATCTACCACTAAGTTTTTACACCTTTGGAGGTCTATTTTCCAAAAATATTTTTTTAGTACGCGCCTACGTTTTGAAAATAACCTCCATGCGAAATGTAATACCTTCAGCTCTCATAGTTTCAAAGCTTTCGTGATGAGTCTTCTTATCCTTTATCTATACTTATGATATAAGGAAGAGAGGACAAAAAGTCTGTACTTGGAAGCAAATAAAAATAATGCCTAGAGGACTTAGAAAAAGTATTTATACATAAATAGATAAGTAGATTAAAAACTAAACATTTTTGTTCTACAACTTTTTCTAAGTCCTCTTAACTATTTTTTTTTAATTTGCTGCCAAACACAGACTGTTTGTCCTATCTTTATTATAAGTATAGATGCTTCTGGATGCTCTATTACAATCGGCGTAGCCTTCACGACATAGTATAAAACAAAGTTACTTTTCTCTGTCTCTCTACTTATGTATGCTTAGATCTTAAAACTACGCAACGGATTTTGATGTGGTTTTTTAATAGATAGAGTGATTCAAGAGGAAGTTTTATACATGCATAATAAGCCGTGCGAAGCCGGAGCGTTTAGCTAGTTACAAATAAATTAATTGAAGATTTATAGCTATAGCTGAGTAAGAGCTGAGTGTATGGGTATTAAAGTTTCAGGGAAGAACACGCGAAGTAATTAGAACTAAACATCAAAATGCCTCGGGCGTGCTGGAGGCGTGCTCGATACTACACTCGCCTGATTAATTTATTGTTAATGAGCTCCGTACTATCGTTAACTGTAATAGTTACTTGTTAATACTAACTGTTGTTTAATTGTTGACCAGAGGCATAAAAAAATGAGGTGTTTTAAGTATAGTATATTTTTTAAATTAAATTTTCTCATAAATCTTTTGTAATTAACAGTCAATTGATGAGAGTTGGTCGTTTTATTCTTTGTTTAGGAAATCTTTATAGTAGAAAGAGCTTTGTTCAGTAGTTCGGTTTCTGGAGTAGTTTACTCCTTAAGTACGAGTATCTAACCATACGCAATACACTCACAGCCAAATTAGAAAGTTGCGCACCAAAAACGTGACACGATTTTCGTTACTTGTTAGTAGGTTTCACCCCTCGGATTTTTCTCATACCGGGCGCCTTATATATGAAAATCGATTCTTAAGGAGTAAACTCCAATAATAAAGTATCAACAGATTACTCATTTCGAGAATACAATACTAAAACATAGGTAGAACTTATAATATTTTTTTATTAAATTTGACTACCGAACTATTGAGACTATTTGTCCTAGTAGTTCGGTTGGCGAAATTAATGCAATTTTTCAGTGTTTATATCACACTAGCAGCGCTCCGTGGTTTCACCCGCGTAAATCCCGCGGGGATATCGAGATAAAAAGTAGCCTATGTTATTCCCAATGTACAAATACAAAGTTTCATTAAAATCGGTCCAGTAGTTTCGGAGCCTATTCGTTATAAAAAAAAATATTGCCTCTTCATAATTTTTATGTATAAAATTCTACTGTACGTGTGTATGTCACTGAACTCCTCCTAAATGGATGGACCGATTTTAATGATTTTTTTGTATGCGTTTAGGTGGCGCCCTGCCCCCTTAGACAAGATTACTTTCCATTAGCGATGTCGCCAATCGATAGATTTAATTGTATGAAATTGACATAAAACATTGTATAAAATTAGCTTAACTTAAATTATCCACCATTTTTTTTTCCTATGCAAGACTGCGTGACTTTTCGTTGGCTTGTATTTATTTCATACAAAAAAAGTCTGTCGATTGACGATATCGCTAATAGAAAGCAATCTTGTCTAAGGGGGCTGGTTGGTTTAGATTCACAAATCAGCCCGGTTTTTTTGCCGGGATAGCTAGTATTAGTATAGACAAATTTTACAGATTTATAAGATTAATATTACATAGTGCATTAATGTTCTTGGACGAAAATAGCCGAGAGATAAATGCAATTGTAATTCGAACAAACGCCGGATATCGTTCAGGTTACAGGAACAACACGGATGTGAAGGAAACAATGACTTATTGAACATTCGATACGATTTCCACAGATAAATAGAAAGCTCTAAGACAATCGATTGCAAAATGCTTTTAGCGTAAAGGTACGTTTTCAACTAATTGATGTATTAGCGTATCAGCGTATTAGCTCAACGATCCAGAGGGGTAACGGTGCCAGCTTGCTGGGGACTTTGGGTCGGGGAGACGTAGACGCCTTGGAGGATGGGGTTTTTTGTTTTTAAATTGTAAATGTTTTGGGTTATTATTATTTATTTATAATATTTTTTATTTGTGCCTATGGTGTTTAATGTTTAAATTTTGTTTAAAATATGTACTTAAATAGCTTTTGCCCGCGACTTCGTCCGCGTAAAAGTCGAAAGAATGTTTATGCATTTAAAGTGGACTAAGGAATCACGTTGTCCCATACAAATTTTGCCCCTCTTTTTCACCCCCTAAGAGGTAGAATTTCGAAAAATCCTTTCTTATCGGATGCCTACGACATACAAAGAACACACCCTTCAAGTTTCAGGTCTCTACGATCAGTGATTTAGGCTGTGCGTTGATCCGTCAGTCAGTCATTCAGGACAAAGCATTTTGTATGTATTGATTAAGGTTTCACTAATTGATGTTGAAGTTATTTAAATTCCAGTATTGTCTGTTTCTTGAATCGCGAAATTTGTATAATTTATTTTGCAACGTTTATTGTGCTTTTTTGCGAGCTGTATCCCTAGCAGAGCAGTTACGACGTAACGTTAAGTTAAAGATCTTTGGACTATCTGAAAACTTTAAGACGTCTTCGGTTGTATGTATTGTTTCGTGTATTACAGAATACACGAAACAATACATACAACCGAATTGAGAACCTCCTCCTTTTTGAAGTCGGTTAGAAAGAACAAGAATAACGATTTTTAACACATCAGCTGTATACCAGAGCACATACCAGATCAAATTATCACAATATTTTTACGTGAATCGTCTGAATGAACGACAACTTACAAATACTTAACTTATAGTCGTTTATAAAGGCAGCTACTGAACGCTTTGATTGCATGCCAATTACACTAACGTGCATCGTTAACTAAAAGCTTTAATAATTGATCCAATGTTCCCTCGTAATACTGAACTGTTCGTATTCGATTGGGGAACAAGTTGCCTCTAACATAGACTTCTTTCATTTGTCGCCGAAAGTAGATAAATTATGGTATAGGGACCAGGGGAGGGTATAGGCATTTAAGTAAGATGAAAATATTAGTAAACAGTTCTGAAGGCTTCTGTTAACAAGCGGAGTCAATTCTTTAGTTTTCACCCGACTTCGGTGAAGTCAAAAGAATTCCTTCCCGCAAATCTTCAGCTATTTATAATTAAGGTATCGTTTGAAGCGTTTCGATTATCCGCTGGATATGCCACCTTGGGTTTAATAAGAGTAGGTAGGTAGTGGCATACGACCACGGGTATAATGTTATATATACGATGACCCAGTTGGCCCAATGGTCACCATGCCGGACTGCCAAACACAGAGTTGCGGGTTCAATTGCCGCCTCAGACAAGTATTTATGCTTAGATATTTGTCTATAGTCTTGTTGTTTCTATGTACTATAAGTATATATTTACAAAACAAACGTATATAAGTAATATATCCGTTGTCTAGCGTAATATATCCGTTGTATAACACAAGTTTAGTTACTTAGCTTCGGGCTAGATGGCGATGTGTGGAATGTCTTGCCATATTTATTTATTTATATACGGTTTTAGTTTTTAAACTTATTTATTCTGAAATATAATAGACCCTACACACTTTAAAAATATTATAATATTCCATTCAGGTTAATTTAATATTAATGTCGAAGTGACAAGCTTAAGTTGTATATTGCGTGCGCAGACGCAGTTTGTACAAACTATCTTCACTTTGCAGTTGACCATATTTATGACGAAATGTTTAACCTTCGACAGTTCGCTTGTCCTTACGATATTCAAAAAGCTTTTTTTTAACTTGCTGTGAAGAAGGATAAAAGAAGATTGCATGCAGCGGAGATGAGAATGTTTAGATGGAGTTGGAGTAACAAGGATGGATAAAATAAGGAACAAGTATATTAGAGGAAGCCTCAAAGGACAGTTACGAAAAAGGTGAAATGGTACCGTTTGAGTTGGTATAGACATAATGAGAAGAGAGGAATAGCATATGACTAGAAGAGTTGAATGTCGAGAGATGGAGAGGAAGAGGACGACCTAAGAAAATATAAGTGGACTGTGTGAGACTTGATATAAGAGAGATGTGAACGATGAGATGACGGCTAATAGAGAAAAACGGAAGAAGATGACGTTGATTTCAAATAAATTATGACAAGGCAGGAGAAGACTAACTTGCCGTGTGTTAGTTAAATCTCGAACTGAATCGAAATAATTTCCTGTTGACATAGGTCAACTATTTGATTTAATTGAGATAACCTTTCATTTTGGAAGCTCAACATATTTCAATGAATATTGGTTTAAAAAATAACGTCGTATTAAGAAAAATGATGTTTACTTATTTATAGGTAATAAAAAAAGAGTTCGTTTTGTATCAACTTACATTGTATGAAATGCATAATTATCGTTAAAGGGACAATATATTGTCACTAATGTGGGAACGTGGTCGCACCTGCTTGTATCCTCGCATTTAACATGTTTGTTTTATACTCGTCATTAAGTCAGTATTGTATGTTTACTTCTACATTGCTTTGGAAGGAAAAATGCGGGTATCGCGCTGCAGGTCACAGGAATAATGTTCAGCGATAAAACAATAGATACATGAAAAGACAATTCTTTTCAATTATTAAATCACGTAAGTGTATTGTCGAGCGAGTAATTTATTTTCTTGTATTGCTAAATTGTCTCTAATTAATTCTAATTGAGAGTCCTTTGCAAAGAATTTTACTTATTGCAAACGCCCGCATCAATACTCACGCACAGTGGGATAAAATCACCCTCATATTAGTAAATATGGTACCTACTACTTGTAAATTCTCACGAAAAAAAACCTATTAAATCCCAGAGATATTTTCGATAACAGTTCTGAAGAACTAAAAGCCGTAGAGGAAAGAATAAAAGAAATGCACTATTAATCCAGCATCCTGTTTCCAGTAACATTAGGCAACATACAATGAAATCGCTACACGTACCAATTAAGAGTCACACATTTTCGAGAACTACAACAAAATTAACAGTTAAAACAGTTAAGGTACATTAAATTCCTTAGAAAAAGTGTGGTGTCTCGGCCGCAAATGATACGTTACTCGGGCTGTTGCCCACCGCAACGCCCGTGTACCATTTCACTAACTAGAAATCCGGTGGCTGTTTTTCCGGGCTTCCCGCACATCCACAATGGCGTCCCTTCCGGCCAGGTTCCCGCCAAAACAGAAATAGCCTGACCCAGTTGCGCGGGCGCACGTCCGGTCCGCGCACCGCCCGCCGTCTACGATCTGCATTTCCGGTCCGGTTGTCATATTTTATGGGTTATGATTTTTTAAATCCGAAATTCATAATGTAACCCGATGATAGTAATTATAGTTAACTGTATTAAAGTTTCAGGATGTAAAAGCGATTTGAATTTAACGTTGTCTACATCCCGTCTCACGCACTGCACTGATTTTTAGCACTCTAAAGCTAACTGTGCGATATTATTTTGGCTGTTTCCTTACTGAGAGAGTATCCTTATTACAATTATCCTTCTTGTTTTATATTTGATTAAAATTGCGGGACTTTAATTTCCGGCCCTGGTATGGAAAGTTTTGTATTTAAATTGTCAATGATGATTCGTTAAGGGCATATACTCGTACCTTAGTAACGTAGTCGCAGTCGCAGGCGCAACGTTTGCATAAGCGAAGTTTTTGGAGCGGAAAGGGACACGAGGCGAGTTGCCTCATGTGCTCTGACCTTGTCGACGATGACTGTAGTGGAACATCGAATCACTACTGGATTCACTATTTAGATGACCTATTTTGTCAATCTGAAGGCCAATTCTCGTAAATAAAATATTGTTCAAATTACATTCAATGTTTTCCGATTGCATTTCGATTACAAAAATACAAGTCTGACTTTGGGGGTATTTTTTGTAATCGAAATGACATTGAAATGTAATTTGAATAATGATTTTATTTATGAGAGTTTTCCTTCTGAATTCTAATATTAAATTCCATAGGTAATTACTTACTATTATATTTATTCATGGTACGACTAGTCCACCTACCACGGCCCGCCATAAAAATTATAATCTCTTATTAATATTTGAATGCAAAATATATTAGTAGATATTTATCTATACGGTGATATATTCATTATTTCTTGGTATTAAAACGTGCCTATTTATTTTAGTTTTGATCCGGAGGCCGCATAGATATTATTTAATATATTAAATAATGGTGGATAAATAAAGGTTTATGTAATTCTATTCCATTTCAATTTGATTAGCATAGTAATATTATAGAGATGAGGGTTTATTTTAATATTTTATGCTAATCCGATTAATATCAGACCTCCCATGTATTAGGAATATCTGATAGCATTCAGGTTTTACCATGGTAAAAACATAATGTTCTTTTAAATCTAAGTTTCGTAGCAGCAAAGAAAAATGAGTTCTCGTAAAAAGAACAACCAAACCAATCGGCGTAACTCATGAATGATTCATATTCTATGTCTACAACCTCGAAACTGTCTTATTAGAATATATTTTCCATGATTTAAAAAGATTGAACGAGTATAGTCTAGACGCGCCCCCGCGTACCGGAAGTAGCTGTTACGAAATTAAAGCAACTCTAATTAAATAACAAGCCACCACTCGGCGGCCATGTTTTACTGTCAAAATAGATAGGTAGGTTATAGGTGCAATACCATTGTTATCTCAGAGTAGATAATAAATAGATATCGGTTATATGTACTAACAAAATGGCAAAATATGCATACTCATATGCATTAAAAAGGTCCAAAAACACACTTGATGCGCCAAATACTTCGATTCGAATAATTTATTTACGAATTATTTATATTTTATGCGGTTTGTGACATTTGTCACCTTTTTATTTTTATATAGTACTAGCTGTTGCCCGCGACTTCGTTTGCGATGTGGTTTTGGGTTATATAGAATACCTAGCATTTTTCGGCATAGATACAATTTATCATTCGGTGTAAGTTATAAAACAAAATAGGTAGTTACATTGTTTTTAAACTATATTTTTAGTTGATTTGGCGAAGGCACTTTACTTACTCATACTCCGAAAGTAGGTCTAAAGATGCCTGAAGAGCGTGTAGAAAGAAAAACTTTCAGCCCTAGGGAAAATCGCTTTCACTGACAGCTGTCATGTCAAATTATGGCTTCGCACGGCTCATCCATACTGCCAGAGTACTGACAGAGAGTACATAATAGGTTTTTTCTTAGTAATCGAATTCAGGTAGATATATTTAGTTCAAGATATCTTATTTAATAAAATAAATGTAAAGGTGAAAATGGTCAAAGCGACGTATGACCATGCTGCGCCTCTGCCGGCGCCCTGTCAAGATGTTGCAGATGTGGCTTTATGCGACCGTGCGGTCAGTGTTGTTCCTTGAGTAAAAAAATACTGGCAGGAAATGCTTGCATTTTGAATGATTTTAATTAGTATTATCTTTTGTTATTTTAATATATTTTTGTGTTAATTTTAATCTGGTTTTTCATTTATGATTGTGTATTTTGTGTAAATAACATTTTCTAGACAAACCGTGTTACAAAAACTGTAATTTAAATCTACGGACTTCGCGTCATTACTCAGTGTTGGATAAACTAATTAATAAAAATCACTTCGGTAAGTGCCGACGTATTTGAGTATTGAAAACAAACAGCAAAAACAAAAAAATCTACATAATCTATAACCTCTTTGGTCCCAACCTTGTAAGAGGATCAGGTAGTATGGAGTCTCTCATTCACTCTCGTTATTAGGAAGAATTTTATGTTTATTCGTAATGAAAAGCACAGTGTTTACCTCGGGTTTGTTTTGTTTACCCAAGGTGTGAAAGTCACTCATTTAGTCCCTCGAACTATTAGCGCCCTCGCTACGCTCGGGCGCCAAACTCCGTCTCGGGACTCAATAAGTGACTTTCACACCTTGGGTAACAATGTACTATTTTTGTTAATTTTTCACAAATAAAACATAATACACAACAATATGATAAGCTAAAATTAAGTCCAATTTCTATTCGCACAAATTTTTCAAAATACTTTGTTTTCCTAGTTATCTTTAGATTTTTGTAAATTAAAGAAAAAATAATTATCAACTACCTTTGTGTCTCGATTCATATTCTTCAATTAATCATATAAGAGGTTATTATAGTATTATTACACCAACATCATGCAAATAATAATCTATTTTGGTGCAAATAATAATATACATTGTTTTTATTATCAAATAATAATATTAATGATTAAAAAGAAAGGCCATTGGACAGAACAAATACTAATACTTAAAATAACGCGATGCACATTGAGATCCTTACATATTGATAGCAGGCATTACGTTGAACAAAAAATGCTTTCACATCAAACATCTAAAGCATCTCGGAAACGGGGTATTTGAAGGAACGTGATGTTCTATGATTTCACAAAAGGGCACGGTGCTCTTTGAGACTCATACCTATCGATAGAGGGCATCGAAAAAAAAAACAAATAATAAAAACACCAACCCTCTAAAGCGTTTTCGATACAGGGTTTTTGAAGAAACGTGATGTTCCTTGATTTTCTAAGAGTGCGCGGTGACTTTATGCCAAAAATAATTGTGTAAAATTATGTTATGCCTAGTTTAGGTTTTTATGTCAAAACCGATTATTCCAAAACCTTTATGCCAAACTACAAAAGGACATTCAACTTCTGAAGCGAGACGTTTCGGAAATGGAATATTTAAAGAAAAATGATAACCTATAATTTTTCAAAAGTTTGCGGTTCACTTTGAGTCCCATACCTATCGAAAATGACAAATAATGCCATCAAACAAAACCTATAAAGCGTTGGGCATAACTTATTCATCGGGTCTAAAATCACAGCGCAAAAAACATAACATAACATATAACCACGCTACCATACTGAATGTCCGGACCCCTTTTCCAATTTTCTAAATTCTTGACCAAAATACCCAGTTTTTTTATTAGGTAGCTGGCAGGCCTACGTAATTTTGGGAAAAAAATGATTTTTACAAATAACTACCTGTATATTTTTTAACCGACATCAAAAAAGGAGGAGGTTCTCAATTCGTCACGTATATATTTATTTTTTTATGTATGCTCGCTGATTACTCGTAAACTCTTGGAGCGATTTGGAAAATTCTTTTTTTGTTTTTACTATTTAAGGTTTCCGCTACTTGAACTCATAATTCAAACTATAGCAGGAGAAAAGCGCGATAGAAGTGTACCATCGGAGGTCTTCGGTAAAGGAGATCGGTAATATTATGTAGTAGTACCTCTTTGTACTAACCTCATTTTCAGTTTCACGTAGGTAGTATTAAATGCAAACTATTTGGTTTTATGACAGCTGTCATCTTGAGCGGAGGCATGTACTGCAGCCCTACCATGACTTTTTGAAGAACTCGAAAAAAAGAAACACTTTTTCGATCACTCTCTTGTCCGTTTGTCTGTCGGTGTGTCACTACCGATATTCTCAGAGACGGGTGGACCTAGTAAGTTGATTTTTAGTAAGTTTCATAGTAAATACTCAATATATTATGTTTAATCGAATACGTAAAAAACCCGTGGTAAGGGTACTGTTCCCTTCTGACGTTCGATTACGTTTTACCACGGAAAAATGTTTCGATTTCACATTTTTTAAATGTTTTTTCATCAAATATCTTAATTATTGTATTAAACTCAAATTGAAACATACCCTAAATGTTAATCTGATATTTCCTGAACATATTTGTGTGGACCTTGTCGAAATCTGTTCTGTAGTTTATGAGATTACCTGGTTCAAACAAACAAACAGACAGACAAACAGACAAACAGACAAACAGACAAACAGACAAAAATTCTAAAAACCACCCTATCGTGTTCAGCTAACGATTTAAAGACGACCTGTGTATTTTTTTTCTGGATATCTTACAATTACAGATTTTTTGATGTCTACAGATTTATTATATGTATAGATTCAAATTACTACAATGTTCGACGTTAAATTCACTATCGGCTAAGAAAACACTAAAATAACGCTCTAAATATCCTGTTGTAGAACTTGTAGACAATAATAGTAATGAAATTTTTCTAACGCACCAATCTACTACAAAGTATTGAAATCTACTAAAAAGCTGAGCATTTGAAATCTTCTTAGAACCGCTACCCATGAAAATCTAACTGAATAATGCTTTTTTCAAGAACTAAACAAGGTTCTATATTTATCAACAACAAAACCTTTACTGTACCTACCTATGTAAGAAAAAAAATCGTTCTTTAGACGATAAGAAGGCGGCACTTTTGTCGGCGCCGATCAAAGCTTGCGCACGCGTCTCGAGAAACGTTCGGGGAAACAGAGGTCCGGGGTACAAGTCCGACCGACGTAAGTTGTCGCACTTGCCCAAGTTTCCTAGAACAGCACTTTATCTAAAAAATATTTTCCAGTAATTTGCAACGTTTCTGTCAGAGTTAAAAGATCGATTAAAGGCCTGAAGTGCTGCAATGTTTTACCTAAATTAGAATGTTAGTCCCCGAGACACATGTTTGCGTAAAAAAGAATTTCCTGTGTCAATATGAGATACCAGGCTCTCTCTCCAAATAAAGCAAAGCGACACGAATTTGAAACACTTGTACATGACTTGTTGGTACTTAGTTTTAGATCCCTGTGGAGTTTACGACGTAAACACCAATTAAAATTTGAGTGGTTAGGTGTAAACTACTTCATTACTCGAATCGTTTCTTATTGGATCGGAAACTTTAATTAATTAATAAAAATCTAGTTTATTTTTTGTTTTTCATATTAATTGCCATGTTAAATGTTAATTTATAAGAGTAAAATTGTCGGGAAACACTATTGCTATAATTCCAATTAAAGTTTACTTAAGTGAAACGAATGTTTTAATATTAATCAATTGATATCTAAGTACGTATATCTTTTAGACAATTTAATTCACTCACCAAATACATTTTATTTGGTGAGTGAGTTGATAATTGTTTATTGTATACGATTTCTTATCACTTAAGAGGAAAGGGTACCGGGGTCTCTCTCCAAACAAACGACTGTTTTCTCCCTGGATAATGAATTACACTAGAGCAAATATTTTTGTTGCATAAAACTTATAACTGCCATGACCATGCACCTATGTTTAGTTTTTTTATTTTTTTGTTTTTTAAACCTTAATTTCTATGATAATTAGAAAATGAAAACAACCAAAACATAGGGGCATAGGCATGGCAGTTATAGGTTTTATTAATATTTGTGCTAGTGTAATTATACAGGGAGGAAACAGTCGACTACGTTTGTATGGAGAGAGCGCCGGTACCCTTTCACCTTAATGTTGTGCAATACAGTAGAACATCACGGCATCGGTTTATTGAAATTCCAATCGATCGAGTTCAATAAAGTGTGTAGCAAATGGGGCACACTACATCTAAACACACAGCAGCAGATTCAGATGAGGCCGGTGCTCATTATGTTAGTTTATCTGAGCTTTCGATCGCCACGAACCGACCGACAAATTGGTACGTGTTCATTTGTACAGTCATATTCCTTTTGGTTTTCTAAATTACACTCTTTTTATTTGTGGATACCGATCGAAGTCGTATGATTGATTTGAAGATACGAATAAGCGTCGACAATTAGAATTGTTTCGTGGGATCAATTTAGTGTATCTTAAAAAAAATGTGTACTTATTATAATATTAGCTTTTTCCCGCGAACTCGTCCGCTTAGAATGAGTAGATTGGACCAAGGAATCACATTGTCCCATACAAGTTTTGCCCCCCCCCCCCCTTTTTTTACCCCCTAAGGGATAGCATTTCGGAAAACTTTTTTTTTTATCGAATACCTATGTCACACAAAGAATACACCCTCCAAGTTTCAGGTCTCTACGATCAGCGGTTTAGGCTGTGCGTTGATCCGTCAGTCAGTCATTCGTTCAGGACAAAGCATTTTATATGTATAGATTAAAGGTTCAGTCCCCTTAGACAAAATTGCTTTCTATTAGCGATGTCACCAATCAATAGATTTAATTGTATGAAATTGACATAAGATGGAACTTATGTACCATTTTTTATTTCTCTAACGCTAGACTACGTGACTTTTCGTTGGCTTGTGTCAATTTCACACAAAAAAATCAATAAAAAAAGTCTGTCGATTGGCGATATCGCTAATAGAAAGCGATCTTGTCTAAGGGGACAGATTTTTTAACTCTAACAGTATGTCTAAAATATAAGAACCAGCTTTTATCGTCTTTTTTGACAAATAAGCAAGAATTATTTAATGTTTTCCGTTCCCAGTGGGTACGTTGCTAGATGGGAACGACTGGGAAGAAGCGATAATAAATAATATTTAAACATAAATCTACCTCCTCGAACTAGGAACGTATCCTGGTTCTTGAGAGCTCAGGAAAGATTACACTAGAAAGGAGAGATTTTATTGAAACGGTGGACATTAGGTAATAAACTTGTGGAAGGTAAATAGGTACCTAAGATTGAATAAAAGAGACGTTTCTTAGCCGACTTATGATAATCTACAATAATATGACTCACGGTAACCCAAGGTACAGTATGCGTCATAAGAACACTATCAGTGTGCTACAATAATACTATAAACAAGCACTTGACTTACGACCTTATTCTAATAAACATTACACACAAACATAAATTTTAATTCTAATTCAATTTATTCTTATTTAATGTAATGTAATATGGATCTCGTTATCTGAAATAAATGAATTTTAATTTTTTTTAATTTTTTTTTATAAATACATACTTGAATAAAAAGTACTCAGTGTGATTATTACTTTCAACATGTTAGCTATGTCTTTAGTTGGCCAAGTGGTATAACCCGACATCCGCTACACCAACCAACGTGCCCATTGCATTGATGCAGTATGGAGTGCGTCTGTGTTACAAATAGTACTACACATGATTGTAAACGTTACGCTACTAGTGTACTTTTGAGCGTCGATTGTACATACATCTTTAGTTGGCCGAGTGGTATAAGTCGCCACCCGCTTCACCAACCACAGTGCCCATTGCATTAATGCAGTATGGAGTGCGTCTGTGTTTCAAATAGTAATAGCACAGGATTGTAAACGTTACGATGTTAGTGTACTTTTGAACGTCAATTGTATATACACCTGAGCTTAAGCAATGATTACGTAATTTATTAGTCTGGTCCGGACTAATAGCTCTATTTATTTGCAATTATTTGTAACTAACAAGTTTTGAGGTGTTTATTTGGCTACACTAAATTAAACTAATCTGCATGCTACATGCCTGCATAGTCTACAATCGATGAATCATTTTTTGTCGGCAGGTAAGTCGATACGTTTACTGGTTTTGTACCTATTTCATTCAATTTTGTCAAGGTTTGCTTTTAAATTGAAATGTTTATTTTTTTGGTTTTTTATTTTTATAATTACTAGTTAGTCAAATAATTACTGCTTTTTTGTTTTATTTTATATTTATAATTAAATATTTATCATATTCGTTTGTCTCAACTTTGATTAAGTATGATTAAAATTCAAAATTAATTTATTGAATCGCATTGTAAATATCATAAAAACAATAACACACTTCCAAACATTTAGCTTTAGCTAAGTAGGGATGTGTGGCTTCGAAACGCCAATGAGAAGAAGCTACAAGAAACTCATAAGGTGTTTTTCGTGTAGTCAATTTTAGAAAGAAAAAAATCAAAGTTAAGAACTTATTTCAAGAGATAAAACTTTGCTTACCTACTTGTTTAATAGAAAGCTTTTTTTTTATTAAGTATCTAACATTTTACGGTTTACCAATAATCAACAAATTATATACCTACTTCTTAATGAATATTGCAGAATAATCATTCGTCTTCCGGCCAATAATTACACGCGCTCAATTCACATCCGAACGGCGATACAAATGATTATGCCCATTGACTGTAATATATACTTCCAGTAGTCAATGTCAAGTAATAATTAAAATATACTTAATTAAAATCACGTGTGAGTCATAAGTAGTTGCTGTATCCGTCGCCAAGTTTTGGGCAAACATCATGCAATTTAGAAACTGCAGAAGAAGTTTACGTAGGCCGGTGCAGCCACAAAATGAGGAGGGGTTAGAAAAGTTTTTGTTCTACTACTGCCGTCTTTCTGCCTTCACTCGCGTCCCCCTGTTTATTTGGGGGTCTTTCTAGGAAAGCATGCTACATCTTAGACAGCATCGTCACTTACCATCATGTGAGATAGTAGTCAAACGCTCAGCAATTTTTTTACCCAACTACGGTAAAGCCAAAAGGAAGGGTTATGTTTTTGACCCGTATGTATGTTTAAAAGAAATAAGTATTTGCTGAACGAACACAGTGCACATTTATACTTCTTAACGCAACAATTCTACTAAAGGATAAACAAATAGAGTATTTCTATACATAGACAACGAACTTTACAACTTTTTGTCTAATGAAATCAAGAATTATTGAAATAGTTCAGCACTTGATAGTTCTCGGCGGACATACTTGAAAGTCTAGTCTTATAAAGAAGGCAATTGCAAGCTCACTAGAAGCCGAGGATTGTTATAAAATCACATGCCATTGTAAAGGGTCGATTAAAAAGACGGTATTAACTCTATAACCAGCTGTAAAAGTTGCTGGAGATTATCTCTATGAGATTTGTGCCCTGACTAGGTTGGTTGTACCACAAACTTTGAGAAGCACAACGTTATAGGCCCATTTTCAACGTTATTAGAAGTAAACTTTATTATGAAAGTCGTAGAGTTTGGTATCGTTAGGTTTCGTGTGGTATCTATCCCTTTTCCATGTTGTTTTTAATCGGACACTGGTCCCCAGTAGGTACTTGGGCGGCAGGTGTTTCGCCTCCTCCCACCGACAACGCCGGCTCTCGAGATCAATGATCTAGTCGAGATTTACTTAGGTATTATCCACCTGGTCGGGTACTTTATTATGTGATTCTAACGTTCAAGTTTTATAATTGGTAAAATATTATAATAATTTCGTTACTTACTTTCCAAAATTGTTTGTATACTAAGTTGAGCGGGTTATGCGAATGCCTACAGGTTTAACCTCATATACATTAAAATCCTGTGCAAAAAGGTTTAAAACCATTTATCAGTTGATCAGGTTATTAGAAATTATATATTACTAGCTGCGCCCCGCGGCTTCACCCGCGTACGTCTCGATCCCGTGGGAATATTGGGAAAAGTAAAGTATAAAGGAAAAAGTAGTCTATTATGTTAATCCAGGTCTCCAGCTATCTACATACCGAATTTCTATCAAATTTATAATATTAGGAAGTAGGATTAGAGTACTGCCCTTATTATGTAAAAATAATAGAACCTGCGTATCGCCTACAAAACAATGTTAAAAACTTATCTTTGTTAGATAAAATTCTTTTGTATTATATCTCAATAACAACCGCGTTTAACATATTTAATTAAATAATAAAGCCATATCGTTTCTGCAATTATAATCGCCGATATCGATAACTTTTATTAGATATAAATTGTAATTAAATTGCGTGCAATAGTTCGTTAAGGGGCGTTACTAAATCCGTGAAGGCAACTACCGCTACTGAATAATCGAAGCCTTTATCTTCATCTCTTCATCTAGTTACTCGTAGAAATAAAAAATAATTTAATATCTAATTCGGAAGCTTCAATGTTATGGGCAAAGGAAATGAACAGTAATTTAACCGTTTTCATGAGATGTACTGGAGAGTTTTTAATATGATTTTTATTATTTATTTTAATTAATTAATTTGAAAAAAATATTGTGTATACTTATCCACTAGGTTTGTTTAGTTTAGAATTGGTTTAATAAAGTTTTAAGGCTCTTCTGAACAGTTCTATTAGATGACACAGACATAATCTCGGAGGTTTATTATTCTTCAATTCCGGTACGAGTGCATGCATTGGAAGTTAACTTGTTAAGTTTGAAGCAATGACATGTTATTACGTATCATTACTGATGCCGTTGACCGCTCTCGTACAATATCTTGTCTACCTACCGGATTATTCGTTCGTTATTAAACAAATTGATGTTCTTGCTTCTCGTAGAGCTATGTAGACTTCAAAAGCTTGATTTTACTAATATAGTTGTATTCCTACATCTATAACAAGTCAGGTAGTATAAATAATATAGGTTTTAAACTACCCCTACAACCCAGTAATATAACTATAGTCTGTTTCAAAACCAAAACAAAATTTTCCACACATTTAAAATTAGAGTGCTTTCCATCAAATATTTAATATGCCATCATGTTGCCTCACCTGTCTTTCTGAATTTTAAGGTATTAAAGATGTATTAAGGCAATACTTGTACTTATACTTTTACTTGTATACAGGCTGTTTTCCGCCATTGGACCCTTTTTAAATGGGTCCTTTTTGCGTGAGGATGGAGTAGGCTTGCCCAGCACCTACTACCCTCTCAGCTTAGTCGACCATGTCCAGAGGAGAGAACTTGTCAATACTTCTGAAGGCAACTAAGCCGCGGGTTTCATCACGATGTTTTCCTTCACCGTAAGGCAATATTTATTTGCATTGCTGCCAACATAACAGCATACGAACTATTTGATGAAACGCACTCTATCACTGTATTTTAATTATATAGTTACTCGTCGAACCTTTTATTAGTGAAACTACTTGTGTGTCAAATATGAATACCACGATACAAAACAACGCTCATTGACATTTTTTTATTGATTATTTAGCAATTTTTGTACTATAACTGGATCAACACCTCTCTTTCGTCCTTACATCGATCAATTGCGATATTTGACCAGTCTTTTTAATAGCGACCTGTCTATTCTCTTCGGTGTAAAATAGTACATTATACATATACAAATTTCGCATTGTTTTTGACTTAGACTATATGCCTATTCGATTTCGAACCTCGTTTTCAATAATGTTCAGATTCAATTCATTAAGAACCGACTGTCAGAGACAAGGGAGTAAACGCAAATAAATTTGAAACGCATTACGTAGGTATCTTTCTTGATGAATTACGTCCGTTTTGAACCCCCTCAGTTAACCCTTTCAACCACTTCCTTAAACAAGATTTATTAAACTTTTTCAGTAGGCACTCGATCCGTGTGATCAATCGTTTGTTTTAACGAACATTTTAAAGTCTCTTTTATAAAATTTTACTTAACCATGAATAGGGCTGATTTATATTGCCTACGTCGAACAGCCTACTATAAAATTATGCATTGCGTAAGTAAACTCGAGTACCGCCCCTATGGGCCACGGCCCACGGCTATGGTCGTTATTTCTGTGTACTTTTGTAGATATATTATGGGACTCAAATGAATTAGTGGGAAGTAAAATTTACTAGTCAGATTACAGTAAAGATTTAATTATATTTTTCTAATCTACTTTATGTGACAGATCAAAGAAAGATCTAATTAATTTCACTATTAAGGAGTTGAGCGAAGTTGATTTAGTGGTATATACCTCGAATTTAATTCCGAAGGTCGTAGTATCGAATCCCAGCCGTGCAGCAACGGATTTTTCTTACAATATTTTTTGTGCGGTATTGATACTGCTCTTACGGTGGAGGGAAACATCGTGAATCTTTGAATCTATATAAATCATCTAGATTAGATGTAAAAACCCATATTATTAAATTAGCAGCTGTTCTATGAATTAATCTCAAAAAGGTATTTTAGATCATGTCGTTTATACCAACCTTTTTTCCCTTATTCCAATTGATTTGGGAAATGAGCAATAAGAAAATTCGAACTCATATTGCAAAATTGATTTGACAATTACGTATCACGGCAGACCGGCTTCACCTGACACTACCTTTGAGAACTATTGTTGTAGATTTAAGTTGATACTACAACTGCATGGGAGATTTCAATTTCAATTTTATTTATTCACAAATAGAGTATGGGATGTACAGATATCATAAATATTGATTAGGTTCTATGCTATTTAACCTACTTTAGGTATGTGAATTACAATTGAATGAATTTAATAATATGGTGAAGTCAAATTATGAAATTGAAAAATGTTAGTTGAAACAATGCAAAATATAAAAAAATATAATAAAAGCATAAAAATATACATGTCGCAAATTATACATAAACTTGTCTCAATTAAAAGTCAATAAGAAAATAATAATTTAATCATCAATTTAAGTCAAAAAAATGAATTGGCTTATCAGATAAATCCGATGAGCTTTCAGTGGCAGGAAACTGTGGAGTTCCTTTTTGAAAATACTCAAGTCTTCAAGTTGTTCTATGTCTCTAGGCAACTCATTGTACATTCTCGGAGCCAACATTAAGAAACTCTTAGAAAAGATCCAACGTATCCAAGGTTTCCGAAGTCCTTAGTAGCTTTCTAAGACATCTACCACGTAAAGGGATGAAGAAGGTAACCCTACTACACCGGCGACTACAAATACAGTTGCTAAAGTTGCTATATATCAACCTATAGTTGTAATAATAACTCTTCGATCGCTAAGAAGACCGAGGGTCACGATTTGATTCCGTGTCCATCTGGCGCTCAATTTGAAGTAGATGGTACTTAAGGTGAAAGGGTACCGGGCGCTCTTTCCATACAAACGTAGTCGACTGTTTCCTCCCTGGATAATGACACTAGCATAAATATTTTTGTTATATAAAACCTATAACTGCCATGACTATGCCCCTATGTTTTGGGTTTTTTTTTCATTTTCTAATTATATAAATTAAGATTTAAAAAACAAAAAATATAAAACATGGTCATGGCAGTAATAAGTTTTATGCAACAAAAATATTTGCTCCAGTGTCATTATCCAGGGAGAAAACAGTCGACTACGTTTGTATGGAGAGAGCCTCCGGTACCCTTTCCTCTTAACCATGGGTCCATAGAGCTGGTAACGGTAGCTCAAAACGTGCGCACACACACAACCTCGTTGATCCATAGTCAGATAGTGTTCTAAATGAATGGGACGCTACCGCTCTGATGACGCTCGCAGGGTTACCAAGGTACCAGCGTCACACACGACTAAATGAAGACGATTGTTTCTCAATAATCGCCTTTAATTACAAATGATCACCAAATGAGAATAAATTGATGTGAAAGCCAGTTAATGTTCCAATCAAAATGTGAAAGCACCGATTGATATGTTAAGATATTATGTCTGTGTAATATTATTGCGTATTATATGATACAGCCCTATAAATAAAGCGAAGTAGATTATTGCGCGTGTAAGTGTCTTTCCCACGGCGTGCAAAACTGGTTTTGGTTCGGAGATAAGCTGAAACTTACCATGAGACCAGCTAAATTAGTACCTCGGCGACAGTTTCCTGTCTCCTTTCAACTTCTTCGGCGGCTCTACCTCGGTTCTAGCCGGAATATACAGTCGGATGTCTGTAAGGACGTATAATTCATTTCGTGTTACAACAACTGACTATTATTTACCGATTTCTAATACAAATATATAATTTTAACTAAAACTATAAGATAATTGATTGAGTTAGACGTTACTTTCGTACTTTTCGGAACGCCATAATAATTACGATAGTAACTTATTTATAGTTTTAAGTTCCGAGCCTGGTGCCAAAACACAAGATGCAATGTGCACTGCGCGCCCTCCCGCCCAATAATTAGGCAATGCAATGATATTAATACTACCGAAGTTTTGACGTGATAACGTCTTATAAATCGATGAACACCGGCATTCACAAATAAGAGTGACGTCATCGCTCACGTTAGTTATTTACAAGCTCCCATAGACAAGATTGCTTTCTATTAGCGATGTCGCCAATCGATAGATTTAATTGTATGAAATTGACATAAAACATTGTATAAGATGAAACTTATCCACCATTATTTTTTCTCTAACTACGTGACTTTTCGTTGTGTCAATTTCATACAAAAACATAAAAATAAAATCTGTCGATTGGCAATATAATAGAAAGCAATCTTGTCTAGGGGAAAGATGGTATTGATGGTAACCATAGCAACGATAATACTTTGCTATGGTTGCCATCAATGTTCTCTTATGACGTTATTACGTAAAATTATTGTCCGTAAACCGACTTTACGGACAACCAGTAGTTTTTTAAATACTATAAGATCTGAAACCTTATTAAACATGCTGATACTAAAGCCGCATATCTAATGAATTTTATAATTAAAATCATAAGCCTTTTCCAACTACGAATAAAAATACAGTATCGATCCGCCTACTCGAAACTTTTTCTCATATAATTCAAGTTTTACATAAGAAAATAATAACAATCGACGAAATGGCCGAGTTTATATCTCTACGGCTACATAATGGGATGTTTATTAATATTGTTCGTGATTAACTCTTACTGACGAGATAGAAACATGCTTTAGATTATAATCTAAAGCATGTTTCATGAATTGAAGATATATCTTCAATTCATAATAATAATTAATGACATTGATTAATGAAAATGTTACATTAAAATATTGTTCTGTTATCATCCTAATAGCTTACGCCCGCGACTCCATCTACCCCTTTTTAGCCCCGTTAGGGGATGGATTTCAATAAAATACAAAACACGTGTTCCATCAATTCTGTTAAAGAATGTTTATACAAAATTTGAAGTAGATTGAACCAAGGAATCACGTTGTCCCGTACAAACTTTACCCCCCTTTTTACCCCCTTAGGGGTAGAATTTTAGAAAATACTTTCTTATCGAATGCCTGCGTCATATAAAGACCACACCCTCTAAGTTTCAGGTCTCTTCGATCAGCGGTTTAGGCTGTGCGTTGATCCGTCAGTCAGTCAGTCATTCAGGACAAAGCATTTTATATGTATAGATATTATAACTATCTGCGTCATCAGATTTTACCCACGTAAGTCCCATTCCAATGGAATCGTGTCTGTTCTTGTACTAATTTTTAACAAAATCGGTCCATTCACTTCAGAGGCGATGCGTTAACAAACAAAATATCTTTCGTCTTTATAATGTTAGTGTAGGCAATTCAATGGTCAAGTAGATGTTATTCATCAAAGTTATTTGTAATGTTGACATTTAATTATTAATTATTGTGTTGAGATATTGATATCTCAACACAATAATTAATCCTCATCTTGAAGACGCTAGAATATAATCTCTTTTATTTACCCGGCTGCAAGGAAAGGGTTATGTTTTTCGCGCGTATCTTTGTATGTTTATTTGTAATATTCTTTATTCCCTCAAATCTTGCAAACCACTCGATGGATTTTAGATTTGTCTCATTAGTCCAAGTGTTCCTAAAGTGTTGACATAAAAAAATTGGCGGCTGCTTGATTTTATTGTTTCGGGTGAAAATAGTACATTACGATAATACATACGTAACGTACGTACGTACATTACGGTGGTAAATTGATCATTGCAAAGAGTCGTTTTATGATGCGCCAGCGGAATGCAAGCTTGTCAAAATGCCGTGATGCAATGATTAATATCCACACGCGTATCGTACGACGTTTTTTAACACAGTTGCAAATAAAAGAAAAGACTTGTTAAAATAATAAAAAGTAACAAAATATTTGTGTTTAAAACATATTTGTTTTTCCTAAAACTAAAAAATTATTATCTAGCATCTATAGGGGGAGGATTAGGTATTTCTTCCTTCACAAAACCTTTTTTTTCTGTGAACCAAGTCAAAAATTAGTTCAAAGAAAAAAGGTGACGTGAATTTAAGACACTTTATACCTAACTAAGTAAGTATATCGAAAGTGTCTTCAATGTAATAAGTATTTCGAATGAAAACCATATCGTAAAGGCAATGTATTAGCAATCGTCACAGTCAGTTAGGTATCGTCATTAACATCACGCAATCAATGGAGCCTATCACGGGCCCATGCACGTGACCAGCCCCGGCCAGTCCCGGCCAACATCTAAGCTCTATTTACTGATCATTCAAGAAACACATTATCGTAATAACTTACTATTGAAGTAGAGACTACAAAATGACTCATCACAAACGAAATACTTCATTATTTTTTTTCCTTTTTAGGGTTTAGTACCCAAAGGGTAAAAATGGGACCTTTACTAACTTTTACAAAGACTCCACTGTCCGTCTTTCTGTCTGTCACCAGGCTGCATCTCATGAACCGTGATAGTTAGACGGTTGCAATTTTTACAGATGATGTGTTGCTGTTACCGCTATTATAAAAATACTAAAAACAGAATATAATGGTACAGAATCCTTCGTGTGCGACTCCAACTCGCACTTGGCCGGTCTTTTTTATTTGTGATACAAAAGCGTGCCACTGAAAATAAACTGAGATCTCATTAAGCCCGTCAGCGGTCGTGGTCGCTTTGAAAAATGAATCATTTAACCCCGTCCTTTAATAGGTATCTATAGTGGTGAAGGGTTAATATACACAAATAACTTAATACGGAAGTCGCTCTAACTCGACTTTTTAATAGTTTTTAATTAGGAAATAGTTTAATTTTTATTTTGTTTCAACACTATGCCGATGCTGCTAACGCAACTGTCACAGTTCATGTAAATTAGCGTGAGAAATGTTTACTGATATTGCCGTTGAAATATATGTATAAACAGCGAGCAGCGGGTAACAATTTCTGTAGATTTATAGATAAACTAGCTAAAGCGGGCGGTTTCGCCCGAGTTCCGGATCGGGAGCTTATTATGTCTTTCACCAAGGTCCCATCTATCTCTATATGATGCTACGGTTAAGCTGTAAAAATTTAAAAGGCGGACAGAGTTACTTTCGCATTTATAATATCAGTTGAGGCTAGCTAAGCCCCGCAGTTTCACCCGCGTGAGTCTGGAATCGCGATCGGGATAAAAAGTAGCTCTATGTTCTTCTCCTGCCATTTCTACCAAATATCATCTTTAAGCCGATAGTCCACCGCCAGTTAGTTTAGCTTAGCTCGCATAGTTGAGCTAGGTTTTAAAAAATAACAAGAAACAAATAAATGTTTTGTTTTTCAGATTAACAATAAAACAAATGTTTATCTAATTACCTGTTTTTAACACCCCACGCAAATACGGCGGGGTCTTATAAGTTTAACGTATCTGTGTGTGTATCTGTGGCATCATAGCTCCCTACCGGCTGATCGATTTTGGTGTCATTTCTTTTGTTTGAAAGGTTAATCTGTCAGGAGTGTTCTTAGCTATGTTTAATCGAAATCGGTTCAGCCATCTAAAAGTTATAGGGGTTATTTAATACTAAATTTATTAAATAGATTTTCCTATTTAATTTTAAATTAAGGTGGTACATTTTTTACGGTTAAGAAAAACAATTTACCCCTGGTAACACGACATAGTTCTTATAACGGGTTCTTTATAATAATTCAACAGTTGGTTCCCGTTCACATATACTTATGTATGAAGAAGATTTAAATAAAGATCGCGAGATCAAATTTCAATTATACAACAGACATATAGGGTGATTCCCTATTTGAAGTTGTAGAGTAACCACGCCTCTTCCTCTGCTTAAAAAAAGGATGACAGTTATGTTATTATCACGATGTATAAAAATAAACTGAATATTAGGGTGACTCTTTTGAATAATCCTTTATTTTTTGTTACAGGTAACAATTTATATAGTATTCTTTCTTCATTGTCTGCAAAGTTAACAATGTCCTTAAACGACATAAGGTAAGTCCAATTTAAATTATATATAATTTTACTAACACATCCTATTCTACTAATATTATAAATGTGAAAGTTTGTGTGTTTGCGTGTGTGTTTGTTACTTCTTCATGCAAAATTTATTGCACCGATTGTGATGAAACTCAGTATGTAAATAAATGGACACATTTATACTTTTTATCCCAATATTCGCGCGGCTAGTTGCTTATACTCATACTAACTGCGATTTCACCTGTGTAAAGCCTAATCCCGTAAGAATATAAGGATAAAAAGTAGCATAAGTTTTAACCCAGGTCTATCTACATACCGAGTTTAATCGCAATCGGTCCAGCAGTTTTTACGTCAAGGAGTTAGTTAGCTATCTACATATCAAGTTTTGTTGTATTCGGTTCAGTCGTTTTTACGTCAAGAAGTTAGTTAGCTATCTACATACCAAGTTTCATTGTCATCGGTCCAGTAGTTTTTACGTCAAGAAGTTAGTTAGCTATCTACATACCAAGTTTCATTGTAATCGGTCCAGTAGTTTTTACGTCAAGGAGTTAATTAGCTATCTACATACCAAGTTTTGTTGTAATCGGTCCAGAAGTTTTTACGTCAAGGAGTTAATTAAGTATCTACATACCAAGTTTCATTGTAATCGGTCCAGTAGTTTTTACGTCAAGGAGTTAATTAGCTATCTACATACCAAGTTTTGTTGTAATCGGTCCAGAAGTTTTTACGTCAAGGAGTTAATTAGCTATCTACATACCAAGTTTTGTTGTAATCGGTCCAGAAGTTTTTACGTCAAGGAGTTAATTAAGTATCTACATACCAAGTTTCATTGTAATCGGTCCAGTAGTTTTTACGTCAAGAAGTGAGCTATCTACATACTAAGTTTTATTGTAATCGGTCCAGTAGTTTTTACGTCAAGGAGTTAATTAGCTATCTACATACTAAGTTTTGTTGTAATCGGTCCAGAAGTTTTTGCGTGCAGGAGTAACATATACACATACTAACACACAAACTTTCACATTATAATAATTAGTAGGATAGGAAAGCTATTCTAAAGAGAAATAATTTCAGAAATCTTTATGTTTTTTTTGCTGGCATCTTATAATATTGTTCTCTCATTAAATCATTATATTTTTCTACGTATTAAACCACAGACGAAGATATGTAGTGATGTGATCATAATATCCGAACCGGTCCAGTTCATTCACTGGCACACTGGCACCTAGTATAAAGGTGTACGGACACAAACTAAAAAAAACGGTCGGACGATATTTCGTCGACCGTCACTTTTGAAGGCAAATTGCCAACTTTGTAACCAAAACCATGTAATCCTTCGATACTTAAAGGTAACATGGGAAAACTTACTAAAAAAATATAAAAATTGTAAGTAAAAAAGGTTTTTTTTAATTACTCTTATTTACTCAGAGTTTGGCGATTTATTTAAATGTGACAACCTATATAAAAACTCGCTGCCAACAACAGTGTTGTTCACATCTTGTAAATTCCTTAAATTTACAGTAAATTTTAGTAATTTTCCCGAATTTTAAATTAAAAATGTTTCTTTTACTTTCAAGCAACAATATTTTTTTCCTTTTTTGGTAATGTCTGAGGGCTCGTAACTTAGAAGTACCTACGATGGGTTACAGGCTTTTGTTACACAGTATATATATCGATAGTCTGTACAGTCTGCATTCGCCTTAACCGACCGAGTTCCGGCTCATTGATGCCTATTACTTGACCTGAACACTTTTCTAAATTAAGCACCTAGTTAAATTGATTCGCCTCTATGGATGATACCTAATCATAAGCTACGAGCCAATCAGAAAATGAAATGCCAAAAAGTTGATAGGCTAACTGTGTACTGTGTACCAAAGAATACTCGAATTGAATTGAATTTGAAATAAATGTTCGTTTCATTACCCAATTATCTAATTTCCATTTAGAAATGGGTAACCAATAAATTGATTATTAATTGTGATTAATTATTAATTGCATGAAATTCAAATTTTTAGCTGAACATAGTTTTCCAGCTTTTTTATTGGTTGATTATTCACAGTTCCGCTATTTGTTTTTCTGGTGGACAAGTTAAATACTCCAAATCAACAACGGAAATGACCTATAGGTAGGTAAAGGAATTAGACTTTGTAGTTATTTAATAAACTGTATTTATTAAACAACAATGCTTATTTAATAAACAGGCTTGATTTCGAAAATTTACGCTTTTGAAACTGACTAGTCAAAGCCCGCTTTTGGTCATAATCATAAACAAATACCACAAGTTAAATATGATATTACTCGAAGTTTCACGTTTATGTTCACAAGGGAGGTGTTTCACAAGGCATAAGATAAATCGGTAAGCCGTGAACAGGTGAGAGAAAACCGCTTTCAACACTTGCTTTATTTTCGCCTTGCCTATATTTAACCCGTCATTGGTTTAATTTTGTGTTTTGGGAAAACAAAACTGGGTTCAGACGTGTCTTGAAAAATCACCGTTCGCTTTATGATTGATCATTTCCCGAAAATTTCGGGCGTGGAGTGATCTTTTGTCGTGGACTCAGATGTATGGATATTTTCAGAGGTTAATGTGTTGATTTGAGAATTTTACGCTGTTTGACTAATATCTACCTTGATACATATTTTACTTCGTAAAAAGTCTAATTTTAATTCAATCATTATGTCAAATCAATTCTTGGGTTCTTAAGTCGCGAATGAATAGGTAGGCATCTTCTAGGAAAGTGTTACATCTTAGACCGCATCGTCACCTACCATCAGGCAGGTGTGATACTAGTCAAACGCTGATCTCTGATCTATCATTTGTAAAAAATCTAGATTTTTAACCCCCGATGCAAAAACGGTGTTATAAGTTTGGCGTGTCTGTGTGTGTGTTTGTCTGTCTGTGGCATCGTAGCTCCCGAACGGATGAACCAATTTTAATTCAGTTTTTAAAAATACATTTAGTTCATATATTTGTTTTAAAGTTGGTATCATAAGGACCAACTTAAAAGCAAATAAGTATAGTAAGGCACATTCATAATCATAACATAAGTCAATAGTCATTGACATGCATTAGTCTACTCAATTACAAATCGTATTAAATTATATTTGATCTAATATGTCAAAGAAATAAGCACTTTTCTATAAGTTGAAACTGCAAATATATCTGTAATGCAAAATTTATATAATCCGCACCCCATTTTATTTTAATCAAAGATCAGCACCTATTTGTTTGAGTGAAGATATTGTGACAATCTCTCGACATTTATTAACGAGGCAAATGACTAACGTGCATTTAAATAAATACAATTGACAGGTGTATGAATGTTGTTTACAGTGTTATTTATGTACAAAGTTTTGCTAACAGCTTACTTGAAAAATCATTTCATTTTAGTACCGACAGCTACGACATGTCCCTTCTCTCTTGAGACTTCATAGGTACTTACTTAAGTACCTATGTTGCAACAGAAAACTAATACTAAGTACTTACTTAGTATTAGTTTTCTGTTGCAATTTAATAAAATAAAAATGTAATGTAACGATTAATTTATTTTATTTAAAAGTGCGTGAGAACCTGAACTGGGATTGTCCATTTTTTTTTTCTTTTTTTTGATATGCTAAACAGCTCAAGTGTCGTCAAAGTTCAATTTTTGGAGACGCATTATTCTTTGTAAATATTTACAAGAACCTTTAACTACTTTCTTGTGATTCAGTAGATATATATTAATTGAAATGTCGTAAATAAAATAAAGCAATAGTTTATGCTCTTCCATACGACATCCTCCAAGTAATATGATAGGATAATCGCACCCTGCTTCTCCTCGTATTGAGTGACGACAAATCGCTTGTGCATAATCGTAAATATACTTCTTTTACGCAGTCTATTCATGAAGATCGGCTATATCCGGTAAGCACCATATTGTGGTCCAGGTAATATACAAAATGCTGATGATTACAATGAAATATCAATAAGAAAATAAGCTCTTGTCGCGTAAAAATAGGGTCTAAATTTTAAATGGACGATAACAGGTTGCATTTCTAAGGTAACTAATATAAAAAGGACGCTCTTTTGTGGCTGCAGACAGTTTGGCACCGATGCCTTTTTGTTCGCTCGTGCAAGATACTCGATACATGAATGGAGGACGATCGATTCCAAGAAACTCGGATGCGTTTCGATGACAGACTGCCGACCGAACTCCCGGTCCGTCGATAAGTAAGTCTTCGTAATGAGCGGCTTCTCGTTGATCGCAATTTACATGAATTAAGAACTTCCATTGACTCGACGCTCTGTGTTACGCAAAAGCGACATTTTTACGCTTTTTATTTATGGTCTGACGATATCATCTTAATCGTGTAAAATTAGTTAAGTTTATCCAATTATTGTCAATTTAAATGTATTATGAGGAAGTTGGCTGTCTCTGGCTTCATAAATATTAAATGTCGACTCTTTGGCTCCATTTAAAAGCAATATTTTACCGTCATCGTTTACTGTAGGATATTTTGTAATTTTGATATGAAATGTCTAAATAATTTTAGTTAAATATCGTAAGTAATGTTACAAGTTTTTTAAAAGCTTCGTTCTTAATAAGAAGCTTCAAACTTTCATCTATACTTATATTATAAAGCTGAAGAGTTTGTTTGTTTGTTTGAACGCGCTAATCTCAGGAACTACTGGTTCGAATTGAAAAATTATTTTTGTGTTGGATAGTCCAATTATCGAGGAAAGCTATAGGCTAGCTTTTTATCCTGATATTCCCACGGGATTGGGAGTTACGCGGGTGAAACTGCGGAGCGCTGCTAGTCTTTAGATAAAGCAAGTCAATAGATGAGTAAAGTTATCTAGCCTGTTATTAAGACAGATAGATCATATTAGATAACATACAATGTGATATAGGTACAGAAACACATGTATAGAGAAATAAAACACAGCAGGATACTTTCAATAATTGAAGTTTCCTTTCTAATTCATGTATGTATCTTCAGTTTTGTTTTACGATTGAACTGTTAATAGCTTTACCGAAATCATCTGCTACTGCATAGCTACATGCCACCGCAATTTCCCTGTGATAAGACGGGCTGCATTAACTCCATTCATCTACTGACGTTCGCACCTCACCGACCACAAAACGCATCCCATTCACGACTAGCGACTAAATCAACCGAGAACACTTTTACTACCATAACGGACGTAAGACGAAACGTTTCTACAAACGGAAAACAACTTTCTGTTATCACTGGTTAAAACCACTCTCCTGCGTGCACGCCTTGAGTTACGACTTTTTTCTGTATCTATTTCTGTGCAAACACCGTTAAGAGTATAAAAGGCACTCAGTCATATCTCGATAGAGTAAAAACTGCTTTTTCTCCGGTGCTTAGAGTGCATAGTCGCATGTTTTTATTATGGAGTTGTGATGTTATAGCTGCACGGTAGAGTTTTATGAATGAAGCGCAGCGTTGCGAGCGGAAGCAGAGCCGGCCGTAGCGCGGCTTTCCCGCGGCACGGTGCTCCGGCCAGTTTCATTAATAATTAAAACGCAGCAAATGGCGGAATGACCGGACGTGGAGATGTTTTCTAGTCGGTGTCGGTGCTCGGGCACAGCATCTGGCCCGCAATCAATTTATAACACCACCGCTTACGAAATCCCAGTTAGCTGTGAATCTAGTCGTTCGATCGGTGATAGTACAAAAACACTTCAACAAATCGAATCATTCAAATTATATGCGTAATATGTATCATTAAACGGTAGCCTATTTCTAAAAGTGGCTCGACCCTGGCCAGATGACGGAGCAATAATTTAAAGGTAACGGTCGAAGTAATTTTTGACCGCCTCATTTCGAACATTACGCAACATGCAAGTCTACTGGAGCGACCGACAAACAACACAAGACACCGGGCAACAATTACAGATCGTTCGAGTGGGACAACTGGTGGTACGAGAGAGAGAGGTTGGAGTATGACGAAGCTATAAAGAGAATGAGATAGATACGGTGGCTAGATACGAGCATCCGGCTGGCCACTTCCTGTCGCGGGTTTAGCAAGCTAATGTCCTGCAAAAACTATCAATGACATAAAATTTCCATATTGGAATTGTGTTCCTCAATAAAATGCTAGGGTTGATTTTTGTCATATATTCATTCTATAACATATTTAGGGACCGTTAAGAGTCGACCATATTTTTGACGATTTTTAGTAAGCCTCATTTTTATTAGGTAGCTCTGAGCCTATAAATATTTTTTTCTTCAACTTAATCGATCCCATTTTTCCTCCAAGATAATTAAAAAGAAGACAAAAACTTTCTCCCACATATCTGAGTAAATATAATTAAGCATGGTTAGGTCTCTGCATCCGTTGCCCACATAACCGGTGTAATTGTTGACGAGTTTCTATCACGCGGCCTCCTCATAACTTGATTAACTCAATCAAAGGAACTAGGCATTTGAATCGTGAGCTAAATGTATAACCTGATTGCTTATTTCCTTTGTGTGACTGGTTACGAAAACTGTCACATTGCGGCAAGTTATCATTATGATTGTTCGTTATAGTATTCACCTGGAATATGAAAATTGAATGCAGGTACTTATTTTATTAGGAATGGAAATATCTGATAAATATGTGAAACGTATGTAACTGAGTACATTCCTACTTTCGTACCTTTAGCGGCCGAGTTTAAAATGATTTCAGAACTGAATTTTGTTCACACTTCCATGGAACCTATATACTAATATAGGCTCTAATAGACACTACATCTACGATTCTCAATAATCAACAAGACGCTTTTGTAATCCTGTATCAACTGGCATAACAAAAACGACGTAGAGCACGCGTAAGTAGTAGCGGAAGCATCCAGCGCCCACGTCCATGTTAATTGTGCTACTCTTTTTGTTTAGATGTCCACTCATTTAACTCGATTACAGCAATCAGATCTCGCCCTTTGGCCCGGCACATGCGCGGGTGGTATGACGCCCCTGCGTCTGCACGACAATTATAGTACACTCATGTCCTTTGTTTGCTTTAGTAACTTCATTACCGAAATGGTGAAAGTCATTAAGGTTATCCACTAATAAAGTTTAGCATATTCATATTTCAAACCAAAAGCTGTTCCACATTTTAGCTCAATGAAATGTTGCGGTTCATTCATGGTTAATTACCTCTGTTTATTTTAGTGTTCCAGCAATATAAACTTTGCTTAGTGTAAATAAAACTTAGTATAGTCGGTCCGTCAACCTGTCATACCACATTGTCGCGTTCGAGACTCTTATTTATGAATGAACTCAAAGATCGAGCGACTTCCGGCTAACTGTTGAGATAGTACGACACTCTTCCTGGTTCCTGCTATGGTATCTTTAATTACGACGCCAGCATAAACAAACCGGAGCCTGCGATTTCAGTATCGATATTTTGGATTCTATCTCTTAAGACAAAGAGTGCTATTTCGCCAGTGATCCAGCTCGATCGGAGCTCTTATCCGCTTTACCGCTTTATCGCAATCGATCGAAATATGAATAAAGATATTCTAAAAGTGACCGAACGGTACATGGCCATCGATGGATAGTGGACCTTACGGTGTATTTGATTATGGTAAATTCTAGTTCAAAGTGGGTATTATGCGGTGGTGGCTCGCATCCTGTAAAACACGTTTTTTTTTCTGATCTCCTTCCCGGCGTTTCACCGTTACGCAATATATCGTAAATAATTAGCGGAAGGCCAGATTCTCGTGTCTTATGGAGATGGTAACTATCATGTTTTTTCACCGGACGTTTCCTGTCGTCCGACTAACAGTCATCGCTTTATATGTAGGTACTATCAATGAGACGAACTTTTATAAGAACAACCTAAGAGAAACCAATTATAGAAAGCTGGTTGGAACTGAGCGACAACTCGACGAGCGACTATATTATGTATATGTATATCGGCAATTTCATGGGAACTGTTATATAGATTTACGTAACAACGTCCGAATAAAACGATATCAGTAACTTTTAATTTGCAATCATATTTTTTTCTCCTTTTATTTATTTGGAACATTTTTTCAATTCGAAATAACACGAACAATTTTGTTGAAATACATATTTGAAAATGCCTAATAGGGTATTTTAAACATTACATCAGAAAGGGATAAAAGACGAAATTTATTCTCAAAACATGCACTCATATTCTACCAAGGCAGTCATTAAAGAAATATTAATAACTAATGCAAAATATAATCCATAAAGCTCATCAGAAGCTTTTAAGATCAACCTAATTATAATAATTCTGATTACAGATCTAAAGTTGGAAAAAGCCTTTCTCATTACGAAGTTCTCACGAGACCAAATTAAACGAGATTCATTCGATCGAACTAATTTATTCGGTTGACCAAAAACCGCACCTACATAGATTTATCACAAATGAACATTTTTACACGTGGTGTTGAGTTAGGTGCGCCGAATACTGACCGCGGCTTCGTCGCCAGAGAATCACGATCCTCACGTTATCGGGCTTCTCTACCTCCGGCAGCCTGTTTGTAGTACCACAAAGAGAACAACTTATAATGGTTGCTTTACATATTCTCACGGTGGCGCTTGCCTCCGAAAGATACATAAATGTTGCAATGAAGACCGGTCGGCCCCGTTTTTGACCTCCGATGTAACTAAGACCTCGATTAGAAAATAATAACGAATTAAATTAACGAGTAGACATGTTAATCACCACGATTTGAGTTTAAGTAACATCTAATCCCGTCTTCTTTTACAAATACATTATAGACAATTTAACATAAACAGATTTAGTCCATGAAGTTAACAATTAACCTAACACAAAATTAAGAAGTTGTGACATTAAAATTAAAAAAAACACGTATAATCCTCTAATGCAACAAATCTCCATACCTAATGAATTTTAGCGATTATAAGATACATTTTTAAATATCCAATACATTAAAGTTATGTTAATTGTGTTAATTGTGTAATATATTTAACATTAAAAAGTAATCCCAATAGAGTCGATTTACATAATTTATTTATATAAAGTAGATCCTTACTGTTTTATTATACGTGAAATTATAACAAACAAGGTTGATGTTGTTTAAATAATCGATAATTAGATAAAAGTGTGGGAAAATTAATTTCTTTCTAATTTGTATATAGCTTCGTGGAAAGGGTTGTTGAGATTAATTTAGAGTTTTATGCGTGTCGACGGCGCGGCGGCGAGCGGCAGGCTACGTCGGCGATAGTATCGTTGTAATGGTAACTCAAGATGATATCTTTAAGATGCCTCCGTCCTCCCGTCAGCCTCTTCTATCTCAACATCTCAATACTAAACTAAAATACTCACTGTCTAAATTAAGATACATTAATAAAATGCGCCCGGGCACACCATCCTCTTTAATTAACTACGTGCGCTCAAGTCTCTAAACTTTATGTTAATATGGATACTTACGTAAAAATACTCGATCAACATTTAATTAACGGTAGGAATGAATAACAGTCGTCTCTGATTGTAATTAAAAGTATTGATCGAGATAATCAATCTTTACCACCAAACTATATTCAATTTTAGTATATTTTTTTACCATATGATAGGGCAGCGTTTGACCACTATCACACCCGTGATGGCAGGTGACGATGCGGCCTAGGATGTAACACGCTTTCCTAGAAAATACTTATTCACTTTCGACCTAAAGACCCCCAAAATTGTTCACGTCAGGAAAGAAAGACGCAGGCAACTGATTCCATCCTCTTGCGGTAAGAATAAGAAATGACGAAGGTAATTAAATAAATATTGCAGGACATTCCATACATGTAAATATATACTAATAATTCATAGAAATAACCAGACCAAAGAAAATATCTAAGCATACATACTTGTCTGCCCGCAACCCTGTGTTTGGCAGTCCGGCATGGTGACCATTGTGCCAACTGGGTCGTCATATTAATTTGGTAGGTAGAGTACCAAAGGTTCTTTAATACTAGCTTTTGCCCGCAACTTCGTCCGCGTAGAAGTCGTAAATGGACCGAGAAATCACGCTGTCCCATACAAACTTTGCCCCCCTATATCACCCCCTTAGGGGTAAAATTTCGGAAAATCCTTATCGGATACCCATTTCACACAAAGAACACACTCTCCAAGTTTTAGGTCTCTATGATCAGCGGTTTAGGCTGTGCGTTGATCCGTCAGTCAGTCAGTCATTCAGGACAAATAATTTTATATATGTATATAGATTTGTTAGATATTGCTAACTCTACTACTATCTTAATTTCCATAATTTATGACGTGTAATTAGTAATTATCTTCACTAGCAATCGCTTGATCTACGAAAAGTAAAATCATTAACTTACCCTATTGTATTCATAAAAATATTGTGTACTTATCTCTAGCAAATTCCTTTGGCCTCGAAGTAACCGATAACATTCAAAAAGGTTTTACACAAAATAAGACGCGTGGTTAAATGCGAAATGATGACTGTCGAGGTTGAGTCATTAGTTGCTTGCTCTGGTACCCTTGCTTGTTGTCTCAACAAACAATATTAAAGATGTTGAAGGACGGTGCCTTATTAGACTTCTTTGCAATTATTCTCGGAAAAATAATATCTATTTGGTGAGCCATAATGTAAGTTTACTTTAATCAGTTGATTTTTTTTTAAATGCCTTTTTTCGCTGCCTCAGCGCCGCCACGCCACCACTTGCGCCGCTTGCCCCACCCGTCTTCGATGCCTAAAAGCCAGAACCCGCAATTGCTGTAAATCCTACTAATATTATAAATGTGAAAGTTTATGTATGTGTGTATGCATGTTTGTTACTCCTTCACGCAAAAACTACTGGACCTATTCCGATGAAATTCGGTAGAAAGCTGGAGACCTAGATTAACACATAGGCTACTTTTTATCCCGATATTTCCACGGGATCAGGGACTTACGCCGGTGAAACTGTGGGCCGCAGCTAGTCAATAATAATTGCACAATTTAAAAGACAACAAGAAGAAACTTAAATAATATAGATACATACTTCATTCATAGATCGAAGGTAGAAACAAAGCTGCACCTCCTGATACTCAATGAGCGTAACATCTACGTTTATGTTAAATGAGGCGCGCATTTACCACATTGTGTGCCCAGCGCACATAGATCATTCAGATTCCGGTATTGAATGTCAGGATAAGGCACCGTGTGTAACTTACAGAAGCTTGACGTGTGGTTACTTCACGGTTACGAAGACAGTCCAAAACATTCTAAATAATAGGTACATTATTTAGAATGTTTTGGACTGTCTTCGTTTTTTACAAATATTTACTAACTAGCTGCGCCCCACGGTTTCACCCGCGTAAGTCTCGATCTCATGGAAATATCGGGATAAAATGTAGCCAATGTGTTAAGTCAGGTCTCCAGCTATCTACGTACCGAGTTTCATCGCAATCGGTCCAGTAGTTTTTGCATGAAGGAGTAACAAACATATACACACACACAAACTTTCACATTTATAATATTAGTAGGATTCATTTCTATTAAAACAATTTACATAACAATTATTGAATTACAGATTCTAACCTAGTTAAAATCTGATCAAACCAATATATTACAATCTAAAATACTTATTTAAAATTAAATTAAAAATAAACATTTTACTAACTATACTGACCTAAAAAGAGAGTTAAAATTAATACATAAAAATTCAAAAGGTCCCTAGAAAGGGTAAATGATTTTATTGACTCTAAGTAGGTACCTCAAATTTTTTGGAAAGGTTCATATAAAATGTGCAATTTGTTTGGTTCATCTGAGTCATTTATACCTAAGGAGGCGCAAAGGAGGGTAATGTGTTTATCAGCCTATGTATTTGCCGTAATTTTTTTGTGTTTCGACGGTCGTTTAACATTGTTAAGACTCGAACTCATAAAATGACTTAAAACAGCTCAGCACGTTATTTGTAGCCTCAACAAGTCGTAAGGGCAGTATAAAAATAGTTTTATTTAAGAATTGTACAAATAAAGGTGTTGGAACGAGTTCCGTTGACTAAGGCCGTGTTGACACTATCGAAAGCAACCTCAAACAGAATCAACTCCGCTTTATTTACGACTCTTTACTGATTTCAAAATTGATTTTTAGAGATAAAGCTCTTTCAAAATGTGCTATTGACAAGCTAATAGCCGCAGGCACTAAAAGTTTTGACAATTTATAATTAGGTAGGCAGTACGTTTATGATTTCGGTAAAATAAAAAAGACAATAAATAAAGATCGTACTGATGTTTTCAAACATAATTACAATTTAAATTAAATAGAAAAATAATTAACGATTCAGAGATATTATCTCTTCTATGAATATTTAATTTAGAAATTCAATTACTATAGGTTACCATTCTTAATAGTCATGCGAGTCAGTTTGTGATTAGTAGAATCATCGATTATCGCCTGGCTCTAATCCAGATCTTGAATTATGGCTACTTAATTTCGGGTGCCTTGGGAATTCTACTGAATAAATATCACGCGTCAGATGTTCACTGGGCAGATTTTTTCCCAGTTATACACAATTTGCTGATCAGCATTTTATTATTGCGCGTCAGTGATTTGTAATTGCGTTTACAAGAATAGGAGGCGTGAAACGATGATTTAATTGCATGATATGGTTCTTCTCCAGTTTTGTCGCAGTGATATCGGCATCGAAGAGGCTTCCGTTCCCGCGAACGAACGCGCCGTGGGAAATGTTTTATTTCGTATTTAAATTCGACCCTCATTAAACTGGTTTGACTCAAAATTCGCTGCCTTCTTTCGACGCCTTTTACTCAACTTTTTATGGTTCCGTTCGACATTTACTGTTTGTGACTTTTTTTAAGTCTAGACTGCGGTCGCAGTACAATGGTTATCGTACTCTTCATTATGAGAACATGATTATCTTTATTGCCGAAAAGAGAATTGATCATCTGAAAAGGTTTATTGCTATGGTTCGTTTGATTTATGTATTTGTTGATGTAATCAATATTATTGAAATTAAGTAGATCTAGCACATCGTATTTCAACATGTTCTAGTTTCGTAAAGGTATATATGCGTATACTTGGAAGGCAGTAAATGTTGTTTTATTGGAACCTTATCACCAGGTCCATAACATAATGTAGGTACAACAGATAGTGTTCCGAGTTGATGTTAATTTAATTTGGGCAATATAAATTAATGGATATAGAAAGAACCAGTTCTAGATTGGTGGCTGTTCGGAAAATGGATCGTATCTTCGAATAACCATTATATTTAATTAATACAGGACGATTTATGTCGCAGTAGATACGGATGCGTGTAATTCTTCTCGTAATAATGTACCTACACTATTCAAACATAATACATATTTACTAATTCAAGCCTGAGATATGTTTATAGTTTCATGTCTAATTATTGACTCTCATGGTTAATGGAAAAGCTCAGTTCGAATGTAAACAACTTCTAAAGTTACAATTTGAGCTCGGTCCAATTAAAAAGGCTAAGCGGAAGTGGTCATCATAATAATAAGGTAGTAGAAAAGAATTAAACGCGCGCTCTAATGTGTTGTTCTTGTATGTTTTATTATCTCTAAACATTAATATATAAAAAACCGACATAAAGTTCTAAAACAAAAATAAAAAAATGTAAGTATGTACGTATTACAATATGTCCCGAAAGTACACTTCCCCACGGTGTCATCTTACACAGGATGATGGCTAACCCTGCATTAAAGCCTGAACAAATGTCTTTTAATATATTTTATGTTCTATCCTTTGCACCGAGTGGTTAAATTCGTTTAAACTCCACATAATTTAATATTCAACTTGTAACTTTTCGTAAAAGTGATGTCAACGGATATAAAACTTTGTGTATTGAGCTTTAAGGTTCGATTTTCTTTGATGTTGTCGAGGATCGGATACCGGAAGGACGCATTGTATAGGCCTTCGCTACGTGTTCGCTACCTGTTGATAATTTTCATTGTGAGTGAAGAACGTGCACAATACTATGTAGCCAGCGTTAGAAGCTTTTAAAAGCATTCCTCCGATGAGTAACACTAAGACTAGTTGTTTTATTATCTTATGCGATAAATAACCGTATAGCCTAAGTACGAAATGCTTTTTTAATTCTTGCAAAATATATTTATATGCAGATATGTTATAATGTGAGTAAATTCACCTAATTGCGTGTAATTACTTTGTTTATGGGCAGTTAATGTAATGAATCTCCTTTCATGTTTAGTATTGAATCGTTTTTAAAGAACATCGTTAATCAGCAAAGAACTCGTTCGGGCTGCGAGCCGTCAAAGCTCCTACAGGCGGCACCTTTCAGGCGTCAGAAAACACCACTTATAAGCTTTTAAATAACTATACTTTTGAATTAGCATCCACTCAGTTTATATTTATATCTGCCATTTTTCATGCGCAACGAACGGCGCATACGCAAATGCAAGCCATTAATAAATTACAGAAACACACATATACGATTCAATGTTGACGTCACAATGTGCAGACGTTCTGTGTTGATGCATGTGTGTGTTACTTCCTCTAGTGGTGTCTGTGTGGGCGTGTGAAGATATCGGAGGGGTGAGGTCGGTGTGAGAAGGGAGTTACTTCCCGCGTAGCACCTGGCGCTCGGAGGCTTCTACCGAGAGAGATCCCATTGATTTGTGGCAAGATGCTGTTGTACTTTATGTTCTGAGTTATCCTTTGTTTATCTCATTGTATTGCGTATTGATTTTTAAAGTGTTTTTGACCTTAACGAGTCTAGTAATCAAAAGGCCAATTCTCATAAATAACATTGATCAAATTACATTGCAAAATCATTCGGATTGCATTTCGATTACAAAAATACCCTGAAAGTAGCTCGAAATACTCTCAATGTCAGTTTTTGATATTCTAAAGAATATTTTTTGTAACGAATGAAATCTAAATGATATTGCAATGTAATTTATGAAAATTGGCCTTCATAGCTGAAAAATAAAATAATAATACAACGTCAAACTAAGTTTTCTTTGCTGTGAAAAAAGCAATGTTTAGTAAACTGTATAAATTAAAGTAAAACAGTGAAACAATGTGTATGGTTGAAGGCATTCAAGCATCGATGATGACAATACCACATCCTCTGTTTGTCTTAGTTAGTGAAACGCAATTGTTAACTTGTGCTTTATTTGTTTTAACAAATCTTTTGAAATCACGTTACATAACTGGGATATTCTAAGAATTAATAATAATAGTTTGTCGCTGATTAACTTTTTATTTTAGGTTTTTTGCATAGTTAGAAACAAGTAAGGTATGTGTTGATTGACAAATCAAAATATTCTTTGATGATCTGTTGAGTAGTTCCAAAGCTCTGAAAGTGCTGGAACGATTTTGATAAGACTTGGCTTAAGGATGATATTGAATCCTTGAGGGTTTTAAATTCGGGATCTGGGCTTATGCGGGTGGCAAAATCGCACAATTTTTAGTTAAAGATTTATTTTAAATTAATAACTATTTTTCTTATGTCATTAGTCATTACTTACTAATCAACAATTTTAGACCATTGGTAAATCTGTATATTATTATGTCGTTTAAGCTAAATTTATATTCTCGTTTCCAATATTCCGGAAACGGTCGGTGTAATGTTTACTCTTGACAAAGGAACTTGTCCACGTGCGGCGTTCGTCCAAACATTGACACGGGTCGAGACGCGCCGCACCCTCTAGATAACAATACTGCGAACGGGCCCTTGGTACTCCTCGCTTGAAGGAACACACCTTCACATTACCATACTTGGACCTACCTATCAAAATAATCAACCGTAAACAATTGAAAAATTCAGTATGTACTGAATTCATCTTAGTCATGAAAATAGTAGACTGGACTGGAAGCGTGTGTGTATGCAATTACTTTTGCACAATAGCTTTAGCTAACATAATCAAGAGTGAAGATGTAGCAAATGAAAGGGTATATTGCAACAATAAAACTACTTGTTAATCCCTTTGCAAAACTATGAATGAAGTGGTTTTTCTTTGTGCTGGAACAAAAACTAAGAGACCTTTTGGTAAATGCCACGACGATTCTCCGTAGCGCAATATTTACTACGTATCCCGTCCCTTTCACTTCCTCTCGAGAGACGACAACTTGGCCCGACAGAGACTCCACTATGCTAACCTGTCTGCGAGACAAGGACAGTGGATTCATTCATAACCGAGTCTGCCATCCGGTCCATGTTCTGATAGATCACTTCATCTCCTTCTAACGCACAGTCTTCTCTCGAGTGCGAGCAGGTGCCACCGGATGTGTAGCATAGCAAGCAATACAGTCACGGCGAAGCTTCGATCGGAAGCTCTTAAAATCTCATGGTCTTTCTTTACCTATCTATGCAGCAAGGTCAATGGATAGCTAAAGGTTGTCGCCTAGTCTGTGTCGACATAAAATAAATCATAGGATAGGTAGGCTGTAAAATAGTTAATTAGAAAACAGTTGCAATTGGTGATTTGGATAAGCTCGCTGGGAGTGAGACGTAGCCGTAGCAAGTTTCGCCCCTCCGCCAGGCGCCCATTGAGCGGCGAGTAGTAGCTCGCCGGCCGTAGCGACGCACGCTCGCGCCCCCCCACACACACAGACTCTGAAAACTCTAGATAAACAACATCACCTTAGCATTTTGAAATGACCGGTTCGAAAGACCAACTATCGCGATCGACCTGTGTGCTGTGAGTATTTGCTCACAAGTGATTTATCTAATTGGTGCTTTGAGTGAGTGACTCTGGGAATGTACGAGAACGCGGGATGGACGACTGTACAATGTCCCAAATTGCATTAAATGGGTAATTGGTGTACGTCATTGGATAATGGATTTGGCTAATACACCTACATATTTTATCTGTCCTTATATTTTGCGTAGGTGTCCTTATAGGTTACCGGTGAATTTTGCACTTGACTCGCGTTCACTCTTTGTTTGATGCTCGACTAATTTAAATAACTACAACACGATATGTTTTCTGTTTTATTGAGATGATTACAACAATGCACTTTTTGCCAATATCTACATGTATATTGTAATTTGTTTTAAGTAGGTACCTACCTGGGTATTATTTTTATGCCTTTAATGTGTATGGTGTGAAGTTGGTTGGAGTGTCTAAAACCGAAAGTTTACCGATACCTCAGTCCTACTAATAGTAATTAGTCCTTTTTTACATAAATATTAAGACAAAGGCGATTAGGAGCTAAAACATGAAATTAGGTCAAAAAGAACGAACTGAGTTAGTAGACATCGATTTTCTTAAATATTATTTATTTTATTTTATTTTGATAATCATGTACCTAAAGGTACTATAGCGACGAGCCGTAGCCTATGCTTATTTTTGTATCAGTTGTCTAGTACACAATATAAGTACAACAAATTAAAAAAAATACTGGTAGGTATAGAAAATATACGCTCGACAAAACTGCAACGTAAAGCATATTTGAGGTAGGTAAATTTGTCCAATTAAAATGCTTAAAAGTACAATGCAAAATAACTACATTATTCCGATTGTACCTACATAATCATTTCCTAACTCAATAGAACTAATTGCTATAAAATGAACCTTATGCTATCAATTTTAACACTTAGTTGTAAATTGAAGACAAATCTAGGTATTTTACTCATAGTACCTACCCGTTTTATTTTTATTTATAATCGTTACCCTACTTAGCCTTTCAGCGCGGAAGTTGAAAACTGTATTGTTTTGGTAAAATTTCGATTCAAAGCTAAACATTAGGTACCTACTTATCAAAATAGGTACCCAAACCACATTGTACCTATTTTGATAGAAAGATATTAACGAAAATTTAACACTTGAAATATTACCTACGTAACGAGTACATTCAACTTACATACCTGTTGACAGCTATGAATATGATTTTGATAGTAGACTATGATATAGGTGCACCCCGCGATTTCACCCGCGTTAATGTCCATTGAAAAGAGATATTGGTTTCCTACAAACACAGAATACATAATAGTTACTACAAACTCCTAACTTTAACAATTATTTTTACCCCTTCAGAGGTAAAATTTTCAAAAATCTTTTCTTTGTACTCCCTTACGTCCTAAATGGAACCCCTATTTTAAGTTTTAGATTCGTAGCTCCTGAAGAAATTTCCTTATGAGTAGTTTTCGCTTTGTTTATATAGATTTTAGTCTAATTACTCTAATTTTAGGAGTTATTGAGTGTGCGTCGTCATTCCATATGGGAGTCTTCAAATCTGGAGTGAATAGGTTCTTCTAGCAAAGGGTGCTAGGGTGCTACATCACAGGCCGCATCGTCGCCTACCATCAGGCAGAAGTGACAGTGGTCGAACGCTGACCTATCATATGTAAAAAAAAAACTTTAAATATTTTTCGTTGCATTTTCACTGTCAGCCAGGTAAGTCGCGTTATCATCCAACGCTCGACGGAACGACCGTGGGAATGAAAATGAAGTGTTAAACAATAGCACACAGATAAGAACATCGTCAGACCCCATTTGGGGTATGCTTTAAGTAATTAAAGTCAGGTTTCCATTTACGCGTTACATACCAATTTTGTTAGTGATTCTCTGTTTAGGTATATTTTACGTTTTTTGTTTGATAATGGAATTGAAAAAGTTAATGACATTAGATTTCGTTATTTTAAATTTAAAACGATTAATATTTAAGTAAGTAGATAATTTTATAGGGGTCTACATTTTGACGTAATAACGTCTTATAAATCGATGAACGCGAACTGCGCTCACAAAAAGTGTGACGTCATGTCACCTTACCGTTATTAACAAGGTAACCATAGTAAGAAAAAAGGCGGGAAGCATTCGGAGCGAAAAGGCGGGATCTTCAAAGCTAAAATTTTTAAAATTAATTAATTGAGTTAAAAGTGGTCAGGAAGGTTTATTTGTATATATTTTTAGTGTAGTTTGTATATATCGACGAGTAGGTAAGTTTTTTTTAAGTATATAGTTGTAAATACGATGAGGCCGCCGGACCCCGGCGGCGGCGGCAAAGTGGAGGACCCTGGCTCTGGCCATAGTCCTCCCGCAGTAGCATATAATGTCACGGTTTCATCCACGAATGAATCCGGGATGGAATCTGATGGATCATCGTACTTCAGGCGGGGCATGTTGGCTGTCTCAGAATCCACCACCAAATCGCTTAAACGCGCTAAACCGCATAAAAAAAATTGCAAAACTTGTAACAAACGCAAACGAAAATTCTGTAAAGCCAAAGATTTGGAAGCTAAGCATGAATTTATTTGCAATTGCAACTCTGATAGTGATACTATTCAAGAAAAATCAAGTAAGAATGCTAACAATCATGAACAGTCAATGATAGCAGCTCCTGCTCAAGCAGGCGTTGTTGTCTCCCCGGTCGCAACCACATCCACATCTGCCCCTATGACAGTCGATCAGCCTCAACCACACCCTATTTTTGTTGGCCGCACAGAGTATGAACCATCAGACAGCAGTCCTTATATAGTCCATGTTCAAAAAGTTGTAGATAATAATGATGGCTATACATTGCATCCCATGGCATTTGGGAGGTTTGTTAAAAAATACAATTTTAATAATATTATTAATGGTAGCATAAAAAGAGTTGGACGCAACCGAATGTCCCTCTCTTTCTCGACTCATAGTGATGCTAATAACTTTTTAAAACACCCTTTCTTAACCGAACATAAATTCAAAGCCTTCATACCATCTTTTAATGTTACTCGTATAGGAATAGTGAAAGGTATACCATCGGATTGGTCAATAGATGAAATTTTGGAAAATGTCAATTTGCCTATAGGTTGTGGTAAGATACTGAAAGCTAGACGGTTAAATTACAAAGTTATTGTTGATAATACTCCTACATGGAAGCCTTCTCAGTCTGTTGTGTTGACATTTGATGGACAAGCTTTACCAAAGAGAATTTACATTTGCTACAATGCTATACCTGTTGAACTGTACACCTTCCCAACAATACAATGTTACAGCTGCTGCCGGTTCGGCCATACTAAAACACAGTGCAGGTCTAAGCCTCGCTGTTATAAATGTGGCCAAGATCATGATGGGCTAAATTGCAGAACTGAAGAGGAAAGTGCATCTTGTTGCCTTTGCTCTGGTCTGCATTTCGCAACAAGCAAATCTTGTCCAGAATTGTCTAGACAAAAAGCTATTAAACAAACAATGGCAAATAGCTGTATATCGTATTTAGAGGCCACTAAATTACATCCACCTGTCCATAGGTCTTATGTAGATGTTCTCAACGCTAAGGCAGTCCCTAGATATGAACACAATATTATTTCCAATGCTAACCGTACAGTTCTTAGTCCTTCTACTTCCTATAAAAAAACAGTAACATTAAAACCCAGATCTTCTTACAAACCCTCTTATACTCATCAATATAATCATGCTGCACACCAGGCACTAATTAGGGATTATGATATGCCTGCACCCGCTAATGGCTGTGCTTTGAAGTCATCAAGCAACAATGAAAGTGATCCTCTTAATGTTATTCAAATTATAACTAATCTTATCAACTCTCTCTGTCAATCCAATCTTATAAAACCGGACCACGCTGCCACAATAATTGAATCTATAACTAACTCCTTTGCTAATCATGGATCAAAATCCAATGAACAGCATTCTACAGTGGAACTGTCACAGTGTACGCAATAAAAGAAATGAGCTAACTTATTTAATAAATAAACATAATCCAGCACTTATTGCTTTATGTGAGACCTGGCTTGAACCAGGTTCCACATTCAAAGTGAATGGGTACTCTTGTCTCCGTGTCGACAGACAAGATAGGTATGCTGGAAACGCCCTACTCATTCACAATTCTATCTCTTACACTCCATTTCCTCTTCCTTCCCACAGTGATACTTTTTCTTTGATAGCTATTATTGTAAATAATATATGTATACTATCCATTTATATACCTGATCCTTCTGCTTCTATTTTTCAAGAACTACATAATATTCTATTAGTGATTTCTAAACCGTTTCTTATTGTTGGTGACTTCAATGCACAGCATGTTGCTTGGGGTAGTTCCCGAACTTATTCATATGGTAGGCTACTCTTAGATCTTTTGGACGAGCAAAATCTTTGCATACTTAACACTGGTGTAGCCACTCGACGGACAAGTCCTACTGAAGGCAAAAGTGTTATAGATTTGGCTATTTCCACTCCAAACTTAGCATCCAAATTATCCTGGCACAGACTATCTTCAACTCATGGCAGTGATCACTACCCAATTATCATCAGTTTACCTACAATCAGTCAGGAATCATTAAACAATACATTTAAAAGCACTAGAAAGTATAAATATTCAGACACTAGTAATTGGAACATGTTCACTGAGAATGTTGACAAAAACTTAAATAATCTACCATCTATTGATGGTTCAAATGAGGAAACCTGTTCTAATTCCTTAGTTAAACTAATAAAAGATTCAGCAGACTCAGTTTTTCCAGTGAAAAATCATTCTCGAGGCATTCGGTCACCCCCCTGGTGGGATTCTGAATGTACCCAGGCAGCTAAGGCTAGGAAAGAGGCAGAGAAGAAATATAACCAGGAAATGACTAATAATAACTTTGAACATTTAATGGAAGTCATGAATAGCACAAAAAAATTATATAAAGAAAAACGTGTCTTAGGCTGGCGAAGTTTTTGCTCAAGTATTTCTCCTAATACACCATCCAGTGTAGTATGGAATAATCTTAAGAGATACAGATGTGCTATGTCAGACTCCAGTTTCTCCACGATTCCACCATCCCGTAGTCCAGAATTTCTTGACCGTTTGGCACCACCTTTTGTCCCTGAAGAGGAACTTATACACCCACGTAATTTACCACCTGACACAAACGTATCCGGTCTCAATGCCCCGTTCTCCTTTGAAGAACTTAAAGGAGTATTGTCTAATCTTCGGGATTCAGCTCCTGGAGAGGATAACATTCCATACATTTTCTTTTCCAAACTTAGCGACAATAGCCTAAAATACTATTTACAATTGGTTAATAATGTCATGTTGACAGGTAACGTTCCAAAGTCGTGGAAATCTCAATTAGTGTTGCCAATTGGACATTACATCTTACCGTCCTATTGCATTGTCCTCTGTAATAGCAAAAATAGCGGAACACTTAGTAAAAAATCGATTAGAATGGTATATTGAACATAATAAGCTTCTTTCTAACTCTCAGTATGGGTTTCGCAAGGGTAAAGGCACTATTGATAACATCGGGGTACTCATCACTGATATACGAATTGCGATGGCACGGAATAATTCGTTAACTGCTTCATTTTTAGATATCAAATCAGCCTACGATAACGTTATTTTACCCATCTTAAAAAATAAATTAATGGCCTTTCAGGTTCCTATTTTACTTGTCAATTTTATCATTAACATCTTATCGGGAAGATTAATTAAAATAGGATCATCATCTCGAGTTTTATGGAAGGGTTTACCACAAGGCTCAGTATTAAGTCCTTTACTGTATAACATTTATACGAGTGATTTAGAGGCGTCTCTCCAGGGTACTGCTAATATTTTACAATATGCTGATGATATAGTTTTGTACACATCTAACAAACATATAAATGATGCATGTGAAGATTTGACTAATGCATTATGTCATCTAAAGGTCTGGATGGATTCCAATGGATTAGAACTTTCGGTACCTAAGTGTACCGTGGTCCTTTTTACTAGAAAAAGGCTACCACCTCCGATAACCGTTAAATACAATAGTATGCCATTACCGGTAGATGCACAAGCCAAGTTTCTAGGTGTCATTTTAGATCAAAAACTAACTGGGATCCCTCATATTGAATATATCAGTGGCAAATGTGAGCGTACTATCAACTTACTGAGATGTCTTTCGGGTGTTTGGTGGGGTGCTCATCCATATTCCTTAAAGCTGATCTATAATGCTCTAATTAGAAGTGTTCTGGACTACGGAACTTTCTTGTTGGAGCCTTGTAGTCAGGCGGCTTTGGGGAAGTTGGATGGTATCCAGTCAAAGGCCTTGAGGGTGGTCACTGGAGCAATGAAATCCAGCCCTATTAATGCCTTACAAGTTGAATGCTCTGACCCACCATTAACTCTGAGACGTCAATATCTTTGTGACAGGTTTTTATACCGTACTTTACAATTTTCCAACCACCCAATTATATCAAAAATTAATGACTTATTAAAAGAGATCCACCTCAGTTATTGGGCTCATAAGCAATTACCTTGTCTAGTTAAGAGTATGCAAAAGTTTTTGTCCATAGAGGCACCTACTCATCGTTCCTCTTGCCTCCCGGTTTTTACCATCTCCTATGAAGCCCTGATTTTGTCTCCTAGTGTGCATGACAGTGTGGATGTTGATAAAAAGCGTATTTGTGCTCAAGAAGTATTTAAGGTCTCTGCAAACTCCAGATGGGCAAATTGGCATTTTATTTTTTGTGATGCATCTAAACTTTCTATTGATGGATGCGTTGGTGTGGGCGTTTATCACCAACAATTTAATATAGTGCAAAAAACTAAATTACCTCCCCAATCCTCTGTGTTCACAGGAGAGTGTCTAGGCGTACTAAAGTCTATAGAATATATTCTGTTGATGAAACTACCAAACACCGTTATATTCACCGACTCGAAAAGCTGCTTGGCAGCTCTCCAAAGATTTCCATTCAAAACTAAAAATCACTTCCCAGTAGTTTATAAAATCAAAGACAAGTTGCACCAGTGTGTGACGAGAGGGCTTGTGGTCGAGTTTGCATGGGTTCCCGGCCACACAGGCATTAAAGGCAATCTCAAAGCAGACGAATTAGCTAAAGATGCTGTAAATGTAGGAGATGTGGATCATTATAATAACTACCCTCATGACCTAATGAGTCAGCCCAAACTATATCTACAGGAATCCTGGGATAAAGCTTGGGCAGACAGTGCGAAAAAAAAGGGTAAATACTATCATAATATCCAATCGAAAACCAGCAAAAAACCATGGTTTTATTCCATCATACTTGATAAAACAGCCACCTCAATCTTGATTAGGGCGCGCCTTGGCCATGTTTGCAGTCCTGCTCATCTGGCCAGGATTGGTATTTCAGAGGATGCCTCTTGTGCTTGTGGTTGTGAAGAGGCTGACATCAATCACATATTTTTTCAATGCCAACTTAACAATGCAAATAAATTCCATGATGATTTAGCTTCCTTAGGTGTTGAGTTCCCAACAAATATTCCCTGCTTGTTGACGTCTAAAGATCTATCTGTATATAAAATCCTATCTACTTTTATTAATGAAAATAACATTAAACTTTGACTGTTGTATATTTTATGTTTCATATGTACTTACTTATATAATAATTATTTATTTGTTTATTTTATTTTTTTATAATTCATACCTACCCGTCTGCTTTCCTGATCCTTTCCATTTTCCAAATTCCGCGGTAAATATCTACTTGTAAATAATATGCTTCCCTAATTTTTATATTAACAAATTGGTCCTAAATTATTCACAAACATCATACCAAAGAAACACCCGAGCTTTGAAAACGAATACGAAGAGAAATAAAGGACCAAGAGTTCGGTCACAGAGCTGACTGGACAAAGAAACAAGAACTACAACAGAACTTGAAACTGGCAAATCCGTAAATCCGGGGCCAATAGTTCGGTCACAGAGCTGACTGGACACAGAAAAAAAAAAAAAAACCATAGTAACTTTTTAAAGTATGCAAAATGGTAATGTCAACAATACAAAAGAGTTCTTATGACGTTATCACGTAAAAGTATCGTCCGTAAACTGACTTTACAGATAACCATTTTGTTTACTAAGAATTTATGTGCGCTAATTGACATTGCTCTTACTATGAAAAAATATCGGGAAAAAACCCGCGGCTTAGTTGGCTCAAGATTGTATTGACAAGTTCTTTTCTCTGGACACTGCACCCGGTCGACTGATCTGAACTAAAGACTAAAGAGTTCTAGTTTCGTAGAAACGGCTCATATATAAGTACAGTCGGAATACCAATTAGCTGAACCCCACGTGACCTAGAGCTCACTCGCACATCTGTAAGGTTGTAAAGTAATGTTACCTGATTCTACATAACAAAATAGGTAAATACTATACATTTTACAGATGTGGGGTTCAGCTAATTGGTTTTCCAACTGTACATAACTACCTACTTCGGAACCAATGACCAAAAAAACAACATATCCCCCTACAATCCAACGGATACAGGTGTAAGACGTTATACATCGACCCATTTTGTAAATCTAGACTTTATTTTTATTCTTTGAGGTGCCTGCAAATATTTAATATGACTTTTTAACCCCCGACGCAAAAACGACGGGGTGTTATAAGTTTGACATGTAGCTCCCGAACGGATGAACCGATATTAATTTAGTTTTTTTTTTGTTTGAAAGGTGAATTAGTAACTTAACAGAGGACACTTTAACCCCTTGCGACCTTTATAAGCCTCTTAATTATAAAAGAGTTACCTTTATAAGCCTCTTAATTATAAAAGTAATTTTACAGCTCGTCAAGGATCTTATCGAAGGGGCAAAAAGAACTATATTTATAATATTAACTGGGTATGCGATTTCATCCTACTAATATTATAAATGTGAAAGTTTGTGTGTGCGTGTGTGTGTGTGTGTTTGTTACTCCTTCACGCAAAATCTACTGGACCGATTGCGATGAAACTCGGTATCTAGATAGCTGGAGACATGGATTAACACATAGGCTTTTTTTTTTACACAACACTTTTTATCCCGATATTCCCACGGGATCGGAACTTACGCGGGTGAAACCGCGGGGCGCAGCTAGTATAATAATAAGTTTAAAACGTTCTCCACACAACATAGTGTGTGTTTGTATATACATATTCATGAAAATCTGTACATTTTTCAGGAAATTGTGTAATTTTTTTATGAAAATGTATATCTTTTTTAAAAAAGTATGTCTAGCCGTTTCAGTGTCAAAAGATAATAAACGAACCAACAAACTTTCGCATTTAGAATACATAATACAGGGTTAATCCGTTTCATAAAAAAAATACACAGTTTCATAAAAAACTTACAGATTTTTCATGAATATGTATATACAAACACACACTATGTAGTGTGGAGAACGCTTTAAACTTATTATTATATGAAATCGCATACTTAGTTAATATTATGTTTAGAATTTTGTTGTTGAGCGCTAAATAGTTCATGTTACCAGTCGGACTCATGCCCGCTAAACTCTGCCAATTCTGTCTAACAATAACACACTAATACTTTTCTCAGATTAATTTAGAAACTTTATTAATGAAATAGAAAATGGCAGTAAAAAAAAGTATGCATGGTTGTAAAAGAATTCTTGATATTTTTTTCTGCCAGGACGCCCATATAGTGATGCATATAGTTGGACATCTTAAAAGACAACTTTAAAGTTGAAAATTTTTCTTGTTAGACGTTTGAATACTTGAACATAATTATGCTCTTGGACATTTTTCTTGTTGGACATTACTCATGCGAAGTAAGTACCTAGTCAATTCACAATCCTGCTTTTTTAAATATATTTTTCTGTTATTTCTCGTGGTTTATCCACATGTCAACAATTATTTTTACAGTCGGCCACTGCTCTGTCTATTGGGAATGAAATAAACGTCAAATTTTCGCAGCCAGCGAACCGTGCCGCCCCTGACTCACAAAAGAGCGTTAAACTGAACTGTTACATTTAAATTCAAATGCGATTCTCCACAACCTATACTGTACTGAAATAACAAAGCAATGATTGTTTTACGAACTTTTTGCATCTGTTTTAAACCTGTATTAGTTGTCTAGTTATTTGCATTCAATTAATTAGTCTTTTACTTGTCATTTTCTTCATTTAGTTTTTATACAATCATGTTTTTTTCACTATGCAATAACTTAACTTGTTATAGTCAGTCATCGACCATATTCTGAGACAATATAGGTAAATCATTCAATTTTATTAAGCGTTTCAGTGTTTACTAACATTTCTTTAATTTTTAATTTTAGTTTTATATTTTTAACTGATCGTTAACATGTTGTTAATAGTCTTTATTGCCGATGTCGTCGCGGCTCTGACCTGATTCTCTGAATGATGAAATTGAAATCCGAACAGAGCATGTTTCAGGTATTTAAATTTAAATTGAATCTTCCGTATTTCCCCCCCTTTTCGTGACAGATTGGTTTATGTTCATCGTAAATTTCCGGTTTAAAACTGCATAAAATGTACATTTATACAGTTTATTCTAAGTGGTGTTAGCTAAGATATCTCAAAAACTATTACATAAGTTTTATGAGCTATTATGTTAACAAACTACTGAAACAAATTATAATTTTATAAAACGTTTAAATTGCCTTTGTTTTGTTTACATTACGAGTTAATTACCGTGGATTAACAATACGTTTAGATAATATAATAAGGTAATTTTTATGCTAACTTATATGAACACTGGTAAGTCATTGTTTGAAGCGTTGATGTAGGTATCCTCACTTTACTTGGTTTTATTACGTAAAATGGCGACTATGACACTGAACTTAACCTTAAACCGACTACCTAATTAACATACAAACGTACTGAAAATGCATTAATTTGAATGTCTAAAGTACTTACCCATATATTTTTATTCATTTAAATTAACGGTTTGTCAGTTTTATTTAAATTTTCATTAGGAAGGGAACCTCATTTTCATACTTAATTGTGTCGATACATTTTTGCATAGATTTAAGTAGGTACCAAAATATACAGAGTCACGTTGAGTTCTCAATGTTATCGATGCCAATCCGATGGTATAACATCGTAAAAAACATACATTATCAAATCAATTCATAAACCACGAACGCCATTTTGTAAAATTACCTAACAGCTATAATGCCGCCCACGTGTAAACAAAATAAAACTTTAAAATTAGTGCATCGAGTGCGGCGAGTTTTCCTAGAGATTTTTCTCGCGAGAGAAATCGTGCGTGTCGTGTATATTGCGCGCGCATGCGCGTGGGCGTTGGGAGGCGTTCGCCAATCGAAGACGGCGACTCCCGCCCCACGCTTCACTCACGCCTCGTGTAAACACGCCTTTTTGCTTTTTTCACACTCAAATAATCACAAAAACATCTAAAATTATTATAACTACCGCTATTAGTCACCGCATCACATTATCTTATTCATTAGAAGGCGTGACAAGAGTCACAATCACAATATGATGCATGTGAAATACTTGGCACAGTTTCGCTAAGCGTTAGACACACCAACTATCAAATTCTCTAATGAAATAAAACATGTCACTGAAATACATATTTAAATTAAAGATATTTTTTAATTAAATAACATTCCCAACGATTTGAATCTTCCTTCATTTTATTTAAAGATTTCAGCAATAATGTTTTGACTACACGAAATAAGTTATATTAATACCTACTGTATTAAGTTAATGCTTACCTAGAAACTATTGCCAATGCTTAATTATACTACGTCCAATGAATACTTATTTTAATTTAACTAAGTTCTTTAATACCTTTTACGGCTCAACGGTACGATAATTCTTACACGGATTGTTTTAATTACATACCGTCAAAGTAAGGTTTCTAATGAACACTTAACAAGGGCTGCTAACAGATAAGGTGTGGTTTCTTATCAGTTCATTTTATTATAATTAATTTCTGACAGAAGACGTAATTTTATGAATAAATACAAAATCCCTGTACAAAATGTCATTGTTCATAAAGTCAGCAGATCCATTAGATGACTGTGGCCCCCTCATCATTTACCGAACAATCTCTATCGTTTTGCTCTTCAACCTCAATTCTACTACAATACATACCGTACAATCGCAAATCTGGACTTCCACACTACTTCTAATGATTGGCAAACTGCCGCTTTTTAGCGTACAAAAGTAATTAATTACGAGGAAGAAAGTCAGTGGTGTTCAATTTCAGAAAGATGGAAAGGTTCGAACTTTATAGCGATAACGTCTCTTTATACGTACAATAACAAGAGTAGTAGTAATAAATATTTGGGAAGAATGATGTGATGTTCTGGTACACGAGGCGAGGCTCGCTACGAGCCGCGTCCGCGCCAGTACCAGTAATAACGTTTTAATTGACCGGTCGGAGGTCAAATCACTTGTGGACCGCACGACCCGCCAGCCACTTGCCACTTACCTACCTCGATGTTACGACTATTTGTCATCATTTCAAACAATATAGGTACACACATCTAGGTTACTCATAGGATGAATATTTTACACTTATTTACAGACTAAAAAGTTACAGAATTTCCAATGTATGCATTAACTAATGTGTAGGTAATTGCAAACAATGTTAGAATAACATTCAAACATTACCTATTTATAAAAGCTTGCTTGTAGATACTTACACACAATCTAAGGTATTGTTCAGACAAACATGCCGCACGTTCGAATTGTTAGTTCTTGTGTATACAAGCTCGCATTGTTCCACATTCGAACGTGCCTCCGTCACACGATTCGGCGAAGCATCCATTGTGGCCGTGTTTGTTGACGCGCCACATCGACGCAAAACCGCGACAAATCTCGCGAATGTCCAACGATATCAAAACATGCATTCACGTACCGCGGGAACCATCTTTTGAAAACTTCGCATACGCAATGTATCCAACAAAAAAAGCTAGTATGCGCGTATGTGCCTAAAATGTAAAATGGCGATGCTCAATAATATCATAGACGTCAGTTGAAAGCAGGCAGGCTTAGCTATCAAGACACTGAGGTCTAGATGTAGTTTTGTCTACAAATCGAAATGACCACACTTCTCTCCAATGTCAATGAATTGTTCGAGAGTTAAAAAAACCTTACAAAATAATAAAAAAATGAGAGGTGTCAAGGGACACCCGGATGTGAACGAAGTTTCCTTCGATTAATTGGAACGAAGTTCCAATAGACATCATGCTATGCCGTAGGTCACAAGATATCTGCATATATGAATCTATAATGAGTAATCACGCTGACCTATATACCATAAAAAATAGAATTAAAAAAGCTTTTAAAAAATAAATAGAGAGTGCACCAATCCAATTATCATTGAGTATACAGACATTTTTGAGAGCTCTACAATATTGGAAGAATATGACCGTTATTATTTAATTTGATTCTGAATGACTCCCCGCCAGTTGATGGTAAATCCACTTAATTTGGTAATATTGAATACTGTCCGTTGAAGATCAAATGATGCGGGTGTCCACTATCCCATTGTAGGGTCAAAGATAGAACTGACCCCTGTTGATCTTGCTCCGCATTGAACTCTACAATTGTCTCGCCAGTCAACAGTTGTTTAATAGCCACTGAGATTCTGTTCCAGGCGTTAATTGTCATCTACATCTATGTAATTATTTGTAGTTTCACATAACTAGCTGCGCTCCGCGGTTTTTCCCGCTTAAGTCCCGATCCCGTTGGAAAATCAAAATGAAAAGTAGCTTTCCTCGATAAATAGACTATACAACACAAAAAAAATTTCAGTTCGAACTAGTATTTCCTGAGATTGGCGCGTTCAAACAAACAAACAAACTCTTCAGCGTTATAATATTAGTATAGACTTAGCCTAAAATGAAGTAGTACCCCATAATTAACTACAACTTATATCGATGGATAAATACTTCGTGTTTTGTTAACATTTGAATAGTTATGCAGAGCTTAAAAGCTGAATTACTTGGCAGTTTATTTTTCAATACTTTATTCTTTTAAGTGTTCGCTTTCTTTGAAAGAATCCGAACCCAATAAGAGGAGATCACAAGAAAACAAGACAAACGTGTCGCGGTCCCATCGAGCCGTGTGGGGTGACAAATTGGGTGCGACAATCGAGTTAGTTGACCTGGGACCCGGCCACCAATCTCGACCGCGTGATTAACTACACAGTAGCCAGATTACACGGACCGGATAGTCTGCCACCGGCCTTATATTGATGATGGGAAATCAACGCTTAATTAAAACGAAAATTAATGTAATTATTCTTTTTATTGGATGTTTAGAGTTTTCGGGCACTTTTGTCTGATTGGCTTCAATGATCTTATTTATAATTATAAGAGAGCGTACCTATTACTTATTAGACGTCTAATAAATAAAAATAATTTAATGTCAGTAAAATCAGTCACTTCTGAATGGTCTGAGTCTAAAACCAGCTTTATCGAATTACTCATCTTAATTCCCGACAATCCACTTAAAACACTTATTAAAAACAAACTATATCACGCAATATATCCGTGATTCCTTAAATTAAGAGAGGTTCAAGCATCGTGACCTCAGACTTCCATCAGTGGGTATTTGACTATTGTCCTCTATTGGCTGAGTCTGTATTGAATACAGCTACTTGGTGTACAATGGGCTTTAGTCGATAGCATTGTGATAGGTACTATGCATTTATGTACGTACATATATCTATCCTGAAAAAATATGAGTTTTCTCGGTTCTTGAGAATGTGTAGGTACTAACACTGTGGCGCGGCAGGCGAATACACGCCTGTAGTGCAGAAGATTGCGGGTTCGATTCCCGTCTTAAGCAAGTACATCTTTATGAACAGATATTTGTTTCTTGTCTGGATGTATGTATGAAAAGAGAAATAAATAAGTATTCTATCCGTTGTCTAGCCACTTTTTAAAACTAGCCATGTTGCTTAGCTTGGGGTTAGATGGCGTTGTGTGTCATGTCCCACAATATTTATTTATTTGTTTGTTTATTTACATATTTGTCAAAAGAAAGAATTTTTTTCTTTTATTGACTTGAACTGTGGACGACTTGGTAGACTACACTTGAGGTCATTCGATGCATCATCGAGATTATCTTCAATGCAGTGTCAAAGGAGATTTGTCCGCGATCATGACCGATTGCATTTGACTAAATGTGATTTTGATTAGGAGCAATTCGTCGCCCCCATCACAGCTAAGTAAGTTAGATTGAGTGGGAGGTGTAGCGGCCTTGTCTATATTTTATTTCCCTTTATATTAACATTATAGTTTTGTTTAGTTACGCTTAGAAAAAGCTATCCCCTTATTTCAAAATGAGGTTTAAGGATAGAAGTCCGAATACTTCCATATCCAGCAGATTATGCCTAACTGTTAATTAGTTATTTTATTTAAACGAATTCTCTCTTTGTTGGAAAATAGGCATCCTCTCTATTAACCACCCCTTTCGACCAGGTGGTCTGCCTCTTCCTCCACATCCTTTTCGTAGTTATTTCAGGAGGATGAATCGAGCGATTCAAAATAAATATATCAACTTATCCCATAAGATAATTTTAAGTAATCGTAAGATGATTCCTACAAACCCCGCCACCATTTTATTAGTATTAATATTTTTTAAACAAGCAGTTAAACAAATTATCAACAAAAAACCAAAATGAAAAATCCTTCTACGAAAAGCTTTAACAACCGTGAGAACGTATTTATAAATTCAAAGGAGTTTATTAAAATGTAATAACAGATCAATATTATTTAAGTACTTAATACAACAATCAATTTCGACCCCTTTGACAAAACAGTTATTAAAAATAAATGAAGATGTTTACTGGCACTTAACCCTTGACACCCCATGTAGTGTTGCTTTATCAATTTGTAACACTCTGTTATTAGATTTAGAGATCATAATATGAATAAATTAAAGTAGGAAATATTAAAGAAACAAATATGATGGCACTTTATATTGATTAAAAACTGTTATTTCACATGATGGTTATCAAATTACATGTTCATAGGCATCGAATTATTGTTCTTCTCTACTTTTGTTGATAGTATGTAACGATTTTCAAATTAATTGTATTTACCTTTTTTGTATTCTATTAAAGTACTCGTATTATAACTATGCAAACTAAGCACTTACTTAACACAAGCACTTAAACTGGCGAAATTGCTCGTCATGGGCTAGTGGTCTATGTGGGAACAGTGTTCGCCCGCACTCCCCGGGGGTCGACGGGGTGAGAACGTACGGCGGGGCGGGTGGGACGCGGGGGTGAGAATCCAGGGGTGACTAGGGTACCAGGCCGGAAGCGCCTGTGTCGGATCGTTCCGCACGCACCTGTGGGAATATTTACCGCAATTTGAACATAGATCCGTGGACTTTACAACTGATAGCAACGCTACTATTATACCCATATCAACTGTCTAATTACCACATTATTCATGCATTATTAAAATTGATCTAACAAGTGTTTTAAAATACGTAGATACAAATTGTATAATCATCTCACGAAAACAAAGTTCGGCATAAAGTGACGTTAATCTCGAGTGCTAAATTCACCATTTTTATAAACTTAGTTGGAACAAAATACGTCTTTTAACAGGTGCTGATCAAATTTAACAAAAAATGAACAATAAAACAATCACAAACTCTTTTACCGTGACGTGAGAACAATTTGAACAAAATGAAAAACAGCGAAGAGTGTTTAGACTGACGGTGGACGGTGTAACAATTTGAAACAGTGTGATATTTATTGATCTTATTAAGTGTTTAAGTTTATTGTATAAAAAGTAACTTTGTAAATATATTTATAAATCAAGTATAAAGTTGTGCGTGAGCCGGAGAGGCTCGAAATCCAACTATAGAAGGCCGGACGTGAATTAAAGGCGACGGAGGTCAGCAGGCATGGGAATCAAAGTCATGATGAAAGCTTTCAATAAGCCCAAAGGTAAGTTTTAGTTAAAATTGCTTTAGTTAAGAAAGATCCTTGCACAAATTGTACTTAGGTATACTTACCTACTTATTCATGATAAGTATATATATACGCAACATAAGTAACGCTCTCGGTTTCACGTGCACTTGTCCCAAATGCTAACAATCCGTAACACGCACAAAAAATATAATGAAAACGTTCATTTACTTTATAATTGGCTATCGTATATCGTACTTTAATGCGCGGTTGCAAACATTACCTCTTTACAAACACAATATACTTAATTTTACACAATTTAAGTATTGATTAAATGCATGCTTATAAACCTACATATTATTGTTTAATATGTGGGTAGCTTACTATTATTATTTAGGCCATCTTTTTTTATTAGAAATGTTAGGTCAACGTAGGGTAGGAATCTTTGTTTCATTATAATTGAATAAACGCTCTTTATGATAGTAATCATGAACGTTAAGGTGAAAGGGTACCGGCGCTCTCTCCATACCAACGTAGTCGACTGACTAAAAAAAACACCGGGGCAAGGTCATGGCAGTAATAAGTTTTATGCAAAAAAATATTTGCTCTGGTGTCATTATCCAGAGAGAAAACAGTCGACTACGTTTGTATGGAGAGAGCGCCCGGTACCCTTTCCTCTTAAACAATAAATTCTGAATAGTAACAGTATCTGTAGGTATACCTGTACTTGCAATATTCATTTCCTCCGATAGTAGCATATGTATTGGGAAACATCGCGTGTCCGTGGAGGGTGAGTTGAGCAACCACCGCTCGGCAATGCTGTAATTACGGACGAACCTGCGCATGCTCCGGTGATCTTGAAAGTAAACACCTTGAGTACTCATAAATAATCTAACAACCATGTTTGTATACAAACTATACGAACATTATGCGGATTTTGAGTTCACATTTATGAATCGTAGAATTTAATATTTCCGCTGCTGATGTCGCTTTGTCTTCTTCATCAGAGTCTTCATATCAGAACCGACATTTTCTAATAGATATTTGTTAAGTCCCCATGGAAGATTATTGACAAAAATAAGCACAATAAACTGATAATATAAAGTCCATTATGAATATTAAAGCTAAAACCAACCGACAACTTTAAGTGAATTGGTTTGATGACTGTTAATGCATTACTTACGTCGTATAAAAAGTATCACCTATGAGCTAATGAGCTAAACAATGCAACCTGTCAAACAGTAGCCGAGGATCCTTTTTCTCATGAGATGAACAATGGTAGTATCAATGAGGCAACAAACGGCGGATTTACGACTCAACACATTCCATATGCCATAAAAAGTCATAACAATTTACAGGCATAACAAAGAAACAGTGGCATCTAGTACGGGAGCTAATAACGCACATAGCCAAGTCGCGGGGGCGTCCATTCATGCCGCTGATTGGCCCATCCGGTGCGCGCTCAATGAGATGATGCGCCCGCGCCGCCGCCGCCGCCGCCGCAGTCGCGCAGCTCCGTGCCGCCTCTGTCATTGAGCAAAGGTCTCTCGCCTACGTTCGTGATCAACTCTGTATAATATGATTCGAGATAAAACTCTTGTTACACTTAACTTTGAACGGGACTTATATCAGTTTTAACTGCGCAGAAGCGAAGGTTCGTTATCTTTTAATGCTACCAATACATAACAGCTACAGTTGAAAACAGGGTAATTTTAGTAGAACCTATTCTAAGTACCTACTACCTACATGTTTACTAAAATAAATGTTTTATTGTATACCAACCACCTTTTGCAGCAATTCATATGCAAAACGTTCATTTTCCACGTGAACGAGCACAGAACCGTTTGAAAATAACATTTTACCGCATTATGAAAGAACCCTCCGCCATGCTCGACTGAAGAGAAGGGTGATATGACATCAGAACGCAAATGGACAACTTCAGTACATTTTCAAATTAGTCTCACACGATTGAAACCGTTAAATTTTACGACAGATCTACTGGATACTTCCTGGCTCTATAGTTAAATGTTCTCATTAAACAAGTAGATTTACCTGTTTCATGATCGACGTGGATTTTGGCACCTACTTAGATGATTTTGCACACAGATATATTCAATTGCCATTTTTAGAGGAGTCATTAACTTGTTAACATTTATAGTAATTTATAATTATAATTTTAATTATGTAAACGGCTAAAGAAGGCGATTTGAATGCGAAGCAGCGCACGCGCCGCACACGTCACGCGACGTTCCAACTTCAAACTGCGAACAATGGAGTCAGTAAAAATGGCATGAGCTTTTGTTCTGGATCGCTATTGTGACGGTTGACCCTGTTGAAGATGATTCTATAGTCTAATTGATGTAAATTAAACATGTTTAGTAACAAAACTGATTATATCGAGATTCTTTCTATCTTTACTTTCTATTATAGATTATGCAACAACTATTATCATAATGAAGCTATTACATATGTTATGAACAGTCTACTTCAAGGTCCCAGCTGAGGTAGTAGCAACAAGTGTCAGTTGATATATTCCCCCTCTAAATTCACCCTTAGTTAGCCACCTGTTACTGGCGAAACCACTAAGCATTAACATAATATGCATGTATCGTACCTTTACGAACGTAGATGCGGCAAGCATTCTTTCTACACATCATGATAACAATGTTTTTCACATGGTAATAATGTAATATCAGCTTTTAATAACTTTGAATGCATGCATTAAACGTGTATAGCTACGATAGTGTTAAATATAGTACTTTACCGCCGACAAAATATTTACTGCAGAAGACACAGTGAGACGGGTGATATGGATCGCACAATGTCCAGTAGCTGTATCTATTTGATACAGTTATAAGTTTAATTCGTCTCTTTTTGATGATATACCTATTTTTCTGCGAGTAAGTAGGTTTACTTTATCAGAAGTTTAGATCAATTAATAGTGGATCGTCCTTCTGTAATTTGGCCAGGGGCGCTTGCGAGCCGCGGCGCGCATCTCCGGTCCTTTGTGCCTGCCGTTATCTACGCCATTCAAGATTCGGTTCACTCCAATGGCAGTAATAGTCATTACATTACTTACACGTTTTATAGCCTCGGTGGCGCCTCAAGACCTCGATATAACATTGCCACTTGGTTGTGTTACATAGGTACGATTTTCAAATATAACTTTAAGCATCATTATCATCACCATCTCAGCAACAGTAGGTACATACATCCACTGCTGAACACCTCTAAATTCGATATCAAATCAAATAAAAAATAATTTCTTTGTAAAACACTTCAATTAATAACAACGTTAGCACCTTTTTACCTCTACAATTTATTTTTATAAACTTTGTGCCTACAATTTTATTGTAAAAAATTCGTGTCTACAAATAAAATGGAGGCTATGAACGGATGGGGTCCATCGGAAACTTACGGGACAATTAACCGAAATCACTTGGGATTAATTATTTTAATTACGGAAACGGAAGTCTCGGCTTCTTGTTTTTGCGCTTGATCTCGAAAAATACCATTCCAGAGTTTAATGTCAACCACGGATGCTATTTATGAACACTTGTCACAGTCATATTATCCCCGATCCAAATAATTACATGATCGTTTACTCCTACAATTAATCCTGTCATGAAATATTTGATGCTCGAGCAACGGATATCATTTTCATCATTAAAAGAGGTGGTTTCATTTTATTATGCTGTTCTTCAATGTTCACTTCCAACTTCCAACGTCAGCTTTTAAAATATTTGTAGAAAAACAACCCTCGATGTTTGAAAATGTTCGAGTTCTCAGTACAATGATATCATTCTGAAAATATTTTTCATCTTTTAATAAAAATTAACCTTGGCCTAAACACTTGTGTAGAGTTAACGAGCACGGGGGCGGGTGCACACAGTCCCGTATTATGTGACGACACATTTTTTCTATAATTTTAAAACAAATAAAAATTACTTTTTATTAGAGGCGGCTACTTTGATCCACTGAGATTTATTAGGGTTTATAAACCAAATTACAATTTAATAACCACCGAGACTTTGATCCTCTTCAACTGTCCACATCTCAAATTAATTAAAACTTTCGCTCCTGAATAAAGAGATGAATACATAACATTCTGGGTACCGCAGTAAAATTAATGAAATAGTAAAGTTTAATCTGTTTACGAGTTCTTATAATAATAAAAACAACTTCAAATGATTCTTGGAGAATAAACTGCACTGCAAAGAAAAGTTCGATAATGCAATATGGACGGTTTATAACCGTACATATTTAATTTCATGAATCTTCCTTCTAGGACTTCTCAGGTGCATTCATTATCAGCATTACACTACACAAGAACGTAATATAATTTATTTACCAATAGTTATACTGACAAATCGCCATTTAATGCCATTTTGTTAAAGTTACGACACATACAAACATTTTTTTTTTTTTGTTGTAATGTCTTTTCTTAAAACTTTTAAGTGAACTTGTATAAATCTGTTTCAGTAAATTCGACTTGAATGTACATGAATACGTTTTTAAAGTTTTCTGACTAATGGGACATAAAAATTAACAGATAGAGCAATCCGAACAATCAGCGGCTCAACGCACCTATTAAACTCAAAATGAACTATACTCGTAAAAACGAATGATTTTAGATAAGAATTTATTCACTTTTCTAAACTTATCAACTACGATAAAATGTTACATGTATTTTACTTAAACGTAAAAATGTTTGTCGATCGATACATGCGCAATAATCGTGACTCAAATGCAGCTGCGCGAGATGTGTAAAGTAAATCACTATATGTAACTTAACTGATCGTAATTAATGATCGCAGCACACCTTGATTTTATTGAAACTCGCTAAATCAGAACGAATTTGTTAACAATCCAACATGTAAGGAGTAAGGTTTTCATGGTTTATATTTGTTTTACTGCATGATCTTAAAGCGACATAATCGTTTTTTATCCTATTGCAATCACTATATACCAATTATGTATATGTATAGTATACCCGCGACTTCATCCATGTCGAAGTCGAAAAGGAGCAAGGAATCACGTTGTCCCATACAAACTTTGCCCCCCTTTTTCAATGATGCCTCCGTCATACAAAGAACATACCTTCCAAGTTTCAAGTCTCTACGATCAGTGGTTTAGGCTGCGCGTTGATCCGTCAGTCAGTCAGTCATTCAGGACAAACCATTTTATATGTTGGTATAGAAGATAGATATAGAGACAAAGAGAAAAATGCTTCTCGTATTTAAATATACCTAAATCAGGAAAAGTTCTTTGACTTTTCATAAAATTATTGGAGGTGGTAGTTTTATAACATAACTAAGTCTTTGTCATAAAAACTAGGACACATGTCTAGGGCTAGGACTTGTCATAGGACTTCATTTTATTTCGCCAATTACCGGCAACATTAAAGCTTTTTCCTACAGTAGATATCAAACAGAGAATAAAAATCTAAAATGTAAATTATATCGAAGGTTTAGCTAGAGCTATCAGAGCCAGCCAGGGCACCGACCGTGGGAGAGATGCACAAATCTCCGCATCTCAGAACTGGTCGGCAGGTGCGCGCGCGCACCACTCACACTGCTATGGCAAACTCCTACACATGCACACTGAACCAGGCGCACTTATGAATGAAGTATACGTGCTTACATCCAACACGTTACCCACACATTCGAGTTTAAATCTCGCTTGTTTATCTCTGATTTATTTTATTCTCCATCAAGTATCAAAAAGTCGGCTATTAATTTGTTCTCCGGTGCTCAGTTTAAATGCTGTAGATAAAGTAATTAATCCGTGTGATAACGATCTCGGTTTAGTGGTACAAACCGACTTGAGCTACTATAACTTACCTAATGTTGTTTAAGTAAAGAAAGCTTAAGTTGAAGCGTCTTCGGTAGGATTTACTTGTGAAGTATTCACAACACAGCATCAACAGGGATTAGTTAAGAAGCTACTACATAAATGACTGTGCACTCAATTACGTTTTTATGATAACTATGTTACTTATGTGTTAATCATTCTTCGTGTATCTTATTGCTTGATTTATGAAAGTATTTAATGACAAGATGACAGATTGTAATTTATTTATCACCTTTGAGAGTAGCCTTTTTTCCATCTTAAATGCTATGAATTAATAACTTGTATTTAATAACGCGTAAAATATGCGGATACGATCGATCACACATAGTCTATTCATTGATACAATGAAAGATGAATTGAAATTCATAGCATTACGCGATGTATCTAATTTCTTGACTTCCATACATAATGCATTCGTCTTTAGGCATTAGGTATTCCATTTCTTTTTCATTTTATACAATGCCGACTTTACTGAACGTACTAGCAATTTTAATAGGAAAATATCATAATACATTTTTACGAATTTCCATTATATGGACTTCAAACAATCTAAATTAAAGTTGAATGTTAATTTGTTTCAATTTTTTAACATAAGATTAAATGTTTGTTCACAGACATACCGTCACAGGTGCCACCGCTGACGCCCGGCACCAACAAGAAGATGGCCGAGGCGCTGAAGGCTACCTTCGCCTCATGGGAGAAGGAGCAACTGCGTCTCGGCGTGCCCAAAGGTAAGCATAGAGAAAATTATTTCTAAATCAAATTTCAAAAATTTATCTAGTCTTATGTTTAAGTAATTTATTTTCGTTTCCTTTTCCGTCAAGTTTATCTTAATTTATTCTTATGATTTTTTGAATATGCACTACTGAAATGAAGTAGAAAATATGTGAAGTAATAGACAAATCCCGTTCCATTTTATATCCGAAGTGACGTGTAAACATCGTCGTTTCATTAAAACAGTTCATCAATACCGCTTTACGGTCAGGATGAGAATGCCATAAAACCACATAAGTATAGCTTTAGACGTTATTCACTAAAGATCTGAAGGAATAATAAAACTCTTCAGAAATGTTTTTAATTTTCATAAACCATTCACCGAAGATAAAGCAACAGATGTGCTGCTGCCTACCACGTTATTCACGTACATCGTTTTTGTTTATAAGAAAAGTTGCTTTAATTATTATTATTAGGTATTCTATAATGTAAAATTTAATTAAATCACAATATCGACGTCCGAATGTAAGGTTGTCAGTCAATATGTAGGTACTTCGTTATTCTGTTTTATTTGTTTAGTGTAGTTACATGCAAAAACTGTTAGCGTAGTGTGTGTTGAGGCGTACGATACAAGACATGATTTGCATATGGTAAAGCATCAACTCGCCGTATTATCGTGGCCGCCTGCGCCTGCACACCGCGCCACACACCGTACTCTTTGTTGGTGGCAACTGGCAACGTTACTGCTAAATTAGTATTGAAACTTGGCTACATGAACCAACTCCTTGCCTAGACTGGAAGCCCACCAATGGAGTACAAATGATATCATATTTTTATGCACATTCATTATAAACTTACTCATGGTGCGTATTAAAAATTTAATTTATTTTTATTCATCCAATGATGTGTTTTAACGATTAAAGTTATATGTCTATAGCAGCAACGCGTTTGAATTAAATATCAATTTTAGCGCACTTTACAAACTAACTCTCCCGGCAAACGTTTTTTGCCATATTGAAAACATATATTTATTAATTCAAAATAAAGGAAAATTCTATAGTGTTCGATTCTTAGACCTTACGAATATACATAAAAAATTCACACAAATCGGTTAAGCCGTTAATGTGGAGTTTGGCAATTGACAATGCGACACGAGAATTCTATATATTTGTATTTCGTAGTTACATGTTCCACGGTAACGTGGTTTGTACGATGATTAGAAAACAGGTGGAGGGTTCGTCGTCCGATCATCAGTGGCGGAAGTTTGTACGTCTGCGGCGCGTCTATTCGCGCTTCCGGTGTGCTCGTGCATATTGCTAGCTAAAAGCACACGGCCGACAATGACATTAGTTACATTTCGTTGTTTTCAGTTTCAGCATGTAGGTCTATGCTACATGATTTCCTGAACAGCGGGCAGCGTAGCACTATAATTTACTAGCAGCGCTCCGCGGTTTCACTCGCGTAACTCCCGATCCCGTGGGAATATCAGGATAAAAAGTAGCCTATAGCCTTCCTCGATAAATGGACTATCCAACACAAAAATATTTTTTTAATTCGAACCAGTAGTTCCTGAGATTAGCGCGTTCAAACAAACAAACTTTTCAGCTTTATAATATAAGTATAGATTATTAGTATTTTAGTCAGCAATAGTAAACATACGTATAATGTTCCCCAGTTTGTTTTAATCATAACGGCATTCAAACAATTAGAAAACAAAGAATTGCCATACTTATAAAATACTTGTAACGTTATCGGAATGTTTAAAAACTTATCAATCGTCATAAATAAAAAAGAGTTGTTGAATTTTAAATTGACTCGATTCTCTTTAATTGTTCAACATTATAAAGTCAACCAATAAACCTGAATTTGATAAAATTGACAAACATTCGTCATTGCATCAAAAACACAAAGAAAACATCTTGCTAACATACCTGTACCACATGCCTGTATATACCTAAAACATAGTGTAGCCAAGACGCAGTAGGTAAACAAATTCCAAGTTAAGAAATATTTCATGTGTACAATAGTGACGTATCGTATCTTACTTTTGGTATTTTCGCATTATATTGAAGGAAAAATATAAATTATTTTATGGTTATTATCAAAAAATGTAAGAACGTTCATAAATTTCCTGAAAAATAAGTTCATAAGTAATAAGTTCTACTCCAGCCCCGCGAAGAAGTTAAAAAAAGTAATTTATCATTACATATATTTTATTACCGGCCTAATACATTTTAATTAATAAACAGATAAGCTATCCTTCAATTTATGGTAGGTATAGTTAAAAGCATTAAAAAAACTAAGACGGAGAAGAAATAAATTAAACGGATGGGTAGGTAATTGGAATCGTAAAGCAATTTTAAAATCGCTGTTAAAAAACTGCGAAGAGTCTTTTCTCGTGCAAAGTAAACACAACCTGAAGGCGGTCACCGACTAAAAGCCGTAATTAAACTAATTACTTATTATTAGCTGGCTCTCGCTCTAGCCACGGAAAAACACGAGCTCCCGGTCTACTGGCAATTTGTGACATCGTAACACCATAACTGCATTTGTATCGATTTGCTTTTTTCAACAGTATGCCTCTCGCCTGCCTTTCTCTCGGGAATTTTAAATACGACTTTGATTGATTTGTTTAGTGAGTTTTAATAACGTAGAAATGATGGTGGACGTATTAACTTACTTTTTATACCTAATATTAAGAAAACTTTACTTTTGAAGGTGCATTGGAATTGTATGTTTCGCCATGCTCGTTTAATCCTGTCTCTCATTAATATATTTTCGAATTAGATATCCTTTTATCATTGTTAGAAAGAGAAGTGACTAGGTTAGGCGCATACATTTGGACATGAAGGTCGGTCAGTTTCCGGCGCGCGTGCGCGTGTGGCAAGTTCCGTTGTTGGGCAATGCTCGGGCGGTTCGCTGGCCGACTAATTGTTGATGTTGCAGCCCTGCCATCCGTTTCTATTGTACCTACTATGTATTTTATGTTTATAGTCATTTCTACATTTTAGTTAATAATTAACTGAGGTTAACTTTTATGAAATTAATAGATAAATACTCAAAAGTTTAGGGGTCCCCTCAATATTTAAGATGCTCCTATCCTACTCAAACATGACACTTAAATGTCAAATTAGTCGCCACTGAAGATAAGTAGCATTTCAGTATTCGGGCGAAAGTAGTTAAAATAAAACTCATCCATTACGTTTTAAAAAGTATTTAGTACCACTTACAGTGTTTAATTTTGTTTAGATCCTCGACAATGGAGCGAAGCAGCTGTGGCAGCGTGGTTGCGGTGGGCGGCACGTGAGTTCTCTCTCGAAGGTGTTGCGCTGCAGCAGTTCGCTCGTGCTCAAGGCAAGGATATCTGCGCCATGGGCCGCGAGGAATTCGTCGCACGCGCACCGGCATTTATGGGAGACATACTCTGGGAACATTTAGAAATTCTACAAAAAGGTAAACTTAATATTACAATGTGTCAAAGACAATTGATATCAAATGTATTAGGTACTTCAGTATTTCGAAATTAAATCAAACCCAAAAGATTAGAAAGCCAAAGAGTAACATTATTAACAACCCTTCAGAAATTTTAAATTAACATGACATTGTTTGTCCAGATGTAGAAAAGGAGCGATCCCTACTGGCCAACGTGCCTCCCAATATGTACGAGAGCAACGTGTGCCTGCCCGAACTGCCGGACTACATCCCGCCTGCTCATCATTACAACAATAACAACAATACTGGTAAGTGTTTCTTAAAACGAATTTCAAGGAACAGTAAAAGCTCCCACAGCTTTGCATGAAACAAGTGACTCAAGCGAAACTTGGGCGATGTCTACTAAAATCCAATGGAAAGTTCCATTGATGGATCTTTTTGCACTCATATATCCACTTTTTACTTGCCTCAATTCGTAGACTTTGTACTTTATATGGTCTTTATAATCATATTTCAACTCTCACTAGTGTTTTGTTAATCGCCAATTAAATGTATAAAGTGGTGTTTACATAATGAATTACAGTAGACTCACCCCTACACATCGACACAGAGATAAGCGTTTGTTATCTAGTGCGCGGTTAGGAGAGCCTCATTAAAGCACCATTCACGATAACCCGACAATATACTACTAACTTTAATGATTCTTTAGTCGGTGTTGTACTTTATTTACATTTCAGTCAATGCTTAACCTGATACCGATTATAATTACAGTTAAAACGATAATGTATTTGCATAAAGAGTTGTGTCGCCTTAGTGGTAGAAACCTCGCCTTTTATTCCAAAGGTCGTAGCCAGCAGTGCACCAATGAATTTTCTTAGGCAAAAAATGTGCGCTTTTAACATTGTTTACTGTGAACGAAAACATCGTGATGAAACCCGCGGCAAACGTGCGTATTGACGAGTTCTTATAAGACGGTGGTGTAGATGATGATATGGTGGAGATGGTGGTATAGGTTCTGGTTAAGCCTACTCCATCTAATACATGTCCTCAGGCTACAGAGCGTCCTGAATAACAACAGATCAAAGTTGCTGGTGCTGTTTTAATTGTCTAAATTAGACGTAAAGGCCAATATTATTTGCATCTTGACTTTTCTATATCGTTAAATTTGTCTTCCCATTCACTTACCAAATTGAACATAAATAGTCCTTTGAATATAAATAGTTCGTTATCGACACATACCTTTTGTATTACTATTATCCTATATCGCATATCAACTTGACGATAATCATTTATTTGAATTTGAATAATAATTACTATTACAGTTATTTTTCACGGCTAATTATGTTAGAGTTGTCGGGTAAAACTCTACTTAATATGTTAACTATTTATCTTTTTGGCCGCTAAACTTGTTTTTACGTACTTATTTATGATTATTTTGTTCATCTTGTCATAAAATTTTGTCACATTATGTATCTTCTATTATAATTTCATATAAGTTTGAGCTATTTTAATACATTTTAGGTATAGTCAATCCACGGGACTATCCTGTCTGAGTTACGTTTATGATAGTCATGGAAAGCTAATATAATGAATCAAACTTTACAATCAGGGGTAGCTGCTTAGTATCACGGATAAAAGCTAATTTCCATTAGATATAAAACGGTGTTTATTGCGTTGTAAATCATAGGAGCGGGATGTTTTGACTGCTCTCGGCGGCCGACTACGCTACTGAAATAATAAATTAACAAACAAGACAAGATGTCCTCTTCGAAGTCGTTAGCACGGGTGGTCTTACACTCACGACGACCTTTCAGACGTTTGGACAACCAATTTACAAGTCCACTAGCTCTTCCGGACACTACGTCGCATCTTCCTTCTCGATCCGTGTACCTACGCTCATAAATTACGTCTATTTTATGCTTAAAGGGTTGTTGAGTGGTCAGATATAATGTCACTCATCGCGATGTTTACGCAAGATAGAGACGTTACGCAAAAACGCATTAACAGATATTTATCGTAGAATAATATTTCTCACTGAAGCATCAAATAAGTTTTCACATATCTAGGCAGCACATCGTTTCCAGTCGGGTGGTTCGTGGCGCAACTCTCGACCTTGGCGCAGTTTTTCCGCTCTCTTTCAGCCGAGGTCCGAATCGTCTTGTACTTACTTGATCACTGTTACCGCGATGTCATCTTCGCAATTTTCGTAAGGCAACAGACTAAGCAACCGTGACCTGACCAAGAACTTGCCTCGGACGAGCGACGATACTTTTTGAATAGGTACATATAAAATTATTATTGCGGATAAAAGTTTTATGATTTATATGTACTTAGCATCTTCATTCTTGGTTCTAAAAGGAGAAGCATTAGCAAAATGAATCTTAGTTACTGACTACGAGTATTTTGCCTTCATTGTTCATATTTCTGTAACCTGTAACAACAATACCTACTCATAATACCTATTATACGTACTCTGATGTTAATATTTTAGATATTTCAAAAATAATTAAATATCAGTATTGACAGATTGATAAAAGATTGCTTGTAGAAAAAAAAGTTGTCCAAAATTTTGTATTTACCTATATTTTAGGTGAAAATGTTTCCACCAAATTAATTGCACTTAGAATTTAATTGAATTTTAGTAGTTTTCTATTAATAAAGGTTGGATGTATCCCCTACCATTTGGTTTCTTCACCTCCGTGAGTAGAATGTGCGCGTGACCTCAGTGTCCAGTCTACCCGCACACTGGTTACTCATCTTTGCCATTGTTCTAGATTGGCTTTTTGAACAACAATTACTTAAGTTCTGTGTCGTGTCCAACATCTAAATATTTATACCTATTTTATTGAAATTAACATATAAACCCTAAACATCTTTTTCATTTTAATAGGAAACCCTGCATTTCTCCACTGAATGAAAATTAACAAATAAGTGGCAGGACAAGTGTTGTGAAAGGTCCAATATGGGGGATCCGGATTGTGGATAACATATTATGTTCCTCCATCCGAGCTCTTGGTCTAAGGACCCATCTGAATTGGAATCTCTTTTCGTTTGGCGTGGTGAGTCCGTAGCTTATATAGTACACGTTCTTGGAGGAATACAAGCTTTTTGTTTAAACCTAGTTTTATATTTTAAGTGCGCAATGTCGTCGAATATAATTTGTCGTATCGTCCTCGTGACAACTCGAGCGTTACCAAGTAACACAAGTGGGCCGATGTATCCGAAGGTTAACGCACAAAAGCATCTACTATATATTCATATTCAATATTTTGCAAGTGCAGTGGTATTAATAATGCGTGTAGTTATATGGTTAATGTTGTGTTGGTGCAATGGCATCCGCGCTGTCGCAAGGGGCAGCGATCGCCGCACATCCTCGCGTTGCGCTAGCGTGCACTAATCGCCGGACGTGGCCCTCGGAACAATGTTGCTAAATCGACATTATTGTCTAACGTGCTGAAAAATTTTCATGGTCGCAAAGACAGACGCGCGACGCGTGCTACGTCGTAGACTGTAAATTATGTAGCCAAAGTTGATGTTCTCATTTATACTCTACCGTTATTTGTAGTATATACAAATATGTATATATAATGGATTATTTCATACCTATAATATAATTATTGTCAGAGCCATTATATATATATATATAAAATTCAAAGGCCTGGTCCTGACTTTATGACTTACTGATATATCAACGCACAGCTCAAACCAAGGAACGAATTGGACCAAAATTCGGTGTACATATAGCTTTTATAATGTAAGCTTCGCTTAGAAAGTTTGTAAAATTCAAACCTTACACGGACAAACTCGCAGGCAAGAGATAGTAACTAATAAATTGTGATGACTCCGATAACTTTACCAATCAGTCTCATCGTTAACTCCTTCCTAGTAATCAATTTGACGATGTTTGTTATTAGAATATCGTGCAAAGCCGTAGCCAATCATGATAATTTATTTAGATAGGTGCTAAGTTTATAGGCAGTTAGAGCAAAATCTGCGGTGGCTGTTGCGGATGTACTCTGCACTCTGATTTATCAAACAACGATTAGCTCCGCCCAGCCACCATCAACTTACAGTCTCACAGCATTAGTTGCCCAACAATATCTACTATTGGTCCAATGTAATGTCATTTATACTACACCACGAAAATAAACTCTAAGGATTCCTAAATTAAGATATAAACAAGTTTATCTTGATCAATCGGTTTAGGATATTGTTATAAACATGTTATAATTAAAATAAGTTTCAAATATGATTCCCATTTTATGGTTTTGTCGGAATAATTTGTCGACTGTTTCAAAGTTTTAAGTTTCTTCAGTAATAAAGGAAATTGTTGATTATTCATCGAACAATTATAGGTACTTACCTAAAGGATATAAACATCAATACGATCGACGATTACATTATACGACGCACCATAACTGTCAATCGTAGTGAAGTGTTAACATAAAAATATTGAGCTTTCTAAGATATCAATAAAACGATACGTGTCATTTTGTTTGAAGCGACCACTTCCGATAGCTATTGTGCTTCTACCCAGGAGCTTCCGGTGCAACCCGATACACACTCGAGCGCACGTGCGCAATCTTTTCAAAATTAGAATCTACAAGGATATTAGGATAGGACAACCTCATAATATTATTATTATAAGAACAACCACTAATGGCACTAATCTATCCACTATTAAAGTGAATTAAGGAGAAATTAATAAAAAAATCTATTTAAAAAGAAAGAAAAAATGTTGTTAACTCCGTTTTAATTTTGTAATCATATGGCATAAAACTCATTAAAATTGAAAGATACCTTACACAAAGTAACACAAAACAAAGGTTAACATAATTTGCGAAATTGTAGTTTCCTCAATAAAAAATTATGTTTTTTTTACTCATTACCGGCATGGTTAGTACATTTACGTTACATCTTCCAAACTCAAATATTCGTAAATTTTATTTTTTTAATATTATATGATGTTCTTTTCGTTTGTATAATACAAAGCCGTATTGGGCGTGTAGAACGTATAAAAACTACCCTTGAGGGCTGGGACAAGAAAAGAGCAAGGGCTGTTTTCTTTGATATAACGCATTTAGGGTTCTCGCAAACTTGTCGACCCTGAGGGGCCCTTGTGCTCCAATAAGCCTGTAACAAGAGCCCTCGCGAAGTACCTATTCAATCAATCTTTTTTCTTCACCTATTTCTGGTGTCCTTGATTCAAATTCTAAATCGGATTTGCTTGTCAATGTTATTGTATACGAATAAAGGGTAAGGGTCAGCGACTCACAAAAGGGATTTCGTATAAAAGGGACTTTATCGCAGACGCTTTACTACTACTTGAATAAAGACCTCATCAAAATGCATTGATAAAATTCATAGACATAATAAAAGTTTATTCTTCTTTTTTAGTTCAGTTCATCTATCTCTATTACGAATCGAACGAAACTTATCTTCTTCATAAAATAAACGCTCGCTGCATTAAAATAATTTGAAAGATAAGTGCGCTTCAGCTTTCTTTACCGAGTGTAATTAATATATAGAAGTATTTTACTATTGAGAAAAAATTACGTAAGAAGATAAAAAAATCGCTTAATTTTAATCTAGGTACCAATCTATAGGAGTACATTTGTAATCATGACAAAAGCTGGTGCCTAAAACAGTTGTTTTGTTAAAATATAAATCATTCATAATTTAATTTCATTATCTTCGTGCAAAAATCGTGGGTATATTTATGTCGTGGAAAATTTCCATCAATGTGGAATTTGTAGAACTGCTCTTTACTCCAGGGGTCGTTGCAAAAACTTTTGCAAATACTTAAATTTCAAGAAATCCTTTGCCATTTGACACCATTGTAATAGAGCAGGTGTTTAGACACTGAACTCTTTAGCACTTTTCTATATTAGATACCTGTATTTGTGAGTGTGAGAACGAAGGAGTACTGCAAAAATCGACCTGTTTGTTACAAAGCCGATCAATAAGAGTGTCGTGTTACCGATGCACCGACAAAGCCCAAAGGCGGGCGCTTTGAAGTGCCGAATTCAATTAATTGCCCTATTTGCGGTACTCTCCGCGCTCATTGAAGGAATCTCCCACAAAAACAAATATTTGCAGAGTCTTCATTATCCGTTATTAGTTGGCGCGCTTTTAATTGTCGCAGTTAATCTTGCTTTGAACCCTTTCATATCGCATTGCCGACTCGGTTTGAAATAGACGTAGAGATATTGAAAAATGCAGCAGCACAGTTCATGGCTTATCTTAGCAAAATTTATGTACGGAGCCATTATATTTTTAACTTTTATTGAATATTACAAAGTAATCGTTAAATAAACAATTAAAGATACTTTTTAAAACTGCGTAAATTGTAGTATGTGGTGTGATAATAGAGTTGTTATCGTCTGCCCAGCGGGGCGGGGGAGACGCGCCTGTGCCGGACGGCGTGGGTAGCAGATTGTCCTTCGCAACATTGCCCCTGAGATAGCGATGTCACAACAATATCGCGATCCTGACAACATTCATTCATTTACCCTATTTTATTTTCGGTTATGTTTTGCCTCCAGTTTATCAGTAGCCAATCATTCCCTACCAACATTGTTGCGATAGTTCCCTTAAACAGTTAACAATCTATACATATAAAATGCTTTGTCCTGACTGACTGAACTGAAACTGGTAGTTTGTGCTTTGGCATCCGTAGTGTATCGTTGGTGTGACGTAGTCATCCGATAAGAAAGGATTTTGAAAAATTCAAACCCTTAATTTTCCTAAATTGTGTAAAATGTCACCGAAATTATTCAATTTTATTCAAATCCAATAAAACAATCGCGTCGGCCATAGTTAATTGCCGCCAAAAAACTCCTAACTTTGTATTTTTTATGAAAAATTATGAAATGTCATCATGGAAATTTTGCCGACAAAAAAACAGGGTTTAATGCCAGCCAAGTATGCTTTACGTTATGTATATTAGGTATAAAAATGTATTACGAGTACATTGTGTACTGATGTCACTGCGGTCAGCTCTGTGACCGAACATTTTTGGCTGTCTTGAGCAGTTATTTTTATTTTATTAGGGCTTTATTTTAGATTAGTGGTGTTTTTTTTGTGTACTTCGTTGTAAAATAAATCCTGATTGTGAATTGCTTAACAAGAATAGGTATGTCACAATCATAATGTTCCCAGAAATCGTTCCAAATTTAAACGTGGATAAATGTCGTATCTCGCGCCATCTCAACAGATGACGGAGGCCGAGAGATATAAATTATTGGCACCGGAAGTGACGTCCCGAGCACGCTCCAATTTATCCCGGTGAAGCAAGCTAGCTACGATGGTTGATGCCCGTACACTACAAAATTACTCTCTTCATAATGATATTAAAGAAACATAAAAAAACCGTATCATTAATTCATATAAAACAGGTAAATTAAGGTTAACTAATGTAGTAAATAACAAATCGTATCCTTAATTCACCGGAAATTTAAAGCATATTGACTTCTGTCTCATAGAGAATACCACATTGAATTTCAAATCAAAATTCAATCAGTAAATCGACAGGACCGGATGCGCTCAACTTTTTAATTATTGCAAAGGTTTTTTTAAGTGCCCCAAAAAAAGCTTTTATATGTTGTCATATCGGATGTGTATAATTATATGCAACTGTTATTTGGGTAGAGCATATTATTTATCCACTGTCTTGACTATACTGAATGAAACGTTTTCGACTCTTTTTACAGATTTATGAACTGTTTTCAGCGTTTTATCTAAAAAAGATTGTTTATCTTGCACTTCCGTCGCCTGGCGCGGCCGATACGCTCACTAACGTTTTATTGTTTACACTTAATGTAATTCAAAGCAGGGAATTCTTCGGTAAATTCTATTTTTTAAATTAAAACCCGCTGGTGATGGGAACAGTGGCAGCTTACTTTGTGAATATCGATTGTTCGACGTCGGCTCATTTCAATCTATTACGTTTTCGCGATCGATTTTACGCTGTTGTCATACGTAATTTATTTCTTTAAACACCGACATCTTTACATAATATCTTTCAACACAATCGAAGTCCGAGCGCTGCTGAATAAAGTAACCTGTCCGTATTATTTACTGTTGACTATGTGATAAATACACCACGTTAATTATGACCGTAGAAAAACCTCTATCTACGTTGTGTCGTGTTTATGACCGTGACGAACGATGTCTGCTCGAATATACCATCATCGTTACTCAGTTGCTACATTTAAACTTGCACGCGTATTATTTTATGGGTCCTAAATTAAAAATGCCTAATATAAAAACAATAGAACGCCGAGCATAGATGCCAAGCCTAAAGTCGTCAAATCCTACGGCTCTATCGTTATAAATGACGACCCAGTTGACACAATTGGGTTCGATTCCCGCCTAAGACAAGTATTTATGCTTAGATATTTGTCTGTGGTCTGGTTTTATCTATGGATTATAAGTATATATTTACAAAAGAAAAGTAAGTATGTAAAGTATATCCGTTATCTAGAACCCATAACACAAGTCTAGTTACTTTAGCTTGGGGCTGGATGGCGATGTGTGGAATGTCCTGCAATATAATTTGTTAAAGAAACAAATATTATCGAACACAACATGAAATATTCGTATTATAAAACAGCTTTCTCACTTCCCTTGTGATGGATGACATGGTGTAATTATACGACAGCAATCTCTATGGATAACACTAGCACGGGATATTGTCACCAGTTTTCTGTCGAAGACAATATCCGCCGATGTTTATTTCCTCGTCACATTTATTCAAATATGGAAAACTCATTTCCCTCTTCATTTCCCAGCTGCCGTGGTAATTACATTGCATACTGTCTCTCGTGCTTAATAACTGTGTTCAGAAGTAGGTTCCTACGGTAGAAACGAGTATTTCTTAAAGTAAAATAAATAAATGAAATAAAGGTTCTCTGTTAAAACCAGGTTAAAATAAAAGCAATTCATAAAAGTATCACGTAACGTAGGTACCTCATATTAATTTCTTTTATTGAGCTCCAAACTCCTTACAAGCAACTGACGATAAAAAAAATCAGCGTGTAATTTTCCACGGCGCGACACGGGCCCGGGTGCAGGCGTCGAAATAGCTTCCTCTAGTAGACAATGGGTCCTCTATATCCGGTAGCACACGTGCTCAGGTGGGCATTATCCCCGCGTCTTCAGCTCGCATTGTCCCATCTACCCACCCCTGTAACCTGACCCGGTTACCACCGCCCTCGAGCTCGTGCCCTCCCATCGAGTCAAGTTCGCAATTCACCATCTCCTATCAAACTGAGATAACATCTGTCTCCACCATTTATCTATTGTCAACATCCTGGAATGAAATCTATATGTAACAAGCTTATTTTTGAATTTTACTACAGCGTTAAAAGCAGCTTGTCATTCATAGTTTCGATTAAATAAACAGCAGATAGGTTGATCATGGTAGCTTACAATGTTTATTAAACGTAATTTAAACTAAACTGCCAATCATTTCACAACGGAGTGTTTTAAATAAATATATTTTTACGGCATAAATTATTTTAGAACTCTATACAATTCTATGTTAGAGAAAAGTTGAAACTGAGACTTATTGAGATATAATAACCGAAAAAAATCACCAATAGTTTGGGCAAAAAGGTTTTATTTTGTGCAATTAAAACAACAAGAGGTCAGAGACAGGTTATCTACACTTCATATAAGTACCTACATATATAACGATAATAAACCACGTTATTGTATCTAAATTTACAATTCGAGTAGTCTTGTGCTTGGCGGTCGGCAATAACAATAGGAATTAACGTCAAGGCCGTATGCGTCACGGTCATTATTATAACGTAATTATGATCTACGTTGCCTATTCGCCACCACGTGAATTTAAACAATGCTTTACGTTTTTTTTTCTTTTTTTAGGACTCAATGTATCCCAGAGCAAAATAAAAATGAAATCAGTTTGCCGCACTATAAGGCGTTTTGCTTTGTCGTTCCTTATTCGTAAAGCAAGGGAATGAAATCAGTTGGCTGTGTTTGTTTTTCTTGACGCCAAGGCGTACTACATCTTATACCGCATCGTCACATACCATCAGGCGGGTGTGATAGTGATCAAACGCTAACCTATAATTTGTAAAAAAAAAAATGGTCGGCATTTTTCGCAGTACTTTGGCAATTTTTCGTTTGTGTTTGGCAGATGCCGTTTTCATACGAATGTCATTTAAAGTATAGTGGACGAACACCTTTATATGCAACTGAATATAAATGAAGTGGTCATAATAGAATTGTTTCTTGTCTTGTTGATATCTAAGATCAGATCTGTTACAAAATAATAAGTTATTTCAATTGAGTACTACAGTGATTTCATTCAGATTTCTTTAAAAAAAACCTTTTTTTCTTTGATTATAGATGTACCGAGTCTTTGTTTTAATTAATATGAACACATATTTTAAGTGTCTAAAGTTATGGAAAACTACAAAACTAAACGTAAACTAACATAATGCATTTTGGCTATAAAAAAAACTTAAAATAGGTGTAAAGTTTTCAGCAGTAGACAAGTGTTCGTCATTATGCAAAACTGCGTCACCAGTTCCATTAAGTAGCTTCATTATCGTTGTCGTGGTACATCGTTCATGACAGTATAATCATTTTATAAACAATGCCAAGTCTTATTGTATGGTATGGTAACTTGTAGCCTGATACCTATGATAAATATGTATTTTTACGCAAGTTGCATATGAGTAAACCGTATACTTGTATGGAAGCGGGAAGACTCTTAAGAGGAAAGGCTACCGAGGGCTCTCTCCATACAAACGTAGTCGACTGTTTTCTTCCTGGATAATGACACTATAGCAAATATTTTTGTTGCATAAAACTTATAACTGCTATGACCATGTTTTGTTTTGTTATTTTCTCTTTTTTGGATTAAAAATCTTAATTTATATGATAATTAGAAAATGAAAAAAACATAGGGCATAGACATGGCAGTTATTGGTTTTATAGCACAAAAATATTTGTGCTAGTGTCATTATCCAGGGAGGAAACAATCGACTACGTTTGTATGGAGAGAGCGCCGGTACCCTTTCACCTTAATAAGAAAACCATTTACTTTTATCTAGTGAAGTAGCTTTTAACTGCGACTTCGACGGCGTAGGTGTTGAATTTTCCACAATCTTTTGCGTAATAATAGCTACCTAAATGGCATATGTTAGCCCGATCCATCCATCGGTTTGAGCTTTGTGTTTTTCAAATAAAAATTTGAAATCCTGACTGACTAATATATCAAATATTAGTCAGTCAGGATTTAAAAATTTTAACGTATTGGAGTCGTTTGACTAGTTCTATATCCTACGAGTATATATCTGTTTGTCCAGACTGATATATCAAATATTAGTCAGTCAGAATTTCAAATTTTTATTTATAGATTTCATCTACTTCCAGTTGCTTAATTTGGAAACGTTTTGGAGTCGTTTGACTAGTTGTATATCCTACGAGTATATATCTGTTTGTCCAGACTTGTTAACTTATCAAACTTCTTTATAGTTAGGCAGTTGTTCGCTTTGCAGTTCTTTGCCTGTATATTTCTGACATTAATGACTAAATCGTGTTAACATTAAGATCAAACTCTTGTATTTTGGAAAACTAACGGTCCATTAAATGTTCCTTTTTCATACTTTACTGAATACAACATCAGAAGGTTCTTAAATTTGGTATTTAATGTATTAAGTATATTAGCTAAGATTAAACGCAACGAATACTTATTAGGTAGGTACTAATATAGTTCGTTGATTTAATCCCGATTGACTGATTTACTCTGAATTGAGAGAAACTGAACCAAACATATTTTTCTATTCTTTTATTTAAATATCGTTTCATTCCCCTACTCTGAAACTGTCGGTTCTAAAATTTCAGAAAGATATCATGTTATTAGTTAGGGGGATATTAAATTTATAAATTCGACATTTTATACCTAGTCATTTTTCCTGTTAGACCTAAGTCACCAAAAGGTAGGGGGAATGCTAAAGGTTTGGCAAAAAATCAACGGTCGCGCAACAGTTGGTCGTGCTGGTGGTAGCAGGTGGCGCGACAGGTCGACGTTGCTCGGCTATGTTCGACTCTGTTCGTCAGTCGTTCGGTCTCGCTCGCTCCCACCGCCCGCCGCACTCCGCTGCCGCCCTCTCGCACTGCCCGAAAGCTCGCGCAGTCGTTGATTACACGCACTACAGCTCGGTATACTTACAACGATAAGCCGTTCTACGTTCGAAAGCTCCGTTGACGTCTTTTGTAACGCGATACAACATAAATAAATTATACCTATTTCGTTTCATAAATTTAAATTATTTTGTGACTTGTTTTTATCCTTTGAATATTTTTTTAAACAAAAGCAATTTATGATATTAGTGTTTTTGAGTGATGTGGTGTTGAAGTCAATAAGAGTGCGCGGGGGCCGGTCCTCCGTCCGCCATGCTGCTGGTGGAGGCGCCTCGTGAAGCCGCGGTGCCCCCGTGCGCGGCTCCCCTTGACCTTCCAATGTCCACTTTAACTAAACTCAACTTTACAGACTACAGTGCAAAAGTGAACAAACAATACTCTGAAAGTCCGACGGATACTAGAGACGTTGACAATAGGCTTAATTACGAACAAGCGCTAGCGAGTGTCGCGAGGCTCAACTACGAACAATCAGTGAATAGTAACAATAAATTGCAATATGCAGAACAAAATAGACTCACATTTGATACCTCTATGGATCCAATGTGTGATGCAACGTATAATATTCTTACAGGTTAGTATCACAAAGTTACATTGTCTAACTTGCCAAAAGTTTTAGATAAGTACAAAAAAGTCTCATTTTAAGACTTAAAAAAAAATAAAACTACTCGTATTTTAACGAATTTAAACCCGTCTATTTTATTTTAAAACAAATGAAAATAAACTTGCATGTTATTTTGTTTTAATCCGTTCAAATAGTTTTATTATGAGTTTAATCTCAAAATCCTTAAAAAACGCTCTCATAAAAAAAAACTTTTCAGATTTTTGTATATTATTGTTTGGTATTCAATACAAGATTACAGTTAAACAAGTACCTATCTAAAGTCTTGTGCTTATTGTTTTTACAATAATAGCATTTTATTTTATTTTTATACCTAATCGATTGAAATTTTAATAATAATCCATACATGTTTTAAAATTAAAGTTTTTCCTTGTAATTTACTTACCTATTGTGCCTACAATGTTACATATATTAGCTATTTATTAATAAAATTCATTCTTTAGTGTGCAGTTAGCATATACCTAACTAAACTGATACATACTCAGGTAATCTCATTAGTATTACGATTATCGACATCCTCAGCAGTAGTCAATATTCAATTAATTTTTTATTGCCTACTTAAATGCAGCTTAGCTTAGATTATACTTATTTTTCAGGTTGGGAACCATTGGATAATAGCATTATGGAATAGGCCTAACTTTTGATTACGTATTAAATAGGTAAGGGGGTCACCTGCCAACCTAATTAAACATATTTTGTAAAAATAGGGAAAACTACATAAACAATATTTGATCTATTGTCAATCTGAAAAACAATGAATTTATTTATATTTTTGTTATTCTGTCATAATACAGAGGTTTAAAAAAATTGGCCCTTATTACACACAGGTACACCTACCTTATTGTCTGTTTGATAATTATTTTATTATTTTTTTAATACATTAATTTAAACAGCTTTAACTATTTTTTAATCTTGTTAAAATATGCGCTATTAAGAACACAATTTACAACGAATAATCACGATACTTACCACATATTAATTGACAAATAAATGTACTAAAATAACCGCACGTAAATATGAATTAAAAGTTGATTCAAGTTATAAATAGATCAGTGCTTCATTGAGAACTCTTAAAGCTGAACAACGGAAGCACTTTCGCCGCCCGCCGCCCGCCATGATGGATCCGGCGGCGAGCAGGGTGCGCGGGCGCACCTCGCTCGCACCACTTCCGTTGCGTGACGCGCATGATGAGCTTTGCAGTATTGTCACATTCACATAGCTTACATTTGCATACATAGCTTACGTGAAACTAATATAAACTATCAACAGCCACTGGTTATGAAATTATATTTTTGATCAAAATAATATTACTTAATGATATAATAATACAAAACTAAAAAAATTTAAATAATTATATAAAATTTAAAAATAAAGATAAAATTGTACAATAAATACTTAAATAAATATTTGCTTGTTAATATATTATTTAAATCCAAATCTTTGAATAGATTTTGGAATTAAATGAAACTTAATCCAGACACCTGTTATGTTTATTAACTAATGAGTTTTGCACCTGCAAACGATTTTATTATCCATTCTATTGCTAATCTACAGCTTTAATGATCTAAATTAAAATTTTAAATCTGACTTGAATTTCAAATGCAAGACTTTTTGTTGGTACAGAAAGAAACTATTTGTTGCCAAGTATTAACAACGAATGTTATGTTTATTTTATACTTAAATGTAAGCGAATCACGTATTGTTTTATGAATATGCATATGATTTGTCCAGATGTAATCGGTAGGTACCTGTCTGTCATCGATGGTTAGAGATTGTAAGCGATGACCATTCGGAGGCTAAAGGTAACGGTGCACGGTCACTCACCTTTCAGTAATCGCTCGCTTCCTTTTACAAATTGCAAATCTCATAGTTTTACGTGACTGCAATCATGAAAAATAATTCACAATTAAAAATTCCGGCAAGTTACCAATGATGACTTGATGATTCCGTTCTAAATCAATTTTGTTGATGTCGTTGACATCGTAAATCGATTATTGATTACAAACAGGCTTTTTTAAAACTTTTTAATCATGGTTCTCGTCGTTAACCAATATCAAATCAACCATTTAATAAAATTTCGCACGTAAATTAGAATTAAGATACAGTAATATTGCTATGTAACCAAAAATGGCCATATTTATATTGTATCACAGCTACGAAAAAGTTTGACTTAGAAGGCTACTCACATACTAATAATCTCACACATTGGTTAGTTGCCCACGATCATGATTAGTAAAGATAGTTTCACTCGATATCTACTGAGACGACTTCTCATATTTATTTTTAGGGTATTTTGAAGCGTGAACGGCTAATGGGTAAATCGCTCTAGTGATCCCTTCAAATAATCTATACATATAAAATTCTTTGTCCTGAATGACTGACTGACGGATCAACGCACAGCCTAAACCGCTGATCGTGGAGACTTAAACTTGGAGGGTGTATCCTTTGTGTGTAGGCATCCAATAAGAAAGGATTTTACGTAATTTTACTCCTAAGGGAGTGAAAAAGGGGGACAAAGTTTGTATGGGACAACGTAATATCATAGAATATAAGTATAAAGTATTTAGAAATGTGCTTACTCAGGTACTTATGTGACATATAAAATTATGTATGAAAATTTATTTTATGAATAATGTCATTCTTATCCTTTGTGTCTGTATAAACACTGTGTTTATTATACTCTAACTTAGGTGTGTTAAAATATTAGAAGCACCTGTCTAACACAACCGCAGATGTTCAGCAGATGACCGCGAGCATGTGCGCGAACCAAAAATAAACACTTATCATATCTATTAGGTATTCCAATAGGAACCGTTAAGCAAACTCATTACCACACGAAATCTACCACATGATATCTAGTATGTCCTTCAATGCAAAGTTTAATTACTCACCTTTGCGTTTGTCGTTCTTAATTAACGCGTTAAATGTTTTAATCGTAATCAATACTTTTTTCTATTATGGATATGTCAATTTTATTTTTTCTTGCGTATCAGTTGATAGTGTAAATATTTTAATTAATATTTCTATTTATAACATGCTATCTCGAATGTGAACCAAGTAACAGGAAGAATTAGTTCAATTTAAAATATGAACGGACTCAATTAAGTTTTGTAGTAGGTAATTGCTACCTAGTAGGTAACTAGCGTACCTACAATATGTGTTTTTGCATATCAAACAGTTTTATTATATTTTGTTTTACGAATAAGTATATTCTTAAACTTTTTAAACCCACACGATTTGTATTCTTGCATCTCTGTCTCTTCTTTATTATGTTAAAGATATAGACAAACCCGCATCAAAAACCGCTCGTAATTTTCTAGCCGTTCTATCTAAATCTAAAACAGTATGTTGCTAGAGGGTCAAATGTGACGTCACAGCCCGATCAACGACGACACGTAGCGCCGTTCATTCATAAATGTATAATATGGCTGCTTCCGGTAGCCGCGCCAACGACGACGACGCCTCGCCCTGTCGTAATCCACACTAAATTTTTAATCGCTTCCCGTCCCAAAAGCTCCTTACTTTGCCTACATTAATTGACTAAAAATGTATCAGAAATCAAGATACACGTCGTTGTTTTTTTCTCACGATGACAAAAACAGGTTTCGGTGATAAAAATGGACTTGTTTCAACAACATTTGGCGAAAGTTTCATTCACACAGTAGCGTTTGATTACAACAAACATATTCAAAACGGATTCTTCCGGCTTTGCGTTATTAAATGTCGATGACTCTTATTTTATTTTTATTTATGGTTTCTAAATCATGGTGATACTGTTAGTTAATTTATTAAGAGAGCTAAAAACTCATGCAGAATATTACCTAGAACTTTTATACGTAGCGTTTAATGAATGATTGTGACGTCATAGGTTGAGTGTCGGTCAGGTCACGTATACGTAGAGCAATTGATGGGCCCGAGCCATTTCCGTCGTTCGTCTGAAGCGCCGCTACTTCCTGTCGGTTTATTATTCCAATATTTTATAATCATACTCAACTCTAGGCAAAATTATAATAGAATCAAAAATTATTCAGATACAATTTTAAATATTTCAAAATTAAGAAGCTGGAACAAAATAGAATAGAATAGCATTTATTACAAAAGCACACGGACAAACAAATACAAAATAGGTAGATATAATTACAAAACATTAAAACAGAAAAATTAGAAAGACTTAGATAATAGGCATATAATAAAGAAAAAACATATAATAATGAAGCTACCTAATACCTATTTACATAGCTAATATAATTCGTGATTCAATAAAACTCTAGGTACAAAACTTAATTACCAAATTATACCTAATAGAGTAACCTCGTCCTACATACCTACGGCCCACGTTGGGACGAGTTTAAGGTTTCAGTAGGTAATATTATTTTGAGATATTAAAAAAAAAAGGTTGCAGTTTGCAAAAACGCCTCAATTGCAGAATGACTTTTAAACCTTGGACTGGTCCCGTTCCTTTTTTTTTAGAGTTTAAATAATAAGTAGGCACAGTCATCAAGAAGTGCTTTTTCTTCAATATAATAATCATTATATTATTTAATATAACATTACTTTTATTGCTTTATGGTAAAAGCTAAAATGATTTTTGTCACATACGGCTTCATTATTAAGTCTTTAAAATTACTGTTAGTATTTTAAGACTTTCAGCCAATCTGTAAAATGATTCGTCTACCTATGCAAGAATACGGACGCAGACAACTTTTTGACATAAAATATATCAGACTGTTACTTCAAGCTCTTATATGTGTCTATCTATCTACTTATACTTTTTGTACTTTATACTTTTACATATGTGTCATTCATTTCTTACAAGAAAACATTATATTCTCGTGAGTTGTGTGGACAGTTGGCCACTATCTGCTATGTTTCTAAAAAGAACTGTCTTCATTTCAGTGTCAGTTTTTCCAATATGACAACCCTGTTGTTCTGCCCCTCGACTCGACCGCGCATGGTTTTTGTAACGACCGCGGCTCGTGCGCAGGTGGCGGCGCACCTGCCGTGCATACCGGCAACTAACATCGTAGACACGGCATAATGCACGCGATTTGCCAACTTTATTAGGTATTCCGATAGGTATACTCATACTGAAATACCTATAACCTTAGTTTTAAATACAAAACACGTTATTATGTTAAAGTCAAGATATTAAAGCATCTAAAACAGTAATTAAGCAATGGTTTAGAGAGCCGCATAATAAACATGTCAATTTAAGTTTACATTATTAGGTACTTAAGTATAATCAGCTGCGAATTCGTTTACCGATGTTTTATTGGTCTTTTCTATCTATTCAAAAGGCTATATTTTATTGAGTCTAGACAATATAACAGTTCAATGATTTAACAAGCTGTAGAGGCACCTATAAGAAGGTTTTAAAGACTTATAGTTGTAGAAGCCTAACCAATTTTAAGAATAAGTATAAAATACAATGACATGGTTAATTATCTATCAAATTTATTTAATATGTTTCAAATTTCTCCTAATGTATCATATCAGTGTTAACACAAATTGAATCTTATTAAAATCGTACTTGTTTAAATTTTACTTGCATTTTTAAATATGAATCTGGAAGTAATCGCTTTTAGCAATTAGGTCACACAAAAAAATATTACATTTAAGACGATCTCTCTCGATCACCGTAACACTTCTTTCTTACTTCGTTGAAAAAGCAAATATTATGTGGGCACACGCAAATGCTTAATATTTAGACAAGACGTAAAATTATAAAATATTTAACACTTCCTGTCGAAAGATGTTCCAATTTTGAATTTGATTTAACACCGCTCGTTGACAGCAATTTCCTCTTTATCTTGTCGTTTTCTCGCGATTATTTTTCATCTGTTGTAATTTTAGTTTCTCATAGACTTGACAAATATTTAACTGCAACTATGCACCTGTTTTTTACTATTTTAAATAGATATTTATTTTGGTGGTTGAAAAGTATTTAAAGATAAATTATTAATATGTTTACGAGACAATTCTCACTCATTATTATATTATTTATACTGGAATAAGTCAGAATAACAATTAATTAATTGGGCGACAGCGTATTTATATCGAAATATAGCAACGTTTTCGACGTGGTGTTATAATTATGTCCTCGCGCTGTCACCCAGCGCTCACCTGCCGGCATTGCTTCTAATTTTAAAAATCATATTTTTCGACTTCCGTTCCCGAATGGGAATTGGCGCGATGTGCGACGAGTGAGTTCGTTCTGATTTAAAAGACAGTTAACTACAAATATACTAATTAAACAGAGCTTGTCGTAGCTGCAAGATCTTGCTATTTCTTAATTGAATAGGTTATCTAAATAAGGTGTTTTAGTTGCGCAGTTTTATAAAACTTGGTAAGTACCTACGCAGAATGTACGTCAGAAACTCAACTGCTACAAAAAACATATGTATACTTATGTTACATAAAAAAACTCTCTGTCATCAAGGCGAGCTCATCGGAACACCATATGGCAGGCTTAGCGCGTGCTCATTAAAAAAATAATGTTTAAACATTTTCGCGAGTTTCGAGTTTCGCTGAAGATAATAAGAAAAAAGCTTAAGTCGTGTCGCACCAGCTGCTTCGGGGTCTAAGGTTACTGTCGCATGTGCCGATGATATTCTTTAAATTATTAATCTACAGTGACTAAAACCCAGATCACAAGCAACTTTATAATCGCAAGTAACTTAAATAATAATGACTCTAAGATTAATTTTAAATAGCCTATCAACTTTCACTTGAATTATGGATGAAGAATTAGAGACTTTTTATTAATAAGGATAGGGGCAAAAACTTTTATGATAATCTTCATTAGAGTTCGTTAGTATAGTGGTTGGATAAAATGAGTTTGATTCGGAATAAATCAGTTGCGTTGTATCTGCGTTCTGCGCCAATAGTGTCTGAGAGTGGCGACCTTTCGACCTGGCGGCTGGAGCGCGCGAGGCGTGGCCGCGCTCGATTGGCTCGCCCCGCCCCCCTCTCGCCGCCCCACGCCCCCCACGACCGCTCTCTCGATGATGAAAAGCTGATTTTATTCACTCAAGCGCTTTTAATATCATATTCTCTAAAGTCTTCCATATACAAAATGGTTAGGGGATTTTTATCTCGAAAAGAATTGGAACATATGTAAATAACGTTTTTGTGTTAATATTGGTGAATGTGTCGCTAATTGTGTGGTTCACCCAGCACGGATCTATTGATCTATATAGGTATGACTCCTGTCATAAACACTTCAGCAGTTACAACAATACTTATAGGTTGCGGTGTATACCTATTATGTTCTATAATGTGTGTGAAATAATAAATAAATAATAGGTACTACCTACTAGTTTTTGCCCGCGACTTCGTCTGCGTAAATTTCGAAAATGGTTCTAATAGGATCATATTCTCTCATACAAACCCTCCTTTTTCACCCCCTAAGGGGTAGATGTTCGGAAAAGTCTTTTCATATCGGATGCCTACGTCATACAAAGAACACACCATCCAAGTTTAAGATCCCTATACGATTAACGGTATTGATCCGTCAGTCAGTCAGTCGTTCAGGACAAAACATTTTATACCCAAAGAAGATTTAACAACTTATTTATCTATCTTGGTATGTCAAACCAAGTTTATATTTAAATGTTCAATGTTTCTCCGGTTGTCAAAGTGTAAGTTACGACAGGTCATCGGGTCCCTCCCGGGAGTGCTTTTTACGTAATTACACAGATTCCTTTAAAATTTATTGTTGCTATTTTGACAACCCTAGGGTATTGTTGCGCCTTTGCTATTGCTTCATTAAAATACTTCTATTAGTCGATGTGACAGAGCGGTGATTTGTTCACAAGTTTTTTCTTCCGTAAAAAGCAATTGCGTCTTTGTAAATACATTGTTAGTCCGAAAATACAAACAATTTGGACATTCCATTGTAATTGATGCATTCCAAAGACTTATTCATTTCTAAAATAGATTTTAAAATTGATACTTACCTTACTTACTTTTTAATTGGTTATGTTTGGTATCCTACTTGAGTAAATTCACAACCTACCATTAAAGCTGAATCAGTTCTTTTCCATCCAAAGATTGCCTGGAAGAAATCGCTTTCAGCGATAAGGCCACCCATTTGTGCAACTTATACTGTCTAGGTATTACTTTACTTTGTGTATATCGTGTTCTGTTTCTTCCTGTGTTGTACAAATAAAGTTATCTATCTATAAAGGCTCATAATTTGATTCTTGTATAAAAAACGAATTAACAAAATAAGACACTAATAATAATATTGACATTTAGGTACATCTAATTTAGATGATTTAGATATCGCCAACAACTTTAATCCATGCTATTCAAGGTGATGTTGTGCCTGGGACATGTACCTATTAGATAGAGTAGGCTTGCACAGCACTGTACCACCCTCAGCTTAGTAAGATCGTGTCCATATGAAAGAACAAGTAAATTCGTCTGAAGCCAACTAAGCCGCGGGTTTCACCACGATGTATTGCTTCACCGTAAGTGCAATTCTAATTAGCGCACATAAATGTTTCGTAAGAAATTTGTGGATTCAAACCTACAACCTTCGGAATGAAAATCGAGATATCTACCACTACGCCCTACACTAGATATAGTGTATCGGTAGGTACTATAGACATACCTAACACTATATAAAGTGTAAGTGCATCGACACTATCATAAATCACGCACAATAGACGTGAGAACATTATCAGCGAGGCGTAAGCGTGCGGCCGCGGCGGTCAACGGTCATTCCGGACAAAGACTGACTTGACTACCCGTGTCCATTGTTGGTAGGACGAGTTAATATTGCTACATATATACCTCTATAGCTCTACGTATGTACATACTAATCTAGAGCACTGCATAAAGAAACTTTATCTCAACTATTGATCTGTACCTATAACATGGTGCTATAGGCAAGACCGTAAAAACTTTTTATTATAATACTAGCTACGCCCCGCGGTTTCACCCGCGTAATAAGCCTGTCAAGTAAAAGAGAAATAATTTGCAATAAAATAATATTGCGACTATAAATTGAAATGTAAGCTATCCTATCTTTCAAGTTGGGTCGAATTGCACACGGTGTGCAAATCAAATTAAAAATCGGTTCGGTAGTTTAGGAGTCCATCGCGGACAAACACGTGACACGAAATTTTTATATATATAAAGATTTTATATTAGTCTGTACTTATTTTTAAGACTGTTCCCTGAAATATACAATTATAAACATTTTTTTAGAATTTGTTCAGTAAATAATTCGAAGCGGTTCAAGGCTTCGATACAAAACCTATTAAAATAAAGAAACTTTATCTCAACTATGATCTATATAAACCTAGGTATTATGTACATTATTTTAGAATTTGGTCAGTAAATAATTCAAAGCGGTTTAAGGATTTGTCACATTTGATAGATCGCACTGAAACAGTCACAAATGACAGACAATGAGAGCGAGATTACTGACCCCATAAACAACACAATAGATAGACAGATGCCTATTGTTGTACCTAGAGTACCTACACTGCAGTTCTGAATAAAATGTAGGTACTACCTATAGGTATAGAATTTAGTGGGGAATTACAAGGCCTCACCAAATATACCTAACAGGAAAATTAAGACATAAACTTAATTACGACTAAGAATTGAATAAGATTGAAACTTAAAAGATTAAAGTAACTTGAATGGATCATTTCTTTTGCAAAGAACGAAGTTAAAGCGCAAGAACAATGTTCATTTCTATCAGTTATCCGAAGTATACGATGTAACCATTTGTCTGGACAATCACAATTCACATGTGTGGTGGAGGCGCGAGGTGCGCGGGGAGCGCGAGGTGTGGGTCCGCCGCGCCGCACGCGCAGAACAAAGGGCGCGCCGTGAACCGCGACCGTCGCGCTTCGCTGCCGCCCGCGCACCGCGACACGCACACGTCTCGATATGCGTGTACTGATTTTTTTTATAAATAAAATTCTGAAGTGATGCAGCACTTTTTACAACGCTATTTTAATTACAGACTTCGACTAATGGAAGATGTTTCTATGAAACTTACATTACAAAAACAATAGACAATGAAGCAAACACGCAGAGATTTAAAATAGGTCTCCCCCTCTACTAATTATTTGTGACTGAGTATTCGTTAGGACCATAAATAATAGTGAATGTTATTTGTTACAGGTGGTTATACGACAGGCGGTCGTGAAACAAACGCGTACGGTTACAGCGAGGCTGGCAGCGGAGCCTCTGCGCCCGCACCGGCAGCGCCGACTCCCACCTCCCCGCTGGATGAGTACTACCAGCCGGAGTACCCGCCCGCGCCACCGCCTGCGCCCGCGCAGTACATCGACGACTACTACCACCACGCGCACGCGCACACGCAGCCGCTGCTCACGCACGAGCCCAAATACGAGCCACATCCATACACCACCAAACCTTATCCCAGAGGTTAGTTAACTATTACACATTATTGACACAATCTATATCACAATCTTAACCTATGTGAGTATAAATTAGGATTATACCCCTTTAAACCACATTATCCAGTGAGGGAACAATATAAGTACCTACTTACTCGTGGTGAGATGCTGAACCCATTATATGGGCGGGTACTAAAATGTTTTGAGGTCAAGATGTCTCAGTGTCAAAGTGTACAAATTATCAGTGTCAATATGTCTTTATGCCCAAATATAAGACAATGCCAAAATTATATAAGGTACAAATAACAAGATATAAAGCTGCCTGAATGTATCAATCCAAGTTATCAAGAAGAATATATTGTGCCATTCTGGTGCCATATTACTATACATTACCTAATATTTTTCTTTGTCTGTATGTTTGTTTGATGAAGAGCATTCTATAGATGACGCTGCTACAAATACTCTCAAAGCATTTTGCTGTTAAAAGTTAAAATCGGTTATAAAAACGTAAACTCGCGAGCTCTGAGCAAACTACTAGTTTATTTACACAAAAATATGATCAATGTATCTGAATGACAAACTGCTTGTAAATGTTTTGATAAGTATCTAAAGTTCAAAGAGTTCAAACTCGTTCTTCATACCAACTCTAATGTTGCAACGATTAGCCATAAATCACTACAAAGCGTTGTTGTTAGCGAAGTTAAAAGGAATAAACGCTACGACACATCTTCATTATAAGAGATCACAAGGCAACAATTAAAAAGAGACTTGGTCAACTTTTAATTAATGAAGCTATTCAATTTCAAGATACTAACTCTTCAACAGAGTCTCGTGTGGTTCATTTATTCACTCAGTATCGCATTTCTTCTATGTTATAATTTCACATGTGTTAATGTCAGCGCTAATGAACAACTTTTGCTTGGGTTTTATTTTCGTAACTACAACCAAACCGTGAGCCCTATTTTTCATTAAGATCGTTTGTTTTGACAAGTTATCCAATTAATAATCTATTTATTTTATTTATTATGGGTTGATGACCTACATGGTACTATTAGAAGTCTTCGCAGCAGGAGGTTACGGATTCATATCTTGCCGTGTAGTAATTATGTTTGTGTTCGAACTGTAAATTATAAATTTACCAAAAAATGCTCTACAAGCCAATAGAACAAGCTCTATTTCTTAATAATTCTTGTATTTTTGTTTATAGGTACGGGTGGAAGGTATGGTGGCGAGGGCTACGGCGAAGGGTATGCGCCAGAGTATGGCGGCGCATGCGCCGAATGGAGCGAGTGGCCTAGCGAGCACCACGCGCTACTCCCACAAGACAAACTAGCCTATCCCGCTTCAGGACCCTGTTTTACCGGTACGTTGAAAACAATGTAAAAGGACAATGGGCATAGTGTCCCACCTGTTGTATAGAGTCGAGTTATGTGTCATTTGAAAGGTCATGACAGTAGCTTTATTTTATTGTATGACACCAACCCTGTAACTCGGATAGGGACGGATCTAGGACGCTTTCAGTTTCTGAAAAAAAAAACTTTTTTTAGGTCGAGTTGTACGCCATTCGAAAGCTCTTGACAATAGCATTATTTTATTGTATGATGCTGGTCCTGAAATAAGAACAGGGACGAATCTAGAACGTTTTTAATATTTAAAAACATTAAAAAGTTGAGATCAAGATGTATGTCATTTAAAAAATACTGTTAGTAGCTTAATTGTATCGTGACGCACTAACTCTGAAATCCAAACAGGAACGGATCTAGGATGTTTTTAATAAAAATATATTGCTGTCTAGATATATAATACAGTTTGAAAGGTCGTAACAGTACCTTTTTTGTGACTCATATCTGGAAATATGAACAGGAAGAGCGGTGTTGGCTTAGTGGTACCTTGACTTTCATTCTGAAGGGCGTGGGTTCGAATCCCGGTCGGTCGTGCACCAATGTATTTTTCTTAAGAAAAAATTATGTGCGCTAATTGACATTGCTCTTACGGTGAAGGAAAACATAGTGATGAAACCCGCGGCTTAGTTGGCTCCAGAAGTATTGACAAGTTCTCTCCTCTGGAAATGGTCGACTAAACTGAGAGGGTAGTAGGTGCTGGGCAAGCCTACTCCATCCTCACGCAAAAAAGGGCCCAATCAAAAAGGGTCTAATTGCGGAAAAACAGTTCGTTCAAGTCAATTATGAACAGAAACGGATTAAGGACGTTTATAGTAAAAAAAACGTGTTGATGTTGCTATGTACGTTATTTGAAAGGCTGAGATGTATGTTATTTGACGCAGCAAGCCTCTCGGAGGGTAAACAATATTTTTTGATGCTTGGGTCCTTGCCGTGAGCATAATGTCAAGACGCTAGAACAAGCTTTTTTGACGTGATAAATCTTTCAAATCGGTCTGAACAGAAGGGGTTAAAAATCAAATATAACGAACGTTGTAACGTCATAAATGTGTTATAGCGTGCATAGAAAGAGAACGCAGCTAATCTAAACTTCTAACAATGACTTTGAATAAGCTATTTCTGTTAAGAATCGTGTTAATTTGACGTTTTATGCGTTACATTGAGGCTGTGTCCCCGACAGAGTCTACCCGTTTCCTTGATTATTTCTGGCGACTGGTCTTGGGCGCTGTATACATCGGATTAACTCTGGATGGTTGAAATGGCGACAGGTCACATCAACCACTTGTGAGCCACGGATGCCCCTTAAACTGAAGGGTAAAATCTATAAAACCGTGATAAGACCTATCGTCTTATCATATCATATGGATCGGAATACTGGGCCGTGAAGAAGAAGAATGAGGGAAGATTGCATGTAGCGGAGATGAGAATATTGAGACGGATGTGTAACGAGGATGGATAAAATAAGGAATGTATATATTCTAATATAGCAAGCCTAAAAGTAGCACCTATTACTAATAAAGTAAAAGGAAGCGTTTGAGTTGGTATGGACATGTGATGAGAAGAGAAGAGACGCATGCGACTAGAAGAGTGATGAGTATGAATATAGAGGGGTGGAGAGGAAGAAGACAACCTAAGAAAATATGGATGGACTGCGTGAGACAAGACATGATAAAGATAAATGTGAACTATGAGATGACGTAGAGATAATGGAAGTGTAAATGGAAGAATAAGACATACTGCGCCGACCCCAAAGAAATTGGGATAAGGGCAGGAAGATGATGATGACTAGTCTTGGGACCATAATTGGGTTGGGCTGATGTTGCGAGAGTCGATGAGATACAGAACAAGTCATGAAAGGAACTGCTACAAAACGAAAGCGTCTACAAATATCAAAAATGCTACCTACTCGATCTGACCGATTATCGCTGGAGTTAAACTCGTATTAAAGATTTTTTATTGCCGATATGGCAGTGCCATCTTCGCGCTTTTAAATCAATATTCATTGTTGGAGGTTTTAGCAGACAATAAAATCTTTGTGCTGATTAAAATGAGTGCTATTACCAAAGTCTTTGCTTTCATTAGGGAACTTGACTGGCAAAAAAAGATAACCAAATTGGCATCAACACAGTTCAAAATGCTTATTTTGTCCTACTAAATAGGAAAACTTCAATTTAGAACGTTCTATGTTTGCTGCCAGAATGGTGTTAGTAGCAGTTAGGAAATTGCCAAAGGATAGTAACCTTCATTTTTGAATCTATACTCCCAAGCATAAAACACTAAAGCTTTTTGCCGATGATATAAGTTTCACCTCGCAGGTGAAATCTTTTGAGTGCGTTGAAGAAGGATTTATCAAACGCTTCCAGGATTTTACTAACAACACAGTGAACTAGCTAAATACTAATTCGACTAAGAACCAACTCTGAGCATTTAACCTTCGTAAAAAAACCAGCAACTCTAAAATATTAGAGCTTTGTGGTAGACAAAAATATATTTAATTTAAACAGCACTGTCAGAACACTAAAATAAAATGTGGGATTAGAAACAACGAACGGTATTCCGATTAGAGGATCAACCCACGCATGATGTATACCATAGGTTTGCTATTGTATGCTATTCCTGCCTGAAAAATTCCTTGCATAGCCATCGAGTCTATGTCACCCTAAATAATGCAGCTGTCGTCATCACAAGTTCAAACAAAACAACGTCTGAAGTCCAGAAAGATCTTTTTAACTAACATCTCTCATAACTGTTCTACAAGATGATTTAAACTCACTCCAATAATGGAAAAATGTTCTTTTAAGGAGGCTGATTTTGACAAACCTGCGAGTCCTGCGACCCTATAAAAAACTTTTTAAAGTCTCATTTCCTTTCCATGGATTATATTTCTTATACTTCAAATATAACTGGGTTTTATATTGCATTAATTCATTTAGTGATTTGCTTTGGCGTCATAGTTTTCCATTCGTATTTGTTTTATATTGTTTAATAATAATATCGCTCATCTGGCTTGTGATATGGTGACGAGTGACGAATAGAAGAATTAAGTATAAAAAAAAATGAAAAAAAAGGAAAAATAAATATCCTTAAATGAAAAAAAATACAGCTAAGCAAAAACATCTCAATTTTTCATAGGTTTATTATGATTACTAAAAACGTTCAAGATCCTTCTCTGTTCATATTTCATAAATGAGGTCATTCAGGACAGCAATATTGTTTTAAACTAAAAACGTCATTGTTCGAATTTCAAGGTTGCAGCTTAACAATAAAATAAAGCTACTATCAGTATTTTTCGAATAAGAACGTACGTCGTACATAAGTACATCTCGTAGTGATTTTTTTATTATTTTCATATATTAAAAACGTTCTAGGTCCGTCCCTGTTCTTATTTCAGGATCAGTGTCTTACAATAAAATAATGCTACTGTCAAGAGCTTTCAAATGACGTACATCTCGACTTAAAAAGAAGGTTTTTTTTACAAAATTGAAAACGTCCTAGATCCGTCCCTATTCGAGTTACAGGGTTAGTGTCATAAAATAAAATAAAGCTACTGTCATGACCTTTCGAATGACATACAACTCGACTCTATACAACAGGTGGGACACCGTCTATACGAAAATGCCCATTGTCCTTTCATCTAACAACCACAGTATTGTGCTAAGCCTACGGCGTAGACGCTCGTAGCCGTAGCTCGCTACAATATTGACCTCTACGCTTTGCCTCTACGGTCAAAAGAGTTCAACGAGTGCAATACAATAATACCAATAATGGATTGGTTTTAACCGACCAAAAAGAAGAGGTTCTCAATTCGTCGGGTATATTTATTTTTACCGATAACTCTCTGTCTGTCTGTCTGAACTTGAACTCAACTGATTGAGATGATACTTTTTACTGTACAATTTTTACGATTTTTTATCTCGGTAAATAAATACGTAACATCCCTGAAATTTTCCCATAATGTGCGCCAGGTTTAAGTTCGTACTAGTACTATTTTATGGTGATTTTATTCTCAGAAATAGTTAACATTTAACCGTTACATCGTAAAGCAAATGTGGTGACTTGTTCAGGTTCAGGACCGATCCAACTATGGCAGTTCCTGCTCGAGCTGCTCACAGACAAGAGTTGCCAGGGATTCATCTCGTGGACGGGAGACGGGTGGGAGTTCAAACTAACCGACCCTGATGAGGTAACTAACGTTTTTCAGCACATACCTAATTGATTTTTTTAAGTGTACTTTCGAGAGAATATTTAAAAATGCCGAATTGAATAATGGGCCAAATTTAGACAACATTTTAAAATTTTGTACATAATCGAACTTTAAACTTGTTGATTTTGCAATAAGAAATATTATCTATTTAATATTTAATAGCTATTTAAATGAGCCTCCATGGAATTCCTGCAAACCATACTTTAGAAAATATAGGCTGTTGACACTGCCATGCATATATATATTAGAACTGTGTAAATTTATGAAAAACCATAACAATCTATTTATTAAGTTTGAAGAATACTTTAAGCAAGCACAAAGACATATTGGTACATTAGTAATACCGAACCACGTGAAGTCTGCCTTACAAAGTCGAAATTCTTATATAACAGCCATAAATGTTTATAACAAGTTACCAAAGGCTATAAGAGACATGAAGGGTAATATTTTTAACAAAAAATTATGTAATTTGCTAATTGACGAATGTTTTTACTCTCTCCAAGAATATTTAGACCATAAGTTTTGACTTTTAAATAACTGACATTGTAATAAATAAATAAAAGAATCCTGACTATTGAAATGTATTAATTAATAAATAAAATGCGAGGTTATCACTAAGCCATGAAAATGTATAAAATCAATTATAAATCTCTGAACATTTGCACGCCAGTACTGTGGTGAAATATGTGAAACGATTTTACTCAGTATCTACCTAAGAACATGACATGTACCATATTTCAAGCAAATAAATCATTTCATTTCATTTCATTTCATAATAGTAAATTAAAGACATTGGAGAAATCGAAGAAATAACCATATAAAATAATGTAGTTAACCTATCTATGAAACATTTTGTGTCATGTGCTTGTTCAAATAAATGTTTTTGTATTCTATGAAAAAAACATTACGGTCTCGTGGTCGGGTAAAAAATACAAGATGGACGACGTAAATACCTTGACTTTGAATATTTCTACAATGTTGATATTGTTTGTGACCAGGTGGCGAGACGCTGGGGTATCCGCAAGAACAAACCTAAGATGAACTATGAGAAGTTATCCCGCGGCCTTCGTTATTACTACGATAAGAATATTATACACAAGACGGCCGGCAAGCGCTACGTCTACCGCTTCGTTTGCGATCTACAGAGCCTTCTCGGGTCAGTATTTTTGCTACAAGAACCTATCTATAAATATGAAATTCAAAATCCTGACTGTCCAGAACGCACAATTTAAACCAACGGACAGTTCGGGATAAACTTTGGCATACAAATAGATATTATGACGGAAGCATTCACTAAGAAATATTTTTGAAACACTCAAGTGTAACTTTGTGTTTAACGAAGACGTGTGACGCTCCGGAGATAATGAAAAATATCCGAATGTCATTTGTATTGAAAATTCAATATTCTTGTCCATTTAAAGTAGCCTAGAGGATTTAGCTTTTGCCAATAAAGCCACCTATTGCACCATACCATAATTTTTAATACATTATTTTTTTCTTAAATATTTATGTTAGACTAGCTGCGCCCCGCGGTTTCACCCGCGTAAGTCCCGATCCCGTGGGAATATCAAAATAAAAAGTAGCCTATAGACTTACCACGAACCAGCAGTTCCTCAGATTAGCGCGTTCAAACAAACAAACAATCAAACAAACAAACTCTTCAGCTTTATAATACAAGTATAGATTTAGTTAGTTCGTTGGCTCCAGATGTATTGAAGAGTTATTTTCCTCTGGAAAAGGTCGACTAAGCTGAGAGAGTGGTATAGGCTCTAGGCTACTCCATCTAATGCATGCCCCAGGCACTAAATAGCAAGAATTAAAGTTGCTGGCGCTGTGTAAAACATCTAGATTAAATGTAAAAGCCAATGTATAATTATTATAGAGCATTTATCTATCTATCAATCTCTTTGTAAAAACATAATCGTAATTATTCATGATATTTCAGAATATCACCAGAACAACTGCACGCTATGTACGAACCCAAGATGGAGAAGAAAGACGACGACTGAACCATCATTGTGATCAAGACACACCTTCGCTTAACGATACCACTATATTTTCTATTAAATTGCTTCTACAGTTAGTACCAATATTATGAATTATACCTATTTCATTTTTTATTTACCGATTGTCTTCTAAATAGCTAATTATTTTTTATCGATTTTATTTATTTATGATTTTTTTATTTACCTTTGAGCAGTTTTTTCGATATGTTTAACCTTTGTTTCTACAGACTAGAATGGTTAAAGCTATACGAACCTTGCGTCGTCGCGTCTTGTCGCTTGTGTCACGCGACTAGTCGTTATAGTTTGTAGAGAACTTTATATTTTTAGTCTCAAGTCAACGATCGCTAACTGGCTGAAAACTTGCTTTTTTAATTCAAATGTCGGTTTGATCTCATACTTATACAGCCACCAGTGTATTTAACGAAGTTTATTAACATGGTTCTTTAGACTTTATACATAATAATTAATAAAGTACCAAACCAATGGTGCCTTATGTAATCACAAAATGTTGTTTATTATCATTTTAAAATATTATTTCACCGTATTTACAATAAAAAATGTGATAGTACATACCTAATTTTGGATCTATCATTGACTAAATATTTATATAAATTACATCTTTATTACGAAAACAACATTTATTCATAAATAAGGGAATTTTCAATAGAAAAATTTGGTTACGAAGCTTTTATAAATGACGCTTCTCAAACACCGGAAGGAAACTGGCTGACCCCAGACTATACATATAAACCATAAACAAAAAAGATGAATAATATTGAGATAATTTAATTAATTTTTATGTCAACCATCTATCTAGTGGATGACTAAAATCCAAGTTTTTCTTAAAGAAAATTCCTGATTGAATTGAATTCATTACTTAGTGCTAAAATAGTAAAATTCTGCTATAATTATTATAACGATAACTGTAAATATACGTTAATTTTGTTACTTTATAAAAATTAGGTATTATTATTGTAGTTTAAGTGTTGTATGTTTGATTCGCAAATTGTTGCAATATGCGATTAAATTAAAGCATAGTCAGAATGTGAAGGGCAAAAAACTTTTATACCTATTATACAGAATAAATTAAAATATTTCGTTTATCTAAATTCCCACCAATTGGATATCATATCACTCTAAAAGAATTTCTCTTGTCTAGTTAAGTTCTGCACTAATTGAAAAACAGTCTTGAACTTTCTGATGAGTTTCTTTCTACTTTGATAAGTTTGCTTAAATCAAGAACTAGACAGAAACTTTTTAAAATTTTTGGAATCGTAAACAACACCGTCGGGTGACTTCATGTCGCTGATCTCGTGGTAAGAGATTGTAATGTCTTACTAGTTATGAAATTAAATTAGTTGTATTATTTTCAATTTTTATAGCTCCTAGCATACACCGAAGATATTTCGATAAGTTTTATTTTGTAAAATATTTTCCTCCATCAATATCATACTTTTGTTTTCAATCACTGTGCAATGTGATGGTATATTCCTTCCTACCTATGTATCTTTTTGTAATTTTCTGCAGGTACTTTTCGGTGCTGTTTTAAAACAGAAGTATACTTATGTCTTCCCCGTCTTACCAAATTTTAAAGGTCTGACACCGTGTTAGTAGGTAGTCCTCAAATTATAAAACAACTCGCTTTGTCACCATTTTATATTTAGTGAAATTCTGTGAATCGTGGCAAATAAAAGTGACATTTTTATAGATTATTACAGATATTTTGTAACTAGAATCATTGACGTTAATATTATAACAGTTCAATTGTATTTATTATTACGAATGATATGCTGTGAGCGACCGCCATTTTAAAGTGAGACCTATTTGTAGTTATGGCCAAATTTTTTGAATGTATAAGTGTCGTTGTATGTATTGATGGAAGATATAAATTTAAATATATATTTACGAAAATTTTCGTTTCTTTTTATTTCAGTACCGGCTTTTGATATCCCCAAATTTATTTGAGATAGGTACAAACATGACAAAGGACAAATATCTTCCAATAAGACACTGTCATGCTATAGGTATATTCTTATTCATACTGCAAAATGATTTGCAATATTTTAATGACCAACCAACTCTGTTTGGGAATGCTGTTGTTGCAATGGTTTACACGCCACTGCACAGGATTCAAGGTGCGATTGTCTAAACAAGTCGCCTTCTACGACACCCACGGGAATATATAGCGTATCCCTATTCTGTGCCGAAGCCACACGACTGCAATCAAGAAATCATAAATAAAATTAAACAACTGAGAAATACGGTAGTTCTTTTTGACACTTGCCAAAAACATGCATTATCTAATCATCATCAATCACTTTACCTATAAACATAATGATTTGTATAATTGGGCTTTACTTTTATACAAATAATTATGGAATCAAAATAAAAAATTACAAAAATATAAAGTAAACATACAATCATCAGTCACGAATCTAACATTACTTTTATTTGATAAAATAGTCTGTAAAAAGTACTAGGCAATCAGAAGTCAATAGACGGTATTAATTTTATTACCTACACTTATTACATTATATCTCCCTCTCTTCAATTGAACAGAGAGAGAGAGAGAGATAATCCGCCTTGAATGTATATTGAAGAAGCTCAAAAATCATTCAAATATATCAAGCATGATTTTTCTACTAACCTTCTACTAAGTTCTGATAGCCTAGTACCCTCAACCCAATTACCATTATTATAATTCACACACGAGGTAACCGAAAGTGATGTTGGTGTGTAAGGGGCAGTAAGGGCTTGCTCTGATACGAATCAGTATACCTCCTACATATTTCTTACACCCTGGTACAAACCCCCTATCATCTCCAAATTTTGATAAAATAGGAAACAAGCCAATCACGTGCTAATACAATACAGAGCAGTAGACTAACGTGGAGTAACCGGCCATATTGATATTACACAAATCAGCCACCAATCTAACATTACCGATTAAAAAGTACTAGGCAATCAGAAGTCAGTAGAAGTATAAATCACATTTATTACACTATCTCTCTCTTTTCAATTTTTGTTCTGTTTATGTATGTGTGTGTGGCCTTGAATGTATTGAAGACGCTGAAACAAAATTCAAATATAACGAGCATGATTTCTCTACTAACCTTCTACTAAGTTCTGATAGCCTAGTACTTACAAATCAATTAAATAAATAAATAAATACTGCAGGACGTTCCACACATCGCCATCTAGCCCCAAGCTAAGTAACTAGACTTGTATTATGGGTGCTAGACAACGGATATACTACTTATATGCTTTTTTTTGTAAATATATACTTATAATACATATAAACAACCAGACCACAGACAAATATCTAAGCATAAATACTTTGTCTGACGCGGGAATCGAACCCGCAACCCTGTGTTTGGCAGTCCGGCATGGTGACCATTGTGCCAACTGGGTCGTCATAAAATTACTATCATAAAATTCACATAACGGAAAGTGGTGGTGATGTGTAAGAGCTTGTTCTCATACGGTTGAATACCTCCAACATGGTTCAACCCTTCTTACACCCTGGCACAAAAATCTTCTATTATCCGCAAATTTTGATAATTATGTAATCAAGGCAATCACGTCAAAGTACAATACAGAGAAGCTGACCAACCAAAGTGGACTAACCGGCCATTAAACGTCTCTGTAAACTTACCCCACATGACAAGTGGTCGTAGGGTGAGTCTACGAGTACCAAGTGCGCGGGTGCATCCTACTACCCGTTTTAAAAGCGTAGAGATGTCTAAAGTTTAGGTAGTACATTTACACTCTCGAGCGTGATTTAATGACTGGAATTGTCATCTTTATTAGTAACTAGCTGTGCCCCGCGGTTTCACCTGCGTAAGTCCCAATCCCGTGGGAATATCGAAAAAAATATCCTATGTCCGTCTTATGATTGTAAGCTACCTCCCCACCAATTTTCAGTCAAATCGGTTTAGCCGTTCCCGAGTTATAAATGGTGTAACTAACACGACTTTCTTTTATATTTATAGAAGATATTGAAATTGTCAACTGGCAGATCGACATATTATTTATTTTATGAGGCCGACATAGAATTTGACGTTCTATAGATAAGTACTATAATATAATATTATAATTTAATTCTATTATAATAAAATGCACTTACCCTTTAAACTGAATTATTAATTCCTCACAATATCAATTGATTCTTCGTTATTTTTTAACAATAATGCGTTGTGCTGGACTTAAATCCACATGATGTCACCTCTTACTTAGAAACATGTTGATTTATGGTAATGGTAAGTTTCTTGCATAAATTAGTAATTAAATTAACTCCATAGAATTAGGATTCTAATGACTCTAATTATAGAAGATTGTGAAATGTAAGACACTGACACTGCTTTATGTACATGTTAGTAGTTCAAATTCATTTTTTTGTTATGGCGTTCTGTATAGCGTACGCTAAACAATTCTGCCAATGACACGAGTTCAGACAATAACGGTTCTTGGAGAATGATCGGTTTGCTTATTGTGACCGGTGAGTTGAGTAATAAACTTCCAGCAGATTATTTTCTGGGGACAAAACAAGACGACACAATTTAACTACATAAGTATATAAATACGTATTATACATACATCTAATAGCGTCAAAATATATAAATAAATAAATATCACACAGATTAAAATTTTAAGTTATTAGTAGATAAATATTTACTTAGCAATATAGTAAAGGGGCCAAAAACAAGAGGAAGGAGAGATTTGAAGCGGGTAGGACGGGGGATATCAGAGGGAAGGACATCATACAGTGAGAAACTACGCAAAGGACAGGAAAAGAAAATATGATCAAGGTTACCCTCCTCCAGACCGCATTCGCAAAGGGAGTGATCCCTTATCCTGATCTTTGCCAAATGGATTGGGTAACATGCATGGCCAAGACGAAGACGAGAAATTGTTGAAGTAATTCCTTTTTCAATTTTCCTAAATTTAGAGAACCAGGGTTTGTGGGGTATATTAGGTTGAATTTCGCCGTAGGATTTGCCTTTCAGACTTCTGGACAATTCCCAGTCTTTAGTCCAAGCAGTATACAAGTTGGATTTAAGAGCTCCAGTAATGTCTTGAGGATATAAGGAAAAATGCTCGAGAGTGCCTACCTGAGTAGCAAGTTTAGCATATGAGTCAGCAGACTCGTTGCCCGGTATACCCGAATGACCAGGGATCCAACCTACAACGACTCTTAATCCTAGTTGCTTGCATTTAAATAAGGATTCTCTAATCTTATAGGTGACAGGATATTTGGTTTTGGATCTAAAGGGATGGGATAGGACAGCCTCCAGAGAGCTTTTAGAGTCTGAGAGGATTAGGACATTATTTAGGTTGTGAGTAATTGCGAAACGTATGGCTTCCAATACCGCAATAGATTCCCCAGTAAAAACTGATGCTAGTGGAGGACATTTAAAACTTAAAATAACGTTGTATATGGGAATCCAAACTGCTGCTCCTACAGCGTCGAATTGGTTCAGTTTAGATGCATCCGTGTACATTTTGATCCATCCGTCGTACTCGTTCTCCATTACCGAGTTGAAAGTGGGGACAGTACCTACGGATCCCTTATCAACACCGAGATCAACTTTGACATTTGGGTCACAGGTTAGGGCTTCAAAAGGAGTGGAGTAAATTGGTAGCATGTGGTTTGAAATAACAGGATTTGGAAGGCGACAGAATTTGATATAGCTTCTGATCAGACAGGAGAATTTTGAGGAAGAAGACTCGCCATATAAATCAAAAAGTGTTTTTAGTCTATTGTGGAGGGGGTGATCGGAATTTTGGATGACTTTGAAGAAGAACCGATCACAAAGGTACTGCCTACGCAGGTAAAGTGGGGGTTCCACACATTCCACCTGCATGGCATTTATAGGGGAAGATTTCATTGCTCCCAAAATTATGCGAAGGCTTTTGGCCTGTAATTTATCTACTTTAACAAGCGATGTTTTGTTACATGGTTCGAGAACAAAAGTCCCATAGTCAAGATGGCTTCGGACTATAGCGTTGTAAAGTAGTCTTTGGGTAAAAGGATGTGAACCCCACCAAACTCCAGATAGAGCGCGAAGGACGTTAATGTTTTTTTCACATTTTCCTACCAGATAGTCGATGTGAGTAGCTCCTGTCATCTTGGAATCAAGCCATATCCCGAGGAATTTTGCTGATCCACATTGGGGGATTAATTCACCGTTGACACGGAGATCAATTTCGGGTATTGATCTTTTCTTGGAGAAAAGCACTGCTTTACTTTTTGTGGCGGACAAAGACAAGCCGAGCAGACTAAGGTACTCATTTAGATATTGCAAAGAACTATTTAGTCGATCTGCTGCTTGGGTTACATTTCCAGATGACACGAAGAGGACTAGGTCATCAGCATACTGAAGAACCTGGCAGGATGGTTGAACAACATTCTCCAAATCGGCTGTGTATAAGCTGTAAAGTAATGGACTGAGGATGGAACCTTGTGGAAGACCTTTCCACACTTTTCTGGGAGCGAGAAGGCCGTTTTGTGTTTTGATGACAATATTTCTCTCCATCAATAAGCCAGCACATATACGAATAAGTTTCTCCGGGATGTTCTGATGGTGAAGTTTCTTCCAGAGCTCTGGGAGAAGCACATTGTCGTAAGCTGACTGTATATCTAAAAAAACTGCTAATAGGTGTTGTTTCTTGAGAAAAGAAATATGGACATCAGTGGTAAACACGCTAAGGCTATCCATGGTACTTGACCCCTTTCGAAAACCGAACTGGGATTTTGCTAGTATACCCTGGCTCTCCACATACCATTCTAAGCGATGCTTTATCATATGTTCCATGATTTTACATAGAACCGATGAAAGAGCAATAGGTCTTCTACTGTTTGGGAGTGATGGATCAGTGCCAGGTTTTCGAATGGGAATAATTATTTGAGTTTTCCATGATTCAGGGATAAAGCCAGTATTAAAAATTTCATTAATTATGTCTAAAAAGTATAATTTAGTTTTTTCAGAGGAATTGGTGATAAATGAATAAGGGATGCCATCGATGCCTGGTGACGAGTCTTTTAGTCCATCCAGGGCCAACCTTAATTCGCTAAACGAAAATGGATTATTGAGGAAGTTATAATCATGGGTGCTGGTTGAAGGATGGGGCACTTGGATTGAGTCTCTGGATGGTACCCATGGGGGAGCAAGTTTGTCGGCGAAGGGTTCTAAGAAGGAAGCATGGTCATTGACAGCAATGTTTTCTGAGTTGCACGCACCCCTGAATCGCTTAATCTGCTTCCACACTGCAGCTGAAGGAGTTCTAGGGGAGAGACCCTCACAGAAATCCGACCAGCCATTTCGCTTTTTGGCGGACAAAGTCTTCCTAGCTCTCGCTGCGGATTGTTTGTAGGCCAAGTAGTTGACTTCGGTCATTGACCGGTTGTAAGTAAGTTCAGCCTCCTTTCTCCTATTCACAACCTCTGTACATTCTGAATCCCACCAGGGATTAGAAATAGGGAATTTAGATGGAGTTTTTTTAATAGGGAAGTGCTCATCCGCACTTTTAGTCACTGCATCAATAAAAAGAGAATAAGAATGTAGTAAATTTTCTGAATTAATACTAGGCAAACTATCTATTTTTTCTTCTAAAGTGGAACTATAAGATGATTTGAATAGAGGAAAGGGATCAGATGGGGGAGATACGGAATTAGGAATCGTTAATATAATAGGGTAGTGATCACTTCCATACCTGTGAGGAAGGACATCCCATGATATTAATGGAGCGAGTGAAGGAGAACAGATAGAAAGATCCACGGCACTGGGACTTTGGGAAGGTCGTCCTATCCAGGTAATAGAACCGTTATTGAAGACACAGAGGTTAGATTCCTCCAACACATCCATGAATGCATTTGCGAATGAAGAACAATCCCTGGAACCCCAGCTTGTATGACGTGCATTGAAGTCTCCCAGTAAGAGGACAGGGGGAGGGACAGAGTTGATTATCGTAGTTAAATCAGATATGAGGTTATTACTAGGGTGAGAGATGTATATAGATAGGAAGGATATATTGAAGATTCTGACTGCTACAACATTGATCAAAGGAGAGTGATTAGGAAGAGATATTTGGGAAAAAGAAAATTTGCGGTTCACGAGCAAAGCGGAACCAGCATAGCCATCATCTCTGTCATCTCGAAGGCATGAGTGGCCAGGTACTCTAAAATTAGAGCCCGGAGTCAACCATGTCTCCGAGATGGCAATGACGGCTGGGTAAAATTCATTAATTATATTAATAAGTTCTGCCTTCTTTGGCCGAAGGCTGTGGCTATTCCATTGTATTATCACTGTGGGTGCCATTGGTGCCCAGTGATGTGAGTTGTGAAAGTTTGTGGGCAACGTGGGACGGTAAAGTAATTTTATTCTCAGACATTTGGGATACAATAAAATAGAGTAAAGTTTCTAGGATATTTTCATGGGGGACTTCATGCCCATCAGTTGGGATTCTCATAAATTGGGGATCCAAAGCACAACCATTAGGGAAAGAGGAGTGATCTTGGGAGATTATGGCTTGATGCCCAGATTTGTCGTACGATTTACCTAAGGGTGCTCTTGGTTTGCGAGGGATTGTTACGGTCTTTTTATGGGACTCAATATAGTTGGGGATAGGTGGACGGGTTTGGATGCTTCTGGCGAAAGAGGCTGGGCTAGAAGCAGCAACCTCGGAAAAGGGTCTGGAAACTTTAGGGAATTTGTTGGAGGCCTCTAAGTAGGAGATGCCATCTTTTGCCATAAGTGTTTTGATTGCTTTTTGCCTATCTTGATTTGGGCATTTTTTATTTGTTGAAAAATGATTACCTGAGCAATACAAGCATTTAGAGTTGTTCTCAGTGGATTGGCACTGGTCGCCCGGGTGTTCCTCTCCACACTTATAGCATCGAGGCTTGGAGCGGCACTGAGCCTTAATATGGCCAAAGCGGCAACAGTTAAGACATTGGATCGTAGGGAATTGGTAAAGCTCTACCGGTAGCGAGGTATAGAAGCAGTATATGTGGGATGGAAGGGATTGCCCTTGGAAGGTGAGGACAACAGTTTGAGTCGGGACCCATTTTATAGAGTCTCCATCGTGAACTTTTCTGTTCATTCGGCGGGCTTTAAGAATAAATGAGGAACATTTGGGGGGAAGGGTGAGAGATTCAACAAATTCATCCATGGATAAGTCTACAGGAACCGAACGAACAACTCCCATTCTGGATACATTATAAGATGGGATGGATGCCTTGAACTGATGGCTAGCTAAGATGGGGTTGTCCAAAAATCTGTTAGCATCCTCTGCCGAGCGGAATTCAACCGATAATTTATTGCGTCCAATCTTTTTAATTCCATCTTTAACTATGTTAGCTACTTTATTTTGGTGGAGGAACTGTCCAAACTTAATAGGTTTAAGCGGTGGGCCTTCATCAGGCTTAGCAATTGTAACCAAAAATGGTCCATCGTCATGAGTTGTGTACGAATTGACACCAATCGTCATCACAGGGTGAACATAAACATTTTGGATTGATGCAGATGCCGCTTCAAGGTCAGTCACATTTTTTTTAGGGTTGGTCATGTCTATATCATTGGCCCTACGTTTTTGGGCAGGTACAGATCTCGTTAGGTTGGCGTCTGGATCTGGAGGATCAGGTGGTTTATCGGGATCTCCGTCCATTATTACTACTACTACTTACCCCGTAGAGTAAACGCACACAACACAGTATTAGTAAAGTTAGTAGTTAGGAAAGAAATCTGCAAGTATATATGAAAAAACACTAGAATTCTCCGAAAATTCCACTAGCACGTTGTTAACCAAACCACGCACCGATGCAGAATCCCATGTTAGTAGTTCAAAAGTAATACTAGTTCCCGCCATATTTTTTAGAATTCTTATCATGTCAAGATAGTTTTTTGCTGATTCTTCCGAAGGGGAAGGCTAAGAGCTTTTAGGTCATTAAGCCTCGTCTAATTTTTATTTATCGTTTTGTTTCATTATTAAACATAACGAAACGCATTTCAAACGAGGCTGTATGCGTTAAAAACCTTTTGTCTGTCCTCTCGGGTGTAGAAAAAAAAATAAGTCAAAAACAAATTTGAGGTTAGTTTTTAGGTTGTTTTTAAAACTAGCGATCTATAAAAATAACAGTTCGTTGATTACAGTATAACAAAAACTAAAAATGAGGTTTACGCAAATTCTAAATCGACAACATATTGATTTTATGTTCAAAAGGCATTGGTTAGTTCAAGGGAAAAAAGTTCCTGTCAATACTTTCGTTGAAGATTATTTGGCGAAAAAAGGGGTCAAAATAGAAGATGCACTGGAATTTATTAAGGAAAAACCTCAACAACACGAAAGGTAACTAAAAATAGATGTAATATGTTAGATATTTGTAATTTTGTTCATAATAATGGCTCATCAATGACTTAGTTAGGCTGACCTCCACATACTAGGGCTGACTTGCTTAAATACGTCCCACAAGGGACTCCGTCACCGTATTTAACCATGTTACTATGCTACATGTTCCATTTAACACAATCGAGTTAAACCCGGGCAGTGTCGGAGCTATTAACACATATTTACGTTTTTTTTTTTCAGGATCAACATCGTAGGGCCTTACGAACGTGCAATACCAAAAGATGAAAATCACCCAGATTACAAAGAGCGACCTTGTTACACACTTAGGGAAACCAACGTTCTTCTCGAAGGCATATCACAAGCCCAAGTATTGACAAAAACTGTAATAGCAGAGGACAAACTGCCTCCAAAGATAGAGGAGTTAGCGCAACTGCCTGCCCCATCTATGATCCATGAAAACATCAAGAAAGCAATCCTTTCGGCTAACGTATTTGATTGTGAACAGAAGAAACTACCAAAGATAAAGGACTCAGTAAGGCCAGCATATAACTTTCCTAGAATACTAGGCATTACAGATAGGCGGAGAAAGTAAGTTATTTACCCTTCACTATTCAAAGATGCCAGACCTCCTGGCTTTTTTTATTTTCAGATATTTTGTTGGTTTATTTATTTATGTAGTAAATTAAATCTTGAATTCCAGTGAAATCCTCACAAACAGACTACTCCACTTAGTAGAAAAAAGCAGCGACTCAGAGGTCACGCAAACCAAGTATGTTGTTAACGACGTAGAAACTCAAACAGTATTCACTAAGGAAACTGACCTCATACAGTTCCAAGACGTATCCAACATCTTAGTGACCAGCAACAAACCTGTTAACCATGAAACAGAGGATGACATTCCATTTGTGGAGATACCAGACTTGTATCCTATAAAGTATAATATTACTATGCCTCCGGAACATTTTTATAGTGAAGCTAGTAAATACCGTAAGTTTCAACGGAAGATTTACATAAATTTGTTTATAATTTGCCTGATGTATTTTAGTCCCTGTATACATTTCCAAAAATATGTACTAGTGTCAGAGCTGTGCGTTTTTTTTTAAGAAAGAATGTAGACATTTAAAAAGAACCATGTGCCCTTCCCTTATTGGTCAATGAAAATTAAGACACGGAAGAAGCAATAAGACCTTGCACAAGATAATCAACCTTAAGATGGTTACGCACAGCTCTGGCCAATATTTTCGATTTCCTATATATAATAGTATATTTTATTTCAGCTTTCCGGCCTACAGTTAAAGTAAGACACCCTCACACAACTTGGCTGCATTACAATAGCACAGAAGTGAGCAATATATTCGAGACTCCCGTCACTCATGAGCAGATTTTGGGAAGGTCTCTCACACACGCATTTACACTAGCCTCTGCTTACGCAAAGCAGGTACATGGGGTAGGTATTTGGTTAAGAAATACAGAATTACTATCACATTTATATTAGAACTAGTTACGTTAATGGTGTTTCTGGCGGCACAAAAGCCAATGCAATTCCCGCTCTAAATATCAAGTTTTATCATAAAAAATTAAATAAATAACAAAAGTTACACACCTAAACAACCTGGATTGTAGTCTAATATTTAAACAATATTTTTTTTTATTTTTAGGATGATGTCAAAGATCTACCTGAGCCAATTTATATAAATTGCATCCAAACTGATGGTCAAAACTTCCATTTCGGAGTTCTACAGCTCAACACTCTGAACGTTGATGGGTCGGAAGGCACCAAAAACATCTGGTACTGCAAAAATGATATGAAGCTTTACGGATCTAGCAGATATTTCGGTGGTATGCCAGTTTTAGAGAACTACAACAACAAAGTCTATGGTTACATTAATGCATTTTATAACTCTTAAGATAGCAATCTTCAACATACTTTAGATTAGTTTTAAAGTAAATGTTCAAGAAACCTTTGGTGTTTTAATTATATTGTAGAGGCAAAACAAAAGAACCATATGCTGTATTCATGTGTATATCTCATTATATTTACAAGAACATAAATACATTTATCTCCGATTACACAATGCTTATCCGTACCGAATCACTTTGTACATTAAATTAATAGTCAGTTAGGATAAATGGAACGAAAAAAAACAAATTGCAAACTCATTTATTATTATCCAGCGTGAATTTTTGAAGTCGACGTCTTCTTAGTTCCTCCGCGTCGGCATCAGTCTTATCTCTAAAAATAAAAGAAAACAGCTTATAAGACACTCCCCGCTAGCTATAAGTACACCAAAGACAATAGCCGGGCTATAATTGCCGCGTGTCAGAGAAGATTGGCAATGGAGAGGTAAATATGGTCTTAGCTAACTTAAATATAACGATTATCCTACTAATATTATAAATGTGAAAGTTTTGTGTGTATGTTTGTTACTCCTTCACGCAAAAACTACTGGACCTGGATTGGATTACGATGAAACTCGGTATAGCTGGAGGCCTGAATTAACATATAGGCTACTTTTTATCCCGATATTCCCACGGATGGGGATTTACGCAGGTGAAACTGCGGGGCGCAGCTAGTAAATAAATATATTGCAGGACATTCCATACATCGCTATCTAGCCCCCAAGCTAAGTAACTAGACTTGTGTTAAGGGTGCTAGACAACGGATATACTACTTTCTTTTGTAAATATATTCTTAAAATACATAGAAAAAACCAGACCACAGACAAATATCTAAACACTTGTCTGAGGCGGGAATCGAACCCGCAACCTTGTGTTTGGCAATCTGGCATGCTGACCATTGTGCTAACTGGGTCGTCGAGTATGTAAGTACCTATTATCGTTGCTCGAGTCCGGTGTAACACGCGAGGGTCCAGGCGTTTGATCAGTAACTGTCACCTTACTGGTTGAAGGCTGCGGCGTGAAGCCCGACGTCGTCGGAACCACGTCCGGTTCCGGCTGCGATGATGACACTTCCGGTTCCGCTCTATTGAAGGAAACGTATTCCTATTAGATAACTACTATCTAATAAAAACTCAATAAATTGGCTACGAACTTTACAGCCTGAAGGTAACCAGTTTGCTCTTTTACTACAATTTTCGTATACTACGAAAGCAAACTGGTTAATTTGACCTTATCAAAAAATGTATCTTACCACTAACATTTAACAACATATTTAAAATTGAAACGTTCATAGTCATTGTTTAGTTTTAATATCTGTCAAAAGACCAATGTTATGATGTGGCTACATCCTAAGAACCCTAATTTGTAAGCAATACTCAATGACCAATTTAATTGCAACAAAGTGGTCATGCACATGTGCATTTGCATTCAAGCTCGAAGGTTGCCTTCTGATTAATTCATGCATTAATTAAAAAGGTTTAATTCATTAATAACAGAGAATATGCTACTTGTACTTGAACGGGCTGTTTTCCGCAATTAGACCCTTATTAATTGGGTCTTTTTTGCGTGAGGATGGAGTAGGCTTGCCCAGCACCTACTACCCTCTCAGCCTAGTCGACCATTTCCAGAGGAGAAAACTTGTCAATACTTCTGGAGCCTACTAAGCCGCGGGTTTCATCAAGATATTTTCCTTCACCGTAAGAGCAATGTCAATTAGCGCCCATAATTTTTTCTTAAGAAAATACATTGGTGCACGGCCGGCCAGGATTCGAACCCACGACCTTCAGAATAAAATTCGAGGTATCTACCACTAAGCTAACACTGCTCATGAACATGCTAATATTTAACTAGGTTACTAATCTGCATGTTGCGTATAGATATTTTACTTTAGTATGATTCTTCCCTTTCATAAATCAGAAATTAAACCATTAGTAGCAAAAAGATTAATCAGCATGCCAACCACAGTCGGCCGCTGATTTATCTTTATGTAGGTATTTGAAAGTTCTTATTTATTAAAATAATTAAAAGCGACTTACGCAGCGTCAGTTTGTGTGGATACATTGGCAGAATTCTGTGGTAAGTTCGTCACTACGGTCGAATATTGTTGCATTAGTAAAACGGACGCGTCTAACATAGCTTGGATCTCACGAAGCAGCTGTAAAACCACAATACAATTTTAGTCAACACTTCTAATAAAACTAAGAAATCATTTAAAATTTGAACTGTATGCAAACTGTACCGAAAGTAGATATTTATTAGCGCATCAAACTTAAATAGTGCAGTTCTGATTTTAGGCCCAACCCACGCTCCTTGCGTTCGTACTTGCGCAAACCTTCGTTTTCGGTGTTATTCTTCCACATGCGACATTGGCAAATCCACAGCGTTAGTATTGGCCTGTAGAGATGCCATTACTAAAGTCGATGTTGAAATCAATTCTCGCAGCTTAGATCAGAGTTGACAAGAACTACATAGATTTAATAGAAGAGATATCTTTGTTTGTGTTATAAATAAATACATATTGCAGGACATTCCACACATCGCTGTCTAACCAAGCTAACTAGACTTGTGTTATGGGTGCTAGACAACGGATATACTACTTATAACTTTTCTTTAGTAAATACATACTTATAATACATAGAAACAACCAGACCAGAGACAAACATCTAAGCATAAATACTTGTGTGAGGCGGGAATCGAATCCGCAACCCTGTGTTAGGCATTCCATTATGGCAACTGGGGGTTTGTATCCACGGATATCGTGATCAGATAGAATTAGCCACTGATCATGCCAAGTTGTATAATAACGTGATCCGTTACCAACGAAAAACAACTGGTAGTCAAAATGTTTAAGTGTTACCTGAAGACGTGCTTCAATGTTGCTACGCTCGTTTCCTTCCATACGTCGCAGCTCGGTGGTCGTGAGGTTTGCGAGGGAAGCGGGCCGTGGCGGCGGCGGGGGGATGCCCCAACCCATCATCGCTGTAAAATACATTGGTCAGACAATTTGAAATTCTAGTACCTACACTTTACATCTGTAAAGTGTAGGTACTAGAATTTCAAATTAATATGGTGGGACAATTCACACAGCACCATCTAGCCCCAAGCTAAGCAACTAGGCTTGTGCGACTTATGTTCTTTTCTTTTGCAAATATATACTTAATATACATACAGGCCAGAAACAAATATCTGTACATAAATATGAGTTTAAGGCGGCAATCAAACCCGCAGCCTACTGCGTCGTAGTAGGGTGTTCGCCCGATGCGTCACAGAGGTCAAATAGATCTTAATGTCAAAAAGCGTCGCAATAACGTCATGGTCATAAGTGTATTATAAAATGTGCGCTAATTAACATTGCTCTTACGGTGAAGGAAAACATCGTGATGAAACCAGTGGTTTAGTTGGCTCCAGACGTATTGACGAGTTCTTTCCTCTGGACACAGTCGACTAAGCTGAGAGTATTGATGCTGGACAAGCCTACTCCGTCCTCACGCAAAAAGGACTCAACTAAACTAAAGAGTTGCGGAAAAATAGCCCGTATACCGTACAAGTACAACTGTGTTACGCTTTACGAAATGTGCGACACTCGTTTATATTCACACATTCGCAGCGAGTTTTAATACTTCGTTACTCAAATATTTAAAAGCCCTGTTGCTTGTTGAAATACAAAGTTTTTTTTATTGTATACTAACGCGGCGGTGGCGGCATGTTGGGGAAGGGCGGTGGCACGGGTGGCACGTGCGGTGCCTGATGCGGGGCTTGATGCGGGACCTGATGCGGAGCTTGGTGCGGGGCTTGATGCGGAGGTTGGTGCGGCGCAGCGGGCTGGTCGGGCGCGGGTGCTCGGAGCACGTTCAGCCGGCACGTCGGACACGTTTGCTGCCGTTGGAACCACAGCCGCAAGCACGCCGCGTGGAATATGTGGTTACACGGCAACTTCTTGGCTCCTGAAACAAACCAATAAATCATTATGATCAGTGATCTAATTCTGAAAATCGTCAGATTCGTAAATTGGCCTTTGGTCTTCTATCTATACATATAAAATGCTTTGTCCAGACTGACTGACGGAGCCTAAACCGCTGATCGCAGAAACCTGAAACTTGGAGGGCGTGTTCTTTGTATGACGTAGGCATCCGATAAGAAAGGTTTTTTTCGAAATTCTACCCCTTAGGGTGTGAAAAGGGGGGCAAAATTTGTATGATACAACGTGATTCCTTAGTCCAATCTACTAATTCTACGCAAACGAAGTTGCGGACAAAAGCTAGTCTATACATATAAAATTCTATGTGACAGATCAACATCCGTCAGTCAGGACAAAGAATCGTTTCGGGTCTTGTGGTCAGACAGCGGTTTAGTTTGTAGACTTGTTTGTAGAGACCCGAAACGTGAAGGGTGTGTTCTTCGTATGACATAGGCATTCGATAAGAAAGGATTTTTACCCGACTACTGCAAAAGGAGGGTAATGTTTTGAAAAATCAACTCCTACGCGGACGAAGCCGCGTGTAAAAGCAAGTCATTTTTATAATGATATCAGACACTACTACATAGTTACTCGTATTTCAACAATCTCTGAATAAACCGCAAAATAAACCCTCCGTAAAGATAGGGTCCTACGTTAATTTTCTTCATGTTATAGTAGTTTTACAATGATAAAATTCCAGGCAGGAGGAAATGCATTTCCTACTAATAATCTAAATGTGAAAATTTGTGTGTGTATGTATGTTTGTTACTCCTTTACGCAAAAACTACTGAACCGATTTCAGTAAAACTCGGTATGTAGATAGCTGGATTAACACATATATTATTTATCCGGATTTTCCCACGGGGACGAAACTTCCGCGGGTGAAACAGCGTGGCGCAGCTAGTGATACAATAATACGAGGCCATGTTTTTACTGTAAAAGATAAGGTTACTAAATAACGTCTCTTTCAACCTTAAAAGTACAATGTGTGATAATCTTCTATAAAACAAGTTACATAGTTTAGAAAAGTATATGTTTATAACAGAGCATTGCACTCATTAGTCTAAATTTATCATTAAGGTTATCACGAAGCGCCTCACTACACGGTGTCTCTAAACACCAAACATACTCAGGTGGTCGGCAACAAAATTATTAAGTTTATTCATGAACCAACTCTGATATCATTGTTTGTCCTTCAGACACCTGTTCATATATTAAAGACTAGCTGCGCCCCGCGGTTTCACCCGTGTAAGTCTCGATCTGTGGGAATATCGGGATGAAAAGTAGCCTATGTGACTTCTAATGAATAAATGTATCCTCATACCAAGTTTTATCTAAATCGTCATAAATAAGTAGTTTCAGAGCCTATTCAATGCAAAGAAACAATCCCATAAAGTGTTTATCTATCTATATACTAATGTTATTAGTAGATAGATAGACAAACACTTTATTGCACAATTAAAATAAGACACAAAATTAATCTACTTATACTTAAATTATAAAGCTGACGAGTTTGTACGTTTGTTTGTTTGAACGCGCTAAGCTTATTAACTACTGGTTTTGAATTGAAAAAATATTTTTGTGTTGGATAGTCCATTTATCGAGGAAGGCTATAGGTTACTTTTTATTTTGATATTCCCACGGGATCGGGAGTTACGCGGGTGAAACCGCGGAGCGCTGCTACTTTTAACATAAGTACATATTTGATAAAAGAAAATTAATGAAAACTAAACAAAATGGCACAATTGGCGGCCTTATCTCATATAATATAATATCTATATTAAAAGCGATCTCTTCCAGGCAACCTTAGTATAGATATAGATTGACAAAATTCATCGCTATGTTTATTTTAACAGTCCTACAACAACGAATAGTCATTGCCCCTTGCCTTGGCTCCTCTTTTAATGATTTTTTTTCTTTTTAGTCACTTTTTTGGGATTTTTTGTAAGTGTATTTTTTTTATTATCATGTTCATTTCTTTCTTCCTGTACTTAATAAATGCTTTCTTTCATTTCTTTAGATCAATAAAAAATACCGGGCGAAATAAGACCCTCCCTTATTGGGAAGTAAACGAATTACTATCAACACAGAATACACAATAGTCAACAAACGCAAATGCTTATTAAGTACTAGCTGCTCCCCGCGGTTTCACCCGCGTAAGTCCCGATCCCGTAGGAAATAAAAAAGGGCTATTTTTAGGGTTTTCCCGGAAATTATTCGATTTTTTCTTGCCTTTTAAACCTTCCCTAGACCTCCACGAACATTTCAAGACTAAGATAAGATAAATCCGTTCAGCCGTTCTCGAGTTTTAGTGAGACTAACGAACAGCAATTCATTTTTATATATATAGATTGTCATTTATAGCACTTCAATCACCTATTGTATAGACCGCAAAAATCTATACATGAGTACTACATACATAGGAGTTAATTAGTTCAAAAAGTCAGATAGATCTTTATCAACAAGCGATGCAGGTCATAAATTGTATTTAATTACTTTTACATCAATTTTGATGTTACATATAGCAAGGGCAACTTTAATCCATGCTGTTCAGCGCCGTAGTGCCTGGGACATGTACTGGATAGAGTAGGCTTGCCCAGAACCCAACCCACCCTCTCAGCTTAGTTGGCCGTCTGGAGCCAACTATGATGCGGGTTTCATCACGATGTTTTTCTTCACCTTAAGCACAATGTAGTGGATTTTACTAGTGCACGGCCGGGTGAAATTCTAACCTAGGCCAACACCGTTCTTATACAAGATAAATACCAAATTGTGTCTACCTTCACCTTATATACCTTATCGTTTTTAGGGTTCCGTACTAAAATGGTAAAAACGGAACCCTTTTAATAAGACTTCAGTGTCTGTCTGTCTTTCATCAGGCTGTATCTCATAAACCGTGATAGCTAGACAGTTGAAAATTTCACAGATTATGTATGATGATCCATTGCGCCATCGAGCAGACCGACTCATATAGTGATTCTTACTTAGCAATGTATTGTATTAGTACATTATGAATGAAATTGTCACTTCATTCATAACGTTAATAATTAATTTCTATTTATGCAGTTTTAAAGAATAAATATATAAGTAATACTTAGACATGAAATGAGATTACATCTTTCACGTAGTTCACTTTTCTACTTGTATTTTTGCAAACAACCACTGAACAACTCGCCATTTTGGCAAAAATCGAGAGATAGTGACGCGAGCGCGTAGTTACTGTCGACTGAAGACGGAAGTCTGTATCAAGTGCATTTTAACCCAGACGCGTTCCCCCGTGCCGAGGCGCTATAACAAATCTCCCTTGTTTGATGTGATCTGAGGTTTCAATATTTGTATGTCTACTTAAGACTTCGTACTAATTTACCTGCACGCTGAGTTCATAAACATCAAATCGATTTAAAGATTATATAAACACAGATCCGAGAAGGTCTTGAAAAATCTTATTACCTATTCAATTAAAATTGTGGCAATTAACACTGTATGTTGTAACAAGTACCAGTTACACTGACCTCGCTTAATCAACGAGAATGTTTTAAAACTTTAAAAAATCTTTTATTTCACGCACTTGTAAATTATTATTGTTCGATATAAAACTGAATTGAAGAAATGATAAGCCACGTATTATCGTAGCTAATCGATTTCTGTGAATGTTGACGTTTATGATTAATAAATATGTACTGTAACTTTTAATATTTACGAATTGTGATGATATCATTTCAAAACAATAACATTAAACTGAGGCAGGTAAATACATATTGCATAATGTTTTATAACTTACATCGTGGTTTCACCTGCGTAAGAGCCGATCCCGTGTGAATATCAGGGTAAAAGAAGCTTTTTATAATAACACAAAAATAATAATTTCAATCGATTCATAATTGGCGGAATGATCGCGTAACATACACACAAAAAATATACAGACAAACTGAGAAAGCTTATTTTTTGAAGTCGGTTAATAAATAGGTTAGCGTTTGACCACTATGTCACACGATGAAACACTTAAATACCCCAAAATAAACGAGGGCCTTCGAGGGACGGGAGTGAAGGTAGGAAGATGGCAATGGAACGAAAAGTTTTCTGACTCGACCTCCTTTTGTGGCCGCACCGGCCTATCGGAACACGGGCAACTCTACTTGGCGATACGACTTAAACCCGTTCACAATCAACCCTATGAGATTGCATAGAGCCGCAAATAAGACGCTGATTCGCTAGAGAGAAGAGAGCAGCACAAATTGACCAATCATAGGGTCGCATTTAGCGCAGTGCGTTCACTTATCCAAGAGCAACTTAAGTAATGTTTGAATACGGGCGTTAGGCCGGTGGCCGGGGAGCTTTCCTCTAGGAGATTGCTTTTTTTAGCACCACCTAGGGGTTACTTGTGGGATATCTACTTGTGAACAAAACGAACCCCCAAATTGAAAATAACATATTTTCATCTGCTTGTTTAGAATACCTTTTTTGCACCTATCATTAACTAACTGAAAATTAGTTTTGATAATTAATATCGATCCAGATGAATCGAGTAAGCTTGATAAGCTGGATTACGCTTATCAAAAATTATCAGATCAATGTGGACAGTGCATATTTAAATTTGGTATTTTGATGACAGTTAGAGCTATAACAATTATATTGACCGTGCCCAGTAGTAGGCTCCGGAAAAAAAACAGGTCGTTTAATAACACATGTGTGCTCTGTTATAATAAGTTACCTAAAAATGTATATTATGACATGTCCATTAACAAATTCAATTCAATTTTTTTATAAAGCAGAAATTGTGCAGTAAGGCGTATTATGATACATCATCGAACCATAATGATAAGGACCCATGGACATAACTTTAATTGCTCCATTTCAAATATATCTTCAAAAATATTTGTTAGCTTGACCTTTGTGAGCATGATCACAAAAAAGAAAAACCATTTGTTTCTGTGCCTTCTTCACATTGGTGGGCGCGTTCCTAAGGCACACATCCTAACTTAATTTTTAAGACGCTTCTAAGTGATCTAATGTACTGCATACCTCCTATTGAATAAAAAAAATTGATTTGATTTGATTGTTACCACAACAAACATTATGGGGATTATGATTTCTTCGATTACTTGGAAATGTTTTGAAGACCATCTATTTAAGCCTTTACCTCTTGAAGTCGCGAGCGTTGGTCCCCTAACCTGATTTACAGTGCTTCAAGGTTCTTAAAGCGTGGCCAAAAAGGGAACTGATCCAATCGGACCATGAATTTGTGGGGTCCTGCGCTAATACGACTTAGGCTTACCTAATTATCTTTTCCTCTTTTCCACGTTTAGAAATATCGATATTCGAACATTGATGATTTTATGAACGATGTTGCATCCCTACTTTTAGGGTTGCCAAACGTTTTGAGTAGAATACATAAAGATCCGTGTACTTAGTTGAATTATGAGTGACTTACCCGAATGCATCTCCTCTCGACAGATGATACACTCGTTATCAGCAGCCGCCAGCTCGGCCGGTGTCGCGTCGGGGTACAGCGTGTTCATATTGCGGATCGCACGACGGGACAGGACCACGTCATTGTACGCTTTCTTGAAACTTCTACAACATTAAGGAAATATGTATTTTAACTTACGACTAAAGCTGGCACAATGGTCACCATGCCGGACTGCCAAACACAGGGTTGCGACTTCGAAACCCGCCTCAGACAAGTATTTATGCTTAGATATTTGTCTGTGATCTGTTGTTTCTATGTTTTATTGGTTTATATATTTACAAAAGAAAAGTATATAAGTAGTATATCCGTTGTCTAGCACCAAAAACACAAGTTTAGTTATTTAGCTTGGGGGCTAGATGGCGATGTGTGGAATGTCCTGCAATATTTATTTATTATTTATTTAACTTACTGCGCTCCACGGTTTCACACGCGTAACACCTGATCTTGCGGAAAATATCGGGATAAAAAGAAGCCTTCCAATTAATCAATATATCCTCATACCAATCTTCATCAAAATCGGTCCAGTAGTTTCGGAGCCTATTCGTTGCAATATAATAGTACCTGGATGACCGAGCTTTGATCGATTATTTTACATATTTTTTACCTCGCCCCCAAAACCTATCATACATCATAAATTTCATGAAAATCGTTGGAGCCGTTTCCTAAATCCAGATTACACTTATCTAGACAAGAATTGCTTGTTTAAATATATTAGATAGACTAGCTTTTTCCCGCGACTTCGTCCGCGTAACAGTCGAAAATGGTTCTAATAGGATTGGACCAAGGAATCACGTTGTCCCATACAAACTTTGCCCCCTTTTTCAACCCTTTAGGAGTAAAATTTCGGAAAATCCTTTCTTATCGGATGCCTACGTCACACAAAGAAAACAGCCTCCAAGTTGCAGGTCTCTACAATCAGCGGTTTAGGCTGTGCGTTGATCCGTCAGTCAGTCAGTCATTCAGGACAAAGAATTTTATATGTATAGATAATAGAAGATGTAGGACTTGGATAGTTAGGTCAGGTGGAGTCTGATACAAAGGCTAGTCCTCCTGGATATGGTATGCATCACGGCATTCCTATCAGCTTGGACCCAACTTCGCTGCACACGGCATTCTAAGTTAAGGATTTATAAGAATTTATTATCTATACTTACTATAATATTATAAAGCTGAAGAGTTTGTTTGTTTGTTTCCTTGTTTGAACGCGCTAATCTCAAGAACTACTGGTTCGAATAGAAGTTTTTTTGTGTTGAATAGTCCATTTGTGGAGGAAGGCTTATAGGCTATTTTATATTTCGAAATTCCCAGGGGACCGGGAGTTACGTGGGTGAAACCGCGAAGCGCTGCTAGTATTTAATAAAAGCCGGCCAAGTGCGAGTCGGACACGAAGGATTACGTACCATTTGTATAGGAGCCACCCCACTTATTATGTTTTTGTTATAAGTATTTGTTAAACAGAACAGAAATATAATTATAATCTGTGAAAATTTCAACTCTCTAGCTATCACGGTTCATTCGATACAGCCTGATGACAGACAGACAGACGGACAATGAAGTCTTAGTAATAGGGTTCCGTTTTTACCCTTTATGGTTTAAGACATTTATGTTGCCAAAAAAGAATTTACAATTCACTTAAATTTAGAAATAATCGAATTTAAGTTAATTTAAATACTAGGCATGCAAAATAGAAATATTAGTACTTATGGGTATTTTGTAAAAACATGTAGACGAGTCGATCGAACCATGACTTACAAGGATATAGAGAGACAAGTGCGACTAGATGTGACTTCAGCTTTAACTTTGGGTACGGAACCCTATAATCATAATTCAAGTTAAAATTAGCTTGGCATACAAAATCTCACCTCATCGTTTCATACATAGGTCGGAAAGCGAACAGCGGTAGGGTGTAAATTCGGACCATGACCGCGACAAATCCAATGTAAAGTAGAACTTTGAAGAAGTTAATCGCCAGCTCCGTGTACAGAAGTACGGCCGCTTTACTTTCCCAAGGTGCCTCCCAACGTGAGTCGATTGCGTGCAATGCATACTAAAAAAACAAAACGATTCACTTTAATTCAATAGAAATAAGAAAATCCAGTCAAGGTCGGCCTTAAAAGGTTTAATAACCTGAGATTTACATATTAATATTTCAGCTTTGGATAAAAACATCATCATCATCTCATCATCTTCCTGCCTTTATCCCAATTTATTTGGGGTCGGCGCAACCAGAAGCAGAAGGCCATTATTCGTAAATATTCTTTTATTTTTTCAAATTACATTGCAATATCATTCCGATTGCATTTCGATGACAAAGAATACCCTCAAAGTAGCTCAAAATACCCACGAACAGCTTTTTAAAAAAAAATGTTTATACAATAAACGTTCAAAAGTACACCGGCACCGTAACGTTTACAATCCTGTGCAGCAATATTTGAACATTATAACAACGTAACCTGTGGATCGTTCCCACGTCGGTTGGTGTAGCGGGTGGCGGCTTGTACCATTCGGCCAACTAAATATATACCTAATATGTTGAAAATAAATAAATAAATATTTCAGGACATTCCACACATCGCCATCTAGCCCCAAGCTAAGTAACTAGACTTGTGTTATGGGTGCTAGATAACGGATATACTACTTATATACTTTTCTTTTGTAAATATATACTTATAATACATAGAAACAACCAGACCACAGACAAATATCTAAGCATAAATACTTGTCTGAGGCGGGAATCGAACCCGCAACCCTGTGTTTGGCAGTCCGGCGTGGTAACCATTGTGCCAACCGGGTCGTCGTAAATAATAATCACACTGAGTACTTTTAATTCAAGTATTTATGATTGTGTGTAACGTCTATTAGAAGAAGGTCGTAAATCCAATACTTATTGATAGTATAATGGTAGCAAACTGATATTGTACTTATGACGCATACTGTACCTAATCGAAATGCAATGGGAATTATATTATTGCAATGTAATTTGAACAATTTTATTTACGAGAATTGGCCTTCTGACTGATTCTAACAAAGGACAAATGGGTTATTCACCTGTACTTTATCTGATCCTTTCTTATTACTTATTTACGCGAAAATAACACTACAAAATATCATTTCTAGGACTAGTGAAGGTTTCTTCTGTCAATTAATGAATTAGCCATTTTTATATCACTGCTGAACAAAGGCCTACCTTTCGTCCCTCCACACACACACACCCTAGCGGCTAGAGTGTGTGTGTGACGGGACGGGAGGGACGAAAGGACGAACCAGATATCTAGTTTTTTTAATAGGTGTCAAGTTCGTTTATTGACAAATTTCGTGTATGAATGTTATGCTTCGTGGGGTCACCCGTGTAATGGAAGTTTTCAAAAACCTCTTACTTAAAAACGTTCCTAAGGAAAACTGTAGTTAAGATTACCTTGTCACGTTTTCGCTAAAGTTGAATGTCACTGAAGAGCGAAACAAAGTACCTATTCCTTAACTAAAGTTTCACTCAGAAACAGAATGTGCGAATATCGAGAAAAAACGAGGATGTTATCCCAGGACTATAGCTATCTACTACATACGAAGTTCAGTAGTGTTTTCGTTAAGAGGTATCAAACATACTAAAATAGAAACTTCTTATTTTACTAGCTTTACTTACCTTGATCAATATATTAACAATCATAATAATTAGGATGCTGTATTCGAAACCAAACACCAGTTGAACTGAAGGTCCTTTCGATGCTGTGAACTGGTACGCATGGTGGATGAAGTAGAAGTCAGCGTGAGCCAGTAGCATTAGAAGCGTCAGTATCCTTATGTGAAATAGCCAACCTATTACAGGACTTCTTTCCATCTAGAACAAAATAAAATAAGCAAAGTTTATATAATGGTATCTAAATATTAACATAAAAAAATATAAAAACAGTAATAAAATATTAGATACAGTATGCGTCATAAGTACACTATCAGTGTTCTACAATGATACTATGAACAAGGATTGGACTTACGACCTTCTAATAATAGACGTTACACACATAAGTAAATTAAGTAAGTAATAAAGTAAATATTGCAGGACATTCCACACATCGCCACCTAGCCCCAAGCTAAGTAACTAAACTTTTGTTATGGCAGCTAGACAACGGATATACTACTTATATACTTTTCTTTTGTAAATATATACTGTTGGCGGAGTGGTATATGCCGCCAACCGCTACACCAACCAACGTGGGTTTGAACCACAGGTTACGTAGTTACTCAGCATGGAGTGTTTAAAATAGTGTTGCACAGGATTGTAAACGTTACGCTACTAGTGTACTTTTAAGCTCTGATTGTACATAACTTATGTAACATAACTAATCATATTTATTTATGCATAAAAGCGATGAACAAAATAATAATTATGTTCCAGTAATGGTTTAAAATTCTTTCTTTTAGCTGCTCACATTTTATAGTGAAGATTGGAATAATCACCGGTTTAAGTTCACATCATAATTTGCAATTAAACTTGGTATAGTAAAGGGCTTTTTCGGCTCCACTTACTACTTCCAAAGGTTCCATAGCTCCGTGATATGGGACACATAACAGACAATAATTATGTTCCACTTAATTATTTGGAGTCTCATCATAGTGCTATGATCACTCAATAATTAAAGGAAAATTTTATATTTAATTTTTGAGGTAAAAATAAAAAATATGGAAAGATTAAAGTTGTCCTTTAATCTTTCCATATTTTTTATTAGAATGTGATCTTATTAGGGTTCCTTTTTTACCCTTTTTAGGTACAGAACCCTAAAAATGAAAGCTTGTTGATTCTAGGTCTATGGAGTTACTTTTCAAACATAACAACTAAAACCAAATCGGTTCATCCGTTCAGGAGCTACAATGCCACAGACAGAAAAATACACATGTCACACTTGGATATTATAAGTATTTTTTTCTCTTTTTGGAATAAAAAATCAATCAATTTATGGTATACAGTGCACAGGGGAATATTGGTGCATAACAGAGCAAGTTGAGAATTTCCTTGATTAGGGAATTTGGTGAAAGATATAGTACAGTTAAAACATTAAGAATCTTATTAGAACAATATATACAAAAATTACTTACATAATCAACTCTATCTTCAGCGAGCCAATGAAAAGCCTTCAGAAACAGTAAAAGTGTGAATAATCCAATGAATTTTGGATTAAAATCATCTCTGAATACTGTAAATGCTAAACATGTTTCCGTTATTGCATACCAGGACCTTTCTATTAAATGCTGCAACAAATAAATACTTATTTAACAAAACACATTTGACATACACCCACATGTTACATCTTAGTTTCTGTTATTATAAAGAATATAGAAACCTGCAAAATGAAAGTTTGTTTGGATATGTAAAACTAACATATAGGCTACTTTTTAAGACCATATAAATGTTCCACGGGATTGGGGATAGGACATTTGCAAGTAAATCTAAGGGAAGTAGCTTGTAGGTATTTAATAAAATAAAAACATTTAACAAAGATAAAGATGATCTCAACTTTATTATATATTTTTACTTATACTTTTAAAAAAATCTGTAAAGTTATGTCTAGTTACTTTTATCTGAATTACCAATTGTATTATGGATATAAATATGATGTTATTTGAGGGGATTATAATATTCTTAAAACTAGTCTACTGATATTTTAAAAAGAAAAACTTAGTTTGTATCTGAATTTTAGTTTGTAATGAATATCATCTGAAAATATTGGAATAATTATGATGAAACTTGGTATGATATACATTGAATCGAAGGGAGTAACATAGGCTATCATTTATCCCAATAACCTCAGGGAAATGGGACAAACGCTTATCTATATTATAATATTATAAAGCTGAAATGTTTGTTTGAACGTGCTAATCTCAGGAACTACTGGTTAGAATTGAAAAATTCTTTTTGTGTTGGATAGTCCATTTGCCGAGGAAGGCTAAAGGCTATAACATATTGTAATAGTCACCTCAAATTCAGCAGGTCGAAGCTGGCCGAAGAATATTTTCCTCAATAGTTTACCAATTAATAAAACTAATATAAAAGCCTGTAAATACATTACCTGAAACAAATATAATTTACAAAATGTTTAGACATTTTCTTTTGAAGACATTTGTCTTATTTATATGCTGGTAGGTATAGAATATTTTGTAAGTGATTAAATACATAAATGGGCATGAAAGCATATAATTATCAAGAGATGATAATGTAGGAAATTAGTTAGTTTGAAAATAGTAGGTAGGTAAGTAATTTATGCAAAATAATTTATATTTTTAGTAGGTAATTTTTGTGTTCCTAATATCATAGAATAATTTGGTAATGAGATAATTTAGTCATGAGATCATGAAGTGCCTGTTCGTTTCGATATGGTTAGGCAAATAGCCCGGTGAGACTCAAGTGTGGGTTCACAGCTGACGCAATACAATATTATGTAGAATACTTACTGCCATACTTGGATTGGAGTTTGTAAGGTAAACTATTGAAGGATAAAACTGTTTTTTCTGGTAGTAGGCATTGCCGATGACTACTGTAGTGAGAGCTACACTAATTACAGTTGCAACTATTGCCTTCATTTTGATGTGGATCACTGCTCACGCACTATAACTTTAAACTAGGTGTTAAACTGAAATATTTAAGCCATCCAAAAATACGTAAACGTCAATAAATTCATTTTCAAAACATCTTTTCTTGTATCTTCTCCAATAAAAAAACTGAATTTGACGTGTTCAATGTCCATTTGTGTCAACTGAAGTCGTTCTTTCGTTCATTTCACTCACTCCAAAAACTTCCCTGTAACCATCGACAATGCTGAATGACCGAAAAAGCAGCGCCCCACGGGGCCACACTCAGACCCGGGACTTGTAGTTTGTAGCCGGTGTGAAGCATTGTATGTGTAGCATGTGAAGCATTACTACAGACTAGCAACACTGAACCGAAATGTCAGTTTGTGTTAGAAAATGAAAATGGATGTCGTGTCTAGTTCGAAAAAACCTATTTTATTGTAATGTACGATATGTAGCACGATTTTCCACGTAATTTGGGTAATAAAATAAAGTTTATACACTGTGTGTTTACTAGTCATCTGCTTATTCGGTAAGTTTCGACTAAATATTACCGAAGGGACGCCTTTGCCGCGCAATTTACTTTCCTTTTTGATTGCTTGTTTTTGTTGTAAAATTACTCTATCGAAATGGTATAATACCGAGAACAAACACCCTAAATTAATGTAGTGAATAATCTAAACTGCTTACAGTATTCAACAGAACATTGATTTCACGATTTCTATTATTACTGTAATGGATAATAATGTTGTGTTCGTCGTGCCCTAGTGTAAGTAATTAGGCTTTTTTTCCCTCAACATTGTCATTTTACTAATATGTTATTGATCTACTTTCAGATATCATCTGTGAAACGAGGTGGTTGCTGTAAAAATGGTAAGAACTTGTTAAATTGTTCATCTCTTTGTTTTATCATTGCATTATCACTGATCTTGGTTATCAACGAATATTGTCCATCAACAGCAAGGTGACGACCCTCCTTACTTGCCAGTGGGCACTGATGTTAGTGCCAAGTACAAAGGTGCTTTCTGTGAGGCAAAGATCAAGAAAGTTGTAAGGAATATCAAATGTAAGGTAGGTTATGGTACAATTTTATCTATCTTATTTTCACATCACAAAAAGTCCAGTAGATATTAGACAATTAGCACCTGATGGAGATCCATCCCACAGAAAAATCTCCCAAAAATGATATTGTATATATAGTAACTGAGACAGAATTATATGTTATGATTGTTTATTATGTATGTTAAGAAGTTAGAACATAAAATTTCTTTCATTCATTTACTTATCTTTTCTTTCTATTACTTAAAGAAATGTCTGAACAGACCGTCTGAATGTTACTAAAACATCTTTTCTTATCCCAGGTGACCCTAAAAGCAGGTGGACCCTCAATAGCAGTGAATGATGATGTCATCAAAGGCACACTGCGTGTTGGAAGCACTGTAGAAGTAAAACAGGATCCAAAGAAAGAGCCCACAGAAGCTGTGATTACGAAGATACAGGACTGCAGCCAATATACTGTAGGCAAGTATCAAAAATAAAACTCTTTATATTATACAAAATTAGCCCAGTCGTTTCGGAGCCTATTCATTACAAACAAAAAATCTTTCCTCTTTATAACATCTATTAGCATAGATTTTAAAACTTTTTCCACCAACTATATGGCACCTAATAAAAAAGGAAGAGAGAGCAAAAAGACTGTACTTGGAAGCATATTACAAAAAAATTAGTCTAGAGGACTTCAAAGTAGTAAAATAATCTAATATATAAAAATAAGTCGGGTTTTTCTTCCTGACGCTATAATTTCAGAACGCAAGAACCGATTTCCACGGTTTTGCATTCGTTGGAAAGGTCTCGGGCTCCGTGAGGTTTATAGCAAAGAAAATTCAGAAAAATCTGGTGGCGAAACGGAGTTCGCCGGGTTTGCTAGTTACAAATAAAATACCTATTATAAAAATAAATCTTTGTCTACAGTATTTGATGATGGTGACATAACAACACTACGTAGATCGGCCCTCTGCCTCAAGAGTGGGCGACATTTCAATGAGAGTGAGACATTAGATCAACTTCCGCTCACTCATCCAGAGCATTTCTCTACTCCGGTGATAGCTGGCCGTCGAGGGCGTAGAGGAAGAGCACAGTAAGTTATGTTTATCTTGTAGTGCCTGCTGCCTAAAAATGGTTTTCTTATTAATTCAACACTTTGCTGTCTATATCTTTGCAGACTATGATAGCCTGCATCAAAGTCTCTTATTACCATACTGCAGAGGAGTTTTTTTAGTGTAGTATTACTGTTAGATTTTTGGGAACAAATTTTTTGATGAAAATTTTTTTTATTAAGTTTTAGGTGCATTTAAATACTATTGTGTCTGATGTCTGTTAATTAAAGGTTGAATGAAATATCTGTGCAGTGCCCTGCTGTTGCGATTCGATTTCTACCTTATTTGTTAGTTACATAATTATTTTTATTTTTTTATATTCTCGATTTTTTCTATGTCACTACTAGATCAGACGAAAGTGAAGGTGAAGGCACCACACGCCCTGTGAAAGCGGACAGCGCAGAACGCGAGCCGCACGTGGGTCGAGTGGTGCTAGTGGAGGCCGCTAGCGGGGCGGAGCGCCGGCGACCGCACCAGCCTGCATTCCCTGCGCTCGTCGTCGCTCCCACTGCACAGATCAAAGTTAAAGAGGATTATTTGGTGCGCTCCTTTAAAGATGGGAGATAGTAAGTTTATCATACTAACACAGTTTTAGCTGATGCCGTCTTGTTCCTACTGCCTATGAGATTAAAAGTACCTTTTCGTTGTCTATTCAAAATTCAAACTTTAACATTGAACCATAGATTAGTCAGAACTAATCTATGGTTCAATGGATCATGACAGATCATGATCCAGAAATCTTGATATCATTATGGTTATGCAGAGTATAATGCATTTTTCACACTTTTTCAAATAATCTAAAATGTTCTTTCAGTTATACAGTTCCAAAGAAGGAAGCCCGCGAGTTCCGTAAAGGTAGCGCTCCTTTGGAATGGGCGGGTGTTGAAGCCGCATTGCAATACCTTAACAATGGCGTACTGCCGCCGCACTGGGACCGCGATTCACTGTTCAACGAACCCAGAAACACTTCGGATGATGTGAGTTTTATTTGTCCTTTATAAAAAACCTCATTCATATTTACAAATGAAGAAATTTTATAATTTGTGTATATCAATCCACAATGTTAATTTTTTTTGGGTGTAAAACGCTTAGAGTTAGTATTGGCTTGTTTTTATTAAAGTACTTATGTTTTGGACAGCAATTAACTTAAAAATGGCAGACAGCCACATTCTATTCTAAAATTTTCAAACTCTGCAATGAAATGAAAATAGGGGCGTCATAAGAGCTCTGTCTGTTTGTCTGTGGGACACGAATGAACTCATTTGCACACCATCTTTTATTTGAAAGCTGAATGGCGTCTTCCTGCCGACTCACCGGTAATAGGTCCTAACATTCCGAAAGGGAGAAAAGACTCTTGCCTTGTAGTGCGACATATTATTATTAACTTTTCTTTTTATCCTGGTACTTCAATCATTTGGTAGAGTTCCGATGATGAGCCCCGTGAAGAAAAAGACCATTTCGTGGCTCAACTTTACAAGTTTATGGACGATCGTGGGACCCCTCTCAACAGAAATCCGACTATCGCCAACCGAGATATTGACTTATACAGACTTTTTAGGGTAAGTTGACCTCCTCTCATATTGTCAAACATATCCTTCTTTATTTGTATTTAAAGAGAAATAATCCTTATGCTAATGAATATACTGTATAATCATAGGTAGTTCAAAAGCTTGGAGGTTACAATCGCGTGACCAATCAAAATCAATGGAAGACAATTGCAGACAAGATGGGTTTCCATCCAGTGACTGCCAGCATCACGAACCTGTGCAAACAGGCTTATAAGAAGTAAGTGTTCTATTTTCTGTAATAGTGTGATACCTTTTGCAACAATGTCAGAAATTATTATAAGTAAAATTTAAACAAACCGATGGTATAAAAGACTGGGTGATGCATGTAGAATTCAAGTAAAACCGCAGGGCGTAGCTGGTCATCAATAAAAGCGCCAAGACCTTTCCTTATTGACCTATACTGAAGAAGCCTTTATTGTCACTTAACACTATTATTTGTTAACAGATTCCTGCATAGCTTCGAAGATTTCTATCGTAAACTGGGCGTGACACTAGTAGCTCACCCAAGAGGCGCGCGCACGCCCCCCGCCGGTCGCTCGCTCATACGAGACAGGGACAAACAACCGCCTACTTCGTCCTCCGCATGTTCCACGCCTACAGGACCACCTAGCCAGGTAAATACTATCTATCAATACAATAATACAAATAACATTGCTCTGAACATTGCACGGTGAAGGAAAACATCGTGATGAAGCCGCGGCTTAGTTGACTCCAGAAGTATTGACAAGTTCAAAGTTTTTTCTAATTTTTAATGCAAATAAACATTTATTATATAAAGATGATGATTGTCAGAAAGAAACTAAGTATTACATTCTATTGCAACTTTAGCGCGGAAAAGACGGCAAAGATTCAGACAAAAGTGAGACGGACAAGAGTGAGAAAGATGATAAATCGGAGAAAGCTGACAAGAAAGAGAAAACTCGAGTCAGCGATGGTGAAGACAGCGCCGACAACCAACCACTAATTGTTACTGCACCCAAGTAAGTTATATTTTACGATAATGGCCCCGCACGAAGTGCGACCACGCGCACCGTGCCTTACGATAGCGAACTAGCTTTAGTCGACTGGATCATTGTGGATTAGTAGAATCTAGCTGGATTCTAAGTTCATTTGAACTAAAAATACATACCAAATAACATTTTTAATATACTATATTTAGACGCTTTCATTGTATCCTTTTCACTCTAAAGAATTGAAAAAGAAAAAGAGAAGGAAAAAGAAAAGGACAACAAGGAACGTGAGAAGAGTACGTCTACCACAACCAGTGATGAGAAACCTGTCATCAAGCCACGCTCACAATCAAAAGGACGGACTATAACACCGATTAAAACGGAACGTTTGACGAAAAGACGACCTTTGTCATCTAAAAGTAAGTTTTAAGTATTGTAGTATTTCTTATGATTATTTTCTGTAATGGATCGTTGTCACACTGACTATATTTTATGATAAATTAATGTTTTATTTTACTTTGATAACCTCTTTCATTAATTTGTAGGTGAAAGCGCAGGTCCAAGTAGTACTTCGCGTCCTTCACGACGTCCACAAGTCTCAACAGACAGCGATAGTTCCGGCCGCGCCTCGAGGTATCTTACTAAACCCGATGAACACACATTTTATTGGTCAATTCTATGTTTTATCCTAAGTCTGCGTCTTTTTAGGTGCGGGTTAACAAAGAAAATGCAGAATCGTCGCAGTCAAAGTGCAAATTCAGCAAGTAGTGGCAACACTATCGCTTCGAATAGTAGCAAGCGACCACGCAAGAGAAAAACCACTGAGTAAAATGAGAATTTTAATTATCTCTATCTGCACGGACATAGATCTCGATCTTGTGATTTTCAACATACATTTATGTTTTCAGGCCTTCAACAAGTGAGCCAACAAGAGGTGTGTCAAAATTAAAAGCCCAAGTTGGTGATAAACTTAAGGTGTATTATGGACCTACACAATCTGAATCAAAGGTATTTGACTTAAGTCAATCATTTACAAACGTAAGTCGTACTTGGCCCTCTTAACGAGAATGAAAGGAACGGCAAATCGCGACATTCCCTAAAACTAATTTTAAAGACATGGGACATTCGCCAACCCGTGCCATCCTGCTGCCGAAGCCTCTCTGAGAGGAGGGCCGTTGTCCTGTTATGATTAGAATGTAACTGTACGTTTTAGTTTATTATTTATTTTAGGTTACATACGAAGCCAAAGTTATAGAAATATCATCAGAAGGTATGTTACGAGTACATTATACTGGATGGAATACTCGCTATGATGAATGGATTAAACCTCAAAGAATAGCGCTAAATGTAACACAACATGAGGCTAGGAACAAAAAAGGATCAATCAGTAGGCGGGTTAGAGCTAAAAGAACCGAAGGTAATATTTACTCCTAACATAAAATGGCGTTTTTGTGTTATTGTAAGAAGTAAGTGACCATTTATTTTCTAGAATCTTCAGCAAGGTCTGATTCCGACAGCTCGGACAGCGATCAAGATGTTAAGAGACCTCCGAAAAAATCGGATGTTAAAAGTAAGTGTTTTGAAGAAGACAACCTTTAAAGTAGTAAGTCTACGTTGTTAAATATTATTGTTAAATTCCAGCTCCATCATTGTTAAAAGAATCTGGCAAGTCAAGTGATAGTGGTAGTTGCAGCAAACCTCGCAAACGTCCCATCAGAACCGTATCTACACCCACTAACGTATCACCCGCTAAGAAACTACGCCCCAATACTTCTACACATCAAGGCCGCGACTATGATCTCAACGAAATAAGATCAGAGTTAAAAGGATTCAACACTGTCAAACAAGAACCAGATGAAATTAAACAAGAAGTTCCCGATAAAGACGTCCCGGCTTCGGTTCAACCACCTGCACCTGCTCCGGAACCTCCGCAACAGGAAAAGCAAGCGGAAGACGTTTACGAATTTAAGGAACCAGAACCTTTTGAGCTAGAGTTACATGATGAGAAGAAAAAGCGAACGCATCGCATCTTCGACGATATATCGCCGAGTAAATACACTTCTACCCTCTCTAAGTCTTTGAGTGAAGAAATCTCCGAGGATCCATTGAGACCTCGACCGGCAATCAGATCCCCATCTTTATCTCCATTTAGAGAGTTCACCAACACTCGCGAGACGGGAAGACAAAGTCCCGAAGATGACTCGAAAGATGACTTATTCTCGTTGGATGACGATTCATTCCATGGCGACGGCAGTTCCGGTCCAACCTTCGAAGGTTTCACTCCAGCTAAGAATCAAGAGACTTATTCTAAAAAGAGTAAGGTATCAAAGTTGAGGGAGTTAATTGACGACTCACCGGACAGCCCTGCCGACGACGAACAGTCATCCGATGATGAAACTGAAGATAGAATAACAAAAGAAGATGAAGATAGAGAGCCGACTCCTGTGTTGACTAACACTGAGGAGTCCAAATCACCAGAACAACCAATTTCATCAAAAGAGGAAACTAAACAACCAGAATCTGTGAAGGACGTCAAAGAAGATACTGTCATAAATGCAAATGAGTTAATACCTGTCGATATACGAAATATACCTGAACCGAAGACTCCTCCACCGGCTCAAAAGAAGATCGAACTGCCCAAGAAAGTTGAACTTTCCAAGAAAATCGAAGTCCCTAAGAAGATCGAACTCCCCAAGAAAATTGAAATTACGAAGAAAGTTGAACTTCCCAAAAAAATCGAAGTATCCAAGAAAACTGAACTACCGAAGAAAATCGAGCTTCCTAAGAAAATAGAACTTCCAAAGAAGATTGAGATTCCCAAAATAGAACTACCTAAAACTAGTATCCAAGCGATTCCTTCTACTTTTAATGCAACGACATCCATTCTATCTGCTGCAATAGAAATTAAAGACCTACTTAAAGAGGACGCTAAGAAAGAAGAACAAATTAAACTGCTATCTATTCCTCTGCCAGCTTCAGAGCCTAAAGAGACCCCTGTGAAAATAACACAAAAATTAGACCCTGAACCCTTGAAGTCTAAATTCGAACCACCATCGAGTCCTCTAATCGATACAGAGGAAGATAAATCCGAACCTGATAGTCCTGCTAGAATTGATGTCATTCCGGAACCGCCACCGGGATTCCTACTCCAGTCCGAAGGTCCTAAAATCGCTGAAAAACTTCTGAAAGCTATCAGCAGCGCTAAAAGACTGTCGATGTCCCCTCCACCGTTGACTGTAGAAACTCGCCCAACAACACCTAAAATCGACACATTAAAAATTACTAAACCTGAAAACAAACTGTCGCCCATATCTCCCGAAGCGAGAACAATAACATCTAAAATGGAACCAGTAAAACCGCTGCCTAAAGCAACCGAAGCTGCTAAAAAAGAAGACATCATATTTGGTGAACCATCAAACTTATTGGACATCAAACGAGACGTTCTAGACGTTAAGAAGAAACCCGAAGAAACACCGAGACTGCTCAGTCCTCTCAACATTTTGGAAAGGAGGAAAAGCGTAGCAGATAATTTGCCGCTAAATATTCCCGGTAAAAACAACAAAGTGTTAAGTGATACGATTCAGAAACTGTCGAGTCAGATCAACCAGACGGCTGCGTCTGTCGCTAACATTCCACTACCTTCGTTCCCTCCGGAGGATAGAAGTGAATCCAGTGATTCCGATGATTCTGATAGAAGGTAATACATCTTAGTACTTTCATTATTTGATTCAATTTCTCAGTGTTCTTTGTGCTAATTGAATTATTTACCACTTCCCAGGTTAATAATCGACAAGTTATCACTAGAAGAATGGGGTAGTGGCGGTAGTTCCGAAGCGTCTCGCACGGCACCACCGCCAGCTGCAACGACAGGCGCGAGCGCGGGATTACGCGCGTTACATGCTGGTAAATCGCCGGGCGAGTGGAGCGCGGGCGAGTCGCTACTTATGTTAGAAGACGCTTGCAAGAACGAGAGAAAACATAGTATGTACTTATGCCACCAAAATATACTTATGTAAAAGGTACTATAGTGATCGTAATGAATACGGAGCAAAGGAATATCGTTGTTTAACGATACAAATGTGACGCAATATAAAAAAATCTGCCGCTCAAAAGTATTTGCAAGTTTTAACATTCATCTACTACAGTAATTATAAGTATAAACAATGTTTCCAGGTGCGAGTGTAGTAGTAGCGGGTAGCGGACGACTCGCTCCGAGCACTTCAAGCACACAAACGGTCACAGCAGTTCCCACAACTGCACAAGAAGAAGACAGTAACATCTCGCTGCTACTGTGCGAGGAAACGATCCCGGGGTCGCCGGCGCCGGACGCGGAGCCAGCGCCGCAGAGACACAGGCCGCAGATGCCGTTCGCTTCTGCACCATTACACCATCATAACTTGCCTAAAGGTACTAAACAAACATTATATAAATTAAGTAGATAGTAAAGATTACATTAGCTTTAGATATTAAATAAACCATTTTTGATAAATAAAACTCAGATTGAACTTGCGAAGATGACATGGGACCTCGGCATTGCTCTATCGCTTTCTTAGTTTACCTTTCCCATTTTATTGTACTCTTTTTTTCATGAGTACAGAGTACAAGACGTACTGACGCCGATCCTAAATAAATTGATATAAGGTTAGGACGCAGAAAAATTACTTAGCAACTTTCTTATGAGCAAGTTAAATTAATAAAAATTATTTGTTCAGAAGACCGTCGCGGCGAAGGCGGTTCGCGGGGTGGCGCAGGCGCAGCGGGTGAAGGTGAGGCAGGGGCGGGTGTGGGAGCAGGCGGTACGGGGTGGGGGCGACGCACGCTCATCGACAACACGCCGCCGACCACGCCCGATAGCAGCCTCGATATGTCGCCACACAGGTACATTACTTACATTAAATAAATAAATATTGCAGGACATTCCACACATCGTCATCTAGCCCCAAGCTAAGTAACTAGCCTTGTGTTATGAGTGCATTGTATATACTTTTCGTTTTGTAAATATATACTTATTCTCTATAATATAAAAATGTATCGCAAAATGTGTTGGTAAGCGCATAACTCAACAACGCCTGGACCAATTTGGCCAATACTTTTTTGGTCTGTTTGTTATTATCAGGAGGAGGTTGAGGTTCTTATGAAATAAAAAATTAAGAAAGTTGAGTAGAAAATTATTACGCGGGTGAAACCGCGGGGCGTAGCTAGTAATACATATAAACAACCAGATCACAAACAAATATCTAAGCATAAATACTTGCCTGAGGGAATCCAGCCTGCAACCCCGTGTTTGGCAGTCCAGCATGGTGACCATTGTGCCAACTGGGTCACACACTTCAAACATACACTTCCTCGCTACTATGCTGTAAATTAATTTTTATTTTGTTACAGGGAACGTCGTATGTCCGAACGTGACAGTCCTTTGGATCGTAAAGACGAAGACGAAGAGAACCGTCCAAACGACTCCGGTCTCGATATTGATAAATCACACGGTAATAATAATATGATTAGTTCATTTCATTTCTGATATATCAATGCACAGCTCAAACCATTGAACTGATCGGGCTAATATTTAGCATAAAGATAGCTGTAAGAACAGCTATCTTTATTTAGGTATCCGCTAAGAAAGGATTTTGGAAAATTATGAAGTATGTGTGAATATAAAGCAATACTATCTATAAAACATCGTTGTATGTAGGTGGTAGATCTCGTAAAGCGTCAGAGAGTTCAGCAGCGGGCGCGGGTCGCGGCCGAGGATCGTCGCGACGCACCCGACGTGACACCGATGATCATAATACTAACCATACGGGCGAACGAAGCGGTACAACTACCACATTCAAATATAACTTCTATGTTGATCTTGGTTAGTATTTATTATCAATCTTCTTTACTTTCTACTTATGGGTGGGTTTCTGTATCACTACATAGTATAAAACAAAATCGCTTCCCGCTGTCTGTCCCTGTGTATGCTTATATCTTTAAAACTCTAAAACGGATTTAGATGCGGGGTTTTTTTTAATAGACTATATCCTACTAATCTATACTAATATTATAAAGCTGAAGAGTTTGTTTGCTTGAACGCGCTAATCTCAGGAACTACTGGTTCGAATTAAAAAAATATTTTTGTGTTGGATAGTCCATTTATAGAAGAAGGCTATAGGCTTTTTATCCCGATATTCCCACGAGAACGGGAGTTACGCGGGTGAAACCGCGGAACGCTCTGCTAGGAATATTATAAATGTGAAAGTTTGTGTATGTGTATGTTTGTTACTCCTTCACGCAAAAACTAGACCGATGAAACTCGGTATGTAGATAGCTGGAGACTTTAATTAATACTTAGGCTACTTTTTATCCCGATATTCCCACGGGAAATTACGCGGGTGAAACCGCGGGGTGCAGCTTGTTACAAATAAAATGTCCCTGCGCGAAACTCACCTTACTTCTGTTAAAAGATGGCAGCTACTATTAGATCGAATACTTATCTAGGATTATAGTACATTACGATATAAGTGTGGTAAATTGATCTTTGCATAGAGGCGGTTTATGACTCGCGAGCGGTAGCGAGCGTGTTAAAGAAGCCAAGATGCAAATATCAATTCCACACGTATATCGTACGAATAAAAGAAAAGACTTGAAAAGAAAACAAAATAATAATTAACAAAATATTTGTGATATGTCTACATTTTTTTAAAGCAATATTTTTTGTTAATTATGCTCCGAAAAGGCCAGGCTAAAGACTTTTAACCTATACAGCCTTGTCTGACATATAATATTTTTTAGGGTTTTTTCTATTTGTTTTTGCGTCGGGGGTTAAGAACAAAATACAATTGTACGGAAAAACAATATATTTAAGTAAAGTAAAAACAAAAAATAAACAACTCAATTTTTAATCGTTTTCTAAGTCATTATCACGTAAAATTTACGTTCGTAAACCGACTTTAGACACAACCATTTTTGCTAGCTAAAAAACTCTTTGGTACCTACCTTTTTTATACATCAAAACAGTATGTAATTAGCAGTAAAATACGTATTTAACCTATCGGGATAACTTTACAACACTAGGTTGGCAATGTAAAACGCACGCGTGCATATGTTGGATTATGAGCCTAAAAGCCGTTGAATAAGATCCACTTTATGAGCAACTATGATAAAAAAAAAAAAAATACATACTTAATAAATACTACACTACGAAATCGACCCGGAAGAATGAAGATAATAATGACTTATGATTGGTTTTTTCTAAGTCAGTGGGAGCTTAGATAGTAAGGGGTATTTCCGAGCCTGTCTTAAATGTTTTTGGTTATCCTGTGTTCTTTTGGTTTTTACCTGACTCTCTAAAAGCCTTCAGTGTGGCCATTTTTGGTTTCATCGTAACAGCGCACAGTGTAGCCTTTACTGTAAGACTATTTATATGTAAGGAATAATTCTTAAAGTTATCCTAACATTTTTTTCTTTATTTCATTTTTGGTAGATCCTTCGTGGGATTGTCAAACACGTATCAACATTCTAACATCACGACTATCGGATTTGCGTAAAGCGTACCATTCAGTGAAGGCGGAGCTCGCGGCCATTGATCGACGCAGAAAGAAGTTACGGCGGAAAGAGAGAGAAGGTAATATATTTATCAAATGCTACTTGGTGGCTTCAAAGAGTTTTCGAATGTCCCTAATCAAAACCTTGGTGAGTATTTTTAAATATATTTGTATGTACCATTTTAAAAGGTTATTGAACCGCGGCGATATTCTCACGGGATAAATGAAGCATTCCTAGAGCTATAGGTACTGTCGCGCAAATTAAACCTACACACACCTTACTTTGTCTAAGTCTAAATTGAAAAATTGGATAACCTAATGCATTAAAATTCAATGTCATTTTAGTTCCGGTGCAATACATTGCCTAATTTCCTAATTTAAAGGAATGTTTTCCGGATTGGGCAAAATATTAAACGGGGTTAAAGTATGACGATTTGGCTGTAATAATTATGTCCGCGATAGTACATGCTCAAACCATGCCCACCAATTTCCGCTGGGGGCATGATTCATTGCCCGACCTATACCACCGCAATTGATTCAATATTTTTTGCTTGAAAATGGGAATAACACACAAACCATTGCTTTAAAAAATGTTAGTCATCAATTAAAATTACTCAAGTTATGGTTTTTTTTTCAGCTGTAAAAGCGGCGAAGGCAGCATGCTCATGATGAAAATCAAAATAACGCCATGATGGCTGTGTCAAGAAGTAAATATTTATTCGTTTTAGAATAAATATTACCTATTTTATACTACCACGTTATTAGATAAGTATTTCAAGGGATAACAGAATAAAAAAAGAATTACAATTCACCTATGAATTACTTACTACTTAGTGTTTGTAATCAAATTATTTTCTTTTGTAATAGAGTTTTATTAGAGATCTTAATGTTACCTTTTGGTATGGTTTTCAGTAATTACTGAGTTATAATTGTAAATGAATTTTAATTAGTATTTGTTTAGATAAGAAAATATAATAAAACAATCTGCGTTCCGCGGTTTTACCGTGCAAGTCCTGATCTCGTTGCAATATCTGGATATAAAGTAGATATTTTAAATTACCCTTGTACAATTTTTCTACAAATCGATCGAACCCACATTGAAGAGGGAACAAACAAACTTTTCCATTATTAGTACGTATAAGACATGTTTGTTAACAAACTACTTACATAGTATGAAACATAGCAGGCTTATAATAATTTCAAGACTGATAAATCAAAAAATAATACCACAATGTGAAGTGAAGACCTAATTTATTTCCTGGAAAAGATGTAATTCACAAGAATTATGTAAATCTTATTAAACATTTCATTGGATTACTTACATGTATTTTAATTGTAAAACTCCTTAAAGTAGATAGAATGCATAAGCTACACAATATACACGTCGGAAATTTGACGTAACACTAGCCATTTTTTTAACAAGGGTCTTTTTAATGGTAATGCTCTAGCTTCCTCGAATATTGCAGCACATTAGTTCCTTTTATTGCCACCTTCGACCAGACCTTGGGCTCTATTTTTGAATCGTTCGCTCAGTGGTGGACAGGCGAGTGGTAAAGAAAATATTTATATATCTTGGGATTATTTCTGATGTTAGTCGATAATTATCGGTTTTCAATTTTCTGCGTAAAAGGTATAAAAATTCACATTTCAAATTTCGACGACAAACTATTCAAAAATACATAATATTGGTGTCATGCGACTTGCAAGTCGTATACGACGAAGCTATGTCACACGAGCGATTCAAAAATAAAGCCCCTTGTCAGGCTGCACCTACTTCCTAATTTAACTTTATCCTAATAAATCGTCGAAAACAGGTATTTACGTGCACGTCTAGGATAGGAAACAACTTTTAAAAAGAATAAGAACTAATACTTCGTGCAGAAAGGCAAGCAATAAATATTACAATTAATTTTTAGTAACTTTATCATAAAATTTATTGTCAAGAAGTTATACATAGAAGCTATTCAATGATTAATCGATTACTTAGAATGGTCAGGCATGATCACTGGCTATATTATTCCTCATTAGAACTGAGCGATAGCAGACCAATAAAGCCGGTGTAAATTATAGGTCCTGACCCTGACTATATATTAGCGTGGTACCGCCCAGACCTAATCAATAACTAGTATAAAATTCAAAATCCTGTAAAAATTTAAATTTACAATATTCGCATTTTAACTGGACCAGAAAGCAAAGTTACAACGATTGTCCATTGTGTAGGTTAGAGAAAACAGTCTCCTTTTGATTACGCCTATTTTTTAGTTGTGATAACATTCGCTGCAACTTCCGGATGGCCAATTTAAATTGCCAATATTGAACTTTGTGTTGTTCCTACACGAAGTATCCAACATTCTTATTTCCGTTTATTTGACGCGCACTTATCCATTCGCTAGTAATAATTAGGGTACTGCGGCCAGGCGTGTTGCGGGTGATGGTAGGGGCCGGGTGGTTGTTGGTAGCCCCATGGGGGCTGGTAGGGCTGCGCGTATGATTGGTCGTAGGACTGCGGGGCGGCCGCCGGTGTTTGGTAGTAGTTGCTCGTCGCATTCGTTGCGGCAACTGCCTCTTTTTTCTTGTTCGGATCTGATGATGACCTATAGAAGAACATCAAAGCTACAACTATGCTTGATTCAAGCAGGTAAGCTAACTCGGAAACGTCAAAATATAGTACAACATTAAATCATGTTGCTTATGTTAATTTAATATTCATAGAAACAAACAGATTGAAAAAACGTGCACCGGATGAAATTTTCAAGTCACAGCCTTGAGATAGAAGATAAAACTTGTTCCGTAACTTTTTTCAATTAAGTTCTAGAGTAATACATACGGTGGTGGTGGCTGATCGTGCTTGTCCTTGCGCGCGCGCTTCCGCAAATACTTGGCCCTCGCCCTCGCGTGTGCGTGCGCATCTCGCGCTGCCTCCGCACTTCCGAGCTCCTCGGCGAGCTCGCGCCGTCTCCACGCCATCCCGGCACATACTTCCACATCGGCACCCTCCTGTTTCTCGTATGATTGGACCAAATCTAAAATATAAGTTTTTAAACCGAATGTTAGGTCAACTTCAACTTTGGTCATGGCCTCTCTGCAGCCTAATAATAACGCCATGGAAATGTTTTCATAAACATAGTTGACTATCTCTGTTCTCATTGCACGTCTTGGAATGAAGTATTAAAGTATTAAAATTTATCCTTGAACAAAATGCTTAATAAGCGTGAAATACTAACCATCTAAAACCTCATATGAAGTGCCGGGCGTATGTAAAGCCAAGTCCAACCGTTGCATGTGCAGACGATGATTCAGCGGGTCCTTAGTAATAGCTTCGTCGAGGACCTTCCTCGCGTCTTCGGGCTGTTGTCGGACGTGGAACAAGAACCGCGCGTATTTCACAGCGAGGGCTGACGCTATTGCCTTGTTTTTCGCCGCGGATATGTAGTTTTCGTAAAGTTGACAACACTTCTCGAAATCGCCGCGACGACGCTCGATGTTTACGCGTCTGGAACGTGTAAAACAAGTAAAAATATGGTGTCGATGTATATTTTATAGAGATCCTGCAGCGCGCAGAATAGGATTTACCTAAGTAGATATTTCTGGTATTATACTTTAAATATGCTGTGATTGAAATTAGGTATAACCTGGTTTTACTTGCGACGCATTAGTTCGAACCTAATATAAATAGAAATGTCTACAAAAACGACACAATCCTACTAATATTATAAATGTGAAAGTTTGTGTGTGTATGTATGTTTGTTACTCCTTCACGCAAAAATTACTGGTAAGACATATTTGTACATGTTAAAATATTTGTTTTGGAGTTAAGAAAAGTAATACGTAAACTCAAACAACAACCAACATTTCTACATATATCTCTATCTAGACTCTGTGTTATCTGTCAAGCAAAGATTTACTAAAAGTGAAATTTACCTATATTGTATCTGGACAAGATTAGGGTTAGTTTTCTCAATACGGTCCAATATTTCAGCTGCCTTAGCGGGGTTACCCTGTGCCTCTTCGAATTGAGCCCAATGTAAGTGTAGCTCTGGTTTATCGAGATGATGGACAGTGCATGCACGCTCGAGGACTTCGCGCTCAGTCGCTATCAGTTCGGGATTGGTCTCTATTCGCTCTTCAAGGAATTTTATTAGCTGTAATTTAGTAAAATTAGATCTTAATGCAAACTTAAAACCTTACGTTGAAAACGGGCAATAATTGATTAGCAATACATATCATACATAGAAAATATTACAGTTTAACTATGGTTGAAAATTATCATATGAGTTACTTAAGAGGAAAGGGTACCGGTGCTCTCTCCATACAAACGTAGTCAACTGTTTCCTCCCTGGATAATGACACTAGAACAAATATTTTTACAGCATAATACTTATAACTGCCATGACCATGCCCCTATGTCTTATTTTTTATATATTTTTGGTTTTTTTTTAACTTTTTCTTGCTATAATAATTAGAAAATGAAAAAAAATAACAAGACATAGGGGCATAGTCATGGCAGTTATAGGTTTTATGCAACAAAAATATTTGTGCTAGTGACATTATCCAGGGAGGAAACAGTCAACTACGTTTATATGGAGAGAGCGCCGGGTACCATTCCCTTTAATGTGTGGAATAGTCTTTTCGTTTATTCAAAAAATAATAACAAGTATAACCAAAAAACAGAAGGGTATAGCTATAAAATTGCTAGTATTAGAATATTTTGAACTCAAAGTGAACTCAAATTCCTTCAACTCATGGTTTTATTAGACAAACATAAATAAAGAGACAACATTCTAATAATTGTAAATTTAGATTTGGTGCAGACTGCTTTTTTTTAAATATGGCTCTGAATAGTACATATTCAAATATTTGTCTCTTGCACACGAAAGTGTAATGATGGGTCTTATGGGTTTTGTGGGTCTTATGGTCATTATGGGTCTTATGTCAATTAGCCTAATTTGAGCTAATAACACACTAAATAATTCAACCTACCCTCATCCAAAATTCCTCATAAAGTGCACATGCAATAAGACACCTCTCATGTAATATAAGCGCTCGCTTTAACGTGCCGTGTTGCTTCTCCCATTCCAAGTAGGCCTTCCAATTCTTAAGCTGGCATCGTTCTAAAGGCTTCACGTGGAAATACGGCCGTTTTATCTAGAAGAAACAAGATCGTAAGTGTCTGCACCCTGTAGTTTCAGTTACTTGTAATGAAATATTAAACAACTTGCTTCGTTAATCTGTCTTTCATATCAGTCACAGAACGTTCACTGCTAAACATAGCCTCCCCAAAGGATTCTAGATCGATCACATGTCCTCTGCGGCCAATGGCGTCCTGCGAACTTAATTAAGTAGTCGCGAGGCCTGACAATACAAGGCTGAAAAGTGTTCTGTTCAAATTTTATTCATGAACCGTTAAACCTCTCAAGAGACAATCATACATCAACTAGCTGTCCCAGCAAACGTTGTTTTGCCATATACAAAATCAAAACAAAAAAAATAGATGTTCCATTCTCAGGCCTTATATACACAAACATTTCATACAAATCGGTTCAGCCGTTTAGGTGGAGTTTGGCAACTAACACCGCGACACGAGAATTTTATATATATAGGAATAGATACATATGTAATCATACCCCTTCCTCAAATGTCCACCGTGCAGCGACTTGCTCTCCAGTAGTTTTGTGAACTTTCCTGCGTGCTGCAATAATTCGCTCTTTGATAGCTTGTGCTTCCTCTTCCGACGCCTGAAAAATAAACTTATCTTGTCATCAAAGGCCTTAAGTACGAATATAGAATCGGCCAATACGCGAGCCGGGAGTTAAGCTTCAAATCATATCTCTTTAGAGTGACCAAATATAATTTAGTGAAATAGACCAAAAACCAGCCACGATGGCCTTTTTTTAGCGATGGGAAAATGCATTATTGCATCCTTCCGCCACCCTGAAGGGGAGGAGACGATGGAGGTATGTGGAGCTGCCTCCAGCCTGAGGATGGTAGGCGGCCGGAGTACAGGTGTGCTTCCGCAGGACTTCTGTAGCCACGAAAGCCTAGCTTCAGACGTTTCTGGTGCTTAAGCTGTTCAAACATAAGTACCACATGATCTTGCGGTTCGTCCTCGCCGGGCGGTAGGTCTAGCTGCGGTTGAGCGCCCGCCGCATCCCGCACCTCCGACCGTAGCTTCACCAGCTCGGCGCGTCCGACCACGCCTGTCACTGGCTCTGACATCACATGCTCTTGGAAACTGAAACAAAATTTATTAACTAGCAGCTAACTCGTGGGAAAATCTGAATAAAATGTAGCTTATGTTACGACACCAAGGTTTCATGTATCTTCATGTCGAATCTCATTAAAATCATATCATTGAGCCTTTGAATTTTAAACAAATATAAAAAATATATTAGGATTTGAAGATTTGATAGATAAATTGAAAAAACTTTAATGTGAAGGAGAAAAAAATGTGTTCAAAAAAGCTACAAGCAAAACGTTGCATAACAGCAAAATTTTATGATCCCATCCGCCATCTAGCTCACGTATCTCTGGCGCGCCCCCAATTTGCATCTTCGCTGAGAACGTTTAGAAGCCCCCTTAATATGAAGAGTCTCCTATTGAAAAAGGGACACTTAAATGTCAAATTTTTCACCACTTAGCATAAGTAGCCTTTCAGTAATCGGGCGAGTCAGTTAAGACAGCACTTATACAAATTCATACTACAAACTATGAGCTCAAGTACTTGTCGAAATGCGTAGTGTATCCGAGTGTGGGCGTCGCAAGCAAACGGTCATAGATGTTGGTCACGTTCAACGCCGACCCATTCTCCGCCTCCCACTTGATGTACGACTCCCATAGACGATCCGAACGGAACTCTAGACCACACGCCTCTGAAATATCATACATATATTTATTAATCTGGACCCCATGGGAAAATCGGGATAAAAAGCGCATTCTAAAAGTTTTTTATTGATTACTCAGGTTCTACTTGATGGGTTGATGGAAAGTATTAAACGACCTGGCCAGTCCAATGGTAAAAACCGAATCAAACGGTCCAGTAGTTTTTAATTGAATTGGTAACAGTCAATCTGTTACCAATTCAATTAAAAACTACTGGAAAACTATTTTAAAAACTATTAAATCGTATTCTACTCCTTTTTCAAAGACTCGATGTTTGTATATTGATGCGGTTTTTTTTAAAAGATTGATTCAAGAGGAAAGTTTTAGTGTATAAAAAACTACCCCGCGTAGTAAGTCGCGGGCAACAGCTAGTAAAGTATAAAGAATAATATTATGTATCTTAAACTTAAAGTTACGGGCTAAAGTAAGTTACCTATAGCTCTCTCGTACTGTGAACGTATATAGGTGTGATCTTCCGCTTTCATTGTTTTAATGTGATTCAGATAATGTATCCAGAGATCGACGGATAACGGTATCGCTTTCAGACCTCTTTCCAATACCTGAAACACATATCGGCATCAAACGGGCTCGACTCAAGACAACACTATGAAGCAAAGGGAATAACGAATAGCATTTTATTGTATGTATATCCATTATGTATAGACGAAGCGAGCGGTCGAATCGCTGCCGTTGTCGCCACCGGTCGGCATTTAACACTCGGTCAATCGATGTTCGAACGCTCGCTTCTGTCTAACATTTATCATATTGTATAAAAATGTTTGTCGGGCATATTACACCTGTTCGTTCGGCGCGGCGCGTCGCTGACCCCACGTGTATCCTCGTGTCTCTTCCCTCCTAACGCCACTCAATTCCTAATAGGAATGCCTGGCTTCCATGCTAACATGGACAACGTTAGTTAACTTAATTAAGTATAACCACCATCATTAAAATATGCCACTTATCAATTAAATATATACATGAAACATTATAACAATACATCATGCGAATACAAAGTATAATAAATGTATGCACTAAATTATAAAAAATACACCACAACATATGAATCACTAGAAAGAAATATATCATGTGACGCATATAGAACTCTCCGATGTGAATTGTAGTCTTTGCCTTACGAGCATCGTGGGCCACGTTGCACTGTTGGGAAAAAAAATAATTGCAAAATACCAAGATATGACTAAATATTACAAATCCAATCGTTAATTCATCATTAAGGTGTGTAAAAAGCTTTTACCAAAATACAATGTGACTTAAGAATATTATATTGTTTAAGCTAGTGGGGTTTCTCACCTCGAGGCACTTCTTTTTACTTCCTTTACGTTTTTCGTAGTCAGCGTACTTGCGCCAGTAACCGTAGCAATACGGGTAGTGTGAGAGAAACGCGTCGTATGCTTCGCGAGCCGCCTCCACATCGCTCTAGCAAACATAAACAACAATTTGTTTTATGAATATCTTCCACTCATAAAGGCTAATCAAACAATGCCAAATTAATTAATCAGTTGGCCCTTGCCACTCAACATTAGAGTTCAGTTCTCATCGCTTCATAAAGCAATAAGATTAGCGTGAATTTACATCATTTTATCGAAAACCTATAGAACAATAACCTAGCAGAAAATCAAAAATGTTTGTCACTTGAGAAACCTCTTGACTTTCAGAAATTAAATTTTATGCTATAAACTAGCTGTTGCCCGTGACTTCGTACGCGTGGTATTTTTGTTTTATATACTAAAATCTTCCTCGAGAACCACTCTATGCATTGGTAAAAACAGTATGAAAATTTGTGTAGCAGTTTTTGAGTTTATAGCGAACAGACAGACCTGGGCGAAGGACTTTGTTTTAATATAGTGATGATTGGGTAAAAATCCCTATTCATGTGCCAATAACGCTTTAGTAGTGTTACATTTTAAAGCAAGTTGATTTGTAAAGTTTCAGATGAACCTTTCCAAATGAATGAATCTCTTTAATTTAATTTTCTTTTATTACCTCTTGGTCAACATATTGAAGTAGGTACGTCCATCCAGTGAAATCAGTGGGATCATCGTTGACGACCTTCCAGTATTTGTCCAACTCCGGTAGAACCTTCTTCTTTGGTTTTTCGTCTGTGGACGATCTCTTCTCGGCGGGTATTGGTTTGCTTTCACCGTTCTGAGATAATAAAAAAATTGTGATTTAGGCACGTATAATTAAAGTAAACAAAGGAAGACTGCATGTCGACTTCTAGGCATTATTTATTGCAGGACATTCCACACATCACCCAAGCTAAATAACTAGACATGTTATGGGTGTTAGAAAATGGATATACTCTTATATACTTTTCTTTTGTAAATATATAGTTATAATACATAGAAACAACCAACCACAGACAAATATCTAAGCCTAAATACTTGTCTAAGGCCGGAATCTAACCTGCAGACATATGTTTGGCAGTCCGGCATGGTGACTATTGTGGCAACTGGTCGCCAAAATTGATGTATTTTTACCGGCAAAAAGTAGGTAAGTAACTCAAAATTGTGTGAAATATTTTATTCAGAATCACAAGCTGAACCTAGGACTTCTATTCTGTATAACTATTTGATGTCGAGCTCAAAATAAAACTTCAGTAATCGCGTTTATTTTAAATATCAACTATGAATGCAATACAACAACAGACTATGTTTGTAGATAGTTTGTGTATTTAGGGTTCCGTAACGTAATTTAGGAACCCTTATATAAGATCACTTCCTTGTCCGTCATCTGTCTGTGTGTCAACACCGATTTTCTCAGGAACGGGAGGACTTAGCAAGTTAAAATTTGTACCAGAACTGAGGTCTATAGTCTATATTAGGTGTATGAAAGTTAAGGTCCTGAGTCAACACTATAAAAAGCATAAGGGCAAATTTAGTTTTTTTTACTTATGGAAAAAAAGTACATGACAATACTTCACCCTGTCATTTTTCCGCTTTACAGAATACCAGTTTGTATTAAAATGAGTAAGTAGATATAATGTATGTATATCCCACCTTAGCCACAGCTTGTTTCTTATTAGTAGATTCCGATTCAGAAGTGGGCGAGCCGGGATCATAGCCATCCGTTTCGCCATCCGGTTTCCTTTTACGAGTCTCTTTCTTAGATGAGGGCAATTCATCTTCAGACACCACCTTGATTGCACAAATATATTTAATTAAGTTTAGTTTAAATTTGTCGAGATCCCGAATCTTCATAGAAATACATAGAAACCGGTAATGTCATGGCCTCATGAAGCAGGCCGAAGCCACGAAAAACGCTACCGCTGGACTACAACTTGAGTGCTCAACAAATAAATCTCGAAAATTTCATGTTTTGCATATGAGTTGCAATATATTATATCTGTTAAGAAAAAGGATTCACGCGGCGGACGTGCCCTTATTTGTTATTTCTGATTTCTGAAAACAACTTACATACCATTTAAAAGTATATTAGTACAATACTTAAGATTGGATAAATTATAATTACACGCAGAGAGTGCCATCTAGCTCCAAACTAAGGCTTGTAAAATGTGTTTTTTTGTTTTCTTTTGGTAGGACATAAGTACTTTTTTTACATACGGTAACACTCAGACCAGAAACGAATATATTTTATACAAATATTTGTAACATGGCAGGAATCTAGGTCTTCTACGAAAGGCGGATTCGCTCACCGTACCACAGGGAGATAGTAATATAATTTAAACTGCAATATGAACTGCTTCCAACATTTCAAATCCGTGCTCCGCCTGGGCCATGTACACGGGACACCCCCGGCCGGGCCTACCCCCTGATACACAAACTGTCGGAAAGCAACCGAAACGAAAAAAAAATCTGCTACTCTTTAACTCCATCGAATTTGACGTCTTGCCAAGTTGCCATCCTGGTCTTTTCCGTTTTATTCGTTTCGGTAGTCTACCGATGGTTTGTGAATCAGCCTGCTGATCTAATAAGAACCATTCTTAAGTTACCTCAGTGTCGGCGGGTAGTTCGGCAGGTTTAGGTCCCGGCAACTCGTCGTCGGACACGTTCTCGGCGTCCTTCACGCTTGGTTTCTGCACTTCGGGCAGTTCATCTTCAGATACCACTTCTGTTTCTTCCGCTCCACCCATCTAAACACAATAATAAGTTTTTAAATATTTTTTGCTGGGGTTTATAACTAGTTTTTACATAAGACTACAACTGCATAGAAGTAGGGTTTTTCAAAATCCTTTCTTAGCAGATTGCCCGATCTGCCCATTTGTGCTGTGCCTTGATATTTTATATCAGCCAATCAGGAGTTTGAATTTTATATTAATTAATAAAACCACACAGTTCCAAAACGGCTGTTATAATAATGTTTTCAACACAAGCAAGTTCCTAGGCACCTGTTTTAGTTGAAGTTTAAAGTCTTTTAACTCATGAATTTACTAAACAAAAATTAATAGAATGACAACATTCCCATAAGTCATTTTAGAGCTCTATGGTGAGTCTACAATTATGCTGGCAACTGTATATAGTCTTTTGGAGGAGGCCTATGTTCAGCACTGGACGTCCTGTGGCTGATATAATGGTAAAGATACACATTATGGCTGTTGCAAGGCAAGAGTTTGCATTCGATTCTAATCATGGAATACATTTTTACAGGATCTGTAGATTTTTGAAAGCTTAAAGGAAATGTCTGACTTGCTACATGATTTAATGTTAGATTATGATCCAATTTTGATAATAACAATGTTCAATGAAATATTTCCTCCCTTATTAGATTAAGAGTTGTTTATTCATCCAGTTTTAGCTGTTTTACAAAATACCTTAATTGTCCTAGAGTCATCAAGATTGTTAGCTTCAATGTTGATTTCTTCAGGATTGGTATAAACAGGTTCACTGATCTATATTGCAAAATTGTGTGATATTTGTTAGTGAGCTGTGAATGAATTAGCAGTAGAAAATGGGTCTACATTGAGGGAGGGAAACTGTGTTAGTAGGTATGTCTTAAGAGGATCACATACCATTCACATTTTTTGATGGAACCTTCATTGCTTCAAAATGTTATGTTATTGATGTCAATTGCTTGAAAAGTGTGTATATTTTTAACTTATTATATTTTTTCAAAAAAGTATAAATAACTTTTAAGTGATTTAAAATAAAAAAAAGGAAATACTAGCCTAGTTGATGATTAACTAAGAGCGCCCTGGTGTTTCACTCGCGTAATTTCCAATCCCGTGGAATTATAGAAATAAATAAAACTACTTTTGATGAAACTTGGTATGAGGATCATTGATTGATTGGGAGTAACTTAGGCTTTTTATCCCGATATCCTAACGGGATCGGAAGTTACGCGGGTGAAACCCCGGAGCGCAGCTATTTTATTACAAACAGAAAAACTTTCCTCTTTATAATGTCATTAATTAATTAAACCAATAAAGGAACTTATTAAAAACAATAAATATAAGGGGAGAAAAGAGCTTTTAAGAGAATAAATATAATGGATTTATGTGCCCAGTATGTAACCCTCTTAACTTCAACCTGAAGACCAACGATGGTGACAATTTAGTGCAGCATGCGAGGACTTATTTTAGACATTTACCGTATCGCTGAAATCTAATCATTGACGTAACAAAGGTTAGTAAACTTATGCAAAGGTTATTTCACATGTTAATTTGTAATATATTTTAATAATTAAGAGGCATGAAATATACATGTGTGGTTACAAAAACATAGTTAAATTCACTAGCAACATATTTAAAAAATACATACCTTTTCATCTTTGTTTTCATTTTCTACAGTGGTTTCTGGCGATTTTAAAATTTCTACATTTGGAACGGCTTGTTCAGAATTTCCCCCAGTTGGAGCCTGTACTAATTCAACTTCAGATATTGCTTGGTCCGATTGTATCTCTGCCGTAGCATCCTCAGGGTGTATTTCTGATAATTGCCCCTCAGATATATCCATAGAAATTGTCAGTGAAGATTCTTCTTCAGATGTATCTTGTTTTAATTCAATTTGAACTTGTTCAGAGGATTGTTGTACCTCTGGTAGGTTTATGGAAATTGTTGGTGGTTGTTGGTCTTTTTTGATAACTTGGTTCAACTCAATGTTAGGTTTTTCATCAGAGGTTTCTATGGAGATTTCAGCTGTATTTTGATCAGATTCTTTTTTATTTATATCCTGCTGAAAAATAGAAAAAATGTTTTAGTCCTCTCGTCCTCTATTATAAGTATCAATAAATGTAGTAACAATAAAATCATTATTGTGATTGCATCTATGGTATTTTGTACAGATAAAGTAAAGTAGGGTAATGAAAATAGCTACAAACCTTTTCAATGACTGTAAGAGATGAGGAATCATTATTATCGTTGAGGATTGTGTTACAATCATTGTTTGCCTGCACAGTATCATCGGAGGGCAGCTGACAGCTAGCCTCCGACTCACTCACATCAAAATCATTTTCCATCTTGAGCTTGTCTGCAACATCAGCATCAGAATCAGAGACAGGTTTACTGGCTTCACGGTCGCTCAACAGCGAGTCCCCTTCGGAAAGGGCGGGGTTTAGCGAGTCGCTGGGGAACGTGACGGCGTTGTCGCCCACTTCGAACCCAGCGTTAAACCCCTCGCTGTGGTTGTCAAGATAATCACCCACGCTACCCGTCGACAACTCGACAGCGTTCAGGAAACCTTGGTTCGAAGTCGACGATTCGTCCGCCGCCGCCTCGACGCTGTTGAACTCGCCTTCCGTCAATAGATGTGAGAGACCGTTCGAATTCTCGTTTATTAGCGGACCCTCGTCGGTTTCCATCGGCCCATCCGATAAACATTTCTACAATTAAAAACATTTCATTAAGTTACACGTACGAAGAAGCCGATAAGGTGTTACAATACAAAATAACCTCACAATATTTTTTACCTGTATGTCAGAACTAGACTCATCTTCCATTTTGAGTATTCTTGTATTATTGACCAAACACAAGCACCACTGACTAAACAAGCTTTTCTTCAGTAATGTTGTGATTATTAATTTTACGCGTTTCGAATCGATTACGATATCAAAGATCTAGGACGGAAAACGCATATCAACTTCCACAAACAAAACCACAACACCAATCAAAATGAATGCCATCAATAGTGCTGAGCTGATTCCTTTAACTCTACTTGTCGATAGACCAAAAGGAAATATTTTTCTACCAATACAATGGGGGAGGATATTTTCTTATTATCTATAATAATTCCGAATCACTAGGTGCGCGCTCGATAAACATCAGCTCAAGTCAAGAGAATGCGGCACAGATAAATTAAAATAGAAATAGAATGCTTGAAATAAAAAACAATAATTATTAGAATCACTCAATACAGCCAAAAATATCGATAGTCGATTGTTTAGGTTGCCCATCCCTAGCCACTTCACTGACCACAGATCACTATAAAAAATCCAGAATGTCTATGCTAAATAAAACGTTCATTCATAGTTCAATTGTTCAATCATTACCTTACCATAGATAATATTAAAAAATAATGAAAAATTGTGAACCTATTCTAACCCAATTCTAACCTCAAAAAACGAAGATAATTTTACTTATTTATTTAAATAAAAACAGATACCTAAACGATATTCGGAGCTAACGAAATGTTAGGCTTGAGTTCCTTTATTAGTGGAGCATGCTCCATTGGCCGGAATGTAATAATGCAACAAACTAGGGTATGTGTAACAAACACTATCTTATTTGTTTTTGTTTAGTTGTAATTATGAATAGTTAATCGATTTTCATTAAACTTGGCATGACGATACGTACTTACATTTATTCCACTATTTATTAATCTATGCAGCACTGATTTATTTTCAGAATACCTTTATTTTGAAACGAAGAACACCACCTCCACTTCATAAGAAAGGTGGTAGAACGAGTAAAATGAAGGGCAGACATTTCGTTTACGATTTTGTTAAGGACACAAATGTTGAGAAGAAACCAGATATACGCATTATTTTGAAAGAATATGTTGAAGGTAAGAAATATCAAGTAATCGTGAAAAAAAATTGAACGGAGAGCTAGCAACAGTAAGTGTTCTGTCCTTAGTTTAGTAAAATATTGCAACAATTACTGAATTTGCTTATTTTCTACCTGCATGTATGAGTAGATTAAACATTTACTAATCTTGTAATAAAAATTGAAATTGGATAACAATGGCTTTTTCAAGAGTGAGAGTCGGACTTGTGTACGAAAGGTTCTGTAATCTGCTGTCCAGCTATCACGGTTTATGAGATACAAAAATTCAAATTATCTTTTATTTATTCATTCATATCAAAAGGAGGGTTCCTACCAAAAAACATTGAAATCAGTATATGGTAATTCACTTACAGGGCTCAAGTAGACAGAGGCACAGCAGCCACTTCGCCGCCGTGTTGCTACCGCGTGGTTGACGTTGTTTTAACTGTACCATGTGCAAGTTACACTGGGACCAAAGTGAAATAAATTAGATTACGATTTGCTCCATGGCCTGCAACAAATTCTGATGTGGCACTGTGGCTTATACTCTGCACGGTGGCAGCGCGGCGACGTAATCGTCTCCCTGTGTTTCGATTTACTAAGTTTTTATTTAATTGCCTAACTAAAACTGGAGTCATTATGCCCTAATCTTTTGTTATTTTGTTTGTGTTGTCTATCATGTCTCACTATTGGTATGTTTTTCTTCAGGTGTTGGTAATCCCGGAGATATTATAACTACTCATCCTATGTTAGCTTATAAAACATTACTTCTGCCTGGATATGCAGTCTATGCCACTCCAGACAATATTGAGAAATACAAAGTTGATGAGGAGAGACCTAAACAGGATGTTGAGTACAGTTCTCCTTATGTTAAAAAGGTAATAGTGAAAAAACTAAAGAATCAGTAATCTAACACCTATAGACCCACCACTTTAGAGGGCGACATGCATTTTGATAATCAGTACCTAAGCCAAGCTGATTCCAATGATACTTAAACCGTCATACAAAAAAATCGTAAATTAGCGACTTTTTGTGAATTGTCTTGTCTACTATAAGGGAATACAGTATTTGCTTTGTCTTTTATTACTCCATAACCACCATAATGTCTGGTCAAGAGATTACAGGCCAGAGAAATGAAAAGAAAACTAGAATAATTACTAAAAAACATCTTTCAGTTTTTTATCTCATAACTAGTGATGCTGCCATCTATCTTGTCTTTTGTTTTTGAGTAAACCCCATTACCCTTTTAGTAGTAAATCTGTGTAGTGCGGTGTTCGATTCCTGCCATGGAACTTTGTATGAACTGCAGATATTTAACTCTTCAAAATAAATTGATAGTGCATGCATGCATGGGAGAAAAATAAACGAAATTTTTATTTTATTTATTTATTCTTGTTTCTGGTTTTGTGTGTTCCGTACATATTATTTATTATTAAATATTATGTAACTATAATATTTTTTAAAAGGTCATGTATTCTATTTGTTTGGACACTATATCACACACCTAGTTTGGGACTAGATGGCACTGTATGGAACTGTGTTCTGTCTGGGGATATGTTTACAAAAAGTTCACAAATATCCCCATTAAATGGACATTTTCAATGGGGATTTGTGGAATAACATGTTGAATTCAATCATAGAACTATTTAAATATTCTGAGATTCAACCAAAAAAATTGGTAAAATAGTTTTGAAGATATTATAATTTATTATCAATCAAAATAATCTTTGCAATTTACCATATTACAGACCCTGAACAATCTCGAAAGACTTGTCCTACAAATAACAATGAGTAAAACCGAACCGTGGACCCTGCAGCCATGGCATGTGAAGACCTCATTCCGCAAGTCTGGGTTTTTAGTACCTGAATACGCAATAGAAATGCCACCCATTGAAATCAAGGGACCAGATCTATCACTACAAGAGAAGGAGTTTTATGTCACTGTAACGGTATGCAAATTCTTTTTAATAGAACTTTTTTTTTGTCTTATTTTAAACAATTTTTCATTGTATGTAACAAATTGTAATGATAAAATATGAATTATTTATTTTATTTAAACAAAAACTAATACAATATTATTTTGCATCTAAATATGTTGCATAATTTTTTATTTCTGCAAAACATTTAATAAAACGCACATAAAAATAAAAAAATATAAAAAAAGCAGAAAACTTAATCCATTTTTTTTGCAACATATACGAATAATTTCAATTCAAACGCGACGCATTATTGTGACGTCACAACGTCTACTTGCAGTAGATTTGATTTTTTTATATTTACTGAATAGCAATGTCCCTCGGTCTCACCCGCTATCGAATAGAATCCACTATTAAATGTAATTCTCATTTCAAATTGTGTCACCTTAAAAAAGTAATCGATGCCAGTTATAATGCCCTAAATGTCCAAACCCTTTAGTTTGTTTTTGACGTAATAACGTGTTATAAATTGATGAACTCTCTTACGTTATTGACAAGGTAACCATAGCGACGTATTATCGTTGCTATGGTCACCATCAATGTTTTCATAAAAATATAAAGGAAAAAACCAGAATGTTGTTCGATTCTCAGACCTAACGAATATACAGCCGTTTAGGTGGAATTTAGCAACTAACACCGTTGCTATGGTTACCATCAATGTTTTCTTATAACGTTATCACGTAAAATTGTCGTCCGTAAACTGACTTTACAGACAACCATTTTTTTTAATCTTTTCAGATAAATAAAAGGGAAAAGGTGAACGTTAGATGCCGGATCCATCACTGGGCGATGGGTCTGGATCGCCTTCCATGGGATGAGCACCACTGGAGGAAACCCCTAGAACCATTAATACCTGAACAGGTACCAGTCCTGGCACAAATGCCCCTATATAATCCGATAGAATCGATGTAGTATGTATTATACAATAAATTAGTCGTCATAAATCTTTTTTTTATTAAAATTGAATTTAAAATTGCAAGTTAAAACCAGTGCGAACCGGTTTAAGTTCCCTGTCCTGGCGTCCCAGTCGGTTTGCATTAACGTCCCGGTCAAACTTGATCGATTGACGATCGGAGTGGGATGGAAGAATGCAACCTGAAAGCCTTGACAATTATACATGTCATGTTTTCAAAATTAAGCACGACAAAAGGTTTCTGAAAAAAGTGAACTCTACTGAAAAATATAAAGCAAAAGTGGGCGAAAAATAAACCTGGGCTTTTTGGAGTTGGTTGTTCAAATCGTAATTTATCTTTTTTTTAAATATATTTTACATTTATTAATTTTTGATTGCACTTCAAAAATGAAAAACATAAAAAAGGCGAAAAGCCAAACGAAAATAAGCCTCTTCCTTTCTGCGTCACGGTTTGGCTCTTCTTAAATATGGTTAGCCTAGGTATAGGTATAACGGCAACAGAAATACATCATCTGTGAAAATTTTAACTCTCTAGCTATAGTTCATGAGATACAGCTTGGTACAGATACAGCAGGCAGACAGAACTGTACCCAAAGGGTCCCGTTTTTACCTTTTGAGTACGGTAGGTACCCTTAAAATTGATCAAGGTCAATGAAATATAAATGCCTGCTATCATAGTTATTGTGGTATTGTCATAGAGTTAGGAATATACTGCCGTATTTTCAACGTCCTCGGGTATTGCCTTAATTGGAACAAAAAACTCTGTTTTCTTATGTAACTTTTATTGAAGAAACAAAGTCAATAAGTTAACAAAAAAATAACATTGCATATCTAATGCATAAAACATATACATAAATATCGTTAGTCTGCAGGGAAAACCTCATCTCCTTATTCCAAAACGAGGTTTAAGGATAGTCCGAGATGTAGATTTAAACCTTAGATTTAGATACAGACTATGGTTCACAAGTAAATTTGTGTCTAAATCTAAGGTTTAAATACACATCTCGGACTATCCTTAAACCTCGTTTTGGAATAAGGAGATGAGGTTTTCCCTGCAGACTAACGTAATAAGGGTGCGTGACTGCATAGAACTATAAAGTTTACAGAAGGAGAATTTTTTTATTCATTTTTTATTTAATAGATGGCTAAATATTGCAATAAAAAGAAATGAAATAACATAAGCACATTATGCTTTTTTTTGGACCAGACAGTTTTTTTTTCACCTGTAAACTTCAGTTCTATGCACACACGAGGTTGTCACTGCAGACCGACGATATCATTAGGTAAGTACAGAATTTTTAGACTAATGTTACATTTTGATATGTGTTTTTCGTGCCCTCTAAAGATGCCATAATTGAAATAGTTAAATGTATTAGTATTTCAGTATAATGTATTTCAATTTAATAATTTAGGTCTTCTGCTTAGCAACGCCTTTCGCAACTTTCTTTTGTACAGCAGGTGTTTTCTTTTCTTCAACATAACCCTGTTCTTTATCTAACACTTGTTCAACTTGTTGCACTGTATCTTCATTTTGTTGTCCATATGCAAATTGTTCGTAGCCTTGCTGTATCTGTTCATAAAGCGCTGGCTCTTCGTATTCTTGTTGATTTTGTTCAAGTTGTTGCGGATTTTGTTCAAGTTGTTGTGGATTTTGTTCAAATTGTTGCGAATTTTGTTCATATTGTTGCGGATTTTGTTCATGTTGTTGCGGATTTTGTTCATATTGTTGCTGATTTTGTTCATATTCCTGCGGAACGACATAGTCTTGTTGCTGCGTTGGCGCGTATTGTTGTTCGTAACTCGGGTCGTAACGCTGGTTAGTTTCGTCGTGTTCATTAATTTCCACTGGATAAGACTCCTGCTGATCTAACTCTTTGTAGTAATTGTAATCGGGGTTGCCTTGATATTGCTCATTTGGAACGTATTCTGGATCGTACGCATCTCCGCCTGCTTGCTGATCGTATGCATATTCACCTTGTTGTTCTGAATAAAACATTTCCTTTTGTTCAGTGTCAAACGCTTCGATCCCTGAATTATCGACATGTTCCGCTGTCGGAACCATATTATGTTGTTCATTGATTTCCTGATGACTATTTTCATATCCTTCTACATTACCTTGTTCGTATGTTTCTTGGCTAGGTACATATTCCCCTAAATTACTTGTATCGTAGGTTTCTTGAATAGGCACGTATTCTGGATTAATATTAATACCGTCCTGTAATTGAACGTGATCTTGAGGCGTAAACTCTGCCACGTTTATCACGTCAATAGGATATTCGATTTCCGTCGCGTCTTTATCATCTTTTACTTCGGGTTCATTGTGAATTTCTTGTACTAATTCTGAGGGATTTATTGTTTGTATGGGACTGTAGTCATTTTGATTAACATAAATGTCATTTTCTTCGGTTTGCGGGGTAATTTCTTGAAGTGGATCTGCCACGGAATGTTGTTGCTCATATTCAGTTGGATAATTTTGATATTCTGTCAGCTCATTCCCTTCACTATATGCTGTATTTTCCTGAACCTCCTGTTCGTCATAAACCGTGTTTTGTTCCTCTTGAGATATATATGGAACTTTTTCAGCTACTGGTACATTGTGTTCCATGGTATCGCTTTCAATATTCGTTATTTGTTCAGCAAGCTCATAAGTATTGGAATTTATTTCAAGGGGTTTTTGGAATTGGTCAATCTTTGTTTCGGGTTGGGCCGGATTGTCATTAATCTTTAAGTTATCTATAGCTGCTAATTCGTTTTCAACGACAAAGTTATTAGATGGTAAATCTTTTTCTGGTAACTCTGTTTCGTATTTATTTGGAAGGTCCTCATATTCATTATGATTTTGCATTTCATAGTTATTTATATTATTTTTAGCGTCTTTGTAACTTTGTTTGTTGTTAGCCATTGCCTCTTTTTTGTTGGGTTGTTTAATATCTTCTTCTTTTTCTTTATTTTTCAGTTGTTCCAAAATATCGTATTTGCTTCTCCAATCACCATTGTCAACTGTGTTAGGTTTAGGTTCCGAAAACACAGGTTTATTGTCTTGAGGTGGAGGCAAGGCCTCTACTATATAGTTATCGGGGATGAAGGTTCTCGATTTTGGAATCAAAATATATTTTTTACTTATTTCTTTCAAAATAGATATATCATCAAATTGTCTTGGGATGTCTAGCTGTAGATTTGGTTGATTTATTTGTTGTTGAACATGCGGCACTGGAATCACATCGTGTATCCTTACATTTTCTGGTCGATAGTCGAATCTATTAAAGGAGGGCTGAGGGTATTCTGCAAAAACCTACAACAGGAAATATAGAATGGTTTTATAGGTTAAAGGTTTAGGTTTTATATTTTATACAAGAAAGTCGTGTTAGTTACAACTCGTGAACGGCTGAACCGATTTGGTAGAAAATTGGTGGGGAGTTTAGAACCATGAGGACCATATAGGACAGTTGGTTTTATTTTCCACGGGATCAGGACTTATGCGAGTGAAACCATATGGTATGAAACAGCTAATATGAAATAAATGGTCATTAATTTGATTACTAATTAATACTAGCTACCTTAGGTCGCAGTTGGAGACCCGTCGACGTGGTATAGCGCATTTTGTCAAGACGTTGCAATATATATTCATTACGTTCCTTACGTTTCTTATCTTCCTCGAGAAACGAATCATATTGCTTCCTCAAAATGTTTATACGGTCGGATCTCACTCTGCAAATAAAAAAAAGAGTAATTATTTAAATATTTCGCAAAGGTACATTTATCTGAGGCCCTAAATATACTTTTTCTCCGATTTTTTCCCCATGTGTGATTGTTTTGGTTTGAGCAATCAATGAATAGACGAGTAAAATAAAATCAAATTGACTGGCATGGTATCGACTACCGATGTAAACAAAGCAATGCCGTGCCGACCTTTCAGAAGGTTTGCATGCTTTGGAAATTGACGCATGTTGAAGTTGATACAAATACAGTTAGTGGTTTCTATAAGTAACCAGTTTTAGTGCATGTTCACATTTGATTCTCATAGGTTTTTTTACAAACGGCAAAGGTCGGGGGCTTTGTGTTATTTTTTCTTCCAGTGGGACAATCAACATTACGAGACGTAGATCAATTAACAAAAATCAACCTAGGTACTATGTCAGGTAAAAATATTGGCCTTTACCTGACATCATGATTTATACAACGCCGCCTACAACTTTAATCCAAGCTATTAAGGGCGCTGTAGTGTCTGGGACATGTCTGCCCAGAACCTATACCTACCACCCTCAGCTGAGTTGACAGTGTCCAGAGGAAAGAACTCGTCAAGTCAATACGTCTAATATACAAAGGGTTTCATCACGGTATTTTTCTTCTCCGTTTTTTTTTTCGTTACAAAATCCATTGGTGCACGGCCGACCGTAATTCGATGCGAACGCACGAACTTTGGGTTGAAAGTCGAGGTATCTACCATTAAGCCAAGAACACTCATTAGTACTCTCAGTATACTCTACTCACCAGTCTAAGTACCTACTTAGTTATATTCTGCCTTAGTAATTTAGAACACAGTAACGTTTCCTCATAACTCCATTTTCGAAGATAGCCATTGTAAGAGTACTACCTAGCACCTACCACCTAATACTTCTGTAGGAAGATAGCTTGTAAAAATTGTTTTTCTAATTTAAAACCAGTGTGATGGTGGCTTAAGATGGTGTCTGCCACCACGTGGTACGACGTTCACCATAAACATCGCAATAGTTTCGTGAAACGCCAACTTTTACCTTACAAATGACCTTCGACCTTGATATACGTGCTTAGCTACGTCGTCAAAACTAAAAATTGTCATATCTAAATAAAAGTTTACTGCAAGCCTTGTCTAGACCTTAGGCATATGTATGTACCTATCTAGGTGTAGTACTGTAGTTGGCACGTATTATGTTAGTATATTAACGTCCCAGGTCATGCAGGGTGCCGCGGTAGAATTGCACCCGTTCCCGCAGCCCCGACATCACGGCGAGAGATGAACCGGTAGAGTTTAAGTGGGCAAACCTGTGGCCTCCCACCACCTGCCACAGGCCAGTTCCCTACTGGTCCATTAAAAAAAAAAGTATCAACCTTTTTGCAGAGGAAGGGTTATTATTAACGATGCTACCTACGGATTTCTACTCCATAAGTATTGGAAAACATTTGTAAACAGAGGCTATTTGGTTTCCTTCTCCTGTCTGTTTGTGAGCACCAATCGTAAATACTGAACCGATTTTAGCCTGGTTTTCAATAAAGTAGATTTTTAAAGAAGAAACCCACTTACATCATAATATTTCTAAACTTCAGCATTATGGCTTTTCGTATTAGATATTTTTTAATCGCCTGAATATAACAAATTCCCAAAACAAGGCAATAAAATGCAAAAAGTAAAAATCTTCTGCAATAAAATGTCTAAATACATAATAATTATGTCAATCAATTTGCTCGTCATGTCTTCTTGTATTCATAATTTTACTTTACTCTATAGCTACGGTTTTTTCAGTAGGTAGGTATTTCGTCAGCTTTATCAGTTTGTGCCTTTAAAATAAATCTATGTGGTAAATATCACTACAAAATACCTGCAAAATACTAGATTCAAATTACCTGCGGAAACGAGATAGCCGCAATTTTTCGCGCCTTTTCTCAAATTCACTTTCGTCATTGTCATTTTGTTGTAGTTGTCAATGTTACTTAAAAACTATCAGTCATTTTGACAGTTTCCCAAAAACACAAAACTAACCTCAAAAAAATTGGAAGATATATTGACTTTATGAATAAGACTTTAAAATCATTTAGCTAAAGCTGTGGGTATAAAACACAGTCATCTATCTTTATCAATAGTGTAGTCAGGTAAGTAATTCATAATTTATGTTTCTCGAAAGGTTTTGATTCTGCACCTGCAATTTTTGTGATGTTAGGTATATTTTGAATGTACAGGCTATGGCAGTTCACAAATGGTGGCATAGATTTGTTCGTCGCAGAACTAAGCCTATTCCTGAAAACTTAGCCGTTTTGTGGAAGAGGCGTCTCAGCATTGCATACGGGATCTTAGCATGGAATGCGTTTGGCGTTCTAGTGTACAGCATTTACCAGGGCAAGATGGATTGGGCCCATTACCACGGTCTTAAAACTGACGAGGAACTTTCTGCTAGGCCGGGTATGTACCTAATGTAGTTTTATATCATTTCTATATTTGATTATAGTGAAGACTTCGAGCTGCAATCACAACAGATAGGTTCAAGAAGATGCATCTACTAGGTTGTTTAGGTATTTTCGTTTTAGGTGTTAATTTCCAACATGCAGTATTTGTAAATACACGGTGCTATTATTATAGCCTGTAGAGAGGTCACTATTAAAGTTGAAGCCAGGTTATTCTTTTTATTACGGTTCTGAGAACCATGTTTGCAAGTCAGAACAATGAATTTTACCAACTTTGTAAAGAAATAAATATTTCTTGCACATAATTTGTCACATGTTTTGATAATATCTATCAAAACATGTAACAAATTATTTGTGTGATGCGAATTATAAATCGAGCACCCTATTATATTACCTACTCAATGTTCTTATCTTATAAGAACTGATAGAGCTAGCCTGTTTTTGGTTGGGATAGCTGTTTCTTATTAGATTCTTATAATTTCGGTTAGGTATTTATAGATTATCTTTTTTTTTAGTTTTATGATAACTATTAGTGATGGGTCAACTTGGCAAAAACTTGACTTGGTTAAAAATCACATAACTTGAGTTACACCAGAAAAAGCTATGGTTTTTAAAATCGTGGCACGCCATGATTACTGAATGGATTGGGATGAAACTTGGTTCAAAGTGAACTGTATTAACACATAGGATTTTGACGACCCAGTTGGCACAATGGTCACCATGCCAGACTACCAAACACAGGGTTGCAGGTTCGATTCCCGCCTTAGACAAATATTTATGCTTAGATATTTGTCTGTGGTCTGGTTGTTTCTATGTATTATAAATATATATTTACAAAAGAAAAGTATTTATGTAGTATATCCGTTGTCTAGCACCCATAACACAAGTCTAGTTACTTAACATGGGGCTAGACGGCGATGTGTGGAATGTCCTGTAATATTTATTTATTTTATAGGATACTTTTAACCGCAGGGCGCAACTAGTTATATATATAGGTATAAACAGCTTTGACTACAATAAAAACCCAGCCCTCAAACTCGAGTTTGCAATGTCCAACTCGAGTTAATTCGAATTGAGTGTAACTTGAGTTTACCCATCACTAATAAATATCCTTTTTTTTAATTTTAGCTGCATCATGGGCCAATACATTGGGGATCTCGAATGCCAAAGTGTACAGAATATCAGGCCTGACAAAAGTTTATGAATATGAAATCAAAGAAGGTGAAATAATTGATGATCAAAAAAAATCTCCCTCAGAAGAGGAGGAACTTACTGAGTAATCTTTTATGTAAAGAAACATGTAGATGTAAATAGCATTAGTTACTAAAATGTAAATAAATGCCAGTAATTTATATAAAAGTCTGTTTATCTTAAGCCCGTACAGGGTTATGGATACATTGTCTGAAAAAAGACTGGACCTGATCTAATTTGGATTGATAGCAAATCAAAAACGTACCTAAATATTTTATAAATATAAATATTTATTGATTTCATAAAGGCACTTAATCTTATTTATCTATTCATAAAAATCGGAAGATACAATGTCAATACTTCTATAAATGTTACATAAAAAAATAATTATTATTTTATTAAAATTACAATATTGGGCATTTATGCATAACCTACATAATGATCACAGCTCAATAAGGCAAATGATGTCACATTTAACAATTTGAATGGCCTTGGTATGTGATACCGCGGCGTCGTCGTCTCTCCATTTCCTGCAGTAAAGCAGATCTGAAAAAATTTAATACATTAACCTACAATACTAACATTTATTTAGCATATACGCGATTTAAATTAGGCGTACTAAATATTATTTTTTAACAGTCTTGATACAAACCTATACTGTTCATACTTCATCACAATGAGCTGAAGCTCCTGTTTGTAAAGGCGTGTCAACATGTCGGAGAAACAGTCTAGCTCACTAAGTCTGAACATGTCCCAACGCAATTTGTGATCCAATTCTTGATCAGCTGAAATATTTTAATTTTAAAACTATATAAATAAATGAAACACTAAATCAAAGCAATACTATCTATTGCATTTTTAGTTAGATAACATACACAATGGACTCTTAATACATACCGGAATTAAACAAAAGAAAACAAAAGCCAGTGTGTGCTGATTTATGTCACAAAGTGGTTATTTTCTCACCTTTAGAGTAAACAATAAGCCAATGCGGTATCTCCTCGAGCAAATAGGGCGGAACTAATGCAGGAACATAAGGACTGACTACGTAACAGCCGCCGACCAAACATGGATGCGCAAATGTAGTCTGATGCGTTATTTCACTGAAAAATATATCACATATTCATAGTGTAGAGTTAAAATCTGTTTAGATGCAAAACATGCAGGATTTTTACTTCTAATATTACTAACTTGAAGTAAAATACTCCATGATGCGGTGTCGAGATCCTCTGCCACGGCTGCGGCACACTTTCGAGCGGGTGTGTCCAGTGTGTGGTCTGCGTGTTGTGATCCATGTAATAGCGGCGCCCGCGCAGTGTTCGGTCCGCCGACCATCCTGGCGGTAAAGGCAGCTCACATTCTTCTGAGCCGGCTGTTATAAAACACGATTATAAACTAAAGACCCTGTAGGGTAGGAATGGATTTACCTATATAGTGGTTACAAATTGTCGCTTTACTCAATTAACAACAGCCAAGACTCAAGACAAAAATGCATGGACAAATAATAAAAATGGCATAACGTTCGTGGGGCCAAACAAGAGAAGAAAAAAAAAGAACAACAGCCAATCAGAAGCTAGAACCCAACGAACATGTAACAATGTAGACCAACAGGAAGTATACACACTTATTCACTAACTAAATTCTTTTTATGGGTTGTACCTTGATTAGTAGAGATGATACTGCTTCCATGAGCTTTGTTGTGGTAAGGCAGGGCAGATGTGTTCACATAGTTTGAATAGATTGGTGATGGTGGCTGGCTTGCTGAAGGATAGGCTATAAAACAAAATAAGAAATTAGGCATAATAAAAAATACAATTAAGTACCATGTAAAACTGGTTTATGAATGGAATATTATATTTATTTGATCTCTCTTTAAATGGCTAGGATTTTCTTGAAATTTGTAAAGTCAAGGACTCTTTGTGTGCTAAATGCTAAAGATACTTTTTATTGGTGTGACTAAAGGGCACAGCTTGTACTATATAAAGAATCAGCTTACAATCAGCACAGTTATGAAGGCGTATCGAATGTGGAGAGGGTGGGTGTACTCGAGGAGTGAGGCTCATGTTGGATGACAGTCGCTGCATGCTCGACTCTCGGGAACCATACTGTTGTTGTTTTTGCTGCTGAACCTACATTGGAGATAAACATACTTTTACTTTATTTTAGTCTTTTATTAAAGTTACTAGCACCACTCTGCAATTTCACCCGTGTAACTCCTGATCCTGTGGGAATATCGGGATAAAAAGTAGAATGAATCATTGTATCCTCATACCAATTTTCATCAAAATAGATCCAGAAATTTTGGAGCCTATTCAATTCAAACACAAACAATCAAATATTAGCATAAATTAGTTAACAAATCAAATCCAATCTAGTAAAATCCCAATACTAGAATTGGTTCATCTAATTGTTTTACACATGAACATAGGTCAAATAATAATTACAGAGAACAAAGAACAAGTTGAAACAGTCAATGAGAAATTTAAAAATTTGAAATAGGTAAGTTAAATAAGCAAAAAACCTGTTGTTGATTCTGGTAAATAGGATCTTCTGGCTGTTGCCTATAATATCTGTAACTTGTCTGTCGGCTAAATGAGTCATCTATTTCATTCAGCGTTGAATGGGATGCCTAGAAATAAAAACAAATAATTAGGTATGTTTTATATTCGCTGTAATATATTATTATCAGTTATGGGAAAAGCCCAAAATATGCATGGGTGGGGCTTAAATTAATGCTTTTAGGGTTGTGCTGATCCCCCCGCTTACACGCTGTGCATCCTTTCACTGCTTAGCTGTAGGTGTAGCTTGTAGTTTAAGCCTTTCCTTGGATATCTTTTCCGATATCCTAGGAAGCAGAATGGTCTTAGGGGAGAGTGCTACGGTCATGTTGATCCCTAAGACAAGTCAAAGAGATTATCCTTCACGTGGTGCCACCTGTTCTTGGTCTAATTCCCTCAGAAATAGACGTAACTGAAATCTCCTGGCGTTAATGACTCACTCCAACCTTCATCCCATCCCAAAATCCCATGACCAATCCCGCAGAGCCGAACCGTGGCGGCGCAAAACCACACCAGGCCTGCAAGACCTTGGGGCACTAAATCCCCCCAAAAAGCAGCACCATACATGCCCAGGGCAGGCAGTATGGAAAAATATCCTCAGCTCAAAAAATGGCTGCACAAAAGAAAAGAAACGTACCCCAGGAGGGTACCACTACCGACGGTAGTGGAGAATCCCTCACCGAGCCTAGCTCGGTCTGTCCCTCGTATTCTGGGGGGGACAATTTGTGCTCAGGACCAGGCTCCAGCCTGGACCTGTCTGACCTCGCCGAGGCCATCCCAAATTTGACCACAGTGTCACACTGGACCGTAGTCGCGCGAAATCGCAGCGACAAACGAAAACCAATGACACCTGTGGTCACAAAAGAACCTAAAAACCCGAAGGGCCAACCGGAACGCAGTCGCCCCACCCGGCGCGCGAGAAAGGAAGCCCCGAGGAATAAAAAACCCAAATCCATGACAGCCGACGCAGCAGCGGAAACGCAGCGCGAACCCGACGCAGCAGCAAAAACGCAGCGCGAATCAAACGCAGCAGCGAAAACGCAGCGCGAATGTGACGCAGCAGCGGAAACGCAGCGCGAAGGGCAGGCAACGTCATTACCACCACCTACCTCAACACCACCACCTCAACCTCAGCCAAGGTGGAAACGAAAATCGAGAGGTTCTCGGGGTAAGCGGACCGCAGCGTCGGCTCCCACTGTTCCTGAAAAGGAACAGCCTGAAGGGAAAGGGCAAGCTTCGTCAAAGCGTTCTCGCCTAGACGACACCCAATCTCCCAGGGGGGATGCCAAACGCGCGAAAACTGACCCCAAGCGGGCGATGTGCTACGCAGATGCGGCCCAGTCGCATCTGAGAGTGGCAATTGTCACCAACCCGCTAAAGGACCTTTCGATGGAACAAGCAGATCGGCTTAAGGAGACTATCGATGATAGCATCCTGAAGGCCGCCCTGTCTCCATCGTCTTCAAGCGCGCAGGCTCCATCTTTCCGCGGCAACCCCTTCCTTATGGATGGGGCTCTTGCGATGTGGTGTGAAGACGCGAACGCACTCACTTGGCTGACTGAGGAGGTGAAAAAAATGGTATCACCGATACCGGGCACCAATCTGACTGTTATCAAACAGTCAGAGATGCAAAAGAGGATCAAGGCAGGACTCCTCCTTTTCACTCGCATCACCGACTCTGACACACTGCATAGGCTCCTTTGTGCACAGAATCCCTGGTACAAGGTTGAGACTTGGCAGTGCTACAGTTTAACGGTGAGCGACAACGTCAAGGATCCCGAATCCAAGGTGAAGGCAGTCCACCTGGTCCTCGGAATTCCCGAAGATCAAAAAGTAAGTATAGATCAAAGAGAACGCCGTGTAGCCCACATGTCCGGTAGTGGTTACATCCGCTTTTTCTCCACGGAGGAAACGGAAACGGCCGAAAACGCGCAGCCTGCGACTCAAGGAACGGAACCTTCCGCTCCTGAGCCGTCCACCTCAGCTCCTCAATCGAGTTCGAGCAAGATGGAGACGAGCTCGCCGCGGCGCGCCGAGGGCACTACGAGCGACGAAGATGACGTCCTCCGTAGTCCATAGTTCCCTCAATATATATCAAAACAACCTCCAGCACAAACGAATAGCGGCGGCCACTCTTCGCAGAGTGCTGGAGGAAGATCAAAAAGCGGTCGCCCTGATCCAGGAACCCTGGATCAGAAACAACACAATCTGCGGCCTAAACAACATCAGTGGTAAGTTACTTCTGAACATCAACGCAGACAAACCGAGAACGTGTATTGTCATGCCAAAAACTATCACAAATACCATGCTTAATCAATTCTGTTCTAGAGACCTCACTGCAGTGAAAATTCTAACAGAAAATCAAAAAATCCTAGTTCTAGCCTCAGTGTACATGCCGAGCGAAGGCGAAGTTCCATCAAAAGAACTAGCCGACCTGGTGCAACACTGCGAGCAACACAGCTGGGAACTGATCATCTCCGCAGACTGCAACGCACATCACCCGCTGTGGGGAAGTAAGGACACAAATAAAAGGGGTGAGCTATTAATTGAATTTATTTTCCAAACAAACCTGAACATCATCAACAAGGGTACAAAACCCACCTTTGTAAGCTCCAGGTATCAAACTTTAGTAGACATTACACTGGCAACGCACGCGGCGGTCGACCTCATCGAAGGATGGCACGTATCGAGCGAGCCCTCCTTCTCTGATCACCGACGCGTGTGTTTCCAATTAAAATATAATTTACCAGACCCTGTTCCATATCGTAACCCCCGTAAAACCGATATAACAAGGTACACAAACTCAATAACAAAAACATTAAGTGACGCGCAATTAAACGATGTAATACTTAATACTGACAACATAGAATCAAATGTACAGTTCCTAACTGCAACACTTGTGCAAAGTTACGAACATGCATGTCCTCTTAAAACTCCAACGCGTCAGGAAAAGAGCACATGGTGGGGGCCAGAACTCGAAAGACTACGCAAGGAACTTAGGACACTTTTCAACCGAGCAAAAAACACCAGAACCACTGCGGACTGGGATAATTACAAAATAGCACAACAACACTACAAGAAGCGAATCAGATTCCGGAGAACGGAGGCCTGGCGCAATTTCTGTAGCAGCATAAACACCACTAACCAAGCCGCAAGAATAAAGAAAATTCTGTCAAAGGGTAACCTGAACCTACTAGGCTCCCTTAAAAAGGAAGACGGCACCTACACACAGACAGACGATGAAACTAGTGCAGTACTGCTGGGGACACACTTCCCTGGATGTCAAATCACACCAGACCAAGTGTGGACCGACGAGCACTACGGCACACCAACAACTCGAGAATGGGAAATTGCTAATAACATAGTAACCGAGGACAGGACCGTATGGGCCCTAAAAAGCTTTAAGCCGTTCAAATCCCCGGGGCTGGATGGAATCTTTCCAGCACTACTACAATGGCATTCCCACCAAATAATCAAACATCTAATACCAATCTATAGAGCCTGTATAGCATTCAAATATATACCAAAAATGTGGAGGGAAGCAAAGGTGGTCTTCCTACCAAAACCAGGCAAAGAGGACTACACCCACGCCAAATCTTTCAGACCCATCAGCCTAACGTCTTTCCTTCTTAAGACACTAGAAAGGCTAGTGGATCGACATCTAAGAGACGGGGCACTGAAAGATAAACCTCTACATCCCCAACAACATGCCTACCAGAAAGGCAGATCGACAGAGTCGGCCCTACATGCGGTAGTGCATAAAATAGAATCGGCGATCACAAATAAACTATCAACACTTGCGGCCTTCATAGACATAGAAGGAGCTTTTGACAAAACAATGCACAAAAGCATCAACCACGCCCTTCAAAAGTTCGAAGTGGAACCGGTTGTGAGAAACTGGATCACAGAACTAGTGAGCAAAAGGGCGGTTCAGATAGTGGTGAACACTACCACAAGAGCTAAAGTAGTCCGAGGATGCCCACAGGGGGGGGTCCTTTCACCACTCTTATGGAACATAGTAGTAGATAGCCTTCTAAATAGACTAAATGAAAGAGGATACACTACTATTGGTTATGCAGATGATCTAACAATACTAATAAACGGAAGTGCAGAGAACGTGTTATGTAAAGTAATGCGATCCTCCCTTCAAATCGTTGAAAAATGGTGCGACGAACATCAACTGTCAGTCAACCCTAAAAAGACGGAACTCATCCTTTTCACCAACAAAAGGAAGTTACCAGAACTAGAATTACCAAAACTTTTTAATACTGAACTCGCCCTATCGACACAAGTCAAGTATCTGGGCATCATACTTGACAACAAACTGAACTGGGCGAATCATATCGATGAAAAAATGAAAAAAGCCTGTATAGCTTTTGGTCAGTGCAGAAGACTTGTTGGTAAGAAATGGGGTCTTAACCCAAAGATCACACTCTGGCTGTACACATCAGTTATCAGACCGTCTTTAACATACGGTTCAGTTGTATGGTGGCCCAGGACACAACTGACCACAGTGAAAACGAAACTCCAAAGCCTACAACGCCTAGCGAATGTAGCAGCCACAGGATGCATGAAAACTACCCCATCAGCCGCACTAGAGTATCTCCTAAACCTGAGACCTCTAGATCTTATCATTCAGGAGGAGGCTAAACTAGCCGCCCTAAGATTAAGATCAAACGGACTATGGAAGCAAAACATAGAAACAACGCACACAAAAATTCTACCGAGGACCCTAAAAGAAATACCACTTTTAGAGGCACCTACAGACAAAATTTTATGTTATCACGTCTTCGATAGAAGTTACAATATCCAACTCATAGCGGAAGCGAAAGATAGCTCTGGCATCGATGAAGTTAGGATATATACCGACGGCTCCAAAACCACTGACGGTACCGGAGCCGGCGTCTTCTCGAACGACCTAAATATCAAAATATCAACCACTCTAGACAAACTAAACACAATCTTCCAAGCAGAGTGCATTGGAATTATCAGAGCAGCAGAAGCGGTTGCAGCCAGAGATGTCAGGGATCTCAACATCAAAATTGTCTCTGACAGTGCATCCGTACTTCAAGCGCTACAAAACAATACTCTAACATCTGCCCTAATAATGGAATGTCATAACAAACTCCAATCCATTGCAAATACGAACAGAGTAACGCTGCAATGGATAAAAGGGCATAGCAACTCTTTGGGAAACGACGCAGCAGATGAACTGGCCAAAAGGGGAGCCGCGGCAATAGTTTATGGTCCGGAACCTCTATTGCCCATACCCCAGGCCCAAATAAAAACATGGCTACGACAAAAAACTGAAGATGCACATAAAACAGAATGGAAAAACAGCGAAACCTGCAGGCAAACAAAGAGTGCAGTTCCGGAAGCAACCAAAAGATTTGCCCGCAGCATCATTAGACTAAAAAGAAACGAAATCCGGACGATCATAGGTGTCATAACCGGTCATTGTTCATTAAACAAACACTTATTTACCATAGGTGTCACAGATAGCCCCCTGTGCAGAGGATGCATGGAGGCAGAAGAAAACCCACAGCACGTGCTCATGGAGTGCAGTAGCGTGGCAGATCAACGGGCTCGGTCTCTTCAATCGCCGGCATCTCTTCCGGAGGCCTGTAGCAACCTGAAAAGGCTGCTAGCCTTCTGGAAGGACCTGGGATGGTTGGAGTGACAAGTAGGATATTCTCACACGCACAATGGCCCAAATAATGAGGCTAAGTGCGGAAACAGCCCCGTAAAACTAAACTAAACTAAACTAGCCCAAAGTATGGTCAAACTTATGTTTAAGTGATTAAACCTAGGTGTGGCCTTGCTTGGGTTGGGTTTATGGATTAAGCCACCTTTCATACATACTTCAGACTTTAGTATATGGATATAAAAAAGGTTTTACCACATTAGCATCCAAGTGGAATTGTGAATTATAGCTGTTTGATGTACTAGCCCCATCAGAGCTTGTCGATAGACTAGCAAATCTGTAAAAAGTATTTTTATTTACCTTCTTTGAAACTTTATAATAAAATTCTTGGTATACTGACTGACAAACTGCATATTATAGTTCTCAAAGAAAATCTCAGACTGCTGTGAAATGGGTGAAGCTAGTAAACATTAATAATTTATCAACACAAGTTTTTATAGGTATACTTTATAATTACATACATACCTGTGTGCTAAATTCGGTACTGACTCGCTAGGTGTATATTTTCCCGCATGACCACTCATAGTTTGTGCTTTGCCAAATTTATTCTCGTGGCTGCTGGAAGCAGCATCGTTAGCTCCGAATGGTTGACTTCGGGGTCTTTTATTGTGTTCAGTTGTCCACACATTTATAACTGCAAGGAACCAGAATTTAAGACAAAACTTCCTTTTATTTAGCAGTGGAATTATAGTTTAAACTAAATAGGTAATCAAAGCCACCAGAACAGTACAGTTGTATGTAACTTTTTTCTTACTTGGTAAATCCGGTGGTGTGTCCTTCTTGATGTATTTGCCAACAACTCCTTCGTTTACTGCTTTCTGACCCTTCCTTGATATCATGATTAAATTGTATTACTAGCATCTAGGATTAAATTCTTAACAGCCTATAACCACCGGAATTCTACACTTTAATGAGAAATTAAATTAGAAAGCAGGTAAAAAGAAAATAAAAATCTATTGAATTCAATTCAACTTTTTTATATGGCTGATTGCTGACATAAGGGCGCAATTCTGCCAATGTCAAGTGAGTCGAGGAAAAAAACTACAGCAATGAGAGTGAACGGTATTAGGTTTTGATCGGTACTTGAGATTCCTTGTGCAGAATAATTTTGGAGTAAGACCATAGAAAGACTAAACAAAAAAAACAACACAAATAAAGATACTTATAAGTAATAAATATATACATAGATAATGAATAAACAAAAAAATGATAAAAAATATTATATAGGTAATACATACTTACATAGGTGAACATAGGTAATTAATACATTTAACTTCAAAACGAATTAATAAATACCATGTCTAAATATTCTAATTTAAAGTTTAATTTTGTTAGTAATAATATACCTAGCTAGAAAATAAACGAACCGAGTAAAAACGAGAGAAAGAAGAGTTTTAAGGGAGGAAGGACGAGGAATATCCTCAGGTAGGTAGTCATAAAAAGAAAACTGCTGCTTCGGGCAAGAGAAAAATATATGACTAACTGTACCCTCATCCAAGCCACACTCACAGATAGAGTTATCCCTAATCCTAAGTTTGGCAAGGTGAACCGGTGAGCACGTGTGACCAATTCTCAGCCTACAGATCACAGACGTTGTTGTCTTGTCAATATTTTTAAAACGGGAAAACCAAGGTCTATTCGGGATTGTTGGTTGAATATCACTATAATATTTGCCGACCCTGTTTCTAGTCAGTTCCCATCTTTTAGACCAAGCCTCTAGCAAATTATCCCTTAGAGTAGGAATTAAATCGTGAGAGTAAACCCCAGAGTGTTTCGTTGAGCCGAATTGGATAGCATTTTTGGCACAAGAGTCCGCATTCTCGTTACCAGGTATTCCAGCATGACCCGGGATCCAGGCGAGTGCAATATCAAAGCTAAGTTGATGACATTCAAATAATGCCTTTCTAATTTCGAAAATAATTGGATATTTGGCATTAGAACGAAAAGGGTTAGACAAAATGGCTTGCAGACAACTTTTAGAGTCCGACAGAATTAACGTTTTTTTAAGGTTATGTGATTTAACAAATAAAATAGCTTCCAGAAGAGCAATAGCCTCCCCTGTAAATACAGAACATAATGAAGGACACTTGAAACTTAAAATGATCCTAGATGAGGGGAACCATACAGCTGCGCCGACTGAACTATTTTGCGATAATTTTGAAGCATCAGTATATAAAGTAGTCCATCCGGGGAAATCAGTATTTAATTTAATTAAAAAAGCAGAAGGGATATCTAAACAGTCTTTATCAATTTCAAAATCAATCAACACCCTAGGTTTAAAGGTTAAGGCATCATACGTTAATGAAAAAATTGGGGATGACTGTAATTGAATAATAGGGTTAGGAAGGCGAGTCAATTTCAAAAAACTTCTTAGGATGCAAGGTAATTTATCACTTGAAGGGATGTTAGAGGGATCTAAAGAATCATTGTATGCTTTGATTTTTCTTGGCAACGAATGTTGGGAATTCTGCAAAACCCTCAGGAGAAACCGATCACAAAGAAATTGTCTTCTCAAGTCCAAAGGCGGTTCTACACATTCAACCTGCATGGCGTTGATAGGCGATGATCTCATTGCCCCCAAGATTAAGCGAAGGCATTTCGACTGAATCTTATCTAATTTCGAAAGAGCCGACTTATTACAAGGATCCAAAATAAATGAACCATAATCCAAATGACTACGAACTATCGCATTGTACAACAATCTTTGACTAAACGGGTGAGAACCCCACCAGACGCCCGATAGTGAGCGCAGAACGTTAATATTTTTTTCGCATTTTCCAGCGACATACTCAAAGTGAGCTTCTCCTGACATTCTGGAATCCAGATGGACTCCGAGAAACTTCACCTTTGACACTTGAGGGATCACACCGCCGTCCACACACAAGTGAACACTCGGGATCACCCTCCTACGAGTAAAGACCACAGCCCTGCATTTAGGTACTGACAAGGATAGACCATGAGCAGCTAGCCAAGAATTCAAACTATTTAAATTTATGTTGAGTTGGGAAGTAGCTTGATCAGCAGAGTCGGCGGATACGTAAATGGTCAAATCATCAGCATATTGAAGAATCTCAGCCGGTGGAGCAACAGATTTATCTAATTCTGCTGTATAGATGCTGAATAGCAATGGACTCAAGACGGAACCTTGCGGTAAGCCCTTCCAAATATACCTTAGAGGGCAAGAGGAAGAGTCTACTCGCCCTCCCATATCCATTCCGGTTGGTACTTTAATGAAAATGGATCTTCCAGTGAACAAGTTCATGCAAAAACGAACCATCTTCCAAGGAATACTCAGCTGAACAAGTTTGTTCCTGAGAATCTGGAGTTGGACGTTATCATAAGCAGACTCTATGTCCAAAAACACTGCTATCAAATATTGTTTTCTAAGCATGGACAAACGAATATCAGTAGATAAGATGCTGAGACTGTCTAAAGTGCCCATTCCCTTTCTGAATCCGAACTGTGATTCAGCCAGCAAGTTCCGACTCTCCACAAACCATTCCATTCTAAGTTTAATCAGATGTTCAGAGATTTTGGCTAGGACAGGTGATAGAGCAATAGGCCTGCGGCTATTGGGGCAGGAGGGATCAACTCCAGGTTTGGGAATGGGAATTATTATCTGGGTTTTCCAAGACTCTGGAATAAGACCAATATCAAAGAAATTATTAATTAAATGGAGAAGATAAAGTTTGCAATTATCTGAAGATTTAGAAATAAATGAATATGGAATACCATCCAATCCTGGAGAAGAATCTCTTAGACCGTCAAGTGCAATCTGTAATTCATTAAAAGAAAAGGGAGAATCCATCGAACTTGATGAAGATAGGAAATATTTTGGAAGAGGGAGGGAATCCTTAGTAGGCACCCAGGGAGGAGCAAGTTTATCAGAAAAAGGTTCAATCCATGATTCCAAGTCGTTTGAGGTAATATTATTAATGGAGCAGGATCCCCTAAAACGTTTTATTGCTCTCCAAACGATCGTAGCGGGAGTTTTGGGGGATAAGCTCTCGCAAAAACGTTTCCATCCTAGTTTCTTCTTCGAGGATAACATTCTTTTGACCTTAGCTGAACACCGTTTATATTCTATAAAATTTGAGGTTGTCATATTAAAATTATATGATAGTTCAGCTTCCTTTCTTTTCCTGATGGCCTCGGAACAATCGGAATCCCACCAAGGCGTAGAAACAAAAAAGTGCGGCGGTTTTTTAAGGGGGATGTTAGCCTCGGCAGATGAGTTTAAGGCATCAATAAACAAAGAATAGGCATTCAAACAACTGGTTTCGTTTGGAATAGGAAGGGAGGAAATTTTACCATCTAGGGTAGAAGCATAAGCAGGCCAATTGGCTCCCGAGATTCTGTATTTAAGAAGGGACGAAGAATTGGAAAAAGGTAATACTCTGGACTGAAATTTAAGAATTATAGGAAAATGATCGCTACCATACGTTTGGGAAAGAATTTCCCAGGAAAGTTGAGAGGACAAGTGAGAGGAGCAAAGAGAAAGATCTGTTACACTTCTTGGATCTTGATTGGGAAAAACCCTGTGAGTAGGAGATCCATTATTTAATACACAGAGGTCGAAATCATCAAACACTTCTAATAAGTTGTCCGAGAAGGAGTCATGACGACCCGAACCCCAAGATGGGTTGTGGGAATTAAAGTCACCTAAGATAATGAAGGGGGCTGGGATAGAAGATATTAAATGTGAAATGATAGGAATGAGATTAGGAATAGGATGGGGAATATATATTGAAACAAAAGAAATATTGAAAGCTCTAATAGCTACTGCATTTAATTCAAAAGGAAGGGGAGGAAGCGAAATTTGGGAGAAAGAGACATTACGTCGAATAAATAGAGCACAGCCGGCATGATTGTCTGATCGATCATCTCGGAGACATGAGTACCCCGAAACTCTGAAAGGAGCACCGGGGTTAAACCATGTCTCCGATATGGCAATCACCACCGGTTTATATTTATTTATCAAATGAATCAACTCTGACTTCTTAGGCCTGAGACTGCGACTGTTCCATTGAAGAATAGGGATTTGATCCATCATTATGAACCTTAGAGAATTGTAAAAGTTTGTGGGCAACGTCGGACGGTAAGCTAATGTTATTTTGGGTAATAATAGATAAAAGTAGGGATATTAGAAATTGGAGAGAATCCTGAGACTGGGGAGCATGGGAATTACAACAGGAGTTATGTTGAATGGCACAGCCATTAGGCTGTGAAGAAGAAGGGGTAGATGTAATATTATGAAGAGCAGATCCATCGTAGGACTTTCCAAGGGAGGGACGAGAACGAGGGTTTAAAGTGATCGTTTTACGAAAAGATTGGGTAGAGGGATGGGAGGAAACAGATTTCCTAGAAATCTGAGAGAAAGGAGTTAATGAGAAAGACGGGGATTGGGATAACACCTCAGAGAAAGATTTGGACACGATGGGGAAGCGTATAGAAGCGTCATGATAAGAAATACCTTCCTTTGCCATAACCGCCTTGATATCATTTTGCCGTTGGAATTCAGGGCATATTTTATTATTTGCATAGTGAGAGCCGGAGCAGTGAATACATGAGGCTTGGTCAATCTCAACATTACATTGGTCTCCAGTGTGTTCTTGCGCACATTTGAAACACTTTGGTTTTGAGCGGCACTGAGATTTAATATGACCATATTTGCAGCAGTTAAGGCATTGGATGGTGGGGTAACAATATACCTCCACAGGAAGAGAAGTATAAAATGAGTAAACATGGGACGGGAGGGATTGACCTTGGAAGGTTATGACGACAGATTGAGTCGGGATCCAATTGACCTTTCCGTCTTGAACGGATTTCCTATTAAATCTCCTGGCTTTCAGGACAAAAGTAGATGTAGGGAAGCTTAAAGACTCTACAAACTCAGCCATTGAAAGGTCAGTGGGGACGTTTCGCACTACTCCCATTCTAGTAATATTGTATGTAGGAATGTGAGCATCGTAATGATGTTCCTGCAAAAGAGGGTTTGAGAGGAAACTATTGGCATCTTCTGGAAATTTAAATGATATGGACAGTTTGTTTCTACCAATCTTTTTAATACCGTCCGGAGATATATTTTTAATCTTATACCTGGATAAAAGTTGTCCAAATTTAATAGGCCTGACGTACGTGCCCGAATCCAGCTGGGATACCGTTTTAGACACAATAACAATAAACGGACCTTTGTCATTAGAGGAATAAGAGTTCGGAGTGCCGACGATGATGCTTGGATGTGAGTAAATCGTTTGAAGAGAAGCAGCACTTTCCTCGGGATCAACAATAGTTCTTTTCGCAGAATCACGGGAATCGTTTTCCTCAAGTCGTCTCTTACTGGCAAGTCTATTTTCTACCTGAGGTATCACAGATGTGGCCTCAGACTGATCGAGGGCGATATGAAATTGATTCATATCAATATCGGGAGGCTCATCATGAGCCTCCCCCTCCCGGACCATTCCGGCACCCACCTGCAAAAAATAATAGATAGTAAAATGAATAGAAACTAAATAAACAACTCTGCACTGAAAAACTGCAAAAAAAATCGCGAAAAAATGCAATTAATTTTCGAAATTCTAATCGCACGTGTTTACCCTCTAACACCTAGCAACCGACCCCAAAAAAAAAAAAAAAATCTATTGAAACAAGCAAATATCAAACAGACCAAACATTTTACTGACATTGACACCTGTCATAAATACTCTTTTTGTTTTCAAATTTTGTTTCCTAACATAGACTGTTGTAAGACTCGGTACAACAAAAAAAACAGATGATCGTTATTAAATGACATTATATCAAAGAGTAAAATAATATATTTGGGCATTATATTCTCTTTGCCTGCACTTTCGGGGCGGAAAAAAAAAAGATTAGTGATAAAAACATAACCTCAAAACCAGCTAATATTACTTATCTTTGCCGTTATTATTATCGTTGGAAAAAATGTTCTACATAATTGGTTTAGGCCTCGGTGACGCCAAGGATATAACAGTTAAGGGCTTGGAAATAGTAAAAAAATGTGATAAAGTTTATTTAGAAGCTTACACCTCAATACTTACTGTAGGAAAAGAAAGTTTAGTAAGTTAACCTATTTGCTCACAATAATTGGCTCAATTTGTTTGGAACTTGGTAGTAGTATCATACTTATGCCCCAACGAGAGTATATAGACAAAGGCCCTAGCATAGGTAGTCTTTTCTTATCTTCATAATATGTTACTTTTTTACAGGAAGAGTTCTATGGCAGGCCATTGATATTAGCCGACCGAGAATTGTGTGAAAGCAACATTGATGAAATATTGAAAGAAGCCGAGAGTGACGAGATCGCTCTGCTTGTAGTTGGTGATCCATTGGGTGCTACAACACATACAGATATGCTTCTACGAGCTAAGGACTTTGGAGTAAAAACTCAGGTAGAAATCAGTGAAAACTCAGACAATCAAAAACACAGAAATACAACCTATGCAGTATACTGGATATTAAGGACAAATACGACTGATCGCTCTGGCAGTGAATGTCCTGTGGCTGATATGATCATGATGATGATAAAGGACAAATGATAAAAGATGTTCAGTAGTTTATTTCTAATTTACAGATAGTTCACAATGCATCAATAATGAATGCAGTGAGTTGCTGTGGGCTTCAACTGTATAATTTTGGAGAAACTATTTCAATTCCCTATTGGACAGACACATGGAAGCCAGACAGCTTTTTTGAAAAGATAGTAAACAATTTCAAAAGGAATTTACACACTTTGTGTTTACTTGGTAAGTGTTTAGATGAAATATATTTAAAGATCATAGGGACATTTTATACTAAGTGGAATTTAGTCTTCATAGCATGTTATTGTTTTTCAGATATAAAAGTAAAAGAACCTACAGAAGAATCACTGACCAGGAAAGTTCGGGAGTATATGGAACCTAAATTCATGTCTGTCAAAGAAGCAGCACAACAACTAATTCAGATAATTGAAAATAATCCTAATACAGGTGACTTCTTTTTAGAAATTAGTGATCACTTTCCCCTGGCTGGGCATGTTTTAAAAAGAAATTGTTATATATCAAGTCAATTTACACCTTTCTTTATACACTTGGAATCATACAATTTGCATGAAATCACATTGACACGTCTTAAAAACTAAGTTAGGATGTGCGCCTTCAGAACGCACCGAAGACTGCACAAGAAACTCATGAGGTGAATTATACCTACACCAAAACCATGAATCACTTTGTCCACAGTTGAAAACTGTAAGAACTTCCATTCAGAAGTTTATCATGTTTAGACAGGCAGACAATCCAGGGGACTTGTTTTTTAATATGTAGTGAAGATAACACTGGAGATGCTTAGTAAGTACCAAGTTAATTCAGCACTAACTTGCTATTTCTTTTTTTTAGGTATTGAGAGGAGCAGCACTGCTGTAGGCCTTTCCAGAGTAGGTGCTCCAGATCAAAGTATATCTGTGATGTCTATAGAAGAAATGCAGCATTGTGATCTTGGCCCTCCTCTCCATAGTGTGGTCATACCAGCCCCTAATTTACATCCCCTTGAACTAGACTACTTGGCGCAATTCAGAAAAAACACGCAATAAATGGAGTTTAATTCATATTATTTTATTTACAATCATACATAATACTTACACAATTTAAAAACTGATTAACAAAATTCGAGTCCACTTGCTTGTAAGAAATAATAACATTCAAACTTATGTTGGTCCACAGAGCTACCACAAAATACATGCTAAGACATAAAATTATTATTAATAAACCTGTCATAATCATAAAAAGGTACATTAATTTATTATTTGGTCTAGGTTTCTTCATCATAACTATAAATAAGTAAATGAAAACTACAATGATTTAATATACAAATAACGGAATGTAGAGATACCAATGTCGAGGTAATTATTGATTACCTATATGTAATTGGTATGCTTACATATATCAACTCTAGATAAAACTGGAAAATGGTGGGTCACATTTTAATTAATTAAGAATAATTAATAATAATATTAAAAATAGGAAAAGATATCGCTTATATTAATGGAATTTTACATTACCTATGTAACACTAGGATTCATTTCTATCATTATAATATACAGTCTTTAGACTTATGGGTACATGCACAATTTCAATATAATTTAGTATATTTTATGAGACAAAATTATGTAACTGGTGCTCGCTATTTATCAAGTGAGATTACAAATTGGTGAACAATATTATAAATTTTATAAACATCAATTTAGAGTATTATTTATTTATATGATTGATAAATAAATGTTATCATTAATCTATACTGCAGACACTTGTTGGTCATCATCATCGTCATCAGGTGCATCTTGATAGTATTCATAAGGGCGAGTGACTCCTTCATGTGAGTGAGCTCGACTGAGGCGTTCTAGGCGCGCGACTTGGGCCGCGAGCGTGTAGGGCATGCGGGGCGGCGGAACAGGACGCACGCAGTTCGCTCCCGCGACCGTTACGCCGCATGAGCCGTGCCCGCTATCGCTTGACGTAGCTGATCCTGTCTTACGCAAAGGATTCACCAGAGAAGTGACACTGCTACTCTCTACAGATAAGTCAACGGGCAGTGGTGTTGGTGTATCCGAATGTGATCTCTCGTGGGCAGTGCGTGGACAGCAGATACCAGGCCCAGGGCCATCACGTCGGTGTGAGCATGGTGATGGACCAGGCGGGGGAGGTCGAGGTTGGTGTGGTCTAGTTTTGGCAGGTTCTGATAAAGCCAATAGTTTTCTGACAGCTTGTGGGGATGCAGTTCCAAATTTATTTCCTGCAAAACTCTTTTTACTCTCACTAGCTGAGGAAGCACTGCTGGTAGTAGATAATGACGGAGATGGATGTCGTCGGCGAGGCATCGCGGGAGCGGGACCGGCTCCTTCACACTCAAGGGAGAGTGCATGAAGTCGCTCCTCATCAGTTTCAACATGCATTCGATTCAAGTATGCTTTGACACGTCGGACCATTTGAGCCTCTTCAAACATTTTCTTAGGATTTGGTACATTTGAAGATTTTTTCCGCCTTTTGACAGTAACCTGACCCTGTTGTACTCCACCAGGGGTACACATATTGGTCAGAGTTCTCACTTCCTTTGCAATCATACGCAATTTTTCAAAATTGACCATGCCTTCTACTCTAGTGTCATTTCCGAGATGAATAAAGGTAAGGTCCTTTTTAACTACTGGATAGAATGGAACCACAGGGACTCGACCTTGCTCTATTGAAACAAGTTGTCTGTATTTAGACATATTCCTTGAAGGATCCATTAGCATTTGTAAATCTGTAAACAGTTTATAATATTTAGTGGGCAGTTTTTCCCATGTCATTCGAAGTCTTGATACAGCTCCATGTCCTAAACCAGAAATTATGGCAAACATTGAATTAAAATTCCTGTATTCTTTGCATTGTCGAGCCACTTTAATAAACTGTTTAATGATTTTAGATCTTCTTACAATGTTCTGTTCATTGACAACCTCAGTTACAACCCAAAACATTTCTTTGTTTACAAGTTCTGCAAATTGTGTCAACATTGGCGTTCCATATCTGCTTTTCAATTCAAATAAATCATCAACATATTCTGTGCTTTCAATTTGGCAAAATATACAAAAATCTTGTAAAGTTAACTGTGTGGCTACTTCAACTGCATTTAGTTGTAGAAAATGTACAACACTGTCTCGAAGTAGCTCCGGAGCCATTTCATCAGGTACTAAGGTTTCACTGATCCCATTTGTTTTCAAATAATATCTAGAACTCAATCCGATTCTTTCTGCAAGATTTTGCAATTGATCTGGTAAGCGATGTTGTTTGATAATACCACCATGTGCTACTGACACTTCACATAAAGAAAAATTGGAACTGGGATCTGTTATGCCAAATTCCTGCAAAGTCAACATTACCACTTCTCTAGCAGTTGTCTCCTTATGCACCAGCAGATATTTGCAGGTCTGATCAGCTTTATACACTTTTAGAACATGTTCAGGGTAATCTGATGATTGGTACTCATCATAACATATTGATATGAGGTCTGGATTACTGTGTGAGTTATAGAATGAAGCACTGCTGTTTGCTTTGTTCAATGATTCAGAATTTGAAAGTATGCTGTCATCACTGTGTAAAACATCAGTTATTGTGTTTTTGGGGAGAATATTCATTTTCATTAAAGCTTTTTGAAGTCTTCTCTTGGGACCGAGAGTCATGAACCCCTTCTGTGGTTCTTTTTTCATATTCATTGGTTGTGGTTTCTTTGTTGGTGATTGGAAAACGGGGTTCATGGTGATGGGATTTTCGCTAAGAAGTTCAGCAGTGGATAGTCTAGCTCTAGGGTCTGTTTGCCATCTGGCCATATTGGCACAACCACCTCTCTGCCTGGGAGAGTTTTCAGGTTTCTTCAACATTTCCTTAAAATCTAATAGGTTACTCTTAACTGTGATGCTTAAATGTGTTGAACCTGTAATTATTTCCATAGCCTTTGCATGACTGACATGTTGGAATGATTGGCCATTCACTTCTAAAACTTGATCTCCTCTTTTCAATCCAACATCTTCAGCTTTGGAGTGTTTCTCTACCTTTTGTATGAAAATGCCATAGCCTCTTTCATATCCACCAATAATAGCAAAATTTAGAGGTTCATCTCTAGTGGGACGAGACAGTGTTATACTCCTTATTCTCGCCTTTGCTGAACATGCAAGATTCAATAATCTCGATTGACTCTCCATTTTTTCTCTTTCTAATGCCACTTCAAAACGTTCTAAGAAATCCATCATAGTAGGGTCCGTTTCAAAATCAGAAAAATGATTATTTGCCCAAAGTAAAACTACCCTTGTTACTTTATCTCTAACTTTTGAGTCTGAAAACCAGGCAAGAAGCTGCTTTGCTACAACTAGAGGACTTTCAATAAAAGTCCTGTGCGTCAGTAGAAAATCTTCAACATAAGTTGAGTCACGAGAGTTATCAGCAATTAGTTGAAGCATTAATTCATCTGGTGTGCCTCTGATGACGACATGCCCTTGGGGCCGACTCGACTCTCCTACAGCACCCCTGAACTCCGTAACCAACACTACAACACCATTTTCATTTTCATGTCTTTTTATGTTTTCCTCTCCCTGATGTAATATACGATAGAAATCTTCCTGAGTCACACATACAAACTGACAATCATCACATCTTGTGGTCATAACACCTCTGTGATATAATTTTTCCAAAGTAGCCTCGGCCATGCCAAAGCTGTCACCTACATTAAGATATTCAATTTCTCCATTAGGATGTTCAATACCCACATGTCCATTGATAAGGACAGACCATGAGTCATGTTCTTCACCATCATTCATCACTACAGTCCCAGCTTTCTCCACTACAGCAAATACCATCTTCATACAAAGTGCCCTTCGGACTGTAAGTGTCATGTTAGTAAAAGCCTTTAAATGCTGTGTAAAATCTAAGAGTATTTCAATGTCGTCATCCGTTCTTTCAGTGGGATCTTTCTCAAGGCATTCCCGGACTGCATCACGGACAGTTAGACTATCCATGCTCTCCTCCAAGTCTTCTTCTTCATCAGAGTCTACGATGGACTCGAGGAGCCCCGAGAGGTCAACCTCCATGTCCATATCTAGAGAGCTGTGTACGGAGGTCATGGTGTCGCTGCCGCTGTATGCAGAGCTAGTGTCGCTAGCGTTGGAACACTTCAGTGTGTGGGGGTACAGCTCTGGACTGTGACGGCCTCCACGCCCACCTCTCAACATTGTGAAGTTTCTAGCCAGTTTGACTGATCACCACCTGTTTAATAGACAAATAATCAAATTAATTTTAAATATAACTAATTCACTATTCATAGATGTATGAGAATATGAATCATAATAATTTTAAAACTAATTTTATAAATTTAAACCCAGTTACTGATGTCTTTCTTCCTGTTTTACTCACTTATTAACATTATTACATGAAAGATAAAAATGTATGTAGGTACGTAGGAGGGAAACTTGGTCGTACGATCAGTGGGAAACGTAGGTATCAAAATCAATGAAATAGCAAAGCAGACGACTTTCATTTCGTTTCAATTCTAATACACAACATTGCTCATACAGCTATTCAGGTTTACTATGTGATTGTATCATATGTTTTTAAAAGCATCAAACAATAGCACTACGTGTACAAAACAATATAGTGATCGTTTCAAACCTTCACAATTTCTATTTATTTTGCATTCATGGCGGAACTGTCAGCGCTTCCATGTTGCTTTCTAAATTATTCCATCCAAATACTTCCAAATGTAGCTTGGTTGTTGAGTTGGACAAGAAATTTTGAATGTCTGAATCCACAACACAGTTTTGGTGATGAATTAGTAGCACTTAAAACTTTGAAAACGTTTCAAAAACTACAAAATAACTTTAGAAAGCCACTTTCTTCAAGTTTCTTCCACCAACCAAACCAAAGCTAAATGTCAACCATAGGCAAAATAGAGTAAAGAGAGAGATCGATAGTTTCAAAACTCAGCTAGTGAGAGGGAGAAAGCAGACTAGTTTTTCGTTCATTCCTCAGTTCTATTATCTATACTTTGTAACAATTTATTAATTTATTTATTTTCTAAGTGCAGTCAATCATTTATTTATTATTTTATACAAAGGATTAAAAAAACTGCATTAAACAAATGGGTTGACCGTTTGTTTTTATTTTATAATAGACGAATGATGCATTAAAAATGAAGACAATAAACGACAAACGTAAAATCATTGTTATTTAGTAAGATCCAGAAAAACCATTTTGATAAAAATATAACTAATCTTCATTTTAGAATTTTGGACCGAAGCCAAAAGAAAAATTAAAAATATTTTACTCTGTAATAAATTATACTCTGTGGACGGACATGAAAAATAATTTTTCGACCTTTTTAAATAAATTTCACTAAAATACCTATAATTGAGTTATTAACAAAACAATAACTGTATTGAATATTTAAATATAATTAAATTTTATTCATGGTTGTAAAAAATATAGTTTCAAAGTATTCTAAATGAAAAGGGTTATGATATTGACAAACTGAACATTTTCTATCTCCATCTATTTTCAGAAATAGGTACTTTTCTATGTGTAGCGTTTTCGCAGCAATCCGTGATGTTATATCTTTTTAGTATCAAATTAATAAATTGATCGCTTTTATAGATTTGCAAAAACGTTAAACAATCTCGTGAAAGTGTAAAATAACAAAAGATTCAAGTGTTGAGCGTTAAAGAATGCGTCCTGTTTCTCAGTTGAAACGGATGGTGAGCGATGGCGAGAATAAGATGATAGATTTTTGGTGTTAAAATTTTACTTCGTGTCATCACCGCCTAAGCTTCTGATTACGTCTAAACAGGACGATATCTGTTTCGTTTCCTTGTTTTTACGTGTTGTTTCGAATAATTGTGTAAAAAATCTCGTGTGATTATTGTTAGAAATTATTGTCATTGACTGACCGGCTGATATTACACGAGGCTTGTATGTATATGTGACTTCTACCTTCAGATATTCGTGACACGCCTCAGAAAATAAAACTGAATTTGTGAATCGGATTGTTCCTCGCTGTATTTGTATCATTTTAGCGATAAAGACGTTTAAAAATTACGTAACTGTTGTGGAATCTTGAAGTGTGTATAAAGAATGGCCTGAGTGTGACCACTCCATTACCGTCATGTGTGGCGAAGGAATGTTTGTTTAGGCTCTAATATTGTGCTACGACCTTACGGGAAGTGCGCGTTCGTCTTGTGGACTGAGCCAGATCATGACACTATCCGAAACAAATCAATTCACGCATTGATCAGAATCTACATATTGCCGTTTGGGACACTTTTACACTGCCAAAATGTCTTCGGGAACGTTTGTGGATAGGATTGATCCATTCGCCAAGCGATCTTTGAAGAAAAAGACTAAGAAGTCTCAGGGGTCCTCCCGGTACCGCAATACCCAAGATGTGGAGCTCCAAGCTTTGCCTCTACTCAAAGGTAAGCAATCTCGTAGAAACGCGCGCGCGTACCTATACGTTGTATCACTATCTATATCTACTTATCAAACTAGGTAAGTACCTACCTATCACTATTTGCTAAAACTATCTAGTTGTAGGTAGGTATTTGTTGTTGGCTCTCTGGTGGGTTGATCATTTTATATCAATAATATTGTACTTTGTTATGAAATTTACTCTAACCTTTATATAAAAAGTTAACTGTCCACAGGTTTGTATACGTAATACTGTTGTTAATTATGTACAATTTTTACCTGATAACCTTTTGATTTCAATTGATCGGTGTGAATTATAACAACGATTATTATAGGTAGGTAGATTTTGGAAAACATGCTTACAATATATCTGCCTACTAGATAACCTAATTAATATTATAAATCTGAAACTTTGTTTATATTTTGTTTGTTCGCTTTTCACGGTCAAGTAACTGGATCAATTTGGATGAAAATTGGCATTGTGGTAGTTTAGGGGAGAATATAGTATCCTATATTCTACCACAATGCTTGATCCCGAAATTCCCATGGGATCGAGACTTAAGCGGGTAAAACCTTGAGGCGTAGCTAGTATATAAATATTGTTGATTTCACTATTATTTCTGCTGAGAATTTTAACGTTGACTAATACATTAGTAGAGATATTAAAATGTGAGAAACTGTGGTATTTATTTGGATACTAAAATGTTTAGATACAATTTATTTCACGGAGGTGGTGAATTGTGTACCTACCTGTCTAATTTTAGTACATCAATCTTCGAAAATGGTACCTAGTAGTATTTTAATGCTCATATTATATTCCTAGCTGCACTTCGAATTACACAAATAGACCGCATTGTGCACGCTTACTATCATGTGAGATAGTGGTCAAACGCTGACTAATATATTATTTTAAAAAAATTGTTTAATGTCTGTACCTTTCTTTTAGTTAGATATAGAATTTAAAAACAACCAATCACCCTATATGCATATTATACCATCCTTCGTCACGGGTGAAAAGGTTAATACCAATTAAATTCATATTAATTTTATTTTACTTTAATCCTACACTTTTTATAACACCTTCAAGAAACTCAATTGAAACTAAAATCCTGACAAAATGCTCATATGTTTTTCCTGGTACTTGTAATTAAGATTATATTGCTTCCATTTTTGTAGAATTATACAAAAAAGCCCTTATAAATACTGACTAAGGAGCTATATTATAATACCTTTGTGTAAAATTCTCCATCTAGACCCAGCAGTGTTCATCTAAAAATTTTATTATGAATTTTATTGTATTAGTCAAGCATTAAAATATGTAGCTATATGATATGAAAATATGGGTTAATCTTATGCAAGGGTTATCAGTGTAGGCCAGCGATCTGATGGGTATATGATTGAAGTCTTATCTAGTCATAATAATGTTTTACACAAATCATACAAAAAAAAACCTTAATTCATCTGGGTATATTTTGTCAGTTACAAAATTGATGAAAAGGCAATTTTACTTTTGAAAATCTGCATGTAATTCGGTACATAGTATCGTATCATATTCGTTTTTATTTCTATCAATATGTTTAATTTTATTGCTGTTATTAGAGAATAACTATAAAGTTAATAGTAGGAATTAAATAAAATATTTATGTAAAGTTCCTTTTAGGTTGACAAGCTATGTATTCTTGCCGGAAATGTAATAATCATCTATTTTGCGATTTTGTATGTAAAAACCAGGTTTTAAGGCTAGTTAGGAGCTGGGTAAATGAAGTCTGATCATGAATCTCAATAATTTGAGGATGTATTCACGCACCCTGTTGATGCTTCTCTGCCAGTACCTACTTAAAGGTGTTTCAGGCTCCAGTGTCCAGCTGCTGCATGTAGACAGTTAGTACTTTGTATTGTCTTGTCCTGATGGAGTAAAACTTAATGAACTGCATATCACTTTAAAGCGCAGAACATATTAAGGCGCGTTCCGAGTGGGGATTTTTGTTATGTTCGCGTGTAGCAGTGCTCTGGAGTTTCTATATGATCCCGCTTCCGTAAAGCGCCGCCCTTTATGTGGCATGGTGCATAGAAATAACAAAAATAGAAAGTAGCATAAATTATATTCATCTCCAGAACTAGACCATACAGCAATTGTCGTGATTGAGTAGTAACAGATATATAAAAATGAATGTGTTATTGCGAATTTTCAATTTCCAGATGTTCCGAGTAGTGAACAAGAGGACCTTTTCATCCGTAAGCTGCGCCAATGCTGTGTAGCTTTCGATTTCATGGATCCTGTTGCTGATTTGAAAGGCAAAGAGATAAAGCGTGCCACACTTAACGAGCTTGTTGAATACATCACTGGAGGCCGCGGGGTGCTTACAGAGCCCGTCTATCCAGAGATCATCAAAATGGTTAGTAATATACATATAAAAAATTCAAAGTCTTGACAGAGGTAACTGACTGATACATCAACGCACAGCTCAAGCCAATAGACGGACTATTATGATGTAGACGCCAAGTCTTTAGTTTACGAGTTTTTATTTTCCATTTATGATTGAGTTTTCTATAACATTGTTACAAGTCAATTAGGAATAATTTGCGATTGTGTAATCAATTACGTTAGCCTCTTCCAGCTACTTGCAATTTATAAGTATCTGTGAAAAGTATGACAATGAAACGGTAACTATTTATACCTATCAATATTAAATCATTATTATTGCATTGTTTTATATCTCTATTTGTACTACATTAGAGTAATACGACGACCCAGTTGGCTAAATGGTCATCATGTCGGACTGCCAAACACAGGGTTGCGGGTTCGATTCCCGCATAGTATTTAAGCTTAGATATTTGTCTGTGGTCTGGTTGTTTCTATATATTATAAGTATATATTCACAAAAGAAAAGTATATAAGTAGTATATCAGTTGTCTAGCACCCATAACAGAAGTCTAGTAACTTAGCTTGGGGCTAGATGGCGATGTGTAAAATGTCATGCAATATTTATTATTTATTTATTTATATGTCTTTTATAGATATCAGCCAATTTGTTCCGTACTCTGCCTCCGAGTGAAAATCCCGACTTCGATCCTGAGGAAGACGATCCGACCTTGGAAGCCTCTTGGCCCCATCTCCAACTAGTCTACGAGTTCTTTTTGCGCTTCCTCGAGTCAACTGATTTCCAGCCTACTATCGGCAAGAAAGTTATTGATCAAAAGTTCGTGTTGCAGGTAAGAAATAACATCAGAGTACGTACGTAAAAATTTAAGTCGATTTATAAATCCGTTCGGAACACAACAGACATTCATATTTAATACAGGTTTTGTTGGTATTTGATTTGAGTTTTATCTTCTTATCAATCTAATAAGAAACAAGCTGATTATATTAAAAAACTGGTCAAGTGCGAGTCGTATTCGCGCACGAAGGGTTCTGTGCTATGATTAATGGGAGCCCCACTTAAATGTGTTTTTTTTTCTGTATTTGATATTAAAGCGGTAACAGAAATACATAATCTGTCAAAGTTTCAACTCTCTAGCTATCACAGTTCGTAAGATATAATCAGGTGACAGACAGACAGCGGAGTCTTAGTAATAGGGTCCCGTTTTTTACCCTTTAGAACCCTAATTAGTCATTCATATTTTATCAGTTCCTTATTATTTTCATACGATCGTCTAGGCAGTTGTAGATAATTTGATTTGTTTAAGATTAGTTCTTCATTAAAATAAAGGTTAAAGTAAAAAATTCTTCATACATACTCTGTAATTTGACATTGGCCATAAGTCGCCACTCAGTCATACAACAAATAATTGGTGTATGATTGGTGTCATATTGATACCATAATTGTTTTTCAAATGACCAAAGACTGCCTGAACTGATGGGTATAGCTTTTAAGCAGTGACAAGTGCAACCATTGATTGATATTTGTCTACACTATAATATTATAAAGGGGAAAGATTTTTTGTTTGTAACGAATAGGCTCCGAAACTACTGGACCGATTTAGATCAAACTTGGTACGATGATACATTGATTCACAGGGAGTAACATAGGCTTCTTTTTATCCCGATATTCCTACGGGACAGGGAGTTACGCGGGTAAAACCGCGTTGCGCTGCTAGTTCTCTCATAATAATAGAGATTTTGTAGGTTTTTAGTAGTTAGTAATGTAAAATCGCTAAAGTTTTTCGTGACCTAGTTCTCATACTTGAAGTAACTTGAAATTGAAATATGAAACTAAGTTGTTTGTAATAATTAGGTCAATATTAACGTAAGGTCAATGACTCACCTCTCTTGTTATAATAACCTGGTATTAGTTTTAGAACCCTAATTTATGCCTGCTGTCTGGCTTTTTTACCGACGTCAAAAAAGAGTGTTAACATGACTGATAATGCTGTTGCCGTTGTTTAGTTTTGGGCGAGGTTAATATGTCTAAATTATATTAACGCCGTTGACACGAAGAAAAATAATGCATCTCTTATTTATGTATGTAAATATTGAAATGTAATGTTTATCTATGCAGTTCTAAGATACTCCAAATCAGATGCAATATTTTTTTATGTTATTGCCACAAAGATCTTTCAATTTAGGGCACAGTGAAAATTTCATCAAAATCGCTTGAATAGTTTATAAATTATGGACTGAATACGATATGCTCCAGAAATAACTCGATTAGCGTCTGTCGATTTATACCTGAAATCGTAGTTGGTTTTTTATTTTAATTTACTAGCTGCGCCTCGTGATTTTACTCGAATTCCGTCCTGATACGGTTGTAATATCGGGATTAAACAGTAACATATCGAAACACGTTATTTCCAGATACGTTTTTCGTAAAGAAATTTTAATTACAAACATACTAAAATGGTTATACATACAAAACTCATTTCTAATATTAGTTTCGCCAGCTAGTCCAAGAGTTCATACCTTTAAAGATGTTTGGGAAACCTTTGCCCAGAAGTGGAACAATACAGGTTAACAAATCAACAGAAATACATCATCTGCGAAAATACAACTCTAGCTATCATGGTTCATGAGATACAGCCTAGTGACAGACAGACGGACGAACGGACAGCGAATTCTTAGTAATAGGGTCCCGATTTTACCCCGACGGAACCCTATAAAATAGTAGTATGATTTTCGTGCACATAATATTTGATAGATCTTTCTAATTGTATGTTAGTGGTGATAAATATATTCAGTTGCCTCACATGAATCAAGTGTCGCCTTGTAATGAATGCAAGTGCCAATAACGGATATGCCCTTTCTAGACAAACTAGATAGATTAACGAGTATGCCTGTGTGTACGGAACGTAATTTAGAGTTCATCAATTTTACTTATTTATACCGGTCTCAGTGGCTTTAACCTGAATACAAAGCCAAAAAGGAGGGTTATTTTTTCGACCCGAATTTCATGTTCATATCCCAACTACTATCATAATTTGACAATAAAACCAATATGGCGGTATTTAATAACCAGCAATGTCCAGCTTTTTTTATTGTAAGATAAGAATATCGGGATAAAAAAGGCATACGATGACGAAACTTGGTACGCGCATAGCAAATTCCGTTGCAGTCGGTCCGTAGGTTTTGCGTGAAGAAGTAACAAATACATATATTCATAAGATGTAAAAAAAATCCATCAAAAATGACATTTCTTTGTGGTCCTCTAAAGAGCCTATGTTAATACTCAGGATTCAATGTATTCCCATACCAAGTTTAATCAAAATCGGATTTTGTAGTTCCGGCGTTTTCCAAGTCCAAACTTTTTGTATACTTATTATAATTCCATCAATTTAATAACACAAATTAAAGTATTTTAGGCATTATTATTTTATTTCATTCTTCATTTAAATTAAGATGTGTAAATAAGTAATTTAGACTGGTACATAAATTGTTTATTATGATACAAATCTTATTATATTGTGTTTTACAACTTCTGTTTTTACTTACGTAATATTTTACTTTGTAAAAGGACTGGACGGATTAGCCAATGAAATTGTCAACGAAATTTGCTTAGATAATGAGGATCTTGATTTTAAATCTTTGGTGGTAGCGCTGTGGAACTGTAATAAAAATCGAAAATATTAAACTTCTATACTTAGAGGCACCTTTTCTATATTTCGAATTGTTTTGTATACCAACCATCGCAATGGCAATGCTTTCCTTCATCGATGCGATGACTTGATAAGCCATATTAATATAACGATGAAAGTTTTTCGACCACTTATGGGCGATAAGTGGTCGAAAAACTTTCACTTGTTAATTCAAACTAATGTGGATTAAAAAAATATATTCTCTGTGGCTCGATAAATTTATCCTATCGGGGCATTTGTAACTAGTTTTTTTAGTGCTGCTCAGAATGGCGTCGAAAGAAAAACTAATATATGTCTGACCAAATAATTATAATTTTGTTCGCCAACTGTGCCATTTAGGTCATCTTTAATGAGCGGTGTTGGCTTAGTGGTAGATACCTCGACTTTCATTTTGAAGGGCGTGGGTTCGAATCCCGGCGGGCCGTGCACCAATGTATTTTTCTTAAGAAAAATTTATGTGCGGTAATTGACATTGCTCATACGGTGAAGGAAAACATCGTGATGAAACCCACGGGTTAGTTGGCTCCAGAAGTATTGACAAGTTCTCTCCTCTGGACATGGTCGACTAAGCTAAGAGGGTAGTAGGTGCTGGGCAAGCCTACTCCATCCTCACGCAAAAAGGACCCAATTAAAAAGGGTCCAATGGCGGAAAACAGCCTGTATACAAGTAGGTCATCTTTATAGGTAAACTAGTAGAATTTGTAAAAATAATTCAATTTTATTATATTAATTGGTGTTTTTGTTGAAAAGCTTTTAGATTTGTTTGACTCTGAAGACCCGCGCGAACGTGACTTCTTGAAAACGGTGCTCCACCGCATCTACGGCAAGTTCTTGGGGCTGCGGGCTTTTATACGGAAACAAATCAACAACATATTCTTGCGATTTGTTTACGAAACTGAACATTTCAACGGTGTTGGTGAACTGCTAGAAATACTTGGAAGGTTCGTATTCACTACTCATTTCTAAACTTTTCAAGAATAGATAGCTAGATTAGATTAGAGAATAGCCTATTATTTTACTTTAAACTTTACTATGAAATGTTCTCTTCCAGTATAATAAACGGTTTTGCGCTACCTCTAAAGAGTGAGCACAAGCAGTTCCTGGTGAAGGTGCTGCTGCCGCTGCACAAGGTGAAGTGCTTATCGTTGTACCACGCGCAGCTGGCCTACTGCGTCGTACAGTTCCTGGAGAAAGACGCCACGCTCACCGAGCCCGTCGTGCGCGGGCTACTCAAGTTCTGGCCCAAGACCTGCTCCCAGAAAGAGGTTAGACACACTAAACACATTTATTACACACTACTTATAAGAACATCTGCAGTAGAGACACATATGTAAACCTACGTGCTACATCTTAGACTGCATAGTCACTTACCATCGTGTGAGATAGTGGTCAAATCCTACTATATATATCCTATATATACCTATCCTACTAATATTATAAATGTGAAACTTTGTGTGTGTGTTCTTCAATAAACGTGATTGCTGAAGTCATATTTAGCGCTCGGAAAAAAAGGAAGAAAAGAACCCGTCAATACTCTGGAGAACACTAAGTCGCGGGTCACGATTTTTACCTTTACCGTAAGAGCAATTTTTCGTGAAAAATCCATTGGTGCATGGCCGAGATTCGAAACCCACGACCTTCGGAATAGTAAAAAAGTCGAAAAGTATCTACCACTAGGCCAACGGCGCTCCTCAAAAGACAAATCTTTAATTCTAATACAAAGTTATGTATGTACTAATGTTTAAACCTAACTTTTCCGTAGTTCTGTCACATTGTGGGTGCGGTCTTAACTTTCATTTCGATGTTTCTATGTTAAATAGTTAATGCTTGACCGTAAGAAAGTACGCATAGGTTCACTCTATGGAATCGGCCTGTAATTACATAAAGTATTGAATCTAGTACACTAGTGGGTACATATATTTTAAGTTACATTGTATTCATCTTGGGACAATGTTGCTAGATATTTTATCTATCTAACAAAATAGCCATAACGTCAAACAGGGCAACTCTCTTGTAGTAACTACGAGGAAATATTTACAAGTTTACTACATTCGCGATAAAATAATAAGTACTTACTTCTTTGTAATTTTATACGTGATTGTATTTACATTGTCATCTTTAACAATTTTAGGTGATGTTCTTGGGTGAGATAGAAGAGATTTTAGACGTGATCGAACCAGCTCAGTTCGCGAAAATACAAGAACCGCTCTTCAGGCAAATAGCAAAATGTGTCTCCAGCCCACATTTTCAAGTAAGTTTTAGTACATATACTTTCCATTAGGTAACAATTGGCATTCATTGACGATATAGTACTTTTATCTATACTTATAAAATGCTTTGCCCTGACTGACTGACAGATTAACGCACAGCCTAAACCGCTGATCGTAGAGACCTGAAACTTGGAGGGTGTGTTCTTTGTATGTTATACCTAAAATGCCATGAAGATTGTAACTGTAATATTTCAGGTTGCAGAAAGAGCATTATATTTTTGGAACAACGAATACATAATGTCGCTGATGGAGGAGAACAATCACGTGATAATGCCGATAATGTTCCCGGCGTTGTATCGGATCAGCAAGGAGCACTGGAATCAGACTATCGTCGCGCTCGTCTACAACGTGCTCAAGACCTTCATGGAGATGAACTCGAAGCTCTTCGACGAGCTCACGGCCAGCTACAAGGCGGAGCGGCAGAAGTGAGTGTACCACCTACCTACCCACTATATCTATATATGATGTAGTAGTAGTATTATAGAACGTTGGGTTGTGGCTTGTGTAGTGAGTTAGTGATGTCTGTTTGTTTGCAGAGAGAAGAAGCGCGAGAAGGAACGCGACGAGCTGTGGAAGCGGCTGGGCGAGCTGGAGATCAACGTGGCGAGAGCGGCCGCGCCCGCGCCGCCAGCGCCTCTCGCCAACTGATGCCATACCGCATACCACCGCACTTCCATCCACCTCCTAGAATAATAACAACGTTTCTTTTTCAGTTATATATTCATATTTTCTATTCGATTACACTTTTGTTAATGAAATTATTAATTTTTGATACCTCCGGTGAGTATAACATTACGAGAGAAGTGTCGTCTGTAGGTGTGTGTTCGCTCGACGTCGCCGGCCGATGCCTCCCGCGTCCCGCATCCCGCGTCCCGCGAGCGCAGTGCACACGCGAACGCAATACGGAACGGGATCTTTACATTACATTATATTACACTTACATTATTATATACATACATACGGTACCCCTCTACACATACATACATACGTATGTATGTATTGGTACACACTAGTTTACTTTAGGATTTCTTAATATCGTTAAATTGTTTAAATAAGTTAAAGTTGTATGTATTATTATTGTATGACCGATTGTACTGCATTTCGGATCACCGATAATTGTATCGATCGGGCACCCAGCTTTTCGGCTGAATATGATTGTACAAAAATGATTAAGAAAAGTAAATGATGTAATATGTTAGAGGCGGGCGAGGAGCGCGAAGACGCGCGAGTCGCCCAGGGCGGCGGCGTGTCGGTAGCGCCTGGAGCGCATAGCCCAGCGCCGCCCCGGGCGACCGGCAGCGTCTCTCGCGCCCGTCTCCGCACGTAGATCCATGTATGGATTTTCATTTTAAATTAGATGCTCGATTAAAGTATGTAATTTCGTCGTACTATCATTTTGTATAGTTACATAGTGTAAATAGGCATTTATTTATTATAAATTTATAGCAGTGTGATTTTTATACCTTCATAGCTGCGGGAGTGGTGGGAAGGGAAGCTGTAATTGGACAGAATCGGTCAGAGCGAACTGGAGACGTTCACGTGTCGTTGCGTGTGCGTTGCGTAAATAATGCAAAAGTAAAGTAACGCATGTCGTTAACGCGATAATAGTGTAGAAGGACGCTATAGCATGAAATAATTTGTAAGGGAATAGTCATTAATTTGTATGATATTACTTGTAGCCATTAATTTTTCTATCATCAGTATTGTAGAGCGGCGCGGGCGACGATGTGCGCACCGTGTCGCTGTCGAGTAGACAGAAGGTAGGGTAGCGCCCGCCCGCGCCTCTGTATGTGCCGATACGCGCCGCGACTTAGCGCTACTGCGTGTACACTATGGAGATGTTTGTTATTGTAAAATGTATTAACATTGCAAAAATTATATATGATCTTATATACAAATTACTATTATAGAACACGGTATGAAAATAAAAAAGTTGACTCACATGAATTGAATTTTTAAGTAACGTAGTTAAGTGTAGGCGCCCCGTCGCATGTAGCTCGTGCCGCCGGCTTCGCTCGTCCGTGTCCGGGGACTATCCCTGTCTAATGGCTACCGGCTAGGCTAGCTGACTGTTATAGCTGTATGAACTCGGAGAATGATAACTATTTCCTCATACGTGAATCGATTATCGTAATTAATTAATCTAACCATAACTACTGATAAATAGATCTATCTGCGATACGATCGCATTTTTTGTAAATATTTTTTATTGATGTTTGTTATACGACTAAGTATTTTATCTGTGTACCGATGCATATTATCTTCGAGTTCATGTTTCACCTACAAAGTAATAGGATTTATCACTTATTGAGGAAACCTGTTCTAATTAATCTCCTGTTCGGCTAACGTCCCCCTAGCGATTATTGAATCAACTGCGCAAACTGCATTGGAAATACACATGAAATTGATATATTACTCAGTTTTTCATTTCAAAGTCAGGGCAACATAATAATGTAGGTTACGGCGTGTCAGCGTAAACAGTCGCCATGATCTTCACCTAGACATTGATAACTTCGATAGCAATGTATACCTATATTTACATCGACCTCGAAGTCTCACCGCAGTCGCGGCCCTACGTAATTACTGTTAGTACATTGAACTACAACACCGAACGAATCGATACTAGTACCACCTACCTTTGGCGCATCGCCATAGCTACCGCCACACAACAATACTCTGTAACCGCATTCTTGTGCTTTGGCTGCTTGTGAAGACATTCTCGACACCAGTTGTTGCAGCAAACTGGGTTAGTACCTATTAAGTTCAATGTCGAGTGGTTAAATATCTCAAATAATTAGGTTAATGGTCAGCTCATTTAATTAGTTCAAGGTAAAATGAGAGACGGCAGTCCTCCGCCGTATGTTGGTCCTCCACCAGTACCCAAGATGCCTGCAGGCCTCGTGGACTTAGTGGAAGGTTTAACCAGAGAAGTTCTAAAAAACAACCCTAAAAATGTTTACGAATTTTGCGCTATACATTTCGAAAAATTGTTAGAAAGTAGAGATGGAAAATGTGAGTGAAATATCCTCATTTATTTTGATTTAGCTATTTTCGTCCGTTCCACCTAGTTACATTGTAGTTACATTAAATAATAATAATAATAAATAAATATTGCAGGACATTCCACACATCGCCATCTAGCCCCAAACTAAGTAACTAGACTTGTGTTATGGGTGCTAGACAACGGATATACTACTTAAATACTTTTATTTTGTAAATATAGACTTATAATACATAGAGACAACCAGACCACAGACAAATATCTAAGCATAAATACTTGTCTGAGGCGGGAATCGAACCCGCAACCCTGTGTTTGGCAGTCCGGCATGGTGACCATTGTACCAACTGGGTCGTCAAAAGAAAAGACATTGATATACCTAGCTGGACATTTTTATTCCAAGTAACTAGTTACTTTACCATTTGTTAATGTTAAAATTAGTTTCAGGTGTTTAATTACTTGTACTCACGTACTCATTGCTATTTTAGTAACATTCTATAAAACCTTATTTTAAAAGGTATAAAATTCGTGTGCTAAATAAATTATCTGTATTTTAGCGTTTAAGAAACCCATGTTGAATTTAGAACAAAAAATACATGAAGCACAAGAAAAAGTTAGACAAAATGCTAAAGAACGGCGAGAAAGATACGACCGTGAGATGAATGCAAAAAGTAATAATACAGAACAACCTACTATGGACCTACAAAATATTTCGGAGAATAAAACTTCGAAATCTGAAAGCGATGTCTCACTTATTAATGCAATGCCACCTGTCCACCGCGAAGAAGGCTTGAAACCAGATTCTGAGGTGGAAATAGCACATAAAGCATTTTACATCGCTGATGAAGAAAACACTTCTAAAACCGAAAATGTTGAATTGAAAGAAGAGGATATGAAAATGTTACCAGAAGCTCTAGCATTGACTATTAGCGAAAATAACACTGACTTGACGCATGAAAAGGATATTCCCAAAGAACCTCCAGTGACTGTAGAAACAACACTACCAACAAAAGCAGATGACGACAAAGCGGTAGAGAATGTTAATGCTAACGATATTAGTGTTCATATTTTACCAGTTACGGATGACGTAGCGAAAACTCCAACTAACTTACAGTGTCAAGATATCGCGTCTAATGTGAATGAAGATTCTGCAACTACGCATCATGAGGATAGTTTAACGGATGAATCTGTACCCATTACTCAAAGCCTTAAAGAAGACAATATGGCAAATGAAAACAATAATAACATAGATGATTCATTGTCTTCTACAGATGCAGTTTCTGAAATAAACGATAGTAATGGCACATTGATTTTAAATAAAAACATTACTATAAAAAAATCTGATGAGTCGCAACGCGAATCTGATTTACTAACTGCAACTGAGCCACCAACAGTCAAGGATGTTACTAAATCCAACAAAGACGAGGTACCATTAACAGAAGATATACCGGATGACATTAAACAAGGTAAAAATATTAAAAAAGAAGAAAATAATGAACGTGTAATTGAAATCAATTTACATGGTTCCAAAGAAGTTGACTCACTTTCAGAAAATCGTGACGATCTTTTCAATGTCAATGTAATTGAACAGGTTAAAGGGACCGATAATGTAACAGTGCCCAATGAGACATTGTCCGAAGAGGATACTTCTAACTTTCTTCGAAATATTAATAGTGAAGTCGTAAATAATATTGATCTTAATTCAAAAAAAGATAGTTTAAATAACGAACCTAATGTGACTTTAAATAGTAACGATACTGTAGTTGTACTGGAATCCGTCGACGTCCATAAAAATATGACTACTTTCGATAAAGAAATAGACGGAACTGTAAAGATCGAGGAACCCGTCGACATCCATAAAAATATTACCACACTCGATAAAGAAATAGACGATGGTTTTGATAAAACTGCAAAGGTTGAGGAAGAAATACCAACATTGACAGAGAAAAAAGAAACCGAGACACCTTCAGCCGAACTAGAAATTTCTATGACACCAAACCTTAATGCAAACGTTACGGAACATACAAAGGAGATCATTAAGGAAGTGGCCAGAACAGAAGGTAAAGAGACACCTATACAAGAAAAAGAACACACAAATAATGATAATCCATCCGTTCAAGGATCTGAAAATTCAGCAAAGGTCAATGACGATATTACTAGCTTAGTTAGATCGGATTTATCTAAAATCGAAGAAGACACAACTGGTGAAAACCAAAACGACCAGAACAATATGGATTTAGAAACGGCAGCAGTGACGATACAGAAGGTGTTTCGTACATTTCTTTTTAAAAGTAGAAATTCCACATTTGATGATGGTACAAATGACGAAGGTACATCGTTAGATGATGACAGTGATAATATTAATAAAAAGGTAAGGCAAAATATGTTCTAAAACTCCTACTCACCGCGGTTTCATCAGCGTAAGTTCCAATTCTATGGTAATATCGGTAAAAAGTAGCCTATATGTTATTCCAAGTTTCATTGCAATCAACGTGTCTTTTTATAAACTAACGTCTAATGTGAATAATTTGATAGTATATTTCTAGTTTTAAATGTTTAATATTGTAGGAAGAGTATTATGCAGCTGCTAATTTGAACAAAGAAAGAAGGCCTCTGGGTATTAGCCGAATGGATACAGTATTACAGACTGTGAACGAGGAAAAGTCGCTATCATTGTCTACTGACGAGTCGTCAACACTATCAAGCGCAGCGACGACGATTCAAGCACATGTCCGAGGATTTTTAGTGAGAAACAGATTAAACTCCAATAAAACGGTATCTACGAATTCGGTAAATTCAAACGAATTACTAGAACCTGATACAGAACAGCAAAAGAATAAAACTGTATTGAATATTCATATTGTTCCAGAAGAGGGCAATTATCTAAGCAGAGATGAAAGTATTATAACATCTATGGAACTATCACTAGACGGCAGTCCACCTTCTTCTGTTAATTTGCACCCACTAAGTTGTGATGTGAGCGAGCGTCGAAAACTATTGAAAAGGGAAGACGCCATTCAGTCTATATCTCCGCCCAGCAATAATAGTGGAAAACTAAGCGAAGAATCTGTTAAAGAATTATTTATAAACGACCAAACAGTCGAAGGCAATGTAGAACTTGAAACAGATAAGATTTCAGATGAAGCAGTCGAACCCAATAACGATTCTGGAGTCGATAGCGAAGCTATATCTATTTCTAGCACCGCCACAGCAACTACTATAATTAACGTCACGGATCTTACCAGTCACAACTCACCAGAACACAAACGATCTAAATCTTTACAAAATATGGATCATGATGAATCCGATGTTGTTACACCGTACGTTCGTAGTCCTCGTAGTGATACTGGCGATTATGATCATTCGTCAAAATTAGTACATTCAGGTGAATTTCATGACGCTTTACTTCCGACCAGAGTGACCCGCAATGATACAACAGTCGTCCGTGGTGAGTGAAGACATCTATTATAATCAGGTGATAATATTTATGTTCTATCAAAGCCGTTTAGTGTTGCATCTGGCTTTTTATCACACCTGCTTAGTATCTTTTCTGATTACTTACTGCTTGCTGATATTGCGTCTCAAAAGAAGTTGGTAATAGTAGGTAATCGATAAAATCTACTACATAGTAGTTATAGGTAGTGGCGACATCTGGCGGCTAATTATTATCGGTTTTAAATTAATTTGATTCTTGGTGTGAATTTTGATTAAGATATTTTATTCATATTATAAAGCTTATTCATTGCATGCAGTGTAGTTACTTTGCTTATGTTTGTATATTTTTGAGTAAAAAGGACCAATATTATTATTGACAAAAATCAAACTACAGATTATGCTTAACTATATACAGATCAAGTAGAGATACTACGAAGGTACCTAGCTCTACTGCGAAAGCCGCGTTACAGACACATACATAAGTATTTTGGATCACCCCTAATTTTATCAGTATATCCAGACTTATGAATGTGGCATTTTATCTTCATAGGCTTTATAAATCTCTGTACTAAAATGTACCACTCAAAAATTAAATTAGTTATAAAAAATAGATATCACTAGTTATATAGTAAAAAATAATTTCTTAGATTTATAATTTTATTTTCAGAGTTCAAGAATGTTTTGGTGTATTTTATCATCTGGAACCATTGATAAATTGGAAGAGCGTCAACCAAACTGAAATTACGTGCATTTTTAGTGCAGTAGTAGGTACTAACCTTCCGTTCCACATTCCTCCATGCACATACCACATCGAAACATTTTTCATCATATTTCCCAAAATAGGTAGCTAAGTATTTGTAATTAGTAGGTAAGCTTGTATCTACTATTAATTGTTGTAACACTACATATCAAATTAATAAATATATCAGAACATATACCTATGTTTTGTGTATCATTAAAAAATACCAATAGGTAGGATATTTGTACCTACATATTTAGCTTTAGGTTTCTAATAGAGATAGCCGTTCATTCGCTTACTCAAAGGGTGCATGGGCATAATCATCATCAAAGTCGTAGAACAAAAGAAGTTTGCCTAGACGACTTGCTATTCGAAACTTAATTTAAGTACAATAGTGACCAACAAGATAAAGCTAACAAGTGACTCACATATAAATATATAAACCGACCTGATCAAGAGGGCGATCACGAAATACATAGCCTAAGCCCCACCTACCTGTCATGTACTTATAAAATCAATGTGCAATAACATATCCATCCCACGGAGCTAATGAAAGTAAGTGCCAGGCGAAGGCTAGGCTAGGGGGGGCCTTGTCCACGGCGGTATGTACATGACGTACAAAGCCATATTTAAAAAACAGTTGATCCAATGTCAATGATTACATTCTGTCAGTGTCACTGTCATTTGCTCGTTTTTGTGCGCTATCGGGTAGATATCGCGGCTTGTGTAATTTGTTAAGAATACAGCTAAATTTTCCTGTTATTTATTCTTCGACAGGACCGGTGGGCGGTCTATAATAAATAAATTTTCAAAATATTTTGTGAAGAGTTAAAATGCCACTGCCCCCAGCATTAGCGGCTCGCCTTGCGAAACGCGGTATTTTAAAAACGAACCAAAGCATCGAATCCAATGATCATGCTCCTACTGTCCAAACAAACGAGGAGATCATAGCTGAAGACTACGATTCGAAGCCAGATGATCACAGCAACGAACAGTTTTGGGAAGGAATCGAAGGAGTTAACGTGGACCCTATAAAAGGCCATAAAGGTTGTCCAAACAAGAGTAACATTTATCACGAATGTTCCAAATTTTGTGTGAAAAAATGGAAACAAGGTAAGAAGATACCTTCCGAAACATATCTCGAAAACAAGAGAAAAGTTTTAGAGGTGTGGCCATTACCACCAGGATGGGAAGAAGTTTATGATGAAGGTTATGGACAGCATTACTTCTGGAATGTGCACAACAACTTAGTATCCTGGTATCCACCGGCGCACCCCAACGCGACACCGACCGAAAGCGCGGCACACTTTCGCGAGGAACGCTTGCTGAAGGAAGGGGATGAGAGTGATGAGAGCAGCGAGGCTTCTGACCAAGAAGTTCCGCAACAGACACACAACAAAGAGAAACGTAGAGACCGTCGCGAGAGGGAGAAGGAACCAGTACATCACCGAGATAAGAGAAGGCCTCGAGTCAGAGAAAATGACTTGGACCCGATGGACCCTGCTTCATACTCTGAGATACCCAGAGGCAACTGGACGGCCGGGCTGGACTCACACTCAAAGACTGGAGTGGATACTACAGCATCTGGATCTTTATACCAGATGAGGCCATATCCAGCTCCTGGAGCCATCCTCGCAGCTAACGCTAAACAACACACTCCACCACCTTCACCTTAGAATTTCAGTTTAAAATTAAATAAATAGGCTAACTTTAGATTTACTGAAGCTAATGAGATAACATCATGTAATAAAGAATATGATAAAGTGGAAATTCCAATTTAAACAACTACTGTTTAACTTTGAAACAATTCTATGCACCAGCCAGCAGGAGCACTACATGTTCTTTGTCTTCTACTGAGAAAAGTAATTAACAATTATATAAATTAAAGACATTTCAATTTAGGTATACAGATTTTTATTATGTCAACAAAGTGAGTATAATTTATACTTAAACTGGTTTTGTAAAACAAATTATAATAAAATTGTATATTTAAGCACCAACCCTTTATTTACACATAGTTTCCATGGTTTATAAATTTATCTAATTTCATTACAATTTAAATTCACTGGAGGACATGTTTTTCTTACATTACAATTATGTAAAAAAATATTAAAAGCACTTAAATGCTATCTAGTAGTCTTTGTGTATATATACACGGCATTTGATTTTTTTATACAGAATTCCCATTCATGTGTTTTGTTTCTTTCGAAACTTGTAGTAGAAGGTCTTCTGAAGTGATGACTCCAACCGGATTCTGGATCTTGCTAGACAAATCTGAAATAATATTCTTTCGTTTTTAATATGCTAAAATGTGTATTAACACTTTTCTTTCATTATTATATTTTATGTTATATGTTTTCATTATTTCTTTATAATACAACTCTGTTGTAAGTAAACATGATCATTTTTGCAGGTCAGTCCCTTCTTATGAAGCTTATCTGATTTATTGATATTATTGATTTTCAAATAATAAGATATTTCAAATTTTGCATCAATCCTTATTTTAAAAGTCATAATTATTAACAAATTCCAAAACCTAGGTATCAACTGATAATATTGTCTTATCTTTTCATATCAGATCTAAACGAAAACAAAAGTTTCTACTTTTATTTCACAACTATACATAATACCATCGCAATATGGTGTAATGTAGGGCCACATTATTTTGTTAGATTGAATAATGTTAGTAAGTATTAGGTAAGCACCTTCGAAGGTACTGCATGAAATTAATGAATAAAGCATAAGTTGACTAAAGAAATCTTTAAAATTTGAAATAAATACAAACAATAAATATCATCGCTATTGCTATCTTTTTCAGATAGGTGTTTGTTGATTACGATTTCATAGCTGATACGACACTGCAATTTAGTAATAATGCTTAGCTAACAGGTATTAAATTCATAGTGACTAGACAAACAAGTAGTTTGCAAGGTTTAAGGTAAATAAACGTGTAATACAGACCTGTTTTAATAACTACAACGTAAGGTGCAATGTCGAGGATCCGAGAGACAAGTCCTAGCGTAGGTTTCCTTGCAAGATCAACTTTATAGTATTTCTTGACAGTGAATTTGTCCAATGGTTCCGAAGTTGACCCTGATAAGTTCGCTAGTCTTCGTCGAGCGTTATCTGCCGTGAATACTCCTTGTATACTCCTAGAATATAAACAAATTTAACCAATAATTATTTGGGATAATTATTTACACTTGATATCCTTAGATATTTTGTTAAAACTAACAAATTTGGTTCAACAACTTGTAGTAACATCAATGCCTCTCCCATCATTTGCTACATAATGCAGGAAATAAATGACTATATACACATATAATGTTAAGCCAAAAATCAGGAGAAGCATTAGATTTTGTGATCAAATTTTTTTTACATAATTTTGACATGATGTTTGCAGATGAGGTGAATTGTTGACAAATTTTTGATGGAATCTGTCACATGGACATGCAATTTCTATGGTCACATCTAAAGAAAGAGATTGTCAGGGATTTCCTAAGTATTTGCATTCAGCATCACTGATGTCTTAAAAATGCTTGAAAAATATTTTTTGGTCACTTTTAAGAGAAACGGCAGTATAATCCTAATGCTATAGGGAAATCTTTTGTGGTTTTTTCCCAGGTAAGGGTGAAACATCTCTGCTCACAAAATACTTTGTCTCTGACTAATAAGTATATACGATACCAGCGCTCCGCGGTTTCACCCGCGTAAGTCTCGATCCCGTGGGAGTATCAAAATGAAAAGTACTCTATAGCGTTCCTCGATAAATGGACTATCCAACACAACCAGTAGATCCTGAGATTAGGGCGTTCAAACAAACAAACTCTTCAGCTTTATAATATTAGTATAGATCTGTGTGTCAGCCCATAGAAGAAAATTTTATCAGTTGGTTGAGCACACTGAGCGGCCAACAAGGTGCGTGGTGAATACAGAACCGATATGTAACCCCATATAAATCTATCCTTGTTTAGTATGACTTACCCTTTGTCATCAACTACTGTTAGCACCGGCGCGCGAGATTCGTGAAGCGTCGCCAGCGCCTCCTTTAAGGAGCTCTTGTGTGACACACTTTTTACTGGGTGAACAATATGTTCAGTCACTTCGCTGTCCCACCATCTAGAAATATAAGTACTTTAAATAACCACTGTAAATTATTTTAAAAACTTAAACTTAGAATACCATCGGTTCAAAATTTTTTGTTAATAATACCCTCTTCTTCAAAATATGGCCACGATAAAAAACTAAGAGGTCAATTCAAAATGTTAAGGAAGTATCGATAATGCGTTTTTTACACATCAATAATTTTAAAAGATATTTTGTTCAATGACAATAACTTTTGACTCCAATATCTTATGGGACAGAACACCGGATGCCTGTAAAATTAAAATTTTCGTAAAAATGTACATTGGGATTTTATTACAACATCCTTGATTCCAACTGCTAAGACATAGATTTTGACACTACATAAAATAAGAATGCACTTCACAATAATTAGTTAATCTCCAGTTGTAAAACTTAAAAAATCAATTATTCAATATTTTTACGTATATAATACAAGATAGAAAATATTAGAACATTCTCAACTAAGTATAATAGTAGTATATAATAGTATAATATTGAAAAAAAAGGGGATAAAGAACATAAAAAACGAACACTGTTGTAATGGCTAGGTAAGTATAAAATATACATTTGCAACATATAAAATACTTCTGAAACTAATAACAATTAGGTAACAGATGGTTAATTTCAAACTACACCTACGTTTTAATTTCTAAGCCTAATCAAAGATTCAGCAATTTGAAAATGATGTAGCAATTTAGAAAATAACTTTACAATTCGAATTTTAAATTGAAACTAAAAAATATAAATAAATTCCGCGCGCGCCCAGTAACTTCCCTTAAGTAGTTTTATTTAAAACAGCGCTTATCTATGCGTATTTTTTATACAATGCCTACATAAAAAGGCATTAGTAATGAAATCTCGATAGCCTTTGATCTTTTATAGTAAGTCAAGCGCGTGTCAGACTAGGGTTTCGTTGGTGCATCATAGTTTTTTCATAGTAGGCAACGAATAATTTTTACGAAGTATAATGAGATATGGTATGTTTATGGATGATGTTAACCATATTGTTATACTGTATTTAGCTTCACTGTATTTACTGCAGAACTAAAATAAAAGTATATGCTAAAACAACAACCTTGGAGTCTTCAGGTCTAATTAATACCTTCTAGGCGAGAATGCTACATCCACGACGTCATCGTCGCTTTCCACCATGAGATGAGGTTAAACGCGAGTATATTTTGTGTTAAAAAAAATCGAAGTTAAGCGCAACTCTGCGCAGTCAGTTTTTCATTTTTAAACTTATTTTTATGTAAGTACTAGCTGTCCCGGCAAACATTGTTTTGCCATTTACAAAAAAAGACAAAAAATAGATGTTTGATTCTCAGACCTGACGAATATACACAAAAAAAAATTATACAAATCGGTTCAGTCGTTTAGGTGGACATAGGTAACTAACACCGGCACACGAGAGTTTTATATACACCAATGTATGTGTAGTCGCCCTCTCTACCCAAATATTATTATTTTTGTATTAGGGATAAGTAGGTAAGTACTGCATTTATTTGAATAAACAATTTTATTTCAACATACATTTCCAGATATTTCTTAATTATAAACATTTTGAAAAGATAAGTATGAATGTTTAATATTATTTGTTATGAAAATAACATCATATACCTGTTCACAGGCTAGATACTTATTTTTAAAATAGGTTTCCTTTGTATTATGCAAATGTATGTGTATAATACATTTTACAAAGTTACTGATTTAATAAGCTGGCACAGATTGATCTAGAGCTCTAGCTTAATTTATACAACATGTAATTACAATCAGTACCTACAGTAATTTTATCCCTTTAGCCACATTCGTAATGATTCGATTTAATGGATCCTCATACCAATGACATGAACGCCATTTCGTAGTTTATAGAACCTATTCATTTATAAATATAAAAAAAATTCTATATGACAGATATATCAACGCACAGCTTAAGCCAATCAAAGGGCGGCAAATTGCCAACATTATTATTTTTTAGACGTCAAAAGGCCAATTACGACTTCGCCCTGGGCGACAGTGACCCACGCTACGCCACTGGGGCTAGATGGTGATGCATGGAATGTCCAGCAATATTTATTTATCTCGATACGATCAGTATGAATTACTTACGAGACTTTATCATTATTGACGACTTGTTTGAAATCTCTCGCCTCCATCCACGGGTCGGATATGTATTTGGTCATGTAGTTCCTGATGTTGTCCGGTAAGAGCACAACGCACTTCTGTCCTTCCCTCAATGTCTTCGCGGCTTGGACCGCACCCCACATCGCTGAACCGCTGCTGCCACCTTTGAAATTATGATAGATTTATATAACTTTATTTGTACAACACAGGAAGAAACAGAACACGACATTCACAAAGTATAAGTTGCACAAATGGGCAGCTTCTTCCAGGCAGCCTTTGGATGTAAAAGAACTGATTCAGCTTTTATAGTAGGTTAAGGTTTACAATAAGTACTTCACTATGACATCTATCTATCTATACATATAGAATGCTTTGTCCTGACTGACTGACGAATCAACGCACAGCCTAAATCGCGGATCGTAGAGACCTGAAACTCGGAGGGTGTGTTTTTTGGGTGACGATGAGAAAGGATTTTCCGAAATTTTACTCCTAAGGGCGTGAAAAAGAGGGGCCAAGTTTGTATGGGACAACGGATTCCGTGGTCCAATCTACTTCAAATTTCTAATTTAAAGACTTCTACGCGGACGAAGTCGCGGGCAAAAGCTAGTCTATTAATAAGAAGATTATTTTCGGTAATTTAATTTATCATCTTTACTATGAAATGAACAGAAATTGTAACATACCCTACAAACCACAGTTATACCTGTGTAAATCGTCATCGTGGTATTTAAAAACAATTTCCTTGAGTCATTATAAAACAGGACTGTAAATAAAGTTAGTCTAGTATTATTTCCTACGGCAGTAAAACGCCAGACGTGCCTTATCTGAACTGTGATAAATTCTACGCCATGTCGTGGGTATTTTTACTCAAGAACCTCTTCACCTATGGTTAAAAACATTCCCGCAGGATAAAGAACGCATTTCATTAGCCATCTAATATTCCAGCCTGCCTAACGTATTTGATTGGTCTGCGAAAATCTAGTAGGCTACGTGTTTTTTTTTTTCATTTTGACTTTGAAGGTCATAAAGAGTATAGTTTCTTGATTCGTTTTATACTTACCTACTTCACATTTAAATTCAAATCTGGTCCTCATCTTTAAAACTTAATATGTGGATAGCTGTTATTGACTCATAAAAAATTATGTTAAGTAATCTTAGATAATTTGTATTTTTAGGGTTCCATACATCAAAAGGTAAAATTAAAAATAAACCCTTATAAGGTCACTTTATTGCCCGTCTGTCTGTCTGTCCGTATGTCACCACCGATTTTTTAAACTGTTGCTGTCCCAAAAAGTTAAAATAAATGAAAGAAAGAAATATATCTTACCGACGAGAAGTCCCTCATCGCTAATGAGTCTCCGCGCCATGTTCAACGAGTCGCTGTCTTGCGTCTTGATCCATCGGTCTACCACGTTACGGTCCAGGGTTTTAGGTAGGAAGTCGTACCCAATGCCTTCAACCTGAAAGATGCGTCTAGTTTTTAGGTTTTTTATTAATTGACGTAGTAAAAATGAGGTAGGTAATTCAATCAGTAAATCATGGTCGGATAAATGCTCTATCAGGATTTTTGTGGGCAAATTATCCATGTTATGTTTGGTTTTTATTATTTATACTTAACTAGCTGCACTCCGCGGTTTCACTCGCGTAACTCCCGATCCCGTGGGAATATCGGGATAAAAAGTAACCTATAGCCTTCCTCGATAAATAGACTATTCAACAGAAAAGATTTTTTTAATTCGAACCAGCAGTTCCTGAGATTAGCGCGTTCAAACAAACAAACTCTTCAGCTTTATAATATAAGTATAGATACTTAACTAGCTGTACTCCGCGGTTTCACTCGCGTACCTCCCGATCCCGTGGGAATATCGGGATAAAAAGTAACCTATAGCCTTCCTCGATAAATAGACTATTCAACACAAAAAGATTTTTTTAATTCGAACCAGCAGTTCCTGAGATTAGCGCGTTCAAACAAACAAACTCTTCAGCTTTATAATATAAAAGTAAAGATTTTACTGTACCTATCGTATTACATAATTAATTCAATAAATAAATGAATATTGCAGGACATTGCACACATCGCCACCTAGTCCCAAGCTAAGCAACTAGGCTTGTGTTATGGTGGCAGGATACTTTACTACTTTAGTTTACGAATATAATACTTTAATATTTTTTTTTTGTAAATACATACTTAATAAACACATAGAAATACCCAGATCACAAACATGTATCTAAACATACATATTTGTTTGAGGCGGGAAATGGAACCAGCATCTTTCTGCGTCGCAGGCGGCTCTCTAAATATTTACAAAGATCGTAAATTATTTACAAATATTAGAAATTATGCAAAGAAATGTGTTTCTTCTTATCACATAAAACCGACAATTTCAGTTTAGCAGAGCAGAGTGCGAAACTAATAGTAATGTGTAACCATACTATATGGTCACACATTATTTTTCATCATGTGTGACTTTACTGTTACTGAATATTTTAATGAATAGTAGTACAATATTTAGAATTCAACTGTAACAAACATATAGGTATATATTTTATTCTATAAAATTCTATAATCCAGGGTTTTAGGTAGGAAGTCGTACCCGATGCCTTCAACCTGAAAGATGCGTCTAGAAAATAATATGTACTTTGTAGATTCTATTGTAATATCTAGATGATATAATAATATCTAAGCTATTCTCTGTATGCAATTGTGCAATATTATACAATATATTACCTATTTATGCGTAAGTTAATTTTAATTGTTATAGTAACTATGAATTATTGAACGTCTGGTCCAGACATGTCTGTTGTTACCTATTTTTTTTCCTATATTACATAACATCTGAAAACACAGTCAATCAATAAATGATTGATTTCATAATTAGTGACGCTAGGTAACCTAAGTAACTTCATTAGTAACTAGCATAGCCCCGCCGTTTTACCCGCGTAAGTCCAGATCTAGTTGCAATTTAGATAAAAAGTAGCAAGCAACTATCTACATACCTAGTTTAATCGTAGTCGGTTTCGAAGATCGTGAAGGAGTAATAGACATGCGTACAAACTTTCACATATAATGTTAGTAGGTAGGACTAGCTGCGACGATTATTTTAGCCTGGAGACCTGATTCTCAGAAGAATCATTGGCCAGAACCAGGTTGGATCTACTGAGATTTTTCTTTCTTAGTTGATTTCTTCCCGTGAAAATATGTATTAGATAGATAGATAAATTCTTTATTGTAAACACCATTTTCAAATTACATTAAATAAAAACAAAGCTTAAGTCTAAGTGTTACAAAGGGCGTCCTTATCGCTTAAAGCGATCTCTTCCAGGCAACCTTTGGATGGACAAGAAGTTGAGGAAGGTGAAGCGTAGGGTGTTCAAACTTAAGATACTTAACTAAGATGCAAATAATAACAAAAACATAATAATAAATACATACATACCTTCATACTAATAATAATTACATATTGCACATAAAAATACTTATAAATATACATACATACATACATATATTATATTATCTTCACCAAAATATATAAATATAACTACATAAGAAATTATTTCTCATTGACTCCAGATTTCATTTTGTGAATCCACCGAGAACTTTACATTCGTGGGTCTCCGGGCTAACGTAATATTTTTCATCATTTAGTAGCTTAGAAATAAGGATACATAGGTTACAAGAGCAGAAACTATTATGATAAAATGATCTTAAACAAGTCGTAGTAGTAATGAAACTAGTTTATTGCCGTTATATTGACTTAGGTAGTATGGTAATTAATTACTATAATTACCACTTATGAATTGATTTTAATAAATTTATAATTAGTTTAACTCAGATTAAGTAAAATGCCTACTATACCATGTGTTCCAACAAGGATTGTAGACATCTAGGCGAGTTCTTATAAAGTATCTCAATACCTTAACTAAATAAATATTGCAGGACTGTCAACACATCGCCATCTAGCCCCTAGCTAAGTAACTAGACTTGTGTTATGGATGCTAGACAACGGATATACTACTTACTACATATTTTTCTTTTGTAAATATATGCTTATAATACATAGAAACAACCAGACCAGAGACAAATATCTAAGCATAAATACTTGTCTGAGGCGGGAATTGAACCCGCAACCCTGTGTTTGGCAGTCCGGCACGGTGACCATTGTGCCAACTGGGTCGTCAAACTAAATCATAATAAATTAGATTTTTGATTGATTTTTGTTTACGATTGCCTATATTTGTATGCCTTTGTGAGTTCGAAGCTCGTTTAGGTATATAATGATCGATGACTTCTGTAGTGCGGTGGGCGAACACCCGCCTACGACACAGAAGGCTGCGTGTTCGATACCCGCCGTCGCGCATTGAATGGAATTGAATTTATACATAAAATTAAATTTATTAGTATTGTGAGCTATATTAGTGGAGATAAACATTAATTCTAAACGAGACTTTTACTTTAACCCGCAAGCGTTAATTTAAAACCTGACCGCAGTAGGTAGTACACAACGCACCCGTTTTGCAGCGCCTACAAGGGGTTTTATCGCCCGCTTTGAAAAAGTCTGGTACAGACAGTAAAAACGTACCTCATACAAAGTGACGTCAGTTTGATTAAGTTCCTCCGGCTGGGCGAGTATAGAGCCGTAAGGGTCGACAGCTACGACGACGCAGTCAGGGCAGCGTTCCTTGATCTTGTGCCCGATGCCGGAGACGGTACCGCTGGTGCCGGCCCCGATCACCACCATGTCGACATCGTCGTCGAGAGACCACAGGATCTCTTCAGCGGTGCCGTCGTAGTGAGCGAGCGGGTTGCACGGATTGTTGTACTGTTCACGTACAAATAAATATGATGAAAAACGTTGTCTAATAGGGCAGATTATTACTCGGGATAAAAGCTTTTCAATTAATTTTTTTTTATTCTAATTTTAAAACTGTAGTTTTACATTATAAACTTATTATTATCTATACTAATATTATAAAGCTGAAGAGTTTGTTTGTTTGTTTGAACGCGCTAATCTCTGGAACTACTGGTCCGATTTGAATGATTCTTTCAGTGTTGGGTAGCCCATTTATCGAGGAAGGCTATATGTTTTGTGTCTTTTTTTCAAAATTAGGGATCCGTAATAAAATTGCTATTTTGTAACACAAGGTGTAAAATCGAAAACCTATTTTTGCATGCGCTGCAAAAACTATTGACAATAGAACAAAATGATGTACTACGGGTTTGTAGATCCCATTAAGACCTACAAAAAAGTCCGCGAGAACATATATCTATCATGGTTTAATCACAATAACCGATTTTGTGTTCAAAATAATTATTAAATCGTCTGAAAAAAAAACTACGTTAAATATGTATCGTAATATTAAATCTTTATCAAAATTAAGCATTGTGTTATCAAGAGTATTTATGTAGAAGTAAAATACTTTTTGTTTCATCTCAATCGGATATATTATTTCGTTTAAAAGTTATCACGTGTGTAAGATGTTAAGAGTTGGTACCTATTAATGAGTTATGGGCCATAGATTTTTTTATCAACATAAAATCCTGTAATAATCTTTTTCGAAATATATTTGTTTATGATTGTAAGTATAAGATCTTTGAAAAGTATCCTATCCTACTAATATTATAAATGTGAAAGTTTGTGTGTTTGTATGTGTATGTGTGTGTGTTTGTTACTCCTTCACGCTAAAACTACTGAACCAATTGCAATGAAATTCGGTATGTAGATAGCTAGAGGCCTGGATTAACATATAGGCTACTTTTTATCCCGATATTCCCACGGGATCGGGACTTACGCGGGTGAAACCGCGGGGCGCAGCTATAAATGATAAGTCCCGTCCTAGTGGGAATACCTGGATAAAAAGTAGCCCATGTAACTCTCAAGGATTCAATGTATGAATATACCATGTTTTATTAAAATCGGTCAAGTAGTTTTGTAGTCTATTCGTTTCAAGCGAAAAAAGGGTGTTTTCAGTTTAAAATGTGTCTTTCTGTGATATCGTAGCTCCCGAATGGATGAACCGATTTTGATTTGTTTGAAAGGGGACTCTTATTATAATACTAGCTTTTGCCCGCGACTTTGTCCGCGTAAGTCGAAGATTGGACTAAGAAATCACGTTGTCCCATACAAACTTAGCCCCCCTTTTTCACCCCCTTAGGGGTAGAATTTCGGAAAATCCTTTCTTATCGGAAGCCTACGTCACACAAAGAACACACCCTCCAAGTTTCAGGTCTCTACGATCAGCGGTTTAGGCTGTGCGTTGATCCGTCAGTCAGTCATTCAGGACAAAGAATTTTATATGTATAGATAACCGCATTGCAAGACGCGGGACTTTATAGTGGGATGGTACATGACATCGTGGGGACCTATACAAATACTATTTCCCTTCTACGATATTTTTTTAATACATTGAAAATGGATTTTGTAGTCTATCACAAGGTACCTACTAGTACCTAGTACCTATGCTCTAAATCTACCTTTATGTAAACTCCGAAGACAAGCGTCCGGACACTTGCATAAATTATTGATGAAAAACGACAACCTAGTGTAAATATTTACATGCATAATGTTGGTGTTAAATCGGTTGTTTTCAATCAACTATTAATATAGGTACTCAGTCCATTTGTAATCAATGTTTGTAGGTACAATAAGTAGGTAAGAAATTCTAGATTAAAAATTACATATTAGTTTGAATACCATTGATAATTTTCATTGGAAACTGTATCAAATTGTAAAATCTAGTTACCTACCTACTTCACTGTGTGTAGTTATAAAACTTATATAAATATTGACGTCGTGCTTATCATCTCTTATCGAGACTAGTTTTGTTATGAATATGATGAAAGTTTAGGTATAACATTACTACCCTACAGCCCCACACACAATAATATATTAATAACACGCGATTGTTGTTATCATAACGAAACTAATGATTCATATTATTGGAAACTAACAGCGCTCTGCGGCTTCATTTGCGTAACTCCCGATCCCGTGGGAATATCGGAATAAAAAGCCAATGATACTGTCAATGAATCCTCATACCAAATTTCATCAAAATCGGTCCAGTAGTTTCGGAGCCTATTTGTTACAAACAAAAAAAAACTTTCCTCTTTGCACCCCGCGAAAAAAGGAGTCCTTTCCTTTACCCAAATATTACAAAAGGTTAGTAATATATAAGTATAGAGACTGGCATAGTTTGTCTCAATCTTTTTAAATTTTTCTGCGAAGCCATCTTGAAACCTATAGCAATGTTAAATGCTTAGAGGACATATAAACCCTTAATAAGCGATTAAGACACAGGAAAATAAATACATACTATATTATGGCAATACCATGTAACAAAATCTCGGTAAGTTTGCCTTTATTTGATGTTATTTTTTTATTAAGCAGCAAATAAAAAAATAACATCAAATAAAGGCAGGAAAACTAGACACTGTAGGAGATTTAATAAATAATAGTGATAAACCAGTTAAGTGCGAGTCGGACTCGCGCACAAAGGGTTCCGTACCATTATATTCTTCATTATTAGTATTTGTTGTTAAAGCGGCAACAGATTCGAGATATATCATCTGTTAAAAATTGACTTTCTAGCTATCACGGTTCATGAGATACAGCCTGGTGACAGACAGACAGATAGCGAGTCTTAATAATCCCGTTTTTACCCTTTGGATATGGAACTCTAAAAATAGCTAATCTTTTACTATAAGTACCAAAATGGTAAGTACAACCTTCATGAAAATCAGTTAAGTTGTTTTCAGATATGTTACCTGATCCAGCACTACAGCATCAGGAATCTCCTTGGCCATTCGATGCGCGACACTGATGTTGCTATCTGGGGACTCGGATGCGGCCTCAGTAGGAGTCTTGACCACCTCAGCTCCGAGTGCCAGGAGGGTGTTCACCTTCTCGTCCGACATCTTCTCAGGCAGGACTATGATGCATCTGTAGCCTGGTAGATACCATAACAGGAATTCTTTTTTAAAGGGATGGCAAAGTTCATTCATATTGATAAAATTGCATCTTATAAAATAAATTAGATATTAGAAAATTATATCAGTATGATATATTTTTAGTTCCGCTTCGCGGTTTCACCCGCGTAACTCCCGATCCCGTGGGACTATCGAAAAAAAAAGTAGCCTATGTTATTCCCAATTAATCAATGTACCCCTCGCCTTGGTCTCAAAATCGGTCCAATAGTTTCGGAACCTATTCATTACAAACAAAAAATCTTTCCTCTTTATAATATTAGTGTATTTAATAATATAGTATGGATCTATAGTATAGATTGCTTAAACAGATAACTTAAAATTTAAGGAAAAACCTATCAACATAAATAATCATGTCAATTTATTGTGGAATTGTGATTTTTAAGGTTAATTATGCGCTTTTGAGTTTAACAATGTGATAAGTCTATTCAAATAAAATATTCATTGATAAAAACTGGATTATTTGGAGAATAATTTTATCATCACATGGATTAAACTAAGATAAAAGCTGCCAAATAATTGCGAGTTATCTCGTGGCAAATAGGTTAAGGACACTAACCTTTGACAGCAGCGGCAAGAGCCAGCCCAATCCCAGTATTTCCAGATGTTGGTTCAATGATAACAGACTTGCCAGGCTTCAGCACACCTCTCTCTTCAGCATCTTGTACCATACGGTAAGCTATGCGGTCCTTCACAGAACCACCAGGGTTCAGGAACTCACATTTTGCATCTAAAATGATGTTCTTTTTAGATTAATGAAGTAGATTAGCCTTAATGGTTTCACTCACATAAGTCCCAATGCTGTGGGAATATGGAAATAAAAAGATATGTTATCTTCCTCCCAAGGATTCACTGTATCTTCATACCAAGTTTCATCAAAATCTGTAGTTTTGGAGGCTATTTGTTACAAACAAAATAATCTTTTATCCTCATTTTTATTCATATAATAATAATAAAGCCTTTACTACTGAATGAATTACATAGTTTCTCTTAGTAGTACTTACTTAAACTTCTTGGTACCTAGTAGGTATAAATTTAAATAATGTCTCTCAGTTCAGTGAATTTCTTAAATAATAGAGGTTTTACACTTAAATGAGACAGTGTAAAACATCTATTATTTATATTTATTCATTTATAATTCTTTATTAGTCAAAACTCGATTGAAAACATGTGATAATGAAAATAAGGAGTAATTTTTCATATATACTTACACATTTCACATTTGATTCCTTCATCTTTAGGTATATTTGACAGTTTAACAAGTGGAGTATTTCCAATAGCATGAAGAATGTCCGGATGGATCTTCTGATTTCTGTCTCTATAATAAAATAAGTACAATTTAAGGTGATGTAAAACACATATTCATTTTCTTAATGAAGATGTATAAAATGGACATTCTGCTATAGATCAATCTGATAGTTGGTTGTTTTGCTACATGGATGTTTAGCAAATTAGTAATGAGGCACACATCTAATTATACATTGCCCAGGAACGCATAATGGCCCAAATGAAGAGGCTAAGTGCTTAGGCAAAGTAACAGCCCAGCAGAACTAAACTAAAAGCAGAACTAGACATTTCCCTTAGCTTGCTTGCTTTGCATTGCTTAGACTTTCTGATTGGGTGGGAGGGCCTGATTTAAGCATTAGGGCTTTAATTTAGCAACAAGATTTAATCTAGATAAGAATCAGCTGGTGTAGAATAACTTTGAGTCAAGTCTTACCACTTTTTATTATGACATTTTACATCTAATTAAATATAAAACTTTACACACATGTTTGGAAGCAAAGCTAAGCCCGAGGCGTGGCTTCATGTTTCCATTATAACATTTATTGAGTACTTACAAAGCCTTGACGATATGAGGCAACTCTTTGAGGTTAAAGAACTTCCTATCTCCACTCTCAGAGCTGTTGGACACTGTGTTTCCTGACATTTTCTTGAAAATATACACACAATTATTTTACAGCTTAGAAATATTAGAAATTAGTCCAGTGAATTGATAACGATAGGAATAACTTGATATGAGTTACCCGATATGTGAGTTTATGTAAATTTATCAGAAAATAAAAGTGGTTTGTCGGAAAGTCAACTTGTTTTTACAGTGTAACTATACGTAGAGACCAAGTAATTACAAAAGCTACAGCCGCAGTTTTTATTTCTCGGACGTTTTTAAAAGATATAAAATTTAAATTGTACGAGTACACACGTGCACTCACAACAACACCGCACCGGGTACTAGTGTTGCTATCTATCTAAAACTAATTTAGACCCAAATAGTACAAGTAAAACAGAAAAAAAAATGGCCAAAACATCTTTGACGACATTTACATCAAGCATGAAAGTATATGTATAGGAAGGTTACTTTGAATAAGTTACTTTTCATTTTAATATGAAGGTGAAACCGCGGTGCGCAGCTAGTAATTTATAAAGCTGAAGAGTTTGTTTGTTTGAACGAGCTAATACTATTTCGATTTGAAAAAATATTTTTGTTTTAGATAGTCCATTTATCGAGAAAGGCTTTATGCTACTTTTCATTTTGATATTTCCACTGGATCGGGACTTACGCGGGTGAAACCGAGGAGCGCAGCAAGTTTTGAATATTTTTAGTATCAGTAGTTAAATCTGCCAGTATATTTTGTTTACTTAAATCTACAACCTAGAAATTAAAATAAATAATTGTAAAAATCCTATATTAGTCATGTCAATAAAATAATTTACATATTATTAAATAAGGTTCAAACTGCCAATTACAGAGTTTTATAATTCGGGAAAACGGCCAATATCAAGTGATTTTTAAAATGCTGGTAACATGAAAGTAAACGAATAAATGACAGCTGACATCTAGATCAAGCATAACATTGACAAAAGTTTCAACTGTTAACACGGTGTGAGGGTAAGGTTTTCAAATTGTTACTCTAGTCGATACACTAGGTTCAAGTACCTTCGAAGCCGTTTATTAGGTCATAATAAGGTTTTTACTTTGGGCCAATGGAAATCGCTCGTATACTATATCTATCTAATATCTTTAAACGAGCAATTCTTGTATATATAATTGGAATCTCGGAATCGGCTCCAACGATTTTCATGAAATTTGGTTTATAGGGAGTTTCGGGGGCGATAAATCGATCTAGCTAGGAATCATTTTTAGAAAATGTCATTTTATTCGTGTTTTATCGAAACTTACTTTTTTTTTATCTGAAAAATATGACTCTTCCTGACATCTATTGGCGAACTACTAATACTATTTTTTGTGAGCAATAAAGTTATTCCAGCAGATGGCGTTGTTAAGTAACACGAAGTCAATGAGTGTTTGCTTTGAGGTTAGACTAAGTAAAAAAAATACCGAGCAAAGCTCGGTCATCCAGGTACTGTATACTATACTAGCTGCGCCCCGCGGTTTCACGCGCGTAAGTCCCGATCCTGTGGGAATATCGGGATAAAAAGTAGCATATGTGTTAATCCAAGTCTTCAGCTATCTAGAAACAGAGTTTTATCGCAATCAGTCCAGTAGTTTTTGCGTGAAGGAGTAACAAACATACATACACACAAACACACAAATTTTAACATTTATAATATCAGTAGGATACTTACGTCACAGGAGCTTACACCTCCTAATTCTATGGGTCAGCTATAGAAATCGCATACATAGGTACCTATACTTTAAACCCAAGTAGAAAAATAAATAACACCAATAAATATCTAAATAATTATAATTTATTTAGAATGTAGGTATGCATAAAAAATATTTAATAGATAAGTAGGTAGGTAGAAAGGCGGGAAATAACTCATTGAAAAAAACAAGATGAGGGTTCATGGATGGTTCTAATACATGCTACCGTGCTGAAACCTGCCATTGCTTTTTATAAGCGCAGGGTACTCTTCCTCCAGGATAGCGCAGTACGCATGTATTTTATAATTTTCACACCATTTCTAATATTTATTCTTAGGTCAATGATTCGAAATCTAGGTAAATATATGTAAGTAGGTACAATATAATCGATGTTAGCATCCTCATTTGTCTTAGTTATCTTGATGTTCTACGATGAAGTCCAACATGGCTTCAGCGGTTAGTATGCCCCTGGGTATATAGCCTGAAATTAAAAAAAAAGGCGGCTACAGACCTTCAGTTTTAACCGTTGTGCAGTTTCAACTGTACAGTCGGACTGTTCAGTTAAACCGTACGTGTGTAGGCAAAACTGTACAGTTTAACTGACCATCTCATTGCGAAATATCATTAGATAAATTGATGGTGTGTATTAGAAAAAACTTTGTCAGTTTTGCCAATAGTTAATAATATAGTCTTTTGGAGTAATTCTAAGCTCTTCTATTAAATTAATATGTGTATATTTTCTTTGTAATAACCAATATTTACACCACATTTTATTCGTTTTTTTGCCTTCTTTCTTAAAAAAATGCAGAAAGTCCAACTTCAAGCGAAACCAGAAAACAACTTAAAAAACTGAACGTGTGTAGACACTAGCGATGTCAGGTTTAACTGAACAGTTCTACTATACAGTTTAAACTGCACAGCTAAAACTGAAGGTCTGTAGCCGCCCTAAGTAAGTACTTCCTGTTTTACGTTATCTGTAGGGACTTATATAACGAAATCAACACAACAGACGTATAGCTGTTTAATATAAGCGCTACTAATTATTATATAAGTACCTATTAAGATATTATCTTTTATTCTATAGATATAAATCTTTGAGTGTGTCCACACACGCAGCAATTTATATCTCTGCAGCGACACGGTGACGTAGCCGAATATATAAGTATGTAGTTTATAATAATAAAGCAGGATAATTGTTTGACAAGTTTGACATTATAATAAGTAATAGCGCTTTAAGTACTATATTATTTGCAAGTCTATTGTGACCTTTATTAGTTACCGATCGTAGGAATATCGGGATAAAAAAAGCCTATGTGTCAGGTAATCCAGATCTCCAGCTATCTACCGAGTTTCATCGCAATCGGTCCAGTGGTTTTTACGTGAAGGAGGAGCAAACATCCATTCCAACACACAATCATAGCGCGATGTACAATCACTCGCTTGCGACGCAAAAGGTGTGGGTTCAATTCCCACCGTTGAAAATATATTTTTATGTTTACAGACTACATCGTCTGTCTGACGAACTGTTTCACGCATCAAAAACAATTCTTACTTTTATGATAGTGAGCCTTCAAAAAGTATTTGTTCAAATATTTGCTGGGGCAAAGCATCTATTACCCACCTTTAAAACTTTTATTATGAACAATTTCCTCGACGATGACTACAAAAGGCGTCACATCGAGGATCCTAGATGCGAGCCCCGCGGTCGGATGTCCTCTGTTCTCAATGATCTTGTAGTGAGACTTGATCAGGTGTCTGTTCACAGGGTCAGTTAGGTAGAACCTCTCGCCTTTCCGCTTCGGATTTGTCGCTTCACTTCTTAAACTGTTCTTTGACACTACTCCTTTAAAGTATCTGAAAATTAACATAAATCATTTTACTGTAAACAAAGTAGCAAGCGTTCTCTACCTAGCCTATGGTCTACCAATGTACCTAATCTAACCTTTGCATTTAATCTATACTAGCTGCGTTCCGCGGTTTCACCCGCGTAAGTCCCGACCCCGTGGGAACATTAAAATTAAAAGTAGCCTATAGCCTTAAAATATTTTTTTCTATTGTAATGTTTTAAAATGTCCTCTAATATTTATGATTTATTATTTATTCATGTAGTGAAGGTACTTGGAACCAGCGCCTGATTTAGAGTTCAGACCGCCCTAGGCTAAGTATGTGGACGCGCCCCTGCCAGGTGTGTTACGAACGGCCTTGAATGTAGTAAGTGAGTAGAGTAGTAGTGTGAAAATTATAACATGGTTCATGCTACATATAAAAGTTTTCAGATTAATCTGCAAGCGAAAATAAGCCGTTAAGGCCGCGGCCTAGGGGCGGCAGCGTCCTAGGGGCGGCAGATTTCAGAGGACAGTCACTCGATTTCAGAGGATAAAAGTCAAAGACGTGTACTTAAAATATACTTTAAATAAATCCCTATAGAAACACGTTCCTATCGAAACGTATATTATCGCGTGAGATATAGATGAGAGAAACGCGGCGAGCGAACAACCCCCGCTTCCCTCCGCACTCTCCGAGCCATTCGCGCTCGACGCGCATCTTTTTTACTTTCTTCGTGAAAAATTAACAAATGACCAACGAACAACGGCTCTAGCCGACCAACGAGTGCACCTCACTCGTTGGTCGGCTAGAGCAGATGCCTGCAAAAGACTAAAAGATTCCTGGGATGAAGTAATTAAAGTTTTAAAAATGACAGTACAGAGAAACCACTCCTGCGAAATGAGGCAAAGGGAATTCGCATTAAATTAGAAAAACTTTAAATTACGCAGTTTCAAGTTCATGGTCGTATTTTGGAAAGGTTAAATAAAGTGAGTGTTCAGATTCAGAGCTCATCTGTAGATGTATTGACGGTATCTGATTTTTATGGATCTCTAGTAGAGTTTACAATAGCAGAATGAGAAAACTTTGACTATTTCAAAGAAAAAGCAACTAAGATGAGCGCACTTAAGCAATACCAAGGTGAAATAAAGAGACAACCTAAAAGAAAAAAAAAAGACGGATGAAACAACGAATGAAGAACTTGATATATCCTCCGGCTCTAGAGATAATTTTGGAGTCTATCAAGGATGTGTGCATTTTCATAGTCACATTTCCTGTGATAAAACTGCAGAGTGTGCAGTGAAGCCTAGATCAAACTCACTAGGTACTCAGTCTCTCAACGTTTTTGAGGAATCACTCGCTGTCTAATGTTTACCCTAACTTGGTTATAGCTCTCCGCATTGCACTCACCACTCCGGCTGCAAATTGTTGTGGGGAAAGGAGTTTATCCTGTTTAAAACTCGTGAAAAATTATCAAAGGTCTTCATTGTCTCTAGAAAAAAATAATTATCTTGCTCTTCTGTACATAGAAGCAGAGATAATGAACACTATAAACTATGATGATAGATGATTTTGCTATTGAAAAGTCCCGTGAAAAATGTAAATCTTGTTTCTTTTTTAATTACTATTTCATTCGTTTATTAACTTTAAGGCCTTTTTTACTACAAATAAAAATTATTATTTTAGAAAGGTTTGTACTTAGGCGGCAAGAATAAAGTGGCCTACACTCATAAAACATATGAGGGGTGGAAAGGAAGAGGACGACCTAAGAAAAGATGGATGGACTGCGTGAGACAAGACATGAGAGAGATGAATAGGAGTGAATGGAAAAAGACTACATACTGCACCGACCCCAAATAAATTGGGATAAGGGCAGGAAGATGATGATGATTGATAAAACATATAAATCCAGCACTGCTGTCATTACCACTCATAGTTTAAAAAAAACACAGAAACACATGGGAAACACTAAGGAAAGGACAATTAATATCAGAGATAAGACAAATGAATAAAGCGAGGCAAAGTAGGTATACAGAGTAATAACAATGTCAATTTTCGCGAACCATAATCAAGGCATTCGACTCGATTTTGTACTGAAAATACAAGATATTTGGCATCACTGGTTAAAAAGAGTCTGGCATCTGGCAAACCTAACTCGCACACTAGGCACTCTGTTGCCAGCTCACCCACTCGCTCGACCACCGACCGATTCGAGTAACAAGTCAGTATTTGTTTCACGCGCCCTTATAAACATTTCAAAATTTATTGTTAAAAACAGGGACTCCCAAGCGCATTTAGTTTTAGTGTTTATTGTTTGAGTGTCTAGTTGAAATGTGTAAGTGTAGGGTAGATGCAATGATGCTAGATTAGTACATGCGAAGACACGATTTTAGCATGCCCCTCCCGATCCTCGCGCCCTAGGCTGCAGCCTAATTAGCCTAAGGGCAAATCAGGCCCTGCTTGGAACTAATGTGTCATGTACAACAATCGACGTTTAATAATAAAATGTAAAAATAGTTGCTCAGAGCTTTAGCCGCGGCGCTTTAGTAAGGCACAAAATAATATGGAATATCGAAATCTAGCGTACTTTAAAGAATACTAGCAGCGCTTCGCTGTTTCACCTCCGTAACTCCCGATCCCGTAGGAATATCGGGAGTAATTCACCTTTCAAGGAAAAAAAACTAAATTAAGATCGGTTCATCCGTTTGGGAGCTACGATGCCACAGACAGACAGACACACACACACACACAGACACGTCAAACTTATAACATCCCGTCGTTTTTTTGCGTCGGGGGTTCCATCACGCCCAATGAAGCAATGTATTTTCATATCAAGTTTCATTAAAATGTTTTCGGAGCCTGTTCGATGCAAACAAACAATCACATCTTTCTTAATAATATTACCTAGGATAGATCTATGCAACAGACAGACAACAAAACTTGATTTTGTTTAGATAGTTATTACTTAGGCTTACCCTTCACAATTAACAACAATCGCAACGTTGTGTTCAGATCCCATTATTGCAATAGCTTCTTTACAAGATGCAAACTCCGATATAACAGGCGTCGTCTTGTCTATTTTCAAATTAGATATCGAACGATTCCACCATCTGCAAACAAGAATACGTAGGTAATGTGACCATTCTTTTCATTCTTCTTCTTCTCGTATAGTGGTGTGGATCACCTATTGTTAGAGTTTTCAGATCGCCCTAAGGCCTTTCACTTGACCTAACGACTGCTACTAGAGGTAGCAACCGGGACCAACGGCTTAACGTGCCTTCCGAAACGCGGAGGGAGCGAATTTTTGCCACACTACTCGGTCACCCATCGAAGAGACCAAGTATATGACCGCGCCAGGCGTCGCTTTACCCGCAAGACCGTAAACGATCAGTGAGCTTCGCTTGGCTGTGACGAGCCTCCCATTTTCATTAAAAAGTGGAAGACTTAAAAAAAACAGGTTGGTCGCTGCAGGGCTTTGGAAAAATGGGGCGTGATTGATCCATGTCAAATCCAGTGCCACTGCTGGGCTCCCGAACAAATCATGCCACGATTAAAAAGCGTAATTTTACTATACTTAAAAAATAATGCTCGAGTGAGTGCTAGAAGGTTTAAAACGGCACTCCTCAAGCTATTTTAGTTATTTTTTGGACTATTTGGTAGTGTCAGAGGATAAACTATGAAGGAAATATGATCTTTACACATAATCCCGTTCCGGCGGCTCCTTAAACAGCTGCGCCTCCATCCACTGATCGCTGACAAACTTGGTCATGTAGTTCCGGATACCGTCAGCCAGGATCACAACCACGCGTTTGTCGGGTCCAAGATTCAACTCCTTCGCTGCTTTGATAGCAGAAAACATTGTTGCACCACTGCTGCCACCTAGATGAAAAACAAATAGATAAAATCCTGCGAGCTTCGTACAGTCGTACCATATACATACACGTTAGGCGAACGCTCGGCCGAGGTACATGGTAGGCGGAGTGGGGGGTGTTAGGTTTTATTTTCGTTACGGAATCTCTTGATTCCGTCGCCGCGCTCAAAGTCTGCTATAAAAGCTATGCAATAGCTCAAAAATCCCCTAAATTATATCAAACTTAGCATAAGGTTACGCAGAGTGTAAATTATTTTGGACCTAAATTGAAATCGCCAGATTAGTTTAGATTAGCCTCTTTTTAGGGTTTCGTACCTCAAAAGGTAAAAAAGGAACCCTTATAAGATCACTCTCCTGTCCATGTGTCACCAACGATTTTTTCAGGAACGGTTGGACCGACTGGCCTAATATAGGTACTGCACAAACTTAAATAAGGTATTTCCACTTACCACACAATAGTCCTTCTTTTCTGATAAGCTCTCGAGACATATTAAAAGCTTCATAGTCGTTTGGGTGTATTACTTTGTCAGCTACACTTTTGTCTAATACTTCTGGTATGAAATCACCACCGATTCCTTCCACCTAGAAAAAGAAAATATTCTACACTTAAGATCGAAGAGGAAAGGGTACCGAACGCTCTCTCAATACAAACGTAGTCGACTGTTTTCTCCCTGAATAATGACACTAGAGCAAATATTTTTGTTGCATAAAACTTGTAACTGCCATGACCATGCCCCTATGTTTTGTTTTTTAAATCTTAACTTCTATGATTATTTTTATATTATTACTTAACTTCTATGATTATGTAAATTAAAAAAAAACCATGGCATAGTCATGGCAGTTATAGGTTTTATGGCACAAACATATTTGTGCTAGTGTCATTATCCACGGAGGAAACAGTCGACTACGTTTGTATGGAGAGAGCGCCGGTACCCTTTCACCTTAAGTTTAACCTATAAATGATAATACCACTACTAATAGGTTCTACAACAAGTCGATAAATAAAACTTTCATTCGACAGTCATAAAAATGGAATGTCAACTTACAAAGAAAAGCTTAGGCTCTCCGCCCTGGAACATAATAGATCCCTGAGGGTCGACTGCAACGACGACGCAATTCGAACACTTCTCCTTGATTTTCCTCGCGACTCCGGTGAGCGTGCCCCCGGTGCCTGCACCAATCACAATCATATCCAAGTTCGGTACAGCTGAAAGGATCTCTTCAGCTGTTTCCTCGTAGTGGGTTGATGGGTTTACCGCGTTATAGTACTGGAAATTCAATTAAATATACCTTGAAGTAAGTAAGTAAAGCCGCCATTTTTTAGCCGTAGGTAAGTACTTTGTTCATTTGTTTTAATTTGTGACTTTTCATGCAATATATGCGCTCACGCAGAGTCGATGAGTCGGCGCGCCAGCCTAATTATGGGGCTTGTTATTGGTTTAAGCTGAAATTAATTAATGTCTGTGTATCTGTAGGTACCTGATCTAACGAAATAGCATTAGGATCATCTTCTAATATTTTTCTCGCTACGGATGCGAAGTTCTTTGGGTCTCCATAGGGCGCCATTGCCGGCGTCTGAATCACTTCAGCACCGAGGAGACTGATTGTGCTCATTTTCTCATCAGAATTCTTGTCCGGCGTTACAATTGTACAACCATAACCTGAAAAACAAGAAACATATTTTATATCTGAATTTCTTAAAGAATCTTCGTTCATATCTATACATCTATACATATAATAAATCTGTAGACATCAAAAAATCTGTAATTGTAAGATATCCAGAAAAAAAATACACAGGTCGCCTTAAAATCGTAAGCTGAACACGATAGGGTAGTTTTTAGAATTTTTGTCTGTTTGTCTGTTTGTCTGTTTGTCTGTTTGTCTGTCTGTTTGTTTGTTTGAACCAGGTAATCTCATAAACTACAGAACAGATTTTAACAAGGTCCACACGAATATGTTCAGAATATATCAGAATAACATTTAGGGTATGTTTTAATTTAACTTTAATACAATAATTAAGATATTTGATAAAAAACATTTAAAAAATGTGAAATCGAAATATTTTTCCGTGGTAAAACGTAATCGAACGTCAGAAGGGAACAGTACCCTTACCACGGGTTTTTTACGTATTCGATTAAACATACTATATTGAGTATTTACTATGAAACTTCCTAAAAATCAACTTACTAGGTCCACCCGTCTCTGAGAATATCGGTAGTGACACACCGACAGACAAACGGACAAGAGAGTGATCGAAAAAGGGTTTCTTTTTTTCGAGTTTTTCAAAAAGTCATGGTAGGGGTGCAGTACATGCCTCCGCTCAAGATGACAGCTGTCATAAAATCAAATAGTTTGCATTTAATACTACCTACGTGAAACTGAAAATGAGGTTAGTACAAAGAGGTACTACTACATAATATTACCGATCTCCTTTACCGAAGACCTCCGATGTTACACTTCTATCGCGCTTTTCTCCTGCTATAGTTTGAATTATGAGTTCAAGTAGCGGAAACCTTAGATAGTAAAAACAAAAAAGAATTATCCAAATCGCTCCAAGAGTTTACGACTAATCAGAGAACATACATAAAAAATATATATATACGTGACGAATTGAGAACCTCCACCTTTTTTGATGTCGGTTAAAAAATATACAGGTAATTTGTAAAAATCATTTTTTTACCCAAAATTACGTAGCCCTGCCAGCTACCTAATCAAAAAAACTGGGTATTTTGGTCAAGAATTCAGAAAATTGGATTCATAGAACATCACGTTCCTTCAAATACCCCGTTTCCGAGACGCTTTAGATGTTTGGTGTGAAAGCATTTTTGTTCAGCGTAATGCCTGCTATCAATATGTAAGGATCTCAATGTGCATCGCGTTATTTTAAGTATTAGTATTTGTTCTGTCCAATTGCCTTTCTTTTTCATTAATATTATAATCATTAATATTATTATTTGATAATAAAAACAATGTAAAATATTATTTGCACCAAAATAGATTATTATTTGCATGATGTTGGTGTTATAAATACTATAATGACCTCTTATATTATTAATTGAAGAATATGAATCGAGACACAAAAGTAGTTGATAATTATTTTTTCTTTAATTTACAAAAATCTAAAGATAACTAGGAAGACAAAGAACGTTGAAAGTTTTGTGCTAATAGAAATTGAACTTAGTTTTAGCTTATCATATTGTTGTGTATTATGTTTTATTTGTGAAAAATTAACAAAAATAGTACATTGTTACCCAAGGTGTGAAAGTCACTCATTGAGTCCCGAGACGGAGTTTGGCGCCCGAGCGTAGCGAGGGCGCTAATACTTCGAGGGACTAAATGAGTGACTTTCACACCTTGGGTAAACAAAACAAACCCGAGGTAAACACTGTGCTTTTCATTACGAATAAACATAAAATTCTTCCTAATAACGAGAGTGAATGAGAGACTCCATACTACCTGATCCTCTTACAAGGTTGAGACCAAAGAGGTTATAGATTATGTAGATTTTTTTGTTTTTGCTGTTTGTTTTCAATATGTTTTCCATACTCAAATACGTCGGTACTTACCGAAGTGATTTTTATTAATTAGTTTATCCAACACTGAGTAATGACGCGAAGTCCGTAGATTTAAATTACAGTATTTGTAACACGGTTTGTCTAGAAAATGTTATTTACACAAAATACACAATCATAATAGAAAAACCAGATTAAACTTAACACAAAAACATAATAAAATAACAAAAGATAATACTAATTAAAATCATTCAAAATGCAAGCATTTCCCGCCAGTATTTTTTACTCAAGAAACGACACTGACCGCACGGTCACATAAAGCCACATCTGCAACATCTTGACAGGGCGCCGGTAGAGGCGCAGCATGGTCATACGTCGCTTTGACCATTTTCATCTTTACATTTATTTTATTAAATAAGATATCTTGAACTAAATATATCTACCTGAATTCGATTACTAAGAAAAAACCTATTATGTACTAAACTCTGGCAGTATGGATGAGCCGTGCGAAGCCATAATTGTTATTCTTTGGTGTTACCTAAATCAAGGAGGTTAGGTTTTTGAAGTCCCTAATGCGTAATGATACTGATACTGGCTACAAACACATTGCACAAGCCGCGCGAAGCCATAATTTAACATGACAGCTGTCAGTGAAAGCGATTTTCCCTAGGGCCGAAAGTTTTTTCTTTCTACACGCTCTTCAGGCATCTTTAGACCTACTTTCGGAGTATGAGTAAGAATTGCCTTTGCCAAATCAATTAAAAATATAGTTTAAAAACAATGTAACTACCTATTTTGTTTTTATAACTTACACCGAATGATAAATTGTATCTATGCAGAAAAATGCTAAGTATTCTAAATAACCCAAAACCACATCGCGAACGAAGTCGCGGGCAACAGCTATCTATCTATAAGAGTGTAGGGCAAAAGTTAAATGGGGTCAAGACTGCGGCTGAAGCTCTTGTCGCATAACTTGCGTCTACCCCGGATTAGCGAATGTCTGAATGAGTTCTAAGAATAAATCAGTCTCCTCACAACGTTAGGTACCCTGCCGGTATCACTGGACTTCTTTGAACATCTTTGTTAGATAATGTGATGTTCGGTTGGAAGGCTAGATACTACATCTATAGTATGTATACTTAGATGAAAAACAAATAGATAAAATCCTGCGAGCTTCGTACAGTCGTACCATATACATACACGTTAGGTCGTGTTAGTTCGGCCGAGGTACATGGTAGGCGGAGTGGGGGGTGTTAGGTTTTATTTTCGTTACGGAATCTCTTGATTCGGTCGCCGCGCTCAAAGCCTGCTATAAAAGCTATGCAATAGCTTAAAATCCCCTTAATTATATCAAACTTAGCATAAGGCTACGCAGAGTGTAAATTATTTTTGTAGGACTTCTTTGAACATCTTTGTTAGATAATATGATGTTCGGTTAGAAGGCTAGATACTACATCTATAGTATGTATACTTACCACATACGGCTGCTGTTAACGCAACTCCAATCCCCGTATTTCCTGAGGTGGGCTCAACAAAGCGAGTACCGGGCTTGGCTTTCCCAGATTTCTCAGCGTCTAGAACCATCGTGTGTGATATGCGGTCCTTTATCGACCCTCCTGGGTTCAGAAATTCACATTTTACATCTGTAAGAACAGACAAAATGTATAAATATAGGTACCTACATATGTAGGTAAGTAAAGTCACAAGTAAGTTATCGAGGCCAACCAAATAATGCGTCTTCAACTAGCTTTAGGTAAACTGACTTTATTTATAGATATACTAGCTTTTGCCCGCGACATCGTCCGCGTAGAAGTCGTAAACTTGAAGTAGATTGGACCAAAAAAATCACGGTGTCACATATAAACTTTGCCCCCCTTTTTCACCCCCTAAGGGGTAGAATTTCGAAAAATCCTTCCTTATCAGATGCCTACGTCACACAAAGAATACACCCTCCAAGTTTCAGGTTTCTACGATCAGCTGTTTAGGCTGTGCGTTGATCCGTCAGTCAGTCAATCAGGACAAAGCATTTTATATGTATAGAAGATATTTTCTACTAGCAGCGCCCCGCAGTTTCACCGCAATACCATGGCAATAAAAGTGTCCTACAGCACTCCCAATGAATCAATGTATCGTTTATTAATTGGGAGTGCTACTACATCTATATGTGCATCTATAGATGAAAACATTTAAATGGTGTATTTGTAACCATTAAATATTTAAGTTGATAGTTATACTGTTTGTTTTAAATTGAGAATAAAATAAAAATAAATACCAAGTTTTTATCAAAATCGTTCCAGTAGTTTCGGAGCCTTATTCAATTTAAATAAACAACAAACAATCAAAACTCTCCTCTTTATAATATTAGTAGGTATATCTTCTATACATATAAAATTCTTTGTCCTGAATGACTGACTGACTGACTGACGGATCAACGCACAGTCTAAACCGCTGCTCGTAGAGATCTGAAACTTGGAGGATGTGTTCTTTGTGCGACGTAGGCATCCGATAAGAAATGATTTTCTGAAATTTAACTCCTAAGAGGATGAAAAAGGGGGTCAAAGTTTGTATGTGACAACATGACTCCTTGGTCCATTTTCGACTTTTACGCGGACGAAGTCGCAGGCAAAAGCCAGTAAAGATATATAATTGCTTTTTTTCTGCCCTTATCACCCGCTCTAAAATAATCGTTCTATGGTTTATTTATGTCCTCATTTTCGCTGGTACATGTGTTTTAACTTTTATTCTTTATGGATAACAGGACTGCATAAAATGCAGATATATTCTTATCGTTATATTACCGGATATCCATGCATGAAATATAAAACACGTACAGTAACTTTTCACATTTTTTAAAATATTCTGTTACTAGCAGTGCTCCGCAGTTTCACCCGCGTAACTCCCGATCCCGTGGGAATATCGGGATAAAAATATAAATGGAGTATCCAACACAAAAAGAATTTTTCAATTCGAACCAGTACTTCTTGAGATTAGCGTGTTCAAACAAACAAACAAACAAATAAACTATTCAGCTTTATAATATTAGTATAGAATATAAATGCTAAGAAGGTGATTCGCAATTCCATATAATTGCATTGCATTCGATTTCATAAAAATATAAATCCTAGCTAAGAAGGGTTATTAAAAAGCTAAACAAAAGAAATTGAAGGTACTATTTATTATACGTAGGGGAGTGCAGATGAGGTACGAACAGAAACGGGACAGGACGGGCCAAAAGTAGCTCTCTTGGCGTTCTAATTTATCCACGATTTTGTAACAGTCTGGATACAGTATACTGCGCTGTTGCAACAGCACAAATTCATAGTAACACAATATTATCGTAATACAATCCAGAAATATGCACGGAAGGAGGACGACGCGTTACTTTGTTCTTGTTATTTTAATGTAAGTTTTGTTAAGGTGAAAGGGTACCGGCGCTCTCTCCATACAAACGTAGTCGACTGTTTCCTCCCTGGATAATGACACTAGCACAAATATTTTTGTTGTATAAAACCTATAACTGCCATGACTATGCCTCTATGTTTTGTTTTGTTTTTTCATTTTCTGATTATCATAGAAATTAAGATTTAAAAAAATCTAGGGGCATGGTTATGGCAGTTATAAATATTATGCAAAAAAAATTGCTCTAGTGTCATTATCCAGGGAGAAAACAGTCGACTGCGTTTGTATGGAAAGAGCCCCTTTCCTCTTAAATGTTGCTATTTACGGTTGTGAAATAAAGCAGGTAATGAATGTCCATTTACTGTTACTATTTATTATACCTATAAGTTATATTTATACGTATGATATAAAAAACCCCCCGACACAAGATAATAAAAATAGTATGAACGTAAAAAGCCTAAAACAAGCAAAACTACTATAAAAAAAACCTACAAAAAGAAAAATAAAATAACCCCGAAATTATGACCCTACGTAAGTATACATCTGAATTTTTTTATTAAATGTTGTCTCGTCGGGGGACCGCTCTCAATTATCATCAAACTCGGTTCAAAAACACACACACAGACACGTCAAACTTATAACACCCCGTCGTTTTTGCGTCGGGGGTTAAAAAGTAGCATAGGTAATGTCGGTAAGTAGGTATAAGTCTTCGTATTTATTTTTAATGATCCATTGATTAATATCATTTTCAATCTGCTTAAATAAAAATCTAAAGATTATGTAGAACAATTCTTCATCTTTTTCTCGTATAGTGGTGTGGCTCTCCTATTGTTAAAGTTTTCAGATCGCCTCTAACTTGACTTACCGACTGCTACTAGAGGTAGCAACCGGGACCAACGGCTTAACGTACCTTCCGAAGCGCGGAGGGGCTCACGAAAATACATTTTTGCCACACTACTAATTGGTCACCCAAGTAATGACCGCGTTAGGCGTCGCTTAACCCGCACGACCGTAAACAATCAGCTAGCTTCACTTAGGTAAGTAGTTAAAAGTCTTCGTATTTCTTTTTAATTTTACATTGATTAATATCACATTTTATTCTGCTTACATAAAAATGTAAAGATTAGGTATGTAGAACAATTAAATGTTACATAGTTATCTATTATTATTTTACATAATAATTTTAACCAAAAAACGCATATTGTTGAAGGGTTGCGTAAAAGCTTAAATATTTTTATACTTACATAATTAAACTACTGATGTGCTCTGCGGTTTCATCCTCGTTAGTTCAGTTCCCGTGGGAATATTAAAATAACAAGTAACCTATGTGTTATTTCAGGACTCCGGCCCTCTTATTCCAAAACGAGGTTTAAGAATAGTCCGAGATGTGGATTTAAACCTTAGATGTTACCTTCAGTCCTTTTTTTTTAGCCAGTGTCAAGTTATATATTGCATCAAATTATGACCCGATTTTTCATAAATCGGGTCTAAAGTGTTTCAAAACAGTCAAAGTCGTCATAGTCCGTCAAGTCAGGAGGTATAGTAAAGCGGTGGCAAGTTTACCATAACCTTAATAGGAGATTTGGAGGCAACGAGAAAACTTCATGTTTGACGCTGATTTTTACTTTCACTACACTTCTGCACTTTCACAGAACTAAATTGAATAACATTCCACCAGAATTATACAATTCAACTCGGGTTACATCTAAGTTTCATGAAACTAAAACTGCAGCACGACATGTTGTTAACTCGTTCCCGCCAAAAAACCCTTCAGTCCTTTGCTGACTGTAAAACTGAGGATCGCCCAAATACTGTTTTTTTTTTAATATTAATTATGGCTTCGCACGGCTTGTGCATGGCACGGCATGTCAAAGTCGTCATAGTCCGTCAAGTCAGGGGCTATAGTAAAGCGGTGGCAAGTTTACCATAACCTTAATAGGAGATTTGGAGGCAACGAGAAAACTTCATGTTTGACACTGATTTTTACTTTCACTACACTTCTGCACTTTCACAGAACTAAATTGAATAACTAACATTCCACCAGAATTATACAATTCAACTCGGGTTACAACTAAGTTTCATGAAAATAAAACTGCACGACACGTTGTTAACTCGTTCCCGCCAAAACTCCGCCCAAATACTGAAAGGCTACTTATCTTATAATTGACATTTAAATGTCACATTTCAATAGGATAGATAGGATTACTCCTACTTTGAGTATTAGGAATTCTAGGAATCAGAAGGAAGGTAGTATAATCTAAGATAGGTACTTACAAAATTCACATTCAAGTCCGTGATCCCTCGGTACTCGATTGAGTCTGACCATGGGCGTGTTACCGATAACTTGCAGGATGTTGTCATATATTCTTGTTTTGTTGTTATTACTGAAACATTATATTCTCCTCAACTAATTTTGTTGATAAGCTTACACTTGTTATAAAAATATAGTAAACATAAAATGATTGTGCAGTTATTCAAAAATAACTGCACAATCATTTAATTTTACCTTTATTTATGATTGTCGTGATTTTATAATAAAAAATTATAACTACCTATTGTTTATCTTTCTACTGTAATGAAAACAAATTTTAATCTTTATATACTAGATAATCATAGAATTAGATACTTTGATAAGTACTAGCTTTTGTCCGCATCCGTGTATATTTTAAATTTTACAAAATTCTTTCTTAAGACAGGTACGAGTATGCCAAATTTTAGACCCGTCAATTGGTTTGAGTTGTGCGTTGGTATATCAGTTAGTCAGGACTTTGAATTTTATATGTATACCCACATAAATAATAGGTATATAGTTGTAAGCCCGCAGTGCGATTTTTTTCATATCTCAAACGCTGCTATCACGTTTGCGTAAATGCTAAAATTATATGAAAGGTTGAAAGACGCACGGACGTAATCCGCAGCTTCGACTTTCTATACAATTTTCTCGTTAGTGTATGGAAAGTTTGGAAGTAAGAAAATTAGGAACGTTTGCTGTACCTACGAAAAAACTAGCACTACGGGTTCTGAAGATTAGTTATTTAAAAACATCCACCCACTCAAACTTAAAGATGATACTAAGTACTTTTTCATAATGTACAGTCGGCAGCATAATTGCAGCCCCCGGTAGAGTTCGAAAATTACTATTATTGGAATGTTTGCATTCTAATAATTTTTGTTAGATTAATTAATGAGTTAGAAGACTTTAAACTTCACTTAAAGCAGGTGCCTAGAATCTTGCTCGTGATGAAATCATTCTTATAACACCCGTTTTGGAGCTCTACGGTGGGTCTGCAATTATGCAGCCGACCGTACATAAGAGGAAAGGGCACCGGGGCTCTCTCCTTACAAACGTAGTCGATTGTTTTCTCCCTTGATAATGATACTAGAGCAAATATTTTTATTGCATAAAACTTAGATATAACTGACATGACCATGCCCCTATGGTTTTTAAATCTTAATTTCTATGACAATTAGAAAATGAAAAAATCAAAACATAGTGGCATATAGGTTTTGTGGCACAAAAATATTTGTGCTAGTGTCATTATCCAGGGAGGAAACAGTCGACTACGTTTGTATGAAGAGAGTGCCGGTGCCCTTTCACCTTAAGTCTACTCATGTGCTTAACTGTCAACTATTGTTTAAATTAGTTTGTATAATTAATGCACAGTCGAAACTGCTTAGTCTAGTACAGGACCTACTTCTATACCTACTTAGATTAAATTTGTTTTTATTATTAGATAGATAGATAAACAAGGTAACTAGGTACATACGACTTATTATCCAAACGGAAACGATGCCGGCTTTAATACTGATTGTAAAAATTATTTTATAATGAACACACAAATACAATAACTGTGGTTAGCCAGTGCTCTGTTGCTTATTTATTTATCATGTACTTCCTTTTTATCCCTTGAGAGCTCGAATTTCCAAAAAATACTTTCATATAGTGCTCGCTTACGGCATATAAGGAATATGACCGTAGCTCTTGTAGTTCCAGAAATTTATCTAGATAGATAAATTTATGTGCCTAGCCCTAGCTATAATCAAAAAAAAGTTCGAATTTCCAAAAGTCTTAGAACAAAAGTTGTTTGCCAATACGTCTAAGACAACCCCCTTTCGTATTAAAACCCATTCGCTAAAACACATTGCTTAGGGTGGTTTCTTACCTTATGTGGTTATCCATTATGCACTAACAATATTCACTGGACGGTTATTTGAGAGATAGGTGAGAGAAATATATATAAGATCTAGACTTAGACCTATTTCTTAGTTACTCTTCTGTTGGCAGCAGTTAAAACTCTGAGAAATGACAAAGATTTTGTCTAATTTATACTTTAGTTTACTATTTATAAGAAATACCGATCGTGACAATTAATATAATTTATATCTACTAACGCACGATTTTTTTATTTGAAATATAGCGTAATGTCTGACTCTACAAAACATTTAAATCGTTATAAAATTATCACAAATGTACCTCTGTCTGAGAAAACACAAAAAAACCTGTATATTTTAGTTTACAGCGTAGTAAGTAGGCACCTGTCGTAGGTCCAAGTATTAAAAGCTACGAATTCACAACTCGTAGAGCTGCCAAGCTCAAGCACGCGCGGAAGCGGTTGCACGACTGAATCACTAAGAAATATCCGATGGGCAACGTTTTGTATCTACTTATACTAAGTACAACATACCTACCATTTTCCAGAGCAATATGAGTTTCATTCAATACAAATTAAGGCGCATAAAAGAATCAAAAGCAAATGCCTTACGCCTAAAACGAACTAACTAGCTATTTTTGGTTTATATAGCATTTAAAATTATTGTTAAGTGTTGTTGTGTTTACCGTTTGAAGGCGAAATCTTTTCATATATTTTGGTATGATTTAAAGACGAAAACTCCCTGTCGGTTCTAAGCTTAACTTAAGTCTAAAAAAATTAAGGAGTTTAGTTTAGTATTATTTAAAACAGAAATGACAAGGAATTTTCTTCTTTTTTAATCAAAATGTAGTTTTTCTAGTTCTTTTAGAGTCACCTACGAATGTTACACAACACTTGGTATAAATAACATTTAGCTGTCGATGACAAGCATTTTTCTTTTGGCTCCTATATGCATCTTAACTAGCTTTACTAAAACCATTTGTGATTAATGATTTAATCAAATTTGAGATCTGATCATGTTTTAGTATGATAGAAAGATATTTTTATAGTGTAGAAGAATCTTGAAATGGTAAGCAGATTAATAATATTGCTTCCTTTTTTCAAAAACACTAGCTATAAACAAGAAAATATTCTTTAGCGTCTTAATAATTCTATAAGGAGAGAATTATTTCCGTAGTTATATTTATTTTAGCGGAAATATTCGCAGTTTTAATTTGTTTTAAACCTGACGTTTCGGGAACAGGCTGACTGAGATGACAAAAGCAAAAAATATTATGTGAAATGCTATGCTATCCTATGCTATGTTAAAATAAATATAATTATGGATTCAAATCGCGAAAACCTTAGAAAATACTATTATTTTTCATTTTAAGAAACCCTGTTATACCTAATGTATACTTTTACTTTATCAAAAACGGTAATTTATATATTTTTATCTAATATATCAAGTCAATACATTCCCTTATCAGTTCACAAAAGTAACATGATTTCAGTTGATAAAAAAATGTTACAGTAGTAGGTAATTGATAATGGAAATGCAACTGGGATTTTAGGTGGATTATTTGAATCAATCACATCGTCATTGATTTATTTTGCGATCTGATTAAGAAAACTTGTTATGAAATGTTAATACACATAGGAAATAAGACAATATAGGCAACTTGTTATTATATGTTTTTAGACATTAGGCAACTTATTTTTAGATGTATTTAGACATTAGGATATTAGATATTAGGCAAATTGTTATTAGATGTTATTAAACATTATAAACCATCAGGCATTAGGATATTACACAATAGGCAACTTTTTATTAGATGTTATTAGACATTAAAAATAGGTATTGAAAAAAAATTATACACTTTTTATTTATATAATAATTAATTTTATTTATACACACAGACAACAGTCATCTTAAGTATTATTTTAATTTACAATAAAAACATGAAAACTTATCGTCTCTATTTTATAAGCTACTCAAAATTTACTAAATAATTAATTACCTACAAGCTATTAAGATTAAATTAGCCAAAGTTAATCAAATAAATAAGATCTTAGTATTTAGCTGTGTGCTCTCCGTACTTGGTAAGGCACGTAAAAACAGTAAGTAGGTCCTGGTTGCTATACCTGCCCCCTTAGACAAGATTGCTTTTTATTAGCGATATCGCCAATCGACAGACGTTTTTTTGTATTTTTTTGTATAAACTCGACATATCCAACGAAAAAAAAATGCGTCAGAGAAAAAAAATGATAAATAAGTTTCATCATGCAAATTTTATACAATACTTTGTGTCAATTTCACACAATTAAATCTATCGATTGGCGATATCACTAATAGAAAGTTATCTTGTCTAAGGGGGCTGGTCTAAAATGGTTATTTTTGAAGACGAATCCTAACCGAATCATAAAGCGGATTGAATACAATATCACACACAAAATAAAGAACCTGAGGGTAATAAGAGTCATCTGCCACCTTAATCAAAAACTAAATGTTTCGTAAAAATAGGGAAAACATATACTTTTTCGGGTGAAACCGCGGGTCACGCCGCTACTAGTCTAGTACTCGTCGTAGAGACCTTGGGGCAACTTGGAAAACTCTCAAAAGGTGAGCCACACCATCTTTATCATGAAAACAAGAAGTACCGAGTTATATTGTGGTATAGGTAAGTTAGTGTAATAAGAAATAAGTAAACTTATTTATTTTTCGTCTGTTACGTCATCGTCATTCACATTGTGCTAGGCTAGAATCATCTACTAAAATTATATTTTCGTCCAATGGTTACTTGGTATATTGTTTAATCACGATTTGGGTACCTATACCTTCTTACCTAGAGTTAGTATCACATCAATATCCTTGACAATGCCAAACAGAATTAGCATCTATGATATGTGAGGTCAGTCATGAGATTAGGGTTGTCAACTCCGGAACATGCACTGCCGCTAAAAAGCCCAATAGAAAATCTCTCATCCGCTTTGGCCGTCTATAGAACCGAGGTTTCGGAACTGGTTCCGTACGAGGCTTTAATTTACTTGTATGGAACTGGCCGGAACAGGCCGCGTAAATCTCTAATGAAACGATCAAGGTCACGCTTGCTGCAATTTTTATGTTACCACTAAAAAGTTTTTTAAAAACCCTGATATATAATAAACAAATGAATTGTTTTTAAGATTGACAATAAAGCAAATATTTATCTATAGTTTTCCCTATTTTTACCCGCAGGTACATGATCGTTCTAATAAATAAAAAAATCGCATGCTTCGATCCCGTTTTCTTTAGAGTTTTAGAGGCATATTATGCTATCTGACTTAAATCATCAATTGATGATCAATTGTGTTGACAACCCTACATGTTATGCATGCATAACTGCGTCATTTACTCGCACCAAAATATTAGGCATATATTAGTAATGGATATTTAATAAAATAAGCATTCGGATATTTTGTGTATTTGACACACAGGGTAGATGAAACGTTATTAAGGTATAATTGTGGTAACAATCTCATGACCTCTCTCAAAGCTCCGTATTTTTATAGCGTCCGTGTTTCGTAAACATGGACGCTATAAAATGACCTTTATCATCGTTATGGCAGGCGCCAAAGTACCCATAGTTCCCCAGTAGGTATCCAGTCCACTACCATCCCATCACAATCTCCTTACTAGTTTCCTTCTGTAGTTTATCAATAGTTCTATCAAACCGGAAGTTGTCGTTGACTGCATTTTATAGTGCAGAGACAGGGATAAGCGTCGGTTTGGTGTCCAGTATCCACATCATACTTTGCTATTAACCTGGTTATTGTTAAGGGACTGTACATGTTGACTTTGGATCCACGCATGCCTTCCCGGAGCTCAATAGCCCAGTGATATGGGACACATAAATTACGACTACTTTACACCCGATTTAGATGATATTACACAGCGCCAGCAACTATAATCCATGATATTTTGGGCGTTATAGCACCTGGTACAAGTATTAGATGGAGGTTTGCCCAGCACCTATACCATCCTATCTCACCATATCTCAGCTTAGACTATGCCAATACGTCTAAAGCCAACCAGTTACGATTTTCATCACGATGTTATTCTTCACCATAGAAGCAAACAAACACAAACATATAAATGTTGGATTTATTAGTATTTCTAAGATCATTTCGAACTTGAACAACAAGGACAAGGTTCCGTATTTATGCGTCTAATTTTGAATCGATGCCCCTTCAATAAAGTCGGTTATAACTGCTTCCTTATTTACAATCGAGATTATCCACTGGCATTGAATAAAAAAACTGGTAGAGATGTCAGCTTAGCTAAGTTAATAGGTAAATAAATATACCTACCTATAAAGAATGAAGGCCATCAATGCTAGTGACCGATGTAAGACATTGTTCTAAATTCACTTTGACTTTCTGTACTTCTAACAGATACCATAAACAAATTAGGTATTGGTATAGATTATGGTTTATTCAGCTAACCATTCAACTTAGAGAAATTCACGACTTACAGAGCCTCCAGGCCCAAAAACAAGATCAAAATCACTTCACAGATTCAAATTCAAATTCACTGTTCAGTTTTCACTATCACATAACGTCACTTGCCTCAAGGCTTAGCGTAGTTTTCATACAGCCAGTCCCAGAAACTGATCCTCTTTTGTTCGGGGTCAGTGAGTAGGGTGAAGTTTCCCGCGATATCCAGGTAGTTCACGTGTTTCGTGTCGTTTACTGGCAGCCATTTGAAGTCGACCACTGATTCGAAGTCCACTGGTGGTGTGGGGTTACTGCGAACAAAGAATTGTCAATGTTATGGTTAAAGGATTTGGATTTTCAACAACATGCATGTCGCACATAAATCTGGGTTAGATGATGTTGTGTTAAGGCTTTGTTTCCATTTCTACATATTTCCAATATTACAGATTGTCAATACTACGGATTCCCGTATGAACAGATTCCCATTTCTACAGATTAAGTGTGTATGAAGAATGAAAGGCACATAGATTTAATGGTGATTTAATGGAATCAGGAATTTTCTACTTTGTATACGGACTATTTTAACGACCCAGTTGGTACAATGGTCACCATGCCGGACTGCTCAACACAGGGTTGCGGGTTCGATTCCCACCTCAGATAAGTATTTATGCTTAGATATTTGTCTCTGGTCTGGTTGTTTCTATGTATTATGAGTATATATTTACAAAATAAAGTATATCCGTTGTCTAGCACCCATAACACAAGTCTAGTTACTTAGCTTGGGGCTAGATGGCGATGTGTGGTAATGTCCTGCAATATTTTCTGCGCCTAGACCTCTATAGTTCGGTCCTTTTTGCATGAGGTGTGAAGCAAGACCTAGGATACAACTTACCCATACTTAGCGAAGTTAGTCCACATCTGCACCATCCGTTTCGACACAGCTAACTCTGTCGAATCCTCATCCAATCTATAATTCAGTCTTGAAAAGTAGAACAGGTATCCCATTTCATCGCCATGACAGGCTCCAGGATGTGAGATGCCCAACATCCGCTTGAAGAGGCCGAGCGCTCCGTCGAACGCGAACCGGTAAAGATACGTGGGGCTGGTCCGGTTGGTGGCAGCTTGAAGCCGCAGCGTCTCTAGGACAGGCCTCAAGAACATCACATCTGTGAATAGCTGCCAAACAAATATAACACAGTATAGAATTCGGTCACAAGTATTTATGCAAAATTTAAAAGTAGCGCTCACACTACTACTACTACTACTACTACTATAGGGATTGATACCAGCGACAGTTTGATGTCTCCTGAAAAGTCATAATCTTGCCGTCTTCAAGTCCAGATTGAATAGGTTTCTGGGCATGTATGCTAGATGGTTAACCTCATCATCATAACTTTCCACTGAATGAGTTGGTGCGGTTAAACGGGCTAGTTGCGGAGCTATAATATACCCGATCCCCGAGCGACCCGTCGCAAGCCATTAGTCGGGCACTTACGTCAATGAGACTGTCAATGTTCCTCAGGTCAACTGGGCGCTGCTGGAAGTAGAATGTCCTGATGGCGTCTGCGATTTTTCCGGCGATGGTTTCATTGTGCACGAGTAGCTCCGGTGGCACCACGCGACGGAATTCTGCGTCTAACTCCGCTAGGAGCTTGGGGTATCGCTGTAAACCTATATCAAAAAAATCTTTTGAATCTAAAATAACCTACTACAAACCTAGCGTAGGTGCATCCTGGACACTTCACTCCAAGATCCCAAAGAAGGGGGTATTGAAGTGGGGTAACCAATACTTCCACCACGATGGAACAACATCGCAAAAGGTTAATCATTACCCCTTTGATTTGTGCTATCGACACAAAGAAGAAGAAGACCTACTACAGATAAATATGATAATGACCACGGCATCTAATACAGTCAATGCACAGGCAAACCACTGCTATACAAACGTAAAATTTTACATATGTAAGTATCTTTATGTGTATTAAATGTGAGTGAGTGGGAGAGCGTGAACATTTCAATAAGAATGATGTTATTACAATTTCTTATGACATATCAAATCTACAGCGAATTATTATCAAGTAAGTAAATCAATATTTTGAAGATAAAGGTTTATGAATAACTCTTGATCAGACTATGAAGTCGTAACGGAACTGTAAAGGGCAACTAGTGCGTTATTACATCAGCTATGTTTATGCCTGTTTCAATTAATATTCTTTGTTCGTAGGTACTTAGAAATCAATCAAGATTTCTTAAAGCAAACGTTATACAAAAATAAATGATGCCGATGTTTACTCATATTAAAATTATAAAGTCAAATGAGCGTAGGTATATAATCTACTCATTATAACTACTCAATATAAATAAAATGTGGTTGCTCTTGAAATTTGCGTTGTTTTTCAACAAATGTAGGATAGTAGCACAAACTCGGTATGTTATATGTGTTATATAAATTCTAGAAGGTCTACTTTTGCTGCAAAACGCTTGCGCCCGCGCCGGCAGTCTTTGAACACCGTCGTTAGTCCATTATGTAACACATTACCTATTCTAACAAGTAATAATCGTTTTGCATAATATTTCGATTCGGATTATCTGATCGAATATGCGTTTGACGAATTGATTTTTTCACATTTCTTCATAGATTGACTTATATCAGTTCATTGTAATTTGTAGATAGCTGCGTTGAACAATGAGATATAATTTCATGCGATTGACATTCATTCTATGGTGAGGCTAATATTTCGGTATGGTTTTTAAATTAAGTTCTATAGAACTGCCAATATGCAATCATCGTTTTCAATTAAAGTTGCAATATATTTTGTCACGTGTACATACCGAAGTAGGTACCTTGACTTTAATGTGGTGCTTTATCTAAGTTCCAATCAGCTTCGTTTTCACTTTTGATTGACCCCCGATTGACCTATTATATGCAACTGTCCCATTGACTCAGAGAAGTAAGTTTCGCAAGAAGACTTGATTGCATTTGGGAGGCAATATCGTATGTGGACTCCATAAAAGTGCTTTACATAAATTACAAGATCGATTACATCAATTATATTTGCCTTTCATAAAATTCTTGATATACATAGGCATAACTTGACCAGAAATAAATATTTAGCAAGCATTAACTATTTCTACCTACCTACATTTTAATGTATGGGAATCTAGAGAGTTCTAGAGTTACAACGATTGCGTGTGCTAGGTCACTTTTCCCGAAGTTATTGGTCAAATCTGTTAGGTTTGCGAAACACATTGATTCACAATTTGTGAGTCAGATTCTCTGAGTTACAATGTTTTTTCTCGAAGGATGAAATATCCGCGTAACACACTTACGGAAGAATTATATGCCGGATCTCACCATATCGAAACAATATTATAAAGGAGGTAAATAAACTAGTCTTCATCAAAGCCGGAAGCATAGTTTGCTATATTACGTAAAATGATTGTGGTGGGTAAGTGGAGCTCTATATGTGGAAGCAGTATACGTATTTTGTTTCAAAATGACTTTTTAATAGATAGGCCGTTTAATTTGAAATTATAAACTTTATTAATCATATAGCACGATGCAAGGATGGAAGCAGGAAATCGTTGGAAAGGAATAGGCGCGGCTTTAGAACAGGTTCCGTTCACTTGCAAAACACCAAGGATTTCCGTCGTCACCTATAATAATCGAACAGTATAAAATAAACGTAAGTGGAAAATCACGATATCGTATTATAATCGGCACTCCCAGAAAAACATAGATAAGTACGAGGAGTATGCATGTAACTAATTTAGAGTCAATTTGCGTGCCGTTAAATTTGGTGCATTCATGGATTTGTAGTAGAGTCTTCGAGTCTTTGACAGACACCCTCAAACTCTAGAACTCTAGAAGAATTAAATGGTTAGTAAGGTAATAGAAGTATTTTCCGATGTAGTTAGAATAATTCCAACCTGTCGATTATCATATCGTATGATTTTATAATCAAGGTGATGACGTAGAGATAGTAATCTCGCAAATCGTAACTGATTACCTATTCTCTCGACAAGTAGAAGGTATAATATTAATTAATGAACCTGTAATCTATTCAGTCATAAACGTAGGTAATACTTCCATTAAAGTCACATACGTAATGTACGGTGGCTGCATAATTGCAGACTCCCCGTAGAGCTCCAAAACGACTGTTAGAAGAATGTTTTCAACACTAGCAAAATTCTAGACACCTGCTTTAGTTTAAGTTTAAAGTCTTCTAACTCAACAATTTATCAAACAAAAATGATTAGTATGAAAACATGACACTAATAGTAATTTTAGAACTCTACCGGGGGCTGCAATTATGCAGCCGACTGTACCTAGTGTGGGCACATGAGTAGTTGTATTCCTACTCATATGCTGTGGGTAAGTGGTATAAAGTAGTGACATGAAAGCGCTTCGTAAAATCAATCAATTAATAAAGTTAATGTTTAAGACTTAGGTTTTTTACAATAGAACATTACTTGAATAAAATAAGTTTAGAATTGATATTTTTTAAATTTTTAATTCATTGAAAATAAATTATATCCCTTTTTTGACACAAGTGACATAGGTTACTAGATAATTTACTTAATCTTTGGAAAATAGGAATAAATGCCTACCGTTACGATGCTGTGAAAATGTTTCACAGGAGACATGTCCTTGTTTCACAGGAGAGATGTAGGAATAGCAGTAAACTGTATGAACTACCACAGAATAGATAATAGATTTCATCATGTTACAACGTTTAACATTCCTTGGTAGAGTCGTTACTATTATTGGATTACGTAAACGTATTGATTATAATCTTTGGAGTTATGGTGCAGATGACGGATGGAATAACTATAATAGACGTCTATTTATATATGTACCTAACTTCCTACATGCATCGGAAAAAAGGACACATGTATTTCCTGAATAGAAAGAGACATTGTTGCAAGACATAGGTAAAACTACCAAATAAAACCTATAATGGAATACACAAACACCTACTGATACCTAAATGTGGCTTATAGTTACCTACAGATTACACAATTGGCCTTATAATGACTGAATCGTGATTCGTGCATCTGCAGCTATAATATTTTGGTCAACAGTGAACTACACAGGCAAACTAGTGCCTTTGTGTCAGAAGTACCATTGACTTGTAACATTGATTGTACAAGTGACACAACTTTGTATCCTTAGTACCTTTAATGGTACTTGAAGACTTTCCCATCCTAAAAAAATACCCGTCGCCGGTTAAAACTTTATACATTTTATTGCTTACATTTTTACCGAAATTTTGTTATATTTTGAGACGAACATTTAATTGTCTTTTGAAAGCCTAATGTAATAAAAAAATAATCTGTACATATAAAATTCTTTGTCCTGAATGACTGACTGACTGACGGATCAACGCACAGCCTAAACCGCTGATCGTAGAGATTTGAAACTTGGAGGGTGTGTTCTTTGTATGACGTAGGCATCGGATAAGAAAGGATTTTTCGAAATTCTATCCCTAAGGTGGCAAAAAAGGGGGACAAAGTTTGTATGGGACAACGTGATTTCACGGTTCATTTTTGATTTCTACGCCGACGAAGTCGCGGGTCCTTATATAATATTTCATGCAATAATCAATAATTTTAGTTAAAGGCGACGCAAAGGGTCAAAGGCCGTAGGCTGGACCAAGACTTATTGACTTACGTCTAAACAGTATGATTCCTTCGTGCGAGTTGTATCCTGTCATGAAGGGTACGTCCGCCCCGGGCAGAGCGTCGCGAGGCTCTTCGGGCAGGAATGCCCCGGGCATGGTGTGTTCGACTGCTGGCAGGAAGGGAAGCGCCACAGTGCTGTGCAAGTCGGCCGCCTCGCCCGTTGCGCTAGCTAGACGTGCCCCCGCCTTCACCAGCAACTCACTAGGAGTTGCGCGGAGATACCCTGCATTGATTAATCATCTCAATAAATTTAAAGTTATTTCTAATTTCAATTTCAATTAAATCTATATTTAATCCTGGTCAAAGGACCATAATAAATAATAGTTCTTCAAACCGGATAAATAATCGATGATGAATGTAGCTAAAGGTTGGAATCTAGACAAAAACAAAAGCACAAAGGTGAAAAGGTAAACATTTTGTTGACTCTTAATTAATCTCCTGTCAAGAACCATCTCCCGCTTATAGTCCCCCTGGACTAGGGGAGACGAAAAGTGCTAATTTAAAAGAGGATCGTAAGGTATCCAGGGGAGAGTTTTAGTCTTGTTAATCAAAAGTGAAACTCAAGTATTTACCGAACTCTTTTAAACTTACCAAGCAGTTCAGCTGTGCTATTGGTGTCGATACCAAGTTCCCTGCCAAGTTGAAAGGCGCGTTCTCGTGGTTCCTTCGCCAGCGCCCAGGGCGACAACGCCAGCCCACTCTGGGCTATCGCTCCGTGAAACAGACCCTGGTAAATCACGAAAAAACACCGTCAGTACATGAACTATATTATTTGATATTAATAAGAGGAAAGGCTACCCTATGTCTTGGATTTTTTGAATTATTATAGAAAGTAAAAGTTAAAAAAAACAAAATATATTTAAAAATAAGACATAGGGGCATGGTCATGGCAGTTATAAGTTTAATGCTACAAATATATTAGCTCTAGTGTCATTATCCAGGGAGGAAACAGTCAACTACGTTTGTATGGAGTGAGATCCCGTAGCAGCAAAAGTCCTTGGAATCTCAATGTAATGACATTGCAAACCAAAACAGCCTCTTACGGATCACGGAGGTAAAAGTAGGTAGGCATAGGTATGTTGTATCCGGTTGATTTGTCCTTGTGATGATCCGTCTCGTAATGTCACTAGCACTAGTATCTGATAGTTGCACAAGATTCAATCAATTTCTTCTATCTGGGTTACTTGCTGAGTTTCGTGTAAATGCTTAAATTGCGTCCATTAACTCTTGGAATGTAGAAACGGTTTGGAACTTCCTTCCACACCCAAATTCAAATGTAGTGTAGGGACTTAAAATTACCTGTTCCTAACTCGGGTCAGGCAATTTTGTGTCAATCATTAAATTATTGCAGCAAAAACTGTCGCTCGAGTGGAGCCTTATTAAATTAATAACAGCCAACTAAATCAACATTTTGGTGCCAAAACATGTTTACATAATCAAATAATCACATGCCTTATTATTACTACCTACCTTACAAACTCGTTTTAATTACAAAAATGGACTTATTATTTCGATCGACACAAAAAAAAATAGTAGGTGTTATCTACATATTTCAAATCTTCGTAAAATAAATAGATGCCTTACCTTACCTTTCACAACTTTACAATAAAACGTGAAGACACTAGTTAATAATAATTGACTTGAATTATGAAAAAAAGTAAATATTAGAGTAGTTTGTAACGAACAAACAATTTCCATGGAGATTGGTATAATTTTAAATGAAGAAACAAACAATTTATGCCTTTATTGTTAAAAGAGACATGCGTATCTAATTATTGTTTCACCACTTTGTTTTCAAAGTACAAACTGTTATGGTTGATGGTAGCTCCAAATTGTTTAGATGAGCTTTTACCAAAAAACTTAGTTGCGCACCGCCGTTATACTCGCAGCAGCGCTCCGCGGTTTCACCCCCGTAACTCCTGATCCCGTGGAAATTTCGGGATAAAAAGTAGCCTATAGCCTTCCTCGATAAATGGACTATCCAACACAAAAATATTTTTTCAATTCGAACCAGTAGTTCCTGAGATTAGCGCGTTCAAACAAACAAACAAACTCTTCAGCTTTATAATATTAGTATAGACTAGCTGCGCCCCGCGGTTTCACCCGCGTAAGTCCCGATCCCGTGGGAATATCGGGATAAAAAGTAGCCTATATGTTAATCCAGGCCTCTAGCTATCTACATACCGAATTTCATTGCAATTGGTTCAGTAGTTTTAGCGTGAAGGAGTAAAAAACACACACACACACACACACACACAAACTTTCACATTTATAATATTAGTAGGATAGGATAGAATACTCTTCAAAGATCATATACTTACAATCATCAACAAATATATTTCGAAAAAGATTATTACAGGATTTTATGTTGATAAAAAACTCTATGGCCCATAACTCATTAATAGGTACCAACTCTTAACATCTTACACACGTGATAACTTTTAAACGAAATATCCGATTGAGATGAAACAAAAAGTATTTTACTTCTACATAAATACTCTTGATAACATTATGCTTAATTTTGATAAAGATTTAATATTACGATACATATTTAACGTAGTTTTTTTCTTCAGACGATTTAACAATAATTTTGAACACAAAATCGGTTATTGTGATTAAACCATGATAGCTAGATATATGTTCTCGCGGACTTTTTTGTTGGTCTTAATGGGATCTACAAACCCGTAGTACATCATTTTGTTCTACTGTCAATAGTTTTTGCAGCGCACGCAAAAATATGTTTTCGATTTTACACCTTGTGTTACAAAATAGCAATTGTATTACGGATCCCTAATTTTGAAAAAAAAAAAACATAGACTATAGTCTTCCTCGATAAATGGACCACCTAACACTGAAGGAATCATTCAAATCGGACCAGTAGTTCCAGAGATTAGCGCGTTCAAACAAACAAACAAACAAACTCTTCAGCTTTATAATATTAGTATAGATAAGTCTGGGTTCCGTAGGAATATCGAGATAAGAAATTTTATTATCTTAAATATGTGTTATTTTACTTTTTCAGTAGCTCTACGCATATTATCAAAATAGGTTCTATAGATTTTAAGTGATTGAGCAACGAAGTTTTACCCCCTTATTCCAAAACGAGGTTTAAGAATAGGCCGAGATGTGGATTTCAAGCCTTAGATTTAGACACAGATTTACTCGTGAACTAGTCTAAACACTATCCCTATAGATTATATAGGGAACTATAGTCTGTGTGTATATACTATAGTTCACGAGTAAATCTGTGTCTAAATCTTAGGTTTAAATCCACATCTCAGACTATCCTTAAACCTCGTTTTGGAATTAGGGTGTTATAGTTTTAATACTAATGGAAGGTTTACAACATACCCGTGACTCCGGTGAAAGCATGTGCAAGTGAACGGAGGCAGCGCCCGCTGATTCCCCGAAGATTGTAACCCGTTTCGGATCTCCGCCAAAAGCTTCAATGTTGTCACGAACCCATTTCAACGCCATCACTTGATCCTGGACAAATAAATAAAATTAATTCCTAAATTATAGTAGCACCATTTTAAGGTTCCGTACCCAAAAAGTAAAAAACGAGACCCTTTTTCTAAGACTCTACTGTCCGTCTGTCCATCTGTCTGTCTTTGAACAGGATGTTTCTCATAAACCGTGATAGGTAGTTGAAGTTTTGGGTAAAAACATGAAGAAGCACATCGCATTACTTTGAAACGTTTCCGGTCCATATTTTATTTTAAAGTCTTTGTAAGGATCTTACGCTTCCGGTGCATAAGAACTTAATCCCAAAATGTCTAGCTAATCAATAGGACTGAATCTCATAATGACGGAAATTGAATACGCATGCATTTTGTAACAACTGAAGGTCATTATATCTTTTCCTCAAAACGTTCTAGTTCCAAAATAGCTGAATCCCGTAATATCTGAAAGTCATCTATCAAACAAAATCAAGTGGTCAATCAATCTACCTACATACATTGTGCATTGTCGCGGATCCTGGTGGAAGCGTATGCAACAGGCTGATAGGTAGGAAAGGAGAGGGAGGGCCCCATATGTGGTAATCTTACCTTAAAAAATCTAGTTAAGTATGTCAATAATATTATGTAAACCAAACTAGGTAAACAAAGCAATAAAACTGAAGCAGGATATCGGTTATATGTAGGGTTGCCATCTCAAAAATCTACCAACTAGGACAAATAGCCTGAAAACCCCGGATTTTTGAGCTCACGGACAATCCCGGAAAAACCAAACTTTTTACTAAACAACTTTTTATTTATTTTGACATAACCTGTATTAGTCAGTCTAACATTTTTATACAATTAACATAAATCTAATTTTGTGGTTTAATTTGTCCCAGTTTTACCCGTATTACACATGAAACCCCGCCCGGATAGTCCCCGGACGCCCTCTAAAGTAGGACAAATCCGGGAAAACCCGGACGGATGGCAACCCTAGTTATATGTGATGTCATTAACAACATCATGGAGTTTTGGCGGGAACGAGTTAACAACATGTCGTGCTGCAGTTTTATTTTCATGAAACTTAGATGTAACCCGAGTTGAATTGTATAATTCTGGTGGAATGTTATTCAATTTAGTTCTGTGAAAGTGCACAAGTGTAGTGAAAGTAAAAATCAGTGTCAAACATGCAGTTTTCTCGTTGCCTCCAAATCTCCTATTAAGGTTATGGTAAACTTGCCACCGCTTTACTATAGCCCCTGACTTGACGGACTATGACGACTTTGACTGTATTGAAACACTTTAGGCCCGATTTATGAAAAATCGGGTCATAATTTGATGCAAAATATAACTTGACACTGGCTAAATGCACACGTGCGAAGCCATAATAAAAGAAAAAAAAAAAACAACATCATGAATCCGTTTAGCGCTAACGGCAAGATGCGTAACATAAATAAATGTTTACTTCCTCCAGCAGCAGTAATCTTGCATCAAACGCGTTCCAAACTTGACCAACATAACTAAACCATGACAGTGCTGCGAAACTCCGTGGTTTTACTACATTTTGTGGGTACTACTCCTACAATTAGGCAACACAGCCAACGCACTACGCTATTCATAATTATAATACAAATTGGATTTTGAGAAGAAAGAACGTAATCGTAAAGAAGCCTCTAAAACGAGAGGCAATACCTGACGATGACAGAGATAGAAGAGTGCATGCGTAACCATTGTTTAACACCTAGGTTATTTAGCATTGGATCATGCAATAATCTCGATATAAGTATGTTAATGTTTAATAATAATGACTCACAGAATAAACCTTAACCGGATTTGAAATGCATTTTCTAGAATCAGTGCCATTATCATTAATTCAGAAATAAATCGATTTTGATTTCCACTTTTGAAATGCTCGTTTTTTTTAAACGAAGGTTTTGGTGAGAGAAAATATAACCGAGAAATAATGTAACGTTACGAAAATCGGGAACGAAAAACCGTAAAAAATCACCTTTCAAACAAAAAAAAAAACTAAACGAAATCGGTTCATCCGTTCGGGAGCTACGATGCCACAGACAGACACACACACAGACACCTTATACCTTATAACACCCCGTCGTTTTTGCGTCGGGAGTTAAAGAAACATTAAAGGAGACCGATTTGTGTAAAAAAAAAATTGTACCTAAAGCGTTTTGTTCCAAACGCGTGTCCTGCAACACGTCCATTTTTTCTTAAGTCGACTGCGATAGGCATCGATAGGCGAGTACTGAGTATGTAATATGTATATCAGGAGCATTCCTTTCACTTCTTTTTTACCTTAAGACCCATATTCCCTGACACCTCCTCGTTGTCAAGGCTAAGGAAGCCGAGCGCACCGAGCCGGTAGTTGAGAGTAACGAGCACTACTCCCGCGCCAACCAGGTGGTCAGGACCGTATAGGAACGCGTTCCCGGAGCCGACTGCGAACGCACCCCCGTGGATCCACACCATTACGGCTAGGTTCGGGTTGTAACTGCACCATAAAAACAAAAGTAAAAGTATATAAATTATGGTCCGGTAGGTACTAAAGTTCTTTGAAACAGTATATTTAACAGTTTTTGTTTTTATTTTGTAGAATTCGATATTTCGATGCTGTTGTGAGTATCATGTTCACGAGACGGAAGTTTTTGCGAGTTGATCCTATAGTAACACTATATTAACGTGTGACCACAGTTAATAAGACTAATGCGTGGGGTGGTAAGTATTGATGGTAATTGATGTTTTTCTGGGGTTTTCTTTGGGGCAAAAGATGTTGATAGAATGTTTATCTTTATATCTACGTACCCAGAAATCTTATCAGGTAGAGCTGGCGTATAAACATTGAGGAAGAGACAATCCTCGTCGCCTTTGTAGGTGTCGAAGAGCATGAACCGGTGAGGACAGACGGCGCCTTCCTCGAGCGCGTCACGCACGCCCGTCCACGGCTCCAGTGGTGCGGGTGGTCGAAACCGCAGCGAACCGCGAGGCGGTTGCGCATACCTGGTAACAAAAGGAATAAACTGAAATCATTTTATCTAGGGTAAGTAACAATTCACGTAACAGTTGGAATACTTGAATTTCAATAAAATGTTTAACTGTAAAAACTAAAAAGAAGTAAAAACATCCCAATTGAGAACTTCTTTCATTATTGAAGTTAAAAAGACACAGAAACCAACGATGGGAGAGCATGCAGCTTTGTTAGTTCTTAAACAAATAAAGAACCTATCCGTTACCTTATTCCTTTAAAACTGTAGTAAGGTGTCTGTTCGATGGTCCTAGCAGCGAGCCTGCGCCCGCGCAGCGCGCCTAGCTGTGTGAAGACAATGGGTCCGCCGCCCACACGCATGCGGTCGACAAGTGCGTGCACAAGTCGCGCCGCCCGCGCTGGCACCGCCTGGAGCCGCCGCAGAGCGTGCTTCAGGCCCACCGACTCGCTCACTGTACTCGATAACCTACGCCATGCTCCTGATACCTGGGGTAACATTAGTTTAAAAGCTTTTAAATGGTTTTCTGATTTTGATAAAATGAGGAAATAAAACAAAATTGTAGAGTTTCCTTAGGATTTGTGATAAATATTTCAACCCTGACGAATTCAATATTTTAAATTGTGAGATAGGTGATAAAACCGCAGAGCACACCTAGACTTAGATAGATAGATAGATATCTAATATTCATTTATATCTAGACTTGTGGTTTAAGTACTAACAAACTAAGCTTGCATTTTCTTTAACAATCCCAATTTCTATCATTCCTTACTATACTAAATACTAAACCTTGGTATTTGATTCAAATTTTAAGTTCAGTTCAGACTTGACATTTTATGAAATTCTGCTGTCTTGTCGAGTTACCTTCACACATTTCAAGTACGTGACGTCAACAATTTGCATATTACTGTAATAATTCGAAAATACACTAAATACTGTAATTTAACCATGTTACGTTGTAAGATAAAAGACAGTATTCAACTCATTATATCAATTAGTATGGGTAAGTAAAAGAGTGTGAACATTATAGCAAATGCGGTTAACACGACCACACGCGATGTCTGACCTAAGTTTACAAATTCGAACTGGCTATTTACCATTCATTTATATATTCCAATAAGGCTTTTATTCTCATAAATCACGATTTAAAGTTAGTCTTACTAATCAGTCTAGAACCACAAACTACTCTTGAGTTTTTTCTTAATTAGTTAAGTAAAGACTTACCACATCTCTGCATCTAAAAATCACAAATGCCTCTTTATAGCTAACTAGCGATTGCCAAATAACATTGCAGATAGGTGCAATACTATTAAACGAAGACCTTCAACAATCAATACAATTCTAAGATGGAATACTTCATAATAAATAGGCAGGTAAGTACCTAAATTATTGCTCAAACTTAAATCTAAAGACGTCAAACATTAGCAAATTATTGAGCATTAAAGCTATGAAGCGTGATTGTCCCGACATCAAATAAATAAGTGTAGAAAAACCTACAGCCTCCAGTACCAGCTATTGATTGTAAAGTACATAAGGAAATAGGTATAAAATCACAAATAACAACAATAAATGGGGTCAAATAACCCGCCCCTTATCGTTCCCGGCGTAAAGGTTCCCATAATGCTAGAAATAGGAAATAGGTTTATCCAATAATTAACTATTTATTAACAGCCAGCCCACAGTCTCCCGCTGTAGGGCAAAGAGCTCTTCACCTTTCTTCCATTGATCGCGATCTGTAGCTATTGTACCACAGTCATTCCTAGTCAAAATAATCCCGCCCATCGTCATCTTAGGTCTGCCATGTTATCATGTTTTTATGACCCATCATGGTTCATCTGGCATGCCGTATATACCTTTTTTTATTTATTTTTTTATTTTGTAAGTATAGGTAGGTAAAGGAGTGAATCTATTGCAACATATAGACATAAAAACGCACTTAGTCCAAACGCTTATTTTAAATAATATTTTGGCATAACGCGAAATTGGCAGACTACGTTTTAGGTACTGAGAGACAAGGTTAATAAGTACCTAGACATAAAATTGATGCTCCATTTGTCCCGTCAGAAAATAATAATGAAGTCATTCAGTATTTACTTATTGTAATAAATCTGCCAAAATTGGCTGTGTTGAAGCAATTTGTGGCATATGGATTGCTCATGTAACCGTTACGAAAATCAATTGAGCATGACCGTGAGTGAATGCAATTTTATCCAACTAGGTACCCACTATCACTTTGATAAGCTACTTTGTGTTACCATCTTTCTGTACCTTCAAAAAATAAATAAAAAAGCCTCTTCCTATAGACACTAGAAAAAAAACTCTTAGTAAAAACTTACTTTTAAGCATTATTCTTTATTTTCAAGAACACTTTACTAAAAACAAGAAATTATTTTGTCTACTTCAATATTTTAGATGCATTGCAGGTGTATTTTCTATATTGGAATAAATAAACAGTTTTCTTTCGGCTTTGCAATACCTACTAGGTATTTATTTATAACAACGTTGAAGTAAATTGCTTTTGCTTCAATCAGGTCCTATATTGAGGGTAATCTATTATTGCTAAATAATAGGAAGAAAGCATCGTATTACTGCCCTACATTTACTTGAGTTAAAAGCTTTTCAATCATTTATAAATATTCGTATTTTGTAATGTACTATTATTAGAAATCCATTTTATTACTGTCCGGGCAATAAAATACTAGCAAGACCTAATTCAAATGCTTATTGTAATGTTATATATTAAAACAAAAATGTAAGTATAATGCAAGATAGTAATTAATAAATCGTTATTTGGAAAATTAAAACATTAAAATATGCACCTACTACCCTCAGTCATTTGCTGACTGTACATTTTAATCTTTAGATAGATAGGTATCTGCAATAATCTAAATTCGAAGATGTGATTTAGATGCATTTTCACCAAACGATCTGGGATACGAGTACAATCGTAGGTACGCTCTATATTACTCCAATTGTACTATACCTACGGTCTTTATTCCGTAACTAGACCTCTTTATAGTTGGGTCCTTTTTGCATAAAAATGGAGTAGGCTCTCAGCCCTCTCAGCTTAGTCGACCCTATCCAGAAAATAAAACACTTGTAAAAAAATACTTCTGGAGCCATCTGAGCCGCGGGTTTCATCACGATGTTTTCCTTCATCGTAAGAGCAATGTCATTTAGCGCACATAATTTTTTTTTTCTTAAGAAAATCGAACCGAACCTTCGAAATTGAAGTCAAGGTATATACCACTACGCCAAAACCGCATTTACTCATAGGCTTCAACTCGTAAAACGGTGTGAACTGTGAATCATTCAAACGTTGTCATCGCATAATCTCATACGAGTGCACTGGTTGGTATGGTGAAAACCCTATTAACTAAATAACTTAACTACAAAGGAAAAACAATGCGGTTCAATTAAATTTTAAGACTTCTGACGAGATATCATTACAATAAATTTTGTTGTTATTTATTTAACATGCCTGTTCATCTGCCCATATATAATTTGATTTATGTTGCTGGTAGAGAAATCATTTTAAACATCGAAAACTTAATTACATGTAGGCAGGCAGATACTTCCATTTATTTACACAATTTGTTTTACAAGAATTACATTTAATATAGTTACTATCTAATAAGTAGGTACTAAAATGCATTATACGATCCTAAGAAGTGCATTCTCTGTACTTCAAAATGTAAGTTAGTCGCGACTCCTATACCAAAATTTTAGCCTGGGAAATTGTCAAGATCCTTATGAGGGTACGCGGGTTTTATTTTCTCCATACAAATGCGTATAGGAAACCTAGGTTTAGTAAAAATATAGATTGCTCTAGAAGCATTATTCAGGACGGAAATAGGGGAATATATTTGTTTAAAAAGAAAGAAAGAAAGAAAACAGGAACAAACTTTAACCGCTTTAAACATGTGTGTGTCCTAAACGACTGACTGACGGATCAACACACAGCCTAAACCGCTGATCGTAGAGACCTGAAACTTGGAGGGTGTTTTCTTTGTATGACGTAGGCATCCGATAAGGAAGGATTTGCCAAAATACTACCCCCTAGAGAGTGAAATTGCGGGGCAAATCTTGTATGGGACAACGTGATTCCTTGGTCCATTTTCTACTTCAACGCGAACAGAGTCGCGGGCAAAAGCTAGTAAGAAAATAAAAATCAAAAATACTCAGTGTGGTTACAAAAAAGAAATAGGGACAATTCTGCCTACCGCGCTTCACAACGGCTCTGATTTTCAGTCGCATTCCTGAAAATAATAGTAGATTATATGGATAGAGAAAGTAATACCCGCTCTACTAGGTACAACTTCTGAACTTATGGCTTTTGACTGTAGTCTGTACCTACCTCAATACTATGCTTTAGTTACGTCACAGCGGACCTTATAATAACACCGCGTTAGATGCTATGCAGGTGCTCTATCAGATTACACAACGTAATACTGTTTAGTTTAAACAACGATCCCAGGATTGAATTTACATCACATAACGTGTGTGGTTTTAAAAAGATTGTTTTTTACATCGGTGCAAGGTCGTTTACGCAAACGATTATGCGTAAATGAACAATGTCAAAAGTTGAATGAAAGCTCTCATCATTGATTAGTCATGAACATCTCTAGGAAACGAGTTAGTTATCTCGGAGATGTGGTCATGTTATTTCTGATGATCTAGGTTAATTTACAAAAGGTAAATAAGATAATAATCACGAAAACTTGAGAGGTGTCAAGGGACACCCGGATGGAACGAAGTTTCTTTCGATTAATTAGTGAAGGAATTGTAATAAAATCAAAAAGTGTCGTTACAACTTTTGGTCTTAATTTTTTCCGTCTAGCCCCCTTTCGCAACGCGCCATTTACAGAACACAAAAATTTACAGAAAACCGTATATCTAAATCGATCAAGCCGTTTGCAGATAAATAGAAACATTCGTGTGCACAAACAAACAAACCAACAAACACTCTATCACTCTAAATAGACAATTGGTCAATCTCTCATCTCATCACGTCAAAAGGGGTTATAGGTAGCCAGCCAATACAAGTGAGAGAATCAAGAGATTGAAAAAAATTATGTTCCATTGTATTTGTAGATGAATGCTAGAACTTTCCATGTAGTTAGATAGTTAGAAACCAACGCAAAGATTAAATGTAGGTACGAGCGATTGGGTGACAGTTTAAATATTTTTAGATTGGAACATAAGTTTATTATAAAAACTGGCTGCAGCAGCCCTGCGATTTCACCCGCGTAAGTTAAGATTCCGTAGGAATATCGGGATTAAAAGGATTTAACACGGTCTAACGACCTGTTAAGAGTAGATTCATCAAGTGTTATATTATTTTAATTACCCACCTTCATAGAGTTGAGACTAGTGGCAGCATTGGCGACGACATCCCCAAGTGTGGCAGGCGGGAGAGCATGGCTGCGCAGCACGAGCGCGCATGCACACAGCAACGCTGCGCGCCACCATCGCACACGCATCTTTACCAACTTGCTCCGCTATACGCGCAGGCGTTTATTTCTCACTCGATCAACGAAGACCTGCTGAATTTTGTTTTATAAGTAAAAATTATTTTAAATCAATCAAACACGTCATAGAAAGTTATTTTCTCAAACATATATGGAAATATTGTCATTATTTTCGATAAAAGAACACGCGAAGTATCGAAGTCACAGACGAAGAAAATCAAATCCTATGCAGGAGCGTTGCGTTGTTTAATTTGGCACATTACAACGCTTCAGCAATGTTGTATAAAACAGTGTGCTGGGGTTACTATAAAATATACTCTTTGATTGGATCTCTTTTATCAGTCTCTTTGCGTACCTACAGCACATGAGTCAGTACAAACATACCACCAGCTTCCCTACTCATGTGGCACTAGTACAAATTGCGTTCACATGGCTGTATAGCCATAAATGCGTTTACCTTTCTCACTGACCTTTCGGCACAGATCATAAAAAATAGCGGTAACGCTAAAAATCGTCTTGTTCGATCCTCTGAGTCTTGATTTGTTATTTTAATTACATTTACATACCTACTTAAAAAATAAAAATTTAATAATTCAGATTAATTCCAACAGTTCGGTGAGTGAAATGAAGATCAGAAGCCAAATTGGCAATGGAAAACCTGCTTCCAGCGAAGTCAAAAGAAAGAACTATAATATATGCCATGGCGGAAATGGCAATTGCCTGCCTGGAGATTTAATAGTACATTATTGCAAAGGCCGGGAAATAGGCCATTGCCATAATTTTCTATTAAATCTCCAGCATTATTACTAGTTCCCCACATTGTAGCGATAATAATAATATTGGCTTTTAGATTTAAGTACCTAAAAAGACTCGTCAATAAGTCACGTCTGGAGCTAACTATAAGTCGCGGGTTTCATCACGATGTTTTCCTTCACCGTAAAAGCAATGTTACCGGAATGGATGGATGACCACAGTGGATTTTCAATTGACAGTACCGGCTGGGATTCGAACCTACGACCTTCGTAATGAAATTCGAGGTATGTACTACTAAGGATAACGTTGGTTGGTATCGCAGTCATTAATCTGTATCTTTATCGATCGATCTAGCGAGTGTTAAAGTAAAAACAAGCAAAAACAATGTGCATGTTTTGGCCTTTTCTACTTTAACTCATTGAGGTATCATAGTCGAAGCAACTGTATCTATGAATTTATGGGGGAAAGGGATATGTATTATATTTTTGAAGTTATACTTCTTTATGACCCAGATGGCACAATGGTCAAAACACAGGGTTGCGGGTTCGATTCCCGCCTCAGACCTGTATTTATGCTTAGATATTTGTCTGTGGTCTAGTTGTTTCTATGTATTATAAGTATATATTTACAAAAGAAAAGTATATTATAAGTAGTATATCCGTTGTCTAGCACCCATACCACAAGTCTAGTTACTTAGCTTGGGTTAGATGGCGATGTGTGGAACGTCCTGCAATATTTATTTATTTTATTTATTTATGAAAAAATGATGTGAGTGATATTTTAAGATGCGTGTGCATCCGTAAGACAAAAGTCACAAGTTGCAGCTGCGTAACCCAAAAGTAAAACAGGTTGAAGCTGCGAGAGTAACATTTAAAGATGCGCGCGCATCACTGTAACACTAAAGTAACAGGTTAAAGTTGCTCGCAAAATAAATATTAGACAAAGGACGAACGGAAAGAGAGACATAACTTCTAGAAATATAACTTCTCACGCGACTACATGAGTACACGCACCCATTTTTTTAAATTAAATTTTTAAATAGTTAAACAGCTATAGTAGTTTTCATTTACCTACATTCTGACATCTTCAATATAGTGGGTCACGTCACGATATAACAATAACATACACTTTCACCTGCCCGTGCGCAAGTCTAACAACGACTCGACAATTTATGGTAACGTAACAATTGTCACATTTTCAACAATACAAATAAAAATTTACATAATTTGGTTATATTTCAACTGTACATATGTCACAAAACTAAAGAATTTAGGCCACAGATATTGATCATGCACTGTCGTCGAAAATAGCATTAATAGCGCGTTGAAGCCTTTGTTCATTTGTTAGAACAAAAGACTTCAACGCGCTGTCTTTTAATTGTCCTTGCCGAATTCCCATTCATTAATCTTTTCCCAAGGATTTTATATTGAAACTAGCTGTCCCGGCAAACGTTGTTATGCCATCAAAAAAAAACCGGGCTGATTTCTGAATCGTAACCATCCAGGGCGCCACCCAAAGGCATGCAAAAAAACATTCAAATCGGTCTAGCGGAGTTCAGTGACATACACACGTAGGTACAGTAGAATTATTATGTATATAAAAATAATGTAATTTTAGTCTTCTGTTTTATAAATGAATCATAGGTGAGTGTGCCTACTGCCCATACAGTTATGAATTTGGTCAACCATTTATACTTAGATCGTAGTACTTTTCAGCGAGGCTGTGTCCAAAAAGAATCCATGTAGCACACTGCTGGTTGGTTCGAAAACCTCCTTATCGAATGCTAGATCGAAATGGAATATTATAGACTAGATTTTATTTAAGGACAAATAGGTATGGCAAAATTTGGCATATGTAGTCCCATGTTGACTGACTTAAAATTTCTAGTCGCACGATGGAACTCTTATACCTACTATGGATTTGGATTGAATACATTTATTAGATTAACAAAAAATATCCTTTTACAATATCGGGTCATTAGTTCGGACCGCGGTGTGAATCGCCTAAGAGCTCGTTTTGAATGGGTTTATTCGAACCGCGGTATGACTTACCAACTTACTACTAAAGTGTTTTGAAACTCGTAGGACCATTTCTTAAAAGTTTTAGTGGATACTTTTAGGATATTCATGGAACAAAATATTTTTGTAAATAAATTGATGGAACACTTTCATACATTCATACAAAAGTGTCATCTTACCGGAACATGACGCGTTATGTCCCGGTAACAAGACACGTCCGTTCTCGTTAGTAAACAAGAGCATTTAATAATAATATCGCTCATCTGGGCTGGTTTTATGGTGACGAATAGAATAGACTTGTATAAAGGAAATCAATATATAAAGGGAAAAAAAGAAAAATATAAAGGAATAACAAAAAAATCTCAGTTTTTTCATCGTTTTCTTATCACGGAAAATTTTCGTCCGTAAACCGACTTTACAGACAACTATTTTTTAAATTTGTTTATTAGGCATAGTCTCATGGGACAAGAGAGTATAAAAAAACGAGGTCCAGATTTTTGCTATACTATGCCAGTTTCTAACTTCGACTCTTTTTCTTAACATAAGTTCAATCTTCAGACAAATCCCCAAAATACCTCACTTCACTTCTCGGTCGAAACAAAAACCCGGAACATTCTATGAAATATTACATCACAATCACAAAGATTGTCGTTGTAATATTAGGAACTGCCGGTTAGGCTTGTAATGGACACTTTCCCATCATATAAAGTGACACTTCCGTAAATACGTTTCTTTATATTATTATTAATCATTTTGTTGCTCAACAAAATGAATAGTCGTTAGTTAGATACTAATATCTACCTAGGACTTAGTACAGCAATAAGAAAACCTACTTCAGCTTCAGTAACCTTCAGATACCTACTTCATTAATTTTTTTTTTCTCTGTTATTATGGCTTCGCACGTATGCATTTAGCCAGTGTCAAGTTATATTTTGCATCAAATTGACCCGATTTTTCATAAATCGGGCCTACAGTGTTTCAATACAGTCAAAGTCGTCATAGTCCGTCAAGTCAGGGGCTATAGTAAAGCGGTGGCAAGTTTACCATAATCTTAATAGGAGATTTGGAGGCAACGAGAAAACTTCATGTTTGACACTGATTTTTACTTTCACTACACTTGTGCACTTTCACAGAACTAAATTGAATAACATTCCACCAGAATTATACAATTCAACTCGGGTTACATCTAAGTTTCATGAAAATAAAACTGCAGCACGACATGTTGTTAACGCGTTCCCGCCAAAACTCACTACTTCATTAATTAAGAAGGTAGGTACACCTTGGTACATAATGCTTGGTACATAAATATATTTTTGGAGTTTTGGCGGGAACGAGTTAACAACATGTCGTGCTGCAGTTTTATTTTCATGAAACTTAGTTGTAACCCGAGTTGAATTGTATAATTCTGGTGGAATGTTATTCAATTTAGTTCTGTGAAATTGCACAAGTGTAGTGAAAATAAAAATCAGTGTCAAACATGAAGTTTTCTCGTTGCCTCCAAATCTCCTATTAAGGTTATGGTAAACTAGCCACCGCTTTACTATAGCCCCTGACTTGATGGACTATGACGACTTTGACTTTTTTGAAACACTTTAGGCCCGATTTATGAAAAATTGGGTCATAATTTGATGCAAAATATAACTTGACACTGGCTAAATACACAAACCGTGCGAAGCCATAATTAATAGAAAAATATATATATTTTTATACACGATGTAACAAGGGGGGTGGATCATCGGTTGCTGGGGTTTAGGGGACCTCATTAGTTTAAAAGATAGGTTGCAGAAAAAAAATCTGTGAAATATTTTTTTTAGAACCATACAAAGATAACGTAAATCTTAGATTTTGAAAAAATATTACTTTAATGGTTTTATTTTGAGTTTTATAAATCTTAGACTCTGATTGGTGTAGGGGTACAAAATGTCCATTATTGAACTTAATTCACAAAAAAGGCAGAATCGCAGACCTGATAGATTGGCTGTAATTGCGAAGTTCGGGTGAAATCAGATTTTGATAAAATTTCACTAAAGTCCAAATAACTTTTGAACCACTAATTATTGCAGAACATACAGGTGGGTTAAATCGATAGGTACTGAGGTCCCCCACCCCCCAGCAACCGATGATCCACCCCCTTGTTACACCGTGTATAACTACTTAGTATGTATTAATATTTTTCCGCCCAAACCGCAATGTCTGTAATTTGCGATTCTGTCTTCTATAAAAGTACTCGTACTTGCAAGTAATCGAAAAGGTTTAGTTTCGTTTCGTAGAAATCTAGTAAGTATAAAGCATTTCTCCAATTTCTCCTACGGTATCTTATTCGTAGCTAGCTCTACCTGTATGAATTAAACGACAAATTCATCTTACGTGGATTTTGAGACATTATACCTACTTACTATAAAGATGATTAATTAACTAATTATGGACTAAAATGACGTTTCAATTGTATGAAAGAAATGGAAATAATTTAAAATCCTTTGTAAAAGTACCAGTTAATCTGTCAGTTTATTTCGATTTGAGGAACACAAAACGGTTCAACAGTTAATCGGGCTAAACACCTCAGGTAACTTAAATCAAATAAGAAAGTAAGTAGGTACACTGAAATCGCCAATAGGTATAAATATTCGTTGCATAGAGCACCTACCTATTGGTTATTGTCTCCACATTACTTATTATAATAAAATTCTCGCATTGGTTTAGATAAATGCCCACTCGACTTATTAATATCAAAGTAGAATTAAACAGAGTTAGCTCTATTACATAATGATTATTACAAACCCACCGAAATGCAAATCTGCGTTTTGTTAGAACACTTTACAACACCGCTGCTGCACCGGTTTTGGTCAACGAAACTTGAAATTTATGGGTTTATTTGTTACACGTTAAAGCGCTTTGTCAGTTCAGTCCAAATTATATGTATGTGGATGACTCGGCGTGTATTGTTTGTTATATTTTGGCGGTAAAACGCATACGCGTCGCGGTATCTTGTGGTTTACTAGTGCGACGACGTCGCGCGGTCGCCGCCGCCGGCTTAGCTGTTACCCAACACTACCCTCACCACCAGGCTACCTCAAGACCAGACTATTATCCAATCATTCAGCATTTATGTACACAAGCGACACTGTTCCACTCTAGTATATACCTAGGTAGGTAATAGGTAGTTACAATGTTCGTGTAACTTATGGTTATTGTTGATAATCTATCCTACTTACCTACGTTTGGTTTCACCTCTTGTACTTGTATACGGGCTGTTTTCCGCAATTAGACCCTTTTTAATTGGGTCCTTTTTGCGTGAGGATGGAGAAGGCTTGCCCAGTACCTACTACCCTTTCAGCTTAGTCGACCATGTCCAAAGAAAGAACTTGTCATTACTTCTGGAGCCAACTAAGCCGCGGGTTTCATCACGATGTTTTCCTTATGAAGATAAATAAATTTATACACATAAGTTTTTCTTAAGAAGTTATTCTCTTCTTGCTACTTTTACTTAGTGAAAGTGACATAATATAAACCCAAACGGGGGTGTATTATGTAAAATATATTTAATAGAAACAATAATAGTACATTACGATATAAGTGTGGTAAATTGATCTTTGCATAGAGGCGGTTTATGACGCGCGAGCGGTAGCGAGCGTGTCATAAGAAGCCAAGATGCAAAGATCAATTCCACACGTATATCGTACGACGTTTTTTATCACAGTTGCGAATAAAAGAAAAGACTTGAAAAGAAAACAAAATAATAATTAACAAAATATTTGTGATAACTCTATGTTTACATTTTTTTAAGGCAATATTTTTTTGTTAATTATGCTCCGGAAAGGCCAGGCTAAAGACTTTTAACCTATACATCCTCGTGTGACATACATTATTTTTTAGGGTTTTTCTATTTGTTTTTGCGTCGGGGGTTAAGAACAAAATACAATGGTACGGAAAAACAATATATTTAAGTAAAGAAAAAACAAAAAAGAAACAACTCAATTTTTGATCGTTTTCTAAGTCTATCACGTAAAATTTTCGTTCGTAAACCGACTTTAGAGACAACCATTTTTGCTAGTTAAAAAACTCTTTGGTACCTACCTTTTCGGGATAACTTTACAGCACTAGTTAACAAATCTAAAACGCACGCGTGCATAATATGTTGGATTATGAGCCTAAAAGCCGTTGAATAAGATCCACTTTATGAGCAACTGTGATAAAAAATACTTATCCATCCAACCCACACACTGACTAATTTCGAGGATGGGGGCAGTCGAAAAAGTCATCGCACAGCATTAATGGCGAAATATTGTTCGGTAGATAAATTACTGTCGCATGGTCAGCATATTGCATTCCATAAATAAGGTATTTCTATTAGTGGAGCACGGAAAAAGTTTTCTGTTCTGTGTAGTGGACTATAGGCCTAAGTTTGTAGTAAAGAAGTTATCGTACTTATTCTTTAGCTCTTTTGAAATCCCCCGCGCAGTGAGCTTGATATATCTGGCGCCAAATTCCTTGTGGTTGATGTGTGCGCGTATGCGAAAAAAACGTTTGCCTACCCTTTGAAAGTCGATGAAAAAAAAATGTTTCCCTGTCTGTCAGTCTTTCAGTATACAGTCAGTGTCAGACCGAGCCTTTTTGTTGTTGCATGTTTTTTGTCTTTTACAATACAAATTATTGTAATTGACTCATCAATCTCATCATTCTGTTGAATTGTATAGTCGATAACAAATTAAAAGTGATTACAACATTAGACTGTCTAACATTTCAAGTTGCGACTTCACAATAATAGGCATACGTATAAAGGAAGACTTTACGATTACAAATGTCGAATTTTCAAGGGCCTATTAATGCGGGGCCGAGTGCGCCAGATGATCTTCCTCCGCCATACTCTACCGTAGTTGGAAATCCACAATATGGTTTTGTGACTCCAGGAGGCGAAAATGTAGCGGCAACGGGACCGTACCCAGCACCTAAACCGTTCACTGCACCAGGAGTGTACCCGCATCCAACGATTACGGTGACTAATGCCGGAGATGGTACACAACCGCTTCCCGCGGGCGGTGCGGTGCCTGTAGGCATCGTGGTACCGCCAGGCGTCGGATCTGAGCCCACTACCATCACCTGTTTCAACTGCGGAAAAACGGTCACCACCAGAGTTAACTATACCACGGCATGGCACACACACTTGGTTGCTGGATCTGTTTGTGTTATTACTATGTAAGTTTTTAAAAAGTAAAACCTTTACCTCTACTATAAGTCTGTTTATTTGGCATTGTAGCTTAGAGCTCTGTAGCAAACAGTTGAATGATTTTTATTGCAATTGAATTCGTATTAAGCATACTTACTTTTGATTTTCAGGGTTTGTTCTTTGTGCTGCCTGGGCCTGGTACCATACTGCTTCGATTCATTCAAGGATGCCGAGCATTACTGTCCTAACTGCAACACATACATTGGTAAAAGCACCAAATGTTAAATCATCGTTCTTCTTGATACTTTTGTCCAATTCGATGTTTGGAGGTGCTATATTGAAGCCATCTTATGAATTTAAATTTCAGCCTAAATTCCATTAGACCTGGTTCTAATTAGACTGCATTATGCTAAATAAATACTTTACAATAATTAAAAACAACAAATGTGATATTGATAACTAACTACATCATATTTATATTAAAGTACCATTGATTAATTTTTTTTAAAATACTTGATTTTTGTGTGTTAGTATAGTAAAAACTTAAATTTTGGCTAGGAAGAAAGGGAATTCAGTAAAAAATATTTTTATATGAAAATACATGTCATCTTTTTAAACTCACACAATTTTTATTCATAGTAATTATTTTATATGTCTCTTATCTCCATTATGATGACATGGTCGTGAGGAGGCCAATAGGGGTTTATATGAATAGTCCTTCAATGTTGTGATCCTAATTTTCTAATTAGAATTTTATTTTAGTAATATTTTTTTTAATGCACTGTAATCATTTGTAACATTTTTTCCTTATTTGGTGATCTTTGTAAACTCTACTTGTTTTTAATATGTAGATAAGTTATAATTTTAAGAATTATACATTCTTCGGATTTTTGATTATATTCTGTATGTTTTCCTTGAACGATAAATCACAACTAGATATAAATGAATATTTATAATTTATTTAAAAAAAATTGTTGGCTTTAAAAATTAAATATGTAATTAAAATCTAAAAGCATTGCATGAAATACCTATCAGTAAGGCTGCTTTTGATTCCTTGTACCTTTTTTTATATACCTACTGTATTATAAGGCAGCTGCATAATTATTATGTAGGTGAATGATTGTTGTTGAAATGGTTCTGCATTCCACTCCATTTAAAACTGCAGTTATTTCTAGCAATATTTTATATTATTATATTGTTCACAATACTGTAATAGGTACTACCATTGATTTACCTTTTTTTTACAACTACTTTACTAAGTCATCAGTGACAAGATTAAAGTTTGGAATACTATGATACTTCATAGTATTCCAAACTTTTATCTTTGCACTGATACCCTGGGTTAGTTAATTAGATCACCTATTGTTGGCGTCACAGAATCAAACCCTGTTAGAATGAATGTTTTGAAATATGTTATGTATCTTTCAAACTTATTTATTTAGCTTGTAAACACTTCTACAATATGGTTTATCGTGTTAGGCTGATTCTTATTGGAAAGCTAATTCATTGTTGATTATTATATTTTTCCATTACACTTGAATATGTAAGTACCTACTTTATTTTTGTCATAATTAAAATATGTTCTTGGTTTGTACACACATATAACGCTGGGCTTTTTGGCCTTTAAGACACAACTATAGTGTATGCTAATATAATTTTATGCAATCATGATTTACCCAAAAACCTTAATACTTACTTAGGCCATAAAGTTTAGTTGTTTAAAACATCGTGCATACTGTACATATATATTAAGCAAATAAAGGGTTTAATTATACATACATAGATAGTATCATTTCTAGAATATACATAGTATTATAATTTAGGTATTTATTTACTAACTTCGTACCTATGAAAGTATTTATCAGGTACCTATTTGTTTATCATTGTTGCTAATGATAAGATAAAGGCATAGGTGATGATAACAGCATTGACAGGCACAAGTGATAATCAGGACTATGACTACAATGGACAAATATTTTTGGGTTTAATATTTAATTATTTAATATGAATACAAATAGTGATAGTGTCGTAAATGGATCCGTATTTACCGTTGAAAGTACGAGCCCCGGGCGGCACACCGAGCCGCCACCGCCGTACTCTCTAAGTGAAATAAATAACCAGCAGCCTATCATACACCAGACCATAATACTTCAGTCTCGTCTCAAGGATTCGCCTATGTTTTATAACTGTCCCCGATGTCAAGATAGAGTTTTCACTAAAGTTGTATATGAAAATTCAAGGAGCACTCATTTCATGGCTGGATTTATATGCGGAATAACTTTGTAAGTTTGTTATCATTATTACCTACTTATCTATTATGTTTCAACTTATTTTAAACAAAAAAATTAGGTACCTCTATGACTCATATCATTATTTTTATGTACCTACACACCTATGAAGTTACATACTTATGCTATGCTATTATTGTCAATAATCATATATCACAAGATATTAAGAAGTTTTGTTGTTTTTCAGATGGTGCCTGCTTTGTTGTTTGGCTGCAATCCCATACTACATGAACACTTTCAAACGAGCTCACCATTATTGTCCAAACTGTGATACATTGCTTGGATCATATTCTAAACTATGAAGCTATACATGTCGGCATGGACATTACATAATTTAAGGAATATGTTTAAAAATGTATATATATTTTTAATGTGATTACTGATTTAGGATATGTTTTAGTGATTGTGAACAAATAATACTAGGTTGAACTGTTGTTTATATAAATATTTTATTTATGTAATGAAATTTGAGTCACAGTCTTGTCTAAACTATAACACTATCCTTATTACATAATTTTATAATTAAGAATTTAAGTTTTATTTATCCTAATATAATACTAGCAATTTTTGGAAACAATTTCTATGTAGAAACATTGGCAAAATAATTAAAAAAACATAGATTTGGAGTTGTTCACAGAAACTAAGCATAATGGTAATTAAATTCACGTTTTAGGAAGTACAATCGTTAGATACATCAGTTTGTAAAATACAGTATTAATTTCATAACATGTTGTAGCTAGCTATTGTATGGTACTTGAAGTCTGAAGCAATCCGAGGCAATCTTCCATTTTCCATCAACAGCAACCAAGAGAAATGTTTGTTGGAAAGGTTTCTTCACATCATCGTTCTGATAAACGACATCGCCGCAAGCCTGGATAAGGTAGGTTAACTTGTTCGCTACCAAGCTCTCAGATATTGGTTGCGCATCCAAAGTCTTCAAATTGTGACTGCTTGCTGGCAAATCCATCAGAAACTTTTGTATTTTCTCATTTCCATTGATGCCGTTCCCATTCCACACTAACAAGCCCGTATCCAAATACAATTTGGAAATAACATGCCGACTGTTATCAACTTGTTTGTAGAACACTTTCGTAAAGTCTTCGGCTGTTTCACAGGCGTTATCGACATTTTTTGTAGCGAATTCAGACATTTTACTTATTAAATCTTTGTTTGACCTTTGTAATATGACTATCTCGCAGTCAGAGAATAATAACACTACTTTTACTTGCAGATATTCAAAATAGTCACAATAATATTTTTCCAAATCGTCAAAACATAACCTATTCGCTGCAAACAATGCAAATACCTGTGACAATGACAGATGACAAGACATTCGGACACTATCATTCGCTTGGAAATGCAGGGTAAAAACATCAAAATATATTGCACAGCATTTAAAGACCTATCAACCTATGTAGCGCTGCGAGTGCGCTTCGGCCATATTCTGCCTGCGACGTCGAAAGTTGCGGATTCGATACGTATGTATTTAATTTAGATATTGTCTGGTTTCTGATTCCTCTATGAGATATTCGATCAATAACTAGAGAAAATGATAATTGTAAGTATTTAATAAATATTTGTGATTTTTACAATACTTTGTGGAAACCTGTCATGAATCGAATTTGTTAGTTTCAATCCCGGTGTTTCGGGGTTAGAAAATTGTCGGGATCTCCAGTTAGGATGCGATGCACGAATGTACTAATAGAATGTTTACAAAATAAGCACAAAATTATAAATATATTTTATTTGATAATGTCTTTCTATATTTATCGTACAAAGTTGCTTACGTATAATACAAAATTTTATATTTTAACACTCACTGTAACTAAATTTTGATATTTTTGACACATTGTTTCGCTCTTGGACGAGTTGAAATAAATTAATAATTTATATTTTCGTGTCCCTACCTAATTAATACATAATTTAACAAGCATTTTACTGCATTTGTAATAAATAATATCGAAAAGTAAACCAGTCAGTTTTAAAATCCAAAACTTACCCTAAGGCACTGACAAAAATGATTTAAGTGCGTACTAAATACATACAAAGGTACAAATACAGAGCAAATATTTAACATTCCTTAAAATTATAAACATAGAAAAATGATAAATTCGGAAAATTATAAACTAACAGTAAGTAAGTATAACGAGAATTAATTATATCGGTCATATCATAATCTTACGACAAACATCCCAAAAATAGCTGATAACGAATTATAATTAACTGAATATTATATAAATTAATTACCTTAAAATTAATATCAATTCTAATTAATCGAATAACATACATGAAAATAATTAACTAAATCATATTAATTTATTTTGTCACAATCAGAATGTTGACAATACATTATTTTATATATTTTTGTAATAATGTGTAGGTATATGAAAAATAATTTGTTTCTAAAACTATTCAAAACTCGCGTTTGCTATTTCTTGATTTGAATAAAACACTCTGACTTTTGATTTCTTATCATCTAATGCAACTATTACTAATACACAAATAATATTGTATCAATCGAAGCTTTCCGTCAACTGTTACCACTAAATAGAACCAGAACACACGTTTTATACATCATTTTGCATTCAACATCATGTAGCTGCATTAATTTTGTACACAGTGTGAAAAGTATAGTAAAGTAGAGAGGAAAAAGGAAAGATTGTTGGTCTAAAAAGTATTCTAGGTACATAGGTGTAAAAATGACTGCAACTTTTAATGTTTAAATATTTCGATTTATAAATACGTACTGCCCGCTCACCGCTACAATTTGATATCTTAAGTATTTCATAATTCCTTAAAGTGATTTCTAATTTATGCTTTTTAATTATGTTTATTAAGAATTTGAGTAGGCACTTGTATTGGAGACGGGAGAGTATAGCCTGATTTAGAAGAGGATGGTCAGTTTCGGAGTGATGCTCCTTTTGAGTGGGTCGGTTTTTTAGCGGCCAGTGTAAATTGCAAGTCCTTACAAATATTTTTTTCTATAGTATAACGTTATGTTCACAGTGACGGTGTGCACGCCGGCGCGGGCGCCGCGCAGACCACAGAGGATAGGAATGACACCTCATTACTACTTTATATCAACTTAAACATTCTAATTGTTATTTATCTAAGCCAACCTGTAAAGAAAAAGACAATTTTATAGTTTTATACACAAAGACCTCAGAAACTTACCGACAGGAGCTATAGAAACTGCGAGCAAACACTCAAAGATTTGAAGTGTTGCTCTTTTATTTTTAACGTTTGACAGCCATTGAACCTAAGAACTTGGATCAATAAAATGGTGAATCAATAGTTACAGATCTTGTCATAATTAGAATGGGGCGAATGAAGGCCTTGTTTTTCCCTCATTGTACAAACATTAAAATACTACTCATTACAATGATTATTTATTACGAACCTGTGATGGTCCATTGCACACATCGACGTTGTGTTTTTCTGACAGCCCTCCCATTAGTCTTTCCTATAAGAACAAAGAATATTTTAAGTTTTTAAACTATCATCTATGATTTAAAAACATGGGTGCGTGTACTTATGTACGCGCGTAAAAAGTTATACGTCCGTCATTCTGTCCGTCCGTCCGTCCGTATGTCTGATATTTATTTTGCAGGCAGCTTCAACCTGCTACTTTAGTACAACAGTGATGCGCGCGCGTCTTAAAATTTCACTCTTGCAGCTTCAACCAGTTTGAACTTTGGGTTACGCAGCTGCAACATGCGACTTTTGTGTTGTATCTTAAAATATGACTCTCCGGCCAAGTGAGAGCCGGACTCGCGCACGAAAGGTTACGTAATATTATACTGTTTTAATTTGTTGTTAAAGCGGCAACCGTAATACATCATCTGTGAAAATTTCAACTGTCTAGCTATCACGGTTCATGAGATAAACAGACAGATAGTAGAGTCTTAGTAATAGAGTTCCATCTTTACCCTTTGAACCCTAAAAATAGGGGAGTTTGAATTGTCAAGTGCAAGTTGACTAATAATCATCCTTTTCAGATCTATACCAGTATTATAAAGAGGCAAGCTTTTTTTGTTTGTAACGAATAGGCTCCGAAACTACTAGACCAATTTTGATGAAACTTGGTATAAGGATACATTGATCCATTGGAATTAAAATAGGCTACTTTTTATCCCGATTTTCCCACTGGATCTGGAATTACGCGGGTGAAACCGTGGAGCGCTGCTAGTATAATAAATAAGCAAGATACAGCGCCAATTATCCCCAACTTTCCTTGTGTTTGGTGACCAGACAATGCATATAATACTTAGTTTGCAATAATGCATAGCTAGTTTTCAATGTAACTCACTTCTGTGATTCGCTCCGCATCCGCGAAGCTGTGTTTGTGATTGCTCGCAGCCGCCTGCGCTAACTGCGTCTCCAACGCGTCTATTTTGTTTTGCAACTGTGTATCATACAAAATAGATTTAAACAAGTATTAACATACTAACAAATGAAGTATTTATCTATTTTATGAAGTTACCAACCAACACCAACAAAAATATCACATTATTCTCACATAGGGGCTTTGAAGGGGAAGAGGTAAACGTACTTTCGAAAAGCTTTTTTAATATTACGTCACAAATATGGCGTACAGATAAACATGTGCCAGTCAGAATTTTTACCGTAATGTTACTGCTCCACCTGCTTTAACATTAAGGTTGATGTTAATATCCAGCTACTCGTTAACTAAGTCATTAAAATGCGCGTTGGTTACATCACCCAAACTTAAAACTCTGTGATGTGTCAATAAAACCGATACCCGAGCTATCGCTTGTTGCCATTAGTAATTCCGTTTGTAAATTAACACATTGGTCACATCTACGTAACGCCTTAGTTAACATGCTATTTAACGCGTTAGGACACAGGTGGAGCAGTAGCATAACAAATCCGGACATAAAACGGCGTCCTCTTCTATGTAACCTATTTAAAAGCTCAATTAAAATGAACGACACACAATGTTTTTTCCTTAGAAATAGGTTCGAAAATATTAACTAGAAATTCTAGTTGACGTAACGTTATTCTTAGTAATTATTTTCCGCGCTTAAGCGCGTACTAACGCGTAATTACTATAAATACAAATCGAAATACAAAGTTTATTCTATCTCTATGACAGATGTTAGTACAAAGTAACGTCGTTCGCTTTGTATTAGCTATTAAAAAGTGATAAACGAAGGTTTTATCTAAAACATTTGACAATTAAATAAAATCAAACATTGAAATAAAAAAAACCCTAACCAGATAGATTATCAAGAGTAATGAGAAGAAAATTCAGAATTTCAGTAATTAACAAACAACGTTACGATCGATGAAAGATAAAGTACAAACAAGGGGACACTGACAAGAAAGCTGAAAGTGCAACACGTTTGTCGCAAGTGTACCTCCAATGTTATTGCTGGCAATGACTTTTCAATGCAGGAGTAGGCGAACTCCAATGGTTCCTAAGTAAAATATCCAACTTCATCATCATGTAAAATGATTGGACTAAACTAAGAAAACTAAAACTACCAATAAACATGGCTATTTATTAATCGACCAGCATCTACGCGAGGTTCTATGCTTTAGGAAATCAAGGGTCTTTACCTGTTGGACGGTTCTCTGACGTAGTTCATCGAGCTCGAGTTGCTTGTCGGCGAGCTGCTGCGCCCACCGTTGCTCCTCTGTCGTCACATTCTGTTGCAGTCTGCTTAATACTCCTTCCTGTAAACATAATATAATTGAACTAACTGTCAAACTTTACAAATTGGATACTACAGTGGACTTACACCCACATTCACAATCAAACCTATGAGAATGCATAGTGCGCGCGAACGCATAGATATACCGCAAATAATGTAATTGAAGAGAGCAGCACATTATTGATCAATCAGAGAGCCGCATTGAGCGCTGTGCGTTCACTTATCCAAGAGCAACTTAAGTACTGTTTGTGAATACGGATTTGAGTGTTATGCTCTAAACACGATGTAAGGAATGTTTAGAGGTTGATAAATCTGAACACAGAAAAAATGACAAGGATTTATAAGTCCAAATTGGGACCTTGAGACTCACCGTATCGTCAATTATGTTCTTGTACTTATCAACGAGGGATTGTAAATGTTCGTTCTGCGATTGAAGATCGTGTACACGATCATCATTTACAGTAGTTTGCGTGTGTAACTCTCTGTTTTCTGGTTTCGCTGTTTGCGTTTCTAATTCCCTCTTCTCTGTTTCTTGTTTTTCTATCCTACGTTCTAGTTCCTTCTTGAGGTTGTCAGCGAAGGCCTGTAGCCAGTCTCGGCCGGCCGGTGTGCTCGGTGCGGCATTAGGACAAACCCCGCGAAGGATACTCGCCACTTCCGCGTACTGAGCTTCTTGCGCGTTCGCCAACGTCTCCTGAACAAATTTTAAACGAGTATTAACTTGTGGAAAAGAGATAAACTAAACAAAAAAGTATGTACATTACAGAGTAATGATTTTAATTTTATAACATCTGTTTATTTTTCAATAGCAAAGCTTGACTTTAGTGTAATAAGCGATTACAAGAAAGCGAAGCCGGCCGAAGATTTTCACATCGCAATGATATTAACACTTGTGCTAGATGGTAAAAGCGGGCACTTACACGCAGGTCTTGGGCCGGCAACGCGTTTGCCGATTTCATCTGGAGAGCTTTTTCAGCTGATTGTAACGCCTCCATTACTTTCCAGTTTTTAGTTCGCAACTCCTAAGCGAGGAGTGAAATATAAAAATGTTAAAAGTGATGTATATTGGATATGGAAACTTGCATGAGTTTTGTTTATTAACCTCATGCAAAAGCATTTACTGGGAAAAAGTTTGTTTCATGCTAAACATAAAAATGTTAACTTATCAAACAAGCCAAATTACGATTCACAAGTCAAATTACGATTGCTGAGTATTCTAATAAGATTTTAATTTTTCAAAAGTTCAATTAATTTTCCGACATCATGCGTCATTCTGTCACGCTTCGTTTTCGATCACTTGAAATCCTCAAAAATAGTGTACATCTATACCTACCGCTAAGGTAAGGTAACAAATAAGATTATGTTTTTAAGTGCATCTATGTATCTAAAATTCTAGTAGTAGTTACCCACCTCCGAACCGATTTGTATGAATTTTTTTGTCTATAACCGTTAGGTCTGACTCTGGGAATCAGCTAATATCTCTTTTTTGTATGGCAAAACAACGTATGTATGTATGTTTCCCATATCACGGGCCTATGGAGTCCCAGACCTTTAGAAGGCGTGCGTGTAGCCGAAGCCAACACGTAGAGGCCCTTTACAGTAACAAGTTTAATGGCAAAGTATGATGTAGATACCAAACCGGCGATTATCCCTGTCTACACTATAAAGTACGTATGCACGTATGTTTATTATTACATTATTTTTATCCTGGTAGTGTTGCAGCTGCTCTTGCAGTCGTGCCAGCTGCTCCTTCTGGTCGCGGGAGCTGCGCTGCGCCGCCGCTAGCTCGTCGCGCAGTGCAGACACAACACTCTCTACTTTAGCCAACTCTGCTGCCTAGAGTAAAAAAAAAAACTTTTGCAAGAGCCTTATGTTCCTTATAAAACAGAATGTGTAGGATCTACGAGAAAGGTGCTAATATTTTTCAACAATTCTGTGTAATTTTTATCTCCAGTTTGAACGTTTGATAAAATAGTTTATTTGCCAAGTAGTTTCTTTAAGATAATAACACAACAGATCCATCACACTATGTCTGTTCAGTGAGGAGAGTAGCCATTGTAACACCGAATAATACATTCGTACATAATACAACTCATTTTACCTCTTATTGTAGACAGTAAAGTTTTCTCAGTTTTTCTTTCAAATAAGTAGTTAAATTTTTAACCGTTATCCTTACCTTATGTTGATCGTTTGAGGGTAGTCCGTTTTGAGCAGGCGCCGCCGCCTTTAACTGCTTAATTTCGGCAAGTTCTGCCTCTCGCGCCGCCAGCTGTTCACCCAGAGTTGATATCTCGTTCGACAACTGTGGAAATAACACATTTATTATTTGACATAGAAAACGGAAATTGCAAAAACGACTAAGATAAAGTTTAACTTACCTGTTGCTTTTGTTTGTCTGCTTCATCTTTAATTTTATCGACGTTGGCTTCAGCCGCTTGAGCGCGACTCGACAATCTCTGAACTTCATTCTGAAGTTCCTTCATTGCTACATAAAAAAACAAAACGTTATACTAACTCTGGAGGAAGATAAACACATTCTTCATAAATACAGAGAGCAAAATGTGAATTAACCTGCGAGTTTCTCCTTTGCTTGGCGTAGTTCCTGTTCGGCATGTTGTTCGGCATGCATGGCCAAATGTCGCTGCTGCTCTATCTCGCTGCAGACGCGATTCGCTTCCTGCAGCTGCTGCGCCATCTCGGCGGCGTGCTGCTGCGCCATGATTGCGTTGTCGCGAGCGGCGGCGGCGTCCAGTCGAGCGGCACCTGCGTCAAGCGCGTGCGCCTGGGCATCCGCTTGTAGCGCCGATAGCTGTTGCATGAGCGCACCCTCAGCCAGCAGCTTCTCCTGCGCTAGCGCGCGGTTCTCGTCCAACAGTCGCGCGAGACGTGTCTGCAACGTGTGCAGCTCGGCGCGCAGCCCTCCTGCCGCATCAGATGCTGCCCGTGCTGCGGTCGTCGCCGTACGACGTTCCGCATTCAACGTCGCCCTACGCGGGACACACGAAGCCGTTAAAGTATTAGGTCTCACTCACAATAACTAAACAACAACTAGCTAAGTCTCACCTCAGTTCCTTCAGTTTAGCTTGCAGAGCTTGCGAAGCCTCGACTTCGTCGGCAAGCGCCCTTTCCTTATCGGCGAGTTGCTTCTTTAGCTTTTGCATCGGATCATTTGGACCCTGTAATTCAATTTATATCGTAAAGAAATCTTTAATTGCTTAGTGTTTTTTCACGAGTTTCCTTTGTTTATTGTGTATTTACCTCAGTCCACTCGGAGTGTGCGGGCAGCGGGTCGTGGTGCTTGTTGAGCAGCGCGTCCGTCAGGATCTGAATCTCGTCACGTGAGAGCGGTGCATCGCGAACGACGCGGACCAACTCACCAACATTCACGCCGCCGCTGTCGCCCGCTACATTCACACACAGATACAATTATAACACAACCTTTTCTGATGTAACAGATGAGGAAACAAATATAGCATTTATGTTGTGCGCTGATAATATTAGACAGGTTTCAATACGCACCCATAAGGCTAAGGACATTAGGTTCTGCCTTCTTCTTCTTCTTGCCGCCAGGTGGCGTGGCAACGGCGACGGCTACAGTAGGTGGCGCGGGCACGGGCGCGGGCGCAGGTGTCGCTGCCAACGCCTGTTTCAGCAGCTTGTCGGTGGTGAGCTCGCTGGGTTGCGGCGCGTTCAGTGGCGGTACTACTTCCTCAACTACGGGTGTCTCCTCCACTACCTTTTCGTGCTTCTTCTCCGTCTTTTTCGCTGTTTATTTTGATAAGTTATAAACGATGTTGTTATGGATCTACCCACGAAACCTACTAAGTATAGCATTATACCTACAGAAAAGCTACGGAACCTAAAAATCTTTCAAATTCAGGCAGATCATTTAATGTCAAGTGTCTGGCACTTATATTCGAACCATGTTTTGCAATCAAATTTCAAAATAGAGCTAGATAAACTAGACACATGCCAATAGATTAGAATAGTTTTCATTAGACAAGACAGTGATAGGTCAATTCTAGTAGAGTAAGATCCCGCCTACCAACGAACTTTCGTGATTTTATAAAAGCTGACAATTAGTTATAAACGTTGTGCAATAATGAAGCTCAGACCATAGGCTAGGAGAGTTATCAGGTGGCAAAGTAAAAAATCGAGAAAGTTCCAGCTTTTATAAAAAATCACCAAAGTTCGATGATAGGCGGGATCTTGGTCTATAGTGTAAGATGGTAACCCTCTCTATCACGCGCTTACAAAGAAGAGTAATCCTATTTCAAAGGTCAGATAATGAAATGTCCGATTGCACCTTACTAGTTATCTCTTGTTATTTAAACATTGTTTACAGCCATTTTGTGGCTTATCTCTATCTGGCGAATTTGCATTTTTACGCACATCGACATTGCAATGTCCTCGACACGTCTTTATATTTCTTTTTTTAAGAACGGTTGCTCACAGTTTTACCAGATAGAGTTCCGATCACGTGATAAAAAAACCTTTATGGTAAGAATTGTGGCATCCAGGTCGGTTCAATAGTTTCGGAAACTATCCCGAATATTATAGAACAAGATCCCACCCACCATCGAACTTTCGTGATCTTATAAAAGCTGAAATTTTAATAAGATCACTAAAGTTCGGTGGTAGCCGGGATGTTACTCTATTAAATACCTAACCCTTATAAACATTACCCCTTTTATCTTCCATCACCGTTTATATCTACAGCAATAAAAATAAAATAATACATTGAAGTTTTATACGTCAACTTACATTTTCGTTGTTCCTTTGGTCCATCACCGCTGTTGCGACGTTCGCGTGTGACTTCCTCTTTGACGGGTTCCGGTGCAGGGGTAGGTTTCACTGCAGCCTTTCCCCCCTTTGCAGTTTTTGCGGGCTTTTCCTTCTTCTCGCCTACTTCTTCCACTTTCTCTTGAGACTATTCATACAAAAACCCATATAAAATGCTTTGTCCTGAATGACTGACTGACGGATCAACGCACTGCCTAAACCGCTGATCGTAGTGACCTCAAACTTGAATGTTCTTTGTATGACGTAGGCATCCGATAAAGGTTTTGGAAAAAATACACTAATACGCGGACGGAGCCGCGGGTAAAAGCTAGTTCTTTGGAAAGTGTAGATGATGTCGCAGATTTAGCATGCTTATCTCATTTAGTTTTTAATTTCCTTCTTAATTTTTTGATTCAGGTTTATTGATTTGAAAGCCGTAAACATTCATGCTCCGTTAATACCATGATACACGACATGCATGCATAGTGTAGGTATGTTAGTAGCACTAGTCATAATAGCATGATAAGGTACTTATTTATTTTTGTACTAGACCATTAAACAAGATTAAATCAAAATTATTCAATATGCACATAAAAATATTATTGATAAAAGTAAATAATATTTATTATGCAAAAATGAAGTACAATGGAAATTAAAGCGAAGTTTACCTTGACTATAAACTAAAATGTCATAAAAATAAAATTGAAAATGCTCTTTTCGGTAGCTACAAAGTTCTGTTGACCCCGCATTAACATATACATAAATAAATACATAAAACACCAATACACAACACATAATTAATAAAACGATTACTAAATACAAAAACCTCAACCAAATAAAAGGCATATTTTACACATACATCACTCACTTTTTCAGCTGCGAGTGTTGAGTGCAACAATTCAAATTCGTCCTTTGGATGCATTTCCTCAAAATGGTTGACGACTGGAGTAGACTCAGCCGTGGTAATGGCGCTTGGATCGCTAACGCAACTCGGATCCTCTTTGTTTATTAGAATTGGTTTTACTTTAGGATCCTTGCCACGTTTGCGGATCTGTGAGGATAATGTATGGTGCTGTTGATACAAAGGAGTTTAATCTGGAATTACGTTGTTTATGGTACTACATCACGGGGCATCGCGGTCGTACAATATTCCCAAAGTTGTACTACTAGATAGATAGAACAACCACCTTCTCAGATTAAATTTCATTGTATTTTCATACATACTTCTTGTATAAAATAAACATATTATATTTGTGCTTACTTTTGAAACCATTAATAAATATTCTATACCCATTTTAGTACATACCCAAACGAAAATTGCATTTACCATTTTTGATAGAATAAAGCAGGATAAGCATAATCATAATAGGTACACACGTACATACTCCCATAGATATTTTAAGCTATTTGACACATGGATCCTTTTGTCATGTAGGTATTACTTAACTGGTTTGTATCACGTTGAATTAATTTCAGTTTTTTTTAGGGTTCCATACCTCAAAAGGAAGAAACCGGACCCTTATTAAATCACTCGATTGTCAGTATGTCAAGATTCTGTTTCTCAGGAACAGGTTTAAAAACATTAACATCCCTATTAGGTGTAAAATAAACAACTTTCTAAAACGCGATCAAAAGATGTAGTCTTATTATAGATAAAGTTTGTAAACAATTTTGTATTTGCGTGAAAATAAATTTGTTTCTCAGGAACAGGTTTAAAAACATTAACACCCCTATTAGGTGTAAAAAAAACAACTTTCTACAACGCGATCAAAAGATATATGTAGTCATAATATAGATAAAGTTTGTGGACAATTTTGATTTTGCGTGAAAATAAGCCTTAATTTTTAACTTTTTTGTTTTTGTCTTGTCTACATAAAGTTGGCGCCATTGAAATTTGGCCCTTGAATCATGCGCGCACATACAATTCAGCTGTTAAGTTACATTGGTACCAAATAATTTGCAAACAACACCACTACCTCTTTTACAAATATACGGTACGGAACCCCGATGCGCAAGTTCGACTTGCACTTCACCAGTTTTATTTAATTTAAGACACACAAGAATCCATGCTCAAATGAGCTGATTTAATATTAGAATAATACATACATACACGAAATCAAATTTATGAACACCCAAATGTATTCTTCTGACTTGTTTGCATTTAAGATAACATTTAAACAAATATAATAAATTCTAAAGTTTTTTGTTCTTTCTTTATGGCCCTTGACCGATGTTGATAAACATTATTACACTAATATTTTAGTTTGTAGAAGTACATAGGTTACTTTTTATAACGGTATAGAAGGTAAAATCGCTCAGCTATACCTAGTCTAGATTTGAGATAGTCATTGTATTATTTAAGATTCTGCTATAGTAGTTTATGATGTCAACATGTAGAAGTATCCATTAAAGCGCTATGCACAATGGGGTACCGGGAGCTTTCGGCGACGGGAATTTTGACGTGATAACGTCTTATAAATTAATGAACACCGGCAGCACTCACAAAAAGTGTGACGTCATCGCTCACGTTTCGTTATTGACAAGGTAACCATAGCAATGATAACACGTTGCTATGGTTACCATCAATGTTTTCTTAAGTCATTATCAAGTAAAATTATCGTCCGTAAATAGAATTTACAGATACTCGTAACCTTTTTTTCTAATTTTCTATATTTCTATCTACGATGCCACACAGAGACCAGTCAGTGTATATGTGACATGGTAAATCTCGATAATTCTGTTCCCGCTTCCGGACCGCCTCAATGTGCACAACTCTTTAGGTAGGTATTGTGCAGTAACAGTTATCATGCAAGTTTTATGTCATGCATATCCATATGTACTAGCTGCACCCCGCGGATTCGCCCGCGTAAGCCTCGATCTGGTATAAATGTCCGTATAAAAAAGTAGTATGATATGTGTGATGCCAGAGAGGCTGCATCAATTGTATACTTATTTGTTTTTAGCCATTCAGTGAGTTAATTGTATTCATCCTTATGTTTCGAAAAGTTATGAAAATTATAGGAATCGAATATGTACTTATTACGTACGAATAAGTAGGTTAGGTATTTGTAGTTGTGCATAAGAGCAAAGTTGGCCTAGTAGGATGTACCCAGAATTACAATCTAAAGATTATGGGTTCAAATTACCATTGGTGTAACATTTTTAACCTAAACATTGTGTTCTAATTACATTGGTGCAGTTTTTTTAAAATTATTTATGTGTTAATTATCTTGTAGGAAAACACAAAAGTACGTTTAGAGTGAATATTCACCAAAATCAGATTTAAACACCCATCTCAATGCCTTATTAGTTGGGATTTGTGGGAAAACTTCAAGCTTCTCTAAAAATACACTAACTAGGTAATTGTATTTTGAAAATACAACCAAATATTCCAAGTATTAATATTTTTACAAAGAAATCTTCAACCTTTTAATTTCAGTCCGACCATCACCTTTATATAGACATAATTATAAATGAGTCTTAATAAAATTACCTTGACATTGGGTGGCGAGTCCCTTGGGATGTCCACAACTACGGGAGGGCTGAACTCCACATGAGCCTTAATCACAGTTGTAGAAGGTTCCTCTTCAACTCCGCTCTCAGTCGGGGCCTCACTTTCCGGCTCGCTTCCCGTTGCTACAGCCGTGTTTTCTTTTTTCTCTTTCTTTGCCAACTATTTAAAAAATAGTAAATATAGGACATGTAAATTCTATACACTTTAGTCTCCCCAGAACAGAATTATTCGAGGTATGTCCTTGAATAACGCTATTCCAGGGAATTAGAAACCATTTGAATCATATTTGTTATTCAACATGTTGGAATCGCAATATTTTATGTTTCTAAGTAAAAAAGACATTAGAATTTATAAGCAGTAAAATGTTAATTCATAGTTCACTCATGTCTGTCTTACACAAGCCTAGTTGTTTAGCTTGGGGTTAGATGGCGTTGTTTCCATTGTCCTGTCTTATTTATTTGCTAGTTTTATGAAGGTTTGTCAACGAGAGAGCTTAGTTTTTAATAAGTACTAACAAAAGTTTAAGTACTTAACAATGGGTAGTTGTACTGATTATTACTACTATAAGTTAACTTTGCCCCTTTTGATTATCTATACTAATATTAAAAAAGCTGAAGAGGTTGTTTGTTTGTTTGAAAGCGCTAATCTCAGTAACTACTGAACTGAACTGAAAAATTATTTTTGTGTTGGATAGTCCATTTATCGAAGAAGGCTATAGGCTACTTTTTATTTTATATTTCGATATTCCCACGGGATCGGTTGTTACGCGGTTGGATTTATAATGCTAACAATTTTTTTATATTCTTATACTTAAAGCATAATTATACCTAGCTAACAACAAAAGCCAGTTTTGCAAAATATACCTAGAATTTTTTAATAAAAACTGCCTTTGTTAATTCTTATTGGTTTCCAATTAAAAACTTGTTATTTTTTGTATGTTGTTGACTTTTTTTAGATTGAATTCAGCTGAGGTATGTAGGTATAGGTATATTTTTTCTTATTACACTAAAAGAAATTCAATAAAAACCCTCTGTACATTATCCAGATGAATTCTATTGAATTGGTAGAATCGTATAGTAAAAGCTGCGCTCTGCGGTTTCAGCCGCGTTAGTCCCCATCCCATGGGAATATCAAAATGAAAAGTCGCCTATAGCCTTCCTTGATAAATGGACTATTTAACACAAAAATAATTTTTCAATTCGAACCAGTAGTTCCTGAGATTAGCGTGTTCAAACAAACTCTTCAGCTTTATAATATTAGCATAGATTAGTAGAATAGTAGCAGAATCAGCAAGTAATGAATTTGTTAAGTACCTACTAGATACTAAACTAGATTTTAATGTTATCAAAGCCTTAATTTATGAAAAACTTACCTTTTTGATTGCCTTCTTATTATTTTTCTTGGGTTTGTTTTTGTTTTCGGCAAGAGCGAGGAGCTCTGTGGTAGCCTTCCTCTGTTGGGCGATAGCTTCCTCGTAGCTGGTGCCAGATGTGGAGAACAGCCCCATGAGTAGAAGCACTGCTATGCCGGCTACTCCCACTCCACACAGTACCAATACAGCTTGCAGCTCCATTGAATCTACATGCACCTAGCTTCCTAATAAGAACACAGCTCTCAACAACTACATATAATCAAGCAAATCTAACCTAATCTAAAGCTAATGGTCCTATGGGAGCTTTTGCTTCACTTAAACCAAACAGTTGAGTTTAATTTCTATAATCAATCAATATTTTAGGTACCTATACCAAAGAAGACAAGTTCAACGAGAATTTCTGTTGATTTTCGAGTGTATTTTCAAAATTATTAGAAAAACAGCTTTACAAAATGAAGGTATCGGCCGACTGACACGTAAGCAGTGACACATGTCAAAGGTGACAGTCTTCTTCTCTTGTGATTTCCATTTACCTGATACGAATTGTATGAAATCAATAGACAGCGATACTTCGACGTCCTTTTCCGTTTAGAAAACAACAGAATAGTTGAAAATTAAATGTATTGTTACACGGAAACTTGATGGAAACCAAATGGATACAACGACCTTTCTAGGGCTTGGTAATCAATATAGTTTTACGAATAAACTCACCAAAACAAATCACCAGACGATTATTATTGCAAATTACACAAACTTAAACAATTCGTAAGACTTCATTAATTATTATTTTTCTAAATAAAATAAAAGAAAACACGCACAACCCTTCTTCGTTTTGAGACGAATGAAAGAGAGAGAAATATGAATAAAGAGAGAAAGTAGAAATTATTGTTGACACTGGCAAGCTGAAGCATGACACTGGCGGCAGAAATGGACACGCCCGCCGGCCGGCCGGCCGGTGGGCGTAACCACGTGACCGTCAAGCTCTGCCGAAAAGAACCACAGATTAAACAAATCATTCAATGTCAATTCAAATTGTTGTCACTGCCAGTGTTGACGATGACAGAAATGTGAGATGTTTTTCAATCCACCAACATGTCAATAACGTTTTCATTCGTTGCCATTCCGTTTTTCTTACTTTCATTGTTGTAAATTTTCGTCAAATTAATTAAAACAGCTGTCCCAATTCAATTGCTAACTAATATGGTTAATCAGAAATTATATCCTGTATTATACAAACATTGAACAAAGCCGCTTATAACTGTTTTTGTAAGAGTGTGAATGTGAATATAAAGAAAACCTTGGTGTACATAACTAATCCATTTAGGAGAATGTCGATTCCTCCGCTGGTTTGTAGCACTCCTCCGCCACCTGATCAGTGCGAAGATGATAATGAACCCGAAGATTTCGATATCCCGTATCACTGTAAGTATGACAGATGATTTACTTACAAAACAAAATCATCCACGATTTACCATTCATATTTACTTTTTAGTTTTCCGCGTTACAATATACTTACCAAATCCTTCCCTTTTTGCTTCACAGTGTCTCAAGAAGATGAAGATGATGGCTATGATTATGGTAATTTCACTTTCAATCCACATTCTGTCAGTTCTGAATCCAAGAAAGACAGTGGCTTGTGTAACATAGAAACCTTGGCTGTAAGTGAGGCCAAAGAAAGCACTAGAACAGAGGGTGTGGAAATACCTATTAAAATTGAACATAACCACATTGGGACCAACAGTGACATTAAAAATATTACTAAATCTGAAGAAGATCCTAACATTGAAGACTTAGATTTAAAAATAAATGAAGAACCATTACAATTCACTACTAAAGAGGTAAATATAGATCATATTAGTGGTGATTATAATTTAGAAAGTTCAGATTTTACAAATACTGTTAGCAACACTGAAACCAGCACAAACCATGAATCTAGTCCTTCTAAAGATAGAACAGAAGATGATGTTAGCTCTGATAGCCAGAAAGATATTTCAGTCAGTGAGGAAAGAATAATTGATGAACAAACTTTGCATGATGAAGTGGGTCCAAATATTATCAATCCTGTTGAAGAATTCCATAACGCTGTGGACACTACTGTTACTGATGGAAAAACTGAAAAACACCCTGAACTCACTGAGGATGATGATTTTGGTGACTTTGAAGATTTTCAATTTGTAAATTCAGATAATAAAACATTAAATACAATTGAGAGCTGTGATAACCCATGGGTGAACAATGATTCTGAGGGAAGTGGGTTCGGTGAATTCACTGCCAATTTTGATGCAACTGAAGTGCAAAAAGTCTCTACTGTAGTTGACGAAACTATCACTAGACAGGTAAATAATGAAACAATTGATTTAAATCAAAGTAAAACATTTGATGATGATGATGATGATTTTGGAGATTTTGATGATTTCAAATCCTCCTCTGTTGAAAACACTTCAAGCAAAGAAACAGAAGCAAATGATTTATCAAGAACAGTACCTGTTTTGCACTTTAAAATGTCAGACAATGAAATGCATGTTGTGGAAAGCTTAAACAAGGTTCTAAGCTCTATATTTGATGAAGAAATATCACAACCTGCAGCCGAGTTTGAAGGAAGACTTGAATCAGTGCTCAGTGTTACGTGGGGTCATTTAAAAGAAACTGATGTTAGACAACCTTATATATTAAATTGGAATAATTCACTTGGACAGAAAACTCTATTGAAAGCTTTATGTATAGACTCAAGGAACATTGTAAGTATAATTTATATAATATATTTTTCTTTCTTTCTATTTCTTTTCTGCTCACTTCTGAAAGCACCTGAGTGCTTCAGTTTTTTGGTAGCTCTAGCACCTCTTAAGTTCTCACTTCCAATCACTGCTACCTCTAAGTGACATTCAATGCCTTCCATAGCATAAAAGAGTTGAGACATTACTTCCACTCTGAAAACCGATTATCAGAACAATAAACTATCATTATTGATAATTTACAGCTCTTTGGTCCTAGATGGGGCTATAATCCACCCAAGTATGCAGCAAATATGGGCATGGCACCCCTCCAACCAAAGAAACCACTGTCACCCTCAAACTCAGTGCAAAATGAAAACACAGCAGCCGAAAAAACATCGAAACCGAGCAACTGGGTCGATTCTTTCACAACTGATGGACAAGAATGTAAGTACTGACTTTAATCGAAATTATTGCAAAAGATAAAAGATTTTTAAGAAAAGCACATTGTGTAAGCTATACTGTAACAACACAGCCAAGAGCACAATGTATTCGACACAAAGGGAGATCCTATTAATTATGAAACTAACATTTTTAATAATAAGCTTTATCTCACGTTGTGACATTTTTTTGCATGTCTTGCACATGGATAACACCCCACCTGTAAAATAAATGCTTATTCCCAATCCTTTAGTCACTTATGCTGAAGCCCTACTCCTAGATTTAGAACACCTTATGGCCACCCTAGACCAAATGGCTCACAATCATTCCAACCTCAAGATATCTGAATTATTGTCACATGGTAAGTAATATATATATACCTAAATAATCAATTTAAGACTAGTTATACTCCGCAGTTTCACCCGCCTAAATTTCACTTCAGTACTTAGATAAAATGTTCTATTGCAGACATTTTTTCAATCATTATATTTCATCAAAATCCGTTCAGTTACTTTTGGATCATTCTTATAAACTTGTTTATACAAGTACCGCACTTTAACAATAACCCACTCAGTGGGATAGAAGGATCTGTTTTGTTGGTGACAGTACAACTTTTTCTGGCAGTCTTGCAGTAATAAGTTACTGTGCGTGTTTCAGCTTGCAGTACCGAAAACCAAGGCGTAGTTGAAGTGAAGGCCAGTAACATCGACGTGTTTGAGGCCGCCATGTCTTCTAAAACAGATAAGATTTATTCCAGTACCATTAATGTTCAACCTTTACGGCAAATCAGTTTGCCTGACACTCACATATTCACTCCGACTGACTCTGAGACGCCGCGGTCCAAAACTATACATTACGACAATGGTCCGCCCATATTACTACCACAGCCTGTTTTAGAAATTACCAATAAACAGGAGAATCCCACCCAAGCCAATCAAAACAATGATAACAAGGATGATGATGAATATTGGGAATTTCAAGATTTTAGAAGCAGGACAGAACCTAGAGTAACCATGTCATCATCTCAGAAAGAAGAGGAACCGGTGACTCAAAAGTCTGAAAACACAGTTTTTAAACCAAATATCACTTATCAAACACAAGTATTGCAACCTGTCAAAATGGAACCAATTATGCCGACATTGAATTGGCCTGACCCCGGGGAGGTCAAAGAAACATTTGAAAATTTCACCGATTTCGTGTCTAACTCTTCATGGGGAAACGATAAAATAAACTCTGAGATCAAATCGCCTTCAGTGGAAAATAAAACTAACGTCGAAACCGACGTGTCAGACAAAATCAATGATAAACACAAAGGTGAAATCTCAGCCCAAGAGCCAACGACACAAAATGTCCCTGATAATGATGACGAATTCGACACATTTCAATCGGCACTACCAGCGAAAAATGCCAGCGTGGAATTTAGTATGAACGCGAATTTTAATACTAATACTTTTACGAACATTCCTAAACAGACTACAAATCAAAACTTTCCTCAAATCGCAAACTTCGATTATGCATTCCCTAATGTTAGCACCGCTAAGTCTGATGTCATATCGGTAGACAACTCAATTCCAAATGAAACATTACGGCAAAGTTCAAGTTTTATTCCTAACACAACTGAGATTAGTTTTGCAAAACCTTCAACGCCATCAGGAAGCCAGATACCCAGTATTCTGCAGCCTACACTCGCACCGGCTAACACAATGTTTACACCGCAACAGAACACTGGTCAAATACTTCAACCTCTGTCGCTAGAAAGCTATTCACAAATAAACTGGCCCAGCCCTGGAATAGACTTACAAGACTTATCTAGGTTCAACCCCGTTGAAACTTTACAATCATTGAAAACAGATTTAAGCGTGAGTGGTACGAGCAAGACTTCTTCACCTGTCCATATGCAGAAGCCTGTTGTTAACAATCAAGTCGCCGATGACGATATTTGGGGAGAATTCGTTTCGAGCAGGCCTAAACAGCAAACTGTGCCAAAGAAAGCGCAGGTATTTGCAGATGATGATGAATGGACGGACTTCGTCTCCAGTCCGACTGTGAAACCGATAAACGGCCTGAATACGATAAGCCTAAATGTCCACACTAATTCGAACATACAGAAGTCGAACAGCAATAAATTAACTGCAAAAGGCAGCCGTTTACCGCTCGATATACCTACCTTGAACTACATTACACCCAAAACGAGCGGTCACAATACTTACAACAACAGACACTTTGAAAATTTATAACATAGAAAACAATTTTTAGATGTATGTACTTAATTATTCTAATACATTATACTCACTTCTGTAAATATGGTGGAGGTATTTATAGTATTTTAATATTCTTTACACATCACTTTGTATTATTCCCAAGCGATCTCTAAAATATACTTATGTAATGTATATACTTACATACATATTTTATCTAAATTATAGAATTATTTATGGGGTCCCTTGACTCATTAGTATGAAGAAATTGTGGCAGTAGCATATTCATTATGTAGGTATGTTCAATTTGTGTTTATATGTGTTTTTATACTCATTATGAGTACGTACCTATAATTCATATAACATTAATATTTTACTTAAACTAATACTAATTATGAAGTTATTATTATCGCCGTCCTTTTTCGTTGTTGAAATTAATGTAGATTTTTACCTGCCTAATTATGTTAATTTATTTTTCATCTTATTACTGTTATAATAAATGGTTGTTATTACAGAATTCAGATTAATTAAAGCAATATTGTATTGTATATTAGAATAGGTGAAATTAAAATTAATAATATTAGACGTTAATTTGTTAGCGTTATAATTATCTATGATAAAGTGTGAATTATGTAAATTGTACATTCGACTAGAATTAGGATAATAAATGTTCGATAGTCGAATTCGAATAGTCAATCAAACATACTTAGAAAGAATTATCTGTCAGTTAACATATCCAAATATTGTTTGAATTAAGAAATCGTGTTTGATATCGGCAAAGAAATTGAATAATTATAATTTAAAAGTTATGCTTACTAAAATGAAGACTTAGCGGGAGATACCAAGACTTTCAATAAAAAGGTCGTGGGTCCGAATCCTGTTGCTAGCAGTGCACCAATAGGTTTTTTTAATACTAAAAATGAAGTCCACATAGATTCTATTTTCCTTTTAAATAGACGCCTTGAGCGAGCAGTGTCTATGATTGTTTTCGTAAACACCCGATCACTGCGGAACCGATTATGATGATAAAGATTGTATATGGTGATTTATATCTCGTTTTTTCCACGGGATCGGAACTTACACTGAAAATCACCTTTGTAGTTGTTATCCTATCATTAGGTTTTATTTTTAACCCCCAACCCAAAAAAAGAGGGGTGTTATAGTTGTTAAAAACTCAAAATTTTCATGTATTATCGTAATACATGAAAATTTTGAGTTTTAATCTGTATTAATTATTATTATTATGAAAGCCCTTAATAACTTTAATAACTTACTATTATTTGTCTTTACTAGACATTTATTATGTTTCACTAATTTATATTTATTATTTTTTATGTATATTATGTTCAATGTAAATAATAAGAAAACACGTTACACTATCCTTATAAAATGTAGTTTTATTTTAAAGTTTATTTATTACATGTCTCAAGCAGTACAGCGCGCAGCGCCCTGAATGGCATAAATTAAAGTTGCTGGCGCTGTATAAACTATCTTGAATAGATGATAATGCCAATACTTTAAATTAAATTAAATAAATAAATATTGCAGAACATTCCACACGTCGCCATCTAGCCACATGCTAAGTAACTAGACTTGTGTTAGACAACTTATAATCTATTTTTATAATTTTCTTTTATAAATGTATAGAAACAACCAGACTACAGACAAATATCTAAGCATAAATACTTGTTTGAGGCGGGAATCGAACCCGCAACCCTGTGTTTGGCAGTCCGGCAAGGTGACCATTGTGCCAACTGGGTTTATTGATATCAAGTTTCATTATCTGAATCTGTGTTCTCTTCGCTGTCGATATGGGTACCGATCGTGTCCTTGTCGTCATTTTCTAATTGCGTTATGAACTTAGGCAGATTGTTCTCCATGGTCACTCTGAACTGGCATTGTTCGAATTCAGGCCAAGATATGAACCTAAAAAAATATTTAGATTTATAGATTCTGTGAGTTGTTTGACTGCTAATATTGGCCATGGCTTAGTTTATTTTTAGAGTTGCATACCTGAAAAGGTAAAAAAAGAGAACCCTTATAATCACTCCCTTGTTCATCTAGTCAGTACCTATTCAGATTAAAAAATATATTATACTACCAACGCTCCGCGGTTTCTCCCGCGTAACTCCCGATGCCGTGGGAATATCGGAAAAAAAGTACACTATGTAATTCTCAATGAATCAATCCTCATGCTGAAGTGTCATCAAAATGGATCCAATAGTTTCGGAGCCTATTCGTTACAAACAAACAAAAAATATTTCCTCTTTATAATATTAGCGTAGATAGATAACTTTATTTGTACAACACGTTAAGGAACATAGAAAACTATATACCCAAAGCAAAGTAGGTAATAACTAGAAAGTACAAGTTGCACAAATGGGCGGCCTTATCGCTTAAAGCGACTTCTTCTAGGCAACTTTTGGATGGAAAATACCTGATTTAGCTAGATTAGTTATTATAATTTATGTCTGTTATATGTCCTGTATCACGGGGCTATGGAGACCCGGACCTTTGGAAGGCGTGCGTGGAGCCGAAGCCAACACGTAGAGGCCCTTTACAATAACAAGTTTAATAGCAAACAATGGGGTGGATTCTAACCCGGCGATTATCCCTGTCTACACTATAAAGTGCAACCAAGGACAACCTCCGGTTTGGATAAAACTATTGATAATCTACAGGACAAAACTACTTGAGCTATTGTGATGGGATGGTACTGGACTAGATACTGGGGAACTATGGATACTATGGCACCTGCCGTAACAATGTTCAATAAACACGTAAAAATGGCAGGCGGAGACTCGCCAACTCTCAGACTGGGCCACCCTAATTAGCCGAGTAATTATAATTTATTATTATTAGTAATTAATGCGAAACAGCTAGAAACATGTAATTTTGCACAGGAATAGCATAGTGTCGTAGTTGTGCAAAGGGGTAGGAATAAACTTCATCGGGCATTTAGCTTTCATAAAAAGGTATCATTTGTGATGATTGGAAGAAAATAAAGCAAAATTTAATGTGTATTGAATACTTACTTTTTAAAAACTGTAACTTTTTGACTAAGATTTAAATCTCCGAATTCAGTAAAGATAGTCAGGTGCGGTAATTCAGCATCACCATCTCCAGGACCCAAGTGTTTGTATGAATCTGGTGGGTCTTGGCCTGTAATCAGCCATACACCACAGCCTGGTATCCATTGTCTGAAACAAATTATAGTTCAAAACAGCTATTATTTCCCTTTGTGTCGGAACTATGCTACACTACTTCCTCAAACAAAGTGTTAGTTACATCATTTCAAGAATGTAAGTGTTCTTTATTTCCCTAAAATATAAGTACAATCAACGTTCCAAAGTCACCAACACCGTAACGTTTACAATCCTGTGCAGCACTATTTGAACATGATAACAACGTAACCTGTAAATCGAACCCACGTCGGTTCGTGTAGCGGGTGGCGGCGTATACCTCTTGGTCAACTAAATACATAGGTAACATGTTGAAAATAATAATCACACTGAGTACTTTTCATTCAAGTATTTATGTTTGTGTGTAACGTCTATTACGATACGATAATGCGCATGCAATAAGAAGAAACATCTTTTCGTTTACAAAATATTTAACAAAGATTGTCAGAAACCTAACTATACTTACTCTAACATTGGAATAACCCTGGTCGATTTTGAAAATATGTGTGGTTTAAAGAAGTACCACAACAGAGGCAGGTAATCTGGCGGACAAGGCAGTTTATCCTTCTGTGTAATGTTTACTAGGTATAAACTGTGTTCATCTACCTAAAAATCAAAACAATAATTAGGTATAGACCGCACGGCGAATGATGACCACTGGTAGAAAGTAGAAGGAGTATGCAGAACTCAATTTTCATAAAAATCGAATTCTGCGCATTTCCACTTACCGCAGAGGTCAGCAGTCGCCGCGCGGACTATAAATATCAAAATGCAGTTTCCCTGTCTCCGTTTTTTTTTTAAATCTCTTCAAAGCCCAATATTAAGAAAGATGAAAGTGTTTTATCGTATTCTTATAGTTATTTCCTTACCTTTGTTACTCTCTTATTGTTAGGTAAATGCATCCACGGTAGAAAGTGAACTCTTGGCACAGTGGTCAGAACTTTGCAGTTGAATAAAAGTTGAAACAATGTGGGTAGAGATTTATGTTTGCAGAACTGTACTTCACTATCTGTAAGGAACTAAACAGAATTGATTGAGCTGATTTAACATCAATGATCAAATTATAATTTAGTAGCCGAGCCCCGCGATTTCACCCGCATAAGTCCCGATCCCGTGGCAATGTTGAGTCAAAAGTATCATAAGTCCTTCTCCATCCGCTAAACTACCTACCACAACGCTGATTGTCATTCAAATCCAGGTTCAGTCGTTTGAGCGTGAAGACGGAACAAATAAACACATTGCCCTCCTTTGCGTCCTGCAGTCGGGTAATAAATAAACAAACTTTCGGATTTAAATAATTCTAGCAGCGCTCTGCAGTTTTACATGCGTAACTTCTGATCCCGTGGGAATATCGGGATAAAAAGTTATTAGCCAATTTTTAAAGTTAAAGCCAGTGTTACTCATACCAAGTTTAATCAAAATTGGTCCTGTAGTTATGGAGCCTATTTGAAACCAAAAAAAAATCTTTTTTCTTTATTATTTTAGTTTTAGGAATTAAAATATTACCTCATAATGATGTGCAGGCATAGTGATGAATAAGTCAGGCTTTCCTAATTGTCCTGTTGTGTTATGAAACACAATATTGTGGATCATGTGTCTTACAAATGACAGTCCCGGCATGGCGCCTATTATTTTCACAGTTCTCTCTGAAAAATAATAAATATATTTAAGTCAAACAAACAATCAAAGCACAGGACATAACATAGGCACACAATCTATTATGACAATGATCATCATACAGGGAACCTATGTCATAGGTTTTTGTTTATCATAATTACAGTGATGTCGAAGTAACGACAAACCAAATACAATTTATTTTTAGTTTCTTTTTTATTAATAACTAGCTGCGCCCCGCGGTTTCACCCGCATAAGTCCCGATCCCGTGGGAATATCGGAATAAAAAAGTGGCCTATGTGTTAATCTAGGCCTCCAGCTATCTAGATACCGAGTTTTATCCCAATCGGTCCAGCCGTTCTCGAGTTATAAGTGTTGTAACAAACACGACTTTCTTTTATATATATATATAAGATATTCCTATCTAGTTATAAATTTAAATCTAATATTATTTTGTAATCTACAACTCAAGAACATAATTAAAAATATAGTGCAGTTATTTAAATTGAAATGCAACATAAAATAAAGTTTTTAATAGTTGGGAAATTATATTCTTTGGTTGCAGTTTACAAAATTATATTATGTACATTTCATTTGCAACTGGGCTATTTTTTTCGAATTTGGCAGACATATAGTACGAAATACACTTAAGAGGAAAGGTACCATGCGCTCTCTCCATACAAACATATTCAACTGTTTCCTCCCTGTATAATTAATAACACTAGAGTAAATATTTTTGTGCTAGTATCATTATCCAAGGAGGAAACAGTCAGCTATGTTTGTATGGAGAGAGTGCCGGTACCCTTTCACCTTAAGCAGAATGGCCATAATGTATGCTGATGAAACTGAGGAGACAATAATATACCATTATTTTCAGTGTAGAGGTCTCCCAATAACTCAGCCATTCTATTTCCACCATCCATTTTATCTTGAAATGCTAATTTCCACATCCCAAAAAAATCTGCTACTTTTAATGTGATCTTATTTGGATACTTTTTTTGTAATTCCTGAAAAGCAACCCAAATTAATTTCCATCCAAGTTATTATTATTTTTTTCTTTGGTATTCCAATCTACTGACGGTTCATGATGCTTACATTTAAAAATATTGAAAATGAATTTGAAGCTTCATACATATAAATGCCATTATTCTGTAAGTGAATTAGTTCTTCAGATAGTATACCAAGTCCTGGATTAACTTCTATTATAGGAGAACCCTCGTCTAAGTATGTCTTCATTGTGCTAGTGATTATTTTTGCAGTCTGCCTGTTTATCAAATACATAAACTCAGGCGTCTTGTACTTCTTTAGCAAGTAATTTGGTAGCTTTTCTTTTATTTGGTGGTATTCTGGTGTACTATTTATGTAGTTAACAACATCTGTCGCTAGTTTTAGGGGTGCTTTTTCTTCAGTTTTCTTATTTATTTTATGTCGTAACCTCAAACTGAACACACCCATTTTTATTTGATTTGTCCTTGTAAAGTTGTGGTCAATTATTTTCCACATAGTTATTGTATAAAAATAGATATTTTCATTAGCATTAAAATAAGATGATACAAGATGACTATGTATGTACGTATTAATTAAATATTATCTTTTCAACTTTCAATTCAAAACAATGTAAACAAAAACAATGAAATGACGCAGTCAATGTCACACGATTGCGATGTCATCTTCCATTTTTGTCAACGTCATTCACACAAAATTTGCGTTTTAATCGGGCAAAAACCTCAAAAGATTTTTTAACTAAAATCCTTGATCCCCTCTCTACCGGAGGTGAGCTTTTTTTCTTTTTATCACGTCCTGTATATTTATGAGTGATAATGGTGATATTAGTGTTAGCACTAATATCACCCTTAATATCAAAAGACCCTAGCCTGTGGTTAGCCACAGGCTAGGGTTATGTGCTGTTAAGGATCTGATGAGAAGTGCCGGAAGATGACGACTGTATCTTATTTTGTAAGATACCTACGTGTTTGAATTAGGTATCGTCATTCGCCTTGTGGCATAGGTAGTTAAATGCTCGAAGTTATGTGGACATAGCTAGCTAGCTAGGATGCTAGAGCATCTTAATTTAGATCCTTTACCGGTATACAAAGCGGCAATTATGTTAAAAAATATAGCAGTCAGGCAGGGTAGGTAAACGATATTACTGGGCAAACGCCACAAATGCCTTACCGTACATATACAGCACTCTACCTAATAGGCGACCTAAATGTTGTCTATCATGTTCATGATTTTTCAAAAAGTGGCTGCTGAACCATTAGTCGAGATTTTTGTGGTTGAGCAGCTACCTAAGGTGTTGATCTTTGACCAAACTTCAAGTCCAGGATCAAGGTTTTCTAAAGGATTATGGAGCGCAACATACTCCGCGTGAAATCAAACGGGTTGACCACGTACCTACGGAACATCACTCCTATAGCTGATCAGAGTAAAACTGTCAACCTTGTAGTTGTAGATTAGCTGGGTCACATACCTACGTCGTCGGCGCAACTTCCCCACACCGCTACTAGTTGAGCAGTATAGGACATAGTTTGTATTAAATATGGATGCATCCTGAATTTGAAACTCTAACAACTCACAAGAGCCATGCCACATGAATAAGGTTTACTACAAAATAGGTGCCAGAAGAAGGATGTCGAACGAAATCGAGACATAAAAATCTATAGATCCCAAAAAAACAAATGGTTGTCTGTAAAGTCAACGGCGAGTTTACGGACGATAATTTTACGTGATAACGTCATAAGAAAACGATGAAAAATTGAGTTTTTTTGTTATTCTTTTATATTTTTTTTCCTTTTTTTGCTTTTATTTTTCCTTTATATTTTTTTTTCAATAATTCGTCATTCGTCAAACCATAACACAAGCCCAGATTAGCGATATTATTGTTAAATACTCTGTTTCCTAAGTTACCATGACGCATGTCGTCACACAATATTACCGTGACACTTTTTTGTGAATGCAGGTGTTCCATCAATTTATTAGACGTTATCACGTCAAAAACGATGCCACGATATTTTCACCTACCTATGGTTTTCTCTGCTTTTCCCTGCAAGAGGTGTTAGAACATTCGACCTTATAGAACCTATTTTGTAGGTATAATCAAAATATTCATCTATAAAAAAATACATTACTAATGAATGAATTAGGTACTGACTTACTATGACTCTACTAATTATAAATGATTAATTTGATTGCCTACTCACAATCGTTCAATGCAATAATGTTCTTAATGATATTGTGCTGCCTTATCTTAGCCGATAATCTTCCTTGGACCTGTATAAGTAGGTATTTTCGTCGCACAACTTTAATTACTTTTTTTGAAAGAACATGTTTAATTACAGTGAATTGAACAAGTCGTGTTGGAATAATAAAGTGAAATAATGTATATTTTTATTCTGCTACTGTTTAGTGTTGTCAACATGGTTGCATCCGTTGTGTTTCAAGATTGCGGTGAGTAAATTCACATACCTATACTTTAAATAACTACTTACTAGGTGAACAATATTGTCTCATAAACTTTATAACTATTATTAATAGAAACGACTAAGGAAATAACTTTTCTAAGTACATGAGGACCTACCTACCGATTTATCTACGTATGTACAGTCGGCTGCATAATTGCAGCCACTGGTAGAGTTCGAAAATGACTATTAAATTAATTAAAAATGCACGAGCGCCTTAACCTCTACGAACTAGCAAGCGACTAAGTCGTTTGATTGTATTTCAGCTCATTTGTACGGAATGAGGCAGTGTACGGCGCTGACTCCTCTTATATTTATCTCTATGTATTAATGGAATGTTTTCATTCTATTAATTTTGGTTTGATAAATTAGAAGACTTTAAACTTCAACTAAAGCAGGTGTCCAGAATCTTGCTTTTGTTTGAAAACATTCATTGAACAGCCGTTTTAGAGCTCTACGGTGGGTCTGCAATTATGCAGCCGACCGTACATACCTCAGCCAACGTTAGCAATTTATATTAGTGTTCTAGAAATAAATCAATGCTACTAGCGATCTACCCCGGTTACGTCGCTCTGGTGGATGGAATTCACTAAAGTGGTTAGAGATGGTAGGGAGGCACAATCACGCACCATAAGTGCAAACCCAGGCCACTGTGGAAGCCAAAAACTGCTATTATTAGAATATTTTCAATTTAGGTAAGATTATAAGGTCATACCTACTTGAGTTGAAGCTTAAAGTATTTTAACTCATTAATTTATTAGACAAACAATATTAGTATGAAAACATTCCAATAATAGGACTCTACATTGGGTCTGCAATTCTGTTGCCGACTGTACCTAATACCTATGCTTTGATCATCCGTTGGTGTAGTAGAGGACGCCAGAAATACTTTAAATTTTAAAAGTGCATTTCAATCTATCTGGTAAAACTTGTTTATTTCCGCCTTGCTAATTGCCATGGATCAGCCCTTTCCAAAGTGGGTGGGGTTCTGGTTTCAAGTTTACTCTTGCGGGTTATAGTAAAAGTCTCGTTTAGAATTAATGTTTAATCTCCGCTAAAATGGCTAACAATAATTAATTTAATTTAAAAGTTATAGTGGTTTTTAAGTAGGTGAAAAAATGAGGGGCGATAAAAAATAATTTATTCTCAAAGTGGGCAGTAGACAAAATAAGTTTGGGAACCCCTGCATAGATCGATCTACAACAAAAATATAAATACCTACATCAGAAAACTTCCTCCGGATCTATAAATCATATCTAAGAAAAACGATTAGTAGCTAGTCAACTACCTACTCGTATCTTCGGAGATATATTTAAGTGGGCAAACAGAAATAACGACTCCATTAATAGCATGTAGAATGATTAACAAGACATTTATCTATCATAAACAACGTATAATACTTAAGTGCTTACCTACTTACTTACCTTAATTTCGTCTCATTCATTTATTTCTCTTCTACTTGGATTTTACAAAAACAAACTGAATAAATAGTACATTGTTACCCTAGGTGTGAAAGTCACTCATTGAGTCCCGAGACGGAGTTTGGCGCCCGAGCGTAGCGAGGGCGCTAATAGTTCGAGGAACTTAATGAGTCTTTCACCCGAGGTAAACACTGTGCTTTTCAGTACGAATAATACATAAAATTCTTCCTAATAACGAGAGTGAATGAGAGACTCCATACTACCTGATCCTCTTACAAGGTTGAAACCAAAGAGGTTATATAATGTATAACCTCTTTGGTCTCAACCTTGTAGTGTTTTGCAAAGCAAGGAGGTTAGGTTTTTGAAGTTCCTAATGATACTGATACTGGCTACAAGCACATTGCACACGTCGTGCGAAGCCATTATTTGACATGACAGCTGTCAGTGAAAGCGATTCTCCCTAGGGCTGAAAGTTTTTCTTTCTACACGCTCTTCAGGCACCTTTACACCTACTTTCGGAGTATGAGTAATGAAAAAAAAAGTGTGTGTGTCAGCTCCGACGCACGACTGGAGTTTACTCCTTAAGTACGAGTATCTAACCATACGCAATACACTCACAGCCAAATTAGAAAGTTGCGCACTAAAGGTGCGCACCAAAAACGTGACACGATTTTCGTTACTTGTTAGTAGGTTTTACCCTTCGGATTTTTCTCATACCGGGCGCCTTATATATGAAAATCGATTCTTAAGGAGTAAACTCCAAAAAATATATACATCACTATAAAAACTTATAAAACAATTCTACCTATCTACTAAATTAAATAAATGTTTTCAAAAACGTAGTAGGTAGTAGGTTTTTTACTTTATTTACAAAATCCTTAGGTTTCATCAGTGATAACATCTCATTGGGTCACTTTATGGATCTACTTGAAGCGCTCCGCGGTTTCACCCGCGTTACTTCCGATCCCGTGGGAATATCGAAATAAAAAGTAGATTAAAGCCTTCCTCGACAAATGGACTATCCAAATAAAATAAAAAATCAATTCGAACCAGTAGTTCCTAGCTGAGATTAGCGCGTTCAAACAAACAAACAAAATCTTCAGCTTTATTATATTACTAGCTGTTGCCCGCGACTTCGTTTGCGATGTGGTTTTGGGTTATTTAGAATACCTAGCATTTTTCTGCATGGATACAATTTATCATTCGGTGTAAGTTATAAAAACAAAATAGGTAGTTACATTGTTTTTAAACTATATTTAATTGATTTGGCAAAGGCACTTTACTTACTCATACTCCGAAAGTAGGTCTAAAGATGCCTGAAGAGGTTTTTTCTTAGTAATCGAATTCAGGTAGATATATTTAGTTCAAGATATCTTATTTAATAAAATAAATGTAAAGATGAAAATGGTCAAAGCGACGTATGACCATGCTGCGCCTCTACCGGCGCCCTGTCAAGATGTTGCAGATGTGGCTTTATGCGACCGTGCAGTCAGTGTCGTTCCTTGAGTAAAAAAATACTGGCGGGAAATGCTTGCATTTTGAAAGATTTTAATTAGTATTATCTTTTGTTATTTTATTATGTTTTTGTGTTAAGTTTAATCTGTTTTTTCATTTATGATTGTGTATTTTGTGTAAATAACATTTTCTAGACAAACCGTGTTACAAAAACTGTAATTTAAATCTACGGACTTCGCGTCATTACTTAGTGTTGGATAAACTAATTTATAAAAATCTCTTCGGTAAGTACCGACGTATTTGAGTATTGAAAACATGTTAAAAAAAAAAAGCGAAAACAAAAAAATCTACATAACTCATAACCTCTTTGGTCCCAACCTTGTAAGAGGATCAGGTAGTATGGAGTCTCTCATTCACTCTCGTTATTAGGAAGAATTTTATGTTTATTCGTAATGAAAAGCAAAGTGATTACCTCGGGTTTGTTTTGTTTACCCAAGGTGTGAAAGTAACAATGTACTATTTTTGTTAATTTTTCACAAATAAAACATAATACACAACAATATGATAAGCTTAAACTAAGTCAAATTTCTATTCGCACAAAATTTTCAACATACTTTGTCTTCCTAGTTATCTTTAGATTTTTGTAAATTAAAGAAAAATAATTATCAACTACCTTTGTGTCTCGATTCATATTCTTCAATTAATAATATAAGAGGTTATTATAGTATTTATAACACCAACATCATGCAAATAATAATCTATTTTGGTGCAAATAATATTTTACATTGTTTTTATTATCAAATAATAATAATAATGATTAAAAAGAAAGGCCATTGGACAGAACAAATACTAATACTTAAAATAACAGGATGCACATTGAGATCCTTACATATTGATAGCAGGCATTACGTTGAACAAAAAATGTTTTCACACCAAACATCTAAAGCGTCTCGGCAACGGGGTATTTGAAGGAACGTGATGTCCTATGATTTCACAAAAGTGCACGGTGCCCTTTGAGACTCATACCTATCGATAGAGGGCATCGAAAAAAAAACAAATAACAAAACAAGCAACCCTCTAAAGCATTTTGGATACAGGGTTTTTGAAGAAACGTGATGTTCCTTGATTTTCTAAGAGTGCGCGGTGACTTTATGCCAAAAATAATTGTGTAAAATTATGTTATGCCTAGGGTTTTTATGTCCAAAACCTTTATGCCAAACTACAAAAGGACATTCAACTTCTAAAGCGAGACGTTTTGGAAATGGAATATTTAAAGAAAAACAATAACCTATGATTTTTCAAAAGTGTGCGGTTCACTTTGAGTCCCATACCTATCGAAAATAACAAATAATGCCATCAAACAAAACTTATAAAGCGTTGGGCATTATTTATTCATCGGGTCTAAAATCACAGCGCAAAAAACATAACATAACATAACACATAACCTAACCATGGGAGCGTCCCATACTGAATGTCCGGACCCCTTTTCCAATTTTCTGAATTCTTGACCAAAATACCCAGTTTTTTTATTAGGTAGCTGGCAGGGCTACGTAATTTTGGGAAAAAAATGATTTTTACAAAAAACTACCTGTATATTTTTTAACCGACATCAAAAAAGGAGGAGGTTCTCAATTCGTCACGTATATATATATTTTATTATGTATGCTCGCTGATTACTCGTAAACTCTTGGAGCGATTTGGAAAATTCTTTTTTTGTTTTTACTATCTAAGGTTTCCGCTACTTGAACTCATAATTCAAACTATAGCAGGAGAAAAGCGCGATAGAAGTGTACCATCGGAGGTCTTCGGTAAAGGAGATCGGTAATATTATGTAGTAGTACCTCTTTGTACTAACCTCATTTTCAGTTTCACGTAGGTAGTATTAAATGCAAACTATTTGGTTTTATGACAGCTGTCATCTTGAGCGGAGGCATGTACTGCAGCCCTACCATGACTTTTTGAAGAACTCGAAAAAAAGAAACCCTTTTTCGATCACTCTCTTGTCCGTTTGTCTGTCAGTGTGTCACTACCGATATTCTCAGAGACGGGTGGACCTAGTAAGTTGATTTTTAGGAAGTTTCATAGTAAATACTTAATATAGTATGTTTAATCGAATACGTAAAAAACCGGTGGTAAGGGTACTGTTTCCTTCTGACGTTCGATTAAGTTTTACCACGGAAAAATATTTCGATTTCACATTTTTTTAATGTTTTTTCATCAAATATCATAATTATTGTATTAAAGTTAAATTGAAACATACCCTAAATGTTAATCTGATATTTTCTGAACATATTCATGTGGACCTTGTTAAAATCTGTTCTGTAGTTTATAAGATTACCTGGTTCAAACAAACAGACAAACAGACAAACAGACAAACAAACAGACAAAAATTCTAAAAACTACCCTATCGTGTTCAGCTAACGATTTTAAGACGACCTGTGTATTTTTTTTCTGGATATCTTACAATTACAGATTTTTTTATGTCTACAGATTTATTATATGTATAGATTAGAATAAATATGATTAAACAAAGGTGCTACGGTGCATTCGTAGTAGCTAGATTAATTAAACTTAATGTCGCAGTTACACTGCACGTTGAATGAATATTAGCCATAAGAGCGGGGCAGGCCCCGGTGTAGAACAATGCAATGTGACTTTCAAGGAGCACATCCACGTGCACCACATCACATAAAATACAGGCTCGCTTTCGCCCACCTTTGAATGAATGCCCACGCCCACCTATCGGTTTTTCGACGCAGTTCAAAGGATGAATGTGCATGCGCTCTTATATCTATTCACACGCACCCTCCACGTGACCTTCACGTCCTTTACGTCCCTCATACTTGCATTGACTAACGGAGGGGTTCACTACTCTAGCTCTAATTTAGGAAACAGAGTATTTCGAATAACGATAGCTCAATGTCTCTACCTCGACGGTACGTATCGTCGATGGATCTTTAACTCCCAAGATCAGTACCTCGGTTTCTACCTCGATGGGTCTTTGCCTCGACGGTACACTTCATGGATGGATTGTTACCTCGAAAGATCATCAAAACTAACACATCGAGCTATTATTATTCGAACTAACGTAGTACGTGAGTGTATAAGTTGCTTAGCCCGTCGATACCTTGCCGGGCTTCGCGTGACCTATTTCTGAACGTATGTAAATACACAAGCTTACTGCTACTTTAACTTACCTACTTAACTATAACCACATTAGTGTGCCAATAGTTCTGCGGTAAATACAAATACAGCTATTCTAAAATAGAACAAAACAATAATCTAGAACCCATAATTTACAACGCTAATAAATAAATCAGCACAAAACGTCATAAAATTATTTCATTGCATTGGCAAGTAGCCGTTTTATCTAAAACCAGTGAATTAATGATAAATCGCAAACTGATTAGGTACATAATCCCATTATTATTTACATCAGTTATTTACCTATTAGGTCTCATAGCACAATTTTTTAAACTATGCAGTTGTGTAGATCTTATTACTACTAGCGTAACTACCAACCATAAATAAATCCATGGTGGTTCGTGTTAACCTCAGATAATTTCTTTGAAAACTTTAGTCGCCGCTCCTATCTTCGAAATGTAAAACTTTAGGACATAGGTAAGTACATAATGTAGTATAAAAAGACGAAACGAAAATAACTGGCTCGCTTTCTATGAGAGATAGAGGGAGAGAGAGACAGACAGAGAAACACGCGCACGCCGCAGGGATTACAACTTTAGCAAAAAGTGTCATTACGACTTTTGGTCTTAATTTTTTCCGTAGCCCCCTTTCGCAACGCGTGATAACTAACTTCGTTCCAAAAATTTGTCGTCTATAAATCATTTTAAGCTTTTTCATGACGCGCATTTGCGTTAGTGGCACTGGGGAAGGTACATTTTTATCGGGCCCTAGACGAAGTAGGCTGGCATCCGATGCGTTAATAGGTAGTCGAAACCGACCAAATGAAAGTCGGACTAGCTCACAAAGGGTTCCTTACCATTATATTCTGTTTTTAGTATTTGTTGTTGTAGCGGGGCAGCTGTCTAGCTATCACGGTTCTTGAGATACTGCCTGGTGACAGACAGACAGACGGACAGTGAAGTCTTAGTAAAAGGGTTTTTACCCTTTGGTTACGGAACCCTTGTACTTGTACTTGAATGGGCTGTTTTCCGCAACCAGACCCTTTTTAATTGGGTCCTTTTTTGCGTGAGGATGGAGTAGGCTTGTGACTAATACTTTTAATTTGAGACTAATTTCGACTTTCGAACAACACGAAATTTCCTGCCACAAATGTAAATAGCTATTAGGTATATAGATATTTGATAGGTAGATAACATTTAGGAAATCACGACACGACGCGATTAGGTAATTTAATAACCTACGATAGAGTCTATTATACTTTTTCAATTTTGCTATTACCTTATCAATGCCTAATGGAATAGATCTTTATAAGTTTTGAGAACAAATTTTTATATCAAACGATCTATTTTTGTAAAATCCTGATAACTCCCCGGGGCCATCAAGGGAGGTTGTTGTCCTATCCGATAGTGAAATCCATAAAGCGGACATGCTACAGGCAGCCATAGGTACGGTCGACAGCATAATTACAGACCCACCGTAGAGTTCTAAAATTACTATTATTGAAATGTTTTAATTTTAATAATTGTTGTTTGATAAATGTTAAAAGACTTCAAGAGGCGCTCTCTCCATACAAACGTAGTAGACTGTTTTCTCCCTGGATAATGACATTACAGCAAATATTTTGGCAGCATAAACTTATAACTGCCATGACCAATGACCATGCCCCTATGTCTTATTTTTATATATATTTTGTTTTTTTTAACTCTTACTTTCTCTGATAATTAGAAAATGAAAAAAACCAAGACGTGTGTCATTATCCAGGGAGGAAACAGTCGACTACGTTTCTATGGAGAGAGCGCCAGCCGCGCCGTGAGGAAAGGTCCTCACAAAAGCAGTAAGCATTCTTATAACAGCCGTTTTGGATCTCTACAGTGCAGCTGACGATACATAAATTCTCTTTTCGAGTTTTTGCTTCAATATCTTATTGTCCTCTTCAAGTTCGATAGGATAGGTATAGGTAGGTTAGTGACTATATGCGAGTATTTAGACGCGGGTTTGCGAACGTACCCTGATGTGAAGGTTGTCAATTACCGAGAAACAAGAGCGGCATAGTGAGAGGAGAGAGAGTTAAGAGAACAATTCTCTTTCAATTATAGTAGAGGTATTTACCTATTAAACTTCAAGTAATAGATTCTTCATCGTTGAATATTTAATTAAATATACTTAGTAGTTATCACTAATTACTAAGAATTAGGACTTTATAATGGTTTATGATGATTCATTGCAGTGACCTTTGGTAATCTATAATCCAATTCCTAATCATTAGGATTTACAGCACAAAATGGTGTGGTTGTGGTGTGCATAACGTGTGCTACTTTGCACATAATAATATGCACTTATGACGACCCAGTTGGCACAATGGTCACCATGCCGGCCTGCCAAACACAGGTTACGGGTTCGATTTCCGCCTCAGACATGTATTTATCCTTAGATATTTGTCTGTGGCCTGGTTATTTCTATCTATGTACTATAAGTACTTATATATTTCGAAAGAAAAGTTTACAATTAGTATATCCATTGTCTAGCACCCATAACACAAGTCTATAGTTACTTAGCTTGGAACTAGATGGCGATGTGTGGTATGTCCTGCAATATTAATTTTATTTATTTTTATGTCTGGTTTGTTACAGGATCTTCGTATGATTTGTACTCTGTTGAAATTAATGGTTGCGGGATGGCTCTACCTTGCTACGTCACCTTGGGGGACCATACTCCTGTCAACCTTCTGTTTAAAGCGAGTAAGTAGGTCTACATAGTTTACAGAAAAAATATTTGTTGAAGCAATAAATAATGCTTATAGACTTTAGACTTACTCTAGAGAATATTTTCTTAGTTAAGACTAAGAAAATATTGTATATTCTGTATTTTGTATTCTGTAATCTGCATATTCTGTATATTATTCTGTATTCTGTATAAACACATTGTATACACACATTGTATATTCTGTGCTAAGGCACAGAAAAAGGGTTTTAATACGAAAGGGGGTTGTTCTAGACATGTAGGCGAACAACTTTTGATCTACGACTTTTGGAAATTCGAACTTTTTTTTCGATAATTCTGAGGGAATTTTTACTTGAAAATCAGCTGTTTCATACAAAAAAATCGAACGAAATGTTCGAATTTTCAAAAGTCGTAGAACAAAAGTTGTTCACCTAGACGTCTAGAACAAGCCCCTTTCGTATTAAAACCCCTTTGCTAAAACAAATCGTATAATAGTAAGTACAAGGTCTTAGGAAAAATATTAAAATGATGCTGTAGGTATTCTTATTTTTAAAGTAATTTTTAGTAAATAAAGAAATATTTATCTTGCGTCTATATGGAAAGGATGATTATTGCTTCAATAAACCCTTTTTTTCCTGGGTTATGGAGTTATGAAGGAGCTAGACTATATAAGTTAGTGAGAATAAAATACTGAATGTTTGTTCACTATTGTTACAGACTTTGAAGCTGGAAAAATGGATCAAAACGTAGTTATAACAATTAATGAGGTCAATCGAAGAACAGACGTAACGCCAGGTAAAATCAGAATATTTTATTTGTCTAGAACTTGTCCAGAATGTAGATTACCGTAGTATGATATTAGTATGGTTACCATGTGCTTACATTCTACAATGTGCATTTTTTTACACGAATTAAATTAACGTAAATAATGTTAAGAGCTTACCTAGGAATGTGGCTTTAAAATCCTACTAACATTATAAATGTAAAAGTTTGTGTGTGTGTGTACGTTTGTTACTCCTTCACGCTAAAAATACTGGACCGATTGCGATGAAACTCGGTATCTAGATAGCTGGAGACCTGGGTTGACATATAGGCTATTTTTTATCCCGATATTTTCACGGGGTCGGATCTACGTCTTCGTACGCGTGGTGGTTTAGTTTTATATTCCCCTTGTCGTTTTACCTTCCCCTTGAATCACTCTATCTATTAAAAAACCGCATCAAAATCCGTTGCATAGTTTTATAGATCTAAGCATACATAGGGACAGACACACAGCGGGAAGTGACTTTGTTTTATACTATGTAGTGATACCAAAACCTTCCCCTTAAATCACTCTATCTATTTAAAAAAACCGCATTAAAATCCGTTGCGTAGTTTTAGAGATTAATGCATCATATATGGACAGACAGCGGGAAGCGATTTATAATATTAATACAGAATATACATAAATAGATGGTAACTTTTTTATATTGAGCAATAAAGTTTTTATCTGTCTATCTATACATATATGTATAGGTACCTATAAAATTTTAAATTATTTTTCAGAGCTATGCGACAGAGCCCAGTGCCCAGTCCGGACTGATGGGTTAACCAACTTCCACAGCGTGATGTCGGTCCCTCCTAACATGGGCTTGGTAAGATTTTTCAATTTTTTGACGTGATAACGTCTTATAAATCGATGCACACCTGCACTCACAACAAAGTGTGACGTCATGTCACGTTACCGTTATTGACAAGGTAAAAATATTCAGCAACGTATTAGAGTATGCAAATAGTAATGTCAACGATACAAAGAGTTCTTATGACGTTAACATGTAAAATTATTGTCCGTAAACCGACTTTACAGACAACCATTTTACTATCAAGAATCAAGAATATTTATTGAAAAAATTCGTACATAATAAGATGACCAATTAAAGTAGCATCAACAGTTTGTCCATCCCGGACATACAATGATGAGTTACTTAAGTAACTTAATTTATACTAAATACAAAACACTGCCATAGGATAGTATAATAAATAGGTCAGCTAGTATCTCAAATGGTGATGCGGTCTAAGATATACCACGCTTTCCTAGTACTAAACTTGTAATTCAAAGACCCTCAAAAAAGGGAGCCGAGGAACGTTAGTGAAGGCAGAAATACGCCAAAGCAAAAAGTTTTCCAACCCATCCTCCTTTTGAAGCTGCAACGGTCTACGTAGCGAAACACGGACAAGTCCGCTTGTCGATAATTATTATACCAACTCCAGGATTAGTTTCTATCGTGACACAATTTCACCTAAATTAATCAAAATATTCATTTGACTCACTCTTGTCAAAGCCAGTGCATGTTTTTTGAATAGCAAAGCTATTAAACTAGCACCTTTGCCTAAAATATGCGAAACTTTGTAAAAAAATTTAAAAGGACGTATAAGATAACAATACTAATGTAAATACAGACAACAATACTTATGTAAATATAAAACTAAACAAAATTAATAAATAATAAAATTAGTATAAAATTAAGAATCAACCTAAGCCTTAACATTAAAACAAGAGAAAGCCCTCGACTACACCCTCCCGAGGCATTGTCCCCAAAATGCTTTCAGCATTCCCTCGCTGAATAGCAAGACTGAGTCGCTGGGACAAAAAGCTGCCAGCTCTAGGATCGCCATACTCATGTTATTAAATCGTATTTTCACTTTAGTTAAATTTAATAAAAATAAAAAATAGATTTATAAGTGGAGGTACTACTTAGGTTACCTACAATCCATTTATTTGAAAGTCAAGGTCGTTGATAATTAATAAGTAAGTTTTATTTTTGAGTTTTCCTTAATATAAATATTACCAGATTGGTGGATCCTACATATAGCAGGTAGATATAGTGTTCGAAATATTAAATAGGTAATTTAAATCCCACATTATTTCTGAGCACGTAGCGTAAATATTTGCGTGAACTGGCACGTCTCAACCGAATTTTATATGGATGGTTATATCCATCGAAGCAAAATACGCTTCTAGCGAATCAACGAGCTTCACTCAGATTAGTTTTTAGGGCTACGTGCCCAAAAGGTAAAACCCTATTACCAAGAGTTCACTATCTGTCCGTCCGTCCGTCTGTCTGTCTGTCACCAGGCTGTATCTCATGAACCGTGATAGCTAGAGAGTTGAAATTTTCACAGATTATGTATTTCTGTTGCCGCTATAACAACAAAAAGATACTAAAAACAGAAAAAAATTGAGGTGGGGCTCCCATACAAACTTGGTACGGAACCTTTCGTGTGGTTTTTTTTTCTAAATTAGTTCCTCTTTTCCTAAAGAGTTTTATTTAAGTTTCTAAGGTGTTTAGTTATTCTCCCATTGATAATGAATTAATCATACGTTTGTCTTTACAGAATCAACGAGGTTACTTGCGATGGCGGATCTACGATGAAACAGGGAGGATGTTACTGTGTTACTCCGTATTAGTTCAAACACAGAACCTTGTCCAGAAAGTACTACGGTCACGGAACTACGAGCTACCTGATGAACTACCCTTGTTTAACTAATGTTTAACTTCGACCGCAGGGTAAGGAAGTCGATTTATGACTTCCTTACCCTGATGATGGATATGTATGACGCACAAGAACATTTTAGATATAGTACCTCCTCTTTACGAACAAGTTTGCAACAAAGATTTAAATATTACTTAGGTACAGTCGGAATACCAATTAGCTTAACCCCACGTGACCCACAGCCAAATTTAATTCAAAAGTATGTAAGTACATTCGGAATACCAATTAGGGGCCGTCCATTAATCACGTGATGTTTTTTTTGGCATTTTATTAACCCCCTCCCTGCCCCTTGGTGCGGTTTAAGACTACATCTATATCCCGTGTATTTTTAGTACCTACAAAGAATCTTAATTTTTTTTATATTCTAAATCACAGGAATAAGTATTATCTAATTTTATTATAGAAAATTAAAGAATTTTTGACGAAATATAAATATATGTAACGCCGCTTTTCATTTGAGTATCGCACGTTTACCGAAAAAAGAAATTCACGTGATATATTACTACACCCCCTTCTCCCCTTGTGATATTTCGTGATTTTTATGAGTGAGCTGTGGAGCACGTGAGGTTCAGCTAATTGGTATTTCGACTGTACTTACCTACTTATGAATTATATGTGGCTAATAGTTTGGGAATTGCTTATTTTGTACCTACTACTAAACTATGAGCTACCTGGTGAACTACCCTTGTATAAATGTTTAACTTTGACAGTAGGGTAAGGAAGTCGAGTTATATCTTCCTTACCCTAATGATGGATATGTATGACGCACAAGAATTTTAAATATATGAACTTAACTAACGCCTTTGTACGAACAAGTTTGCAACAAAGACTTGATATTACTTAGGTAACCTATAAATTATATTTGGCTAATAATTTGTGAATAAATTAATGCTTACTTTGTACGTATCTCTACTCTATTTATCAATTACAGTATTACCTTGTCCCATAGAAAATCTTTTAAAGGCCCCAAGACTGTTCTAGGCCATAGCTAAAAGGCCCTTTTTACTCAAGTCTACAAGATTTTTACTTAGGTACCAATAAATATAATTTACAAACATACAATGCTGAAGAACATTTTGATTTGCAATTTTAAACTTCGGTAGCTACCTACCTTCTAAAATTATTCTTAGTTAGGTACTTATTGTCATTTATATATTTTTACTTCACTATTTTTTATTATACAGCGTGTACTCGACTACTGCTATAGTTCGCCTCGGTGTAACAAACAACCCAAAGAGAAGTTGCGCTTATTAGTTTTAATAAATTAAAGCTTACAAAATTTTATTAAGCCCCACAATTTTCTTTCACATAGGTAATTTAATTAGCTGCGAAACTAATTTTAATTGAAACTGTCCAATCTGAAATTATTTGCTGACCGATTTAATTCACTATATTTGCTGACTAAATAAAATTTTGAGTTGACCAGTTAAATACGTGCCAATTATAACAATAGATACCCACGTCAAAAAGGAACAAAAAATTGTGATTGCTCTATCATACATATTACTAACAAATTAAAAACTTATTTGCCAAATAAGTAACTAAACCAAGTTATAAAACTTCTTTAATTTTTTTATCAGGAACTTAAAAATAAATAAAATAGTTAACTATTCGAAATAAGCAACTATAAATTTGCCAGTAATTCTGATGTTGTTAGCATTTTTGCGACAGTGCCGAGCGAACCGGTCAGTCACAAGTGCCTACAATCGTGACGCACCAACTAGTGATGTCGGTGTGGTGAAGCAAGACGAAACCGGGCACATCAGTTTGTTACTATCATATAATCTGTGGCACGGTTAACTTAGACCACGGAGATTGCTCGTCTTATAGAATAGTGCACGGAGGTACCGAGATCAGACGTCACCATGTTCGCGCGAAGTGTAGTTGTGTTAACCCTCGCCTTGCTCTCCCTTGCTGCAGCTACACAAGTGCAACAATGTACAGGTAATAATTACATAATAGACCGTACTAAGCATTACCTCGCCGGGTGCCGCTGCCTGCTAGGGTAGGTACGTCCGCGACCACCGCTGCACCGCCGCGCCGCGCCGCACCGCACCGGCGACCTGCTTTCTCATTACTTTACGTTACCACAATCAAATGTAGAGCTATGTTGGTCATTCAAATATTAACTAGTTATAAATTACCTTGATACTTAGCTGATTTCACTTTTAATTATTTAACAACTATAACAGTCTATTTTAAAATATGTTAGATGCCATCCATTGTACACAATTTAAGCAATAAGTATTCTATAAGTCGGCTAGTTTGGCAGTTGCGCGATGAGGCGGTGTTTAGCTTAGCTTGAGACTATGCTAAAGGAGAATAACCAGAAGTGGCCACCTTATAGCGTCAGTATCAAAAATTATTTTCTTTCTTTTTATGCATTATCAACATTTTTAAGGATCTGTCCGCGGCTCAGCCTAGAGACAATAAGCACTAGAAAGCTGAATTAAACAGAAGTATACCTATGGCCTATATATAAATCACGCCAAGTGGTAAAATTAAATCTTGAAAAAAGAAATTACCATGATTACCTAACATTCGACCAAAAATAAAAGCCTTTCGTACAAATTCCATTGGAAGTAACGTATATAGAATAAGTTGTTAGGTAGATGTTATTAGTTGTTTAAACGTCAACTCAATAAAATGTTTAGAATGTTTCAAATTAATTATTTAATTGATTCTTGGTTATACATCCTGCATTGCTCTGTCGTTAGTTTTTTTTATCAGCAAAAACTCATTTAGCATTCTCGAATGATTTTTTTACGAGATATTTAATTAGGTATTAGACACAACATAAACTTGCAAAAACATCAAAGTATTCAATGCTACACAGTCGCAAAAAATGATTATTAGGTATTACCTATTCTTACACAAGGTGAAAAATTGGAAGCCGTTTACAGAATAATAAAAAATAATTGTTTGTTTTTAAATTAAATTGAAATACGTTGACATAGTCAAGTAAACAAAATATCCTAAGAAACTGGGCATACTTCTTTAAATGTAAGTGTCGTTATGAAATTCTTAGGAACATTTAAATTAGGTAATCCATAAATCCTATTTGAATTAAAGATAGATAGTTAGAAAATAATATTCAAAAGATTACAAAACAAGTCCGTAATGGAAAAGTCATAGAAAACGATTGTTATTATTTCGTGCGCATCCGGTTAATCGTCTGCGAGAATTGGTTCATAGAAATAGCAATAAATACAATTTGAATGATGAGAATGAGAACGTGCTTACATACAATAAATCCAAGCAATTCGTTATTGGGAAATTATTAGGTAAATAAATCGTCTTGTATTTACTTATTTTTGTTTGATAAATTATCTGGGTTAAATAAATACGTTAACCGTTCACTGAAGAGACCTACTCGTTTAAAGGAAGAAACCTCGAATGTGCATCTGGATCGAGGGCCATATTTTATGGTCTCTCTACATGACACTAATATGTGTCAGCACGTAGAGGGCGTAGTGGTGTCTGATGGCTTATGGTTCGTAGGATGGCGACTGGATGGCCATAGTGTCGGCTTTTCGGTCGCACATCAAAGGAAGTAAATGGACTATCCAACACAAAAATAATTTTTCAATTCGAACCTGTAGTTCCTGAGATAAGCGCGTTCAAACAAACAAACTCTTCAGCTTTATAATATAAGTATAGATAATCGAATTGAGAACCTCCTGCTTTTTAACCGACTTGGCTTCATAAAAATAGTAGGTTCTCAACAGAGCTATATAATAACTTCGTTATTTATGAACCGGTTCTGATGATTCTTTTTTTAACTCGGTTAAATATAACTAGGTAGGTATACCTATATTATTTCTAAATATATATGCGAATAAATACAGTACTAATGTATTCAGAGATGAGAGATTGGTTTATTTAAAAAACTTCCTGTATGTAGGTACTAGGTACCTATGTGGTTGCAAAACATGTCTGTAGTATGTAGGTAGGTACAGTCGGCTGCATAATTGCAGCCCCCGTTAGAGTTATAAAATTACTATTATTATACCAATAATAGTAATTTTATTCTAAAAAAAATTGTTTTATAATTTGATGAGTTAGAAGACTTTAAACTTCAACTAAAGCAGGTGTCTAGAATCTTGCTCGTGTTGAAAACATTCTTATAACAGCCGTTTTGAAGCTCTACGGTGGGTCTACAATTATGCAGCCGACCGTACCTATAAACGCGATTCATTTACAATCATACCTAATAAAAATAAATACAAATAATGCATGTTGGTAGGTCGACCTAAGTAGGAAAAGGTAGGAGCATTTAATCCTAATGCAAATTACTAATTATAAGATGCAAGTATTGACGACGCAGTTGGCACAATGATGGTCACCGATTCCCGCCTCAGACAAGTATTTATGCTTAGATATTTGTCTGTGTTTTGGTTGTTTCTATGTATTATAAGTATTTTAAGGGATATTAAAAAAAGAAAAGTATATCATTAGTAGAAATGTCCGTCGTCGGTTAAATATTAGATGCTCGGAGTGGATATAGCGCGATCGTAGCCCGTATTTATTGAATTATTTTTAGACCGAAATAAGTAAGTAACTACTTATCTATCATTATTTTTAATATTTTGCCCAAAACGGGGTGGTCATTTTTTAATGATCATCGCACCACCGGGAAAATGCATTTTATTTTAAGTTCATCTACAAATTTATGCGGCTATTACGCATCGACTGTCTATATTGTACTAGCTGCGCCCCGCGGTTTCACCCTCATAAGATCCCATGGGAATATCAAAATAAAAAGTAGCCTATAGCCTCCTCAATAAATGGACTATCCAACAAAAACGTACTTTTCAATTCGAACCAGTAGTTCCTGAGATTAGCGCGTTGAAACAAACAAACTCTTCAGCTTTATAATATTAGTATAGATTTTGCCCAAAATTAGGTGGTCATTTTAATCATCATACGTACCTACTACCGAGAAAATAGTGCAATTTATTTAAGGTAATCTGCAATTTCATGTGGCCATTATTCACAATGACTGCTTCGTTTTGTATAATGTCCGCTCTCGTCAAGTTGCCCTTAACATTCATATGTATCTAGGTAAAGCCTATGTTTATTACGACCTTATTTAAGTACTTCAGCTAGTGCAATTAATTACCAAGGCAATGAAAACCTAGATACTAGTAGATACGTAGTTCCTAAGTAATAAAGTAAAGGCTTTTAAAAACCTTAATATTAGTGAAAGAAATACAAGAAAATAATCAACTTAACTGATTTTCAGCAAATATTTATCTTTTATACATATAAAATTCTTTGTCCTGACTGACTGACGGATCAACGCACAGCCTAAGCCGCTGATCGTAGAGACCTGAAACTTGTGACTGAGGGTGTGTTCTTTGTGTGACGTAGGCATCCGATAAGAAAGGATTTATCAAAATTTTACTCTTAAGCGGGTGAAAAAGGGGGGCATAGATTGTATAGGACAACGTTATTCTTTGGTCCATTTTCGACTTTTGCGCGGACGAAGTCGCGGGCAAAAGCTAGTCGCTTATAATGTTTATCGCGAAGAGACGCGCTTGAGGATGTTTTCTATTTGTAATTTTATTTTATTATTTTTCCTTTGTATGTTTTAATTTTAATACTTAGTATTTAAATTGTATTTTTTTAATATTTATCTAAAGAACTGTTTTTAACACTTCTAGGTTTTATATAAAATGGCTGGTGACCTTTATAACCCACAGGTACCTTATAATTAAATGTAGGTAGAAACCTATAATAGATTAATAGCATAGCGTGATATAATTTAATGTAAGTAAGTACTACAATGGAACTGACTGAAGTCGAACAAAGGTAGATACATGCACATTGTGCATTGTTAATCGTGTAATTTTAATTACCCTATCTTCTACAGATTTAGTCTAGATGAAGAAGATAATCTTTAAGACTAGGCACTGGACCGATTTTTAGGATTTCGTAATCTGTACCCAAAGGGTAAAAACGCGACTATTTAACTAAGACTTTGCTGTCTGTCTGTCTGTTGACACTCACACCAGGCTGTATCTCATGAACCATGATAGCTAATAGATAGTTTAAGAGAGCGGTGTTGGCTTAGTGGTAGATACCTCGACTTTCATTCGGAAGGTCGTGGGTTCGAATCCCGGCGGGCAGTGCACCAATGTATTTTTCTTAAGAAAAAATTATGTGCGCTAATTGACATTGCTCTTACGGTGAAGGAAAACATCGTGATGAAACCCGCGGCTTAGTTGACTCCAGAAGTATTGACAAGTTCTCTCCTCTGGACATGGTCGACTAAGCTGAGAGGGTAGTAGGTGCTGGGCAAGCCTACTCCATCAAAAAGGACCCAATTAAAAAGGGTCCAATGGCGGAAAACAGCCTGTATACAAGTACAAGTATATAGTTTAAATTTTCACAGTTTATGTATTTCTGGTGCCGCTATTATGTTTGTTATGATGAGTCGTGCCGGCTTCCATGTAACATGGGACGGAACCCTTCGTGCGCGAAACCGACTCGCACTTGACCGGTTTTTTCAATTGTTTTTATGTGCCTAATCATAGCAGGCAGTGCCCTCACAGAAAACATAAAATAGCACAAACCCCGCTACCTTCACCTTCCTCAACTTCTTGTCCACCCAAAGGTTGCCTGGAAGAGATCGCTTTGAGCGATAAGGCCGCCCTTTGTAACACTTAGACTTAAGCTTTGATTTTTTGAAATTGGTGTTTACAATAAAGAATTTATCTATCTATCTGAATTAAGCAAGCACGACTGTAACAATATTTTCTCGAAGCAACTTTCCCGGCATTTTTATCTACGCTTCCTAATTCTTCGAAGTGAGAAGATATATTTACTCAGTTTATTTAGGTATAGATAAATTATCATCGGGTGCCAACACAGTATAATGAACTCGTGACAGGTCATCTATAGTTATGTATAGGAGTAGGTACTTGGTACCAATAGTCCACTCATTATCACTGGCATACCTATACTATAACAATAAATGTAATACCTAAGCTATGTTTCTCAAACTAGGTATGTATCGCATACGTGCCTCGGACCGACTGGGATTCTATTTTCAATGCATTGAAGAAGGCTATACGCTAGTTTTTTTGATATTCGCACGAGATCGGGACTTACCCGGGACTAGCCCTGAAAGCCCATGTAAAAAATTAACCATGTATAATCTCTACACTACCGCTAAGGATTGCAGGTAAATAGATACAACCTGACCAGTCGAGTCACGGTCAGGGTCGCCAGAACATTATTATGTTGATTATAATAATCAACACGACCTACGACGACGCGATCTTGAGATACTATTTATTATAATAAAGTAGCAGTACCCAGAACCCTTAAATAACTATCGGGATAAAAATACACGTCTTCATAATGAATGTCTTTTATTTGTAGTAGAGTATAATATCACAGAATATATCATTATCATCATCATTTATCAGCCGCAGGACGTCCACTGCTGAACATAGGCCTCCGCAAAAACTTTCAGAGTGATCGGTCATATGCTCTCCGTGTCCAACGACTTCTCGCGATAGATAAATTATACTAGCAAAGCCTTGAGGGCCACTTCTATGCACCTAACTACTAACCTTAAATTTTCGTTTCTAACAAACAACTTTTGTTCTACGAGTTTTGGAAATTCGAACATTTTTTGAAAATGTTGAGGTTAGGTTTGCCTGAAAATCAGCTAAAAATCATAAACGGAGAGGTCATTAATCTAAAAATTTTACGTATTTTTTTTAAGGTTTATTTACTGTTTAGTCTAAATTACCTTTGTGTTTAAAAAATCAGCTGTTTTTCGAATGTACATATTAACCTCAAAATTTTCATATTTTTTATTTCAAATTTCCAAAAGTTGTAGAGCAAAAGTTGTTTGTTAAGGTGAACAGAAGTAGCCCTCAACGGTTTGCTAATATAATTACTAACAACCCTGTATCTTGTATTATAAGCTCTCCTGTTCCTTTCTATTTAAGTAGGTACTTATAGAAGGATAAGTACGTAGGAGGAATGTGATTTATCTCTGTGGTGCATTTACCTGTCTACAGCACAACTTACAGAAAGCTTAGGTTTATGGGCGAAAGTGGGGCTCTTAACTTACGGGAGAAACGTGTTAGGAGACTGTATTTAGTTATTTTATTACCAAGAACTGCCACATACCTCAGTGAATATTTTTCTAGAGCTTGACTAGATTTTTCTACAAGTTATATTATTAATCGTGCTAATCAAGTTTTCTCCTACTTCATAAAAACATATTATAATGTAACGCGGCCGCGTGAACGAAGAGTTTGTAGAAACTTTAGAAATCACGAAATTCAAATTCCTGACTGACTGATAAATCAACGCACAGCTTAAACCGCTGATCCTAGAGGCATGCCCTCTTATTCCAAAACGAGGTTTAAAAGTAGTCCGAGATGTGGATTTAAACCATAGATTTAGACACAGATTTACTCGTGAACTAGTCTAAACACTATCCCTATAGATTATATAGGGAACTATAGTCTAAACAGTATCCCTATAGATTATATAAGGATAGTGTTTAAACTATTGTTCAAGAGTAAATCTGTGTCTAAATATATGGTTTAAATCCACATCTCGGACTATCCTTAAACCTCGCTTTGGAATAAGGGGGATGGTGTTCTTTGTGAAGTGGAATTTCGAAAAACCCTTCCACTAATATAGGGTTTTACGAAATTTTCCCCTAAGAGGTTGAATTGGGGGTTGCATTTGTTACCTTTTGGCAACGCGGAGCCACGTGCAGGAGCTAGTGTAGCTATAAAATTATCAAATATAGGTATCAGTTACTTGTTTTGGTATTTATAAACTAATGTTCCGTCTTTGTTTCTCGAACTTTAACCTTCATTATCCCATTGTTACTTTGAAACCAACAATGTGCTGTTGGCAGAGGTAGGTAGGTACGAGTAGGTACATACCTACACAATTTTGTATGTAGCTGACTAATTGCCCATCAAAAACGTAAATAATATTAGAATAAATGCATGCTTTCGTCGTAAAAAGTTGTGAGTTTGAGGGTGAGATAATTTTATGTAAATAATCCAAGTCAGTTGTTTTAGTTAAATTAGGGCTTAGCACATTTTAAAGGTAGCTTTTAGCGATAAGGCCGCCCTTTCTCCCATATTGTTTAGTTTTTCTTTGTAGATATTTTATTATAGAGTTAAGTATGGTATGAATCGGTACAAATAAAGCAATTACATATCTCTTATAAGCACCCACAAATTTTTCGTAAGTTCTGAAACACGTATTTTAACAACGTTGTCTTAAACTAGCTGCGCTCCGCGGCTTCATCCGCCCGATCCTGTGGGAATATCAAAAAGAAAACTAGCCTTTAGTCTCCCTCGATAAATGGACTTTCCAACACAAAAAGATTTTTGCAATTTGAACCAGTAGTTCCTGAGATAAGCGCGTTCAAACAAACAAACTCTTCAGCTTTATAATAATAGTAAATGTAGATTCAATATTTCATAAATAGTGAGATCCTAACTTACCATTGGTAAGTGGATGAACGTATTTAGATTAGACATTTTAATTTCTATGACTAGAATATAGGTAGATAGCGACTGTTATTGGTAGAGTCTTTAGTAAGGTATACCTATAATAAACCGCAACTTCCCTACTGCTCAACTTAGTTGATCGGTAGGTCATCCTGTTCTAAAATCAAACTTATTTTATTACCCACGCTGCTCAACTGCTCTTGAGGCACTGGCCACTAATAATCTACATGCGACCTTTTTTTTTACCCGACTACGGCAAAAGGAGGGTTATGTTAAAAGCTTTTATTTTAATGATTTGATTATTTACAACTTATGTACTACCTACTTGCAACCCACGTTCACGATACCTCGACACGTGGTGTATTTAATTAATTAGTGCTGTCTTCAGGAAATCTACGTGTTTCTTGTAGTTATGAGTGTATAGGTACATATAGGATGTATGCATCTAACGATATTTCCTTATGTGATGGATGGATGAGATGACGCTAATAAAATTGACATTCAGTCATACCATAGGCACATACCTACATACTCATACGTAGGTATCGCAATTATTTCCGGAAGATCGCAAATAAAAACCGGCCAAGTGCGAGTTGGGCTAGCGCATTAAGGGTTCCATCCATCCGTACCATGTAGTAGCTATAGGAGTCCCACTTCTGTTTTTAGTACTTAATTATATACTCTTTATTATAGCGGCAACAAAAATAGTAGGTACATAATCTGTGAAAATTTCAACTGTCTAGCTATCACGGTTCATGAGATACAGTCTGGTGAGTGGTGACAGACAGACGGACGGACAGTTAGATCTTAGTAATAGTTTCCCGTTTTTACCCTTTCGGTACGGAACCCTAAAAAGCAACTTAACGCTTAGCAAACTTGATTCGTAACAACGCGATTACAATTCAAAGCACGTTCATAATATTTTATAGTCTTTTCACGAACTGTCGAACAGGTTATGCATTTATATATAGGAAAAACTTAACCAGTCAGAATAAACAGGAACAGCTTAGCCTGCCCCAGACAATTCCTATCAATTTTTTTAAGTTATATATGGCGTGGTGACTTAATTGTTATTTTCCTTACGTACGGAGTTATTACGTACCTACCTAAGCTAGAATAAATGTTATCTTATATCTTTAAATGAGCAATTCTTGTATATCTAATAGGTACTTATATATAATTCTCGTGTCACAGTTTTCGTTGCCATACTCCTCCGAAACGGCTTGACCGATTCTCATGAAATTTTGTGAGCATATTGAGTCTGAGAATAGGGCAACATCATTTTTTTTTAATGGCAAAACAGCGTTTGCCGGGACAGCTAGTATATATATATAATTGGAATCTCGGAATCGACTCCAACGATTTTCATGAAATTTGGTATATAGGGAGTTTCGGGGGCGATAAATCGATCTAGCTATATAGGAATCATTTTTAGAAAATGTCATTTTATTCGTGTTTTATCGAAACTTACTTTTTTTTGAAAGTGGGAGGGGTATGCGCAAAACTGATATTGAGAATGCATTTTGAAAATACGTATACTGAATTTATTCTTTGCAATTTAATAATAATTTTAATATTGTATGCCCAGTGTGGTGAACTGTTGTGACTATTTTAAGCATTATCATCGGCTCATGTACACAGTTTGACAATAAATGAATTCTGTTACTCAATTTTTAGATCCGTTTGGAGGGGGGACAGGAGTGAAGGGAGGGTCAGTTGCTCACATCATCGCTCTCTGTTCCACACACACGTGTCTAGCCGCGCTCTGTCCCGCTATACCACACGTCTTTAGTCGTCTAAGTACTGAGAGGAATGTTTTTCGGGTCGGGCAAAATATTAAACGGAGTAAAGTACTGACGATTAGGATAGCCAAATTGTAGATGCGCAAACAATCCCCACTATTTTCCGCTGGGGCCATGATTCGTAGTTCTTTTACATTATACCTAAGTTTTCGTCCATACAATAATAATGTAAACAGGTAGTATGCAATGACCTACCTACAGTTTATTTAGTACCTACAACCACGTGTAAAAAGCAAACAGGCAAAAAATTAGCAAATATTATAAAGTCAAGATAAATAGATGGATGTTTAAAAAATTAACAACTGAGGTATGTGCAAAAAGCTGGATTGGTAATGCGGAAACTTAGTTTAACCTTCCCATACTTTTTGCATCAACAGAATCATTATGAAGGTCGACAATTTGTAGTCACCTAGTACTTACGCTTGTTCCCAGTCGTACTTACCTAGCAACGTACCCGCTGGGGACGAATGGGATAAAAAAGGTTGTCTTAAAGTCGGTTTACGGACGATACTTTTACGTGATACCGTCCTAAGAACTCTTTTGTATCGTTGACATTACCATTTTGCATACTTCAATACGTTGCTATATATTGTTACCTTGTTTATAACGTAACGTAACGCATGACGTCGCACTTTTTTGTGAATACCGGTGTTCATCGATTTCTAAGACGGTTATCACGTCAAAATCCCAGTCGTTCCTACCTAACATTGAAAGAATATGAATCTGATGAGTTAGTGGATCAGGCGTCCATAGGTAATAAGAAGCTCTCATTATATGCGAAAGATATTGTGATCACATTTGCGAACGATAGATTATCTACCTACCACAGGCGTTTATAGGATATGGATACTAGGCTCTTATACTTAGTTAGCAAGAGTTCTCGTGGTAAATATAAGTTCATAATATACAAGGAGACTCTTCTCTCAGATTGTCAACTGAGGATTATTGGGGGAAAAATACCAGGCGCCTATAGTTAACAGAAGGTCTCATCGTTAAAGGTTCCTTACGATTCTATTTATTTATGTTACATTATCTTTTTTCAGGAAGATCTGATGAAGGGCTTAGTGATAGAGTGCAGTTGAAACCCTGCAAGAAGTTGCCTTGTGCCCTGAAGAAGGGCAAGGATCAACACATCACCATCAAATTCACACCGGGTAAGAGTAATTTAATAAACATATTAATATTATCTACCTCCTATGTATATCAAACAATACTGTAGTGGACTCAATGTCATAGAGGAGGCTCACAGCTAAGCGACGCGACGCTCGCTGATCGTTTACGGTCGTGCGGGTAAAGCGAAACCTGGCGCGGCCATTACTTCGATGGTGGTCAATTAGTAGTGTGGCAAAAATGTGTTTTCGTGAGCCCCTCCGTGCTTCGAAAGACACGTTGCCGTTGGTCCCGGTTGCTACCTCTAGTAGCAGTCGTTATGTCAAATTAGAGGCCTTAGGGCGATCCGGAAACTCTAACAATAGGTGAGCCACACCACTTTACGAGAAGAAGAAGAATGTAGTTCAGTATGTAGATAGCTGGACGCCTGGATTAACATATAGGCTACTTTTTATCCCAATATTCCCACGGGATCGGAACTTACGCGGGTGAAACCGCGGGGCGCAGCTAGTAAGTATCTAAAATTCAAAGTCCTGAGAAACTAAACTGGCTGATATATCGTTAGACCTTCGAGCTGAAGTCAACTCAAAGGTCAGACCAATAGGGCTATTTTATTTAAGTACCTATTGAAAGTCTTGGTGTTTCCAAGAAACTTCTATAGAGGTAAAGTTTATTGCTTATTTCTCTGAATGTGTCATTCTATAATGTTACATACATGCTTACTTAGGTACCTACATGTTTGTGAACCGGTTGTTATGTAGGTATTACTTTATACCAAGAACAGGTAGGTAGGTACTTAGTTTACATACCTACTATACATGATACCATCCGTCATATACATCATATTCCCAGCAGCTATAACACACTATTTCTGCGTGGAAAGTCAAGGTTAAAGGATTGATGTATACCTACTTTTATCACAACTAAGTATATAAATAACCGCACAAACCACAACTGGTTTATTAAATCTAGCATCTATAAGCTAGTGTTTATAATTTTCCATAAGAATATTTGATGATGTCGTCGCACCCGCCCGCGCTGGCTAAATACGATGTCAGTAATCGCGTTCTTTTAAGAAAATATAAAAGTTTTATTAAGTTTGTAGATTTTCTTTATCTAGCCTTTGTTTTCCACTGCTGGGCAAATTTTAACAAGTATATAAATATGTCCTCACTATTCAATGATGCAACTAATAAAAAAAAATTTCTTAGTAGTCACATGGAGCTCTGAAATGCCAAACTATATTTTCTCATTTCCAATTATTTATCACACAACCTACCAAAAACAGCCATTTTCCATTCAAAAGCTGCTGGAAGAAATCGCTTTTAGCGATAAGGCCCTACCATTTCTGCTACATTTACTACTAGCTTTATGTATTTTATACTTACATAGGTATAATAATATTTATCTATCTATCTGTCGTTTAACTATTTCAGAGAAAGAAATAAGCGATGTGAAGAACCGCGTGACAGCAGACGTGTTGGGTGTTAATCTACCATTCGTCGGTGTCGATGGAATCTCCATATGTGACAAGATCACCCTCGAGTCTGGGGACAAGGCGTCCTGCCCCCTCGCCGCCGGCACCACATACATTTACAAGGACTCATTCCCAATACTCAGTTTTTATCCCAATATTCAAGTTAAAGTACATTGGGCGTTACGTCACGGTAACAATGACTTAGTGTGTTTCGAAGTGCCTGCTGCGATTGTTGGTTAGCAAAACTTAACCATTGGCGGATGGGTACCTACTAGAGATTATTGTCTTTGAGAAGAACTAAATATTTTAAGGATTATATTTTTTCCGCACGTATTTAGTCGTCTACGTACTGTCGCGCACATAAAACCCACAAACACTGAACTTTGCCTAAGTCTAAATTAAAAATTTGGATAACCTAATGCATTACAATTCAATGGCATTTTAGTTCCGGTGCAATACATTGCCTAGTTTTCTAATTTAAAGGAATGTTTTTCGGGTTGGGCAAAATATTAAATGGGGGTAAAGTATGACGATTTAGCTGTTATAATTTTGTCCGCGATGGTACATGCGCAAACCATCCCCACCAATTTCCACTGGGGGCCATGATTCATTGTCCGACCTAGATAACATGCATCGGTGTGTAACGTGCTATGTGTGATGTACGATGTATCTTCGACGTACCTGTACCCTTACTCTATTTAGAAAAATAAAACCTAAATTTCAAAGAGATAAAGAACAAACATCTTTTTACCTTGACAAAAATATCAGGGCGAAAAGTAAAATTATATAAGTTTAAAATAAAGGTTCAATAGAAACAAAACTCAAACCATTTATATTGTAGGTACTTGTACTATATTAATTAAACTTTTATACTTAGAAATAGTTAATTTAGCGTAATGTCTAGGTGAAATGTTGAATAAATTTTTATAATACATAAGTATTTATTACTTATTAAGAAGATTACATACCACGTACTTTTCTTTAAAAACGAAATTGCTATTTTCTTTTCCTCTTAAAGTTGTCTGATTTCGTTTTCTTCTTTTTTCTTCTTCATAATTTCATTGGTAGGTATAATATGATCCTCTTAACTTGTAAACCATATCTATTTTTAAATTAAAAGCCATAGACAATGGGAGACATGTCCCGCTGGTGTTTATAGTGTGTTAAAAAGATACAACCTATATTTATCTATATGTACTAATATTATAAAGCTGAGGAGTTTGTTTGTTTGAATGCGTTAATGTCAGGAACTACTGGTTCGAATTGAAAAAATATTTTTGTGTTGAATAGTCTATATATCGAGGAAAGCTATAGGCTACTTTACTATATTCCCACGGGATCGGGATTACGTGGGTGAAACCGCGGAGCGCAGGTATAAAACATAAAAAGACTCATCACGAAATTTCAAGGGCCACGAGACCGCAACTTCACATAGGAGTTTCTTTTAGGATGTAGGCGAGCACTAAGAAAGTATTTTCGGATATTCGAGCTATAAACAGCTAAAAAGGACTGTTTAAGTTTGTAATTCGAAGTAACAATAAATATAGATATTCTGTATTTGTAGGAAATGCATCTCTTTTTAAGCGACACTAATGCGGGTATAACCGCGGGGCACAACTAGTACAATATAAATAAGTTATATCTAATCCTCCAAAACACTTTTTGAAAGAGAAATCAAAATTTGACCAATGTCAAGGCGCATATAAGAGCAAATTTAAAAATGTATTTCGCCTATAATTGTTAATGATTGCAAAATTGTTTTCAACTATTGTCGTGTGTACCGTTTGTTGAGTTCTTTTCCTAAATTTTTGTATAATTTATAGAAGATTACTTGAGGTTTCTAAGCTTATCCAAACGTTAATCTAAAAATGATGGTATAGGTTGTTTTTCATTTAAAGGAAAGGCCTAAAAACCGACAAGGAATTCAGGCTTACAAACAATATGAAATCATACATAAATTTTACCAAAATGAAGTCAAATAACTCGCGTACAAAAGGTACAACACAACAAAACTTGACAACAATTTACCATGCAATAAATAAGCTTACTAAAAAACTATCACTCTCTTGTCCGTCTGTCTGTTCGTGGTGACACACGAACAGACAGACGGACAAGAGAGTGATCTTATAATTTCCTTTTTTTTCCTTTCGAGTTACGGAACCCTGATAAGGACTACAATGTTCCAGATGCCCCGATAGATGGCAGCAGCATCTTTATATACTAAAGAAGGTAAAACTGTAACTTTTCTAGAACCAGTTAAAAGCGACGAAGTTTGTAATGACGTGGCTGTATAGGCTCACTCAGCAGTGTTAGCCTATAAAAATAAAAAATAACGGGTCAAATAAAAAAATTGTATCTTGGGTGGCTAAAAATAAGCGAATTTAATATCCCTTAATAATAAGTTATCGGCGACAGGCATTTTGCATTTGGCTTCTATATGCACCTTAACAAGATTATAAGTATCACAATTGCTAGATTACTGAACTCTCCACGAAAAGAACGTTTATAATATTATAGTATAACTAGCTATTGCCCGCGACTTCGTCCGCGTAGAAATAGTAGATTTTGCGACTATAATTTGAGATTTAAACTATCCTATCTCTCAAGTTGGATCGAACTGCACATGGTGTGCGAATTTTATTATAATCGGTTAAGTGGTTTAGGAGTCCATTGAGGACAAACATTGTGACACGAGATTTATATATATTAAGATTTAAGAACGACCTTCACCAAGCTGGTTAATGGATGAAAAGTATTTTCTACAAATAGTTTAATAAATTAATATATTTTGCAAATGGGTTGACTAAACATTTTCAGTCCATAATATGATTAACCAGCTCAGTGAAGGTCGTTCTTAAAGGGATCTTGGACTACTGAAGGTAAATTTACATACTACTGAACATAAATTACAGGAACATTATATAAAACGCGTCTATCTAAAATGACGATCATTCCAACCACCTCAAATTATAAACTATATAATATATTATTTTATCATCACATAGTTATATATTATATATTATATATCTAATGCCCGAATACTCAAACGACTCTTAAATATTTTGGGGGTCCCCTAAATATTTAAGACGCTCCTATCCTATTGCAGCATACACTTAAGTGTCAATTTAATCGCCACTTAAGATAAGTCGCCTTTCAGTATTTGGGCGTAAGTATATCAGATGCTAGATTCTGAATAACTCATCTGATTTTTTTGAAAATGATCAATCAGAATCTAGATTCTGGATATCTAGATTAGGCCTAGGGTCCAACATCAATCACGAAACAATTTATATTTATATCTTTCAAGCACAAATATTTGTTCCGCAACGGACATCGAACTACCCATAGGGTACTGATTGAATGTCTACCTAGGTAAAGCAGAACGTTATATTAGTGGTTTAAACCCGCACTTAGTCTAAGAAATAATCCGACAATCTCATCCCATTAAAAAGGTATTATAAATTACTGCTCCTTTTTTCAAAAAATATTGACTCAATGAGGTGTCCTCAAAAAAATAAGGACTAGTTCCAGATATGTCAAGAGATGGCAGCAGTATCTTTACACCAAGTAACGTAAGAAATAACTAAAAGATATTTATGACCAGTAAAAATGGACGAAGTTAGTAAAGAAGCTGTACGGAGACAGTCGTACTTAGCAGTTTTTCCTGACCAGGTAAAATTATAAAAATATACATCATTCTCTTGAAGATTTGGAACTAGGTAGAAGATTGATTTTTTTATCACAGTTGCTCATAAAGTGGACCTTATTCAACGGCTTTTAGGCTCATAATCCAACATATTATGCACGCGTGCGTTTTACATTGCCAACCTAGTGCTGTAAAGTTATCCCGATAGGTTAAATACGTATCTTACTGCTAATTACATACTGTTTTGATGTATAAAAAGGTAGGTACCAAAGAGTTTTTAGCTAGCAAAAATGGTTGCCTCTAAAGTCGGTTTACGAACGAAAATTTTACGTGATAATGATTTAGAAAACGATTAAAAATTGAGTTGTTTATTTTTTGTTTTTTCTTTACTTAAATATATTGTTTTTCACAGTTGCTCATAAAGTGGATCTTATTCAACGGCTTTTAGGCTCATAATCCAACATATTATGCACGCGTGCGTTTTACATTGCCAACCTAGTGCTGTAAAGTTATCCCGATAGGTTAAATACGTATCTTACTGCTAATTACATACTATTTTGATGTATAAAAAAGGTAGGTACCAAAGAGTTTTTAGCTAGCAAAAATGGTTGCCTCTAAAGTCGGTTTACGAACGAAAATTTTACGTGATAATGATTTAGAAAACGATTAAAAATTGAGTTGTTTATTTTTTGTTTTTTCTTTACTTAAATATATTGTTTTTCCGTACCATTGTATTTTGTTCTTAACCCCAGACGCAAAAACAAATAGAAAAAACCCTAAAAAATATTGTATGTCAGACAAGGCTGTATAGGTTAAAAGTCTTTAGCCTGGCCTTTTCGAAGCATAATTAACAAAAAATATTGCCTTAAAAAAATGTAAACATAGACTTATCACAAATATTTTGTTAATTATTATTTTGTTTTCTTTTCAAGTCTTTTCTTTTATTCGTAACTGTGATAAAAAAACGTCGTACGATATGCGTGTGGAATTGATATTTGCATCTTGGCTCATTTAACACGCTCGCTACCGCTCGCGCGTCATACACCGCCTCTATGCAAAGATCAATTTACCACACTTATATCGTAATGTACTATTATTATACCCACCGTGTCTATGGTCAAAATAATGTTTTTATTTCACCCGGTCAAGAAACACCTAACAGCCTCATCTTCACAAACTTCATCTTTTTTTAATCATTTTTACTGGTCATAGTCATCTTCCAATTATTTCCTATAAACCAATCAAGTATCCATTGAAACTTGGCAGGTTTATCTGGAGCCCCATAATAACACATAGGCGACTTTTTATCCTGAAATTCTTACGGAATCTGGACTTACGCGGGTATTTCTGCTTCCGTAGGTCGCCATTCAACCACTAAACCATCGCTGTCATCTATGATCTCTATGTCCTCTTTTTCTTAGACGCCTGCTTAATAGCGGCAGGCACTTCAAAGCATATAACTTTAACATTTCCATCATTCAGGCTCCAGTGTACTCGAAGCTTTACCGAAGGGTAGAATGGCTCTATGTAGAAGTAGTTTGTGTAGACGTATTCTACGTCGGGTTCGAGCGGGCAGCGCGCAGGTTTACCGGAGTCTGCGAGAGTCACGTGGTCGCAAGCGTCCATCCCAGTCACACCCAGGAACGGGAAGGGAATGTCTCCGATGGTTGCGTACACATCGTTTATTAATTTTTTCACTTGCCTCTCTGAAAATAAGATTTTTATTTTATTTTAGTGGATATCTCTGATTAGCTGAGACAGGATCGCGCAACCATGGCCGTGACTGATCCAAAGTTTTCGGTGTACACTGGTAATCGGCCGGTTCACGGTTTTGCCCACGTAAAACTTTAATCTGTACAAATTCGACCACAACCTTTTTTAAGTGCTGGTGCTACCTGAACACAAAAACTAAACCAATTGCGATAATTGCTCGATTTGCTCGAGTCTTGGAATATTAACATATGCTATTTTTTTTCCCCGATCCTTTCTTACGCGGGTAACAGCGTGGGGCGTAGCTAGTTATGAATAATTTCGTCTAGCTTACATAAATAGTCTGTAAAAGTATGGACAGCAAAGACATTCACAGCTTATTAAATACGGACTATTAATATACCTACATACAGGGTATCTCATGCTGTCGCATGCTCTGGCTCATTTTATTAGAAATTAATTTGGTATTTAATGTTGTCAATACCACATATTACACTTTTTCAGAATCTCAATGATATAGGCAACTTTATTTTGGCACTAGGGTGACCATACATTTTATTACACCGGGCAAGATTAAAGTTCAGGTTAAAAAATTAAAAAATCATGAAATTTTAGTTAGATCTTAGTTTAAAAAAAACTTTCGCTGTGTCATAAAAATAATTGTTTGCATTCGATAGCACATTTATCCTAGAATACCATCCAAAAAACAGATTGAAATAATTCCTTCATCTGCAGTTTTGGCATCAAAAAAAATAGAGAAAGTAGTTAAAATTTTAAAATGGCGGTTAACTCGGAAACCGAGACTTTCATAGAACATAACTATTTATAAGGAGTTTTGGCGGGAACGAGTTAACAACATGTCGTGCTGCAGTTTTATTTTCATGAAACTTAGATGTAACCCGAGTTGAATTGTATAATTCTGGTGGAATGTTATTCAATTTAGTTCTGTGAAAGTGCACAAGTGTAGTGAAGGTAAAAATCAGTGTCAAACATGCAGTTTTCTCGTTGCCTCCAAATCTCCTATTAAGGTTATGGTAAACTTGCCACCGCTTTACTATAGCCCCTGACTTGACGGACTATGACGACTTTGACTGTATTGAAACACTTTAGGCCCGATTTATGAAAAATCGGGTCATAATTTGATGCAAAATATAACTTGACACTGGCTAAATGCACACGTGCGAAGCCATAATAAAAGAAAAAAAAAACTATTTATAACATTTTTCTGAACTGGCACGGTGTCCTCTATCCGTAGGTGCCCGCTTATCCAATCATTACGGGACATCCTGTATACTTAATAACGACTCGGCTCGGAATCGCACGGCTATGTTATGCATGTAATATAAATATTATAAACCTTCCTCTTGAATCACTCTATCTATTAACAAACCGAATCAAAATCCGTTGCATAGTTTTAAAGATCTAAGCATACATAGTAACAGACAGCGGGAAGCGACTTTGTTTTATACTATGTAGTGCTTACATAATGAAATAATTATTTTTAACTGGATATAGAAGCATACTTGGTTTAAATTTTAATGGACTGTATTAGCCCAACAGAACGCGGGAAGCGACTTTGTTTTAAACTATCTAGTGATTACAGACATAATGAAATGATTATTTTTTTAACTGATTATAGAAGTGAACTTACTTGGTTTAAATTAAAAATGGACTGTTGTATTAGCCTAACAGACAGCGGGCAGCGACTTTATTTTAAACTATGTAGTGATTACCGACTTATGAAATAATTATTTTTAACTAAATATAGAAGCGAACTTACTTGGTTTCAATTTAAAATGGACTGTTGAATTAGCTTAACAGACAGCAGGAAGCGACTTTGAGTTTGATGGAGTTTTATACAATGTAAATTATTTTTAACTGATTATAGAAGCGAACTTACTTGGTTTAAATTTAAAATGGACTGTTGTATTAGCCTGCTTGTAGAGAGTGCATGACGTTTTACCGCAGGGAAGGACTTGGATCCTTTTACGTAGATCCTCTGTCGTTCCTCGTTCACCTGGAAACAGGAAGTTATAGAGGTAAATAGTTATGGAGGTAAAAGAGTTTATTAATGATTACACATATAGTAAGTATAAGTAAATTAAATAAAAAAAGCAATAAGAAATGTACTATGTATATTATTACAGTAAGTATACCTAATATTATTGTAGTGCCCAACCGGGTTCATGTTTTGTCTAAACATATTTTTGTAACCGCCTCTACCTACACATGAAGCATTAAAAAAAATTAAATTAAAAATAGAACTGTGATAATAACAAACAAATAAGAATCGTTCTCAGCTGCGAAAGTTGTAAACTGCGTTGCAGTGAGAGCGCCCTCCTCCAGAATTAGGTATGCAGATTATTATATTTAGGTACATAGGAATATATGATTAGGTTGGTATATAAATTCATTTCATTATAAACATTTTCAACCAATCAATTTATACTGTAACTTATCTAAGTATACCTAATTAGCGGTTGCCCGCGACTTCGTTCGCGTGTTAGTTGATTTTATATTCGTTAACCTTCCTCTTGAATTACTCTATCTATTAAAAAACCGCATCAAATTGCGTTGGGTAGTTTTAAAGATCTAAGCGTACACAGGGAAAGACAGCGGGAAGCGTATTTGTTTTATACTATGTTGTACCCAATAAAAGTATTTCAAATAAGAATAGCATGACCTCCTAAATTTTAAGTGGCGAATAAATTGACGCTTACCTATGCTCGCTATTAAAGCCTACACTTAAATGTCAATTTAATCGACACTTAAGATGAATAGCCTTTTAGTATCAGGGCGTAAGTACTGTCAGTATACAGGGTGACATTTTTAGATAGGCCTTTAGGGCTATATCCAGAAGTACCTAGTACTTACTTAGTAAAAGTATTTTAAATAATTAGAAACTTAAGTACTGTAAGTATATAGATAAAAATATTTAATGTTTTTTAAGTGATGTGCATGACATAATATTATGTTTTATTACCTTCATGTAAGTAAGTACTCACAACACAGATAAAAAAATAAATATTAATACCAAGTTAACTACTTTTTTTCTGAAATATATAATCAGGATCACATAAACAAATAAATATTTCAATTTTCAAAGCTAATAATAAATAACTAAACAAATACTGCAGGAAATGTGTGAAATGTCACACATCGCCATCTAGCCCCAAGCTAAGTAACTAGACTTGTGTTATGGATGCTAGATAACGGATATACTACTTTCATACTTTTTTTTTGTAAATTTATACTTATAATACATAGAAACAACCAGACTACAGACAAATATCTAAGCATAAATACACGTCTGAGGCGGGAATCGAACCCACAACCCTGTGTTTGGCAGTCCGGCAGTGGTGATCATTGTGCCAACTGGGTCGTCCTAATAGAAAGAAAGAAATAGTTAAGTAAGTGTGTAAGTAGGTAGTTACAGGAACATCTATTGGTTCACGGTCAGGATTTGAACTCAAGAAAGTCTTGCCATTAGCACTGATCGAATCAGACCCTCGCGAGGTCTTAGTTCATGGCAAACTACTGTTTATACTACTTTCACTTAAAATTAAGTTGGTAGCCTTTTGGTAGAGGAATATATTTCTCAATATATTTAATAGCTTGTTTATAAATAAACTTGAGATGTCAAGGGACACCCGGATGGAGCGAAGCTTCTTTCGATTAATTAGTAAAGGAAAAGTAATAAAATCAAAAAAGTGTCGTTACAATTTTTGGTCTTAATTTTTTCCGTCTAGCCCCCTTTCGCAACGCGCCATAAGGAACTTCGTTACAAAAAAAAAACATTAAAAAAACTCAATCTTTGGAATAAAACTAAGTGTAAATTGCACTAGTTATATGGCACAAATCAATCTATGTATTAATGGACATGTCATACACATCTTTAGGTAATTTATTATAATAGACATGTACTATTAAAAGACCTGTTTATTTTCCGGAGCCTACTACCTATCCTTATTTCTTAAGTTGAAATTATGAATATCGCTATTTTTACGAAAAATATCAGGATTTTTGTAAGTTTTCGTAGATATAGGTATTGTGAATAGAGCGTTAATATATTTATCTCTTTAAATAAGTGATTCCCTGGGACAGCTCTCTTTTGCAATATGAAAATAGTAGCAATATCTGCAGCACACCCCCACAGTAGGATGCCATACGACATGACACTGTGGAAGTAGCTGAAATAGACTAGGCGAGCAGTCTAAATGTCCGTGTATTCGCGAATTTTCTTAACGGCGTAAGCGGCAGAACTTAGTCTACTGTCTAAGTAAACTGAGCGAATCAAAGATCAATCAATACATATTAAGAGGAAAGGGTACCGGCTCTCTCTCCATACAAACGTAGTCGACTGTTTCCTCCCTGGATAATGAGACTAGAGCAAATATTTTTTTACCATAAAACTTACTGCCATGATCATGTCTTATTTTTTATATATATTTTGTTTTTATTACTCTTACTTTCTACGATAATTAGAATATGAATGAATGATATGAAAAACCAAGACATAGGGACATGGCAGGTATGTTTTAGTTTTAATGTAACAAAAATATTTGTGCTAGTGTCATTATCCAGGGAGAAAACAGTCGACTACGTTTGTATGAAGAGAGACCCGGTACCCTTTCCTCTTAAGATGGGTCTGGGCGAAGTGATGTCGGAAAAATATATTTTAGATTTCTTTTTGTAAGATATCAGAAAACCGTTTTACATAAATCTTTTTATTTCTTAAATACGGGCAAAAATAAATCGCCTATTCACCCTGCTGATAAATCCGTTACAAAACAAGGGAGCATCCTATTTTCTCGATACAGCGGTTCTAGTACTTTCAATTATCATCTTAATTAACCACCCTGTATAATATGTAATAACCACCCTGACTCATCTAAATTAACCACCCTGTATACCAAGCTTAAATAACTAAGACAGTCTTATCTACACTAATATTATAACTCCGAAACTACAGGACCGATTTCAAAAATTCTTTCACCAATAGAAAGCTTAATTTAAAAAATATATAGAAATCCGTAATTTTTATTAATTAGAAATGAGATGCTTAGGGTAACTTGATGATTCGCTTACCTGGACATGGTACACTCGGCGTCACCGACGTCTCAGACCCAAGCACAACCGACAATAACGTAATAAAAACAAAAAAATAAATTAAAAACTTCATTTTTTTTTAAATACGTGTAACCACGACTGTTGGCGAGGAGAGACAACACCCGCAGGGTCGCAACAACTCTGTATATTCCTTGAAAACCGTCCGACAGAAATAACCAGTTTTGAGGTCAATGTTGGATTATTATACTTTTCGTTACTTTTAATTCCTTTAAACAAATAATATGAATTCTAATGAGATTCAGTTTCGTGGTCGAGTGAGCATGTAAAAAATATTTTTGCTTTGTTGTCGGTGGGCAACAGAGTTGCAGACCCAATGTAGAGTTCTACTTGTACTTGTATACAGGCTGTTTTCCGCCATTGGTCCCTTTTTAATTGGGTCCTTTTTGCGTGAGGATGGAGTAGGCTTGCCCAGCACCTACTACCCTCTCAGCTTAGTCGACCATGTCCAGAGTAGATAACTTGTCAATACTTCTGGAGCCAACTAAGCCGCGGGTTTCATCACGATGTTTTCCTTCACCGTAAGAGCAATGTCAATTAGCGGACATAAGTTTTTCTTAAGAAAAATACATTGGTGCACGGCCGGCCGGGATTCGAACCCACGACCTTCAGAATGAAAGTCGAGGTATCTACCACTAAGCCAACACCGCTCTACTGTAGAGTTCTAAATCCTAATAATAATGTTTAACTAATAATATAATGAGGTGAAAGACTTAAAAACTTCAACTCAAGCAAGATCTTAGACTATGACATGACTTGAAAAAATTCTAAAAATAGCAGTTTTGGAGCAAACTCAAAGTCAAATTTCTTTATTCATTTGGATGCTTATGTATATTTTATACAAAGATCACATTGAAACGTCTTAAAAACTAAGTTAGGATGTGTGCCTTCGGAATGCGGTTTGGGGTTTGTTTCATGTGATAGCTCTACAGTGAGTCTGCAACATTGTTGCCTAATTGTACCTACATTAGTTTGAAAATAGAGATTGACTAACGTCCTCACTAATCTTATAAGATTAGTGAGGATTATTATAGATTTTTGAAAAGGGAACTACCCCTAGGCACGATGTGAACCTGTTAATTTAAAAAAAATATCACCTTGTTATTTTTGTATCAATCGATCAATTCCAATGCTGAATGCTGAAAGGAGTCGGCATTTTTCGCAATCTCCTACAGTTCCAGAACTGGCCCTGAAGGCCCATTCCAAAAATCATGCTATTTATTTTTACCTATTCAGAAGTGAAAAATAAGTCTAAGATTTGCAAATATATTATGAAAAATATTTATTAAAACAAAGAGGTAATAAAATGCAACAAGTAGTCATAAAATTCATTATAATCTCACATAGCATCGGCTACAATACGTAAAAAAATAACTCGAAATCTTAAAGAACAAATACAAAATGAGGCAGATTGAAGTTTCGTAGTATTACCTTGCTAAATATTTATAAAAATAAAACAATTAAATATTCAAACATTTAAGTCGCTTTTGATTAAAATAAACAATAGGTCAACTTCTTTATACTTATTTTTTTCGTCCTGTTAGCAAATAAACACCTTGGTTAAATATTAAGGTTTGTTGTGACACTTGTCACTGATTAATAAATAATATGTAGAACTAAGTAGAAAATAATATTAAAATTGACCTTAACATCTAATCAAGATGATTTATAATCCATGCTATTCATAGCGCTATAATACCTAGGACGTGTATTAAATGAAGAAGGTTTGCCCAGAACCTAATTAGTCGAACGTGTCCAGCCAGAGGAAAGAACTTGTCAATACTTCTAGAGACAACTAAGCCGGTTAAAGAGACTAGGTATACAATGACAGATGAAGACTTTTGTACATGTTAACACTGAGACAATGATACCTATTTATATCTTGACATCGATACATTTAGCACAAGGTCCAATCTACCTAGTGGAGTATTGGGCAAGCCTCAAAACGAAAACATATATAACAGAGAAAAATACTCATCAAACAATCTGTCTGAAGAAAGTTTGAAACTTCGCATGGGGGTTCCTTTTAGGACGTAAGCGAGCTTTAAGAAAGAATTTTAGGAAAATACACCTTTTATGGGATAAAAAGGGCTGTTAAACGTGTAACAATTTTGTATTCTGTGTTAGTATGAAACCACTGGCTCAGTAGCAACTGAACAGTGTCCAAATAAACACTAATGCGAGTAAAGCCGTGGTGCTCAGGTAGTCCTGTATAAAAATAACCAATATTTATGTTACTATTTTGGACAAACGTTTATTTCCGGAATACCATATTAGTTATAAATTAAAATATCAGCCATGAACTTGATTTGATCGATTTGTGGTTGATATTGGCAACAGACAAATTCCGGAAACGCGTCGTAACAGTATTTTAATCTACAGAAAATACATAATCAAAACAAAATTATTTTAGGTATTTACATGATGTTTACGCTGATATAAACGTAGTAAACAAAGAAGTTATGGACGAACAGCCATAAAATAACATATATTTTACAATTGAATTAAATACCTCTTTTATTTTCTTGTAGTAGGTTAAAAATATACGAGTTTTATCTTTCTAGATAATTCTGTGAAACAATTTTATTTACCAGAAATCATTGAAATTGATATTTTTAGCATAAAAAGGGCGAGTAAGTGCGTCGACTCACAATCTGAAGAAGGCCAAGGGCTCCGTCCGATTCAATTCGGCCTGCTTTTATTATTTGGGGTTTAAGTTCTTACAATAATCATATTTATGTTACACTATAACAAAGAATCTTTAAAAAAAAAGGAACCCCTTTTATTTTGTTCTATTCTATGTTTTTAATACTTGGGTATTTTTTATTTAACTTTTTTATTATTTTAATTCGCAAAACTATAGCTACAGATCGTGGTTACGTGGGTATTGCTAGTTCCATACAACTCCATACAAAAGTACTCCCCTATTTCTTTCCTGAATATCTTAAAACCTTTTTTCTATAGGTACAGACGGCAAAATTATTGCAGACTCTCGTAAAGATCTAAAATTATTATTATTGGAATATTTTCATTCTAATATTGAATAATAATATTTATGTTTATTTATAGCATCTAATATTTATACCTGTGTTTTTTAGCAAATAAAGATTCTGATTCTGGATGAATTCATGAGTTGAAAAATTATAAACTTCAACTCCAAGTTAAGCAGGACCTTAGAAACTCGCTTGAGTTAAAAACATTCTCACAAAACAGTTTTAGAGCAGTTTTAGGGTGAGTCTGCGGTTTGTAGCCTGATTTCTACCTATAGCAAACGTAGGTTTTATGAAGAAAAAAGAAACTGTTATCCTCACAACTTTTACTAAATTACTAATAGGCAATTAGACGGTCTTAAAAACGTAAATAAAAGGAAAATTTCGAAAAATAAAAAAAATGGAAATTAAGGTAAATTTTCGTGTACTTACAAGTTTTCGCGAAAATCTAAATTTGGCAACATCTTTTTATCGTGTTGACTCAGAACCTGTGTTGATTTTTATACACATAATAGAGACTATAGACCTCAGTATCTGGTAAAAATTTCAACTTGCTAGGTCCACCCGTTCCTGAGAAAATCGGCGGTGACACACAGACATACGGACAAGAGAGTGATCTTATCAGAGAGGTTCCTTTTTCTACCTTTTAAAGTAAGAAACCCTATAAAAAGGAAATCACAGACGCATGTGTACATTAAACCTCGGTTTTATGGAAATAGAATGATTTTTCTAGACGCATTATTCATAAAGTAAATAAGGGAATACATTGATATGCTGAAAGCACTGCTAGAATACCGTCTTAAGGTTAAAGGGTACTGGCGCTCTCTCCATACAAACTTAGTTGACTTTTTCCTCCCTGGATAATGACACTAGAGCAAATATTTTTGTGCCATAACACCTTTAACTGCCATGACTATGCCCCTATGTCTTGGTTTTTTTTCATTTTCTAATTATCATAGAAATTAAGATTTAAAAAAAACATAGGAGCATGGTCATGGCAGTTATAAGTTTTATACAACAAAAATATTTGCTGAAGTGTCATTATCCAGGGAGAAAACAGTCGACTACGTTTGTATGGAGAGAGCGCCGGTACCCTTTCCTCTTTAAAAGCTTATAAAAGTTGGACCCAAAGACAAATGAATAAAGTTTAGTAATAGCCTTTCGGATGTAAACTCCTAAAACACAAGGTCAAATTTCAACGAGTAGTTAAAAATCTTAATTAAGGCGGTAATTTGGTCATTGTATTTATAATACGAATAAAATTACATCTATCTTATATTAATAACAGCCAAAAGGCAATCTTAACATAAATTGTATATTAAAATAAATGCTAATAAAAACAGATCTGTAGATTTAATATTTAGTTCCTGTATTTTAACTTAACAAGGTTAATCTCACAAGCTGGCAATATAGTTATTTTTTGCCATAATAATGGGAAATAGAATAAAAAAACCTGTTTTTAACTTAGCATGTAGATTTGATAAGTTCTTCCGGTCAACATTTTATTTTATTTTCTATATATTTAATAAGTGTTGATTACGAAAAAAATCATTTTGACCATTTAATTCTTTTACAAAAATATATTTCAATAAATACGGAAGTTCTGTGCTACTATTGTACTAGTTTTCGTAATCTGAAATCTTGGTTCGTGTAGAAAATCCAAAAAAATCTTGGTTCACGTGGCAAAATATTGCTCGTGTGATCCAGGTTGCGTGTTATCAAAGAAAAAAAATGCATAGTGAAATACGGTATATACATTTTCTGCATGTTTGCACCTTCACGCTGAAGCTGGACGGATCTACGCGAATGAAACCGCGGGATGCTGCTAGTAATAAATATAAATAAATAATGATCTAAATAATAAATAAATAGTGCAGGACATTCCACACATCGCCATCTAACCCCAAGCTAACTAGACTTCTGTAATGGGTGCTAGACAATGGATATACTACTTATATTTTATATACTTTTCTTATATTTTTATATTTTTATAATACGTAGCAACAACCAGACCACAGACAAATATCTAAGCATAAGTACTTGTCTGAGGCGGGTATCGAACCCGTTTTGCCGTGTTTGGCAGTCCGGCATGCTTAACTAACATTGCCATTTAGAACCACACTAAGCAAATCGTGTAGTGTCAAATCTAGTTAGATTTTCTGGAACAAGACTATGACACCTGCCATCAGACGGATGTGATAGTGGTCAAACGCTGACCTATCACATGTATTAAAAAAAATCTGCGTTTCTGCGCAACCTTCTTCGTCAGGGCCGGCTTTTCGTCCACTAAAGAGGTCAATAATTATTATAACCTATCTGGTACTGGGTATAAAGCTCGAAGCGTCTCCTCTGGAACGTGAAGAAAGATTTGATTCAAATTACCACAGTTGGAGGGTTCCGCGACTTCCGCGTCTAATAAATACTTTTCCAAGTTCGGTAGTAGGGTCTTCAATGGATCCGTGCTTAAGTTGTACTCATCTATCGCTCGGTACACAGCCTAAAAATGTATAATATTATATTAGGAACAATAAAAAAGAAAACTAATAATAAAACTTTGTGAGCCAGTGTGTATGTTTGGTACTTCTATACATGCAAAAACTACTGAAATAACGCATAATGTTATTCTTTATCCTGATAATACGGGACTCGGATAACGCGGGTGAAACCGCGGGGCGCAGCTAGTCTATACTAATATTATAATGAGATATTTATTTGCACAAATTGAATAGCCTCCGAAACTACTGGACCAATTTAGATGAAACTTGGTTTGAGGATACAATGATTCATTGAGAGTAACATACTTTCTATCCCGATATTCCAACGGGTTTGGGAGTTACGTATTTAATAAAGTAAATAACCTGAAACGCCGGTTGCCTGTTACTATGGAACGCCTTCCTGCTACCGTGCAAGAGGAAGACGCCTCGCTCAGTCGCGTCGACACACGCGTCACCGTACATGCATTGATCGGACCTGTAGTTGTACCGACACGACAACAGGAGAACTGCGCGGGGGTGGTAGTGAAATATTATGTTTATTATATCCTGAAATTGAAAAAAATATATATTGTAAATATACAATCTGGCACCACTGTGCGTGCCGAAGATCCTGCGAAGTGGAGGCGTAAAAGTAGGAAAGCGGACCCCGGGCTCCCGAGAAGGATGCAACCGGGAACATCGCTCGGATGATGATAAATTATGAAAAAAAGTGAAGGCTCACTGTAGAATTCGTAAATTGCTATTTTTTTTATTGTACTTTTATTTTAGTTATTTTTGAAGCAGGGCTTTGAAGCTCCACTTAAAAAGACATCATTTGTTGTCAACACCAATACGAGTACACACACATGTCAATTTCTATCTTATAAACGATGTAAAATGTCCATTTATAATTCCTTGGATCTATAAAGAAAAAGGTACTATTTTTTTTTTAACTTATACCTTTTTTACCCTAACAAAGTGAGTATAAAAAGTACTAAGTATTTAAAATGTAAATATTTTTATAAATCCTTTTTTATGGATGAAAAATCTGTTATTGAGTAGAACTTTATGTGTGATGCTTTGTCATTTTTTGCTGACATCGGATTTCACTTACAAGTGCGACCTAAAGTAACTAAAGTTAAGCTTAGGAATGTTTCGGACTACAAGCATTAAACACCAGAATCTGTAATTGATTGAATACTCACTTGATCACCCCATGGAATGTACAACTTCCATTTAAGCATAATTGGTGTAACATAGTCTGTCCATCCAAAATCTCTCATTCTCGTTAAATTCATCAGCATCACGCCTGAATTTAAACCTAAAAAAATTATAAATACAACTGCTATTATTACAAAAAAAATAGGTGGTGACACACGGACAAGAATCTTATAAGGGTTCCTTTTACCTTTCACGGAAAAATAGAGAATTAGCGCAAAACAGGGAGCGATAGAAGACTCTCGTTTTGGAAATCAAGATCCAATTTATCCACATTTTTTTCGCTGAGCCAGTGGAGTAGGTATGTTTTATTATTACAATATAAGAATCTAACACTCTAATGTTGGGATAATATAAACCAAACAAGATAAACAGCCATTCTTTATCTAAAAGTTACCTGGAAGAAATTGCTTTTAGCAATAAGATCGCCAATTTGTGCACCTTTTCTAGCTTGCTGTGTTTTTCTGGCTATTATCGATGTGTTGTGCAAATAAAGCGTTTATCTATCTATCTATAAATAACAAGCTACGCATGACACTACCAATTAATCAATGTATCCTCATACTAAGTTTCATCAAAATTGGTTCAGTAAAAAACAAACATACAATCAAATTTTTCTTCTTTAAATTAGTATAGATTTTACAGCTGATTAGGCTCGTTTCATTTCGAGTAATTCAACAATAAACAACACCATGTTTTGAGCTGTACGATGTAGGTACCTACCAAATTTTTCATAAAATGGATGTTTAGCAAATCTAGGGTACCAAGAAACATTAGGATTGTCATCTTCTAAGGCCATAGCTGACATCTGGGAGGAATTGAACTTGTTGAAGTGATCCCATAGCTCTTCAATAGGTCCCAGGAATAATGTGTCTGTGTCCACATATATCATTGCACTAATCTGTGGTAACAGTTTCTGAAAATAACATTATATTTTATAGAACAAGCACTTTGTAGTTTCGATCTATATAAAGTCCTGATCCTTTAAAAATAGAGTAGATACAGTCGGATAATAATAATAAATATTGCACAACATTCCACACATCGCCATCTAGCCCCAAGCTAAGTAACTAGACTTGTGTTATGGTTGCTAGACAACGGATATACTACTTATATACGTTTCTTTTGTAAATATATACTTAAAATACATAGAAACAACCAGACCACAGAAAAATATCTAAGCATAATACTTGTCTGAGGCGAGAATCGAACCCGCAACCCTGTGTTTGGCAGTCCGGCATGGTGACCATTGTGCCAACTGGGTCGTTAAATTCGGATTAACTATTAGCTGAACCCCACGTGACCCAGAGCTCACTCTCACATCTGTAAGGTTGTAAAGTAATGTTACATGATTCTATTTTTAAACAATAAACCTACTATATAATACAATGTAAAAAAATAGCAAAATAGGTAAAAATACTACATTTTTACAGATGTGCGAGTGAGCTCTGGGTCATGTGGGGTTCAGCTAGTTGGTATTCCGACTGTCCTATAAAAACGCCAAGTCCATTTTCAAGGTTTAAAGTTTACTTACATTATGAAATATTATGGGTTTGATATTCAATAAAATATGGCCCATTCTAGCTAAATTAATGCAGATGAAATCAGATTTTGGTTAGAAGAGTTGTGGGCAGAGAAATGCAGAATGAAAAAACAAATGTTGTGATACATCCTCATCTACACTAATATTCATCATCATAGGGAAATATTATTGGTTTTTGTGATACTACACCATTTTTGATGGAACTTTGGTATAAGGATACATTGAATCCTTGGGAGTAAAATGGTGTCAGTATTAATTAAATAAAACTGTGTTAAAAAGTAACTTACTGGAATAAAAAGCCTTTGAGCAGCACATTTACTGAACAAATTCAACCAATCCTCTCTATGTTCTTCTGGAAAGTTAATTGTATGCAACTCAAAAGTCATAAGATTACTAGTCAATTTCTGCCATATCTTCAACTGTTTATCAAACTGGTCCCGGAGTATATCATCAGTGAATATAACAAAATGTAATTGTGATCTACTAAACAACAAGGCTGATTTTACAACATTTAATGATTCATTAAACCTAGAGTCACATACAACGAATGACACCACTATTTGTTCCTTCTTACTAAAATTGTTTCTGGAGATATTTTTAGTTCTGTAAACAATAAAAATATTGAGGTATAAATATATTATATATCTATCATATACTTTTAACATTCTAAAGAAAAAAGATTTCATTGTTTGTTAACTAAATAAATATTGCAGGACATTCCACACATCACCATCTAGCCCCAAGCTAAGTAACTAGACTTGTGTTATGGGTGCTAGACAATGGACATACTACTTATATACTTTTCTTTTGTTAATATATACTTATAATACATAGAAACAACCAGACCACAGACAAATATCTTAGCTTGAATACTTGTCTGAGGCGGGAATCGAACCCGCAACCCTGTGTTTGGTAGTCCGGCGTGGTGACTATTGTGCCAACTGGGTCATTGTTTGCATGAACCTTTGAACCGATTTAGATAAAACTTGGTATGAGGATACATTAGATGCATTGACAGTAAATTATGCAACTTTGTATCCCGATATTAAAAGAGCGCTGCCTGTAATTCATAAACCAAAGTACCTAGCATATAATGCTATGGGGTTATGCCATTTGTTAAAAAAAATATTGTCGTCTGAAACCAACTCTACTCATTAAAGATCATTTCAATGATTAGCTGATCTTACACCAGATTTTTCTTCAGGACCTATACAGCTTGAACAACAACAAAAATGTGAGAATGAGGAATCACCAAGACTTACTTGAATTTGGTAAGAATCTCGTAATCAGTTGAAAAGTTATTTATGTTCTTCAATAAGTATATTAATGCTAGACAACACATAACTAAAAATAAAAGTTTTAATGATATTCTTCTCATTTTTAGTGACATCAAATAATAAAAAATTTCAAACAAAACAAACAACTAACAATGGCCAACGGGAGTTTTGGCGGGAACGAGTTAACAACATGTCGTGCTGCAGTTTTATTTTCATGAAACTTAGATGTAACCCGAGTTGAATTGTATAATTCTGGTGGAATGTTATTCAATTTAGTTCTGTGAAAGTGCACAAGTGTAGTGAAAGTAAAAATTAGTGTTAAACATGCAGTTTTCTCGTTGCCTCCAAATCTCCTATTAAGGTTATGGTAAACTTGCCACCGCTTTACTATAGCCCCTGACTTGACGGACTATGACGACTTTGACTGTATTGAAACACTTTAGGCCCGATTTATGAAAAATCGGGTCATAATTTGATGCAAAATATAACTTGACACTGGCTAAATGCACACGTGCGAAGCCATAATAAAAGAAAAAAAAAAACAATGGCCAACGACTTGTGTTGTTTGACATTGTCAGTGTCACTTTTTTTTCCTAATATAGGCTCTGTCCGTCATACCACTTTCTTGATTTGATTTCCTACAGTCCTAAGCCTACAGTTCATAGTTTAATATAATGTACATAAAAATATGTCTTTTTTATACATTTCCGTCAATATTTTTTTTTGCTCTTTTTTCGGTCGCAGACCGAAGTTTTGGCTGTGCACTTGCAAGGATACTTGGCTTAATAAATGCACAATTAATGGCATCTAAAGCCATTATGTTTACTTGAAAAGAAAAAAGTTGAAAAAAACCAAGTGCGCCTGCTGTCATTTCAGTTTATTTCCCATTTTACCTATGGATAATTATTACCCATCGTTTTTCCTGATTTTTCGTGTTATTTACGAACTAAAAGTCTAATTTATTTATTTTTAACTAAAATTTTTATAATGTCAGCTCATAAATCATCAGATGAAATCAAGGAAAAGATTTTAATTATAGCTAAGAAAAATCCTAAAGGGATAACTGACAAAGACATTACTGCTGCGCTGCCTGAAATATCACCTGCTGATCTAGTAGCCTCCATAAATGAACTATTACAACAAGAACATTTCGATTTATTCAATCAAGGAGGGTCACTTGTTTACAGGTACGTTTGAAAGAGAACCTCTTTAATATAACTTTAATAGTTGAAGTACTTATAATAATAATAAATCATTTATTTCAGGCTACAAAGGCCCATAGAAACATACCTTATAGACTAACATACATATTTTATAATAATAATTGAATTTGTTAAAAAGATAGCTTAGAACTATGTTAGTAGCACTTCCATGACACTACACTTTCGTCTTTGTCTGTTCTTGTGGAATTTGTCCGCGGAAGCGACGGAACACCACGTCCTTCGGCCAGAAGCTTTCATCCATAACGCGAGGCAGATAGCTATTCGGTACTCGCACCACAAACGCCTTGAAATTGACGTTTCGATGCGACTCCAGCATATGCACCCTCAGCGTACAACCCAGCTTCCGGCGTACGTACTCGACGATGTCCTTCGTCCCGACAGTGTAGTGCAGGCGGGAGATGTACACCGGAGTGTTAGGCGTTGCAGCACAAACTCCCTGACTAGAATCAGTCGGGGAGTTCGTGCTGTGCTCACTTACTCACTTAATCACTTATGCTTGTTTCTTGTCCTTGGAGGCTTTGGAAAGCTGACGCGTTAAACTAACATCCTAACTCAGTTTTCAAGACTTTGTGTAAGGTCAATTATTAATGATTTGAAACAATAAACCCCAGACATGTTTATAAACAAACTAGCTTCGCGCCGCGGTTTCACCCGCGTAAATCCCGATCCCGTGGGAATATCAAAATAAAAAGTAGCCTATAACCTTTCTGGATAGATAGACTACCCCATACAAAAAAAAATTCAACTCTCATCCAACAAACAACCACTTTGTTAATAAACTTTTCAGCTTTATAATAATAGTAAAGATTTCACTGTCTACTTAAATTTTTTAGACTCAAAACTCAAACTAGCAAACAAGCAGTCAAAGGGGCTGATAATGAAGAGAAAGTTGTGTTTAATCTGATTGAAGAGGCTAGCAATAAAGGTATCTGGATACGAGATATTAGAGTAAGATCTAATTTAGCCAACACACAACTGAACAAGGTCCTTAAAAGTCTCGAAGGAAAAAAACTAATAAAGGCTGTAAAATGTGTGAATGTTAGTATAAATTTAAGGAAAATATATTTTATTTGGATGAAGAAATTATGTCAAAAATGTTCTCATTTTATTGTAATAATTCCAGGCTTCAAAGAAAAAAGTTTATATGCTTTACAACTTGGAACCAGATAGATCAATATCAGGTGGTGCATGGTATCAGGACCAAGATTTTGAGTCAGAGTTTGTTGACATTCTGAATGTCCAGTGTCTTAGATTTCTGACCCAAAGAGCCGACAATATGAAAAATAATCCTCGAGGTCCAATCATTGGTAGAACACAGTCTTATGCAACGGCAGCAGAAGTGCAGAAGTATATTACTGATTTAGGTATAAGTAAAGTGAGTTGAGCATATTCTATATTTAGAATTAACTTTAGTCTATATTTGCCATAATATAATATTATTATTTTTTTTCAGGTTGAATTAAATGTTGAAGATATAATTACAATATTGAATACACTTGTCTATGATGGTAAAGCAGAAAGTAGTGTATATCCAGATGGTAGTAAAGTATATAGAGCAATTGAGTCTCTGATTCCTCCTCCAGGGTTGGTGCAAGTACCTTGTGGTGTCTGCCCACTCATACACAAATGTTATTCTACTGGATTGATTACTCCTCAAGATTGTACCTATATGAAGGAATGGCTTGAATAAATATATTATTTCAAATTACTTACACTCTTATTTTCAGCTAAAAGAAAAGTGCTGAAATTAAAAAAGAAATATTTATTAACTAAACAAAATAATACTAAGCAGATAACATTTGTAAGTGCTTTCTAATGAGCTATGTTTTGATTTTATCAACACTATTAACAAAAGAATATTTATATATAAAACAATTATATACATGTAGTTAAATAAACCTAACTACTAGGTACATATTATATGCATTTAAGTGGGTACCTAAGTTAAACATAAATGTTAAAAAATATATTTAAAATAAACTTCTAAAATTGTTTTCAATATTATACAATGTTGCAGAGAGTATTGCTGGTTCTCTTTTATACACCATTTCTTCTTTTTCTGCACTTTCATTATTAGTATTTACACTGTCTTTGGGGAATAAAGAGCTAAATGCATCCATCTGTATGTAGTTGAGAGACTGAAGAATGAGCCCTTTGTTTGGGTAAGGAGTGGGTGTAGTATGAACATTTGAATCAAAGTGAGGTGTCTTCTGAGATAGAGTCGTTGGTGGGGTTGGTGGAGCTTTAGAGTCTCCGCCACCTGGATTTGGTTTATTATCACCTGAAAAAAAATGAATGAGTTAATAATCAAACAAAACTATTTCCATGTTCTTACTACATTGCCATAGTATGTTATATTTACCTAAAGAGTGAATGATTCTTTCCATTTCCCTCAACTGTGTTTGTTGTTTTTGGACTGTAAAGTACAAATCGGTGATGGTAGTAGATATATGCCTCATTTCTTCTTCCTTTTTTGCCTCCTTGGCAGCTTCCTTTTTACTTTGCCTAAAACATGTCAAAAAACATATAATTAGTATATTTGACGTCATAGCATAGTGTAACACTTATTTTTGTATACACAATTCGATACCTGTTATATTCAACCACAAGCAATCCTGCACCTATCACAAATATAACTGTTTCACCCAGAAGGTTGGCTCCCAGTTCAATAGCCATTTCTTGACTCAAAACAGGAATATTCACAGGTCTCCCTAAATTCAGAATCCACATTTTTGCCTTCACTTCACACCAGTTGTAAACTAGAAAGAAATTGAGTTATGTCATTAGGAATAAAGGACAAGTACACGATTAAAGTTTAATTAGTGGTTTTGATACTTACACTGAGCTGGAGGCATACAAACATAAGTCCTGAAAAACGGACTATTCTTAGCTCGCTCTTTGCAGGCATTTGCTATGGGTTTACTTATCTGCTTGACCAATAAAACTGATAATTTCGCAATAGGGAACGCTCCTACCACCATTTTTGAAGACTAATGAGAAAAATATTTTGATTTATTAGCAAAGGGATCATCAGAGCATAATCACATCACAAAAATCGAGTTTTTACTTTCGTCGACCAATCGACCGAAATCAATTTCCTCCATTCTAGCAAAATGTCACTTTACGTCATTGTCCTATTATGTCATTACCCGAAAGGGCAGGCAAAAGGCTTTAAGCCCACACAGTCTAATTATTTTTCATTTTATCTTTGTACGATTCAAGTCTCGTTTCGTTAAGGCGCTCTTCCAGTACCGTGTGTGTAGGTATTCACATTATCTTAGCCCGCGCTCTCAAAGACGTAGCGTGCTGCGTGCTTACTGTTATATTTGATCGATATGCAAAACATTTTAGCATTATTATCCACAAATATAGTTCCTAGAGGTCAAAACCTATCATTTAATTTTGATTTATTTTTAGAAACAAACGTTAACTATTTTTGAGTAAAACCCGATAAACGATTTAATAATTCTCTGTTTTCTAACATTTTTTCTATCGAACGAAGTTGTTCATATCATGTTTTCAACCACAATAAACAAGAATATTATGGTTATTAAACTACAATATCCATTTATATCCAAATAACAAAAAAAGAGTATTTGATTACTTAGAGTTGCTGAAAACAAAGGTCGATTTTGGTAGCTTTATTAGCACAGGGCCTTAAAGTCACCTTCCACCATAGCCTACAACGACACCTCGATTTAGAGTTTTTTGAATCAGCGAAATAAAATGCACTTGAATTACATCATCGTCCGTAGGGTAAGAGCTTCAGCTACTTTCGTCATTTTGCACAAAGACGTTTTAATTTTGCACTCTCTAACAGGAGGCGGCTGAACCAATTTAGATGTCTGATTGATAACATTTTGAAAGATTGAGAATGTTTTGAATTTTGGGAATGGCTATTCTTCCAAAAACCACATCAATATCGACTGACGTCAACGGTGAAACCGTGGGGGCACAACAGACAATCAAAACTAAACATTTTGAACCCTATAAACTTACATAGGTATTGTAAGTATATAAGAATTAAAATCAAACAACTTCGTTAATGTTAGGCACTACTCTAATCATCTACTTTATATTGAGTAATGCTTGATTTATCTGGAAAACTTGTGCGCAAAATAAACATATTGTTTACTTCCGGTGTTTTTTCTAGAGTTTCAAGGTATCCAAACCAGTATATGACTAAACCTGGACCGAATCTATTGAAATAGCAAAGCAGTTGTTCTTTCAAATATCCTGAATGATTTTCTTCATCTCCAAATAATGCTTTACTTTCGATCCAGTTTATAACGAAGCCATCAACAGCGATAGGAACTTCTAGTTTGAAATCAGGTGTCTTATCATATCCTCTAGCTCTCAGTATATTCTCATCTGAGAAAGTTATGTTCATCGAACAAAGTTCTGCTTCCAACTTTAGTTCATATTCCAAACCGATTGACCTAAAAATTAAATATTTATACTCTAAGTCTCTTTGTATTTCATATTCTTTTGGCTCATAATTCAATAATATATTTTATGTAGGTATTACAAAGTAGAAGAAAGGTTCTTACTGTTTCACTATGTCTGCATAGGGGCCATATTGATTGTCATTCATAACACCCTGGAAAGAAACAGGCATGAAATTAGTTCCGAATCACTTTGATTGATTACATAATATCTTTAAACACAATAGAAGATTAATCAATTAATCCTATATTCACATTAAATAGAGTATTTATTTTTAAATAGAAGATTTTGTGTGACACTTTAATACAAATACTTAAATTTGGATTTTAATAGAATTATGGTATGTTAGTAATAATATGTCCCATCTATGACTTCCATATACTAAAATAACTTTCTTAAAACTGAAAATACCTACCAAAAACACTTGGTATGCCAAATCTTTATCTTCAATGAGAGTGGTATCTTTAAAACATTTTTTTGCCATTGTAGAATCTGTATACTGACTTTGTAACAAAGATCTGGCAAACAAAGCTGGGCTTATTCCTTGATTGTCTGCTAATCTGTAAAATATTTATCAAGAATCAAATGACCATTATCTTCATTTTTAATTACAAAGGAAAGGATTTTGGTGTAACCCAAGTATTCATTATTATTTGATAAAACTGCAGAAATCTGTGCACTGTCTTTTGCATCTCTTTAATTTTATTACTTTGCATGGGCTTGCAGGTTCTTTTGTTAGAGTTCTGCAGTTGTTGTCCCCCATACCCCCTTCTTCCTTATTTTCATAAAAAGGTCCTTTGACCTTTTCGTTGTCTGCGTCAGGCTTATAATTAAAGAATACTTACTCTAGAATAACATTGTCCTTTTTCTTGTCACGCACAATGTGATCAAATAGTTCATGGTATTTGCTTGAAATGGAAGGAGATTTTCTGTAACTTTGCTTCATTGATCTTTGAATCAGAAGCGATAAAATGCTCCCTAATGTAGACGGCGGTAAGCTTAAACAAAATATCAGGGAAAGATTACAGGAATATAGAAAAAATATATATTTCTTGAGCGACTAGGATAACTTACTGGCTATATTTTTTCTTCATTTCATTTTCAGCTTTACGACTGTATGAGCTTAATTTACTAAAATCTTCTATTATTGAGCGGTATTCTTCTAATTTCATAGTTTTTATTTCAGTCATTTTTTACAACATTAAAATAATTTTGTTTACAATTTACGCCACAGAATACCATCCCCCCGAATGGCGGATAGCGGCGCTGTCATATCTTAGATAACGTCAAAGTCAACAAATCAGCTGTTTGCATGCTGTTTGGCACCTACTTGAAAAACAGCCAGCACCGCGTGTTTGGCATTGAAGTTGGCATGTCCTCAAAGCTCAAACAAATTAAGGCAGCTATAAACATGAAAGTATTCTTCAAAAAGTATTTGATATTTTCTCGTGGACACAAAAGAAAACTCTTAAATTGGAGTCTATAAGAGTATGGTCGAAGATAAGAGTTTTCTTAAGAGTGTCCATAATGTAAATTAATGGATTTATAAGCGAAACAAGAAATACCAATAGAAGATCACTGGCTATATGCTCAAATCGCGCAAAGTCAAAAATTGAAAATAATTTAATAGAAAAAATATACTAAGGGGGGCGCGAGCTCATACATACAATTTTTGTTGTTTTTAGCTAAAAAAACAAACAAAATTGAAATAAGTGATAGAGAACAATACTATTAATATGTGGCGAAATGCTTTAGATATGTTAAACTGGGCTTATGAACTGTCTTTGTAAAATGTTTACTAACATTATTCTGGTGACTAATGTTTGAGGAGGTTGAACTAGTAAATCGTATTCTTGCAACACAATGAACGGATCGAATAGCATAGTTATGCATAATTCAGACTTAAAGGAAGTAAAAGATTCAACTATGCAAAGTGCAACGGCTATGAAAAACGATAGCAACCCTTCCGCAAGTTCTAGTGGTGCTGTCTCAAACAACGCTGATGAATTATTAGATCTCAAAGGAAAAGTAGAATCACGTTTATTGTCGATGTGGAATAATGTAAAATTTGGTTGGACTGTTAAATTAAAAACGTCGTTTTCAAAAGAATCTCCTGTATGGCTTTTGGGGCGTTGCTACCACAGGAAGTTAAGTCCTACTGGTTCTTTAGAATCATCTACAGAAATAGGTATGGAGGCGACAGCTCATCAACCAATGGAACAGATATATGGAGAAGGGATAGAAGGCTTCAAATCAGATTTCATTAGCAGGATATGGATGACATACAGGCGGGAATTCCCTACAATGCCCGGATCTACATTCACAACAGACTGTGGCTGGGGCTGCATGTTAAGAAGTGGACAAATGTTACTCGCTCAAGCCTTAGTCTGCCATTTTCTTGGCCGGTCTTGGAGATGGTCACCTGAGAAGACTATACAAAATGCTAGAGAATTTCAAGAGGACTGCTTACATCGAATGATAATAAAATGGTTTGGAGACAAGTCATCTGTAAACAGCCCACTCTCAATTCATCAGATGGTTAGCTTAGGAGAAGCTTTGGGAAAAAGGCCAGGAGATTGGTATGGCCCTGCTTCAGTAGCTCATTGTCTAAAAGCCGTAATGTCAGCAGCATCTAAAGAAAACTATGAATTTGATAATTTAGAAGTTTATGTTGCTCAGGAGTCAACTGTCTACATTCAAGATGTATATTTGCTATGTAAGTTGCCTCATGGAGCATGGAAATCTTTAATATTGTTAGTCCCTGTCAAGTTGGGCTCAGATAAGTTCAATCCTATTTATGGTCCCTGTTTGACTTCTCTCCTCACTTTGGATTTCTGTATCGGCATCATAGGTGGAAGACCTAAGCATTCATTATTCTTCATTGGATATCAAGATGACAGACTAATACACTTAGATCCACACTACTGTCAAGAAATGGTTGATGTGTGGCAGCCAAATTTTCCTTTACAATCATTTCACTGCCGATCCCCTAGAAAAATGCCTCTTAGTAAAATGGATCCATCATGCTGTATAGGATTCTATCTTGCGACACAACAAGACTTTGAAACATTTATAAATGTTATAAAAACATTTTTAGTACCTCAAGGAGTATCAACGAATTATGATTATCCAATATTTAGTCTAAATAATGGCTCTCGTTCTACAGTCATGGACATTCCCAATATAAGGTACTCCATATTTGAAACAGAACAAAATTGGGTTACACCAAATGTTCAAGATAGTGACACTGATATAGAGTCCGAAGAGTTTGTTCTAGTTTGATAATATTCTATAGGCATACTATTTATTGTTACCCATTATATAATGCTATGAAATATTATTATGTTGGAGATTAAGATTTTCTCTATTGTAAATCAGGAGTCAATATCACATTGAAATTATAAATGTAGATAAGTGCATTGTTATGATTTATTAAATAGTGAATCATGTAAATAATACTTTGTTTAATTTTTGTCCTTTACTGGAGGAGGATGTCTTATGAAGTAGTGAACAGCATTGTAGACAAGGTGGGGTGCAACATTATGCAGGGGGTGAACTCTATTGAGTTCATTGACCGGGGAGCCAATGACCAGGGGGTCTCCTGCCCCAGTGCCATGTTGAGCCACTGAGAGGCCACTGAGCGTGTAGCAGGTATGATAAATATCTCTATGCCTGAAACAATAGAATTTTATTTATATAGAATATTAACTGTGAGCTGTGCCCTGCAGTTATAGGAGGATAAAAGTAGCCTATGTGTTAGTAATGGGGTTTTTACCCTTTGGGTACAGAACCTAAAAAATGAAATAAATATTATTATAAGTAGGAAGTACCTAAATAATAATGTTGTATACTTACTTGCCAGGCTTATCAATAAGTCCTCCATCTTTAGCTTGACAACAAATAATTATGTACTCTTGTAAGGCACCTTGATCAAAAAATACAGTTTCAATCAATTCCTTGTTTCCTGTAAAATTATTATATTATAAAATTTTACTATTTTAAAGATTAAAAATATTAAGAAATTATTATCACTTAGATACCTTGTTGGGAAAGTATTGCACTAATGATAGGAAACGCAGCTCCCTGCCAAAATGAATAGCATCCATCGACAAGTTTGTTAGTTCTACCCTGAAAACCTCCTTCTAGTCTCATTTGTCTGTTTACGCACCATCTCAATAGTGCATCAATGTCACACAGCTGTGTTCTATTCAATAATGCTAATGCAGCAATGCCACAGAATGCGTAACCTCCATGGGCTTCCATGCCAGGGCATCCGGCAAAACCACCCTCATATGTTTGACAGCTAACTATCCATTCAGCAGTTTTATCAAACAATGCGTCAGTATAAGTATTAGTTATCTTAGCTATACTGACAGCACAGTAAGCGCCTCTGATGTCCTGTTCACCACCTTTGTGAAGAGCAAAAGACCCATCCACATCCCGTACAGTCCAAAGAAATTTCTGTAAAGAACTTCGGTCTAATGAATTGTAAGCTTCGTCTGTACCGATAATGCTAAGTGCGTTTACTGCTGCATATGTGGTTCCGAGGTGAGGGAACTGTCCCGGACCCCCTCCGTACCCTCCTTCTTCATGCTGACATGTAGAAATAAACTTGACAATATGGGACAATGTCTCTGCATCTGGCATATCATTTAGTATCCACAATGAATGTAAAATCCAATACACCAACCAAGTACGGCTTGCATCCAGACATTCGTAACTTTTTGGTAAACCAGTGAGCCAAGATTTAAGTAATTTGATATGGGTGTGTTTCTTTAATTTAGGTAGTTCAGGATTGATAGAAGAGTCCCTTTCAAACTGTTTATACAATTTAAGAACCATCAGTTCCACTTCATTCTGGAAAAGCATAAAGTGAACTTTCATTATTGATATTGAGTTATGAGACAACAAACATGCGCTTGTATTGCAATTGGATATGCACAAATGACTTATTTAAGTAGCTTATAAAGTTCATACCTGATCACAAAATGAATCCGTAACAATGTTTTCAGAATTGTACGTTTCAGTCTCAATGTTACTGTAGGATCTAATCAAACTCTCCATGTTTTGGTATTTTCAGTAGAACCTGAGAGAATTATGTAGTTACCAACGACGAGGTTATGAAACCTTGTTCCAAGACTGCGTGTTCCCAGGGCTTTTAATTATTTATATCTATTTGAAGTAGGTAACCTTTGCAGATTTAGCAACCGAGCCCAAATAACCTAACCTCTAGCACGATACTATAGAACCTTTGATCTACGAAATTGTAATTTATTAAGTTTTAATCTAGAACATACAATAATTAACCTATTAGCCTACTTAGATAATTCAAATACCTATAAATGATTTTCCTTCCGAAAAATTAAAATAGTAAAAAATATTTTTCAATTTTTTTATCTCTTTGGAGGACAATATTGTCTACATTGACAATGTCAACATCACTTTGTTGGTTGACATGTTATCTCAAAAAACTGAGGGCAAGGGCTTCAAATAACTTACTTTTAACCGAGAATCCGAAAACCATTGAAAAAATTTAATAATTAAATACGGCCCGGGCGATTACGGTCTACGGCCGACCATTAAGGCATAATATTACAACATTAATACAAGTAATCGTTGTATCACTGATATTATCAAAATTAATAGAATAAAAAGTTCTGAAGATTTTCTAAGATGGCTAACACAAATTCGACAGTCATGCGAAACCACTAGAAAAAAGCCGAACATTTTGACTTTGACAGAACAACAGTGGTGGTGTTGGTGTTGTTTGTTGAGGACTCTGAATCTGAGCTATATGAAAACCGAGGATTGTTTGTAAATTGATGTTGATTTAATATTGTGCCAAAAAAACATATAAAAAATCTTTAAAAAATGATGCCTGGAAGGATTGGAAATCTTCCCATTGCATCTGAGAACCCATTGGGCCTGTCATGGCATGACTCCGCTTGGATACCACTCCTGAATCCAACAAATATCATGGATTACTTTTCGGAGCGGTCAAACCCATTTTTTGATCGCACTTGCAATAATGAAGTTGTTAAAATGCAACGTCTCAGTATGGATCAATTGCAGTAAGTTTTTCATACTAGGATAATATTAAAATCTACAATAAGTACATACACATACATAAACCACACTGTTTAAATTTGTGTTACTGTTTCCAGAAATATGACAGGCCTTGAATATATTTTACTCCACGTACAGGACCCTATCTTGTATGTGATCAGGAAACAACACAGACATAGTCCGACTCATGTTATACCTCTTGCCGACTACTACATCATAGCTGGGATAGTTTATCAGGCACCTGATTTAGCCAGCGTTTTAAACTCACGATTGGTAAGGTTCAAAGTAGTAGTAAGTAATAATTACACACTATACTTAAATAGTAAGTACTGCAAGTGTTATTGTTAAAGTTGTACTTAAATAACATTTGACTTAAGTTTTTGTGAGAGAAATACACTTAATATTGATTGATTACTCTAAGAAAGATCCGTGGCTTAATTTAATTCACTGTAATTATAATTTCAGCTTTCTGCTGTGCATCACTTACAATGCTCCTTTGAAGAAACAATGTCTTATTCAAGATACCACCCTAGTAAAGGATATTGGTGGGATTTTAAAGCTACTAAACCAGGTATATATACGAAAACAAAAGCTTCTAAAAATAGTTGTCAATATATCATTATAAAATGACTTCCAATAGTGTATCTATTTATTCTTTAATGTATCTTACTTAGATTTTGTTACCCAATACCATATTATTTGATTTTATCCAAGTAGTTCCTAATCTATTTAAAAAAGCATATGTTTCATTTCATACTAAGTTTCATCTCAATTGTTCAAGTTTCAGTAGTTTTTGCATTAATAAACAACCTTCACAAATCCTATCCTACAAATATCATAAATGTGAAAGTTTGTGTGTGTGTGTATGTAAACTCGGTATCTAGATAGCTGGAGACCTGGATTAACACATATGCTACTTTTTATCCCGATATTCCCCCAGGATCGGGACTTACGCGGGTGAAACCGCAAGGCGCAGCTAGTACGGTATAAGTTAGATTTAGAATTATATGATATATTTACAGGTTTAAGTCCATTCAACTCAGGACAATCAGCACCAAAGGATGTGTCCAGTACTCCCAAAGAGGAGCCATCCACTCTGTTCCAACGGCAGAGGGTTGATATGTTACTAGCAGAGCTTGTTAGACAGTTCCCATTGCCAGTTACACAAACTGCTCAGGTAACATAATTAATGCTTATACTGAAAGAAATAACTATTTCAATTGTTACTTTATAGAACTTTTCAATATGTCTAAGGTCTAGTTTCCTTCACCATGAGAGCAATGTCAATTAGTGCACATAAATTTTAATCTACACTCTACCATACTAAAAGCAATAACTAAGAATTTCAATAATTATAGGGACCATCCACTGCCACCTTAACTAAGTCAGTTTAGCTTAGCTCGCATAGTTGAGTCAGTTTAGATAGACATTTATACCTACTAAACTTTAAACTAGATGAAAACTCTTTTTTTCATCACAGACAAATGGAGTAACAGTGAAGACAGAGAATAATGATAGTAAAAGTGGTGAGAAGCCAGCCGAAACAAATGTCAACAATATAACTATAAAGCAGGAGCCGGTGGAGTCCAGCACTTCCGAGCTCACTAATGGAACTATGCAAGGACATGTTGAAATTAAAACTGAAATTAAACAAGAAAACATGAAACCACCACCTGAGAAGAAACCCAGAAATTAAACAAAAAAAATGTACATAATTTAATAGTTTATTTTTTATTATCAAGTTTAATTAATTAAGTATGAAATGTTAATAAATATGTTTCTAAACTGTATATAGAGATTTAATTTCAATGTTTTTCTCTTGTTGATTATTGTATAAATTCCCCACATTCTGCTGGAGAGTGAGCACATTTGTACATATTTGACAGTTAATTCTTCTAGGATCCTTTAGCTGTCTGTTTACTTGTATTGACTGCTGTTGTTCACTTTGGTTATGTTGCATTCTGGAATAGATAATTTACATACAATATTTATTGCACAAAAAATTGAAATCAATAATAATATTCAGAGTTTAAAAGTTTGTTAAGTGTTATTTAGGTCTTGGGTGTTTATAAGCTTTTTTTTTACACACAATTGGAACAGTGTAACTGGATGGCACGCACTGTATTGTAAGTGAAGGTTAAATAAGTAATAAATGGCAATTAAGGGAAATATCCAAATTCTTTACCGTAACATAGCTTTTTTGTACCCTAATTCAAAACCAAATTCGTAGCCTTGTTTGTATCCAGAGTCAAAACAGGACTGATAAACTGATTCTTGACCATCGGAAGCTCCGTCCTTAAACCCAACCTAAAACAAACGATACAATTTAGAAGAAAATATTGGTTAATTCTTTCAAAATTTACTTTTTTAAGTATACCTTGTTTACATATTCAATATTGCGATTCCAGGACTTTCTTGTGATATTTTCTGTTTCGTCACACATATTTTCCTTATTATTTTGTAATTAGTTTAAAACCTATAATACTAGGAAATCAAGTTCTTTTCTTTTGCCCAGAAAACATGAAATAATGATGCACAAATGACATTTGGCGATCTTCTGTCACATTTATTGACAGAAATGCGGTAGGGCCAACTTTGAGATACTTTTGTTTTTGGTGAAGGGCAAATAATTTTTAGCCGACTTCAAAAAAGGCGGAGGTTCTCAATTTATCGCGTATATCTATTTTTTATGTATGTTCGTCACCCATCACAAAGCCTAATGTCTACCAATGTCCCAGTTTTCCTGCCGTAATTCCATAGAATGCTAGTTTTCTATGGAATTACGGCAGCACATGTACTTGAAGCTCGTACTAATTTTTTTGCTCTTACCCTAAATTAAAAGTTGGTTTTGCGAATAGTGTTGGCCCTACCACAGTACCTTCAAAATTCTTAAAATGTCATAGTCACATTCACACTACGGCGTGTTTATATTATTTTTACGCTGTTTTTTCTTAGATTCAGGAATTCACTGGAATAGAGTGGTTGTGCTTTTTGCCTGATATTTAAAGTATACTTAGTGATCTTCGTTATTTATGTATAAACGTAGTTTATATACATAATACAAAATATTTATGTTATACGCAGTGACCATAATATAGGTTATGTTAAATTGTTTACATTATTTCATTAGATAATTGTAGCAGAGAAATATAATCACGATGAAAAAGTCCAAAAAAGGTTTTGATAGACGAAAGAAAGGCACATTAAAAAATACGACAAACAAGAAAAGAAAAGCTGAGAAGAAAAATGAGGTCGTCAACAAGAAAGCTTTATTCAACAGATATAAAAACCAACAAAAAGTCGACGAGGTGTTGCAAAAGAAGAAGTTGATGGAACAAAAGTTACAACATATGCAAGTAGAATATTCAGAGAGTGAGGAGGAAGAAGAAGATGCCTTTGATAAGTTAGTATCCTGCTTTGTTGACTCAAGTAAACAGAAAGCTGTGATTGAAAGTGATGAGGACTCTGATAGTGATGTAGAAGATGATAAGACACTGAGTAAGGAGCAAAACAGTGAACAATCTGATGATAATACAAATGATGATTCTAGTGATCAAGAAAATGAGGTAATTATAGACCTTAGTGGTTTCACTGTGCTAGGTCTATGCACTGAATGTTTTCTAAGTCTCATGTGGTTATAAAAAAATACAGTATAACTTTTAAATATGTTTTGTTGAAGATTAACCAAATTTTTCAATACAGCCCTTAAACTATTACTTACACATTTTATATGTTAGCTAGTTCTATTCTTATTTGTCTTAAATTATACTGAGTGTATCATATTTCAGATAAAAAATGAAGATGAAGTTGATGTGGAAGTACCAAATGATCCCTTTAATAAACATTATCAGTATGATGTTGAAGATGAATTGCTTGTATCATTGTCCAATACTCCGGTTACATCAGAACATATACATAAATCATGGCCAGAACTCGGAAACTTATCTATTATTATACCTAAACCTTTACAAACAATATCTAAAAAAGTAAAACCGAAAATATCCATTTTAGAAGAGAAAACATATGCCACAACAGGAACTGTGCCAATTTTACAAAATACAACTGATTTCAATCAATTATTCATAAAATCTCAAATTCATGGTAACATTGTGTCTGCAAACAAAACTAATTTGATAAAAAGGGACTTAGAATTGTCAGAAGTATTCACACCATTGCAAAAGGAATTATTCTCTATTATAAACAACTACCAAGATCTCTATTATCCAGAGAGATCATTTACGAATGCCGATGAAATTCGTTATGTTTATTGTCTCCATGCTATTAATCATATGTTAAAAACGAGGACAAAAATCCTACACCACAATGCTAAATTGGCAAAAAAAGATGATTTATCTGATGAGTATAGAGACCAGGGCCTTGTTAGACCAAAGGTAAGAGTTTCACTAAGGATCTATTTGTCTTACTAAGAATGTCACAAACTAATAATAATTTTCCATCTCTAGGTTCTAATAATAGTGCCTTTCAAAGATGCAGCATACAGGGTGGTCAAAACTCTGATTGATATATTAGTCCCTAAAGAATCAGGGCAAGTGTTGAACAAGAAGAGATTTGAAGATGATTTCACTGGAGGAGAACTGATTATGCCAAAAAAGAACCCTAAGCCAGAGGATTATGAATTAATGTTTAGCGGAAATACTGATGATACATTTAGACTTGGAATGACTGTTACTAAGAAGACACTCAAGGTAAATTCTAATTCTTTTTATAGCTATTCATTATTTTATGAACTGGAAGGTCATGTTTTGAAGGCATGATGAGACTTTCACCAAATGGAGTTTACTTTTGGCACCTCATTTGCCTAAACTCATTTATTAGTAAAAAAGTAATCCATTATAATGATTATTCCAGTTATACACCGACTTCTATTCATCAGACATCATAGTGGCATCTCCGCTTGGTCTACGTATGATTGTCGGTGCTGAAGGTGAAGAAGACCGTGACTATGACTTTCTTGCCTCCATAGAAGTACTAATAATGGATCAAACAGATGTCTTTCTCATGCAAAACTGGGACCATTTAATACATGTCCTAGACCATTTCCATCTTCAACCCAAGAAGACACATGGCACTGATTTTTCAAGGGTCAGATCTTGGGCGGTCAATGGTTGGGCGAAATATTACAGGTAAGTAAGTAGGCACGTACCAGAAACCTACCTTAAATCATGTGATAATTCTGTAAAGCATACTTATGAAAAATATTAAACTTCCAAGAAATGTTCATAACTCTGTCTTCAAGAAATGTCGACTGAACTGAACAGATCCAAAATTCAAAAAAGTTTCTAGTAAATTTTTTTTAAAAAAACATAAGTACATTAAGTATCTGAAATTACTTTGTTAAATTGATACAAAAGTGTAGTCAACTAACAAAGTTTTTTTTCTTTTAATCAACAGGCAAACAATAATATTCTCATCGGTGACTCTCCCTGAGATAAAGTCTGTGATCAATAAGAAATGCTGTAACTATTCTGGTAGAGTTATTGTTGAGAATCCGGTGGAAGTTGGCTCTATTCAACAAGTGCTACTGCAGGTGCCCATGGTGTTCCACAGGTAGGTTCACTTACAAAATAGTAACTTATAAAAAAAATATCCTGGTTTTTGTAATCGAAATGCAACGTAATTTGAACAATGTTATTTACGAGAATTTGCCTTCTGGTTTTTATTTGATATCAGTTGAATGCTTTCTTGTGTGGATCTGACCCTTTTATAGTTTGTGCTTTACTAGCCCAGGATGGTTTCCTTTGATGGAAACATCCCAGAATGTTTCATTCTTTTCCTGTAGGTTCGAGTGACGAGATTTACCGCCAGTTCAAATTTTCTATATTTTGATATCAGTTTACTATAGCTTTACACCGGCAGTTGCATTCTAAATAGCATCCTACCCGGTGCTCGGACCCTATCTTACAACATGAATTGCCCGTGCCAATACCAGTAGTGACACGGGCTGAAAAAAAACCTTTCGTGTCACTAACAACCGGTCCAGTGATACGGGAATTTGTTTTCGGTCCATGTACCTACTAAATAACATATTATGAAATAAATTGTCAATTGCAACTGAAACAAAAAACGATCAAAATTTTTAACTTCTGACTCCAGGGCAGTTTGTCCGCAGTCCGTGTAAGCGCCAAGTATCTTAGTATCTTTTATTTGTTCAGGTTCAACGCAACAAACCCCCTGGACTCAGTCGACGCAAGGTTCGAATACTTCATAAAAGAGATACTACCTAAACAAAGAGACACGCTGATGAGCCACACTCTCATTTACGTGCCTAGTTACTTCGATTATGTACGCCTAAGGAACTATTTCAAGAAAGAAGACGTTAGTTTCGTACAGATTTGTGAATATTCAAAGGTAAAAATAAATATATTACTATTTACTTTTAAAAAAATGTGTGGCACTCGGGAATTGCCGCGGTATAGCTATTGCATCGTGCTAGCCATGTATACTCGTTAAGCGAACGCTAGGCTGAGCTACATTGTAGGCTGAGTGGGTGTTAGGTTTATATTCGTTACGGAATTTCTTTATTCGATCGTCGCGCTCAAAGCCCGCTATAAATGCTATGCAACAGCTTAATAAATTTTCGATTATTTTCTCATTTCCCTATTCTGTCAGAGTACAGTTCCAACTGGTCAGAAAGCGCCAAAAACAATGTATTTTTGAGCACACTTACTTAATTTTGGAATGTTCAACCGAAATTGTTTAGAAGTTTGATCGGGTACCTACTACTATTATTGAAATTATTATTTGATTGTGATTTTCCAAAATGTTTGTTTAATTTCAGGATGGTAAAATAGCCCGAGCGAGAGACATGTTTTTCCATAGTGAAGCACATTTCCTGCTCTACTCTGAGAGAGTACATTTTTTCAGAAGATTTAGAATCAAAGGCATACGTCACATAATATTCTATCAGCCTCCGACCTACCCACATTTCTTTTCGGAAATGTGTAATCTTATGCAGGTAATTACGATTTAAATTACAATCATTTCATGGCCCATGTAGAGTATTCCGAAACCAAAGAAAATTCGGTTAAAAAGATAAGTTTATTCTACGTTTTGTTATCGATACTTATCTATCGCCGAGTGTCGTTCTACTACGAAATGGTTTGTCGGGCATCAACAACGAAGAAAATTATATTTTCGGCTGAAAAAAACCAGCGAGAATATCAGTATTTTATACTAAATAGATATTCTCTCTGGCTTTCTGTAATAGATAAAAATAACTACTAATTAAAATATGGTAACGTTTTGATATCTTTTGATAAAAATCTATTTTTCTCAGACTTTCCTTCGCTACTGGTGACGTATCACTTTAATCGTATTAATTTCGATGTTTTTCCAGGAGTCAAATCAGAACAAGTACGGCGGCAGCGCTGCTAACATGACGGTATCGATATTGTACTGCAAGTATGACCTGCAACCGCTGTGCGCGGTGCTCGGAGCCGCGCGTGCCTCGACAGTGCTGCGCTCCGACAAGCCCGTACACATGTTCCTTACAGGAGATAAGCAATAAACAACTATAACGTATGTTATTTCTGTTTCTCACTTTACTTTTAGTTAGTCCAGTATTGTAGTTATAGTAAAAGCCAATCGACCTGGCCCGCGAAGTTATAGAATCTGCTGGAGGTAAGGGTTGTGCAATTTGCAGACATATGGGTGCGCGCGCTTGTATGAATGCAAAAGAGCGCGTACTACTGCTACATATTCCCTCTATTTACCTCGTGTGTCGCGATAATTTAAGGATAGTATAGTTTGGTGATTTCATTATATTTTTTGGTAGATTGCAATTTTTTTTTGTAGATTGCAATGTGTAGTAAATAGTAGATTTTTAATCTTTCTTTCGTCACGATGATATTTTTTAATTATTTTATTAATGATTTAAAACTATGAATTTCTGTTCTCTTATTTTTAGACCTCTTGAATTGATTTTTCGATTTGCTTCTTAGTACTTACAAAACTTTGATAAATTCAACATTTTTACAATTCAATTTTAATAAGGATAAGGTAAAATAAATGACGAAACAAGCAGTTGGTTCACCGGATGTTATAGGATCTATACTTTATTCATAACATAAGTTATAAGTGATACAGATATAAATAAATAACATGAAACAATAACACTAATTTAAATAAAAATACTTACATAACATTTTCTAATTTTTAATGTAAAAATAATTACACAATTAAATTATACTAAAAAAGTAGGTAAGTACTCAGTGGAATAATAATATACAGGGTTATTGGTAACTATACTAGCAACCGGTTGAGGGCCACTTCTGTGAACCTAAACAAACCATGTTTGTTCTACTACTTTTGGAAATTCAAACATTTATTTGAAAACAAATCTTGTTTGTTTAGATGCACAGAAGTGAGCTTCAACCGCTTGCTAATATAGTTACCGATAACCCTATATTAAAGATAATTAAATCAAGATTCTAAAGACAAACTTGTACAATAAAACATAGAGAGGATTTCGTCGACGTACGTACATAAATTGCGCCGAGCGCTTTCCACATTGGAAATAAGTTTCTTGTAGCAAGAAATGATCTTCTCCATAGGCGCTAAAGAATAGTTTCTTGTTTTCAGAAAATTTGCTTGAAAATAATAAGTAGTATACCTGTAGTAAACATTTGGACGTAAAGGCCGAAAGTAGGAAACTGTTCAATAATCATTATCAGCTGTAACCAACAGAAGAAAATGGTTATGACCGCTATATCATGTTGCCAATCGGATGTATCTGTCTTAATTCTTACATTGTCTATGTTCCAATTTGGAATATAGAAAAAAAAAACAAATACTAAAAAAAACTTGAGAGGTGTCAAGGGACACCCGGATGAACGAAGTTCCTTTCGATTAATTAGTGAAGGGGAGTTTTGGCGGGAACGACATGTCGTGCTGCAGTTTTATTTTCATGAAACTTAGATGTAACCCGAGTTGAATTGTATAATTCTGGTGGAATGTTATTCAATTTAGTTCTGTAAAAGTGCACAAGTGTAGTGAAAGTAAAAATCAGTGTCAAACATGCAGTTTTCTCGTTGCCTCCAAATCTCCTATTAAGGTTATGGTAAACTTGTCACCGCTTTACTATAACCCCTGACTTGACGGACTATGACGACTTTGACTGTATTGAAACACTTTAGGCCCGATTTATGAAAAATCGGGTCATAATTTGATGCAAAATATAACTTGACACTGGCTAAATGCACACGTGCGAAGCCATAATAAAAAGAAAAAAAAATTAGTGAAGGAATTTTAGTAAAATCAAAAAGTGTCTTTACAACTTTTGGTCTTAATTTTTTCCGTCTAGTCCCTTTTCGCAACACTCGAGAAGGAACTTCGTTCCAATATTTACTGTTTTTTGTATAATTCTTAATTAAAAAATAATGTTTTTAAATTAATAATGCTGCGTTTCTTCTACTAAAATTCTCTAGCGTTTATTTCTTACTTCAAGAAACCTTTTTTCTGTGCATTTCTTAAAAATATTGTACCGAAATTATAATAATAATCGTTATAATCTTAGAACGAAATTAAATTAGGCTTTCACAATCTGTATATTTTAGCGTATCACTTCTGCTATTCCACTACCTTATTATCATTGGACGGACTTGCACGAAATGAATGTTCATGCAGCCGATCGAACACATTAAATAGGTAGGTACTTATATAGATTACTAACAAATGAGATTAGAACCATTTTGTAGGCCTAAAAATTAAATATCATGAGATCAGAATATTATGTAAAATGTAAGCTAAATTATGATGAATAATCTATATTAAGTAAATACATTATGCATTTAATATAATCACATATGATGATAGATATTTATATAGATACTAGCAGCGCTCCGCGGTTTCAACCGCGTAACTCCCAATCCCGTGGGAATATCTAAATATAGAATAACCTCCTCCTCCTTCCTCGACAAATGGACTATCTAACACAAAAAGAATTTTTCAATTCGAACCAGTAGTTCCTGAGATTAGCGCGTTCAAACAAACAAACTCTTCAGCCGTATAATATAAGTATAGATTTATTTTAAAAACAGTAATATGTATAGAAGTCTAACACAGTAAAGACTAGATTTAAATCATTATAATATCAATTTACATTGAATTGTTTTCATTTGCTGATAAAAGCGAGGCTTGTGATTCTGACTGTTCTAATTTATAAATCTAACAACTTTTAAAGTAATATAATTATTATCTAGCTAACACTCGGCCAACGTACCGAAGTAGGTATCGTATAACGTTATTTGTAGTTGTCCAGAGGAACCATGTACGTTATTCAAATGATAAAGCCCAAGGCTGTGTTAAGCGGATTTCCTGGACGGACGCTCGCGTGCCATTCGTTGCTGAGTGCACAACGTAGCCGTGCTCTTTGTTTGTGACGTATGCTGGACGTCTACTATGTAGCAGTGCAGTTTTATTTTCAACCGACTCAAAAAATGATGATGTTCTCAATTCGTTGGATATTTTTTTGTGTATGTTCCCTGATGTGGGGCGCCACGCACGGTTCTTTTTTACTGAGTATCCGCCGGCACGCCCCACAACGTGGCGATGCTTTTTTAAAAAACTGCACGCAACGCGTCCGCGCTTATGTATCCGCTCAATTCCGCTTAATGCAACGTTGGACCTAAAAGATATTGGACGTCATTCGGTATCGATAAATACACGGTATAGGTACCTACGTATTATATTGGACTACATCCAGAAAACCGTATCTAAGTGCGGTCAGCGTCTGCAACTCGAAGTTCCACACAACAACAGTACAAAAATGTAAAACTCCTAGTTTATGTTAAATGCTAACGGTAATACGTGGGTCATGTGACATTGTCGTTGTCGTGTACGGTTCTAGGATCGTCAGTGACGTAGTCGTCGGTGGTGAAGTCGTAGGGCTCTGTTGTCGTGTCGCTCGCGCTGAAGTTCGGCTCTGTACCCTCCGACGACGTGCTGCTGCCATCCGCCGGTTGATCCTCCAGAGCGTCTATTGCGCTATCGCTTCCTCCTGGAAACATAAACGAGTGTCTATAACACCTACGTCTCTATCGACATTGTCATTTGACGAAGGTATTAGGTAGGTATAAAAATATTGGACTGACGAAGGTCGTACAAAGTTTGTTTAGGTAGGTAAGTAGGTATAGTATATCACTAATTTTCTTGGTTCATTTTTGCATTGCATTTAGTCGGATTACATTATATTAACAAAATATTTATGATGAATGTATATAATAAAATAACTGTAAAACGTTGTAAACGCCATGTTCTACAAGTACCTAAACGTTTAACTACCGGCTGTTAAAATTCATTAACTTTTGCTTCAGATTTTATGGCTTTTCTGAAGTTTTACAGACACATTTATTTATGAAAGTTGCGAGTAAATCGTGTGAATCATTTTAAAATATTTATATAAACGTTCAAAGAACGTATGTTTAGGTACCTACCTAGTTACCTATTATCGAGAAAATTTTAGTCGACCTATATTTTTCTATTCGGTAGGTATCTGTAGTAAATAATGTTTGAAAAAGATATTCCTCCTTCTAAACTTGCTCTTTGTGGACGCTGCGCGCTGTGAAGACCCTGCAGGTCCAGTACAACAATGCTTTCAGGTAGCTGATGGGGCTGCCTCGCTTTTGATTGATGTTTGTAGTAGCTTACGTGGACTGATATAAAGCCATTATTAGAAAAAGAGCGGCATCAATGATGGCTAGGGTGAGGAGCAGCGACAATCGGTACCTGAAGGCATTGGTTGGGAAAATCGATAGTCCCATATGGGGGCATTGGATCCAGGTCCATATTAAAACTTAGTATTAATCGATCCAGAAGATGTTAAAAATCTTCAGGCAAAGCAAAAAATCCCCGACCTCAAGGTTGCCCGGTAGAGATCGCTTTTTGCGAAAAGGCCGCCCATTGTAACAGTCTGATTGTAACTTTCTTTTATAATGTACGTTCAATTGATCGTATTTGATACGCTAGCAGCGCTCTATGTACTCCCGATCCCGTGGAAATATCGGGATAAATGGCTTATGTTATTCCCAATGAATTAATGTATCCTCATAATAAGTTTCATCAAAATCAGTCCAGTAGTTTCGGAGCCTATTTGTTACAAACAAACAAAATATTTCCTCTTCATAATATTAGTGTAGATGGAGATAAAACGTAGGTATATCTCTCTCTCTCTCTCTCTCTCTCTCTGAGAAAGTTTGGAACAAAAAAAATTTCACTCCGTAAGCACACGAATGATAAAAATACCCTGTAGTTTATCAAAACTCTTTTTGCTTATTAATATTCAATAATATTAAATGAAATGCCACTGGTTGGTTTCGTGCTGATGCTAAATCTGATCAACTGGGGCGCTTTGAACCGAAAATTGGGTCAACTATACTGAACTTACCCTATTTGTTAGAGGTTGGGCAATAATTAACAAATTCGTACCTGTGCGCTACATTTCTCTATCCGAGAGATTTTAAATAAAAATGAATACAAACGACATTTCAGATAGGTAATAGCTAACGAATTAGTAGCTCAAAACAAATACCTACAGCAAATACCCTTTTAAATACATGTTCTTAAAATATTATATCACAAATATATAGGACATTTCAGAAGATAGCGAACGAATTAGTTCTAAACAAATACATTTTCTTAAAGTACGTGATCAAAAATTCTTAATACAAATAATTAATTAAGATGCTACATATGGAAAGAATTATTATTAAATAGGAAAATAATTGTTAAGTATTTGCTTGATCATAAGCTGAGAAGTAGTAATGTAGAACTTTCGAAGGCGTCATTAGACGGAGCTTTCTTGACTGATGGTGCTTGTTAAATTATTGTATCTGCACATTGCCAACTGCATTGCGCAGTGCACGTAATTCTCAATCGGTATGTCTGCAATAGTCGATTTGATAAACAAGATCACTGAACACAGAAGAGCTGGTTATCGCGTCTTCAGCCTATATTTAGAGCAACGCCCGATCCGTGTTCAACATACAAAGCATTCGACCTACCTATTGGATATATTTGGAGTCGTGTTACACTCAATTTTATGATCTTTTTATGATACAGCAATTTATTGATAGCCATTAGTATCTCAATATTTTATGATCCTTGTTCAGATTTTATGCAGAATTAAACAGATCAAACCAGCTCCCATAGTTTGTGGTTAGAATCTATTTTATTACTGAAAACTAAGGCACCACCGCCGACTTTGTAACGCGGTTGTTTGGGAATCTGTTCGTAAAAATACATTAGGTCAGATTCAATCGATTCTTAAAGAATCTTTTAAGTGCTTGTTTCGTTATTTTCGTTCATTTGTTGTATTTAATTAACTTAACTAAATAGACTAGTGTTAACTCAGTGATTCACTCTGGTGGGTATGTGAACCTGTTCAGTGTACAGTCAGGTAAATCTGGCTGGCACCTACATGTGCCTCAATCAAAGCGTGCATTTGTTAATTCTTGTTGTGTCGATTGTTATGTATTTTAAGGCGGCTTGAGGTGGAAAGAAGATTTTAGAAAAGAGAGTGCTTTCTATCTAAGATATTTAAATTTAGGTACATAAACTACAATGTTAACTCATTACTAACGCCAGTTGAATTTTTGGGCATCAAACTGCTTGTTCTTCAATAATTAAGACAACGAATCATGTACCGTGTAAGTGAAAGTTGGCAGTTTGTAAATCAGCATTAGAAAAGAGTTATGAAGCGTGTTAGTGGTGTAACCTACCCGTGTGGGGCATAAAGCATGTGGGCATTGGTGTAGTAGTGGTGGTTTGCTTCTCTACAGTGTGCAACACCTTGCGTTGCGCGTATGGCGCGTCCTTCGGCTCCCAGAAGAAGACGTAGTACAACGAGAGCATGATAGCGGCGAGCGAGACGCAGAACACGTACACGATGACTGTGAGGACACGCACGCTCTTGTTGTCACGTTTGCGTTCGTAGAGCGCGTCCAGCACTATCTCGTGCCCGGTAGCGGTGCCAAGCCGCACGGAGCCCGCGCACGAGCGCATGCTGCCCGAGGCGTACGACTTGCACGACATCCTCTCCGTCTACGTCCAGAGTGCACTGCCGCTGCCGCTACCGCACTACGTCACTCCGCAACGGTCTCGAACCAGGTAACTGGGGCACGTTTATTGAATGGCCCAGTTGAGTGGATGCGCCGCGCGCCGCTCCACTCGGCACACCACGCTGCTACTGCACGGGTCACGCCTCCGTTCGCGTCGGTTCTGTCTGCCGCTTCACACCTCCTGAACCGGACTGCTGTTTCATTGTTATGGCGCCCGCTTCCAACTTCATTTGTTTATCCTTTAATTCCTCACTCTGTTGAAACAATACCTACACGATTCTATTCCAGTTCGTGTGACGTGGACGTACGATCGCGTTTCGTCTGTCAAGGCCCGGTTCCTGAACTTTCATTGTTCTCGTAAACAAACGATTAACGTTATCTCATAGACGAGCTAGGAACTTTGAAATATTTAATAACATTTTGCCGTAGTCACTCGATAAGTTGATCGATCAGTATCTTTATATACGTTGAAGTGTTGTAACGTCGTTAAGGGTGTTCGATCGAATACAAAGTTAAGTAAACGAAGTTAATCCAGCGAAAGTGTGTCACGTTATTGCGATTGTGCGTAAATTGACAGCCAGAAGACAGGGCGAGCTTTGTGGGCGGGCGGTGTGCGCCGCCGCCCTGACGCCGCGCGCCGCCCGCGCGCCCTCCCGCTGCGCCGCGTCTCGGACCGCAGCACTTTTCAAACTCGAATCCACTTGTTTTCACGTCGATCGATAATAACAAACTTTCATTGTTTTTATTACTGTTTTATTTATTGCTCTTTTAATTTATTTTAATTGATCGTTTATAAATATTAAGGTAGGTACTTAAGTAAATAAAATATATCTAGTCTGGATTGCACATGAATGTGTGCATCCTCTCAGCTTCTAAAGTGCCAACCGTGCCTGACGACACGCGCCGTTTTCTTAATTTCTCTATTGTTATTGGTCACCCTGGCACACTAAACCGATACAAAACCTACATAAAACTTATTTTATTTGTGCCCAATGTAGGATAACACTACATACCTAAGTAAGTTCTTGGTAAAAATATCATTCGATTACTTTTGTAGGTCATTGCACGCAGAGCCACCAAGTCACAAACAAAGCAACTAGGCTTGTAAATATACAACTTTTCTTACGTAAAAATACATGTTTATGATATGAACCTATTTACCTACATACGGATGGAAAGAGCAAAACGAAAAGAAAACAGATATTCAAGACTTATCTGTTGATCATAAGTACAACTATCTATTCAACGGTGGAAAAAGAACCCGCTACCTTCTGTGTCGCAGGCGGGTGTTCGCTGCATTTTCTACGGTTAATAAGGGCGGACAGTACCGCAGCCTCTCCTAAGGAAGCCGTTGCGAGTTTTTTTTACAAATAAAAGTCATCGTTTGACCACTATCACACCTATCTGATGGTATGTGAAAATGCGGTCTAAGATGTACGAGTAGCACGATTTCCTAGAAGATACGTTCACTCGCGACTTGAAGACCCTCAAATTGTATAGGAAAGACAGACTCAGGCCACTGATTCCAATCCCTTGGCTTTACGAATAAGGAATTAATTTTTAATCACCGTCTCCGACCATAATTTAAAATTATACATAGTTATATTGCTAATATATGTTGATATTTTACAAAATGGCTTATTTTAATTAAATTAATTTTATTTGACTTTTTACCTTCGAGACCTACTCGATTAATGGAACCTAAAAATACGAAACAGTTATAAATTATTTCTAGACACAGTTTAAACAACGAAATGTATACATATGAAATGAACAAGTTGAGTTTTTCTGTGAAAATGTTTCACAAAGTTAATAGGATTTGTGAGATTGATTTACAACCTCGTAGAACGTTGGAGGTGAAATGTTTGCCAAATGAATGAAACACGAAAACAAGCAAAGCTGCCTTTTAAAATCATGACAAACGTTACAACTGTTTTAAACGAAGTGTTTATACCAATTGTACCTAGCTTAGGTAGTGGCTCCTTTGTAACCGAACCTTACCCAAAAATTGTTTTAGAGGGTTTTTTTTTCGTATTTTACCCACAGTTTAAGAAACTTTTAAAATGTTATAACACCGTTATGTCCTTAAGGGTTCCAATAATAGTGTTGCCATATCGTGTAAATTCCATATGCCAATTGCCAATTTAATCCTTAAAAAAACTGATAGATGTTATTGATATCGGCTATAAGTCAGAAATTCTCTCAAAGCTAGCAAGTCGGTCAAAGTTTATATAGCCAAGAGATTTTACGTTGTTACGTCGTATTTCTCATAGTTTCCCCAGCATCTGGTCCAATACCCATCCCATTTCCATGGCGCAAACACGGCAAAAGTCTATGTGAATACAAAAAATGTAAAAATATAAACTGTTATACGAGAAGGAGTCGTGTTCGACTGAGTAAGTAATTGATGTTTAGTTTTGGACACAATTGGGTTAAGCTAATTAGATTATAGGAAACCCCTCGTGTATCGTCCAACTTAATATTGTGATGGTTGTTTTAATTACTGTTTACTTTTGGGAATAAATAAAGTATTAAATTTTAAACTTGTAACTAAAATAATGATACTATTTTAACGGTTATTTCAGCGTGTATTTTGTTTTTTGTCAATTTGACGTTTCGAGAACTTTGCAGATCTCATAGTCACAGACAGACTGAGGTGACATTCTTAGTCATCGTCCATCATTAGTCTTACAAAAATATTTGAAATAAAAAACTCGATAACATGCGTTAAATACAGCCTACCGCTAAACCGCTGATCGTAGAGACCTGAAACTTGGAGAGTGTGTTCTTTGTGTGACGTAGGCATCCGATAAGAAAGGATTTTCCTAAATTTTGCTCCTAAGGGGGTGAAAAGGGGGGGAAAGTTTGTATGGGACAACGTGATTCCTTTGTCTATTTTCGACGTTTTCGCGGCCGAAGTTGCGGGCAAAAGCTAGTATATTTATATTATTTTAACCAAGTAGGTATGAATGTTTTAGGGGGGCTGGCATGAGATTGTGCTTAAACAAATTTAGCTAAATTCTAGCTAAATGCTAAACATATAATCTAATACTTATAATTTAATTAGTTTGACACTTTGACAGTTTTTGTTGTGCAAGCCAACTTTAAAAATACTATTCAAAAGATTTTTTTTAGTTTGATTGTGTTTTGAACATAATTAGACAAATACAATTTAGTACGGGTACCTAATCTAAAATTAAATTATTTTCCAAAAACCAAAACGGATTTATTGGAACGAAGTTCCTTATGGCGCGTTGCGAAAGGGCGCTAGACGGAAAAAATTAAGACCAAAAGTTGTAACGAAACTTTTTTATTACAATATTACTTCACTAATTATTCGAAAGAAACTTCGTTCCATCCGGGTGTCCCTTGACACCTCAAGTTTTTAACCAGGTTCGGTGGTTGTGTTTGAGAGTTGGTTAATCATTTTTAAGGTCTTAAAAGAATTTATTTTTTGTGCGAGTCACGAACCCCATGAACCTTCCATGAGCGTAATTGACCGGAATACGGCAGAGTACGATCAAACATTGATTTGGTAACAGACAGCTTACGGCAGATTAGCACTGAAAGTTAATCCTGCTTATTTGAACGGACTTATATAACATGATGAAGGTATATAAAGCTTAAGCGTGGGCATGTTTTTAGATATTTACCGTTAGGTAACCTATACGTAAAAGAGTACATGTACAATATACTTAAGGGTACATGTACGGTCGCCTGCATAATTGACCCATCGTAGAGTTCTAAAATTACTACTGTTGGAATGTTTTCATTCTAATAATTTTTGTTTGATAAATTCATGAGTTAAAAGACTTTAAACTTCAACTAAAGCAGGTGCCTAGAATCTTGTTTGTGTTGAAAATATTCTTATAACATCCGTTTTGGAGCTCTACGATGGGTCTGCAATTATGCAGTCGACCGTACAATATACGCAAAAGTACATGTAAAATTCGGTAACAGTAGGTAGAATTCCAAAACTGTTATTATTAGAATGTTTTTAATCTTACTCGATTTGAAGTTACTTACTCTTGATTCTTCGGTAAATTTGAGTTTTTTTTTTACGATACTTAAATTAAAATAATTCTTTTATTTTCATGCAATTTTAAATATTTTAACATTGAATAAAACAAAAGATTTTTGCCTAGACGTCTAGAATAACCCCCTTCCGTAATTCCGATACCCTCGCTGAAACAATATCTATAGATAGATAAACGCTTGTAGACAACGACCAATAGTAGAACATTTTTACATATACCTAAGTAAAAAATACAGAAAGCTGGAAGTAAAAGTGCGGCCTTATCGGTAAAGAGAAATTCTTCTAGGCAACGTTGTTGTTTCTATGTTTTTCTTAATTATGTTTCAAGTTATGATAGTGATTTTAATTTGTTAACTTTGACACCAACATTATGAACCTGTGCCTGCGGTCATTTAGTCCACATAGAATAGACTATAAAACTGTTTTATTTAAGACTAGCAGCGCTCCGCAGGTTCACCTGCGTAACTCCCGATCCCGTGGGAATATCAGGATAAAAAGTAGCCTATGCTCGATAAATGGACCATCCAACACAAAAAGAATTTTTCAATTCGAACCAGTAGTTCCTGAGATTAGCGCGTTCAAACAAACAAACAAACTCTTCAGCTTTTTAATATTAGTATAGACTAGCAGCGCTCCGCAGTTTCACCTGCGTAACTCCCGATCCCGTGGGAATATCAGGATAAAAAGTAGCCTATAGCCTTCCTCGATAAATGGACTATCCAACTCAAAAATAATTTTTCAATTCGAACCAGTAGTTCCTGAGATTAGCGCGTTCAAACAAACAAACAAACAAACTCTTCAGCTTTATAATATAAGGATAGATTAAGATACTTGTTGGTATACGTACCTAGTTTGAAAGTCTGCACAAGGAAAAACGTAAAGTAAACTAGAGAAGTCGCTTTATTTTATAGTTACTGTTTTGAGAAAATTTATGTTTACACGATAAGTTTTAAATGGGGTGCTCACCTTAATCAAGATTTAGGGAAAAAAATGTTCAAATGCATTCATTGAATCTCTACTAAGGCTTGGTAAATGGCTCTTGACTTGACTCTTACCAGTATAATTATTGTATGATGTTGAGTTGAAATTATGATGATGTGGATCGGTGTTGTTGTCCGCTAAGAGTGCTTGTAAGGCGGCAGTGTCGTTGTCTTCTGCCTTGGGCAGCACGGGGGACTTCCACACACAGACGTAATATACAGAGAGCAGGATTGCGGCCAAAGAGACCGAGAGCAAGTACGCCACCACAGTCAGCACGCGGACTACCTTGCTGGCCGGCTTCTGCTTGTATATGTCTCTGATCCCGCTGCCCGTGCTGACGGCGATTGTCGTCACCTCCTCGGAGCCGCTGTCCTCCTCCGTCTGCCCGTTCTGACCACACACCGACATACTGCCGCAATCGAACCGGTCTACATGTTATTACTTATGTAACGGAGGATGAGCCGGCTTGTCCGCGACTCTCGGTGGCGCGTGTTGTGTATGCGACTCGAAGGAGCGAGTGCGGCGGGCGTGTGATCGCCGCCCGCCCTATCCCGGTAAGTGGTGACGTCCACTCGGTGCGCGGTTCCCGCGTGCTCGCTTTCTACTTATATTAAACTAAACCAATCAGCTAGGTAACTACATACGTCACAGATTTGCACATAGATATAATACCTATTTACCTGAAACATAGCGGTTTGTCGGCCCTAAGGGTTATTAGAATTAGGGCGACACGGACGGTTCAAGTTACAATCGTAAGTATCATGTTAGGACATAAGCTACCAAAATTGCAGTTGAATGGCAGTTATAGATGATCTTTGATGAAAAGTGCCTTCAGAAATTTTGCGGCTACTTTTCCTGTTGCTGATTGCTGACACATTTTAAATCTGTAAAACTCCTTAAAAGTATATAAAAAGACGCTTGAACCAAATACCCTTTAACCCCTCGATATATACCCACCTTTCTTTAATTAAAATCTTACCAAAGTTATGTAACATTAACATCGGGTTATTCCCGAAAGTTTAACCAATATAAAAACATTGGACTAGATTGGCCAGAGCCTCCCAATGTACTGTTCTGGGAGTTTAACCATTAGAGATAATTGGATCGTTATTGTTGGTACACGCGGCTATATCACTTGTCCTTTATAAAACACAATCAATCATGTCTCTATTGGATAGCTGACCCGCTTACCTCCGTCAAGGGAACGTTGCTAATTTTTATAATAGGACGGATATTATGCAAACTAAATGTAGGTTAGCTTTTAGGATTTTTTTTAGGAGCACGGGTCGCAAAACTTGTTCTTCCTTACCTTCCGGAAACCTTAACTCGCGTCCCTCGCAGGTCCCCGTTTTTTTAGAGCTCTTTGAGTCACGAGCGTATAGGTATCTTCTATAGAAATGCGTGCTACATCTTAGACCGGTACGTTCCTGCTGATCAAACTTTCTGGTCGAACTCTTAGACCGCATCGTCATCTACTATCGTGTGAGATAAACGCTGACCTATCTTGTAATTGACCTAATTTGTATAAAAATGAATCGCTGAATGTGTTGCTAAGCGCAAATCTCGAGAACGGCTGAACCGATTAGCTAATTCTTTTTTCAGAATATTCCTTGGTGTACGAGGATGGTTCTTACGGAGAGAAAAAATTGCCTAAAAAAGTCTAAAAACAACACTTTTCTATAATATAAACATGGTGTTCCTAAGCGCAAATCTCGAGAACAGCTCAACCGATTTCGCTTTTTTTAGAATATTCCTTGAAGTACGAAGATGGTTGTTACGTAGAAAAATTTTAATAAAAAAGGCTTGAAAACAACACTTTTCTATACTCCCAACTCCCATACAAACGATTCGTAATGATGTCAATCGTGTCGCGGTGTTATTTGCCAAACTCCAATTAAACGGCTGAACCGATTTGTAGAATTTTTTTTGTTTACCTATTTGTTTTTCCATTATATATTTTATTTTATTTTATATGGTAAAACAACGTTTGCCGGGACAGCTAGTTTTTTATAAAAAAAGGTAGGTAAGTAAGTACCTACTCGTTTTTGACAAGGTTTATTTTATCTATACAAACATACTGTTGCCACTAAAACAATGACTAATTCTTTCAAAACACAATATTATTAATGTTTGCTTCTTTTTAATGGTCCTGTGAAATTGCATTATAAAACAATGGACATATTCTATCTACCCATGTGCGACCCTTGTCCATTGTATGAAGAGCACTAGCGTAAACTACTTATTCTTTTTAGTGAGTTTTATTGAGATAAGTACCTACCCATTAAACAATAGGTAGTACTTACGTAATTTAACCACAAAAAATTACTGAGTTTGTTAGTAGTTATCTAATTATTAAAAAATTACGTTGTTTATTTAAAGAAACTCCAAAAAACAGCTTCTAATACACGTGTATATAAATGAGAGCGGAAGGTGTTGGCTTAGTGGTAGATACCCCGACTTACATTCTGAAGGTCGTGGGTTCGAATCCCAGCCGGCCGTGCACCAATGTATTTTTCTTAAGAAAAAATTATGTGAGCTAATTGACATTGCTCTTACGGTGAAGCGCGGTTACCCGCGGCTTAGTTGGCTCCAGAAGTATTGACATGTTCTCTCCTCTGGACACGGTCGACTAAGCTGAGAGGGTAGTAGGTGCTGGGCAAGCCTACTCCATCCTCACGCAAAAAGGACCGAATTAAAAAAAGTCTAGTTGCGGAAAAAAGCCCGTATACATACATACATTAAATGTAAGTACCTACTTGTCTAATGATAACAAAACTTCTAAGTATATTGCTAAAGCTAATTACCTAGCAGCCTAGTGATGCTTCAATAAGAAAATATCGGATTTTATTTGAGTATCGTGTTCACTTTACAACCTACCCCTTAATTAAACTAAATTACATGAAATTTCACCGTAATAATTCAATTTAACTCAAGACTACCTTACTTAGCTAAATATGAAGACCATTTTTCTATGACGGCAAATAACTTCGAGCATAATTATTCGACTACTTACCTTTAAAAAGTTTCAGGTAAAGTCTGTAAGGTAAACCTACTCTACCTGATACTTGTCAAGTTTATTAATTAATTTTAAAAAGTATAAGTCCGCCTTTCATACATAATATCCAATAAAAAAATCTAGCTTTCTAGACTTTCAGCTTTAGAAGTTGTGCGTCTATCTGTCAGAGAAAGTTTCAATAAATGATTAACCTGGTTAGGCTAATTTGTAGTTTATCTAGTACCTATCTAAAATATTGTCTCTAGCTATATAATCCAGTTTATAACTATATTTTTTGACAATACCTATCAATAAATGTAGAGATTTTTTTGTGGATAAAGGGCATTATATCCATCACTAGCTGCGCCCCGCGGTTTCACCCGCGTAAGTCCCGATCCCGTGAGAATTTCGAGATATAAAGTAGCCTATGTGTTAATCCAGGTCTTCAGCTATCTACATACCGAGTTTCATCGCAATCGGTCCAGTAGTTTTAGCGTGAAGGAGTAACAAACATACATACACACCGGACACACACACACACACACACACACACAAACTTTCACATTTAAAATATTACCAGTAACGCCATCTATTGAGTAGCTATGTAAACTACAGCAACCAAAAGTAGGTAACACAGCAACAGACTCTTAAAAAACTCATTTTTTACAAACCTTTCCCCTTCTTAAAATAGGAAAATTGAAAATCCCTGAAATACGTCATCATTTATTTACGATAAGAGGATATAATTCTAATTTTAAAGTCTCTACCTTTAAAAAAATCAAACATTCATACAAACTTTCACCCCCCATTTCCCCTCCTTAAAATAGGAAAATTGAAAATCCCTGAAACACGTCATCATTTATTTACGATAAGAAGATATCAGTCTAATTTTCAAGTTTCTACCTTTAAAAAAAATCAAACCTTCATACAAACTTTCACCCCCCATTTCCCCTCCTTTAAATAGGAAAATTGAAAATCCCTGAAACACGTCATCATTTATTTACGATAAGAAGATATAATTCTAATTTTCAAGTTTCTACCTTTAAAAAATCAAACCTTCATACAAACTTCCACCCCCCATTTGCCCCCCTTAGGGGTTGAATTTCGCAAAATCCCGTCTTAGTGACCCCTTACGTCATAAAAGGAACCCCCATGCAAAATTTGAGACTCCTAGCACTTGTAGTTTCTGAGATTTCGTGATAAGTGAGTGAGTGAGTCAGTGATTTTCCCTTTTATATATATAGATAGATATCACTACAATTAATATTTTATCTTAAATCAATCATTTAGGTTTACTTGCACAACAATAAATAAATTGATATAAGACCCTAAATATGATTAACAAACTCTTAAGGTGTCAAACTGATTACATAATATCAAACTTGTGGTTATTGAAATAGAATTAAATTTTAGATTATCCATAATGCATTTAGCTTTTGTTAAAGCACAATCTCATGCAAGCCTCCCTTATAATAACAATAAGATTTTTTTAATTTATATCATTCAATTTCTTCAACAGTATGTCTCGTAGTAGTCGTCGCAGAATTTTGCCCGAACCATTTCGTGGAATTTCATCGATAAATATTACACCACCACGTAGTCGCGATAATGGTGATAACTGAAAATAAAAGTTTTCGTTAGTCTGACAATTTGTGCCAATTTTGATAAAGACTGGTAAGTATATATAGGTAGACAAAATTTTTAACGAACTGCTAACAAATCACTAATTGTGCAAATTCAGAATTTGAACGGATTTTTTTTGCCCTTTGGTACCTTGGGTGTTGTGAAGTCCAGTATGTCTTGTTCGGTGAGGATGACTCCCGGTTTAGGGACGACGAAGGCTGTAGGCAGGTCGCCGGCCAGATCGTCCGGCTTGCCCACTACCCCGCATTCCGCCACGCCAGGGTGCTGGAGAATTATGCTCTCTATTGCGGCTGGGGCCACCTAGTTGATATTTATTAAATTCTGTATTAACCTATGGACGATCACAGCTGAATGTTAATTAAGTTCAGTATGATTGTGTTTACCGACCTGTTGACCTTTGTATTTCATAATTTCTTTTATCCGATCGACTATGTAAAAGCGTCCTTCGTTATCGTAGTAGCCTATGTCACCGCTCTTGATGTATCCCTCTTCGTCAAACACATCCTTAGTGGCCATCTCGTTGTTAATATAGCCTTTCATGAGTGATGGACTTTTTAAACAAATCTCACCCTCTTCATTAGGCCCTAACTTTTCCCGAGTGTTGACATCTACTACCTAAAATAAACAAAACATTTATCACAAAATTGATCGCAGCGTCTCGTCTGGTCAGTCAGGTTATCTCTAAAATATTTCCACCAACTTATAGCAATAGGCTTATTTATTTTTAAGTCTTGGCTAACAATATGGTATCAATATGGTGGTATATACCTCAGTACTGTCTAATATCCGTATATATTCCTGTATTATTTATGTATACATGTATGTATGTAATTATTTGTATGTATCTATGAATATAATTTATTTGGTATGTATTATTAATTTAATATTTAAAATCATAATTATGTAAATAGTGTATATTATAAGTTAAATTATTCACAACCTACCATTAAAGCTGAATCAGTTCTTTTCCATCCAAAGGTTGCCTGGAAGAAATCGCTTTCAGCGATAAGGCCGCCCATTTGTGCAACTTATACTTTCTAGCTATTACTTTACTTTGTGTTTATCGTGTTCTGTCTCTTTTTGTGTTGTACAAATAAAGTTATCTATCTATCTATCTATCTATCTATGTGATGATCCTAGTTGATATTGTGTGTATTCAGTTTGTATACACGAAGATTGTTTATTAGGTAAGTATTCAAAGTTTCTGGTTATACCTTTGCCGTCATACCGGGCAGAGGCTGTCCACAGCTTCCAAACGTTCCCGGTCTGTCATCGGGTTCTTTAAAAACAGCCATTGATGTTTCTGTCATTCCAAAACATTGCAGCAATTTGTTACAATTGGGCAAGCTAGAAGCAATTTATTGGTTATAATAATTACTTACTTCAGTTATTAAATGTCTATAACTCAAATTAACTTACTTATTAATCGCTTGTGCAATAATATCAGCTGAAAGAGGTGCTGCGGCACACCAAACAAGGTTAACAGGTGATAAATCATATGTTTTTACAACCGAAGATTTGGCTAATTGCACTACTATTGGTGGAACTGTTAAAAGTTGTGTGATCTGAAAATATACATTAAACAATGACAACTATAGACAAGTATTTGCTAGCAAAAGAAAATATTATTCTTCGCTCTAAAACGGCATTGGATTGCAAATATTGCCTTGATTACTAGAATGTGTGAAGGAAAATTCTTAGTGATTATTATAATAAAAGTACTCACTTTATACGTTTCTATTGTTTTCATATACTCATCTGGCTTAAACTCTGTCAAATACACGACTAAATCTCCAGAACATACGTATTGTATCGCGGTCATTAAGCCGTATGTGTGATACCATGGCAACACTGTTAAAATTCTGCCATTATTCTTACTGGTATAACTGAAAAAGAAATTGAAGCAAGCTAAAGTTATAGCTTACCTTAAGATTAACAGAATATAATTAAAGTGGTTTACTTGAACGTTAATGCTGCATATAATGCGTTGAGATGTGTTATCATAACGCCTTTTGGTATTCCCGTAGTTCCCGACGAGTACAGTATAAAAGCAGTGTCTGTCTTGCCGTTCACCATCGTCGGTCCAAACTTGTGCACATCACATTCCTCCTTCACTAGATCTCCAAGGGCCATCACACCACGAGGCGCTTCTTCATAACTCAGCTGTACTACGTACTCCACATATGAAACTTCTTGAAATATGTCTAGCTTCAGCTCTAATGCATAGATCGAGCAGAAAACTAGTCGTGGTTTCGATATACCCAATGCATGTAAAGTATCATCTGAAAATGGTTCAATTTTAGAACAATCATTTTGGTATTGACCAACCTTATCTTTGTCTCCTAATCTGAGTGACTAACGCCAGAAGACCAAGACCAATATACTACAACATTTTTTGTGTAGGAGACCTTTACCTTCTTTTTTTTATGGTAGGGAAAATGCTTTGCAGCATCTCCGCTGTCCCGGGGGGGAGCAGCGGAGTATGTGGAATTTACCACTAAAAACCCCACCAGGTTTTCTATCTCAACGCGTCGTCGGGGTGCTGGGATGCGTGAGCATTTCTTCTAAGTGACACCCCGACGGCGTCGGCCTAATAAGGCCCCGATCTCGCGCATGATCGCGCATGGCTTATGCCATGCTGTCTCTCCTAGAGCGGCGCGCGTGGTAACCCACGCCCGCGCTTCCGCTCGGGCCCTTACTCGGACGGCAAACCCCCCGAGTCTACCGTCCATGGGCCATTTACGGAGGCAGCCGATCATATCTTACCCTGCGGGTCGTACGACGTCTGCGAAGGGGATCAGTAGCGTTAGGTTAGGCTCCCTTTCCCTTTCGTCCGCCTCCTTCCTCGCCATGACGGCCTCACAAAATAATTGTGTGGCGCGCCATTTGTCGTCACTGTCGACCATGGCATTGACCACGGATGACAGCGACAAGTCTTGTCCAATGACGCGGGCAAGAGCTTCGCGTTCATCAATCCAAGCAGGACACTCCTGAAGGGTGTGTGCTGCAGTATCGACGCTGGCGCCACAGTGGTGGCACCTCGTGTCTCTCTCCTTTCTGGCTATCTCACACAGATACTTACCGAAGCACCTTTACCTAGTGTAGGGTGCCCAGATAGAGTAATGAAACTAGTCGTCCATTTCGATGGTAGGATTTATTTTCCTAGTAATAACCTGACTCCGTATAACAAATTATAGCTTAAATATACTACACAGATATCTAGATAGGAAAGGGTAACAGTTAGGTAGCGCATCTGATATACAAACTATCACGTATACACGTGATATTCATAAGATATGATAAAAACACGTATTTCTACGGTCGCTATAGATTACGACGGAATGTGCTGACACACAGGGATGTGTCCGCCACACCTAGCAATGGGACAGCGTAGGTTAACTATTAAATGACAAAATAATTACTTACTTTTAGTTTCCTTCATATTAAGAGTTGTAAGCGTAACACCGATGCAGATTGTAGCAATTGTAGCAGCAAGGTACTCGAAGGAATTCTCGCTGCAAATCGCGATTACATCGCCAGGTTTTAAACCAAATGTTTTCAAACCCGTTGCAATGCTTACGATTTTTCGCAGCAATTCCTTGTATGTGTATTTCTTGTGACTGTGTGCATTAATCTTTAAGGAAGAAACTAAAGGTTGTATAAGCGTAGGTAATCTATCTTTTCTATACATATAAAATTCTTTGTCCTGACTGACTGACGGATCAACGCACACCATAAACCGCTGATCGTAGAGACCTTAAACTTGGAGGGTGTGTTCTTTGTGTGACGTAGGTATCCGATAAGAAAGGATTTATCAAAATTTTACTCCTAAGGGGGTGAAAAAGGGGGGCAAAGTTTGTATGGGACTAAGTGATTCCGTGGTCCTTTGTCGAGTTTTACTCGGGCAAAAGCTAATCCTACTCATATTATAAATGTGAAAGTTTGTGTGTGCGTGTGTGTGTGTGTGTGTGTGTGTGTTTGTTACTCCTTCACGCTAAAACCAGTTGACCGATTGCGATGAAACTCAGTATGAAGATAGCTGGAGACCTGGATTAACACATAGGCTAATTTTTATCCCGATATTCCCACGGGATCGAGACTTACGCGGGTGAAACCGCGGGGCGCAGCTAGTAGGTCTATATGGCGCGTCAGCGACGGGCGAATACCCGTCTGCAAAGTAGAAGTTTGCGGGTTCAATTCCCACTTAATAAATATTTATATACAGATATTTATTTTCTGGTCTGGGTTTCTGAGTATGTATCTACAAAAGAACAACCTTAATTTTTTTCTTATAATTAAGTTCTAAACTTTAAATAGTAATCACTTACTAATATAATATGTAAGAGATCTGAAGGTATGACTGAGTGTCCTATTATTATAGTTGTTTTGTAAAACGTTATAATTAAATGAAAATAAATAAATAATATCTTATCTACTTACCATCGCGATTTTTCCTTCATTTAAACAATATTTTGAAAGGCTGTCTATTACATATTTTCCAAATGATTGATGTGCAGGAACTTTCAATTCAGGACCACCGTAAACCACTTTGTTATTTATTTTTATCATCTCCTCAAATTATATCACAATTATATAAATTAAATGTTAATATAATAATTAATAACAAGTGATGTAACACAATGGGCTGTTCAAGAAGAAATAATGCGAAAGGTTCTCTGTGTTCAATGTAGAATTAAAAGTATGAAGATATTTATTTGCATAAAGGATGGTACCTAACGTAGGTTTTGACGTCATAGTGTTAACGTCAAGTAAATTGATGGAACACCTGCAAAATTCACACAAAAGTGTCACGTTCCGGTAACATGACGCTTCCCGTTCCCGGAACGGGACGCATGACATCATGGTAACATGAGAGTATTTAATAATAATATCGCTCATCTGGGCTTGTGTTTAAAGAAAAAAAAAACTCAATTTTTCATCATTTCCTTATGACGTTACTATAGCTGCGCCCCACGGTTTCACCCGCGATAGTCCCGATCCCGGGAGAATATCGGGATAAAAAGTAGCCTATGTGTCAATCCAGGTCTCCAGCTATCTACATACCGAATTTCATCGAAATCGGTTCAGTAGTTTTAGCTTGAAGGAGTAACAAACACACACACACACAGGATCACGTAAAATTATCGTCCGTAAACAGACTTTACATACAACTATTTTTTTTAATTAAAGGATGTTTTACATTTTTATATATTATTTATATTAGTAGGATCTATACTAATATTATAACGCTGGAGAGTTTGTTTGTTTGTTTCTTTGTTTGTTTGTTTGAACGCGCTAATCTCAGGAACTACTGGTTCGAATTGAAAAAATATTTTTGTGTTAGATAGTCCTAGATTTAGAAAGTAATATAACATTTTCTTAAATTGCATGCTCGCAATTTGGATGCTATACCTAATTTTAAGAACACCTATGTGCACAGGTTTTTATGCAAATTTTTGTATTTGTATTAAAACCCTATCGTATTAACTTTTCGTTGGAAGACGTGGTATAATGGCAAATGAAGAGACATTGCGACCGTTTGGCATGCAAATAAAAATAAAAAATAAATTATTAAAACCAATTTATACTGAATACAGGTAGTTATTTAGTTATGTTTTATTACCAGCTATCCCCCGCGGTTTTACCTGCTTGGAAAAATCGTTCTAAAATCTTAAATATCTGGAAATATTTTCTTAGAATGGCTGGGTATATAACCCAAAAATCTCATATCCCTACGGATGATTCTACAAATTGAGATTCGGTTGATTCCCTTGGCCCTTTTTATTTAATGGAATATGATATATATAATAACGAAACATGAAACCACTAGCGAACGAAGTCGCGGGCAACAGCTAGCTATTTCATAAAAAAGTCTGTTTTAATCCTAAGTGGTGTGATCTTTAGGTGATATCTTTATCGCCACAAATTTATGGCAAAAATTCCGTGTCCTTTCGAAGCCTATTATATTCAATTCATTTATTTTAGTTGTAGCCAATACAAATTATAGTCAAAAATATTTTATTTTTACTGGATGCTAGCAGATTTTTTTTAACAACTGTCTTTTGTTTCTGGTTGGACTATTACTTGGTTCAACTTCTGTTCCCTTATGTATATGGAAAACAGAAGTAGATTTTACAAGGAGTCATTGCCAACCAAGAATTTTGACCAGGCTAACACTTAAGTATGCCACATCCTCAAATCAGTTGACAGAACAAACAATTTTAGAAGCTTAAAGTAACAGTAAGTACCTGTTTTTAATACTACTAAAGTGTAGGAAGAATATGAAGTTGCTTTACATTGTATTACATTACTTTAATTGAATATTACTCTAAATTCAACCACTATAAACGTTAATTTAATTTATTTTCATTCAATTTATCCATCAGACTTTCTCGCAGGAGACGTCGAAGAATTTTGCCCGAACCATTTCGTGGAATTTCATCGACAAATATTACACCACCACGCAGTCGCGATAATGGTGATAACTGAAAATAAAAGAGTCTTCGTTAGTCTGACAATGTGTGCCAATTTTAATAAAGACTGGTATACAGGTAGGTAGGCATCTTCTGTAATAACGCCTTTGCCCTTTGGTACCTTGGGTGTTGTGAAGTCCAGTATGTCTTGTTCGGTGAGGATGGCTCCCGGTTTCGGGACGACGAAAGCTGTGGGCAGGTCGCCGGCCAGCTCGTCCGGCTTGCCCACTACCCCGCACTCCGCCACGTCAGGGTGTTGGAGAATCATGCTCTCTATTGCTGCTGGGGCCACCTAGTTGATATTTATTAAATTCTGTATTAACCTATGGACGATCACAGCTGAATGTTAATTAGGTTCAGTATGATTGTGTTTACCGACCTGTTGACCTTTGTATTTCATAATTTCTTTTATCCGATCGACTATGTAAAGGCGTCCTTCGTTATCGTAGTAGCCTATGTCACCGCTCTTGATGTATCCCTCTTCGTCAAACACTTCCTTAGTGGCCGTCTCGTTGTTAATGTAGCCTTTCATGAGTGATGGACTTTTTAAACAAATCTCACCCTCTTCATTGGGCCCTAACTTTTCTCGAGTGTTAATATCCACTACCTGAAAAACCATATATCACAATTTTCAAAGCTATAAACACTTAGATACCTACTAAAATTCGTGATAGCCGACGTCGCTATCTACCTACTTAATTACCTAAATTGTGCGAGGTTATTGTTACTTAATATTTTCCAATAAATTATTATCTCCGATTTCAGCTCTTTAATGTATTTTCTAACTAGCTGTGCCCCGCGGTTTCACCCGCGTTTGTCCCGATCCCGTGGGAATATCGGTTATTCGATTTTTTCTCGCCTTTTAAACCTTCCCTAGACCTCCACGAACATTTCAAGACTAAGATAAGATAAATCCGTTCAGCCGTTCTCGAGTTTTAATCAGACTAACGAACAACAATTCATTTTTATTTATATAGAAGATAGATAGATGTACCTACCTGCCAGCTTACAACAGCAAAGAAGCTGAAAAACTCATTTACAAATTTATTACCCAATCCCGTTTTGCATAATAATTTAGTTTGTTAGTTTTATCAGAAACTAGCTGCGCCCCGCGGTTTCACCCGCGTAAGTCCCGATCCCGTGGGCATATTGGGATAAAAAGTATCCTATGCCCGTCTCCTGGCTCTAAGCTACCTCCCTACCAATTTTCACCCAAATCTGTTCTGCCGTTCTTGAGTTATAAGTGGTGTAACTAACACGACTTTCTTTTATATATATAGATAAAAGTTATAAGTACATAATAACACTATTTACCTAGTCTAGCAAACTTTGAAACATAATTTTTTAACGATAGGAAAATTTGGCTGCATCAACATGTCAAAGAATGGTAGGCAAGTTGAGATTTACTTACTGAAAACCATCGGTGTTTCGTCAAAAGTCAGGGTCCGACGGGGTAAGATGGACTGACAAAACATAAGTTGTGCAATCATAATTCTAATTAATTTTAATTAAGGTGAAGCCTTACCTTTACGGTAACTCCTGGCAATGGCTTCCCACAACTTCCAAGCTTCCCTGGACTATCTTCAGGTTCTTTTGTTATAGTCAATGTTGTCTCAGTCATCCCATAGGCTTGCAGTAATTTGTTACAATTAGGTAAGCTACGAACAATTTCATAATTGATCAGAATTATTTATTGAACTAGCTGCGCCCCACGGTTTCACCCGCATGAGTTCCGATCCCGTAGTAATATCAAAATGAAAAAAAGTCTATAGCCTTCCTCGATAAATGGACTATCCAACACAAAAATAACTTTTCAATTCGAACCAGTAGTTCCTGAGATTAGCGCGTTCAAACCAACAAACAAACTGGCCACATATTTTGGTGACGTAATAAAGAAATACATTATATTATTATTTTTTCCACCTGTGCCAACCCTAGAAGAGTAAGTATCAATTTTGACAACTCAGAACAATCTTAGCCTCTGGTTCTATTCTCTACTCATGTGTTTTAGGTACGTCTGTGACGGGCTTTATTGTGCGTTTTACGGATGTTAGGTAATATTGATTAGGTAGGTAGTAATAACAGCCAAGTCTGCAATAGACGATCAGTAGTTGATTTGAACCTGATTAGGTAGGTAGGTACTTAATTTAAAAAAATTAAAAATGTTAAGTCTAGGTATTGCTCGATTAACTATACGTAATATATTATATGTAGCTGCTTATAAATATGTATGTCAAAATTAATTTGAAACGAAAATGAACAATGACATCGGTCATGAAAACTGACCTCCACTTAAATGTTTTGATTACGTTTGGGTACTTTATTATTTTTATTTGTTCGTTATATTGTCTCACTTCTTAGTTGTAGGCAAAGGCCTTCTAAACAACCTTCCAAGCAGTTCGATCCTATGCGCTAGCTTTGGCCTGCTTCTTTTGCTGGGGACTTGCGTTTATTTATTTACTGCGCCCCGCTGTTTCACCCGCGTAAGTGCCGATCCCATGAGAATATCGAGATAAAAAGCAGCCTATATGCTAATACAGCTCTCTAGTTTTCTACATACCGAGTTTCATTGCAATCGCTTCAGTAGTTTTTACGTGAAGAAGTAACAAACGTACACACAAACACACTTACTGACCCACAAACTTTTACATTCATAATAATAGTAGGCTTACATACATTAATAACCTCTAGCATTCTCGAAACCATAAACTCCATCTGTAGTTCTTTTTATCATGAAAATCCGTCAAATCTTTTAACCATGAACACGGAAAAATATGCTATCGCTTTAAAAAACCCATATATTATTATGACCAGACCTATTTTTGTCTCAGATTTGCGTGATTTTGGAATTTTTAAGCTATTGCATACCTTTTATAGGGGGTTTTGAGCGCGATGACCGAATCTAGAAATTCCATAACGAAAATAAAACCTAACGCCCCCCACTCCGCCTATTTTTTTTAGAAAAAGTAAAAGATGATGGAATAGTGAGGGGTCTATATCGACCTCTATACTCTTTTACTTTGGGAAAGTGAGACCTAGAATGATGACTCACTTCTTTAATGCTAATGCCATTGTGTGAGCTGAAAGAGGTGCTGCGGCACACCAAACCAGGTTAACTGATGACAAATCATATTTCTTCACAAGTGGGGATTTAGCTAACTTCACCACTATAGGTGGAACTGTCAGAATTTCTGTGATCTGAAAAAAAAAATAACTTTAGTAACCTCAAATATGAACAAAGACTCAGAGATAGGTACTTCACTTACATTGTTTAAAATTCTTAATAAAAAGTTAGATATATAACTTCACTACAAATTATAAAACAAAGTCGCTTTCGCTGTCTGTCTGTCCCTATGTATTCTTTATAATCTTTAAAACTACGCAACGGATTTTAATGCGGTTTTATAATAGATAGAGGGATTGAAGAGGAAGGTTAATAAGTACAATACATGATAATATAGTAGAGGAACACTGATAATTTTAGAGGTTTCTAATGTGATGTCGTAAATAAACTCAATTTTTGCGCTTATAATGCAAACTCTGGCTAAACCCTACGAGATAGATCAAATTAATGTACTACAGTATTGTACACCTTAAACAGTTCTACAAAAAAGTCCGCGGTAGTATCTCTTAAGCATAATCCACAATAACCATTTTTATACAAACCATTAAAAAATAAACATAATGACATATTTACGAAGCGATTTTGAGCAATACAACATTAATCCTTATCCAATTGAGTACCTTAAATACATTGTGCATATAATATAGATCAATATGGTCCTTACAGCATGTAATTTAAATGAATAATATCGGAGATATTACAGATTTAAATGCAGGGACGTGGGTCCCTGCATTTAAATCTCAACAAATCAACACTGCACGGTCGCTAGTTTTTAATAAGTTTTGACTATACTTACTTTATACTTTTCTATTGTTTTCATATATAAATCAGGATTGAATTCTGTCAAATAAACGACTAAATTACCAGTGCACATGTATTGCATCGTGGTTAATAAGCCGTAAACGTGATACCACGGTGCTACTGTCAAAATCCTTGCATTATTTGCACTGGCATAACTGAAAGAATAAAATTAGTTATAGCGATCATACTCTTATTAAGAAAAACAACGATTTGTTTTCTATATTTAGTTAATTTGTCCCAATAGATCGGTTGCTAGATTGGTTGACTGAACTGTTGCAACTTTTTTGCCCAGTTCAATTGGGGCAGACAACCGAACTGTTGAGACCGTAGATCTGGAATTTTCTTTCACTACTTTTTAATTGAGACCTACTTATTTTATCCCAGTAGTTCGGTTAATGAAGTACTGCAATTTTTCAGCGTGACAATGATCCAGTTATACAAAAAACAAAAGACGATTGAAAAAAAAATGTTCGGAAAAAAACAAAAGTAGATGATGGACGTTTACTTGAAAATTGTTACTCCATATAATGCATTCAAGTGTGTAATCATAACGCCTTTTGGTAATCCTGTAGTTCCCGACGAGTACAGTATAAAAGCAGTGTCTGTCTTGCCGTTCACCATCGTCGGTTCAAACTTGTGCACATCACATTCCTCCTTCACTAGATCTCCAAGGGCCATCACACCACGAGGCGCTTCTTCATAACTCAGCTGTACTATATACTCCACATATGAAACTTCTTGAAATATGTCTAGCTTCAGCTCTAATGCATAGATCGAGCAGAAAACTAATCGTGGTTTCGATATACTCATTGTGTGTAAAGTTTCGTCTGAAAATGTTACAATTTTATAGAATAGTTTCGTACCATCTTGTACTTTTATACAGGCTGTTTTCCGCCATTGGACCCTTTTAATTGGGTCCTTTTTGCGTGAGGATGGAGAAGGCTTGCCCAGCACCTACTACCCTCTCAGCTTAGTCGGCCATTTCCAGAGGAGAGAACTTGTCAATACTTCTGGAGCCTACTAAGCCGCGGGTTTCATCACGATGTTTCCTTCACCGTAAGAGCAATGTCCAATTAGCGCACATAAATTTTTCTTAAGAAAAATACATTGGTGCACGGCCGGCCGGGATTCGAAACCACGACCTTCAGAATGAAAGTCGAGGTATCTACCACTAAGCCAACACCGCTCAGTTTTCGTACGATATACTTATTTGTAGCAAACGCATATAAAACCAAATAGGTCTGTACTATATCTATGTATGTTAAATTGATGGAACACGTGCATTCACAAAAAAGTGTCATGGTAATATTTTGTGATGTCATCGTCACATTTCTATTGTGTGACGTCATTGTCACGTTCCGGTGACGTTTGTCAACAATGACGTCACTCAGCACGCATTAGTATAATTATTTTTATGCTATTGCATAGCTTTTATCGCGGGCTTTGAGCGCAGCGACCGAATCAAGAAATTTCGTAACGAAAATAAAACCTAACACCCGCCACTTCGCCTACCATGTAGCTCGGCCGAGCGTTCGCTTAACGTGTATGTGTATGGTACGACTGTACGAAGCTCGCACGATGCAATAGCTGTACCGCGGCAGACTCCGAGTGCCACACGTTTTTTTTTTTTCAAATTATGAAAATTGACATGCCTATAATAGGCAATATAATGTTCTGGCGAAATAAATTAATTGTGATTCAGATTCAAGTCAAGTATATTTCTGAGTAGGTCTTTCATCGACACATTTTTGTGTTTAGTAGTAGGTACCTACTTACTTTTAGTATATTTCATATTGATAGTAGTAAGTGTAGCCCCAATGCAGATCGTAGCTATTGCAGCGGCAAAGAACTCACTGGAATTTTCGCTGCAAATCGCGACTACATCGCCAGGTTTTAAACCAATTGCTTTCAAACCCGTCGCAATGTTTACAACTTTTTGCAGTAGTTCCTTGTATGTAAACTCCTCATTACTGTCTCCATTAATCTTCAAAGAAATAATTTTGAGTTAATTGACGTCATTATTTTCGCTCATAAAATGTTGGCAACTTTGGAAAGTTTCCGCTTCAGGTTTCAAATATTACATCAAGATAATGGATGTGCGATTTTAAATGAGTAGTTAAAATATACATGAGTTGATATTAAGTTGATATATATTTACCTACCTATCGAAAAAAATAATCGTTAAAATGCCTTTTTTCCAAAATAAAAGTATAGAAATCTCGATAGTAAAAAATGAAAATGTAACGTTTTTTTGGACTTATACAGGGAGTTAGATAACTTAATAATTATTCTGAATCTCATTAAATCAACTTTTGAATCTTTTTTTCCACTAAATAAATATTGCATGACACTTAACACAGCGCCATCTAGCCCGAAGCTAAGCAACTAGACTTGTGTTATGGTAGCCAGACAACGGATAGAATACATAATAATATACTGTTCTTTTGTAAATATTATATATACATACAGAAACATCCAGACCAGAAACAAACTTAAGAACTCAGAAGTCTGTACAGAAATATTTGTTTGAGGCGGGAATCGAACCCGCAACTTTCTACGTCGCAGGCGGATGTTTCCCCGTCGCACTATAGAGGTCGTCTGTTATTCAATTTCGTACGTGGACATCCCATAGTAGGTAGATAGAAGAACTTCATTAACCCCTCTCTACCAACTTTTTTATCAAACAAAAAAATCAGTTCAATCAGTAACCGGCAAGTGGATAAAAAAAACTTACAAGATTCCATTACATCTATACTAATATTATAAAGCTGAAGAGTTTGTTTGTTTTTTTGAACGCGCTAATCTCAGGAACTACTGATTCGAATTGAAAAATTATTTTTGTGTTGGATAGTCCATTTATCGAGGAAGGCTATAGGCTACTTTTTATTTTGATATTCCCATGGGATCGGGACTTACGCGGGTGAAACCGCGAAGCGCAGCTAGTAGTTGCATACATACAGGTCAACCTAATAAAAACGTGTCAAAAAATAATTCGTTTTAACAAAGGGAATAAAAAATAAAATGAAACTTACCAATGCAATTTTGTTTTCCGTCAAACAATAATTCGAAAATCTTTCTATCACATATTTTCCAAAAGAATGATGCTTGGGAATTTCTAATTGTGGACCACCGTGTACTACTCTATCAGTAATCATTGTACGTTTTATTTGTACTGAATTATCGTTTAAATAAAAATCGTCGAAATGAATATGCCTAAATTATAAAAAAGCAACCGTTTACTGTTCAATTACAACGAAGTGTCTGTGCTTATTGTTGAGTTTTATGACGTGAATATCAAAGTCTTGTTTATAATTAACTATTTCATGCCCACGAATTCGACCGCGTACTGGTTGATTTTTATACTTAGTTTTATAGTTGGTGGATGCCACTAAAAACATTACCACTCCTTTGCGTCGCGCATGTCAAGCCAATACTTACTTAGGTATCTACATTACAAAGACTCATTAAGTCCCTCGAACTATTAGCACCCTCGCTACGCTCGGGCGCCAAACTCCGTCTCGGGCCTCAATGAGTGACATTCACACCTAGGGTAACATTGTCCTATTTCCGCATCACCAATTCCTAATTATTAAAGTAAATCTTTTTTTGGTTTTTTGGCGGGAACGAGTTAACAACATGTCGTGCTGCAGTTTTATTTTCATGAAACTTAGTTGTAACCCGAGTTTTATTGTATAATTCTGGTGGAATGTTATTCAATTTAGTTCTGTGAAAGTGCACAAGTGTAGTAAAAGTAAAAATCAGTGTCAAACATGAAGTTTTCTCGTTGCCTCCAAATCTCCTAAAGGTTATGGTAAACTTGCCACCGCTTTACTATAGCCCCTTTTTTTTTTTTTTTTTTTTTTTTTTTTTTTTTTTTTTTTTTTTTTTTTTTTCGTCAGGAAAATGCGCCCTTATGCATTTCCCACCACTCCCGGGGGGAAAGCAGTGGGGTATGTGGGGCTCCCTACTGGCCTGAGATGGTGGGCGGCCAGAGGTTTACCCACTAAAAACCTGACGGTGTCCCTTCTCTCCACCATGGGCCGAGTGCAGAGGGATTCGCTTGCGCATGCTTAACCACATACACTCGGCGGCGGTTGGTCTCGACAGACTCCGTTCGCGTAAAAAAAAAACCCGCAGTGCGGGAAAAAACCCACTCATAAGAGGCGGCGCGGGACACGCCGCCGCCATCTCGGGCCCTTGAACAGGTGACAGACCCCCCCGAGTCCGTCACCACAGGCCCCTTTAAGGAGGAAGATTATCATTTCTGACTCTCCTCCTCCTGGAGCGCCGGGAGCGCGCGGGATCTGAAGAGGTGATCTCCCTTTCCCGCTCAGCTGCCTCCTTGGCCGACATAACGGCTTCGCAAAAAACCCTCATTGCCTGCCATGACTCGTCGCTGTCTACCATTGCGCGAACGACGGCCGGCAACGACAAGTCACTCCCGACTTCCGCAATGAGGGCACGCCGCTGTTCGTCCCAAGCTGGACAGATTGCCAGCGTATGTTGCGCCGAGTCACTAGGACTGGCACAGTGGTGGCACCTCTCATTAGATTCCCGTTGTATTCGGCACAGGTATTTGCCGAAACACCCATGTCCTGACAAAACCTGCGTCAACCGAAACGACAGGGCTCCGTGGTCTCTCTGCACCCATTCTCTTAGCGTTGGTCTGATGGCGTCTAAGGTTGCCTTTCCAGAATCCGAATGCTCCATCCTCTGTTGCCACTCTACCATCATCGCCAGCTGTAACTGCTCCTTCTTGGCTTCCACTTCCCTAAGTGCTGGTCGGTTGCCCTGTTCACGCGCCTCCTTGCGCCACTGAAACAGTAACGCAAGGGCTCTCGCGTCAAGGTCCCACGGAAGTGTGCCTGCCAGCACACATGCAGCATCGCCAGATATAGTGCGGTATCCCCGAACCACCCTGACGGCTATTGCTCTCTGCGCTTTGCGGAGTTTAGCAATAGATGAGCTCGTCAGGGAGTCAGCCCACACCGGAGCACCGTACAGTGCCATCGATCTAACGATGCCAGTGTAGAGGCGCCTACACGATGTTTTGGGCCCACCTATGTTCGGCAGCAGTCGAGACAGAGCTCCTGCAGTTCGCAGTAACTTCGGCTGAAGTTGTTCAAAATGCTGGTCGAACTTCCACCTACCATCAAGGACCAGGCCAAGATACTTCAGGTTCCTTTTCACCGGGATTCTAGAACCACCCACCAAGAGGCAGAAGGTTGCCGGCGGCGCTCGCCGAGATCCATGAAAACACATGGCCTCCGATTTATGGAGCGCTACTTCCAGTCCTAGACGGCGGATGCGACTCACGACGTGTGCGACACCAGCCGTGGCCACCATGGCTGCCTCACGGTACGTGCTCCCCCTGGCCGTGACAAGCGTGTCGTCCGCGTAGCACGTCACGCCAAGGTTTCGGAGATATGTACCGCGAAGTACCCAATCGTAGCCAATGTCCCACAGGATCGGTCCGAGGACCGATCCCTGTGGGACGCCACACGTCATACTCCAACTCTGGGAACCCTCGCGAGTCTCATAACTGATAGTCCTGTTGGACAGGTATGCCGCTATTATGCGCCGAAGGTACGAAGGCACACGGTGATATCTGAGGGCCTCATTGATGCAGGGCCAGGGCAAAGTGTTGAATGCGTTGGCAATATCTAACGACACTGCCAGCATCACCTCGCCATTAGCTATCGCATCCTCTGACAAAGCTTTGACCCTGAGGATTGCATCAACAGTCGATCTTTCCCGCCTGAAACCGAACTGGTTTTCGTCCAAATCAGGTCCAACCTGTGTCAGATGACAGCTAAGTCGTGCAGCGATAATTCGCTCCAGTAATTTGCACACCTCATCGAGCAATACGATTGGACGATAGGCAGATGGAGAGTCAGGTGGACGACCCTCCTTCTGCAGCAGTACCAGCTGACCCAACTTCCAGCTCTGTGGAAACTGCCCTCTCTCGAGACAGGCGCTAAAGAGGCCACGGAGCCTATCACCAAGGGCACACATTGCAAAGGCCCACGCTCTGCCAGGAATGCCATCCGGCCCAGGAGCGGTATTCTTTTGGCACATGCGCCGTACCACCATTTTAAGCTCCACCGTTGTGACCTCCGATACCTCATCATCCTCCTCTTCGTTCTCGAAGTCTTCTGGTGTCGACGCCATCTGAGGTGGCATATGCGGCTCCCTCTGAGGAAACAAAGTACCTACTACATTACCCAGAAGCTCTGGCTCAAGAGTCTTGGTCAGAGGGGGGGCCCAGGGACGAAGCTTGTTCCTTGCCATGCGATAAGGGCGCCCCCAAGGGTCCAAATCAAGGCTCTCGAGCATTTCCACCCGCGCCTGGGTTTTCGCTTCTGCAATTGCACCCTGGAGAGTCTTTTTAGCGTCCTTATAAGCTGTATGAAGACTGTCCTCCACTGGGTCGACTTCGTCCGGCTCAAGGGGTCGGCGACGGCGTCTCCGATGATGAGCGTACTGGCGTCGTGCTGCTACACAAGCATAGCGTAAACTAGCTATTTCAGCACTCCACCAGTAAACCTGCGTTTTTCTGGGGTGCGCCTTCACCCGCGGCATAGCCGCATCACACACCTGTGTCATCGTCTCCCTGAACCAGGAGGTCTCCTCATCAACGTCAACAGGTCTGTTTGGAGCAGATGCCCAAGCCTGGACATAGGCAGCCTCCTCCAGGGATTCGCGGTCAAGACGTTTTAGCGCCCAGCGCGGACGGTCGTTCGCCTGGGCCGTACTTGTAAGTGGAAGACGACTCGAAATGTCAAATCGAATGTAGCGGTGATCCGAATAACTTTCAACCGCCTCCAGAACTTTCCAGCCCTTAACATCCCGAGCAATCGATGGACTGGCGAAAGACACGTCAATCACTGATTCCCCAAGAAATTTGATACACGTGCTGACGTTTCCTCTGTTAAGGACATTGAGGCCCATTAAGGACAGCCAGTCCTCCAAAACTGCACCGCGCGGATTGGTGTTACGTGAGCCCCAGGTCGGCGACTTAGCGTTAAAGTCGCCCATTAAAAGGACGGGAATAAGACTTCGGTTTATGACGTGACCTATCTCCGAGAGAAAATTCTCGAAGTCAGGCACTTGGCGGCTGTGGGCAAAGTATACTCCAACCACCATCAAGTCACCCAAAGTCACGGCTACGTATCCCCGTCCTTTACTGACATCTCTGATGGTAAGACTTCCATCGGTGTCTTTAACCATTATGGCCACGCAGTCATCAGTGTCGCCAATCCATGTCTCTGGGATCCAGTATGGTTCTGACACCACGGCAATGTCAATTGACCACTGCAGTAGGCTCTGGAACAAAAGATCCTGAGCCGTCTTGCAGTGATTTGCGTTGAGTTGAAGAAAGCGTCGTTCCATTACGGACATGCTACTTCGAACTCCATCTCATCCTCAAATCTTGAGTGAGCCCCTGAAGGTGGTGGTTTTCTGGGTGCCACCTTGGTGCTCTTCTTCCGAGGTTCTGAGGCAGTGCAAGCTTTACTCCCCAGTTTATGCTGCGATGGACGTTTCGCTGCAAGACACAGCGAGCATTTCGCAACTGCCTCACACGTTGCAGCTTTGTGCCCCACCTGGCCACAACGGTAGCATTCCTCAGTACGATCTACGTCGGACGTACACATTGTGCGAACGTGGCCCAATTCTAAGCATCGGAAACATCTGAGCTTTCTAGACTCCAACACCTCAACTCTAGCAGAAGACCAGCCAATTAGGAGCCTGCCATCATTTGCCAGCAATTTGGCCGCGTCTACCGGACAGCGTGCCCATACGTTTACTATAGCCCCTGAATTGACGGACTATGACGACTTTGACTTTTTTAAACACTTTAGGCCCGATTTATGAAAAATCAGGTCATAATTTGATGCAAAATATAACTTGACACTGGCTAAATGCACAAGCCGTGCGAAGCCATAATTAATTTAAAAAAAAAAAAAGTAAATCTTTTCGTGAACGCTCAAACAGACAGACTTACACTATTTTAACTACTTTTTGTTTTGAGCGCTTTTGAAAAAAAAAACTATGGACAGATACGAGGCCAAATGCAAAGAGATTAAACATTTCGGTAATAGAAACGAGGCCAACGTGTCTATTTACCTAATATTATATTAAACCAGTAGAACCACAAAGGGTTCCTTTTATACCTAACTATCTGTCCCCTGCGGTTTTACCTGCGTATAACTCGATTTCGTGGGAATATCGTAAAAACCTTAAGTATTATTTCGACTATCTATGTAGCTCTACATAGCAACTTTCATCAAAAAATCAGTTTATTAGGGTTCAGTATACTCAACCAAAGGATAAAAACAGGGGTCCTGTTACTAAGACTTCGCTGCCCGTCCGTCTGTCTGTCTGTCACCAGGCTGTATCTCATGAACCATGATAGATAGACAGTCGAAATTTTCACAGATGATGTAGTATTTTATGTGTAAAGTTAAGGCAAAAGCTAGATTCAGTTCATAATGTGGTTCCTAAGATTATTTTAAAATATTGTAGTATTTAGGTACTGATCGTGAAAGCTAATGTATTAGCGGATATATTAATAACGGATATCAGTAATATTCAAGGATTTCTAGATTTCTTAATTACGGAATGACTGTACGAAACGCGTTGCAATATTGACGTGCGCGTGCGCCTCGGATTCACTATGGTTTATGTCACTAAGTTTTTGTATTGCAATCGCGCCCTAATCACACCGATTCGTCAGTATTTATCACACTGATGAACCACATTAAAACGTCTAGCCTTCGCTTATTAAACAACTAATACATAACCCCGCTCCATCCCCTCTCACACACAAACTTTCGTATTTATATTTGAGTGTAATTCTTCTTGTAATGATTAGGTACCTACCTAACTACCTACTTAAAATAAGCTGGTGAGAACTGCTAGAGTTATATAGGCAGGGTAGGTTTTTTTACATATTACTTAAAAATATCGCTACTGTCGCTGATGTAGCGCTTAAGCACATTTTAAAATAACCTTATAATAACTAACTATACATTAATCTTAAATACTAAAATCTAAATCTATCTATATATATAAAAATGAATTGCTGTTCGTTAGTCTCACTAAAACTCGAGAACGGCTGAACGGATTTATCTTATCTTAGTCTTGAAATGTTCGTAGAGGTCTAGGGAAGGTTTAAAAGGCGAGAAAAAAATCGAATAATTTCCGGGAAAACCCTATCAATTCCTACGGGATCGGGACTTACGCGGGTGAAACCGCGGGGATTCTTCTTGTAATGATTAGGTACCTACCTAACTACCTACTTAAAATAAGCTGGTGAGAACTGCTAGAGTTATATAGGCAGGGTAGGTTTTTTTACATATTACTTAAAAATATCGCTACTGTCGCTGATGTAGCGCTTAAGCACATTTTAAAATAACCTTATAATAACTAACTATACATTAATCTTAAATACTAAAATCTAAATCTATCTTATATATAAAAATGAATTGCTGTTCGTTAGTCTCACTAAAACTCGAGAACGGCTGAACGGATTTATCTTATCTTAGTCTTGAAATGTTCGTAGAGGTCTAGGGAAGGTTTAAAAGGCGAGAAAAAAATCGAATAATTTCCGGGAAAACCCTATCAATTCCTACGGGATCGGGACTTACGCGGGTGAAACCGCGGGGCGCAGCTAGTCTATATATATAAAAATGAATTGCTGTTCGTTAGTCTCACTAAAACTCGAGAACGGCTGAACGGATTTATCTTATCTTAGTCTTGAAATGTTCGTGGAGGTCTAGGGAAGGTTTAAAAGGCGAGAAAAAATCGAATAATTTCCGGGAAAACCCTAAAAACAGCCCTTTTCTATTCCCCATACAAACGTTTTCTAGAGTCAATTCCTACGGGATCGGGACTTACGCGGGTGAAACCGCGGGGCGCAGCTAGTACAGAATAAAAATATCAATACAGCATCTGTACATACACACATATAACAAGCAACAACACAGTTAACTTTTTTTTAAAATCCTTTCTCTTTTGTCCTCAGTTTTTAATTTTAGTTACTTTTTTTACTAACATTTTGCTTTTTTTTGTACTCTTCAATTTTTAACACGCTTTTATTAGCTTCACCTGTATGTTTGTAACCGACTCCTTTGAGCTCGATTTTGTCCTACTTTGAACGATCAGATTTAATTTAAACTTTGCACACCTGTCAAAGACCGATGATAATGCAATAATTCGATAAAAAATCCGATTATCCCAATTAGATTCGCCAATTCGCCAGGATTAATTAATTCCTTTCCGCATCCTTTGCATGCGAGTAAGAGAGATAGAGCTAGTGCGCGAACTACGCATGCGTGCAGCTCCACAGTTACTCTTTGGTAGGGTTGCCATCCGTTCGGGTTTCCCCGGATATGTCCTAGTTTAGAGGGCGCCCGGGGACCGTCCGGGCGGGGCTTCATTTGTAGTCCGGGTAAAACCGGGACATTTGAGACCCTGACTGCTGGGACATAAAAAACTAATAAATAATAGTTTAAAAAAACTAAAAAAAACACGCTTTTATGGAAAAGCGTGTTTTTTTAGTTTTATTTAACTATTATTTTAACTTAATTTCTGTATTGTATTCCTTACATCCTATATATTTTTTCCACACTTATTTATATAGACAAAAAACATCATTTTTGAAAAAATCCGTTACTGTCGCTGTCAGCTTAAAACTTTATAAAAATATTTTATGGAAAACAAAAACAAAGACGGTCGAAAACATAAACAAAAGACGATATATAAAACTCATGAAATAACAACCAGTTTTTTAAATTGTACCTATTGTTACGCTCGAGGAAATGTTTTAATTTATACGTACATTTTAATTTAATCATACCATTACATTGGAGAAAAGTGCGCATTTTGTAAAAAAAAAAATTGTGAGTTTAAATAAATTATACGTACCTACATAGTTATACTTACCTACATTGTATTTTATAAGATTTTTATTTTGAGATTATTATTAACATTAATTTATTTATACTTAGACTAGCTGCTGTTATCTGCATAAAATTACAACATCGAGTAGACTTTTTTTAAAAGCTTAAGAGGAAAGGGTACCGGGGGCTCTCTCCATACACACGTAGTCGAATTTTTTCTCTCTGAATAATGACACTAGAGTAAATATTTTTGTTGCATAAAACTTATATTATATATCTCATAAATTAAATAAAAAATACCTTTCACCCCCGAAAACGTCATAGACGACACCCTACTCCAAAATAAAAATGACATTTTACAGATTTCAACTCTGATCTAAAAATGGATTCTGGATTCGAAATCAGCACCCTGAAAAAGGTATTAGACGACGCCTTATTTCAAAATCAGACTGTCAAAGTGACAGTTGTCAACGTGACAGTTGTCAAAGTGATAGTTGTCATAGTGACATTTGACAGATGTCAATTTTTAAAATTCGTCTTATATTTATTGTTTTTCGAACAAAATCATGATAAAAAGTAGCCTAAGTTCTTCTCCAAGGTCACATCTATGTCTGTACCAAAATTCATATTACTCCGTTCAGCGGTTTAGGCGTGAAAACGCAACAGACAGACAGATAGAGTTACTTTCGCATTTATAATATTAGTAGGGTACCTTTATTATTTCTGAAAGTGCGTAATATAGTCACATGATATTTGAGCAACTAATTATAAACTTTGAATCTAGATAACTTACCTACTTAGATAAAATTGTGGGAAAATAGTTTTTTTGGAACCGTTCTAGTGCGAGTCAGAGTTGCTGAATCAGTCAATAGTCAGGACTAAAAATTTTATATTTATAAATGTGTATTCTTTATAAACTGTTCTCATGTTTAAATATTGTATGTTTGTTACTCCTTCACGTAAAAATTACTAAACCGATTGCGATGAATCTTAGCACTTATGTTGTACAGCTGGAGTTTTAACACAGGTTACACAGGCTGCTGGTGCTGGACATGTTTTTTGCGTACTAAAAAGGTTAGTTGCAGAAAATAGTGTATGCATGCATAGGTTAAATAAAAAAAAACTCTAGTTCTTGCGGTTTGTTTATTAAAGAAAAATACACTTCACCTAATCAAACGTGCTCACTTCACCTAAACAAATTTTAACAAGAAATGATAGAATTAGAAACGAATAATTCAGGAGGAAGTATGACAGCGGCGGAAAAGAGTAATAGACTGGCGTGGTTCGGTCACGTCATTCGGAGAGAAGATACTTAGAACACCAGAAGTATAGAACTTGGAACTAAATCGTAGATCGAGAAGTCGTGAAAGAAGAGATGGAGGGATTGCTTTGGAGAGGATATGAGGAAAGGGGAGTGAAGGAATAGAGTGGAGTGGAGAAGGATGACATGTTATGCCGACCCCATATAGTGGGAAAAAGGAAAGAAGAAGACAATTCACCTAATCTATAATATAAAAATGAATCGCAAAATGTGTTGGTAAGCGCATAACTCAACAACGCCTGGACCAATTTGGCCAATTCTTTTTTTGGCCTGTTTGTTATTATCAAGAGAAGGTTCTTATGAAATAAAAAATTAAGAAAGTTGCGCAGAAAATGATTACGCAGGTGAAACCGCGGGGCGCAGCTAGTCATACATAATTTTATTAAGTACTACCTACTACCAATCCCTTCGCCTGATTGTTTTTATATAATCTATAATAATATTATAAAGCTGAAGAGTTTGTTTGTTTGTTTGAAGGCGCTAATCTCAGGAACTACTGGTTCGAATTGAAAAAAATATTTTGTGTTGGATAGTCCATATTTTGAGGAAGGCTATCGGCTACTTTCTATCCCGATTTTCCCACGGGATCAGGAGTTACACGGGTGAAACCGCGAAGCGCGGCTAGTACATTATAATTTACTCTTCATATTTTGACGAAGCTGTTCCTTTAGAACTCTTCTCAGAATTTTTCCTGATGGATTCTTTGGTATTTCGTCGATGAATATAACACCACCGCGAAGTTGAGAACTCGATGATAGCTGTAACAAAAGTAGATTGGTTTACAGTACTCCAGCACACACAAAAATATAGTTTGTATGAAAACATTTTTTTTTTTCCTTTTTATTATGGCTTCGCACGTGTGCATTTAGCCAGTGTCAAGTTATATTTTGCATCAAATTATGACCCGATTTTTCATAAATCGGGCCTAAAGTGTTTCAATCCAGTCAAAGTCGTCATAGTCCGTCAAGTCAGGGGTTATAGTAAAGCGGTGGCAAGTTTACCATAACCTTAATAGGAGATTTGGAGGCAACGAGAAAACTGCATGTTTGACACTGATTTTTACTTTCACTACACTTGTGCACTTTCACAGAACTAAATTGAATAACATTCCACCAGAATTATACAATTCAACTCGGGTTACATCTAAGTTTCATGAAAATAAAACTGCAGCACGACATGTTGTTAACTCGTTCCCGCCGTATGAAAACATTACAGAACTAACAAAAGGAGATGGACAAAGTAGGTCGGCTCGAAATGTTGTCAATAAAACCTCCCAAAACTACCAAAAATGTTTTGGTAGAAAAAAAAATAGTCTGTACAAATCAGTAGGCTGATTCACCAACCGTCGCGTCGGAAGGCAACCGAAACGAATTTTTTTTGCTGCTTTTTCACTCCCGCGACTTTTGACGTGTTGCTATCCTTGTCTTTTCAGTTTTATTCGTTTCGGTAGCCTTCCGATGGTTTGTGAATCAGGGGGCTAAAGTGGCGCCGCCGCCGTCCTAATTGCGCATCTTCGCGCGACTGATGCGTTCGATGCGATGAAAATGGTTGTACGATTGTACGATCGAAGACACTGGTATCCATTGAATGTCCTAATTGACGGTCGCACGATCATGCGTTGTGACCTAATTGTTTTATAAATATTAAATGACGATGCGCAATTAGGACGGCGCCTCAAGGTAAGTATTTCGTAATAAAAAATATGTGTTTTGTCAGTTACGAGGTGTATGTATGTGTATGCTAGTTAAGCTATTGCATAGCTTATATCGCGGGTTTTGAGCACGGCGACCGAATCAAGAAATACCGTAACGAAAATAAAACCTAACACCCGCCTAGCCGAATACCTTGTAGCTCGGCCGAGCGTTCGCTTTAGATTTAGAGACTTTTTCAATAGTTCATATACTTAGGGAAAATTACCACTAATACAGTTTAATTAAATATGATCTTCAATCTTATAACCTTAGAGTTAGCGAAGTTCATAATATCTTTTTCAGTGAGTTTGGCGTCAGGTTTGAGCACGACGAAGGCAGTAGGCAGCTCCCCGGCCTTCTCGTCCGGCTTGCCCACCACGCCGCACTCCGCCACGCCAGGGTGCTCCAATAGCACGCTCTCTACTGCCGCTGGGGCCACCTGCAATACAACATATTATGTCATCATTATCCGATGTTTTCGGTTGCATCCCTCTCGGGAGCCCGGGGTCCACTTTCCTACTTTTACGCTTCCACTTCGCACGATCTTCGGCATCCTGGTTAGTAAGGCTAATTGCACGCATATCACCCTTTACGACGTCAAGCCAGCACTTCTTGGGTCTACCTAGTCTGCCACGACCTGGCGGAGGCGCCAAGGCAAGACATTTGTTCCCCACGTAACTTGCCGGTGTAGGCGACATTCTTGCAATTTATATCTGCAATGTCTCGGACAGGAAGGCTGCCCCGGATGCGAGAGTTCTTGACGCGATCCTTTCACGTCACTCCACACATCCAGCGCAACATGCAGCTCCTGCTTATGTCGCTCAAGCACCGGCCACGCCTCGTAATACAACATATTATGTAAGTAGGTATTACAGACTATCTATACCTACATGTTAAAATAATTAAATTAAATTGGTGACTTCAATTCGGTTGCTAGGGGCTTACCAGCGGAAAATGTTTTTGTAGTTTTTAAACTGAAAAATAATCTTGTTATTAAATGAATCGTTGTAGATAAGTATGATAGCAAAATTTATTGTCATCATTACTTAGGATGTTCAAAGGTCTTAGTAGGTACCTACTCTAGGTATGCTCAAACTTGCATATGATAACGATTAGACAAAGTACATATCGTACTTAAGATGAAAGGGTACCGGCGCTCTCTCCATACAAACGTAGTCGACTGTTTCCTCCCTGAATAATGACACTAGCACAAATATTTATGTGAAGAGAAACCCCGGTACCCTTTCCTCTTAACTAATGTTATAAAGAGGAAAGATTTAATTGTTTGTTTCATTGAATACGCTACTTTTTATCCTGATATTTCCACGGGATCGGGAGTTACGCGGGTGAAACCGCGGAGCGCAGCTAGTTGTAGATAATTGTATTGTAGCTGCTATGCTACAGTGCAAACGACTAGGTAAATGTAAATATAGAAAATAGGTACGGTCGGAGTCAGAATTGCAGACCCACCGTAGAGCTGCTATTATTGGAATGTTTTTAAATGCAGCAAGATTCTATGGTCTTGCTCGAGTTCAAGTTTAAAGTCTTTCAACACATGAATTTATTAGATAAATATTATGGGTTATATTTAAATAAACATATTCCAATAATAGTAATTTTAGAACTCTACGGTGGGTCTGATTGTACAATCACGTAGGTATACCTACTTGATTGTACAATCTTATTTATCAGTGTGTTATTAATTAATCATCAAACCGGAATATGTGTGTAAATAAAACCCTAGAGGAAAAGGTACCGGCGCTCTCTCCATACAAACTTATTCGACTGTTTCCTCCCGGGCTTATGACACTAGCCATAGAGATTTGGTCGAAGAATGGAAGACACTGATATTATGTACGCCATTAGTGACGTCACCACGTTTAAAAGTTTAGAAATATTCAAAAATTTATTAAAAAAGAACCAGTGAGTAACTCAAAAATATTCAAATGAGTATCTTACATTAGTGTATTTTACGGAAAATAATATAAAAACAATAGGTCAGGAAAATTTGGACAATCCCCAATTTGTTTGATCTTACGATTACGATACCATAAAAGAAATACTGATACGAACAAAACATAAAGCCATAAAGCCACGTATAATAATTTTAGTGTGTAATTGGCGAGAATTAGTGATAAATAGGTTTTTATGGCTTCACAATATCCGAAGGTAACGCGCAACGAGGCAACGTGATAATGTAGATAAAATACCAAACAAACAGCTGTGATCAATGTTCAATTCCCAGTAATTATTTATGTAAGTTTAATTATAAAGAGCGGATATAATTAAGTACGTAACAATTTTTTTGTGGCCAAAGCCTTTTTTAGGCACCTATTATTAGTCTAGCGTTGATGCGTCCAAAAAACAAGTAACTTGTCACCTAATTTTATTATATTGCAGGACATTCCACACGTCGCCATCTAGCCCCAAGCTAAGTAACTAGACTTGTGTTATGGGTGCTAGATAACGGATATACTACTTATATACTTTTCTTTTGTAAATATATACTTATAATACATACAAACAACCAGACTACAGACAAATATCTAAGCATAAACTTGTCTGAGGCGGGAATCGAACCCGCAACCCTGTGTTTGGCAGTCTGGCATGGTGACCATTGTGCCAACTGGGTCGTCAACCATAGCATTGTGTATACATAGCGTGATTGCGCAAATTAAATGCCTTCTACTTTGTTATTATTTTCTCATGTAAAATAAGAATTGCGGACCTGCTATATCACTACATAGTATATAATATAACCCTCCCTTTGCTTTCGCCGTAGTCGGGTCAAGTCCCTTCCGCTGTCTGTCCCTATGTACTTAAAATTTCGCAACGGATTTTTATGCGTTTTTTAAATAGATAGATTGATTCAAGAGGAAGTTTTATAATACATGCATATTGGAGCGGTGTTGGCTTAGTGGTAGATACCTCGACTTTCATTCTGAAGGTCGTGGGTTCAAATCCCGGCCGTGCACCAATGGATTTTTCTTAAGAAAATTTATGTGCGCTAATTGACATTGCTCTTACGGTGAAGAAAAAAATAGTGATGAAACCCGCGGCTTAGTTGGCTCCAGAAGTATTGACAAGTTATATCCTCTGGACATGGTCGACTAAACTGAGAAGGTAGTAGGTGCTGGGCAAGCCTCACGCAAAAAGGACCCTTTTAAAAAAGGGTCTAATGGCGGAAAACAGCCCGTATACAAGTACAAGTAATACATGCATAATATAGTAGAGGAACACTGATAATTTTAAAAGAATTTATCAAGCACTTACCTGATAGCCTTTATACTTGATGAGTTCCTTAAGCCGGTCTACGATGAAGAAACAACCGTCAGCATCATAATACCCTATGTCTCCTGTCTTCATATATCCTTCTTGATCATACATGTCACGTGTCGCGGCTTCGTTGCCGACATACCCCTTCATTATCGTAGGACCTTCAAATAAATAATTATATAAATATTGCAGGACATTCCACACATCGTTATCTAGCCCCAAACTAAGTAACTAGACTTGTGTTATGGGTGCTAGACAACAAATATACTTACAAAATAAATATATATTGCAGGACATTCCACACATCGCCATCTAGCCCCAAGCTAAGTAACTAAACTTGTGTAATGGGTGCTAGACAACGGATATACTAAATAAAATAAATATTGCACGATATTCCACACATCGCCATCTAGCCCCAAGCTAGGTAACTAGACTTGTGTTATGGGTGCTAGACAACGGTTATACTAAATAAATACTACAGGACATTCTACACATCGCCATCTAGCCCCAAGTTAGGTAACTAGACTTGGGTTATGGGTGCTAGACAACAGTTATACTAAATAAATACTACAGGACATTCTACACATTGCCATCTAGCCCCAAGCTAAGTAACTAACTAGACTTGTGTTATGGGTGCTAGACAACGGTTATCTATCTATATATATAAAAATGAATTGCTGTTCGTTAGTCTCACTAAAACTCGAGAACGGCTGAACGGATGTATCTTATCTTAGTCTTGAAATGTTCGTGGAGGTCTAGGGAAGGTTTAAAAGGCGAGAAAAAATCGAATAACCGATATTCCCACGGGATCGGGACTTACGCGGGTGAAACCGCGGGGCGCAGCTAGTACTAAATAAATACTACACCCCCAAGTTAGGTAACAGACGCTAGCCCCAAGTTAGGTAACAGACTTGTGTTATGGGTGCTAGACCTCGGATATACTAAATAATTATTGCAGGACATTCCACACATCACCATCTAGCCCCAAGCTAGGTAACAGACTTGTGTTATGGGTGCTAGACCTCGGATATACTAAATAAATATTGCAGGACATTCCACACATCGCCATCTTTTTTTTTTTTTTTTTTATTACTTAAATATTAACAAAAACATCTTATAACTAAAAAAGTACTAGAAAACCAAACATAATGAGGTTTGTGTTAGTCACTCCAATAGGAAGGTTAAGTAGGTAGGAAGTACACACCGATCGCAAAGCTTCATACACTTATGTGTGCGTGAGCGCGCATCTTGCCATACCGGTTTGATTGCAACCGAGCGAAGACAGCACCTCACACATACAGGGTGACTCAAATAAATTGGATACCTTTTTACTAGTTAATGATTTATTTTATTTATTTATATGATTTATTTATTTTTTAAATTATTTTCATCAGTAGTTTTATTTTAACCTAAATATTATGTTATTTATTAATTAGTTGTTCAAAAGAAGTTTTAAGAAATATATTTTAAGTTTACTTTTATAATTTTTTAAATTTAATTCATGTTTTATACTTTTAGGTATTTCGTTAATTAATTTAGGAACTAAGAAACTTTAAGTACGCCTTCCGTAGTAATTGTTTTTCATTGGAACATTTAATTGTTCTTCAATTATTTTTCGCGTTGTAATTTTGTGTGTTATCGGTTTATTTATTTGTGTGTTATAATATTGTTCCATGAGTAGTAACATTTTTATTTTATCTTGGATGGGCAATATTTTAGTAAATTTAAATAATTCATCTACATTCTGTTTAGCTTTATTTTTAATTTTTCTAGGCACTATCGATTTTAGCAATCGGACCTGTAGAGGATACATTTTTTCAATATATGTTTTGAAAGTTCTTCCATAGCTCGTTAAGCCGTAAGATATCAAAGAATCCGCCAACGCGAAATAAAGATTCAACAACATTTTATATGGTATTTTATACTTTATGATCTTAAATTTAGATAATATTGCTCTTAGTTTGTTGCATACATTTTCGATATGTAAACTCCAATTAAACCTATCATCTATTGTAAGACCTAAATATTTAAAACAGGACACTTGTTCAATGCACAAGCAATTGCAGTCTACATTATTAATAGAATTACTCGAGTGTAGGCAGTGATGGCTATGTGCTGTTACACAAATTGATTCAGTGCTTTTGAGATAACTGGAGCGTACATGCATAAGTTTCGTTTTGCCCGCGTTTATTACTAGCCCAACATCGTGTGACCATTTACACAAATTTGTAAAGTCTTCCTGAATCGATTCTGCTGCTGCTTTAGGACTTTTATTTGCAGCTACTAGACAAGTGTCATCAGCATATTGATATACAGAGCATTTATGAATTACATTTACCATATCGTTGACGTAGGCTAGGTAGTGCAATGCCCCAAGCTTGTGTTATGGGTGCTAGACAATGGATATACTTTTGTTTAGTAAATATATACTTATATATAATACATAGAAACTATTAGAAACCACCAGACCACAGACAAATATCTAAGCATAAATACCTTTGATGCAGATCTCTCCTTCTTGGTTTGGACCTAGTTTCTCTCCCGTCTCTATGTGGGTTACCTAGAAAATAATTAGTTCAGGACATTGCATTAGTCTCCAAGATGCAGCTTTTATTAAAATTTTCTTATTAGCATAATCCCTTTCTATTTGTCAAAGTGTTTGTACACTAATCCTAGATTTAGAGATTTTTTAGTCTCTAAATTAATAACAAATTGCGTTTTAACTGATTCCACGGGAATTTCGGGATCAAAAGTTTAGTATCATAATAAATAAATATTGCAGGACATTTCACACATCGCCATCTGGCTCCAAGCTAAGTAACTAGACTTGTGTTATGGGTGCTAGACAACGGATATACTACCTACTAATGTACTTTTCTTTTGTAAATAATATAATATACTTATAATAGAAACAACTAGACCACAGACAAATATCTAAGCATAAATACCTACTTGTCTGAGGCGGGAATCGAACCCGCAACTCTGTGTTTGGCAGTCCGGCATGGTGACCATTATGCCAACTGGGTCGTCATAATGTCCATCTCAATCCCATGACCTACCACCAAGCCGATTTTATTTCAAATCAATTCAAAAGGTTCGACTGTGGAGAACATTCGGATTTATTATTATTATTTATTTATTTCGGATAATTAAAAATCCATAAATTTTTAGTAAATAACCTTACAATGTATATGTTAGGAAAGACAAAAAATAAAAATAAAAAAAAATAAAAATGTAGCTGTAAATTACAAATCAATATCCAACTGAAAATGAAATTAAATTGTGTCAAAAAGTTAAATTAAATCAATATTAAATAATATTAGTTAGGGCTATGTATATTTTTGCTTACTTTGCACTTTAGTCCACGAATCGGGTAGCCAGCACTTCCACTCTTTCTGCCGAGATCTGGTTTGTCTTTTGTTGCCACTAAAGTGGTCTCAGTCATTCCGTAAGCTTGAAACACGCCTATGCAATTTGGCATTCTGGAATTTCAAATATTAATATAACTTAGGTGTACCTATACGTTTCATAAAATACTGTTTGTTACACGCTTTATGACTAACTAGCTGCGCCCCGCGGTTTCACCCGCGTAAGTCCCGATCCCGTGGGAATATCGGGATTAAAAGTAGCCTATATGTTAATCCAGGCCTCTAGCTATCTACGTACCGAATTTCATTGCAATTGGTTCAGTAGTTTTAGCGTGAAGGAGTAACAAACACATACACACACAAACTTTCAAATTTATAATATTAGTAGAATAGGATACTCTTCAAAGATCTTATACTTATAATCATCAACAAATATATTTCGAAAAAGATTATTACAGTATTTTATGTTGATAAAAAACTCTATGACCCATAACTGATTAATAGGTACCAACTCTTAACATCTTACACACGTGATAACTTTTAAACGAAATATCCGATTGAGATGAAACAAAAAGTATTTTACTTCTACATAAATACTCTTGATAACATAATGCTTAATTTTGATAAAGATTTAATATTACGATACATATTTAACGTAGTTTTCTTCAGACGATTTAATAATTATTTTGAACACAAAATCGGTTATTGTGATTAAACCATGATAGCTAGATATATGTTCTCGCGGACTTTTTTGTAGGTCTTAATGGGAATACAAACCCGTAGTACATCATTTTGTTCTATTGTCAATAGTTTTTGCAGCGCACTCAAAAATAGGTTTTCGATTTTACACCTTGTGTTACAAAATAGCAATTTTATTACGGACCCCTAATTTTGAAAAAAAATATATAAATGGACTACCCAACACTGAAAGAATCATTCAAATCGGACCAGTAGTTCCAGAGATTAGCGCGTTCAAACAAACAAGCAAACTCTTCAGCTTTGAAATATTAGTATAGATTAGCTGCGCCCTCGGTTTCATCTGCGTAAGTCCCGATCCCGCAGGAATTTCGGGATCAAAAGTGTCCGTCCTTGTCCATCCCCTAAACTACCACTTTGCCAATTTTCATCCAAAACGATCTAGTCATTTGACCGTGAAGAGGCAACAAACATTTTCAAACAAACAAATAAATAAACGAACTCTTGGATTTATGATATTAAATTATTTATGGATTAGAATCAGTGGCGTAGCGTGGCTCACTGTCGCCCGGGGTGGAGTCAAAATTTGCCGCCCTTTGACGTCATAAAAATTATTCTCAAAGTGGGCAGTAGACAAAATAAGTTTGGGAACCCCTGCATAGATCGATCTACAACAAAAATATAAATAACTACATCAGAAAACTTCCTCCGCATCTATAAATCATATCTAAGAAAAACGATTAGTAGCTAGTCAACTACCTACTCGTAGCTTCGGAGATATATTTAAGTGGACAAACAGAAATAACGACTCCATTAATAGCATGTAGAATGATTAACAAGACATTTATCTATCATAAACAACGTATAATACTTAAGTGCTTACCTACTTACTTACCTTAATTTCGTCTCATTCATTTATTTCTCTTCTACTTGGATTTTTACAAAAACAAACTGAATAAATAGTACATTGTTACCCTAGGTGTGAAAGTCACTCATTGAGTCCCGAGACGGAGTTTGGCGCCCGAGCGTAGCGAGGGCGCTAATAGTTCGAGGAACTTAATGAGTCTTTCACCCGAGGTAAACACTGTGCTTTTCATTACGAATAATACATAAAATTCTTCCTAATAACGAGAGTGAATGAGAGACTCCATACTACCTGATCCTCTTACAAGGTTGATACCAAAGAGGTTATATAATGTATAACCTCTTTGGTCTCAACCTTGTAGTGTTTTGCAAAGCAAGGAGGTTAGGTTTTTGAAGTTCCTAATGCGTAATGATACTGATACTGGCTACAAGCACATTGCACACGTCGTGCGAAGCCATTATTTGTCATGACAGCTGTCAGTGAAAGCGATTCTACCTATATCCAAATTAAGTACAATATCGAAGTCCGAGTTTAGTTGCCGGGGTCCACTGATATAACGTCGTTGTCAAGTCCAAGGGATAGCCGAAGTTGATTATAAAAGAATAGATCACCAAAGTCCATGAAACGTAAGCAGGTCGTCGTATAAATCCAAAAATCAATCGAAAGTAACGCATCTAGGGTCCGAAAAACACAAAGAATGACAATGGCTACCAAAAACGTTCCTGTTCACCAACACTAATAAAAGGTTTCCTCATAGAGACTAATTTTATAATTTTACATTTTTCTTTTATAATCGTTTAAATTGAATATATGTTGATTATTTATTTAACGTTATTTTCGACGATATGCAATATAAAGTGATAGTAAAAGTTATTTTTATATCTTTTTGAAAAATACAAAAAATATGCGTGAAATGGAAAATAAAAATATCAACATCTGTGGTCGGTAATATTAGGTGTTGCAATTGCACTATAATAAATGTTTTGATTTGATTTTTTCTTTGTATTCTGTAAAATATAAATTATTTCGAGTTAGATCCTCTATAAATCTTAAAGATTTGAAATTTGTTGTTATTTATTATGGTAATTAAAAGTAAACAAGCGCCATCTCTTGACTAACGACAGACATTTTTCTCCCATACATTGACAAAAATGTACTAGCTGTTAGGACCCTGACGTCTTACGCTTTTTCGATCAGGTCACGTGTCCTGACGCGAGTTTAAGATTTTATACCCATTACAGAAAAGTGCTCAACGCCGCTAAAGAAGTTTTCACTTCAATAATACTTTATGTTGACAATTTGCCGCCCTTTTGTTTTGACGCCATAAAAATAATAATGTTGGTGTTTGTGAGAAAAACGTAACGATATGAAAGAATTGAGCGAGAAATATTTATTTCAACACCATGTAGGGCGACTCGTGATTGGTTCCGATCCCTCCGCCCCCTCGCTACGCTACTGATTAGTTTTACCGTTTCAATGCAGCATCAATTGTCTCGGAACTGAGTGGTGCCGCTCCACACCACACTGTTTCCACTGACGATAGATCAAATTCCTCAACGAGAGGACTCTTCGCTAGAAACACTACAATTGGAGGTACAGCAAGGAGAGATGTGATCTACGAACAAGAAAAAATTTACCTAATAGAAAATTTGTTTAAATTACATAAATACTAGCAGCGCTCCGCAGTTTCATCTGCGTAACTTCTGATCCCATGGGAATATCGGAATGAAAGATAACCTTGTTATTCCTAATTAATCAATGTATCCTCATACCAAGTTTCGTCTAAATCAGTCCAGTAGCTTCGGACCATATTCATTACAAACAAAAAAATCTTATTCATATTCATATTCATATTCATTTAATCTTTCATAAACACGGGTATTACAAAGTTATTATTAAATTTAAATTTGGTACAGCCATGTTCCGCCATATTGGCATATGAATTGTTTTAAAATTACAGTCAATTAAAATCACCTATCAAATCTATAATCAATTAGCTAATTAAATAAAAGAATACAACAAAAATATTAAAACATAAAAATAAAATGATTGAAATTAAAATTATAATAAATTGTTATGTCAAATAGGTGTCCAATACTTAATATTATCATTAAAGAAGTCTCTTATGTCATAATATGCTCTTTCCGCAAGAAAGCCATTGAGTGCGGTTTTAAACCTTCTATTATCACCTATAGACCTGATCGATAATGGAATTTTATTATAAATAATGGGTGCCATGCAATTTATACTCATTCTGCGAAGAAGGGTATGACACTTGTGAGTTGTTTTTAAGGATCCCACAAGACGACTCTCAGTGGGATATTGTTTAAAATATTGAGAGTTGCTTCTGACAAAATTTGAAATCTCAGAAATATAAATAGACGGTAATGTGAGAATCTTATATTGACGAAAAAATGGTTCACAGGACACATCTGGTTTCAAGCCGAAAATCGACCTAAGACATTTCTTTTGAGCCTTAAAAACACTTTGTTTGTCTGTCGTATTGCCCCAAAACATTATACCGTATCGGAGGATCGATGCAACATATCCATGATAGGCTGCCAGAAGTGTTTTGGAATTAGCAACCATTCGTAGTTTATTAAGCGCATAGGAAAATTGATGTAGCCTTTTGACTAGATCATTTATATGAGGTTTCCAAGAAAGTTTATTGTCTATGGTAAGACCCAAAAATTTAGTTAAGTCAATTTCATTTACAGTAGTTCCTAAATGATTAATATCAAAATTTAATGGAATATTATTTCTTTGCTTAAAATTTAATAAAAATGTCTTAGTCAAGTTAATTGTCAAATTATTCGATGTCAACCAGTTAATTAAAGATTGCAATGCACGGTTAATGTCATTTTCTATATTAATCAGATCTTCACTATATGTAAATAAAACAGTACAATCATCTGCAAATATCGTCATAAAATGATTCATTATATTAGGAAGATCGTTTATATATATTATAAATAACAGTGGGCCCAGTACACTGCCTTGCGGTACACCACTGCATACTGGCCGTTCATTCGAGGCATAGCAAGTGTTCATACCAGATACCGCATCAATCCTATGAATATGGGTGACTTGTCTTCTGTTACTCAAATATGACTCAATAAGCTTGTTGGCACTACCCCTTACACCGTAACTTTCAAGCTTATTTAATAGAGTTTTGTGATGGACATTGTCAAATGCCTTTGTCATATCCATGAATAACGCCATCGTTGGCTTACGTTTGTCTACATTTGCAATAACTTTTTCGAAAAACTCATGCAGTGCCATATTTATGGACATATTTTTTCGAAAACCAAATTGTTTTTCTGTAAATAGATTATTAGTTTCAAAATAATTGTTAAGGCTCTGATGGATAACACTTTCAAAAATCTTTGAAAAAATTGGTATTAATGCGATGGGACGATAATTTTTTAAGATTTTCCTATCCTCTTTTTTCTTTCCTCTTTTAATATTAGTATAGATAAAGATAAATAAATTTGCCCACTCATTTTTATCGTGTTGACTCAGGACCTTGATTTTTATATAACTAACTAGCTGCGCCCCGCGGTTTCACCCGCGTAAGTCCCGATCCCGTAGGAATTGACTCTACAAAACGTTTGTATGGGAAATAGAAAAGGGCTGTTTTTAGGGTTTTCCCGGAAATTATTCGATTTTTTCTCGCCTTTTAAACCTTCCCTAGACCTCCACGAACATTTCAAGACTAAGATAAGATAAATCCGTTCAGCCGTTCTCGAGTTTTAGTGAGACTAACGAACAGCAATTCATTTTTATATATATAGATAGGGACTATAGACCTTAGTATCTGGTACCAAACTTAACCTTAACTAATCCTGAGAAAATCGGTGGTGACACACGAACAGACGGACAAGAAAGTGATACTACAAGGGTTCCTTTTTTACCTTTTGAGGTACGAAATCCTAAAAAGGCACGGATAAGTGACTGACCTTGTGCTCTTGTATAGCTCCCAAATATTTAAAAGGATTAAAACCTTCTGAGAAGTAAATGATTTTGTTCTTCAAAATCATGTCGTTCATTGTCGCCATCAGACCGTAAGCATGATACCATGGCACTATCGATAGCAGAGCCGCATCTACGCGATCTGGTGATTCTCTGTAAATGTTACAAGAGTAGAAATCATATTGTTTATTTCAAGTTATCTAAGGGTACTTAATATACTGACGGACACATAAACTGCATTAAAGTTTGAATTGAATAGGCTCCAAAACCACCGAACCGATTTTGATAAAACTTAATATGAAGATATATTGTATCATTGGGAGTGGTATAGGCTACTTTTTATCCAGATACTAGCAGCGCTCCGCGGTTTCACCAGCTTAACTCCCGATCCCGTGGGAATATCGGGATAAAAAGTAGCCTATAGCCTTCCTCGATAAATGGACTATCCAACACAAAAATAATTTTACAATTCGAACCAGTAGTTCCTAAGATTAGCGCGTTCAAACAAACAAACTCTTCAGCTTTATAATATTAGTATAGATTCTTACGGGATCGGGAGTCACGCGGCTGAAATCGCGAAGCGCTGCTAGTACTTTAATAAGTATGCAAACTATTCATACAAATTTAAAAGTAGCCTTTAGCCTTCCTCGATAAATGGACTATCCAACACATTTTTTTAAATTCGAACTAGTAGTTTCTGAGATTAGCGCGTTCAAACAAACGAACAAACAAACTCTTCAGCTTTAAAATTTTAATATAGATTTCAAAGTCGTCTCGTACATGCAGTTTATGTGTCCGTCAGTGTATATTATGTGTGTCGAAACTCACTCGAATAGGGATAAAGAATACAGCAAGTTGAGGTGTGTCAACATTACTCCTTTCGGTAAACCTGTAGTTCCCGAAGAGTACAGTATGAAGACTGTATCAGTTACTCCTTCAACATTTGCCGGTTCGTAGCTGTTTACGTCACTACCTTTAGCAGCAACTTTATTAAGTTCCAATACGTCTTTGTCTATAGCAGCTTCGTTTAGCTGAATGATCTTCTTTATACTTGGTATAGTTCTTAGAGTACTGATGTGATTTTCTAACGCAATTTGTGATCCTATCATGATACTTGGTTTGGATATGTTTAATACGTGTTTGATTTCATCTGGAACAAAGTTATAGATATAGGTAGATAGATTCTGATCGATTTTAAGGCGTAGCTAGATAGATATAGCTTATGCACAAATTACAAATTAATCTACTTAATATTTTACCAAAGTACTAACGCCAGGACAAATGACTCTAGCGAGCGAACACCGTTAATAAATAAACAAATATTGTAGAACATTTTACATAGCGCCATCTAGCCCTAAGCAACTAGGCTTGTGTTATGGGTGCTAGATAACGGATAGAATACACTTATACTTTTGTCTTTGAATATATATACTTAATATATAAACAGACATCCAGACCAGAAACAAAATAATATCTATAGCATAAATACATGTATGAGGCAGGAATCGAACCCACAACCTTTTGCGTCGCAAGCGGGTGGCGGGTGTTCTGTCCTCCCGACGAGCCACAGAGATCGTTGTTAATCTATGACAGATTAACAATGATCTCTGTGGGACTTGATGTCCGTATAGTTAAATGATGTGTTCTTCATATACAAATATTTATATTAACCTGTTGTATACATAAGATTAAGTGTTGTGATAGTAGCGCCACAGCATATAACAGCCATGGCGGCCATCAAATACTCCGCCTTGTTTTCACCGCACAGGGCGACCACATCTCCCCTTTTAACTCCTATGTTTTTCAAACCAACAGCATAGTCTACAACTCCCTGTAATATTTGTCTGTAAGTGATCCTCTCGTCTGTGTCGCCATTGATCTGAAATAGGAATAAACCCGTGTTAGTCCCAATCCTGTAGGAAAATCGCGAGCGCGTTTTCGTAAGGCAGCCGCAGTTTTTCCTTAATAATTCAGTTTCTACTTTGTGGATTTCGATGTAAAGACTACCACGACCTTCCCAAAAAAACAGTTTCAATCGGTTTAGTAGTTTTTTTATTGCAACTTGTTTATGTTTCTATAACTCGATCTGCATCAGCTGCATGCAACTTTCACCCTGCATATGCAGGCTAGATGCGTAATGGAAACTGCTGCTTACCTAATTATAATTACTTATTTATGTTAGCAACTCCTGGACCAAAAAGAGGAGTATTACCTACTGCGCCGCAAATGATAGTAATGTTTTCATCAGCCTTTGTATGTATCTAGTTTATAAATTTTAATTAATCTAATTTACCTAATTGAAAAGGTAATTTTAAATACTAAGTCCACCCAGAACCTGACCTCATTCTGTGTAAAAAGTAGGTAAGTATGTTCATATTTCCAAACTTAACTAGGTAGGAATTTATTCGACGCTACTTACCAGAGCAATATTATTATCAGTTTCATAATGTATCTTCAAGCAGTCTATCAAATGTTGTCCGAAGGATAAATGCGCAGGGACCCTTAAAACTGGTCCTCCATCCACAACTTTATTTTTAATCATATTAATTTAAACGAATAAATTCACACTTATTAAAACTAGTCTTGTCACTACACAAACCGACCGCGATAATGATAAGTATAACTTTATTTATTTGCTTTTTGTTAAGATTTGAACATTGTACAACGCGTAGTGATAAACACATTGAACATTAACTCTAGTCTCTCTGTTTGGCCACTCAAACTTGTCCTTATTATCTACCGACGACGTACCTACCTACTTAGGTTATGTGTTTTGACACAGTAACAAACTAGTGTGAAGCTATTTTTAGAATCTGTTAGTTAAAATAAAGCCTACCATTTTCTAAAGGCAAATCACAGCCATGCTTATTGAACATATTTATATTTTAACAGGATAGGTAGGTATATTCATCTATAATCAACGGTCAAAAGTCTCTGCCCACCGTAACGTTTACAATCCTGTGCATTACTATTTAAACATTTTAACAACGTAACCTGTGGATCGAACTCACGTCGGTTGGTGTAGTGGCTTATGCCACTCGGCTAACTAAAGACATAGCTAACATGTTGTAAATAATAATCACACTGAATACTTTTAATTCAAGTATATATGTATGTTTGTGTGTAAAGTCTTTTAGAAGAAGGTCGTAACCCCAATACTTGTCTAAAATTTTAGCTAACTGATAGTGTACTTATGACGCATACTATACCTACTCAGTTACCAACATTTCTGTACTTAAGTAGTGTAGATATTAGATGCTTATCTATCGCTCCGGTGACATCGTACTCGTAGGTGTTCTTGAGATAGCTCCGAACAAAATGTGCACCACTGCGCATGGTAAATAAAGATAAAAGATAAATACTTATATTTATTTGTTAAGGATTCAGAAGGTAAGTACTTTCAAGAAATAGGTGTTCCATATAAAAAAAATTACGAATTCTGCCTGCAGGCTTCAAAATATTTTATCTTCTTCTCTATCTATTCCGTATAAAATGCCTAGGTAGGGGTAGACCACCCCGGGCGCCAACATTAGGAGGGCAGCAAAATTGAAAAAAAAATGTGCTGTCACAAGATGGCGATCAGTCAGTCAATTAATTTTTCAAGATATTAGCTTGCACATATTGAATGTCTTTCCTGCACAATACAGGTGTTACAAAACACAACCCCATTCCTTACATGGTTTTGAAATAAATATTTTTCGCTCAATTATTTCATATTGTTACGTTTTTTCCCAAAAACACCAACATACCAAATTTATTATTTTTATTACGTTAAAAGGCGGCAAATTGTCATATTAATATTTTTATGACGTCAAAAGGGCGGTTACTTGTCAACATAATATTTTTATGACGTCAAAAGGGCGGTTACTTGTCAACATAGTATTTTTATGACGTCAAAAGGGCGGCATTTTATGATTTGAATTATGATTCCGCCCCAGGCGACAATGACTCACGCTACGCCAATGAACCTGAACTTCCTGACTGGCTGACGGATCAACGCGCAGCCTAAACCGCTGACCGTAGAGACCTGAAATTTAGAAGGTGGGTTCCTTGTATGACGCGTAGGCATTCGATAAGAAAGGATTTAGAAAAAATTAACCTTACGAGGACGAAGTCGCGGACGAAAACTAGTTTAATAATAACGTTATTTTACAGAATTGAAACAATAAAATAGAAGATGGCAGGACTTCCTTCACCCATGTGCTTCTTCTACAGAGTACCCATGGCAAATGCACGTCCTCAGACGATATTTTCCACGGAATCATCATATACAGGTGAAATCCGGGCATGACTGCTGCTGACAAAGGATTCTACTTTTCTCTTTGAGACTCTTTGTACACTTTTATTACTTCCCGCTATATTGTTTTCTTTTCCTGGAGGTCTGTCGGCATAAAACTCTTCACAGGATTAGACTTACCTTGGTTAATAAATATTGCAGGACATTCCACACATCGCCATCTAGCCCCAAGCTCAGTAACTAGATTTGTGTTATGGGTGCCAGACAACGGATATACTACCTACTAATGTACTTTTCTTTTGTAAATAATATAATATACTTATAATAGAAACAACTAGACCACAGACAAATATCTAAGCATAAATACCTACTTGTCTGAGGCGGGAATCGAACCTGCAACCCTGTGTTTGGCAGTCCGGCATGGTGACTGGGTCGTCAATAGTAGAAGTAACTATAGTAGTAATAACTTTTTAACATATATTAATCGTTTTTGTTCATTTCTTGTGTAAGTATATATTATTATATGGAAAAGTATCAATATCAATTCATTGATACTACACTATTTTTTGTAATTTAAATTATTAGTACTCTAATAGGTAGGGACTTACTTACCTACCTAATTATTGGTGCCTCCTACTCCTAGTTGAGTGAGCAATGCAAGGTAATATTTAATTGATAAACGTAAGTACCTATCTTATCTATTGCTAGTAATAAAGATATGAGGAAATAAAGAATTATACAAAGATAGGGGCGAAAAATATACCCTTTCCTCGGGTATAAATGGACCACTCACACACGACCGCTGCTCTACGGTCACGATTTCATTCCTGAGATAATGATTTATCTATGTGATTTATACATCCATCGCTCCTTCAACTATAAGTATAAATACCTACTTATAACTTTACGTGTTACTTATAAGTAGTAATCTATGCCTTCAACAAAGATACATTTTTACACAAGCACACCCAAATGAACTAAATGGTCGAAGCTTTGAACCTAATTGAACATAATTACCTGACAGTGGCTATATGTAAAATCGTTCGAAGCGATAATTCGACGAAAAAAATTCTATTGTCAGTCACTTGCCTTGTGTCAATGTCATCGTCATATCGAAACCAGGAATGCCAGGCGTACGATAAATCCGTACATATACAAGATTTACCATTCCGGTTTTTAAATATGTTGACAGGCTGCTCTATTCACATACTAATATTTATAAAAAAAAAATCTTAATAGGAAATTTCATTCTGAATGCAGAAACGTTCTAAATTAGTTAAACCAAAATTAGGATAAATAGAATTAAAAGGACTGGCTTCGGCCTGCCTCAGGCGGCCATTTTTGCGATTTTTCCAGGTTAAGAGTCTAGAGGGCACCAAACGCCGCCAGCTGAAAAGTTATTAAATTTTTTAACGACAGAACAGACAAAAAATCAATTTTGGTGGCAGATTAACAACCGACACAGCACATCATTAGGTTCATGGTTAACTTAACTTTTTTTGTTTAGTCGATTTGATTAGAAAACATAACGTATATATTTTAGCGGTAATTATTATTTTGTAGGATTTTTTTTAATAAGCACTTAGGGCAGCTGTCACTGTGACAGAACAGAAGACAAAATCGACGGCTGGACATTTTTAGTGGCAGATTAACAATCGACACAGCACATCATTATATTCATGGTTAACTTATCTTATGTTTTCTTTAAGTTTAGTGAATTGGATTAGAAAACTTAACGTTTATTTATTAGCGGTAATTATTATTTTATAGGAAATTTTAAAAAATTATACGTGTTCGAATACTAAAAGCACATGAGTAGAGAATAGAACCAGAGACTAAGGTGTCATACAAGGCTCTGTGATAAGTAGTGACGCGCGTGCGTGCGTGAGTACTGGCGGCCCGTAACGTACGGAGAGAAACCGGTCTGTACTGGCTCGGCCAGTGCCCGAGTTCAGGGCTGTCACACTCGCATCGTCTGGTAAACGTCACGCGTCGCGTGTTTGTTTTTTAATGTTTAATTAAATATAGTGATAATAATTTGGTCTTAAGGAGGGAGGAAGTGAGTGTGGACCATTCTTGTGTTATGGTGACGAGTGACGAATAGAAGACTTAAATAATTTTCTTACTTTCGAAGGAAGGGTGGGAACGATTGAGTGAGTGAGCGAGTGTTCCAGTCCAAACCACTAGGCTTGTGTTATAGTGACTAGACGCGATGGAAAGCATAGTTATATGTATAATATACTACTTGTGAATTCTAGTATGTCAACGTTTATCTATTTATCGTTCGGTTCGACAGTAAAGCTTCCCGGAAAGTCATACAATTTATGATTTAGGTATTATGTTCATCATTCATCATTCACCTACAAACTGCGCCCCGCGGTTTCACCCACGTAAGTCTCGATCCCGTGGAAATATCAAAATAAAACGTAGCCTTTCTAGAAAAATGGACTATCCAACATTTTTTTTTTAATTCGAACCAGCAGTTTCCGAGATTCGCACGTTCACACAAACAGACTCTTCAGCTTTTTAATATTACTAAAGATTATTCAGCAAAATTCAATTTACATTGTCACGGCGTCAAGTCCCATAATAAAAGACACTGATACACATTTTTTTTAATTATTATAATCCACCTGTGCCAACCCTACATGATTACGTAACAATTTTGGCAGCTCCGAATAACCTTAGTCTCTGGTTCTATTCTCTACTCATGTGCTAAAAGTACAAGATTTCGGCAACCTTGGTACGAGAAAAAAAATTGGCATCTGGCAACACTTAAAACTAACCTAAGTCTCACGTGAGAGAATTTTCTGTGATAATTTAATGTTAATTTATTCAGTATTAATTTCAGTTACATCATTTAAAACATGTTTTCTATGCTGGATAATCTTATTTTATAAGCTTTATCGTTCCTACCAAAGATAAGTGTAAGATAACCCTCCTTCGCAATCGGATGATACCTACCGGGTGTTTTCACGATAACTGCCTGCAGTGCCTTTCAAAGTGTTATCGAATAAGTACACTATTTCTAATTTAAAATAGCTTGAATTCTAATAATAAAAATGTCTATTACTATAAAGAATAACATTGTGTCCGGTCCTGAAGAAAGACCTATTCCTGCTCATTTATCGTTTGGACAATTTCTTTATGACCAACTAAGAAACGGAGGAGATAAAGTCGCTTTAGTAAGTTCATTGTTATTATTTTAAAAATGTATAGTTCTATACTTGCCTATGATCAGAGATCTCACTATCGAACACCACAAATATGGGGTCCTTAATTATTTTCTTATTTCTTTATATTTTTTCTTTTCAGATAAATGCGGAAACAGAAGAAACAGTGACATACAGACAGTTACTACAGACTAGTGTAAACTTAGCGGCCAAATTGCAGCAATTAGGTGTAAAGAAAGGAGATGTTGTTACACTGAGCAGTGAAAACCGATTTGAATTCATAATATCTTCACTAGCCATATCTTATTGTGGGGCTGTGCTCTCTACTCTTAATATTACGTACTCTCCTGGTATGATATTTTATTTTATTAAACTAACAAATCAATATTCTACCCTACATCTAATGATTCCAGTTTTGAAGAATTTTAGTACATTATGCTCTTTTTCAATTTTGGCATTGAGTAATATGGAGTGAAAATGCTTAAATATCAGCTTATTCCTATTACAAATCATCATAAGCTACAATATATAAGGTGCAAAAGAGAATTTTAGTATGATGCATAGCTCATATAGGTATTATATTATATTTTTTATCAAGATACAATATTAATTATAATTATAATATCTAGTTTATAAATTATATTAATGATTGTTACTAACAAACAGCTATTATTCTAGAATGTAAATAGATTTGATAATATATTATTTTTTTTGTCTTCCTAGGTGAAATAACCCACATACTGCATATAACTAAACCAAAGTTTATATTTACCTCTCCTATTACCGCCCAGAATATTTATGATTGTGCTAAGGACCTACCATATGTTGAGAAAATTATTATATTTGGTGACTATGATGTGGTACCAGGGCTTATGTACAATGACCTTATTACTGAGAATGTAGATGTAGAGGGCTTTACCTTGGTGGATGTTAATGGAGCTGAAGATGCTGCGGCAGTCATGTGCTCGTCTGGTACCACAGGTCTGCCCAAAGGAGTCATGCTTACTCATGTTAATTTATTGACCCTTGCTGCACATTTTAAGTAAGAAAATTTAACATTTAGTCCTTTATATAATAAGCATCGTCTCGCGTAAGTCCCTTGGGAATATAGGGATAAAATGTTGCTTTTTACCAAGCTTTATCATGGACCTGTAGTTTCCGAGCCAAATAAAAATCCTCTTTATTTGACATTATAAAAAAATTGTAGCGCTCCACGGTTTCACCCGCGTAACATCCGATCCCGATCATCGGGATAAAAAGTCGCCTATGTTATTCCCAATGAATCAATGTCATCAAAATCATACCAAGTATCATCAAAATCGGTTCAGTAGTTTCGGAGCCCATTCGTTACAAGCAAACAAAAAATCTTTTCTTTTTATGATATTAGTGTAGATAATAGATCAATCTATATACTAATGCATTAACATTTCCAGATATTACCTCCAAGTTGCTCAAGATAAAAAGAAAGTACCTGTCGTAACAGGCTTGTCCCTAATCCCATGGTTCCATGCATATGGATACATTACAACTCTTTCAGTCATCTCTCTGAACATCAAAACTGTATTTTTGATACGTTTTGAAGAGCAACAATTTTTGGAAACCATACAAAAATACAAGGTAACAGTTTTGAAATGTAACATTAAAATACTGAATGACACATTTATTGTCTGAAATTTTTAATTTAAAGTTGTTAGTTGTAATTAAATTTATTTTTGGTAGGTATTATCATTATTTTCTACTTATCTGATTTTTAAAATCTGAAATCAGGAAATTGAATTGGCCCTCGGTAGTTAAATCGATATTTTCTAAGCAACTTTAGAAGGAATTATAAGCATGTTTTTTTTTCCCAATTTCCAGGTGAATATGACTACCATAGTGCCGCCACTGGCTGTGTTTCTAGCGAAACATCCTCTTGTGCCGAAATATGACTTGACATCATTACACGAGGTGTGGTGCGGAGCCGCGCCTCTTTCTAGAGACATACAGCAGGCTGTGTCTAAGAGGTAGGACTACATTGATTTTATTAGGGAGAGATGGACTAACAATCGGGAATGTACCTGCCCAATAATAGGGTATTTTATGCATGACCTAACATTTTAGAAGTCTTTTGTTTTGTTATGCATATTTTTTGACTTTATTATAACTTTAATTTAACACTCATGTTTTTTTTGGCTTGAATAACAACTTAGTATTTAATTATTTATAAAATAACAAACAACTACATTTGAATTTAACAAATGTGAATATATTAAACTTCTATATCATTAAGACCTTCAGATATGACACGCTTTTCACCTTATTTTTTTTGTAAACATACAAATTCACGCAAGCAACAGAATGCCGTGTTTTTGCGGACAAAAGCGCATCATCTGCGTCTGCGATGGTCCTTAGTTTGTAATTTGGTTGCAGGACAGGTATTAATTGCATAAAACAGGGTTATGGGCTTACAGAAGTAACAATGGCATGTTGTGTGGATCAGACGAGTGGCGAGAAAGTAGGCTCGTGTGGCACTCCCGCGCCCGGCATGCGAATCAAGGTGACTTTCATTATACCTACCTTACCTATTTATAATATGAAAATTTACACTAACGCTTAATGACTCCTTTGCATTTTAATAATATAATTGTTACAGGTGTGTTTGTAAAAATTAAGCCATTGTTCTCAATTTAAACTATTCTAACAACATTTAATCTTTATTTTCATTTCAATTGTTTTAAACAATAATAGAATTATGAAATTGTGGGAACTGAAACTGGACAGCCTTGTAATAAACCAAATATAATCGGTTTTCATAGGCAAGTTTTTTCGTAAAATGACTACCTACCATATCAATCAAAAATAATAAATAGATGTATTGTTGTCTCAACAAACAAACAAACAAAGGTTTCATGAAGGCTTAAAGCTAACTCTCTTTATGCGTGTAACACAAAAAGATGAAAGAGAATACCATATAGGGTAGTCAGTATCTCAAACTCAGACAGAAAGCGAAAAAGCGAGTAATCTACCTACACTAATATTATAAAGAGGTTTTTTTTGTTTGTAACAGATAGGCTCCGAAACTGTTGGACCGATTTTGATGAAACTTGGTATGAGGATACATTGATTCATTGGAATTAACATGGGCTACTTTTTATCCCGATATTCCCACAGGATCGGGAGTTATGCGGGTGAAACCGCAGGGCGCTGCTATTAACAATATAACTTTTCAAAGGTGGTAGACATTGAAACTGGTAAGAAGTTGGGCCCTAAACAAGAGGGGGAGCTATGGATCAAGTCCCCGCTTCGCATGAAGGGCTACATGGGCGATAAGGCGGCCGGCGATGCGCTCTTCGATGCCGAGGGCTACGTGCGGACTGGCGACATCGGCTACTACGATACCGAAGGATTCTTTTACATTGTTGACAGATTGAAAGAACTCATCAAGTATAAAGGGTTTCAGGTATGTTGCATTCGTTGAAATATAATAAAACCTTAAAGAATTGCGAGAAGAGCGAGCGAAGCGTTTCTTTCCAATGTAGCCAAATATAATTTTGTTTGTCAGTATGTTGGTACTCCTCTACGTGTCGTATTTAACAACCGATTGACGAAAATTGCTACACAGGTTTTTATGATTTTATATAGATTTTTCGACGTCGCGGATTTTTGATTGGACGGGACTTCCTCCAAAAATGTGGCCACTGAATATGTCCTATGAGATCCGATTTCGATGATCCTTTTCTATTTGAAAGGGAGTAACTTTCTCAAAAAATTTGGTGAAGATCTGTTGAGGAAACCTCCTTAGTTGAGGATGTTCGGAGTGAATAGCAGGATACCTTCTCTAAATGCAGTAAACTGCTCACTTTTAAATTTCTACCACTTGGATGAGCCTTGGTTGGCACTTGGTTTTGGTTCATTTACCGGTTTATGCGTCAAACTTTTACATATTTTAAAGATACCAAATGAATCAGACAACACTTGTCTGTAGAATGTATAAAAATAATTTCAAAATAATATACGTTCAATACAAAAAAAAATAGTTTTCTGTAGCCTCTTCCCGCAAAAACTATGAAAATAGGCTACTTTCGGTACAAAGATCTCAATAACTATTCACAATTACTCCATAAACCACAAAAATAGATCATCAATTTTCCACCATGGTTTGCTAATTCACGTAAAGCTTATAATCATAGAAATAAGGTTGACTTTATTTGTCTTTGTCTCAGTTCGATGTATAAAGTAACGACCATTTTGAATGGAAATTCAGTCTAGATACTTCAGGCGCGTCAAATCGTAAAACTAAGTACGGAATTGATGGAGCTCTTAGAACCACCTTCTAATACAAAACACCTCAAAGTTTGTGATATATTTATACCTAGCATGAAGTCTACTATTCACAGAGTTAACCAGTTTGATGTATTGTAGGTGGCTCCAGCAGAACTTGAAGCATTACTGCTGCAGCACGAAGGCGTGGCGGAGGCCGGTGTAGTGGGCCTGCCTGACGAACAGGCAGGCGAGCTGCCCGTCGCCTTCGTCGTTAAACAACAGAACTCTAAGGTCACTGAGAAGGAACTCGTTAACTTCATTTCTAAAAAGGTATTGTTACTCAAATATCACCGCTAACAATTTGGATTAATTATTTAGAAAAAAGAGCAAAGTGTTTTGAATAGAATTGTTCAATAAGTTTTATTACTACACCTATTCAAGGTCAGGAAGTCATTAAAATTTAATTGCAAGTAGTATCAGGATTTTCCAATAGCCTTCAGCGACGTACCTACTTATTTTAAATTAATAATTCTTATTTTTATTATTGTTAAAAGGTTTCACCTGCGAAGCATTTACGTGGAGGCGTAATCTTTGTCAACGAAATACCAAAAAACGCATCTGGAAAAATACTCAGACGGGAACTAAGGGCGATGTTGAAGAAAGCTATACAAAGCAAACTTTAGATTTTCAAATGCAAACTATAACTTAAGATGACTTAACAGTGCAAAGTATTTTAATAGTATAATTGATTTTATGTTGGGTTACATAATAATAATATGTATTTTTTGTTTTTTGTACAATAAACAAAATTGGTTTTATAACAAAGTTTTTTAATAAAGTTATTATTATTTAACAATAACATATTTAACTAATTTATTTAATTTACAATATTTATACTTACTTTTTAGCCAGTGTTTCTTTAAGTTCTTGCGGTAATCTATTTAGGGCATAGTTGTGTAGTTCATCTGTCACAGCTGCTAACACTCCAGTTTTATTGGGCTTCCCCTCATTGGCTCCATATTTGTAGAAGTTGCCAAGAACGTCGGTCAGTTTCCCGCCGGCCGCTGATAGCACCGCCTCGGGCGCACATGTATCCCATTTCTTACAGCCAGGACTCGCAAATAGGTATATTGATGCTTTCCCTTCTAATAACTGAAGAACCTAAATCAATGAAAAGATAAGTTATAGTTTAAGGCACAAGATTATGTAGATATGAAATATGTATTAATTATCTTACTTTGTATCCAGCACCACCAACTCTCAGTATTTGTGCTGCATTCATAACTTGCAGAGCTTGTTCAACCACTGGATTGGAATGACTCCTAGTGGTAGTGATGACGAGTGAGTCTGGAGGCGGCGCCAGAGTGAACCCTCCCACGCCCGCGCCTTGCAAGCCCCAGATTGTCCTGCCCATCTTCTTCTCACCTTCTACCACACTCTTGAAGTATGGCTGGTGAATGACACCCGCCACAGGTTTCTCATTCACTGATATGCCAATCAAAACAGTTACATGTTCTAGGAAACCTACAACAATTTGTTCAATGTTAGAAATTGCACTATCTAGCATCATTACCACACTAAGCTGGCATGCATCATGCAAAGCAATAACTTTGTATGATTCATTCATTGTTATAGGCATTGGCATCCGATTGTAACACACACCCATGAAAAATCTACATTGTTCTGTGCTGCATTAGTTAGATTAGGTGCTTGAAGCTTGTTCAATGACAAACAAATATCTACGGAAATCTTACATTTAATTTACCATAATTTGACTGTAGCAAACTTAAATACCACTTCATACTAATAAATGGATGAGCTAAGTACATTTTCCACCTTTCCCATGGATCTCTCTTCAACATTAGGGCACCTAGAATTTCAGAGACAATGGTACAGCCACTTTAGTCAATGGGCATTCATACTGCTCCTAAGCTGAAGCCGTTTAGCATAGTTAATAGCGCAAAGACTAACCTTGGGTGTATTCTGATGTACCATCGAGAGGATCAACCCAGATAACAATGTCCTCTTCCTTCACACCTTTGAGATTGACAGGGCATTCGATTGAGAGCACCTCTTTGTCAGCTTCTACAATGATCCAATCACTTGGTAATTCTCCCTAAAAAAATAAAAAATTAATAGGCATAGGCATATCACAGGAATAAGACAAAGAATAATGGCATAACTTTGAACAAAAATTACTTGTTTGCAAGAAGGTTAAGTTCTTGAAGTTTTTCTATGTGTAATGGCATCAGATGCTGATGAAGAAAATGAAAAACATGTGACTTTAAATGCTTAAATTTCTTAATTTTTTCCACATCTACTTCATATTATACTATCAATTTAATTGTAATCTAAGATCAACTTACTAGGTCCTCCAGTTCCTGAGAAAATCGGTGGTGACCATAGAGGAAGAAATAAGAGTGGTGACAGACAGACAGACAAAAAAGTGATCTTATAAGGGTTCCTTTTTTTACTAAACTACTTTAAATTTGGAATTAGTTAAATTTGATTACAATTTGAACTTGCCTCATTATCAGGGTCAGGATCTTCTTCACCAATGATATTCACTTTTGGGTACTGAGCAGCAAGAGATGCAATGATGCATCTTTGTGCAGATCTGTCTGCCTCAGTTTGATAGTCATCTTTGCCCTAAAAATAGAAAAGTAGACAGGTATAATCCAGACGCTTATTTTAAATTACATTTTAGCATAACGCGATATCGGCAGACTGCATTTTAGGGACTCAGTGACTAAAGGGAATAAATTATAACAAGTCAAGGATTGTAAACAAGAAATTTAAAATAAAATGACCTTCGAGTATGGTTGTCAGGCCCAAAAATAGATAAGCTGGACATTTTGACCTAAAAGCCTAACACTATTTTTAAAAGCAGTAAGTAACTCCTAGTTATGATAATATGAATGACATTTGTTCTTATAAAATTAATAGTTTCGGAGCTTATTCATTACAAACAAAAACTCTTTTCTCTAATCTAATCTATCTCTATTACTTATTATAAAGATATAATAAGTAATGCTTGAGTAAGATAAGTAATGTGATCACTACCCGTTTTAATAATATTAATAATTACCTACTATCGCGTAAAAAATGAGTTTCAAAAGTATATAACTAACCTTTTCAACAATACCCAGTTCACCTTTGCTCATTACATCGCGAACTATTTTGCCAGCCCTGTTTGCCACTGATACTGACGATGCCAACACTCTTACAATAAGAGGGACTGTGGAAGCCATTCTATACAAGATATATTCACTGATTGATCCGAGCTGATTACTGAACACGACTGTTTGTGCACGTACAGTGAAACATACAATATACGCTGAGAAAGAGAATGTAACATGTAATAAAATAGCGTTCGCTCACAATGATTGGATCATGATTGGAGGCAAAGTAAACCACTTATTTTTTTTGTCAGGAACTCACCTTCACAATTTTAACCTATTCTTATATATTATCTTCAATATAATATTTCTATTGGTATTTTTTATAGTTTATCGAACATGATCACAAAGTTTTGTGAAAAAAAGAAAGCAAACCTCCACCATTGATGGATGATGTTGACACTGACAGACGTGCCGACTGCTGACAGACTTTCTTAATGGTTTTTTTATGTTTTAGGTTTAGGGGCTTGGGACAGGCTTTTCGAAGCCCTCCATCGATAATCCCAGCATCTCCCCCGTGTCGATGTTACAAATTAGAGTTTGATTACCTTCACAGTCTCCTCGCATTCGTCTCATGAAGTATGCGGGCGGCGTTTCGTTTTAATTAAATATCACATCTGTCATTGCCCACGTCCACCACGGGTCTCGAATCCTCGATCACAGTACTTACCTAATTCTATTCTATCTTACTATTTTTTTCTGGTAATAACTATAGCTGAGAAAAGCAGGATAATTTGTATTTATTACTTTATAGTCATTCTACCAGATTAGCCATTCTTATAGGCTCGAAGTTTAGACATCAGAAAGCCAAAATTTAAAGAAATAAAACTCATAGTATTCGCTATTATCTTATTATAATCTAAATAAAAATGTTCAGAAAAATACCCTTAACCACTAATTAAAATATTAAACGTAACAAACTATACATATATACCTACATTACATAGATTTTAAACATATTTAGTACTTAATTACTCAATTTGGAAGATTGTTAAAATGCAAAAATATATTTTAGTATCAACATTCGACTAATTACATCACTGAGTTCATATGTTTTACTGGAGGTGACATGTCCCACAAAAAGTTGTCAGCAATTTTTGCAATGCAAGAACCGCAAAACAAAATTACTATTCAAAATTTATCATTTTATGCGGGAACACCATATCGGCGGGCTCCGGTATGGTGTGCAAAATAGCATCGCTAGAAATAAGAATAAGTTTTTTTATTCGACTGCCCGATGAATGATTAAAGATTAAAGGATGTTCATCGAATTCCAGCGAGGTCCACAGTTATTTTAATCGTATTATATATAAAGTAAGTGTTTCTAACTCTGTTATATCAGTTTGGTGCAAACTTTTTGTTTGTCATGTCACCTCCAGTAAGTATAACTTGTACCTCACTCAGTGATCTACTCAGTACATAATTTTTGAAGTTAACTTTCATATTTATCTTATCACATTAGTTTTTTTTAACAATAGTAAAGTTTTTTTTGTCAAACTTTGTCCATATTTTGTTCCACATAAAAATGTATATAAATTTTAATATTCTCTATCTGGTTAATTTATTTTACTGATTTTAAATCAGTTTAAGGCACTAATAGGCACTAATATACATGCACATTTGTGAGTGGTGCAAAAAATTCATAACCAAGCAAGATTTATATAAAGATCTAATATTATAAATGTGAAAGTTTGTGCAAAAACTACTGGACCGATTGCGATGAAACTAGGTATCTAGATAGCTGGAGACCTGGTTTAACACAAAAAATAATAATAATAAATCATTTATTTCAGGCTACAAAGGCCCATAGATACATACCTTAACATACATATTTTGGCTACTTTTATCCCGATATTCCCACGGGATCGGGATTTACGAGGGTGAAACTGCGGTGCGCAGCTATAAAGAATAAACCAATTAAAATATTTTAGTGGGGCTCCCATACAACATGGTACAGCACCCTTCGTGCGGAGTCCGACCCACACTTGGCCGGTTTTTTAACATTTTGTTCAGGCTAGTTTATTTATTTGATACTTGGTACACATGCCTTTGTTTCACCGTGCGTTTAAATTATAAGCTAAACCTACTTTATACATCCAAATGTTTTTTGTGATTTATAAGACACAAAATAACCTAGTAAAAACAGCAAAGTATTCAATACTAATACATACAGTGTGTTATTTTTGGCCTTCCGTACCTCAAAAGGTAAAAAAAGGAACCCTTATAAGATCACTCTCTTGTCCGTCTGTCTGGTACGGGAAAATCTGTAACCGTGGAAGATACATGGAAACTATTTTAAGACGGGTCCGACTTTGCTATACGCCAACGACTTCGCTACACAGCCTAATAAATAGTTACTACCGCCACCGGTCGCTTTCGTTGGGGAAATTCTTGATTGTTACGAATGTTTTGTTTTTCTTTAAAATGCTGAGATGGAATTGCAGGTGAGATTTTTATCGACATTTTGTTGTGACTTAGAGCCGTTATTCCCTATAGTTTTGAAGCTGTCCTAAAATTAAGAATTAAAACTAGTCTTACCCCAAAATATCGATAAAGATTTCACCTACAATTCAATCTCAGCACTTTCGAGAAAAACAAAACAGATTCGTTACAGTCAACAATGTTAGTTGTAGGCGACGGGTATTTCTGGCGCGTTGTGTTTGGCAGCATAAATAGCCTTAATAACCGTTTGGTCTTTTTTATTAAAACAATTTTGACGAGGTAATATTTTTGGTCAAGTGCAAGCTGTTCATAAAACATGAATAATTTTAATAATGAAAAAAAAATCAACTAAGTTTCATGAAGAATTGCATTAAAATAAAAAAAATTAAACCACCAGAAGTTAGTCAAAAAAGACACTACAGTTTCCCTGTATATTGCATGGTTTCAGATTTTCCCATACTGTCCCAGTTAAAAAAAATCTAATTATTTAGTACAAGCTGACATACCCAGTAGCCTAAATATCGAAACAGGGTATTCTCTTTTCACTAAAAAAATTATGCATAAATAACATTTTGGCTGCCCTTAAATATGCGAAGTTACAACAACGAAATAATTATGTTAATATGAAATGCTAAAATTAATAAAACTTATAAAATAAAACTCCTAAAAAATATTCGTGCACGCAATTCCATAAGACAAGACTTACGATTTACTGGAAAATAAAATCTTCACATGATTTATGCTTAGAATTAAAAAAAATCTTAAAGTATCTAATTTAACTTCTTTTACATACTCTTACACCAATTTATTTGGGGAAAGTATCTAACTTAACTTTAAGAAAAAAAATGATATTTAATAATATAATTTTCTAAAACCTTATTTATTATTTGTATAATAATTATAAAGAACCTAACTTAATATTTTTTGATAATTAAAATTTAATTGCACAAAAATGCTGTGGTTAATTTGTCGAAATTGAAAAACAACAACAAAATAAACGCGATTATATAATAAAGTTTTTCATAAAGAAACTAATTTAACGGATATCCGTTAAATTAGTTTCTTTATGAAAAACTAATGAACCAATTGCAATGAAACTGGGTATGTAAATAGCTGAAATCCTGAAATAATACATCCCAATTCAAGGTGGCCTAAAACTTATATATAAATAAATAAATATTGTAGACATTTTTACACAGCGCCATCTAGCCCCAAACTAAGCAACTAGTCTTATGTTATGGGTGCTAGATAAAGTATATAAACTTTTTTTAAATATATACTTAATTTACATACAGAGTTGCTGGTTCGATTCCCTCCTCAGACAAGTATTTATGCTTAGATATTTGTCTGTGGTCTGGTTGTCTCTATGTATTATAAGTACATGTTTACAAAAGAAAAGTATATAAGTAGTATATCCATTGTCTAGTACCCATAACACAAGTCTAGTTACTTAGCTTGGGGCTAGATGGCGATGTGTGGAAAGTCCTGCAATATTTATTTATTGACGTGATAACGTCTAATAAATTGATGGAACACTTCCATTCCATATCAACGTCATGTTATTGACAAGGTAACCATAGCAATGTATGAAGTATGCAAAATAGTACGAAACAAAAGAGTTTTTATGACGTTATCACGTAAAATTATCGCCCGTAAACCGACTTTACATGCAACCATTTTTTTAATACCTCACGATTGTATAGTTGGTTGATCAGTCGTCTTGTTCAGTGAACTGCGAGAGCATGTGTTTGATGATCTGGTCGATGGTGTGTGTGTCTAGCATTCGCGCCACGTTCTTGTCGTCGACCACGTACAGGAACAGTTGTTTGGCGTTCTCGCGGAGGCATTGCACGCGCGACCACTTGTCGCGAGCCGCCGCACGCGCGCCGCACTGCTCTATCACTTTCTCTAGAACCTACAAGAGTAACATTATAAACTTTTATTATTTATATTGGCCTATATATTTATTTCGGAAACATCCATGAACCTCCTGAGGTTTGGTAAGATGATGGTAAATTTGGAACGTTAATTCATAAAAAAACAGGTAGAACGCATATCCTGATTGGCGAATGGCGTTAGTAGATCGCACTCGCACGGTAAGTACAAATCACAAATGAGTGATGCATTTTTCATTATCAACGCTATTGCTGAAGTCGTACAACACTAGCCCTGAAAACCATATGTTCAGTTCTCAATATATTGATAAACTTCTACAAAATTAAAAATCTTTTAAAAAGTTAAAAAATACTCACCACATCTATTGTTTCGTTTGGCCAACCGAAGCACTCAAGACTTTCACTGTCTACCAGTTGTTCCAGTAACTGTGAAAGGTGATCTGCTAAGTTTTCCTCACTCATTAACGGGTTATCTTCCTCCTGAAAAGATTGTTGTATTAGTAGCTGCGTCCCGCGGTTTTTTCTTTTTCTTTATTTTTAAGGAACTTTTATACTTATAAATACATGGCAGTTCCGTTGAGTCAAACTTAACGCTACTATTATAATCACGAAAACGAAACAATATTCATCTTACTTATTATGGAACGGTTTCACCCTCGTAAGTCCTGATCCCGTGGGAAAATCGAGAAAATCTTATGTAGGTAGGTGGGTAGCCTATGTGTTATACTCAGCCTCCAGCTATCTCCAACCAAGTTTGATCACAATTGATTCAGTAGTTTTTGTGTGAAGATGCAACAAACATATGAGCTTTGTCATTATGATATTTGGTACGATTTTAGGCAAATTATAATATAACACAAATAATATAACTTAGAACTAATATAATATATAACTACACTAGCTGCGCCCTGCGGTTTCAAGTACTCAGTGTGATTACTAATCCGCCACCCGCTACACCAACCGACGTGGGTTCGATCCACAGGTTGTTCAAATAGTGATGCACAGGATTGAAAACGTTACGGTGTCGGTGGACTTTTGAATGTTGATTGTACACATTATCGGGTGATCTAGATCAGTATTTGAATAAATCATGTGTAAAACTTGTCCTAGGTTTTTATCCCAATTGTGAAGGCAAAATAGGTTCACCTTATCCTGTGGTGTGTTCTCACTATCCCGTGAGTTATCCGGGTCCTGCATGCCGCCGTAGAGCACGCCGGCGCCGCTGTATCCATCGAGGATGCGCTCCGCCTCGGCGTCCAACACGTTGAGGATACATTCCATCTCAGACTTGGTCACGCGTTCACTCTCTACAGACACATCCTGTGGGGGAATGATACATTTTTTTTCCTTTGTATATTATTACCACATCGTTTACGTCATGTTTTTTTTATGATCAATTTACTCATGATACATTATGTATTTGGGTTATATCTGGGTGTTTCTGTATATGTATTTTTAACCCATGGACATGACTTTAATTGCTCCATTTCAAATAATACCTTTAAACATTTGTAATCTTGACCTTTGTGAGCGTGATCACAAAAAAAAGAAAACCCTCTTGAATTTCTTGTGCCTTCTTCTCATCCGAGGGCACACATCCTAACTTAGCTTTTAAGAGGTTTTAATGTAATTTCATGCACAATGTTTTTATGCTTAGATATTTTTCTGTGGTCTGGTATGTATTATAAGTATTACATTTACATAAAAAATATATAAGTGGTATAACCGTTGTCTAGCACCCATAACACAAGTCTAGTTACTTAGCTTGGGGGCTAGATGGCGATGTGTGGAATAATGTATGTATACTTACGAGCACGGAGCGTACGTGGCGTAGATGCGACCGGAAGACGTGCTGGTGGTATCGGCGCACGTGTCGCACGAGCTGCTGGCCGCGGACGTAGGCGCGCGCAGACACGCAGTACATGCAGCGCCGCGGCTTGTCCAGCGTGTGCGTGCTCAGATGACGTCGCATGTTCATCTCGCTCTGGAACGTCTTCTTGCATACCTCACACGGGTACTCTACCGCACACACAAAAACAACAATTATTAACAACAAACTACAATCGTCGCTGTTTTCGATCGTCTTTTGTTTATGTTTTCGATTGTCTTTTCGATCGCCTTTTGTTTTCGTTTTAATTGTCTTTTGTTTTCATTGCAATAATCATTTCAATCGATTGGATTTATGCTAATTTGTGTTTACTCTTTGTCCGATTAATCGGCCCAACAGTTTAAAAAAATGTTCACATCGTCCGATCGGTCGGACTGAGCAGTCGGCAGAACCACGTGTTTACAGGGTCGATTTAGGAGGAATAAAAAAGACAGCACAGCAGCTTAGAGAGGCTACAGTTCTACACAAAGAAGACTAATCATAGCGCCTAAGCTATAGTAGCTTAGTTCTCAATAATTGGAGTGAGACCACTATCACATGCAAGATGGTCACTGGTGTTTACAAACTAACTCACTCTTTGGATCCAAATGTGAATTCATATGGTTTTCAAATTTCTTATGAGTCGAAAATTTAGTTTTCGTGCAGTCAGGGAACGGGCAGTGGTTGATAACACTGTGCTTTTTAAGATGTTGAACTAATCTGAAACAATAATTTAAAAGAAGTTTAACATTTGTGTGTCGTTAATAATTTAACTAGTTGTTGCGACTTCGTACGTGTCGTAGTTTTGTTTTATTAAAACCTTCATCTTGAATTACTTACTAAAAAAAACGGAACAAAATCCGTTGCTTAGTTTTAAAGATATAAGCATACATAGAGACAGACAGAGGAAATCGAATTTGTTTTATACTACGTAGTGATTAGTTTTCTGGTTGGTTTTGGAACAAGCAAGTTGGTGTTAGGCGCGATTCTATTAGGCAAGTCTTGCGTGCAAGTATGGCGTCACATTTGCGTAAAAGTTGCTTGCATTGGAAACATTTTTTGGGGTGGTTGCATGCAGGTTTTTCTTGCATACAATTGGAGATGTCCAACAATCGATTGGGACATCATGGGTGGAATAAAAAAATGTAGAAGTTTAAACTACCTCATACACCTTGTAACAGGTTTGTTCAATTTGCATACAACTTGCAACTTGTATGCTAGTAATTTGCCTAATGGAATCGCGCCACTACTTAGTCTTGATAGTGCACAGTATAAGGACTACTCCCCCGCTCTTTCCACCTATAATCTACCACCCCAGAACACCTATTATCTATTAGTTGCGTGTAGTGTTTTCGTACTGTGGTTTCGATTGTTCAGTGACGTGACGTCTGTGTTAGTCTTTACGGTACTTACTCAGCCTTGGTGGACAACATGTCGCTGCAGAGCGGGCAAGCGATGTCCAAGTGCTTCGCTGCGGCGTGTCGTTGCAGCTGAGAGCGTTGGATGAAGGACGCGGGACAGCTGGCACATTTGTAAGGCTTGTCTTCCACGTGGGTCAACACGTGTCGCCGCATCACTTCTACAGTGTGTGTCGTGTACTTGCACTGTAACATGAACATTATGTAGGATATTTTTGGCACTAAGGGCAGGTACTTGAGTTCTTAGGATTAAATAACAATTGCATCCAGTGAAAAGTACACAGAAAACCAAATCCCAACCAATAAGTATTATAAATGCAAAAGAAAGCATTTATTTGGAAATCCGAAATACTTGACAACAATGTCTTCTGAACCAATTATGATGAATTTTGGTACTGATATGAATGTCACCTTGAAGAATGTAGGCTACTTTTGATCTCGATTGTGGACTTGTGCAGGTGAAACTGCGAGGCGAAGCTAGTTTTAGGATAAATTGATTCGGTTTGAAGGACTCTCCAACATACGTTAGACACAATACTAGAACCTTTAAAAGTCACGAAAATGCCCCTTGTATTTTAAGCTTAGCTATTCTTTAGCATATAATGTAGTGTAAGATAGATTATTACTTTGTCAATAATTTTACTTACCTCTTTTATTCCAATGACTGCATAAAAATATAAGGAGTATCTTAAGCATCTTAATCAGTAAATAAATCACACAAAACAAGTATGTATACCTAATTTAAAAGGGTCTCTTTGACTATATTTTATAGTATAAAGAGGGATAATCGGCGGTTTTTGTAATAAAATTGTAACTGTAATGGCTTTGACTCTAGACCTTTTACACCCCTTCCAAAGTAATATAGACCAAGATCCCGCCTACCACTGAACTTTTGTGATTTTATAAAAGTTGAGAATTTCTCAGCGCACGCCACATCGTTATGAACGATGTGCAATTATGAAATTCAGACCATAGTGGCTTGTAGAGTTATCAAGTAGCAGAGCCAAGAATCGAACCTGTTAATTTTGCAAACAAATAAATCGCCTAGAATTTTTGTACCAATCGATAATATTGCATAATTGCACATCTTTCATAACTGTGTCGGGGGTATGCACTGAGAAATTCACAGCTTTTATAAAATCACATAAGTTCGATGGTAGATGTGATCTTACTCTAATAATGATATAGTTGATTATCAGTTTAAGTGATACAGGAAATCCGTTTCAATAGTTTTACCAGTGTCAATGAATAGCTTATCTTACTGTGCAATGTTCACTTTAGAAATAAGCAGAGAGAAGTTTTAAAACTTTACTGTTACTTACAAGCATAATGAACAAGCATTTGTCAAACGAATTGGAAACTTTCTTTAATCAATAAACTTACCACATCACATTCATATTTTTTCTCTCCATGTATCTCGAAATGTTTAGCCATGGCAGCACGGGATGTTGTTGATTTACCACAAAGATCACATATATAAGTGTGAGGTGTCCCTAAAATATAAAAAGTTTATTTCACTAATTTTTCAAATATAATTAAATAGTATTAAAATTTGACAAAACAGAAAAAATATTTATAACATTTAATTTAAATTATCATTTATCCACATAGGGTTTGAATTTTCCATAAATCCTTTCTTAGCAGTTGCCTGTGTTATAACAGCTATTTATATGCTAAATTTTAGACCAATCCATATATTTTTTTATTTTCATTATTTTATATTTTACTGTCTGTTATACGTCCTGTATCACGGACCTTTGGAATGCGTGCGTGGAGCCAAAGTCAACATGTAGAGGCCCTTTACAATAACAAGCAAACAATGGGGTGGATTCTAAACCTGCGATTATCCCTGTCTACACTATAAAGTGCAACCGAGGACAACCTCCGATTTGGATAAAACTATTAAAATAATATTTTACTTATTGTTAGGACTTTGAATTATATATTATAGTTATGCAAAATGCCAACAACATATTAGAGATTGCTGGAGACAAATCATAGAATAGGCCAAAACCCACGCCCGAGTTACGATTGTGGCATCATATTAAGTAAGAAGTGACAGTTAATGTTTACCTGAATGTTTAGAATGCCAATGCCGTATGAGTTTAGTAAAGTTTTTGGAGTTAAAATTGCAATATTTGCATCTATATTGTTTAGCCTTTATATGCATCATTCTAAGATGAACAAGCAAGTTGTCTTTTCTAGAAAAACTTGATTTGCATATCTGAAAATTAAATACATTAAGTTTAACAATAATTTATCCATAGGTAATAAATAACAATTTAGGTCTTTATTTAAGGTTGCCAACTTTTTTTTTACAAGAAATAAATTATATTGAGGTTTAGAAAGGAAAATTTATTTTGTGAAAGTTTTAAAACATATTTTTTGCGCTTCTCACACTTCTTATCATTATTATTATTTTTTCAAAATTTCAAATTCCTCTCCACAGTTATAATTTAACTTGAAATAAATGAGATGTTAATTTTTTATTAAATTAATGGAAGCCCTAAGCTATTTCAGTTGTTCCGTCATTTTGAATTCGTAGCAGAAAAAACCATTTCTATAAATGCAGAGGTGGCAGGAACAGAAAGTAGGTAAGATATAATTTTGTTGGCGACTCTATCTGTATTGTTTGTTAGTTAGACAATACCTAGAGATAAATAAATGAATGGATAATAGTTCATTTATATAAGTAACTCACCTCACAAGGATAGTTAGCAATACTTTTACCACAGCCCTTTTGAGCCATATGCCGTAAGACGTGTGAGTGGCGAGCAAACTCTCTCCCACAGTGTTCGCATGTAAACTCTTTTACATGAGACTTTTTGATGTGAAGCTCTAGAATCTCTTCATTAAGACAGACAACGTTGCATTCTTTGCATGGGACACTGTCAGGCAATGTTGAATGTTCCAGAAGCAAATGAGCCTCATAATTTTCTTTAAGTTTGAATATTTTGTTCTGACATACCTTGCAATGGAATTGCTGAAAAGTATTTATCAAATTTTAGTTAATAACTGGCCAAGTTCGAGTCAGACTCGATTCGGTTCCGTACCATTATATTGTTTTTAGTATTTGTTGTTATAGTGCCAACAGATATACATCTATGAAAATGTCAACTGCCTGGCTATCACGGTTCATGAGATACAGACTGACAGACAGACAGCCAGTGAAATCTTAGTAAAAGGCATTGACTTATTAACTCCCGTTTTTACTTTTTGGGTACAGAACCCTAAATATATAGTGACCAAGATTTACATATATGAAGTACTTGTAAAATAAGTATATACCTTGTTATTTGATTCGGTAGGACTGCTAAGGTCTTTGATACCGTTTTTGGATTCTTCATTTTTAATTAGAATATCCACGTATTTTGGTGTCATTTTTTGTGTTTTATTCTTCGACCCTGGAGGTCGGCCCCTTTTTGGTTTCGGAGACATTCTGGAAATCTAGAATTGTTTACATTTCACATCTGACTTTCGCCATCATCTGGAACAAGGATAATAATCTTTTTCATGATGTTTTTGATATCACTTTCACCCAAGGCGCTGTTGTGTTGCATGGCGATGAATGCAAGTTGACCAATATTCCTCAAGAGTTACCTTGCTTTGCCATTTTAGCAGGCGCAATACACACCATTAAAATATTTTTTGTTCATCGGTCACTCACAAAACCAACAAGCCACGTCACCTAAATATGTTGCCAGATTGACGTCTCGTATTCCGTCAAAATAATAGCTCTTTTTATGGCCCTTTATTTTAGCTGCCATCGAAGGCTGCAATCGACTTTTAAGCAAAACTATTACATGTTTTGTCATACCATATAAAAATACACTAGTACTCTTAACAGAGCGTCAGACGGTTACTTTAGGTAACTTCCACAACGAACAGTGGTTTTTTGCCATCCAATTTTAATTGTTAGTGACGATGCGATGTGTTTAACTATAGGAAAAAAAGAGATACCTATATTCATTCTTGACGTCAGGAAAACACCCTATTGTAATATTAATAAGGCTAGTTAGTATGCTATTGTAACGTCCATTTATGGTTGAGTACAATGGATATTTATTAAAACCCTACATCTGGGGAGATTTTACCTAACCTAGCAATACTGTCATGTCAATGTACTGTTAATTTACCGTCACTGTCATTAATTGGCCATAGACTACGGTTCACTTCCGGTTTCTTGACTCAGTCTTTTATCACGTCCGCCAACAGTTCATTGGTTTACCTTTTTTATCATTTTCAGCGGGCGTATTTGAAACTAGTGGCATCAAAAATCCATTTTCAATATTCTTAGTACGAACATGGTGTTATGATGATATAAAATAACCACAATATACGGGAAATAAGTTAGAGGTCTAACTTATTTTGTTTGGTGTATGCTTGTAGTATGGTATGGAGGTCAGTTATACAAATTAATGAAAATATAACTTCCTTGAATAGATGAGATGACGTTGCTTGGTTGCCAAGGTTGTCATGGAAATGCTGAACCTAAACAAATATTGTTCGAATGTTTTGTGTGCCTCGAAATTAAAATCCTATCTACACCCAGACTCAAACTAGACGTACCTAGTGGAAGTATAGTTTATTATATTTTAAATAAAACAATGCATTATGGAAAAAGAGTTGGGGTTAGATGTTATAAAAAGTACCCAATCGGCCCTCGGAAAATACGTGAAGCGACCACCACTGAGTGAAAAGTTACTACGAAAACCACCCTTTAGATTCTTGCATGATATTTTTACAGCTGTAAGTATTGATTTTTCAAACCTAGTGAACTGAAAGTAGGTACCTACCGCCTACCTACTCTATGTAGGTAAAGTAACTTATTAATTGTATGCATTATCTGATCGATGGTATTAGATTACTACTAGAATACACTTTATTCAACGAACTTAGGCAGGTACTTGCTTACTTATCTTTCCCGTAGTTGGTAATGTATGAAGCTTTTTGATAGTTAATATTGGTACATAAGGAAATAATAGACCTACTATCATAGCCTACTATACATACAGTCCTACTTACTTATTTGTTAACCTCACTCACATGCTTATGCTTAACGTTACAGGTATTGAAGACAACAGGATTCTTTAATGGATTATTCGAAGACAATGAATTGATTTCTGAAAATGTCAAAGACAGAGAGACCAAGATTATTTTTCTTAGTAAAGTTATATCAGTAATAAGTAAGTAGATGGTACTTTAAAAGTATGCCCAGAATCTTATATGTACCTACCTACCTAATATTAATGGTTAAATTTCCATCAGAGTAATACCTTTTTTATATTTAGGTGCAACGACAGGCAAGTCGATATCAGCGAAACCTTCTAAAATAGTAGCAGGTCAAGAGCCCGAGAAAACCAACGAACTCTTACTTTGTCTGGCTTATGCTTTAGACAATAATTTGTCATCAGATGAAGCAGTTCAAAACTATAAAGAGAAAAACCAACCATCTCCGCCTAAGGAAGTAAAATCAAAAGATAACACAGATAAAAAGAAAAATGATACTACAAAACTAACGTCAAAAAGTACAGAAAAATTAACATCAAACAAAAAAGAATCTGTAAATAAAATTGAAAAGAACAAATCGATTGATCCTAAACCTAAAAGAAGAGACTCTGATGTCGCTAAAAATGAATCTCAGTCTAAAAAAGTACCAAATACGAAAATTGTTAGTAAGCAATCTTCAATAGAAAGTAAAGTTTCACAGCCTGCAAAGACAAATTCACAAAAAGAAAAAACTGTAACTGAATCCAATTTAGATACCGATAGGACAAAATCAAAGACGACAGAATCATTAAATCTCAATGCCACTGAAGCTTTGCAAAAACAAAACTATAAAGCTGAAGATCTTGAAAATGAGTTAGTTAACACATCAAAACACACTAGTGATGAAATTATTCCTTCCGCACCATCACAAGATTTATATTATACCGAACATGAAGAAGAAATAAAAAGTAATGAAAACAAAATCAGTCTCAAAGATGTTAAACAAACTGCTGAACTAGACCGAAAAGATTCTCAGGAGAATGAAAAAACAAATCATATGAAAGAAACCGATAATTCAAATGATGATCCAATAGATGAAAGTTTACATGTTACTAACAATTCTGCAAAAAGCCAAAAAGCCAGACATGAAAAGCCCACATTGATTAAATCTGAGTCTAATGAAAGCGAACATTCAATGACAAATAATAAGATTGTATCTACTGCTAAGCAAAATCCTGAAATCATCAGACCACCAAGTGTAAGGCCATCATCATCTAGGCCAGGAGCTCCAAGACTCAGAGAAAAAATAGAAAATATTGTAAATGAAACTGAGAATCTTCTGCTTGCTAAAGTGAATATTATTGCAGAAAACACGCAAAATGAAGAAGTAAGTAAATAATAGTTACAGAATGAGTCCATTTAGTAAATTCTTCAGAATGATGATCTAAATATTATTGTTTCAGGAAGAGGACTCCAGTGTTGTTATAGTTGAACAAATTGAGTTAGGATCAAATGCTAATGATCAACCAAAACAATTTAAATCTTCTAATGAACATGGTCATCTTGTACAGCAAATTTTAGATTCACAAAAAGAACTGAATATTGGCGGTAAAACTGAAATTGTGAGTACTTTCCTTTGATAATTTATTTTTGTGTTTAGCAATGGTGTTTTAACATTAGGATTTATTTTATAGGAATGGCAATTTGGTGCTCAAAAAGTGATGGAAACAATCAACCAAGAAATTGAACAGTTACGTTACAATATTCAAGCACTATCGCGAGTCGCAAACCCTTTGGGAAAATTACTTGATCATGTGCAAGAAGATGTCGAGATAATGCGCCAAGAACTTCAACAGTGGACTAATGTCTATGAAGAAGTCTCTAAGGATATGATCAAACAAAAAACGTTAGTTGCTCTTTTTTAAATAAATTAGTAGGGATCTTTCAACTTCATTTGAAATCATGGAGATACCTCCATTTTGCTTAAGAAAAATGTATATGCGCTAATTGACATTGCTCTTACGGTGAAGAAAAACATCGTGATGAACTCCAGATGTATAGACAAGTTCTTTCCTCTGGACATGGTCGACTAAGCTGACAGGGTAGTATGTAGTTGCTGGGCAAGCTCTTCAATCTTCACACAAAAGGACCCAACTATAGAGGTCTAGTTGTGTAAAAACAGCCTGTATACAAATATAATTCATTTCCCTACATTTTTATGGGTTTCAGTGCCTCTGAAGAAACATTAGTACCACTACAGTCACGTATAAAGCAGCTCAATCTGGACATTGATGAAAAGCGTGACAAAATAAATGACCTCAAAATAATAATTCACAAAAACTCTATGAGAATTGGAGTGTTGTTATCTAATGGGAATGTGCAATAAAAAAGTAGAAGGTTCATGTAGATTTTCTTTTGATACCTGAAGTACCCTATAGAGATGTATTTTTTTTATTTTCTTATAACTAAATCTACTCAGGATAGTTGCTCAACAAGTTTTCAATAAAAACATATGATTATTTACTTAAATAATAATTATATTTTTACACCAAATTATAACATCACATAATTACTGTACTGATGCTTATTCCAATGGAACACCATATCCTGCTAGGTTCCTATTTTTCACTGCATAAATTAATGTCTTTATTCAAAATTTCATTGAATCAATTATGAAAACAAAAATAATGGCTGAACTGTACATTATGTGACATCGAGTTTTGGCTTCGTTTTTTTTTTGGGGAAGAACAAGGCCTAGAGAGGCTCCCTGTTAATTTTTAAGGCGCGGAAATTAGGACACCTGCAAATTTCATCAAAAATTAACCACAGATTGACACTTGGCTAACCAAAAAACTTCATCATCCCTTGACTTGTGTTTCTCGCAGTAACTACCATCCCAAATAGCAGGGAAGCTTTACTATCAACGAACATACACAAATAGATCAGGTTAGATATAGTGAACAAACACGCGCGAGCAAAGCAAGCGCTTAGGTTCTTTGGACTTAAGACCTACCCAGAATGTTTTTTATTACAAAACAAATATGGATAGGTTAGGTTAGGTTTTATATTGTGACGGAACATACGGGAGCGAAACAAGCACTTAGGTTCCTAGGAATCAATATAAACCCACCTGGAATGTTTTCTGTTACAGAACCAACACTAATAGGTTAGGTTTCATATTGCGATTAAATATGCGCAAGCAAACTTATGTTCCTAGTAGTCAATAAAAAAAACTAAGCCTGAGTTGGGGGTGATACCGTTGGGTAGCCTCTGCCCCACCTTCCCTCCTCCCCGATATTCACGTAAAGTACAGTCCTTACAAAATGATTTAATCATTTTATTGATTAATTTAATACCGTCGAAAATAAAGAAGGTATGTTTCACATTCAGCTTCAAACCTCGACATTCAATGTAGATATTGTAGTTTAAAAAGGAATACCTCTGCCATCTCGTGTCTTCAAAAGCTCTGTTGCTCTTTCCATTACCATCATCAGTCTGTGTTGGTTTTCCAAGCGTTCTAAACAGTTTTTACAGATAGTTTTTGGTAGAGGATCTGATTGCGACACCTGTAAAGCAAGATTATTGTTAAATAACTCACTTGAAGTTTAACGACGCTTGAAGTTTACAAGAAATCGTAGACCTTCAATACAAGGACTCTGTATTGAGATCATTGAATTATTTTTCTATGAAATTAAAATTGCATATCATCAATTAACATTATGAATTTTTGAAGACCCTTACATTTATAGAAAGATATCGACTTATTTTTTCAGATACACTAAGTCGTATGCCTTGTTCACCGTAAATATGCAGTACTACGCGATGCATTTCAGAACAAAGTCTGCATATAAATCCAGTTAACACTGCTTTATCCAAACTGCCCATCTCTCTAAAGCTTTCGCAGCTTTAGATATTTGTCGAAATGCTATCCAATTTAATTAAAAATTTATTGCAAATCAAATGAGAATCTCATTCAAACACAAACAAATTATATTTGTGCGAATTTCGCATTTCGTGAAAAACTGACACATTAGACAACAAACGCATCGATTTTTTTTAAAGTTATATTGGCTATGGCTGATCGCACGCCAACATCACGCCAATCAAGTTATATTTTTAGCTCTTTTTTTTTAAGTCTATGATTTTTATAATATTTTTGCATCTTCGACCATAATTACCTTTATGTTTTGCATCAAATAGCTCTTTTATAGTGTTTTTAAACCGTCGAAGTCGTCAATTCAAGGGCTTCCATAGAAATAGAAGATGAACAAAAGCTATGGACATGCGATTTCTATGGCTACAGGTTTATACATCCATGCTAGTAAATGGTCGAAGATTGCTACAGGCTACAGTCTGGTACTTCGACCATACAATTCCTCTATGCAGTGGTAAGACATTCATGCTATGCATTCATAACATGTTTGGAAGTTTTGGCGGGAACGAGTTAACAACATATCGTGCTGCAGTTTTATTTTCATGAAACCTAGTTGTAACCCGAGTTGAATTGTATAATTCTGGTGGAATGTTATTCAATTTAGTTCTGTGAAAGTGCAAAAGTATAGTGAAAGTAAAAATCAGTGTCAAACATGAAGTTTTCTCGTTGCCTCCAAATCTCCTATTAAGGTTATGGTAAACTTGCCACCGCTTGACTATAGCCCCTGACGACTTTGACTGTTTTGAAACACTTTAGGCCCGATTTATGAAAAATCGGGTCATAATTTGATGCAAAATATAACTTGATACTGGCTAAATGCACAAGCCGTGCGAAGCCGTAATAAATAGAAAAAAAATAACATGTTTGATGTGCTCGTTTCCGCCAAGAATGGCTTTCGTATTTGTGTGGTTGGCACTTCGTTGATTTTGATTTCCGTCAATGTCATCTTGGATAGTGAAATCACGCCTCCTTCTCCTTCCTCCTTCCCTCTTTCTCTCTCTCTCGTTATTTTGTTCGAGGTTATGTTGTGGCTATTTCCAAACGAAATGTAAAACGCGGAATTCTGTATCCTTCCTGAGAAAATTTAATAACACAAATATTACGAATTTATGTTTACCATTTTAAAAATTAAAGTTTCTGTTTGTTTAAATATCAACTTTGATTACTAGGTACTAAACCTAAACTTCTGTCTGAGAGAGAATATAAATCTACCGACAATGCCTGTAGATGAAAAACCTAGAATACATCTAGAAGAATTTCGAATCAAGGTAATTTATTTTCAACGCATAGTATAGTTTTCATACATCTTGGCTATTTACCTACTTGTATTTAATTTAGTCTAACCTCTAAGAAAAAAAGCATTGTATTATTTCATTTGATGCAAGCAGCGCTTCGCGGCTTTAGAATAAAAGTAACCTATGTTCTTCCAAAGCTCAATACAAATTTAGATTAAAATTGGTCCACAGACCAAGGATCAAACAAACAGATTTTCACTTTTTTTTTTAAATTCTTTTAAGTTTATTGATTCGGTTAGTATTTGCTGAATGCATAAAGCCCCAAATAACGATACTGGTTTAAATATAGGGATATTTTTAGGGTTATTACTAAAACTTCACTGTCTGTCTGTCACCAGAAATTTATCTCATGAAACGAAAAGCTACACAATTGAAGTACATAATACATGTATTTCTGGTGCCGCTATAACAACAAATATTTAACATAGAATGTGTAACGGAATCCTTCGTGCGGGTGTGTCACTCGCACTAGGTTTTTTACTAAAATTTAGAATGGGATACCGTGTTTCTTGTTTTTTTTTTGTAACATAAGCTAGAGCTTTAGTTGTGAAAATAACCATTGCCATAGTAGTACTAACTTCCTATATTTAATATAAATTTATTATGAAAATAAAATTATTATATAGACATATTATAAATAATAATAAAAATGAATTGCTGTTCGTTAGTCTCACTAAAACTCGAGAACGGCTGAACGGATTTATCTTATCTTAGTCTTAAAATGTTCGTGGAGGTCTAGGGAAGGTTTAAAAGGCGAGAAAAAATCGAATAATTTCCGGGAAAACCCTAAAAACAGCCCTTTTCTATTTCCCATACAAATGTTTTCTAGAGTCAATTCCTACGGGATCGGGACTTACGCGGGTGAAACCGCGGGGCGCAGCTAGTAAATAATAATTATGAGTTCAAATCGCATAAACCTTAGAAAATACTATGATCTTAACTCTCTTATTTTAAGGATGCAGCAAATGACTATGGAATGGCTGACGAAAAGTGGAATTTTAAAAAGTTTGCAAAGAAATTCCAAATAGTCATAGTGAGGATGAATAACACAGAAATGGAATTTGACTTGATCGGGATTCAGCCAGCGTTTGCTAATGCGTTTCGTAGACTAATGCTCAGTGAGGTCCCCAGCATGGCGATTGAAAAAGTGATGATTAAGAATAATACCTCCATTATCCAAGATGAAGTACTAGCACACAGACTTGGCCTTATTCCTTTGAAAGCTGATCCTAGATTATTTGAATATCGGCCTGAAGGTATCAATTTGACTACTATCAAGAGAAGGATCAACACAGCTGCAGTGTACAGCATACATTGCCGAACTTAGAGACATGTTTTGTAATGTCACTAAGCACATAAACTTTTGAGAAATTCCCTCAAAATCTTACTAATATTATAAATAGCTGCGCCCTGCGGCTACACCCGCGTAAGTCCCGAACCCGTGTGAATAATAAAATAAAGGTAACTTAAAGCCTTCTTCGATAAATGGACTATCCAACGCGCAACTATTCAAACAAACAAACTCTTCAGCTTTATAATCCTACTATCCTTCTCCTACTGTACTAATAGTACTAATGTAAAAGTTTATGTGTAAGGGTGTGTGTTTGTTATTCCTTCACGCAAAAACTACTGAACCAATTGCAATGAAACTCAGTATGAAGATAGCTAGCTAGGTTGCTATTAATTAACAAATATACCTTTTATCCCGATAGTACCAAGGGCTTATGCGGGTGAAACCGCAGGGCGCAGCAAGTTAACATAACACACTTTCTGATTTATGGTGTTGCTTTCAAACAATTATTGAAACACTGTTTACTTTTTTCAGATGCTATTGAAGGAAATGAATTCAACACTTTAGAATTTTCTTTAAAAGTAAAGTGCACTTCAAACAAATCACAACCAAAGGACTCCTATAGAAGTGAAGATTTGTATGAAAATCATAGTGGTAACTTTCTCTCACTCTTTTCTCTTCATCTTTTTAAGGTTCCGTATCTACTTCACTGTCCATCCGTCTGTCTGTCACCAGGCTGAATCTCATGAACCATGATAGCCAGACAATTAAATTTTTTTAAACTTGCTTTTAAAAAAAGTTTGTCTGGCTGTGGCAATGAGTAGAATCTAAATTGATTATATCTTTATCTGATAACATCCACAGTTGGATGTAATCAGTGGTGTTGGCTTAGTAATAGATACCTCGACTTTAATTCTGAAGGTGGGTCCGAATCCCGGCCGGCTGTGCACGAATGAATTTTTCTTAGGAAAAAATGTGCGCCAATTGACATTGCTCTTACGGTGAAGGAAAACATCGTGATGAAACCCGCGGCTTAGTTGAATCCAATAGTATTGATAGGTTCTCTCTTCTGGACATGGTCGACTAAGCTGAGAGGGTAGTAGGTGCTTGGCGAGCCTACTCCATCGTTACGTAAACGGGGTCTAATTGCAGAAAACAGCCCATATACAAGTACATCCACAGTTCACTAATATTTTGTAAAACTTTCAGTGTACTCGTCTCAAATAAAATGGCAGCCAGTAGGTAACCAGGCAACTGTTCACAAAGAAGAAGATATCGGCCCTGTGCATGGAGACATCCTCATTTCAAAGATGAGACCGGGCCATGAACTGGACTTACACTTGGTAGCAGTTAAGGGTGTTGGAAAAGATCATGCTAAGTTTTCACCTGTCGGTAAGTTACTACATACATACTAATAAATAATCTACCCTAACATAAAAAGGAAAGATTTTTTTTGTTTATTTGTTACGAATACGCTCCGAAACAACTGGACCATTTTGATGAAACTTGGTTTGAGGATACATTGGTTCATTAGGAATAACATAGGCTACTTGTTATCCTGATATTTCCACGGGGTCGGGAGTTACGCGGGTGAAACCGCGGAGCGCTGCTAGTAAACTAAACATACTGAACATAGGCCTCCCCTAAAGACTTTCAGAGCGATTGGTTGCATGCCCTCTGCATCTAACGATTTCCTCGTCCGTCCGTCTAGTCAAAGGCCTACGCTGCGCTATCCGGTAATTGGTCTCCAATCTAGAACTTTTGCAATCAGTACCAATAGCAAAAATAATTTCTAGGAGTGTCATTTCAATAGAAACTAGCTGTCCCGGCAAACGTCTTTTATCATTATAGAAAAAAAAAAAATTTTGTTCGATTCTCAGACTAACGAATATACACAAAAAATTTCATACAAATCGGTTCGGCCGTTTAGGTGGACTTAGGTAACTAACACCGCGACACGAGAATTTTATATATATAGAGATAGAGCTGTCTTCAAAGTTTGCATGCATAAATTAAAAAAGACCCAAGATTGGCGATACCTATTTTCCAAAACCAAGATCCAGTGTTTCATTATCAATGAGCCTATATTGTTGAACGGTGTTGGCCTAGTGGCAGATACATCGACTCGTATCCCGAAGGTCGCGGGTTCGAATCCCGGCCGACCGTGCACAAATAGATTTTTCTTTAGAAAAGAACCGCGAAACTTTTGGGGGTGAATCAAGTACCCCTCGGTATGAGGTACCTAATTTTTACTTTTCGACGTCACTTCTCCGACCACCCTGTATTTTTCATGACATACCTATTTTATTAATTTTTGTAAAATTGGCAGTTACAAGATGTCGATTAAACAAGCCTTCGCATTAAACTCGTTCACACTTTAGTTTTTGGATGTAACGTAACGTCTCAGTAAGTCGATTTAATAACGCGTATAGAGATATCGCTGAAAAGTTTTTCGCAGTGACGGAGGTATCCCAAGTACAGAAGTCTAGTTGAGAAAACACAGCCTAAATACAAGTACAAGAGCCTATATTGTTAACATAGTTTCTTCTTTGCTAATTCGAAATGCTATTTCCAGCGAGTGCATCATACCGTCTTCTTCCCGAAATAACCCTTACAAGAGAAGTAAAGGCCAGTGAAGCTACGCTCCTGCAGAGTTGTTTCTCGCCCGGAGTGATCGGCATAAACTCGGACGAGTGTGCCTTCGTCAAGGACGCCAGATACGATAGCTGCAGTCGGAACGTGTACAGATATGACGCAATTAAAGACGCTGTTATATTGACTAGAGTACGAGACCATTTTATATGTAAGGATCTTCATTTTTTTACGATTATTTATTAAATTTATTACGATTTTTATTATTTAAAATTTGAGGTAAAAATATTGAGTTTATCCGATCCGCCGAGTACATCTTCTATATTTCATATCTTATACATAAAAATGCTTTGTTCTGAACGACTGACTGACTGACGGATCAATGCACAGCCTAAACCGCTGATCGTAGAGACTGGAAAGGAGGGCGTGTTCTTTGTATGACGTAGGCAACCGATAAGAAAGGATTTTGAAAAGTTCAAACCCTACGCGGACGAAGTCGCGGGCGAAAGCTAGTCTATAAATATAAATTCAAAGTCCGGCCCTGACTAATATATAAAAGCAATAGCTCAAGCGGACGGACGGAAAATTCAACAACTACGCGGATTGTGGCAGGTGAAAGCCGGTTTATATCGATGTTCAAACCCCTTTTAATTGTATTTTCACTAAAAGGTGCTAAACGCTAATGAGTGTACAGTAGCGTAGCGATAGGGGGCAGAGGGGCGGACCACCCCGGGCGCCACCATTGGGAAAAAAGTATTTTTCAGTCAGAAAATTATTTTTTCAAGAAATTAGCTCTTATCTTGCCTATGCCTACACTTGCCTATATCCCTTCCCCTTGCCCTCCCGCCCTATACAGTTGTTGCAAATCACATATTTACATGGTTTTAAAATAAATATATTTCGCTCAATTCTTTAATATTGTTACCTTTTTTCTTTTGAACACCAACATTATTGTTTTTATGATGTCAAATGAGCGACAAATTGTCAACATTATTATTTTATGGCGTCAAAAGGGCGGCAAATGATGACTCTACCCCAGGCGACCGACAGTAACCCACGCTACGCCATTGAGTGTATAATATTTTGTTTCAGTTAATGTGGAGTCAGTTGGAGCAATGGCACCGAATGTTATTTTTATAGAAGCTGTTAAAATATTAAGAGATAAATGTAAAATGTTTTTGGATGAATTAAATAAACTGAAATAAACAGTAAATAAAAAGTATTTTTATTAATATCTTCAGTTAGACCATAAAACGTTTCTCGAAATCGTACCCGAAACCTTATGTGTCGAAGGCGAGTGTTTTCCCATTGAGCCATGGTCGTCTAACTTTTCTACATTAGTACTAGAAAAAAGATTTTTTTGTTTGTAACGAAGGCTTTTTATTACAGTAGCTAATAAAGTGGATCTTATTAAACCGCTCTTGGCTCATAATCCAACGTATAACGCACGCGTACGTTTTACTTTACCATGAGCGCACTAGTGCTGTAAAGTTATCCCGCAAATTTTTCGTGATATCGTCATAGGAAAACATTGATGAAATAATTTAAACTCGAGACCTGAGAGTGCTGCCGGTGTTCATCGATTTAATAGACGTTATTACGACAAAAAAATAATGGCCGCCTTAAACACAAATATTTTGTTAATATTATTGAAACAAGTCTTTTCTTTTATTTGCAACTGTGATAAAAAACGTCGTACGATACGCGTGTGGACTATTGATCATTGCATAGAGGTGGTTTATGATGAATTATTCCGATCTGTCACCCTGCTTTGTCCCCATGGGGTGACAGAACGGACAAAAAAGTTTGATCTGTCCCCCTGTTACCGAAGAGGGGACAGTTCGAACTTTATTCAGCTCCTTAATGTTTTATCTGTCCCCCTATCGGTATTAGGGGGACAGATCAAACTTTTTGATTCCTGTTTGTCCGCCATAGAATTAAATAGTTATATATGTATATATTCTTAAAATCATACAGAAGAATATTATTTATTTTTGGTTACGTTCTTAAAAATAATGCAACCTTTTATTAATTAAAAGACAAAATGGTTTCGATTTATAATCACCTTTATTTATATAAGTTATAAATTCAGTCTCTAATAATTATCAGTCTCATAAATCACGAAAGGTACATTTTACACAATCAGTCTTATTAAGATACAAATATTCATATTAAAACTTACTAACATTACGAAAATATCTTTATCAATCAACATAAAATCTTGCTTTAAATATAAATCACAGTAAATATTGTACATATTACAATCAGTCTTCTGATTTGACTTCTTACCTAGTTACTATAAAATTAAATGAAACCTGGACTAATAAACTAAAAATTAATAATGTAAATAATTTGAAAACTTAAATAAACGATATCGATTGTCTAACGAATTATAAAACTTTAATTTTTTTTTGAATAACTGTCAACTAAAATATAAACATACAACATAAAATATATAAAAACATGTCTATCTCAATTTCTCCAATAAATGACCAACAGTAATTTCACCAGCTACAAACTGCATTTGACAAGTACTTATGTATTCATCTTTTAGAATATTTGTTTTTGTGCGACTATTCAACGTTGGAGACAATTGGTTTTGGATCTGTTGTGATATGACTCTATAAAAATCTGCATCCTTTTGTAGAATAACCAACAGCATATTTATGTTGGGCTTCTTTTTTCCGACTGCGTTATTTAACGCATGGTGCCAGCCCTCTAGAAAGTTTGTAGTGCGATGACGTTCACCAAAAACACACCAGGTTTTTCTGAACTCAGCATCACGCGGTTTGATCCATTGTTTGATCATATACAGACGAAATTTCTTACTTTGTTCATCATTCGGACTTTCTGATGCGATATAAGCCCATCCATTTAAAATTTCACTATCAGGTATCAGTGGCAGGACGGCACTCAATGCCACTTGCCTTTTCAAAAGTTTTGATTTAGTTAGCTTAAGAGCGGCTCCCTTCTTCCATACAGCTTGGTTGTAGTGAAAGAAACAACCTTTAACGGTGACTTCTGGAAAAATCTTTTTTATTGCCTTTATTGCTGCAATTTCATAATCAGATTTATAAGTTTTAGGTTTCCAATCTGGAATTTGTGATTTGATCAGGTTAAATGAAATTTCGTAACTTTTTTGATCCTTGTGACTCATTAAAGCGTAAACTACGGGCACAATATTAGTAGTCACATTTTGTCTGCCGAAATCTGCATGTACAGTATAAAGCTGTAGAAATGGTTTTGGACAGCTTTTAAATGTTCCATCACTAAAAATTATTATTCTATAATCTTGGTGACTGTAGTCTGCTAATACAAAAGGTATAAATTTGGAAGGTACAGTCACTTCATTAAGATCATTAAAAAAGATTTTTTGCATTTGTACTGCATCATTCCGTTTTTTATATAATGTACTCTTGATGTTTTTAAAGTTTGGTATTTTTTAAATTAAATCCAGACCATCATCTTTCATAGAAGCTATGGCTTCTTTGTAAATTCTTGGCACACTTTTACTTGCTTCAGTTGCGGAAATATCTTGTTTGACTTCGTGTAATTTTTGATCCAAAATATTTTTTGCGAAGTCGGGGGCATGTGAGTGCGGATTTTCCATAATAACAGCATTATTCTGTAATGAAATATTTGGTTCTAAATAAAGTTAGCTATAAGAAAATTAGTACGAAATATTAAGCGCAACGTTAAATGTTTTTTGATACCTAGGTAAATGAAATCAGTGCGGTTTAGGTAGGAATTGTGTTAGCAAGTGTAAGAAATAGGAAAAATCATGAAGACACTTTTACTGACGATCTGCTATTTATACTAAAAAATAAACATTAATGAACCACTAAATACAAGTAGGTAAGTATGTATACAGTATACAAGTTTCTTACCAGAATTTTAACGGATCCACGTCATTTTTGCCTTCTTTGGTAACATTCATATACAGTTACTCTGTTTTTTAAAGTCTTTTATTTTTATAATATTGATGACCAGCGTGTAAAAGCACCTGACCCCCACCTCTATTAATAAAATTCCATTGTTTATCTACTGCTGCAGAAGTTCCAGGTATGTCCGACATATTAATGTAATCTGTAAAATACAAAGTAGTACTACTGAATAACTTTGGTTTCATGATTATAAGTTCACTCGTCAGTTTTTGTTTTTCCCACTTCACACACAATTTCAAAGGTCGCATGATGTGTAAAAAATTATTTGAACTCACCTGGCTGTAATTTCCTCTCAGTTTATTGGAAATATCCAACGATTCACTTGCAAACTACGTATTCACTTAGTTACACTTCACCCAAATTATTAAGAATATTTTGGCAATGACGTCTCATCTCCAAAGGTGATAAATTTGCACTAATTCTCTTAGTATTACGCATCGTTGCGACTACCAACAAGACCTTATAAGTAAGAAAGAGAGAGACACGAAATACGTTTGTTTGGTTTAAAATCTATTGTTTATTTGAACTAATGATATTCCCGGATCCTTCCGGGAATATCATTAAATCATTGAAAGTCCGAATGATGAACAAAGTAAGAAATTTCGTCTGTATATGATCAAACAATGGATCAAACCGCGTGATGCTGAGTTCAGAAAAACCTGGTGTGTTTTTGGTGAACGTCATCGCACTACAAACTTTCTAGAGGGCTGGCACCATGCGTTAAATAACGCAGTCGGAAAAATAACCGACGTCCTCGTCGGTATTTTTCTGTAAACAATATTACAGTGCAAGTGATTATGAACCTTACCTGATAAAGGTTAAAGACGTTATTCGCAAAATACAGCGCACAAATGCAGCATATTTTTCTACAAAATGATTTATTCTACAAAAGGATGCAGGTTTCATTTGTAGTAACTAGGTAAGAAGTCAAATCAGAAGACTAATTGTAATATGTACAATATCTGTTGTTATTTATATTTATAGCAAGATTTTATGTTGATTGATAAAGAAATGTTCGTGATGTTATTAAGTTTAATTATAAATATTTATATCTTAATAAGACTGATTGTGTAATAATACGTACCTTTCGTGATTTATGAGATTGATAATAAAATTTTTCGAGACTGATTTTATAACATAAATAAATAAAGGCGATTATAAACCGAAACCATTTTGTCTTTTAATTAATAAAAGGTTGCATTATTTTTAAGAACGTAACCAAAAATAAATAATATTCTTCTGTATGATTTTAAGAATATATACATATATAACTATTTAATTCTATGGCGGACAAACAGGAATCAAAAAGTTTGATCTGTCCCCCTAATACCGATAAGGGGACAGATAAAACATTAAGGAGCTGAATAAAGTTCGAACTGTCCCCTCATCGGTAACAGGGGGACAGATCAAACTTTTTTGTCCGTTCTGTCACCCCATGGGGACAAAGCAGGGTGACAGATCGGAATAATTCTTTATGATGCGTGATCGGAACCCGAGCGTGTTAAAAAGCCGAGATCAATTTACCACACTCGTATCGTAATGTACTATTAAACCACTGGATCGATGTTGATGACATTTGGTATAGAGATTATTTGAATATTGGGAGTATTATAGGATATTATTATTACCAATAAATATGCGGGTGAAACCGAGGACCGCTACTAGTATTTCTATATCTAAAAGAGATAAATACACATCAAGAAAGCTAGGTATTTCTATATCTAAAAGAGATAAATACATATCAAGAAAGCTATGAAACTACGAGTCTGTAACTTCGCATAAGTTTTCCTTTTAGGACGTAGGCGAGCACTAAGCAAGAATTTTGGAAATTCGACCTCTAAAAGGGTAAAAAGGGCTTCATGTATTGCGTTTGAACGAAATCAATATCATTTGAAAAGAGACTAATGCGAACTGCGGGACTTAGCTATTCTAAACGTAGCGTAGCTTAGCAATGTTCTTTCGTAAGTATTCATTGATGATATACCATATCGAAATCGATTCAACCGGTAAAGCTATAAATATAATGATCAAGAAATTTAACGTAAACACGAAATGGCACTTAATTGTTTATTACCCGACCGTTGAAAAAGATTATGATGTTTTTCTTTCTAAAGTATGTTTTAGTTACCAATAATGCGCGCAATGAGAGGCACTTGACCTAAGCACAGACCTAAGTAAATATAGTAAGTTAGGTACCTACTTAATTTAATTACCTAAATAAATAGGTTTTAATTAAATACCTAATAAATAATTTTCAAGTAAAGTAACTTAAAAATTAAATGGAATTAGAAATTATTAACGTGAAGGTAATACGAAAAGGTCATCCATCATTTATATTATCTTAGTAGGTCTAGGTCGGAATAAAGCCAAAAATGATTTCATATTCTTTTCAGAAACCCACCGGTTAACTTTCTAAATTCTAGTCAAATATACATTAGCTAGGAAATATTATTAAGCCACTGATAAAAGTACGTTTATTGGTCGTGGTCCGATCGCCGGAGTTCTGGCAATCAAACCACGGGCAAATCAAACTGTCCGCAGTTCTATCGATCGAACCATCGATGGTCGGAGAACCATCGCTAAAATAATTTCAAATTGTATTGGCTGTGGGTGTTGGTAATAGTTCTACTGGAAGAGTTAGGTAATTATTTTTAACCATCCTTTTAAAATAAACTATTTTGGTCGATAGCGAATGATACGTAATTAGTCTGCGCTTGAAATTGTAGTTTTCTATTCTGCTCTCATAATTAAGAACACAGGTATCTTACAGGTTACGTTGATAAAATAAATATTGCAGGACATTCTACACATCGCCATCTAGCCCCAAGCTAAGTAACTAGACTTGTGTTATGGGTTTTAGACGACGGATATAGGTACTACTTACTTTTTAACATAAACGACGGGGTGTTATAAGTTTGACGTGTCTGTGTGTGTGTCAGTCTGTGGCATCGTAGCTCCCGAACGGATGAACCGATTTTGATTTCGTTTTTTTTTGTTTGAAAGGTGCATTAGTCGCGAGTGTTCTTAGCTATGTTTGATCGAAATCGGTTTAGCTGTTTGAAAGTTATGAGGGATAAAAGATAGGATTAAAAACCGAATGTAAATATATATGCTCGAGTGCGATATCAAATGAAAGGGCATAATTTGTACATTACAAATAGCTATGTTTGATCGAAATCGGTTTAGCCGTCTGAAAGTTATGGGGGGATAAAAGTCAAGATTAACAACCGAATGTAAGTAGATATGCCCGAGTGGGGTATCAAATGAAAGGGCATGATTTGCACATTACAAATAGCTAATTAATAAGTCCCTCCCTACAAAAAGGATGAAAAAAAATTAAATTATTAATTTAATAAACCCCCGACACATAATAATAAAAATACTATGACCGTGAAAAGCTTAAAACAAGCAAAAAAACTATGAAAAAAACCCTACAATTAGAAAAAAATTAACCCCGAAATTATGACCCTACGTAAGTACATATGAATTTTTTTGATTAAATACTGTTGCGTCGGGGGACCGCTAAACGAAAAATATGATAAAGCAAGTATTAAGAATTACGAGTGAAACTACTTAAAAACCAACTACTTACACAACTTACTATCCAAATAAATGTTAAAACAAAAATTTAAACGACGACTCTTACCTACATTATATTAAATTGACTCGGAAAACAGAGCGGTCACCCGACGCGACATAAATTAATCAAAAAAATTCAGATGTACTTACGTAGGGTCATAATTTCGGGGTTATTTTTTTTCTTTTTGTAGGGGTTTTATTTTGCTTGTTTTAAGCTTTTTACGGTCACAGTATTTTTATTATTTTGTGTCGGGGTTTTTTTCTTTTCTAAATATATATCTACTTACTAGCAGCGCTCCGCAGTTTCACACGCGCAACTCCCGATCCCGTGGAAATATCGGGATAAAAAGTAGCCTATAGCCTTCCTCAATAAATGGACTATCCAACACAAAAAGATTTTTTCAATTCGAACCAGTAGTTTCTGAGATTAGCGCGTTCAAACAAACAAACAAACAAACTCTTCAGCTTTATAATATTAGTATAGATAATACATAGAAACAACCAGACCACAGACAAATATCTAAACATAAATACTTGTCTGAGGCGGGAATCGAACCCTGTGTTTGACAGTAATATTCAAGTAGTGAAATAATGTTCAAATAGTGTTGCACAGGATTGTAAACGTCACCGTGCCAGTGTACTTTTGCACGTTGATTGTATCTACCTACCTACATTTTACCTTCCTAATAAGTAAGTATTACGTTATAGTTATTACGTAGGTATGTAATAAATACTACCAGTAGTATCTTTTTACTATCTTAATGCTTTTAAATTAATTTTACGGTCCATCAACTAAATGTAAACTAATATGAGTGACTGAGTGAGTACCTATTGAAAAAGGCACCTGACACGACTTCTATGGCACGGTGTTTATGACGCAGACGGTCACTGGTTCGATTCCCGCCTTGAACAAATATTTACGTAAGTAGGTAGTTACCTACTATAAATATTTGTTTCTATAATGTAAGTACCTACATACTTATTATAATAATGTATTTACAAAAAAAGTATCTAAGTATTCCATTGACTACAATAACACAAGTCTAGTTGCTTAACTTGGGGCTAGATTGCCCTACAATATTTATTATATTTAATTTGAAGGCACTTGGCATGCATGGAACAGACAGACGATCGCATCGGCAACTGTTATTCAACACAGTACTGAGCAAGTTCGTTCACTACCAAAGCTGTGCTGTAGCCAAGTAGGTATTTACGTAGCGAAAGTAGGTACGGGTGTCCCCCAAATGATAATCTGTATCAACTGTGATACCTTCTTATGCAACGCTTATTACTGGCGGCGAGGCTTGCAGCGCCACTCGCCAGATTCAGTGGTCACCGCGCTTCCACCAGCATCGCGCAAACACCATCACTAAATAAAACTTAGCGAACGTTAAGTGCCTCATGGAATAACAGTGATCGATCGTGAAGACGATAAAATGCAGCTAAAGGGATTTTTTCTGTCTGTAATTCTTGTGATTGGATTCCTCGACAAAGGTAAGATTTCTAATTAAATAATTTATACTTGAGTATACCTGCCTACTTACCCAAATACTTGACTAAACTAAATACATCCCGGTTTTTATTTTGAGGAAATACCTCAGTAAACAACGAATATGATTCCAACTTTATAGATAGGTACTTTAGACAAATTCTAATAAATTTCTCTAGTGCGAGTTTTTTCGAATTATTCCGATCTGTCACCCTGCTTTGTCCCCATGGGGTGACAGAACGGACAAAAAAGTTTGATCTGTCCCCCTGTTACCGATGAGGGGACAGTTCGAACTTTATTCAGCTCCTTAATGTTTTATCTGTCCCCTTATCGGTATTAGGGGGACAGATCAAACTTTTTGATTCCTGTTTGTCCGCCATAGAATTAAATAGTTATATATGTATATATTCTTAAAATCATACAGAAGAATATTATTTATTTTTGGTTACGTTCTTAAAAATAATGCAACCTTTTATTAATTAAAAGACAAAATGGTTTCGGTTTATAATCGCCTTTATTTATTTATGTTATAAAATCAGTCTCGAAAAATTTTATTATCAATCTCATAAATCACGAAAGGTACGTATTATTACACAATCAGTCTTATTAAGATATAAATATTTATAATTAAACTTAATAACATCACGAACATTTCTTTATCAATCAACATAAAATCTTGCTATAAATATAAATAACAACAGATATTGTACATATTACAATTAGTCTTCTGATTTGACTTCTTACCTAGTTACTACAAATGAAACCTGCATCCTTTTGTAGAATAAATCATTTTGTAGAAAAATATGCTGCATTTGTGCGCTGTATTTTGCGAATAACGTCTTTAACCTTTATCAGGTAAGGTTCATAATCACTTGCACTGTAATATTGTTTACAGAAAAATACCGACGAGGACGTCGGTTATTTTTCCGACTGCGTTATTTAACGCATGGTGCCAGCCCTCTAGAAAGTTTGTAGTGCGATGACGTTCACCAAAAACACACCAGGTTTTTCTGAACTCAGCATCACGCGGTTTGATCCATTGTTTGATCATATACAGACGAAATTTCTTACTTTGTTCATCATTCGGACTTTCAATGATTTAATGATATTCCCGGAAGGATCCGGGAATATCATTAGTTCAAATAAACAATAGATTTTAAACCAAACAAACGTATTTCGTGTCTCTCTCTTTCTTACTTATAAGGTCTTGTTGGTAGTCGCAACGATGCGTAATACTAAGAGAATTAGTGCAAATTTATCACCTTTGGAGATGAGACGTCATTGCCAAAATATTCTTAATAATTTGGGTGAAGTGTAACTAAGTGAATACGTAGTTTGCAAGTGAATCGTTGGATATTTCCAATAAACTGAGAGGAAATTACAGCCAGGTGAGTTCAAATAATTTTTTACACATCATGCGACCTTTGAAATTGTGTGTGAAGTGGGAAAAACAAAAACTGACGAGTGAACTTATAATCATGAAACCAAAGTTATTCAGTAGTACTACTTTGTATTTTACAGATTACATTAATATGTCGGACATACCTGGAACTTCTGCAGCAGTAGATAAACAATGGAATTTTATTAATAGAGGTGGGGGTCAGGTGCTTTTACACGCTGGTCATCAATATTATAAAAATAAAAGACTTTAAAAAACAGAGTAACTGTATATGAATGTTACCAAAGAAGGCAAAAATGACGTGGATCCGTTAAAATTCTGGTAAGAAACTTGTATACTGTATACATACTTACCTACTTGTATTTAGTGGTTCATTAATGTTTATTTTTTAGTATAAATAGCAGATCGTCAGTAAAAGTGTCTTCATGATTTTTCCTATTTCTTACACTTGCTAACACAATTCCTACCTAAACCGCACTGATTTCATTTACCTAGGTATCAAAAAACATTTAACGTTGCGCTTAATATTTCGTACTAATTTTCTTATAGCTAACTTTATTTAGAACCAAATATTTCATTACAGAATAATGCTGTTATTATGGAAAATCCGCACTCACATGCCCCCGACTTCGCAAAAAATATTTTGGATCAAAAATTACACGAAGTCAAACAAGATATTTCCGCAACTGAAGCAAGTAAAAGTGTGCCAAGAATTTACAAAGAAGCCATAGCTTCTATGAAAGATGATGGTCTGGATTTAATTTAAAAAATACCAAACTTTAAAAACATCAAGAGTACATTATATAAAAAACGGAATGATGCAGTACAAATGCAAAAAATCTTTTTTAATGATCTTAATGAAGTGACTGTACCTTCCAAATTTATACCTTTTGTATTAGCAGACTACAGTCACCAAGATTATAGAATAATAATTTTTAGTGATGGAACATTTAAAAGCTGTCCAAAACCATTTCTACAGCTTTATACTGTACATGCAGATTTCGGCAGACAAAATGTGACTACTAATATTGTGCCCGTAGTTTACGCTTTAATGAGTCACAAGGATCAAAAAAGTTACGAAATTTCATTTAACCTGATCAAATCACAAATTCCAGATTGGAAACCTAAAACTTATAAATCTGATTATGAAATTGCAGCAATAAAGGCAATAAAAAAGATTTTTCCAGAAGTCACCGTTAAAGGTTGTTTCTTTCACTACAACCAAGCTGTATGGAAGAAGGGAGCCGCTCTTAAGCTAACTAAATCAAAACTTTTGAAAAGGCAAGTGGCATTGAGTGCCGTCCTGCCACTGATACCTGATAGTGAAATTTTAAATGGATGGGCTTATATCGCATCAGAAAGTCCGAATGATGAACAAAGTAAGAAATTTCGTCTGTATATGATCAAACAATGGATCAAACCGCGTGATGCTGAGTTCAGAAAAACCTGGTGTGTTTTTGGTGAACGTCATCGCACTACAAACTTTCTAGAGGGCTGGCACCATGCGTTAAATAACGCAGTCGGAAAAAAGAAGCCCAACATAAATATGCTGTTGGTTATTCTACAAAAGGATGCAGATTTTTATAGAGTCATATCACAACAGATCCAAAACCAATTGTCTCCAACGTTGAATAGTCGCACAAAAACAAATATTCTAAAAGATGAATACATAAGTACTTGTCAAATGCAGTTTGTAGCTGGTGAAATTACTGTTGGTCATTTATTGGAGAAATTGAGATAGACATGTTTTTATATATTTTATGTTGTATGTTTATATTTTAGTTGACAGTTATTCAAAAAAAAATTAAAGTTTTATAATTCGTTAGACAATCGATATCGTTTATTTAAGTTTTCAAATTATTTACATTATTAATTTTTAGTTTATTAGTCCAGGTTTCATTTAATTTTATAGTAACTAGGTAAGAAGTCAAATCAGAAGACTGATTGTAATATGTACAATATTTACTGTGATTTATATTTAAAGCAAGATTTTATGTTGATTGATAAAGATATTTTCGTAATGTTAGTAAGTTTTAATATGAATATTTGTATCTTAATAAGACTGATTGTGTAAAATGTACCTTTCGTGATTTATGAGACTGATAATTATTAGAGACTGAATTTATAACTTATATAAATAAAGGTGATTATAAATCGAAACCATTTTGTCTTTTAATTAATAAAAGGTTGCATTATTTTTAAGAACGTAACCAAAAATAAATAATATTCTTCTGTATGATTTTAAGAATATATACATATATAACTATTTAATTCTATGGCGGACAAACAGGAATCAAAAAGTTTGATCTGTCCCCCTAATACCGATAGGGGGACAGATAAAACATTAAGGAGCTGAATAAAGTTCGAACTGTCCCCTCTTCGGTAACAGGGGGACAGATCAAACTTTTTTGTCCGTTCTGTCACCCCATGGGGACAAAGCAGGGTGACAGATCGGAATAATTCGTTTTTTCGTACAGCGAACACTACAAGTGCCTACTATCACGTTTGCGCCTTTTAACTTTTCATACAATATTCGCGTTTACGCAAACGTGATGACCGTTTGCTATACGAAAAAATTCGCATTGCGGGTACATTAAAGAGGAATCATAATGTGGAAAAATCTATCTTAGGTCTATCTATACCACTAGAGGGTAATAATTATGGAGGTAACGATTCTTCCTACGTAGGTTTATTTCTTACCCACCTATTCATGGAGTGGTGGAGTCCACTACTCGATGTAACATTAACTTCACACACACCGTAAATTACGAAATCAAAATTGGAAATTGGAAATTAAGCTAAATATATAAGTCGAAGTGTAAGTTTTCGAGTAAATAAAGATTTTGTTAACCTTACATTGGTAGGTATGTACGTGTACATAGGTAGTAACTTTTCAGTTTTCTAAGTTCTCACATAAAGGTTCACCCGGGGAAGGCCATTATGGCTTTTCTTTCCTTTGGCCGATTCACAAACCGCTTTACAATTATTGCAGATAATTAAGCTAACTCTTTCACTATTAATGTTGAATTTAGCAAGCATTGCTGTAATCTTGATTAATTTCTTAATTTACCTGTTACTATTTTCAAAGATATCGACATAGGTTTAAAAGTTTATAATTTATAACAGCAAAACATTTTGCAACATGATCTTTTGGTCTTCGACGTGGTGGATCATCGGAATCGAAATGAGTAATAAATCGTTTCGCAATAAAACGTCTTGTGAAATGATAATGGGTGGAAGTTATTATGGAATATGTAAAACTTTAAACTTATTTTTTTTAATTTATTCATAGTTTGATTTACGATGACTGTTAATTACAGACCCCGAAAATTAAAAGTAACTATTCAGAGGTAATTTTTTATAGTAATACGCAAGTACGTGCTACATTCTCTTCTGGAGGGCGCCAAAAATTGCAAGTTTTTATATTATGATTTACGATGACTTTTGATTACAGACCCTGAAAAATAAAAGTAACTACACCCACTATTAATTTGTTATAAAGAATACGCAAGCACGCGCTACATTCTCTTCTAGAGGGCGCCAAAAATTGCAATTTTTTTATATTTATTCATATTATGATTTACGATAACTGTTGATTACAGACCCCGAAAATTGTAAGTAGCTACCAGTAATTTGTTATAATAATACGCAAGCACGCACTACATTCTCTTCTGGAGTGCACCAAAAATTGAAAGTAGGTATTTTAAACCGACTTCAGAAAAAAGAAAGATAGGTACCAATTCGTCGCATATGGGTCACAAATGAGTTTTATAGGCTAAAAATGTCCTGTGTCAGTGGGGTTTATACAATTGCGGAGGTAGATACGAGGGCGGCACTGAAAATCTCGGGAATCAAGGAAGTGACACAACATTACTATTTAAAAATGTATTTATTGCTTTTCGAAGTATTCTCCGCGAAATTTGACACATTTTTCCATACAATGGAACCAATCATTAAAGCAACCATTCCATTCGGAAGTTGGGGTCTCCAAAATGGCCGTTTTGTAGGCGTCCACAGCTTCTTCAGGTGATGAAAATCTCTGACCACGCAATTTATTCTTTATTTTAGGGAAAGTATAGAAATCATTAGGGCTTAGGTCGGGGCTGTACGGCGGATGGTCTAATAATTCTATGTTTTCTTGCTCTAAAAACTCTTTTGTTCTGTTCGCGGTGTGAGAACTCGCATTGTCGTGATGGAGGATGATGCGGCGGCTGCAGTTCTCTTTACGGAGTTCAGAAACGACCTGTGGCAAACAAATGCTAGCATACCATTCTGCATTAACCGTTCTTTGTCCCTCAAGAGGAATAGTCACAACATGGCCGGTTTTGGAGACAAACGTGGCCACCATTTTTTTTGCAACACTCCGTGAACGAACAATTTTTGTTGGCTTTAACTCATTTTCGAACACCCAAACTCGTGACTGGTTTTTTGTTTCGGGTTCGTACGCGTATATCCAGGATTCGTCACCTGATACGATGTTGTATACAGCATTTGAGGATCCTGCGTGGAATCTTTCGAGAGTTCTGACGCACCAAGTAACACGAGCCACTTTTTGCTCTTCACAGAGCGAATGCGGTACCCATCGGGAAAACAACTTTTTTACACCTAATTGTTCATGCAAGATTATTTGTATTTGACTCATGCCAATGTCTAAAGTTGCCTGAAGTTGAGCTTGACACGTCCACGTTGAAATTCAGCAAACCAGCGATAAATTGTGGTTTTGGATGGGGCTTCATCACCAAATGCAGAAATCATCCGGTCAACACACTGTTTTTGTGATAAACCACTTCGAAAGTAATAATAAATCATCGCTCTTGAATTTTCTCGAGTCAATTCCATTTTCTCAACGACTAAACAAGTTTGACAAAACCTTGTGACAAGACCGAGATTCTTTTTTTAAATAAATAAATGGTATTCGATTGTTAAAACCAAGGACTTTTCAATTAAAAAGATTTAAATATGACAGGAACAGTGGAAATATTCCATTCCCGATACTTTTAGTGCAGCCTATGTACGCCAGTAAGTCTGGAGGCCGTTTTTATCTATCTGTAAATCAGGCGTGTGCAACAACTGAAAGCAGTTTGCGTTTGGTCCATACATCTTCCAACTTTGGTGTACTGCTGAGTGGGTCTACAAACCGCAGTATATCAGGTCAGTGTATGCAACGGACCGGTATGCCGACAACATTGCATAACCGATATTATAATACTTATAATAAGCAAACTGTTGTGGGTTTTTTTTTATGAATTGACGCGTAAATCAGTTAAAACAGAAAGGTTGCGGATGTGTATTTTGCAATTGAGATTTTGGCGTGTTCGATATAGACTTTAATGGAGTAAAGTCTGCACTTACGTAGGTAGTGTCTTCAATATAAGGTTTTTTAATTATATTTCTGATGATTATAAATTGGGCAAATTATCTTAGAAATTAACGATGCGATTAATCTTGCGTTCGATTTATTTGGCAACCCTTGAGCATAGACGGCACAGTATAGATTTCTGTGCCTTGGTTGAGCTTGAGATAATCATGAAGATGACCTTCAAGTTCACAAAACAGAGTAGAAGAGTATCTAGTAACTGGCGAATATAGGTATAACCACAGATCAATGTTGGTAACATCACTAAAGCTATTTAAACTAACGTGATATTTATTATGTTTTTATTTTTTGTATCTTAAAATTTCGGCATTGTTGCAAAACTGTAAGCGCCATATTATAACCTGTCTTCAGCAACTTAAGTACTTAAGTGCCTCCTCTTTTAATTCAACGATCATTGGTAATATTTTTTTATAAAATGAACGTACCTACTTACCAAACCTACATAAATAGCAGCTTATACTTTGAGTTTGGTTTTCTTAAGTACCTACATTACTACTTATTATGAATAATATAGGAAACAATAAAAGACGTTCACTTCTATTGAAAGTGAGCAGATAGAGTAAAAGTACATAAGTAGGTACCTACTTAAAACAGGCGATTGTGTTGGCATTTGTAAAGGCAATGGAAACTAAATAAACTCAACGGACTAGATAGATTTTTAAAATAATTAAATAAATAAACAATAAAAAATCGAAGCGCGAAAATCTTGTGACCCTTTTTTCCAACGAAGCCGGCACGAAGCACACATTTAGCTAAGTACAAATTAATCGCTGACCAAAAAATAAATGAAGACCCCACTAAAACAATAATACTTACCGAAACAAGATTCCAAACAAGAAGGGTTTATAGAAATAATTTATTAATATTTCAACGTATCCAAGCCATTATCTAGGTTCTTAGGCACGAAATATGACTTACTCCCATCGGCCCCGCTAGCTCTGCCCCGTCAACGGGGCAGATGGGAAAAAGAGTTTCATCGGCCCCGGTAGCGTCGGTGTTGGCGTTCAACGGGGCCGATGGCACATATTAAGTTTCATGTGCCCCGCTATTGGACTTACTTCCGGTTTACTATTAACAGTCTCCCTGGACTAGGGGGACCGATAAGCGTTGATTTAAAATAAAGTTTGAAGGTCTTCCGGACCCCCTATGCCCAGTGGAGCCTTTAATCGCTGAACTGTTTTAGATTTTTTCAAGCTCATCCGTCCCGTCCGTAGTAGTAGAAGACGGTCGAAAAAAATGTGATAGAGTGATACATCTAATCGAGATCGAGAGATAGCTGTCCTCTGAAATAAATATCTCGATGAGATCTATCACTTCTGTAAATAGACCATCAATCTAGGATCAATAGTTTCTGAGATATAGGCGCTTTAAGTTTGACAGCTGTCACTTTGTCATCTGTTATTTTGACAGTCAACTGCCATTATATATATAGTCATCGATTTCAACGACAGCGACCCAGCTATTCATTTTATAAGTATGCATTTCAATTATGAGCTCTAATGTGGCTCGCAAGACCGAACTTGCTTTTGAATACCCTATCACAGATGACGAAATAGAATTGGCCCTGGGAGTTGAAGGCATAATTATTGTTATAGGAAGGCTTAGGTTGCTCTTTTCGTACTTGACGTTGCATGTCAATCATTTCGAGCCGGCTTTCCTCAAAGTTTTTAGTATGCTTGTAGATTATCAAAACTAAAACAAAAGACGATCGAAACGGAAGCAAAAGACAATCCAAAAATTAATAAAAAGACGATCTAAAAAATAAACAAAAGACGATAGAAACAAAAATAAAAGACGACGATCCAAACGGAAATAAACCACGATCGGGAGTTTTGGCGGGAACGAGTTAACAACATGTCGTGCTGCAGTTTTATTTTCATGAAACTTAGATGTTACCCGAGTTGAATTGTATAATTCTGGTGGAATGTTATTCAATTTAGTTCTGTGAAAGTGCACAAGTGTAGTGAAACTAAAAATCAGTGTCAAACATGCAGTTTTCTCGTTGCCTCCAAATCTCCTATTAAGGTTATGGTAAACATGCCACCGCTTTACTATAACCCCTGACTTGACGGACTATGACGACTTTGACTGTATTGAAACACTTTAGGCCCGATTTATGAAAAATCGGCTCATAATTTGATGCAAAATATAACTTGACACTGGCTAAATGCACACGTGCGAAGCCATAATAAAAAGAAAAAAAAAAAACCACGATCGACAACAGCGACATAACGGCTGGTTCACCTTCAAACCTATGTTGATTCACTACAACAGTTTTGTCAATGATTTGGCCTGGTCATTAGCGCTTCCAAGACCCAGATCCAGATAACGGTCCCCCTGAACTAGGGGGAACCGGAAGTAAGTCCAATACCGGGGCACATGAAACTTAACATGTGCCATCGGCCCCGCTGAACGCCAACACCGACGCTAGCGGGGCCGATGAAACTCTTTTTCCCATCTGCCCCGTTGACGGGGCAGAGCTAGCGGGGCCGATGGGAGTAAGTCCGAAATATTCGCAATATAGCCAAACTCATAAGTATCAACTTCCAAGCTGGAGTGTATAATGAACGCACGTTATTTTCGCAGTGCAAAGGTTAAAATTACAACATTCGCAATTAACCAAAGGTGGTTAGCCTACTTACTAAGCGGTGCATTTTCGATGGCCTTCGTCTCTGCAGCAGCAGCAGCGGCCGGATATTTTTATATCATCTGCTTGCGGCTTCGCTCGCCATTTCACCTTCTAAGGTCGAATTTCGAAAAACCCTGTCTATGAATTTTATAATCAACTAGCTATTGCTCGCGACTTCGTTCACGTAGGGTCAGGACTAAGCATTTTATATGTAAGTATAGATATAATTATGCACCTCCTAATACTTTCTGGGAAAAGTCAAAAATCAATTTTATTCAATTGGAATCAATCGCATAAGATCACATTAAATCATCTTAAAAACTAAATTAGGATGTGTGTCTTAGGAATGCGCTCTCTAACTTCTCTAATGCTAGAACCAATAGTATTTAGTTTGAAGTAGATACATAATAAAGTAAGAAGAGTAAGGACTGCAGAAGGTAGAGTGAAATTTATTCAGTAAGTGTTCTGAACTATACCTACCTATAGATGATTTAGACTCGAATATGCGCAAGTATATTATTAAAATTCGCATTCACCTCTATAAGTAGTATTCTAGGTAGGTATTTATCGATAAAGCACCGTAGTAGGTAAAAATATTCAAGGATTGTCTTTGTTTTAAACATGGGAACAAAAATATGATAGCTAAACTTAGTAGGTACCTAAATACTTATTTACTGTTTTTGTCATAGTATTTTCAATTCAAAATACAATGTTAATGACAACGGAATTTTATTGTTTCTTTTCTGTACATCTACTAGGTGCCACAAAACACAATCATGCTAACATTCAATAAAATATCCTTTTTATTTACTATGCCTCTAAAACTGATTTATAGATTTTTGTACCTATCGTTCAAATCGCCAAAAATGTGCAATCTACTCCGTAGTCCAGTATAAGCGGCCTCCAAAGCGAGGAGGCTGTCGTTTTTTGCAGTCTGGCAACTTCGGGGTAGAGTCGGGATATTGAGGATAACATGGACATGGTGGCGCCGGCGGGGGCTCTCTCGGCGATAAATGGATGCGGCCACGACAGAAGTAACCGAAATGCGGTCTCTCAATGCACATTTTATCCCACATACAGGTATCATATACTGTTTGGGTATTTCTACAATGTTTGTAGCCCTGGTCACCGGAACTCTTGTCGATACAATTCGCGTACTGATTGAACTCCTCCAGACAGTATTTTTTTATGTTCCTAAAGACTTCTAGGGCACAGAAGGTAACTTTTTTGCCTATATCGATGCAAGCTCGAGCGTCTTTGGTCTCTTGACGACACAGCATAAACTCATTGTTGGGTCCCTCACAGAATTTACCAACATATGGTGCAGCTGCCATGAGGGTCGATGTCGACAGATTCACTTCATCCACGGTCAGCTCTTCTTCCTCTGGCAACTCTACATCCTTAGTCACTACCATTTTGTAAAAAATATATAAGTATCGTTTCTTTTCCTACTGTTTAATCAAATCACTGTTACTATTAGAAAATTGCAAAAGGGGTTTCTAGGTCTTTGAAAAATAGGTACTTGTCTAGCTTGATTTCATTATTAAGGCCCACATCAGTGAGTATGTCAAAACGACGCGTCAAATATTTTTTGACTTATACGTCATCTATACCGACCGACCCGTAAAAAGTTTTATTGTGATAGTACAACAAGGTATTTGTTTGAGAGTCTGTATCATCAAGTACTAGATAACTAAACCCAAATATGTTTATGTTGTAAAATAACACACGTATTTCGACAGCGTATTTCAATTATTGATTATGGTTATTGATACTTTCAAAATATACCTACTTACTAACAGCGCTCCGAGGTTTCACCCGCGTAATTCCCGATTCCGTGGGAATATCGGGATAAAATCAGGATACATACATTGATTCATTGGGCATAACATATATTCCCAATGAATCCTCATAACCAATTTCATCAAAACCGGTCCAGTAGTTTCGGAGCGTTTCCATGTTTTTCTGACCGTACTTTACGTCGCATCGTAATCTACCTGCGTCGCAGTGGTGGTAATGAAATATTTAATTAATTTAATCGCAATCTTGTAATCAAATAGTCGCCGCCTGGGAATAACTAAATCAAAACTTATCTATCTGCCTATTGATTTTCAGGAGCTGAAAGTCAGTCCCTATCATGTCCCGCAGTGCGGACCACGAGCGGGTGGCTCGACCTCTTCCCCCTACCTTGCAGGAAGAACTCGGAGTGCAAAGTGATGAGCAAGCAGCATTTATGTTGTAACGGAATCTGTACTAAAGGAACTAGAAAATCTGCATCTATTAAATCGTAAGTAGAAATCATTTGGAAAAAGCTTTTAGTAGAACACTGAATCATTTATTTGTAGCTGAAATAGTAGCTTTATCCAAAGTAAAATCGAACTTCATTTTTAGTGTACCTAAGTACAAAAATTTAAGAAACTGAAAAACGGACATCATAAACAAACATTCAAATACTTATACAAACATACAAAGATAGGCGCGAAAAACATAACCCTTCCTTGCAGTCGGGTAAAAAGGGCAAGGATCTAGTTTTCGGCTGCCCAGTGCCCAGCTTCAGATTACGTTATTTTCCTTTTCCCCTTTTTATTGTCACTGAAAAATCCACTCCATCCGGCAATAATAATTAAGTACAGAATGATTTGACAAATCTGATAATTACACTGAAGGGGCCAACTAGAATAGCAACTGCCAGCTTTAGAACAAAAAAAATGATTGTCTGTAAAGTCGGTTTACGGACGATAATTTTACGTCATAACGTTATAAGAAAACATCATCAATGTTTTCTTATACCATAATATAACCATAGCAACAATAATAAGTTCCCGGACCATGACGCATGACGTCACACTTTTTTGTGAATGCAGGTGTTCATCAATTTATAAGACGTTATCACGTCAAAAAATAATCATCAAAATTGGAAACACCTGTCGGAGAACGGTGTGAACATATATGTAGTTGAAAAATATTGTAAAATATCCTTTTTTTTTAACTCTGATATACAGTAAACTACAGTGCTTAGACTTACTACTTACGTTAACAACTTTTGCCATGTCTTAGGTAATCTAGTTCCTAGTCTTTGCCTACTTTGAGCCAAAGGAAGTTACAATTTAAAACAGTTTTTGAACAACCTGATATAACTAGACTAAGCAGTAAGCAGCTAGTTATGTTAGCTAACCGACCAGATAATTTTTATACTTAAGCAATTCAACTAGTTCAGAAAATGCATACTAGTATTGCATTAGTATAATAATTAGGCAGTATTTTAAAAATAATTAGGCAAGTGGCAAATAAATATAAAAATCCCGTCGAAACGTAAATGGATAAATCTAATAATCTAATGCAACTAGTCTCCTTTCATATTTAAAAGAAACAAGAACACTAAACAAGCTCATGGCCACGGATATTTATCTTTCAAAAGTTGTTAGTAAATGGACTGTACAATAAATTGATAAGTATAGGTAATTATGTAATGCCACTTACTTTGGTATTATTGGGTACGTACCTTAAGGTATAAATTACTAGTAAGGTATGTTACTTGTCATATTATAATATGGTATTGCATAGTTGCATGATTTTATTGATGTTCTGGCATATGACTGAGGTTTAGCTGCGACTACGAGTGACATGTTAGGTAATCCTGGTTAGTTCCATAACTTTTCTCAGTGCTTTAGATAGTTGTATCAGATCTTCCCGTTTTATTGGATGACTAGCATTTCGTCCGCGTAGAAGTCGAAAATGGATTAAGGAATCACGTTGTCCCATACAAACTTTGCTTCCCCCCACTTTCTACCCCTTTGGGGGTAGAAACTTTTCTTAGTGCTTTAGATAGTTGTGTCAGATCTTCCCGTTTTATTGGACGACTAGCATTTCGTCCGCGAAGAAGTCGAAAATGGATTAAGGAATCACGTTGTCCCATACAAACTTTGCCCCCCCCCCTTCCATCCCTTTAGGGGTAGAATTTCGTAAAATCCTTTCTTATCGGATGCCTACGTCATACAAAGAACACTCCTTCCAAGTTTCATGTCTCTACGATCAGCGGTTTAGGCTGTGCGTTGATCCGTCAGTCAGTCAGTCATTCAGGACAAAGCATTTTATATGTATAGATGTGTCATCAAAGCTTAGAAAATCTACTTCGTATTTCATCATGTTAACGTTTTTCGGCACATATCCAGTATCAATCGTCTAATTATTGAAATTTATATTTGTACTAGTTGCGCTCCGCGGTTTCACCCGCGTAAGTCCTCTTCTTAATAGACTATCCAACACAAAAATATTTTTTCAATTCGAAACCAGTCATATGTCATAACTGTTACATGTCACTGTTCGAACATGTAGCACACATGTAGTTCCTGAGATTAGCGCGTTGAAACAAACAAACAACTCATTAGCTCAACATATTAGTATAGATTAATTTCTAGCTAGTAAATTCATTTCATTCAATAAATAGCTTAATTCATTGTTTCACTATCGGCTTTGCTAGTCACTCATTAATAATAAGATTTTATTAGTTAGTGGGTGCCTACATAGTTACGATAACGGATTAATTTGATTTGACAGCATTACTAGGATAGGCACTTTTTACGATGGACAAGACGCTTTTTTTCGCATTTTTAATATTAGTAGACAACAAAATGCCTTTTTAGAGCTAGAAAACAATCTTTACTGACAATCATCCATTCATCATTCACTAAACACGAAACACTTAAACTGAACATAGCTGGTATGATCCGATCATAGAACCACCAGTCAGCCGGTCCAGAGTAGCGTTACGATTAGCGATAGCACAAGCACCACGAGCACGACACCCAGCACGACCACAAGCACTACCACGACCACGCCTGCGCCAACCACGACCACACCTGAGCCAACCACGACCACCACCACCACTACCACCACGACTACAACTCCGAGTACCACCAGCTCGACCACAACCACGACCACGACGACCACGGCCAGGCCCAAGACCACGGAGCCGCCGCTCGCGCTGCAGCCCTTCCTACAGCTGTTACCCATACAGAGAACAGCAAGAACTGAAGCCCCCACTACGAAGACCAGCGCGACCGCCGCAATCAAAACCAGTAAGTTATTACAATCTAAATAATTAACATTGCAGATAGAAAAGGTCAAGTACGCCTCCTAGCTTAACTAACGACATTAATTTTCTGCTATTGAACTAGTTAGTGTCATTGTTTGTAGGCAACAGTGTTGCGAGTGATGTAACATATTCGCTAACACGAAAGTCTGAGACGTTTGATGTGTCTAACACGGATTATGCGAGAGCAGGCAAGTCTTCGAAACTGGTGTGTCCGAAGCCGGGTCAGTCGCCTTTGCCGTTGTTCCCGATTCCCTGCGAGAAGAACTCCCAATGTCGCACGAGCAGCGGTCCCGACCACGTCTGCTGCGACAACCGCTGTATCAGAGGTGTACCAGCACCGAAACCAACGCGGAAACCAAAATCGCATCAGCGTAAGTTCTATCATTTTCCCTAAATTAGAAATCGTTGGATGTGTAGTAGTAACATTAAATGATATGTTCTCAGCTCTATTGGGAGTGATCCCTCGCGAATGCCCGTCGACTCCGTTGGGCGAGTTGTTATTTGAAGTTCAGACGTGCAAGACCGACGCCGACTGCTGGCCGCGAGTGTGTTGCCCGGACGGCACGCGCTCTTACTGCCGCACTGCGCGCGCTCGTCTGGACCTCGTTCCTATCGCTAACCAGATTGATGGACGTAAGTTTCTTCAAACTCAAAGACAAGCAAACATACTTTTAAAAAAAACTTTGGTTTAATTGTGAGAGTAGGCCCTAATGACGATCATACAAATCTGAGAATGATGAGTAGTTAACAATTAGTATTTCTGTCATCCAGCGGTTCGAATGGTCGAGCAGTATCTTCAGTGTACGCCGCCGCCGCAGTACGACCTGTTTCCTCAGAAGTGCAGTTCGAGCGTGGATTGCTTCCCTAATCTATGCTGTGCAGAAGGCGGCAAGAAGCACTGCCGTCCGCCGCAGCGGAGTCTATTCGCCTTGTTGGCTGGTGTCACACAGGTAAAATATGGCTAAACACTAACCAATTATTTTCATAATACTAACTAATATTATAAACCCGAAAGTTTCTTTATTTATTTGCTCCCTCTTCCAAGGTGAAATCACTGGACCGATTTTGATGATAATCGGCATAGTGGTACTTTAAAGGGTAAAAGACAAAGGTTACTTCTGATCCCAACATTCCCACGGGATCGCGACTTACGCGGTTGAAACTGCGGGGCGCAGGTAATTTGCGTAATTTGCAATAAATTTACCCTCTTGAAAAATTTGAATGTATCTTTTATGTCGTCATCCAGTGGTTGACCCGTTAATGTGAACTCAGTTATAATTTACATGTGCATTACCATTTTTACATTAACAATAATTACTTACTTAATTTTTATGAATATATAATGATCAAATTACCAACTTTGCTAATTTAAATATTTCTTTTTATCTTTACAGAGATTTGGCAACATGCGACCACCAGCAACAGCGAACAACAATTTGTAACAAGGTCAAACTAAGTGCTTAGACTAAGTGTTACTAACATTATTGTAGTTAATGTAAGTAGATAGGTATCTATAGGTAATAATTTTTATACTTTTGTACAGATTTTTTAATAAAAATATTTATTAAATAATGGTTTTTGCAACTTAGTAACCAGTTATGACAACAATTTATCTTACGTAAAAAGCATTATTATGTAAATCTTATGTCTTGATTTTAATATCTACCCCGTATAATCCATAATTAATTAAATGGACTAAACTTACAGTTGATTTATATATATATTAATAACTCTTTAACCACAAGTCGCTAAGTTTCCACCCATGAAGAAACCCAATTAAAAGAAACCAAGATGAGAAAAATTAACAATTACGTATTATATGTATTATTGCCCTGCCGTAATTCTTTGGCTTCAGATAGAGAAAAAAAAATGTTTCTACCAAATGAAATATCATTGTAGTCCACTATACAAATGAATTATTAATCATAGAAACTGGCGTAAGTTTCTAGCATAGATATCATAAAATCAAACAGAAGTCTTTTATTGATGACAATCACCAGTCCAGCATAATATACTGACAGACACAAATACTGTATCAAAGTTCAGGATTATAACTTTTAAATGAATATTTTTTATAAGTATGCAAACTATTTATGAATAGTTTGCATACTTATAAAAAATATTCAATTTTTAATTTAATCCATATTATTGTACCGAAACTCTTGTCGAGTTAAAATGCAATACAAGACTTTGAAATAAAAACTTTATTTCAAAGTGGTCTGGTAAAGTACTTACAATGATATGTAGTTTATAGGTCCTTCCACACACCTACACAGAAATGCTTTATCTCACTTTTGTGAGTGTCAGTTAACGTCAGGGAAATATGACAAAACATTCTTTAAGTTTTGCTGAATTATTTTTAAGTTTAGATGGTTCTTACAATGAAAAATAAAACAGATTTTACTTAGAATAAAAATTTATTACCATCTAAGCATCTTCATTTAGTCCAGCTGAAACAAAAGAAAAACGTGTGTTAGTATTACCTATAAACTGCAACAGCAACATGCCCGCATAAGTTCACACCCCGTGAGAATTTTGGGATAAAAGTAGCATCATTTTGTGATATTTTAGCTCCAGCTAGCTACATACCATAGTAACATCACAATTGGCTTAGTAGCTGTTGCATAAAGAGGTCACAGACTTTTATATTTTTTTCTATTCCTTTTTTGGTCTTCGATCAAACCTTTTCACACTCACATAAAATTTTGTACTTGGAAATCAATAGTCAGTGAAAATGCTTGTTTCTTATGGAGCCAAGACTCTTGGAAGTCATGCATGGGTCCTGTGTCAAGTGTCAACACATGCAAGATCCATTATTTTGGGTATGAATTAGACACTGATATACAAATAATAAACGTAACCAAATTATTTCAGCTTCGGTTCGGCTTATGACTAATATCTGGCCTATCCTACCAGGATAACCTATGACTGTAAATTACGACCGCAGCACAGCAGGTAATTTTCTCTTTTTATTTATTTAGTGTAGAAGTAGAAACCTGCAAAGGTAAATATATGACTTAAGTACCTTCTTGAAACCAATGTCGTGAGCGTACTCTCTGAAGCACTGCCTGCAGATGTTCAGACCGTATTTGCGAATAAGTCCATGTCTGTTGGAGCAGGCTCGGCTGAAACAACGAAAAAACACCGTAAAACACGTGCATAACCAAACAACATGCAATGAGTGATTGCAGTTTGCAAATATGATTCTACCATGAGCGTGAGCCTTGACCGTATCTGCGAGGGTGAGAATACCAAATATTTGCGTGACCCATTGCGAAAAATTGTATTTTTCACTGCTGAAAACGCGGAACACGTCCAAAATGGAGTTCGCACAGATTAAAAAGATCCCACAGACGATTTTTCTTACCAGTGAATGAATGTTTAATGTTATTCCGGATTCACACTGGCACGTGCTGTGTCATGTTTTGTACCGAATTCTGATTTATTTAATTTCAAGGGAGTATACTGGTTTTCTTCTCTCTAGTTCCACGCTTGCATTTTCTTTTCAATAGCTTTGAGTTGTATTCTTCAAGAAAATCCGAAATTTGAATAGAAAGGGCTTAGTTTAAACATATAAAACATAACCCTCCTTTTGTCGTAGCCGGGTAAAAACTAGTATTCGACCTAGATCTCGATAGTGTGATACCTCGGCGATATTGCTTTATTTAGCCTGTGGTTATCGATGAACGAATTACATCAAAACTGTCGAAAGAAACGTTATATCAGTGTCAATGTCAAAACTTAGCTGTCATTTAGCTCTCTTTTCTCTTTCTTTTTTCGTCTCGTATCTACATAGTTGCAGTTGAATGGAATTTGTTGGATTTAGAGGCTTTCCGAGAGTTTACTAACATTTCCACATAAAAGGTGACTAATTAGTTTACGATTTTATTGTATAATAAATTACATTAATAACTTGTTAGAAGTAGACTATATTTTCATTTTATTTCGCCCTCAAAGTGGCTGATTTTTCATCCTCGTCGTAACTGTACATATTACTGTGTATTGAAATGCAAATGTTTGAATTTGTACTTCGTACTCACGTATACTTTAAGCTACTGGGATTTTTTGCTACGGAGCCGGTAAAATTGTTTTTGGGACACAACACGTCATCAAAATATAAAAAACTCGCGAGAACACTTTCACCTGATCTAGATAAATTCAGTGCAAGTTAAAATTAAATGGTCACCTTTGTATATTTGTTATCGACAAAATACCTATCTGTCGATACCTAACCTGTAACTAACCTATTAAATAAGTACTTACCATTGTATTTGTTTCAGTTGCAGAAATCATAATGGGGTTCATTTATAATTTTATCAAGCGCTTGCTCAGGCTGTCCATTTATACAGCTATAATTTCAATACTCATTATCGTAATACCAAACATTCCACCGTATACCAGTTTCAGTAGTATTCCGTAAGTATAAATAAATACCTACTAAGTGTAAAAAAAATTACTTGTACTTTAGTATTTTAGACAAAAGTCCGTATAGGTACAAATATATTTTGTTAATAAAAAATAAATACAAAAAATGAATTTATTCTAGGTTCCTAATTATTCTATAATATCACAACTTCTAAACACAATGTTGTTTATTAAAAAATCAGTGATTAAACACTGATATTTTTGTTCTAAATCTCAAATTGTATAACACTTAGTTTTTGATATGAGCACTTTCAGACAGAAATACTCAGATTCTGACCAACTTTTTTTGCTTGAAATTGGTACATAATAAGATATATAATAATGCAAAATACAGTGAAGTTGACCTAAAAACCAAACTGAGTCATTACACATTCACTTTTGTAAAAATTTACATTCTCAGTTAGTATTATAATATACTTTGCTTGACTTAAATTAATATTTTAACCTAGTTTTTTATTTTCACAATGAATTATTTAATTTATTCACTTTAATTATAATGGTTACAAACCAATGACTATATCTAAACAACAAATCATAACCACATCCCTCGCAAAAATGAAATATAGTGACATTACATCTTTCCATTTGTCCACAAATAAATCATATTCAGGAAAGTCAACCAGAAAAGACTTGAAAGGATCTAAAATAATTTTATCATTTCAGTCTTGAACCACCTCTAGCCAGAGAAGGGCCTCTAGCTCCAAACACTGACCTGAATAATGCCGACAAAGTGTTTGTCAACAAATTATTAGGACCCGAAGCATTCCAGATATACAATGGAGAACTGTATACTGGTCTCAGTACCGGTGAAATTGTGAAGATATCACCCGGTGGACATGTTACATTTGTTACTAAAATAGGGCAACCTTGTTGTGAGTATATTTCTTTGTTTTGTTTAACTAATATCATGGACTAGCTGCGCTCCGCGCTTTTACCCGCGTAAATCCCGATCCCGCGGGAATATTAAAATGAAAAGTAGCCTTCCTCAATAAATGAACTATCCAACACCAAAATAATTTTTCAACTCGAACCAGTTGTTCCTGAGATTAGCGCTTTCAAACAAACAAACAGACTCATCAGCTTTATAATATTAGTATAGATTTAGATTGACCAAAATGAATGGTGTTGCACCTAGGCTTGCAAAAACACAACGTCATTGTAAGTATTTATTTACAAAGGAAAAGTAGATAAGTTGTTTAGCACCCATAACACAGTCTAGTTACTTAGCTTGGTGCTAGATGGCGATGTGTGAAAGGTTCTACATTATTTATTTATTATTGCCTGATTGTATAAGTTACAAGTAACTTATTTAGGTCAACACAAAATGCTGTATGAACAAGGTAAAGAGGTAGATATTGGTTTATATTGGAGTATAATCAGAAGCTAGTTAGAGTTCCCAAGTCTAAAATATTCAAAGATGAAGTCATAGCATGTTTACTTAACAAATAACTTGGTAAGATGTTGTAAAGGAATTTCAACTTTACTACATTGACATAAGACCATGCAAGACAACAAAAACTATGTGGATACTTGTATGCGTATTAAGTCATATATTATTTACATCCTTAACACAAACATGATAAAACCAATTAACAAAAAAAAACTTGAACTTCCTTAGTTTAACATTTTAAGAAGTATAAAAAAAAGCCTTTGGACACTTTGGCATAGTAACTTAAAATGCTGCGGTGCATTTTGAGACCCATGCCAATCGATAGAAGGCATTATGGCGAACAAGCGTCTCGGAAACGGGATATTTAACCAAAAGTGTTACCATTGTCCTATGATTTTCCAAAAATGCGCGGTGCATTTTCAGACCCATACCTATCGATAGAAGGCATTATGGCGAACAAATAATGCCTTTGCACTAGACTAACGCTAAAGCGTCACGCGTATCCCGATTTCGAGACGCTTTAGAGGTTCGTTGTGAAGACAATATTTGTTCACTGTAATGCCCTCTATCGATTGGCATGGATCTCGAAATGCACCGCGCAAAAAAAAAACACTATGCCAAGGTTCGAAAAAATTTGAGAATAAATGGTATATTGCCTGTGGGATAAATATTATTCAATTATTATGAGCCTACACTCCCACTGCAGGGCAAAGGCCTCTCTACCTTTCTTCCATTGATCGCGATCTGTAGCACACTGTAACTGAGCAACTAGGTTATTCCTATAGGCCTTCATTTTATTATTTTAAATTTCAGCTGGTATAATCCAAGAACATATTTGCGGCAGACCACTAGGTTTTGATATAGACGAAAAGAACCGTTTACTTTACGTAGCTGATGCCTATCATGGTATTTGGAAGGTCAGTCTAAAGGATGATAAGAAAACTTTACTGGTGTCTCCCCATGTGGCTATCAAAGGACGGAACCCCAAGTTGTTCAACTCAGTTGTTATGGGCAAGAATGGGGATCTGTATTGGACTGATTCTTCAAGTGACTTCGCATTGAAAGATGGTGCCACAAGCACACTATCTGACCCGTCCGGAAGGTAAATACCTATTGTTGCCGAACTATCGATAGTTAACATCGGAAATTAGGTATAGGCGCGTATTAATATCTATCGATAGTGTTGTATGAAAACATTCGATAGTATTGATACTATCAATTTCTACTTATTTTACAGAATAACTGAACGATCGATAGTATTGAATGTTATCATGCAATACTATCGATAACTTTTTGATACTATTATTTTGATCTATTAAAAGCTATCGATAATTCGATAGTATCGATTTGTTATTTCAGCATTGTTATTTTTATTAGGTTTTTATAGCGGGTCGCACTGCGCCTACGGCGATTTATCGCGCGATATCGCTATAATGAGGGAAAGGCTACTAATCTCATTCATTTGTTAATTTTATCTTGTATCTAGCTTCAATGCTTATAATATAGGAAGACTTCCAAGTATTAAGGAAAAATCGAGTCTAAGAATATGTAGTAGAACCCAAACTCATAGTTTTTAAAAGTCTGGTTATTTGTTACCTATGCAATTTAAAAATACTAAACCTATTAAAATATAGTTTTCACTATTCGGTAGCTCCATTTCTTGGAAAGGTTGTGGTACCTTCACGTTGAAATCGTCCAAGTAACAATAAAATTATATCAACAATAAATTAACTAAAGCGCATCTGTTATTGTAAGATACATATCTTGTGTTGTATTTTCAATTAATTAAATGTAAAAAACTGATAAGATAATTTTGAAGTTAAAAGTTACGTATCTTTTAGATAAGAATTGAACAACTAAAGAAATTGTTTATTTTTGCAGATTATTCCAATACAATGCAGCTACAAATAAAAGTACTGTCCTTCTCGACGACCTCTGGTTCGCCAATGGTTTGGTCGTGTCACCGAACAACGATTTTATAATCGTCGTAGAAACGGCGCGCTTCAGACTTCTTAAATATTATATTGAAGGGCCAAAGAAAGGAAAGTCTGAAGTCTTCATTGCTGGACTCCCAGGTAAAGGAATCCCGACTTTATCAGGTTATTTATTAGGAGTAGAGAACAGATTTTTTATCATATACACCTGTATAAGTCCAACAAAACACATTAAACTGATCTGGAAACTGGACCACACGTCGACAAAGTTGGTGTCCTTGAAGACAACGTGGGAGTCCCGTGACTTCCCAGCTGCGTAGATATCTAGCAAATGGCGTGCCTGCACCACCTGCTTTAGCGTTCGGGTGAAACAATCCGCAATATACTCTATATCAACGTGGTAGGTTTCTCCATCGTCAGTTATTCCTTCCCAATGAAGTCCTTCCTCACCATCAATATGTTTCCTTCCTGCCACACGCTCCGTTACGCTCTGATCTTCTAACATCACGTAGAAGAAAACCAGTTTAGTATTCATTATACTAAAACTATTATCTAAACAGAATGCGTATTCTCCGTCCGTTTCCAAGTCCTTAATGACAGCGTTCTGGGATTTCTTGTAATCTGAAATGAGGAGTTTTCCAGTAGGGTCGATGACGTCCAACGATATGTCCAAATCTCCCTGTTGGCCGTCTAGAACTTGGTAGTAAACCTCTAGCGTCTGTCCCGCCATCCCTGTCTTATAGAAACACGTTCTCCTGCCTGCATCTGCTCGGAATTTAAAATCTCTCGTATAAATAACTTCGGTTTCACATCGTGATATCAATAATAGAGCAATGAGGAGTTGAAAATACATGGTGATGCGTGTTTCACTCGAAAGCTGGTACATTTGTGTGAAATGTAAGAAGCCTTCTTACAATAATAATTGTGTTATGTATTTACACAGTTGTGTCAAATAACCTTGCCTAAATGGCGTAAATTGACGAAGAATTGGTTTTGCTGAAACTTTTCAGATATAACGATTATAACTTTGTGTTTCAGGCAACCCAGACAACATCCGCGCGTTGCCGGACGGTTCTGGCATGCTGGTCGGTCTATACGTGACGTACGACGACGAAAACCCGATGCTGTCGCGGTCGATGACTGAGACTCCGCTCTTCAGGAAGTTGCTGGCGCGACTCCAACGGCTCGTCGAGATACCCTTCGAATACTTGAACACAGTTTTCCCGCACATCGTGTTTGAAGAAATCGTTTATAATGTAAGTCTTCAACGCTTCAACAAATTAATTTTACTGTTTGCCTTCACGACTTTACTCACGTGTTTATCGATTGATTCCATTCCAGATTGGTCATTTCAAGTCTTTATCAGCGTTCGTCCCAAACCAGTCTGGTTTATTGTACATCGACTGGAACGGTAATGTGATATCGTCGCACTACAACACGGACGGTAGCCTCGGACACATTAGCGATGCCATCGTATTCAACGACCGCCTCTACACTGGAAGCCCCCATATACAAAACTACATAGGCTCCGTCCCCGTGCCACCGGCATTAAAAAAAGCTTTCCAAGGTAAGTCAGCTCAGAAACCCGTCGAAACTGTCAAGCCGAAGGCAGAAAAACCCAAAGAAGTAAAGAAAGAAGCTGAAGCGAAACCGGTAGAAGAGAAACCTGTTCAAAAGCAGACCAAACCAGTGGAAGCTCCAAAACCAACGCCAAAACCTGTTGAACAACCGAAACCAGCGAAGAGCACTCCCCCTCCACAAGCTCAACAACCTAAGAAAGAGACCAAACCGGAAGCTAGAACCCCACCACCGACTCCGAAACCAGAAGTTAAGACTACCCCTCCCCCTACACCTAAAGTTGAAGTGAAAACCACTCCTCCTCCCACTAAGCCAGTCACAAAAACAACGCCAGAAGTCAAATCCACTACCGCCAAACCTGAAGTAAAATCAGAGAAGGCCAAGAATGAACAAAAGCCAGTTACAGCAGAGAAGAAACCTGAACAGATACCGATCAGGGAAGAAATACCTTCGGACACCGTCAAGCCGCCCAAAGAGACTTTGAAAGTTATCAAGAAGGGTGGTCCCGCAGAGATACCTAACCATCTTTAATTTGTTAACTTGGTTGTGGATATTGGTTGGTGAAGTTATTGTAGGTGAAGGATCTCCTGGTGAAGATATTGTTTTAATTTTTTTAGATGTTTTATGAATCATGCATGCAAGGTAGCATTCCAATTTTCCATTCCTTTATTATTTTATAACTGTCCTATTTAACCTGTTTAAGTGCCTAAGGTCACAAAGCAGGTCAAGAACTTCAAATATTTTCGATTATCTTTGTTAAAAAGATGAAAAAAAAAACTCCATTTATGATCTTTCGTAACAATCGAAAGGAAGATCGTAAAATATTTGTACGTGATTTACATTTTATATCTGCCCTTAGCCCTCTCACGAAAATTAATGTGCATTTAATAGTATTTTCTATACACATAAATATTTATAATTTGTTAAAATTATCTTACAAAATACGTAGTTTAGTGGTTGTTCAATGGACAAGTCGTTTGAACACAACGTGTGATTAGGACCAATTCTAAATTGATAATTTTGTATGTATAAGTATATGTATGTATTTACAATAAATATTGTCACAAGTATTTAGATTATATAGCAAGTATACACACACACCTGAAACTTTCAAATTATAGAACTTGTAGAGCAATCTTTATCACCATTTGCAACCAATTTATACTTAGTAAAGTTGTTTTAATTAATCATGTTTCAATGTAAATAATAAATACACCTAAATCCGTGTTTTTTGTAATCTTAAATTCATATCAATTTAAATAATGATAGTAGACAAACCAAAATATTTGTTACCTATAATTTTGTTCAGTAGATTTATTTGTGTTACATTTTACGAAAAGTCTAAAATCATTTATTTTCCTAAAGTTATGTTAGTGCAATTACTCAGTACCTATGTGATTTTGAACAAATTATTTATTTTATCTGAACTTATTATCAGACGTTGCTGGTTACATGTGTTTTTATGATCTGAATGTTCGAGTTTTAGCAATAAAAATGTATGTATAAGTGTAGGTATGTACTATGTACGAAATAAAGTCACATTTCTAAATATAATAGAATTTTGTTTTATGAAACCTAATTGTAGGCTCATTTTATTAATCGAAAACGGCGAAGTCGAGGAGGCGGAGAGTTGTTTTTGACTGTATTTTTCCTCAAAAACAGATATCGAGTATAAATAAAACAAATGCATAGGTCAATTTAATTTTTAATTGTCTTGGAAAATATTATGAATAACATTATTCAAAACATATTTAAAGCATTCAATCATTTATTTATATACAAACATGGGCATTTGCACTTGCACGATGATAATAATTCTCTTTTTTGATTTACTGGTTTTTTTTCTATCGCTATTTAGAAAATAATTCTACTAAATTGAGTGCTTTTTAAATGAAACAATAGAAGTGGGAAAAAAAGTAAAATTAGCTAGCAGGAAAAACTATCCTGAATTATTATTTGACCTCACACTGAACTACCTACTTTGTCAATAATGAGTTGGAATGTAAAAAATATCTCCTAGTTCTACTATTTATAGGTATACTATTCATAATACTTTAATCTCTATCAAATTAATAATTTTAGCTTTATTTACATTAAATCTCCTCAATAAACATTCAAATCTTTCGCATGTTCTGTGCAACATTTACAAAATTGATTTTAGAGAAGTCTAACGTCAATTCATTTGATTTGTATTGTTAGTGTAGTGTTATGGATACTCTATGTACCTATACAGTATACTTAATGTGAGTAAAGGTAGCTGCAGGGATCACAAAAACCGGCCAAGTGCCGACTCGGGCACGGTAAATCACCTATGAAAATTTCAACTGTCTAGCTATCACATTCACGAGACAGTGTATATTATAAACTTGGTCAGACAGTAGAGTCTTAGTGATAGGGTTTTACCCTTAAAAACAAACTATTCTATTCCTATTTCAAAACGAAGTTTAAGGATAGTCCGAGATGTAGATTTAAACCTTAGATTTAGACACAGATTTACTCGTGAAATATAGTTTGAATACTATCCCTATAGATTATATAGGGAACTATAATCTAAACACTATCCCTTTATAGATTTAAATCCACATCTCGGACTATCCTTAAGCCTCGTTTTGGAATAAGGGGGTTAATGTTTAAACAAACCAATGCATCTGTTTGAGTAAGTTATGTCAAAAGGTTCGGTAGTCGGTAGTGTCTCATGTGTACTTATATCTAAATGAAGACTTGTTCGGCGGCGAGCGCGTCCGCAAACGGTTTGACGACGCACCGCGTCGCGAAGTAGAATATCAGTCCGAATGTTATAGAGATGGGTAGCGCGGGGAGCGCCTTCCTCAATATCGCTAGCAGTAGAAGAGTTAGACATAATCCCTGTAACAAACAACTACAATTTGACCCCTGTGACGTACCAGGCAAACACCCGCCTGCGAAACAGAAGGTTGCGGGTTCGATTCCCGTCTCTAACAAATATTTATGTAGAGAAGATATTTGTTTCTGGTCAGCGTATTTCTGTGTATACTTACAAAAGAAAAAAAGTATATAAGTATTCTATCCGTTATCTGGCCACCATAACACAAGTTAGTAGCTTAGTTTGGAGTCAGATGGCGCTGTGTAAAAATGTCCTGCAATAATTATTATTTAAAAAAAATGATAGTATTTAAATCACTAAAAAGAAAAAAGGAACCCCTTGTAAGTTTTTTGTATATGCTTCTAATAGGACGACTATTCAAAGTAATCTCATTTTAGTAATTACAACTGAATAAAAAATAAATGAATTTTGGCTGCACCGATTTTAATGCAACGTCAAATAGAAAAAATCGTATTGAAACAGGTTGATTAGTTTCTTCTGAGCCACGCACAATGGCCCAAAAGAAGAGGCTAAGTGCGAAAACAGCCCCGTAAAACTAAACTAAACTTCTTCTGAACCAATATGCCACGTATATAGTCGGAAATAGGGGTTCAACATATAACATTCAGGGTTTAATCTACGTTGTTCCATCTTTATCTGGCTTTAGTATAACTTACTATTACTAGAAAGTTTATTATAGTAAGCAGTACGCAGCTGAACCCCTTTAACAACACATATGCTACTTCAAACAGGTTAGAGATCTATTATAAGGGTAAGTTATAATAATATATACTTACAATAAGTATAGCTACAAAACACGCGAGTGTTGTATTCCAGTCGCCGTAGGAACTGGCCTTTCCAACAAGCACACTGTAAAATATGAAGTCCCCTAGACCTAGTTTCACGCCCTCTGAAAAGACAAAAACATTGATGGTAACCTCTGGCTACGTTAGGCGAACAATCACTTGCGACGACGTAGTTCGTCGCGGATTTAGAGGAGGGTGATAATAGTATAATAAAGTAAAAGATCTTCTTTCTTTTCAAGGTAATTCTTGGTGATTAAAAAAGCTGACACTAAAGCAGACCCAATATCTGTGCCTCCATCTTATACCAACAACCATGAATGTTAAGTCTATACTTCTGTACTATTATAATAAAGTTTGTAAGGTTGTCGGAGGAACGATTTGGATGAAATTTTGCATAGAGATATTTTGGAGGTAGCTGAGTGTCATAGGCTGACGGCATATTTTGACGACCCAGTTGGCACAATGGTCACTGTGCCGGACTGCCAAACAAGGGGTTGCGGGTTCGACTCCCGCCTCAGACAAGTATATTTGCTAAGATATCTGTCTGTGGTCTAGTTGTTTCTATGTATTATAAGTATATATGTAGTATATCCGTTGTCTACAGTTGTCGAGCACTCATAACACAAGTCTAGTAACTTAACTTGGGGCTAGATGGCGATGATGAGTGGAATGTCCTGCAATATTTATTTATAGGCTTTTTTATTCCAAAATTCCCACGAGATCGGGATTTACGCGGATAAAACCGCGGAGCGCAGCTAATGTAATATATAAGTAAGACAAGTTGTAGTACTGACTCTCTTCATCGTCCTGCTGCTGCTGTGGCTGCGGCTGCGGCTGCTGGCGGCGATCGACCCGCGTCGTGTACCGCTGCGAGGAGCTGGTAGAGTCGACGCGCAGTTGTCGCGGCGCTGCGCCGGACGCAGCGCGTGCAGACCACTCCGCTGTGAAACCTGCATTGTCTCCACTACCTGAACCACGTTGATCGGTGCCTTCTACAGAAACAACGTTTATAGCATTGAATATTCCTCAGATAGAAGCTCACCTACATATAGCTCGATTTCATTTCATTTTCACAAATTGTGCTCGTCCCCTGACACAGAAACCTCAGCTCAAACTGATTAATTATATTTCAATGTAGCCACAATACGTAGTTAATATTCTTAAGCAATATCTAGTATGTTTTGTCTGAGCTTATATTTTTTGAAAGACGAGTGAGTAAGTCCTTATTCCAAAATACTTATTTGATTAATGTTACATAGGTAAGTATACTGAACGCGTATCGTAGGTGTTAACGGACCGTGTGAACGCGTGAGAGGGCGCAGTTCGCGCTCACCTTCCGTCCCGCTCGCACCTCCGCCTCCGCTCCCGCCTCCACCACCGTCCGCATCTGTCCCCGCTCCGCCCGGCACCGTCGTCGCCGCCAGGCAGTACATCACCGTCGCTGCACAAATAAAGAAATAAATATTGCAGGACATTCCACACATCGTCATCTAGCCCCAAGCAAAGTAACTAGACTTATGTTATGAGTGCTAGACAACGGATATACTACTTATAAACTTTACTTTCGTAAATATATGCTAATAATACATAGAGACAACCAGACCACAGACAAATATCTAAGCATAGATACTTGTCTGAAGCGGGAATCGAACCCGCAACCTTGTGTTTGGCGCCCGGCATGGTGACCATTGTGCCAACTTGGTCGGCAAAATATGTTAATGATAAATATATTAAAAAATACGTTAATGTTAGTTCATTTGTATATCCTACTACAAGGCAGGTCTTCTAAGAGTAGACCCTCTTAGAAGGGTTTGGCCAGATGCCACGAGTGCCCCTCTGGATGTCCCATATCAGCCAACCGTGGTGACTTCTTTGGGCTTGTGGGATTCCTCACAATGTTTTTCTTTCTCTTATTACTCTTTTCATAAGAACACAACTAGAATATAAGAATGATCATATGGCATTTATTTTCACACAATGAAATCTAGACTCAAACTAAACAACTAAGCTGAAAGCCATAATAAAAATATAAAAAGTAAATATTTTTGTCAAGTTTCCGCAAACAAACTCGACTTGTCTGATCGCCTACTTTGTGTAAAGATTGCAGATGAGAGTGTTCAAGCCGTAGCTTCCCTAAAACAAAAGTAAGTATAAAGTAAACTTACAAGAATAAATAAGAGCGGGAAATATGGGTTCATTTCGCTCTTGGGCAGTTTCAACTAATATCCTAAGTGGTCCCTTTGGTGTTAAAACAGCTACCAAATCTGAAAAAAATAATGAACAAATACTTAATTAACTCTCATCGTTATATAGACAACTAGCTGCGCCCCGCGCTTTCACCCGTGTATAAATTTTCTACGCAATTTCCTTAATTTTTCTTTCATAAGAACTTCTTCTGTCTTCTTCTCATTATAACAAACTCACAGGGGCAGACTAAGGGAAGCGACTTTGTTCTATACTACTTGTACTGGTTTATCCTCACGCAAAAGGGCAATTAGACCCTTTTTGCGTGAGAATGGAGTAGGCCTGCACAGCACCTACTTAGGTTAGTCCCATGTCCAGAAGTAAGAACTTGTCAATACTTCTGGAGCCAACTAAGCCGCGGGTTTCATCACGATGTTTTCCTTCACCGTAAGAGCAATGTCAATGAAAAATTAATTGGTGCACGGCTGAGAATTTTTTTGAACTATGTAGTGATTTTATTAATCTTACCCCAAATAGATATAACGGCAAGTACAGCCCAAGTAGTCCACTCGGGCAGGTATTTAATGAAGACGAGCGCCATCAGCGCCGCTATGAAGATGAGATACGCCTGCTGCAGGCGAAGCGGACCCTTCCAGTGTATCACTATCATGCCAACCACACCAAAGTTCCACATCACAAACGCTAGTGTTATGTAGTCCATTGGTATATTGTAGGCTCTTAACGCTTCTCTGTTTAATAAAAAAGATATATTACAGATATAATTTTATAGAAACATTTAAAGTTCAAATTGTGATACAAATAAGCAGATTTTTCAGTGGTTTTAACTTCACTGATACAGGTCATACAATTTTAAAGCTTTTAAATATAAATGAATATTGGAGGACGTTGTACACAGCGCCATCTAGCCCTAAACTAAGCAACTGAGCTGTAATATGGTAACCAGTCACAGTTAGAATACATACCTATACCAATCTTTAATAAATTCATTTTTATCTATACTAATATTGTAGTTTTTATTTTGGATTTTTGTTTGTAATGTAGGCCCTGAAAGTACTGTGTGCTCTGATTTTGATGAAACTTATTGATGAATCCTTGGGAGTAACCAATTTTTTATCCCGATATTACTATGGGTAAAACCACAAGGCGCTGCTAGTTTACTTACTAATATTATAAAGAGGAAAGATTTGATTGTTTGCATTGAATAGGCTCCAAAACTACTGGACCGATTTTGATGAAACTTGGTATGAGAATACATTAAATAATTGGGAGTGTCATAGGCTACTTTTTATGCCGATATTCCCAAAGGATCGGGAGTTTCGCGGGTGAAATAGTATATATTTAATGTTCATGATACTTACTCTATGTACAAATATGAGAACAAAAACAGCAACATCAAGGAAGATAATATCAACCATCCATGTATAACTCTGTAACATCTCTTTTTATACAGCACTATGAGTAGGACAGTCATTAAGGCAATAACACAGAGAAGGATCATGGAATTGGCAAGAGCATTCCATACTTTTGTCACTGCATATGGACTTTCTTCATGAAATGGTGTGTAGGCTCTGAAATTAAAGTTATTTGTTAGGCAATTTTAAGACTCCTGATTGTAAATTGTTTTTTTTTATAGATATTATTGCAAATTTTTATGCACCCCTTTAGGGTGATAATACCACAATATTTTAATATATAATATGGGCTCCAAATTAAGGTTTATATGGGAAAATGTCCATAATTGTAGAAAGTTAATCTATTAGGTGATGATGTGCGAAATGGCAAAATGACAAATTAGTAAAATATGCATCAATCATATTTAGTTTGATATTTTTAAAATGATTAGATGATTTGAAATAATTTTAAAACACAAATATTATTGTATAATTCTATTTTTTCAAGAGCAGTTGATAAGATAAGTAGATTCAAATGAAAATTGGCATTAATACTTTTGATATCACAAACATTATGTTATAAACTGTTTTACATAAGTGTTGATGCATATAATACAAATGCTACTCCACTGTGTCTCAAAGTGGGGGTGATGTATTCAATACAACCCAAAGTGGGGGCGATGTATACAGTGCAACCCAAAGTGGGACCAATGCATACAATACAACCAAAGTGGGGGCAATGTATACAGTGCAACCCAAAGTGGGACCAATGCATACAATACAACCAAAGTGGGGGCGATGTATACAGTGCAACCCAAAGTGGGACCAATGCATACAATACAACCAAAGTGGGGGCGATGTATACAGTGCAACCCAAAGTGGGACCAATGCATATAATACAACCAAAGTGGGGGCGATTGAAGTGAAGATGATGTATACAATACAAGATTTTAAAGATACTCACAAATATACGTCCTTAACAGAGTAGAAATTGATTGAAGATATTGTAGCTACAACGACAAGCATACAGAGCGTCACAGGCACAAACAGTTTGATAACATGTCGGGCTCCATATTTGAGCTCCAACTCCTCCATCTGCTGACCCTCGGGCGCCGGGCCCGGGTCCCTGCTGCCGCCCACGTTGACATCAGGCACCCTCACCACGCTCTGTGTATCCATTAAAATGCAAACTCTACTTTATCAACATCTGTCGTAGCGATTAATGAAATATTTGATTTTAAATAAGATAGTAAACAAGACTAACTTCAAAGAAAGGAAAAATATTTTGTTGTAGGAGTGGATCTGAGTCATAGTTTTTAGTATCAGATAAAAGCAAAGATAGGAAAGGTAGCGTATTATCGGGGCAGTTGTACTTACGCCGTAGGACCGATCGGACTTCGTTTTCTTTCTCCTGGCGATCCTATCAGCTACTTCCCGGTCAGGGCGAGCCTCTGCTATGTGGCCGTCCATCAGTGCCGTATGTTCTGTCGCTGTATCCCTATTCCTGCTATCTGAATCGCTCATTAAATTAAATTAGCTATAACATGCATGGTTATTAATAGAACGGTGTATCGTATCAGAAACAGAAAATGTTTCTAATTTTCTACAAAATCAAATGCGAAAAAAGAAAACATGAAATTCCCATTTCCCAAACTCAAATGAATGAATGACTCATTTTTTTAACAAACAAAACCATAGAGTATAGGAATATGAATGAATGATAATGGGAACAGAACATAAATAAATTAGTTACGCTACTTACACTTAGATGGCAGCACTATCGGAAGGCGAAACTATACTTCATCCGGTATGTAGTTGCGCTACTTGATACTAGATGGCAATACCTATGGTCAATTCTTTTGATGGTTTTATTTTCTTTGGTCTGGGACCGAAAATTTTGGCCCATTTTGTTGACTTTTGTAGATTATTCTCTGGTGCGTCACATAAATGTAATGGGGAAAAATAATATACTCTTTTAATTTATAATTATTTTATTAGATAGAAATACATACATGAAATACAACTATGTTCGTTTAAAGATACAATCCCTCAGGAGTTCCTTCCTTCTTTCGATAAAGGACACTTTCTTTAGATTTCTTGAAGTCTTCATTTGTAACCTTCATGCGGCGCTCTCTTAACGCCATAAGACCAGCTTCTGTGCAGATTGCCTGCGTAAAGGAATTTAGCAACATTTATATACATCATTTGGTTTACGATTAAACAGTTTTACAAAGGGTAGGCCATAGAACAGAATAAATAGTAGGCCTGCCATAGTATGATGGACTTTTTATCCTGATATATTGGCGGAATTAATTTGGAATTATTGCGATTGAAACCGCAAGGCGCATACTATAAAATGGAAAAGTAGATCTGTCTATCAGTCTGTTACATCATTTCCCCAGTCTCTATGCCCCAATACTCAAATGACTCTCAAATACATAGACCCCTATGTATTTGAGAGTCATTTGAGTATTGGGGCATAAAGTTTAAGCCCTAAATATTTAAGACGCTCCTATTCTATTTAAGCATACATTTAAATGTCAATTTAATGGCCACTTAATATCTTAAGTGGCCATTAAATTGACATTTAAATGAGGAGCCTTACTTAAGATAAGTAGATTAGAATACGAAAATGGATAGGAGAAGGCTATTCCGATTCTTGAGTTATGCAGATAAAACTGCGGGGAGCAACAATAAAATGTACCTTAATATCAGCGCCAGAGAGGTCATCCTTAGACATGATAAGTTCAGACAAGTTGACATCGTCGGCGAGAGTCATCCTCGACGTGTGGATCGTGAAGATCCTACGTTTAGTCTTCTCATCGGGCAGAGGGAACTCGATCTTACGGTCGATACGGCCCGGTCTGATCAACGCAGGGTCCAGAGTCTCTATGCGGTTCGTAGCCATTATTACCTGAAATATACCATATTAATAAATAAATGTTTATTTCTGTGTCACCCGCGTCACTTCAGCCGTGGGAATATCGATATAAAAAGTACCCTATGTCTATTCAATGAAAACAAACAATCTAATATTCCCTTCATTAGCCGTAGCTTCGGAATGAAAGTCGAGTAATCTACCACTTGACGGTGTTCGTCAAGTGGTAGATTACTCGACTTTCATTCCGAAGGTTGTAGGTTTGTATTTCGGCTGGCCTTTTTATAGAATGATATTTGAATGAACTAATGGATTTTTGTTACTAAAAATGTATGTGCGCTAATTAACATTGCTCTTACGGAGAAGGAAAACATCGCCATGAAATCCGCAGCTTAGTTGGTTCCAGCCGTATTGAGGAGTTCTTTCATCTGGACACAGTTGACTAAGCTGAGAGGGTAGTAAAGGTGCTGGGCAAGCTTACTCCATTCTCACGCAAAAGGGACCCAACTAAAGAGGTCTAGTTACGGAAAACAGTCTGTATACATTTACACCTACCTTAGTATTAAATTACCCTGTACATTGTATGCCGAAAGGTCGATCTCAGAGGACATATTTTGTGTATCATACTATGTAACAACTTTTTATACCTGTGTTCACAATAAATGATATTTGAATATGATCATGAATTGCATTAGGGGTTGAAACATTTTGGCATAATAAACAGCCAGCCATTTTTATTTTGTAACCCCCGACGCAATAACGACGGGGTGTTATAACTTTGATGAGTCTCTCTGTGTGTGTGTATGTGTCTGACTGTGGCATCGTAGCTCCCGAACGGATGAACCAATTTTGATTTAGTTTTTTTTGTTTGTTTAGTATTGCAATTAAAGAAAAATTTATTTAATCTTATTAAATTTAGAAGGTACCTTATTTTTTGTTTGTTTTAGTATTGTTTTCAGTTTTATTACCTTGACGTCGCCTCTAGAATCGAATCCATCAAGTTGATTCAACAGTTCTAACATAGTTCTCTGAATTTCACGTTCACCGCCTGAATTTGAATCATATCTGAAATAAAAATGCTTTTGTAGATGCAAACATTTTTGTTTTTCTTTAATTAAATTAGTATTTTAAGTGCGGCTGCGGAGCTCCCAAGCTATGAAAGAAGCCCTAATAGCTGTATGTGGACATAATAACAACACCTTAGATCTGGCAGCATACTGGATCGGGCGAATCTGACCCTACCCTTTAATTGGTGCTATCAATACGAAGAAGAAGTAATTTAATGTAAAAGGAACATTTTGCAACAAAATAATGGGTTTACCGTTTAGTGCCGACTGCATCAATTTCATCAATAAACACTATAGATGGAGCATGTTCTTCAGCAACTCTAAATAACTCACGCACCAATTTCGGACCATCTCCCTGAAAAAAATAAAAATAATTTTGTTCTGGCTGGTCCAGTATACAAAACCTAGCACAAAATGTTAAGCTTTGTTTGGGACTCTTGCATTGCAAGGATTGAGAATCGAATTAAAAGGGTAATTGACCAAAACAGATTGTTTTGATTAATCTATATACAGTAAAGTAACCTTTTCAATATAGCGTATTTAATCTGTGTAATAGAGACAATAGAGAATATATAAAAAAAATATTTATTTTTTTAGAAACATGGGACGCCTGGCATATGTGAAACATCGACATTATTTTGTAAAAGTAACCCGTACACACTACTGCATATAGACTGTATATATATATGATCATATAGTGGCATGCGTCGCCACGCCAGAAATCGGTTTTACGTGTGGCTATAGATGTTTCACATCAAAAATAAAACATTTTTTTTTTAACCAGCTTCCTACCTTTCTAGTATTTTAGGGCGAGTCTTACCAAATATTTTTGAATGAGTTCAGAACCAACGACGCGTAGGAAAGTGGCAGATGTCTGGTTGGCCACAGCTTTGGCCAGCAAAGTCTTCCCAGTCCCAGGCGGCCCGTATAGTATGACACCCTTGGGTGGCTTGATTCCCATCTCCTCATAGTACTCTGGGTGAGTCAGAGGCAGCTCTACTGATTCCTATAACAGTAGAAGAAGTCAATTTGTTTTTTAAGTATTTTTTATCAGAATATGATGACTTTATTACGCGGTGTCACCCGCGTAACTCCCGATCCCGTGGGAATATCGGGATAAAAAGTAGCCTATGGTTTTCTAAATGAATCAATGTATACCAAGTTTCATCAAAATCGGTCCAGTAGTTACGGAGTTTATCCATTACAAACAAACATAAAATTTGGAAGAGGGATTTTCCAATTGTTGCATTAACAGAAAAAAATACTTTTTGCTGTTCAAAAACCAATAAAAAATTAACCAGCAAAGAAAAATAGCTATAAAATGTATTTTTTTAATTTGACAGGCAAAATATATGTTTCTTATATGGATGGATGGAGATGGGTAAGGTAAGTGAGACCACTGTTCAACAGGACAGCATAGGTTAAAAAAAGGTTATTATGTTATTAATTGCAACTTGAAACTTGATTATCAAAAATGTACCTTGATTTCTTGTATCTGAGTGTCAAGACCACCAATATCGGCATACGTCTCCTGAGGAGCCTTCTCCAGCTTCATCACAGAGACCATGGGATCCGTATCATCTCCGAGCACACCAACAACTGCATGTACCTATAGTTAACAAGACCATAAACTCAAATATTTTGATGATGTCAGTGGTATAGGGGCGAATTTCATCAGTCAATGCAGGTTCGAAATCATAAGAAGGGTATGGACGCAACTTGATCTTCATATTATTGTGAGCCCAGCAATTTTTTTTAAATAATGAAAGTGCTTATATTTCTAACCTCATAGGCATCTCCAACGTGTATCATAAAAATTAGAGACATTCAGAAAATGAAAATAGTACCTACCTAATTTAAAAAAAATGATCGTAACTAATTAACTAATGATTTTACTTTTGTTTCTTTTTTAATTGATAAAAAATTGGTTCGTGAAGGTAGATAGGTATTTTAAACATACCTTATGGTTCAAGAGTACAGAACACCCGGGCTCCAGCTGATCCTTGTCAACAAAGGACAATATGCTGACATAGTGTTCACTGCCAACAGATGTAGAGACAATAGCGTGATTGTCATCGATGATCTCTTCTAGATTACCGACAGACATTGGTGTCCCTCTCAGGTCATCTACCTATTTACATTTGACAAAACAAGTTGTGTTATTTAGTGAACATAAATAATGTAGACTAGCTTTTTCCCGTGACTTGAAGTAGAAGTCGAAAATGGTTCTAATAGGATTGGACCAAAGAATCACATTGTCCCATACAAACTTTGCCCCTGAATTTCAGAAAATCCTTTTATATCAGATGCTTATGTCATACAAAGAACACACTCTCTAAATTTCAGGTCTCCATGATCAGCGGTTTAGGCTGTGCATAGATCTGTCAGTCAGTTATTCAGTACAAAGCATTCGAATGATCAACACACAAAGGAAACTGCTAGGTTTAGAAACATGAAATTTTGTAGTGTCCCTTAGTATTTTGAAAGAACACTAACAAAGTTTTGGAAATTATTTGTGACCATAAGTATACTAACTTTAGACCTCTCCTCCTCGATTTTCTCTTCCTGTGGCTTCAGTCTCTCCTGGTTGCGAATGAATTCCTCTTCCATCAGTAAGTAATCTTTTATTCTATCAAGCTTCAACAGTTTTAGTCTACATTTTGTATGAGGTGTTACTTGGGGCAGCTTCAGTGCCGCGTCTGGACCCTTCGCTTTGCGCTTCTTCTTGCCGACCCTTGTGGGGATCGGGGGCTCGTACTTCTTCTTTTTGTCCTTGTCATCTTTTTTGTCGCCACCGCTACCACCTCCAGACTGATTCTGACCCTATTCAGAAAATGATGCAGCATGATTTTAAACGAGTTCAAAATGAGACCATCGCAATTTGAGCAATTAGTATAGAGGTTACTTACCATTTTGGTCTAGATTTTATTTATTGAAAGCTTTCTCAATCTGAAAAATAGCTAAATCCACAACAATACGATTACAATGCGAATTTGAAGAGCCACAGACTAAAGAGTATTTTTATCTGCTGTCAAAGTCCGGGGCTGAATGTTTGGATCATTTGGATGTCAGTGAAGGGTTAGCTTCCGGCCCATATGGTAGTTTGGCCACTTGTCTGGCCAAAATCTAGATGACGTAAATGGTCATCGTGTCCGTGAACTGTCAAACGGTCTGTCATTTGTGTCAAAATAACTTCAACAAGTTTTGTGGAATGGTCATTGAATTGAAAGTGAAAAATAAGAATTTGTGTTGAATAGAATTCGTGATTTGCAAAGTCCTATATTACAATAATTAACTAAGATAATGTTCCAAATACTTTGTACTCCTGATAACGTTAAAGTGTTCATTTAGTCCAATATATTTTGTGTATGTTGCAAGCCAACAGCTGACGAGTCAATTGCACAGGTTTTAGAAATTATTCAACATGGTTTTAGCTGATTTAGGCCGAAAGATTACGACTGCTTTGCAGTCGTTAAGCAGAGCGACTATCATCAATGAGGAAGTAAGAGAAAATAACATACCTTTTTTACATGTCATTTCATCCATCAAAAACTCAACAGTGGTCTAAAACATTGCATTATTTTAGGTTTTAAACTCTATGCTAAAACAAATATGCGCAGCGTTATTAGAAGCTGATGTAAACATTCGTCTGGTAAAAAACCTCCGTGAGAATGTTCGAGCAGTCATTGACTTCGATGAGATGGCTGGAGGGCTCAACAAGCGAAGGATGATCCAGTCCGCTGTCTTCAAAGAACTAGTTAAGGTAAATCTTACTAGAGTCTGTTCAGAAATAACTGTCACAGAACCAACACCACTATTTTAACATAGCTACAGATGTCAATCAGGTCTTCATATTATTTTGTGCTAATATTAACAGCTTTAACTATATAAATGGTACAGTTATGCTATAGTGTTACTTTCTAAACAAGAAGGGTAAGTATTTAGTACAATAGCAGCACAATCTTCATATACCAAACAGTTATACACACTTAAGTTTAGTTAGTTTACTTCTGCGAGTGAGTTTCTGCACTTAGCCTCTTCAGTAGGGCCATTGTACGTGTCTCTCTATACACACCTAAGAGTATATATTAATCCAATAAATAAATGTCAAACTGTATGATATTAGCTGCATCCTACTGTTTTTTTTTCCTGTATAAGTCACAATCCTTTAGATAGATAATTTCATTGCTGCCTTTGTTTGTTTTGTTAACATTATTAGTCTGATACCTTAGAGCGGTGTTGGCTTAGTGGTAGATACCTCGACTTTCATTCTGAAGGTCGTGGGTTCGAATCCCGGCCGGCCGTGCACCAATGTATTTTTCTTAAGAAAAATTTATGTGCGCTAATTGACATTGCTCTTATGGTAAAGGAAAACATCGTGATGAAACCCGCGGCTTAGTTGGCTCCAGAAGTATTGACAAGTTCTCTACTCTGGACATGGTCGACTAAGCTGAGAGGGTAGTAGGTGCTGGGCAAGCCTACTCCATCCTCACGCAAAAAGGACCCAATTAAAAAGGGACCAATGGCGGAAAACAGCCTGTATACAAGTACAAGTACAAGTTAGTCTGATACCAACAAATTTTTATGTTACCAGAATGAATTATAATAGATATCTTATATTTCTAGCTTGTAGATCCAGCAGTGAAGCCATACCAGCCAGTGAAAGGCAAACCCAATGTGATTATGTTTGTTGGTCTCCAAGGATCAGGAAAGACTACCACTTGCACAAAGCTAGCGTACCATTATCTGAGGAAGAACTGGAAGTCTTGCCTTGTTTGTGCTGATACATTCAGAGCCGGTGCCTATGATCAGGTCAAACAGAACTGTACAAAGGCTAGAATACCATTTTATGGAAGGTATGTAGATTTTTCTTTCTGCTGTTAAATGCTTTTAATTAATTATTTTAATGCTAACTTGTTATCTTCCTCTTGATTCTGTTGGGATATAAATATTAAAATTGTTTATTTCAACCAATTCAGACTTATTAAATTTTTTGTATAATAGTCTCTGTTATCGTAAATTTTGTACTAGTAAGAAAGAAACAAGTTTATTTGTAACCAAAAGTAACTCTAATATAAAAGCCATAAAATTTAAAGTTGTCATAAAAAATGCAAAAAAACTCTAATTTGGCACACAAAAGAGGAGGAAGGAACCAATCGCCATATGACTTGTTTCTACTTTTATATGTATGTAAAAGCTACATGCATGCCAAGTTTCATGTTTTCAGCCAGATGGGACCGTAAAAATTGCTAAGGAAACGGAGAAACGGATTTTCGCTTATAACTTTTTTATTTTGATTTACGGCTAAAAGTTACTTGACAAAAATTGTAGATAATCTTATTTACAACAAAAAATGTTAACTTATATTTTTTGTGAGACCTATAGTTTGTCAGAAACCATAAAAATCATTTAAACCCGTTTTTCCAAGATGGCGGCCGTGAGACAAGGGTTACAATCCCACAAACTTGGATTTAACTTTAAACTGACGCCCCCTTCATATCTAAAGAATAAAATTGCGTCCTCTGACAAATTCAAGCTAAGCCCAAAAAATGTAACAATTCAATGGACTAAAGTAACGAGCTATTTAATTTTTAATCTTGTAGTACTGGACACATCATATTTATCTATACTAATATTATAAAGCTGAAGAGTTTGTTTGTTTGTTTGAACGCCCTAATCTCAGGAACTACTGGTTCGAATTGTAAAATTATTTTTGTGTTGGATAGTCCATTTATCGAGGAAGGCTATAGGCTACTTTTTATCCCGATATTCCCACTTGATCGGGAGTGACGCGGGTGAAACCGCGGAGCGCTGCTAGTAAGAAAAAAATGATGTTGTTTATTCAACAGTTACACAGAAGTGGATCCAGTAGTGATAGCGACAACTGGTGTTGATATGTTCAAGAAGGAAGGGTTCGAGATGATCATTGTGGACACTAGTGGAAGACACAAACAGGAGGAGTCACTGTTCGAGGAGATGTTGGCTGTTGCCAATGCTATTGTATGATATTTCTTTGTATTGTTGCCCTAGCAACTAGGCTTGTGATACAGTTGCCAGACATTAGATAGAATACTTATATACTAGAAATGAGCTATGTTAATAGGAATTAATTTTGTCTTATCCATTCATTATGGGACATAATTATACAAAAGTACAACTGTATATTTACAAAAGAAATGTATAAAACTAGTAATACCAATCCATAGTAATATCCAAAACATAGTAATACCAATCCCAATTTTGCCGCTCATCTAGAGCGGCAAAATTGGGAAAATAATTTTTCAATCAGACAATTGAATTTCTGTCTCGCCCAAATACCCACATTATTATTCCTATGACGTCAAAAAGGCGGCATATCGCCCTCGCCCTCGCCCGGGCGATAGTGACCCACGCCACAGAACTGAAACTAACTATATGTGATTTTCCTGCGCATCGGTCATGTGGGACTACCATGATACAAGCTCGACTAGTATTGTCTTTACGCACAATGGGTAGAGTAGAGCAATGCCTAATCGGAGCTCCCTGCCCCCTACCTAACTAATATTGTCTTTTTTATGTATTTTAGCAACCAGACAACATAATATTCGTGATGGACGCCACAATTGGTCAGGCTTGTGAGGCTCAAGCTAAGGCTTTCAAGGAGAAGGTGGACATTGGATCTGTCATCATTACCAAGCTGGACGGACATGCTAAGGGAGGTGGCGCCTTATCTGCGTGAGTTTATTTTTAATCGCGAGAATGGGTTTGTAATTTAAAAAAACTACTTCAGTCAGTCAATTCAGTTCTGCGGGGCTGTTTCTGCACTTAGCATTTGGGCCATTTTCTAAAAAAAGAACTACTTGTGCCCAGTGGTTTATGTCTTTATTATTTGTGGCCATATAAGTACCCAAATTCATCCTTGAAAACCTATAATATAAAACTAATTTAATTATTTTAATTACAGAGTTGCAGCAACGCAAAGTCCCATCATTTTCATTGGTACAGGAGAACATATTGATGACCTAGAACCATTCAAAACAAAACCATTCATAAACAAACTGCTAGGAATGGGCGATATTGAAGGCTTGCTCGACAAAGTCAATGAACTGAAACTGGATGACAATGATGAACTGCTGGAGAAACTTAAACACGGACAGTTCACGCTCAGAGCTATGTACGAACAGTTCCAGAATATTATGAAAATGGGCCCATTTTCACAGATCATGGTAATGTTCTCACTAATTCTTAACAATATTATAAGCACCCAAGCAAAGCTGTATCTTGAATATTCTATTACAAAATACTACCCAACAGATTTTGTTGAAAGATGATGGACATATTTTAAGCTCTGAAATGGAATTAAAAGGGTATTTTAAGAACTTTTTGATTAATTGTATTTTCATTTGATACTCTTTTACATAACAAATTCTGAACAGATTTTGGTGAATAGTGACCTAGATTTTTCCCTGGAATAACACAGGCCATTTTTATTTATACTTGTTTTCTTTTAAGGGCATGATACCCGGTTTCTCCCAGGACCTAATGACCAAAGGCAGTGAACAGGAATCAATGGCAAGACTGAAACGCCTTATGACCATCATGGATTCTATGAACGAAGGTGAACTCGACCACAGAGACGGCGCCAAATTGTTCTCCAAGCAACCTACCAGAATAACCAGAGTCGCCCAGGGTGCTGGAGTCACAGAAAGAGATGTCAAAGACTTAATTACACAGTACACCAAGTTTGCAGCTGTTGTTAAGAAAATGGGTGGTATCAAAGGTCTTTTCAAAGGTGGTGATATGGCCAAGAATGTCAATCAAACTCAAATGGTTAAACTTAATCAGCAAATGGCCAAGATGATGGACCCGAGGATTTTGCAGCAGATGGGCGGCATGTCTGGTCTACAGAACATGATGCGGCAGCTGCAGCAAGGCTCTAGCGGGATGAACAGCTTGATGGGTGGTAAATGACAGTAACTTTGTTGATCTTTTTCAACTATCTATTATATTATATGTATAAAATATATTAAAGTAATAAATGAATGGTGTTTTATTTCAATTTGACTACGTAGGTAATTACGAGCTCTGGTGACCCTATTTTCACTGATTTCCAGGGCGGAATCTGTGATATAGTGAAATGAAAATCTGGAAGATTAATTAAATACATATTAAATACGGTTGTGATACCTGATACGGTCCTATCATTATAGTACCATGGCTGGAAGACTTTTATAATCCCTTTGCCTTCCCCTTCGACAGTAGCTACCAAAAATAAATTAAATGACATTGACAGAAACGAAGTGATTTTATTTTTTATTGACAGTTAGATCACAACATTCACAGGTATTGCGAAAATAAAATTAAGAATATTTTGGGAATTTGTATTTATCGCTTCAATTCTCTGTTTGTAATAATTGAATTCCAAATATTTTTATCTATTCGATGTCATACATTATTGACTTTGTAACGATAGTAATGGTTGTTATTTTCACGAATCTTGTATGGCGATATTTTCACAGAAAGGTAACTTGATAATTTATTTAATTACTCCTATAATTTGGAAGTATTTGAGTTCTATTAAACATATTCTAATAGGCCCCACATCATAACAATTAACTGACATAGATAACCTACAAACAACTCATGTAAATACCTAGGCATTAGAAACTTGTTCACTTCATTTTTGTATATATTTCCAGGTTAACTATTCTATCAAAAGTTCTGGCCGTCGCCGAACTAGATCTACAGTGGATATGGAGCTCAAAAGCCGTGAAAACCCTGTAGTAATTACAATAGACACTCCAGAATTCAAAAGCTTATTCACTCCTGAAGTTGATCAATTAAAACAGTTGTTTGACAAATACAATCATGAAATTCGTATCGCTGGCGGTGCAGTAAGGTAAGAAACTTTATAAGCTCTAGCTAACTTTATTTGTACAACACAGGAAGGAACATAGAACATGTTATACATTAAGTAATTGTTTGTTTCTTGATTTTTTCTCAGAGACTTGCTAATGGGCTTACAACCAAAAGACCTCGATTTCGCGACAACAGCCACTCCACAACAAATGAAGGAAATGTTTACAGTCGAGGAAATTAGGATGATCAATATGAACGGAGAGAAGCATGGTACAATCACACCAAGAATCAATGACAAGGAGAACTTTGAAATCACTACACTTAGAATAGATATGGTCACTGATGGGAGACATGCTGAGGTTGAGTTCACTACAGATTGGAAACTGGATGCTAATAGAAGAGATCTGACTATCAATTCTATGTTTTTAGGTCAGTAATGGTAACCACTAGTTAATAATTAACTAAGGAATCTGCGGCTAATAAGGGCCACCTGCCACTGTAATAAAAATCTAAATATTTCGTAAAAATAGCGAAACCTACTTAAAAACAGGTCATTGTATAAATATTTGCTGTATTGTCAATCTGAAAAACAATTCTTATTATTTTCTCACTGATATCAAGGTTTTTAAAAAACTATTAGTAGTCCTTAATACCCACAGGTACTATAAATAATCACTAATATATAAAATCGATTTTTTTCTAGGTTTTGATGGTTCTGTATATGACTACTTCTTTGGGTATGAAGACCTCCAGAAGAGAAGAGTGGCATTTGTTGGTGATGCAGATGTTCGAATCAAAGAGGATTATCTCAGAATTATGAGATATTTCAGATTTTATGGTAAAATAGCTGAAGTCCCAGACAACCATGAGGAGCAGACATTGCAGATAATAAAAAACAATGCTGAAGGTCTCCAGAATGTATCTGGAGAAAGAATTTGGGTAGAATTGAAGAAAATGCTGGCAGGAAGGTTCGCTGGCAGTCTTCTTAAAAATATGCTAGATGTAGACATCGGAAAATACATAGGTATTATCTTTATAAATAAAATAACACCTACCTGTATGATACACAGAACTGCCTCCTAGTGGGATTGGATTGGCATTGAACGTTAAGAAAGTATTTTCATTTTCTCAATTTCCCCCCTTTTACTTTAAAATACTATCTAGTAGGTACAGTCATCTTATTCTTAATTGATTTTTACAGGTCTGCCATTGTTACCAAACATCACTGAGTTAGAGAGACTTTTAAAAAGGACAGAGGGCATAGAGTTACATCCAATGAGCTATCTAGCTGCATTGCTAAAAGACTTTGATGAAGTAACACTTTTACACAGCAGGCTAAAGTTTTCCCGTTTTGATAGAGACCTCTCTTACTTTATAGTAGAGCATAGAGAAGATAAAATAGCCGATAGGCCACTTATGTAAGTATTCCTTCTATTGAAGTTTGAAGGATGTTTTTTAACTAAAATAATGTTCCTGATTTCACTTTTATATTATTACCTATTATAAGTTATATTTATTTACTAGCTGCTGCCCGCGACTTCGTTCGCGATGTGGTTTTGGGTTATTTAGAATACCTAGCATTTTTCTGCATAGATACAGTTTATCATTCGGTGTAAGTTATAAAAACAAAATAGGTAGTTACATTGTTTTTAAACTATATTTTTAATTGATTTGGCAAAGGCAATTTTTATTCTAGGCTTACTCATACTCCGAAAGTAGGTCTAAAGATGCCTGAAGAGCGGGTAGAAAGAAAAACTTTCGGCCCTAGGGAAAATCGCTTTCACTGACAGCTGTCATGTTAAATTATGGCTTCGCGCGGCTTGTGCAATGTGTTTGTAGCCAGTATCAGTATCATTACGCATTAGGGACTTCAAAAACCTAACCTCCTTGATTTAGGTAACACCAAAGAATAACAATTATGGCTTCGCACGGCTCATCCATACTGCCAGAGTTTAGTACATAATAGGTTTTTTCTTAGTAATCGAATTCAGGTAGATATATTTAGTTCAAGATATCTTATTTAATAAAATAAATGTAACCATGCTGCGCCTCTGCCGGCGCCCTGTCAAGATGTTGCAGATGTGGCTTTATGCGACCGTGCGGTCAGTGTCGTTCCTTGAGTAAAAAAATACTGGCGGGAAATGCTTGCATTTTGAATGATTTTAATTAGTATTATCTTTTATTTTATTATGTTTTTGTGTTAAGTTTAATCTGGTTTTTCATTTATGATTGGTGTATTTTGTGTAAATAACATTTTCTAGACAAACCGTGTTACGAAAACTGTAATTTAAATCTACGGACTTCGCCTCATTACTCAGTGTTGGATAAACTAATTTATATAGTTTAGTTTAGTTTAGTTTAGTTTTACGGGGCTGTTTCCGCACTTAGCCTCATTATTTGGGCCATTGTGCGTGTGAGAATATCCTACTTGTCACTCCAACCATCCCAGGTCCTTCCAGAAGGCTAGCAGCCTTTTCAGGTTGCTACAGGCCTCCGGAAGAGATGCCGGCGATTGAAGAGACCGAGCCCGTTGATCTGCCACGCTACTGCACTCCATGAGCACGTGCTGTGGGTTTTCTTCTGCCTCCATGCATCCTCTGCACAGGGGGCTATCTGTGACACCTATGGTAAATAAGTGTTTGTTTAATGAACAATGACCGGTTATGACACCTATGATCGTCCGGATTTCGTTTCTTTTTAGTCTAATGATGCTGCGGGCAAATCTTTTGGTTGCTTCCGGAACTGCACTCTTTGTTTGCCTGCAGGTTTCGCTGTTTTTCCATTCTGTTTTATGTGCATCTTCAGTTTTTTGTCGTAGCCATGTTTTTATTTGGGCCTGGGGTATGGGCAATAGAGGTTCCGGACCATAAACTATTGCCGCGGCTCCCCTTTTGGCCAGTTCATCTGCTGCGTCGTTTCCCAAAGAGTTGCTATGCCCTTTTATCCATTGCAGCGTTACTCTGTTCGTATTTGCAATGGATTGGAGTTTGTTATGACATTCCATTATTAGGGCAGATGTTAGAGTATTGTTTTGTAGCGCTTGAAGTACGGATGCACTGTCAGAGACAATTTTGATGTTGAGATCCCTGACATCTCTGGCTGCAACCGCTTCTGCTGCTCTGATAATTCCAATGCACTCTGCTTGGAAGATTGTGTTTAGTTTGTCTAGAGTGGTTGATATTTTGATATTTAGGTCGTTCGAGAAGACGCCGGCTCCGGTACCCTCAGTGGTTTTGGAGCCGTCGGTATATATCCTAACTTCATCGATGCCAGAGCTATCTTTCGCTTCCGCTATGAGTTGGATATTGTAACTTCTATCGAAGACGTGATAACATAAAATTTTGTCTGTAGGTGCCTCTAAAAGTGGTATTTCTTTTAGGGTCCTCGGTAGAATTTTTGTGTGCGTTGTTTCTATGTTTTGCTTCCATAGTCCGTGTGATCTTAATCTTAGGGCGGCTAGTTTAGCCTCCTCCTGAATGATAAGATCTAGAGGTCTCAGGTTTAGGAGATACTCTAGTGCGGCTGATGGGGTAGTTTTCATGCATCCTGTGGCTGCTACATTCGCTAGGCGTTGTAGGCTTTGGAGTTTCGTTTTCACTGTGGTCAGTTGTGTCCTGGGCCACCATACAACTGAACCATAGGTTAAAGACGGTCTGATAACTGATGTGTACAGCCAGAGTGTGATCTTTGGGTTAAGACCCCATTTCTTACCAACAAGTCTTCTGCACTGACCAAAAGCTATACAGGCTTTTTTCATTTTTTCATCGATATGATTCGCCCAGTTCAGTTTGTTGTCAAGTATGATGCCCAGATACTTGACTTGTGTCGATAGGGCGAGTTCAGTATTAAACAGTTTTGGTAATTCTAGTTCTGGTAACTTCCTTTTGTTGGTGAAAAGGATGAGTTCCGTCTTTTTAGGGTTGACTGACAGTTGATGTTCGTCGCACCATTTTTCAACGATTTGAAGGGAGGATCGCATTACTTTACATAACACGTTCTCTGCACTTCCGTTTATTAGTATTGTTAGATCATCTGCATAACCAATAGTAGTGTATCCTCTTTCATTTAGTCTATTTAGAAGGCTATCTACTACTATGTTCCATAAGAGTGGTGAAAGGACCCCCCCCTGTGGGCATCCTCGGACTACTTTAGCTCTTGTGGTAGTGTTCACCACTATCTGAACCGCCCTTTTGCTGACTAGTTCTGTGATCCAGTTTCTCACAACCGGTTCCACTTCGAACTTTTGAAGGGCGTGGTTGATGCTTTTGTGCATTGTTTTGTCAAATGCTCCTTCTATGTCTATGAAGGCCGCAAGTGTTGATAGTTTATTTGTGATCGCCGATTCTATTTTATGCACTACCGCATGTAGGGCCGACTCTGTCGATCTGCCTTTCTGGTAGGCATGTTGTTGGGGATGTAGAGGTTTATCTTTCAGTGCCCCGTCTCTTAGATGTCGATCTACTAGCCTTTCTAGTGTCTTAAGTAGGAAAGACGTTAGGCTGATGGGTCTGAAAGATTTGGCGTGGGTGTAGTCCTCTTTGCCTGGTTTTGGTAGGAAGACCACCTTTGCTTCCCTCCACATTTTTGGTATATATTTGAATGCTATACAGGCTCTATAGATTGGTATTAGATGTTTGATTATTTGGTGGGAATGCCATTGTAGTAGTGCTGGAAAGATTCCATCCAGCCCCGGGGATTTGAACGGCTTAAAGCTTTTTAGGGCCCATACGGTCCTGTCCTCGGTTACTATGTTATTAGCAATTTCCCATTCTTGAGTTGTTGGTGTGCCGTAGTGCTCGTCGGTCCACACTTGGTCTGGTGTGATTTGACATCCAGGGAAGTGTGTCCCCAGCAGTACTGCGCTAGTTTCATCGTCTGTCTGTGTGTAGGTGCCGTCTTCCTTTTTAAGGGAGCCTAGTAGGTTCAGGTTACCCTTTGACAGAATTTTCTTTATTCTTGCGGCTTGGTTAGTGGTGTTTATGCTGCTACAGAAATTGCGCCAGGCTTCCGTTCTCCGGAATCTGATTCGCTTCTTGTAGTGTTGTTGTGCTATTTTGTAATTATCCCAGTCCGCAGTGGTTCTGGTGTTTTTTGCTCGGTTGAAGAGTGTCCTAAGTTCCTTGCGTAGTCTTTCGAGTTCTGGCCCCCACCATGTGCTCTTTTCCTGACGCTTTGGAGTTTTAAGAGGACATGCCTGTTCGTAACTTTGCACAAGTGCTGCAGTTAGGAACTGTACATTTGATTCTATGTTGTCAGTATTAAGTATTACATCGTTTAATTGCGCGTTACTTAATGTTTTTGTTATTGAGTTTGTGTACCTTGTTATATCGGTTTTACGGGGGTTACGATATGGAACAGGGTCTGGTAAATTATATTTTAATTGGAAACACACGCGGCGGTGATCAGAGAAGGAGGGCTCGCTCGATACGTGCCATCCCTCGATGAGGTCGACCGCCGCGTGCGTTGCCAGTGTAATGTCTACTAAAGTTTGATACCTGGAACTTACAAAGGTGGGTTTTGTACCCTTGTTGATAATGTTCAGGTTTGTTTGGAAAATATATTCAATTAATAGCTCACCCCTTTTATTTGTATCCTTACTTCCCCACAGCGGGTGATGTGCGTTGCAGTCTGCGGAGATGATCAGTTCCCAGCTGTGTTGCTCGCAGTGTTGCACCAGGTCGGCTAGTTCTTTTGGTGGAACTTCGCCTTCGCTCGGCATGTACACTGAGGCTAAAACTAGGATTTTTTGGTTTTCTGTTAGAATTTTCACTGCAGTGAGGTCTCTAGAACAGAATTGATTAAGCATGGTATTTGTGATAGTTTTTGGCATGACAATACACGTTCTCGGTTTGTCTGCGTTGATGTTCAGAAGTAACTTACCACTGATGTTGTTTAGGCCGCAGATTGTGTTGTTTCTGATCCAGGGTTCCTGGATCAGGGCGACCGCATTTTGATCTTCCTCCAGCACTCTGCGTAGAGTGGCCGCCGCTATTCGTTTGTGCTGGAGGTTGTTTTGATATATTTTGAGGGAACTATGGACTACGGAGGACGTCATCTTCGTCGCTCGTAGTGCCCTCGGCGCGCCGCGGCGAGCTCGTTTCCATCTTGCTCGGACTCGGTTGAGGAGCTGAGGTGGACGGCTCAGGAGCGGAAGGTTCCGTTCCTTGAGTCGCAGGCTGCGCGTTTTCGGCCGTTTCCGTTTCCTCCGTGGAGAAAAAGCGGATGTAGCCACTACCGGACATGTGGGCTACACGGCGTTCTCTTGCATCTATCTTTTCTTTTTGGTCTTCGGGAATTCCGAGGACCAGGTGGACTGCCTTCACCTTGGATTCGGGATCCTTGGCGTTGTCGCTAACCGTTAAACTGTAGCACTGCCAAGTCTCAACCTTGTACCAGGGATTCTGGGCACAAAGGAGCCTATGCAGTGTGTCAGAGTCGGTGATGCGAGTGAAAAGGAGGAGTCCTGCCTTGATCCTCTTTTGCATCTCTGACTGTTTGATAACAGTCAGATTGGTGCCCGGTATCGGTGATACCATTTTTTTCACCTCCTCAGTCAGCCAAGTGAGTGCGTTCGCGTCTTCACACCACATCGCTAGAGCCCCATCCATAAGGAAGGGGTTGCCGCGGAAAGATGGAGCCTGCGCGCTTGAAGACGATGGAGACAGGGCGGCCTTCAGGATGCTATCATCGATAGTCTCCTTAAGCCGATCTGCCTGTTCCATCGAGAGATCCTTTAGCGGGTTGGTGACAATTGCTACTCTCAGATGTGACTGGGCCGCATCTGCGTAGCACATCGCCCGCTTGGGGTCAGTTTTCGCGCGTTTGGCATCCCCCCTGGGAGATTGGGTGTCGTCTAGGCGAGAACGCTTTGACGAAGCTTGCCCTTTCCCTTCAGGCTGTTCCTTTTCAGGAACAGTGGGAGCCGACGCTGCGGTCCGCTTACCCCGAGAACCTCTCGATTTTCGTTTCCACTTTGGCTGAGGTTGAGGTGGTGGTGTTGGGGTGGGTGGTGCTAATGACGTTGCCTGCCCTTCGCGCTGCGTTTCCGCTGCTGCGTCACATTCGCGCTGCGTTTTTGCTGCTGCGTTTGATTCGCGCTGCGTCTTCGCTGCTGCGTCGGGTTCGCGCTGCGTTTCCGCTGCTGCGTCGGCTGTCATGTGTTTGGGTTTTTTATTCCTCGGGGCTTCCTTTCTCGCGCGCCGGGTGGGGCGACTGCGTTCCGGTTGGCCCTTCGGGTTTTTAGATTCTTTTGTGACCACAGGTGTCATTGGTTTTCGTTTGTCGCTGCGATTTCGCGCGACAACGGTCCAGTGTGACACTGTGGTCAGATTTGGTATGGCCTCGGCGAGGTCAGACAGGTCCAGGCTGGAGCCTGGTCCTGAGCACAAGTTGTCCCCCCCAGAATACGAGGGACAGACCGAGCTAGGCTCGGTGAGGGATTCTCCACTACCGTCGGTAGTGGTACCCTCCTGGGGTACGTTTCTCTTTTTTTGTGCCGCCATGTTTTGAGCTGAGGATATTTTTCCATACTGCCTGCCCTGGGCATGTATGGTGCTGCTTTTTGGGGGGATTTAGTGCCCCAAGGTCTTGCAGGCCTGGTGTGGTTATGCGCCGCCACGGTTCGGCTCTGCGGGATTGGTCATGGGATTTTGGGATGGGATGGAGGTTGGAGTGAGTCATATCGCCAGGAGATTTCAGTTACGTCTATTTCTGAGGGAATTAGACCAAAAACAGGTGGCACCACGTGAAGGATGATCTCTCTGACTTGTCTTAGGGATCAACATGACCGTAGCACTCTCCCCTAAGACCATTCTGCTTCCTAGGATATCGGAAGAGATATCCAAGGAAAGGCTTAAACTACAAGCTACACCTACAGCTAAGCAGTGAAAGGATGCACAGCGTGTAAGCGGGGGGATCAGCACAACCCTAAAAGCATTAATTTAAGCCCCCCCACTAATTTATATAAATATCTTCGGTAAGTACCGACGTATTTGAGTATTGAAAACATGTTGAAAACAAATAGCAAAAACAAAAAAAAATACATAATGTATAACCTCTTTGGTCCCAACCTTGTAAGGTATCAGGTAGTGGAGTCTCTCATTCACTCTCGTTATTAGGAAGAATTTTATGTTTATTCGTAATGAAAAGCACAGTGTTTACTTCGGGTTTGTTTTGTTTACCCAAGGTGTGAAAGTCACTTTCAAATTAACGAGTAAAATTAATTTTTGCTTGAAAAAGTAACAAACATACACATTCACTTCCACATTTATAATAATAGTTGCGCCTCACTGTTTCGCCCGCGTTACTCCCGTTACTGAGAGAATTGCGGAATCAAAAGTATACTATCCTTTTCCATCCTCTAAATTACCGCTATGCCGATTTTGATCGAAATTGGTCCTGTAATTTGACCGTGGAGAGCGAACGAACAAATAAACAAATGCACAAAAGAATTTCAATTTTTCATTGTCTATTAGAGGTTTTTAGTTTAGATCGTCGTTTGTTTCTGTTTCTAAAATAGACCACTGAGGCCTTCAAGAAGAGGTTATTATAGTATTTACAACACCAACATCATGCAAATAATAATCTATTTTGGTGCAAATAATATTTAACATTGTTTTTATTATCAAATAATAATGTTAATGATTAAAAAGAAAGGCAATTGGACAGAACAAATACTAATACTTAAAATAACGCGATGCACATTGAGATCCTTACATATTGATAGCAGGCATTACGCTGAACAAAAAGGGTTTCACACCAAACATCTAAAGCGTCTCGGAAACGGGGTATTTGAAGGAACGTGATGTCCTATGAATCCAATTTTCTGAATTCTTGATCAAAATACCCAGTTTTTTTTATTAGGTAGCTGGCAGGGCTACGTAATTTTGGGAACCTGTATATTTTTTAACCGACATCAAAAAAGGTGGAGGTTCTCAATTCGTCACGTATATTTTTTTTTTATGTATGTTCGCTGATTACTCGTAAACTCTTGGAGCGATTTGGATTATTCTTTTTTGTTTTTACTATCTAAGGTTTCCGCTACTTGAACTCATAATTCAAACTAGCAGGAGCAGGAGAAAAGCGCGATAGAAGTGTAACATCGGAGGTCTTCGGTAAAGGAGATCGGTAATATTATGTAGTAGTACCTCTTTGTACTAACCTCATTTTCAGTTTCACGTAGGTAGTATTAAATGCAAACTATTTGGTTTTATGACAGCTGTCATCTTGAGCGGAGGCATGTACTGCACCTCTACCATGACTTTTTGAAGAACTCAAAAAAAAGAAACCCTTTTTCGATAACTCTCTTGTCCGTTTGTCTGTCGGTGTGTTACTACCGATATTCTTAGAGACGGGTGGACCTAAGTAAGTTGATTTTTAGGAAGTTTCATAGTAAATACTCAATATAGTATGTTTAATCGAATACGTAAAAAACCCGTGGTAAAGGTACTGTTCCCTTCTGACGTTCGATTACGTTTTACCACAAAATATTTCGATTTCACATTTTTTAAATGTTTTTTTTATCAAATATCTTAATTATTGTATTAAAGTTAAATTAAAACATACCTACCCTAAATGTTATTCTGATATATTCTGAACATATTCAAGTGGACCTTGTTAAAATTTGTTCTGTAGTTTATGAGATTACCTGGTTCAAACAAACAAACAGACAAAAATTCTAAAAACTACCCTATCGTGTTCAGCTAACGATTTTAAGGCGACCTGTGTATTTTTTTTCTGGATATCTTACAATTACAGATTTTTTGATGTCTACAGATTTATTATATGTATAGACTATATCATAAATGAGTAAATTCACAACCTACCATAAATAAAAAAAATCATCAAAATCATTTAAAAAAAAAAAGCCGGTCAAGTGCGAGTCGTAGTCGCGCGCCGAGGGTTCCGTACATTAGTTTCAGCTCTCTTTCTCTACCATGACCCTGATATGGTAAGTACCAATTTAACTTGACCCCATTTTCTCTAGGCGCCCATCCAATGTAAGGGTCAAGTTAAATTGGTTCAACTATGCATGGAGACACCCATTAATTTTCAATATTTACCTTGCAACGGGAACTACCATATAGGTTGACCTGGATATGTCAATTTTGGTTAAAAGCAAGGTCCTAAAGCACAAGGGAGAAATCCGAAATCTATACTAATATTATAAAGCTGAAGAGTTTGTTTGTTTGTACGCGCTAATCTCAGGAACTACTGGTTCGAATTGAAAAATTATTTTTGTGTTGGATAGTCCATTTATCGAGGAAGGCTATAGGCTACTTTTTATCCTGATATTCCCACGGGATCGGGAGTTACGCGGGTGAAACTGCGGAGCGCTGCTAGTATAAAAAAAGTTGAAAAATAAGTTATATTTTCGTACTCACAAATTTTCACGAAAATTTAAATTTGCCCATATCTTTTTATCGTGTTGACCCAGGACCTTGATTTTTATACACCTAATAGGGACTATAGACCTCAGTATCTGGTATGAATTTCAACTTGCTAGGTCTACCTGTTCCTGAGAAAATCGATGGTGACACATGGACAGATAGACAAGAAAGTGATCTTATAAGGGTTCCTTTTTTACCTTTTGAGGTACGGAACCCTAAAAAATATAAAAAAAAACCATAACAAATCATCAAAGAAAAACATTTCTTTCCCATCTAAAGGTTGCCTGGAAGAAATCGCTTTCAGCGATAACGCCACCCATTTGTGCAACTTATAGTTACTAACTAATACTTTACTCTGTGTATATTGTTTTCTATGTTCCTTCCTGTGTTGTACAAATAAAGTTATTTATCTATTTTTTGTTGTAGGCCCTATGAAAAATTAGTCATTTATTCAAAGATCAACCACAAGGACATTATTGAATATGTAACTGAAGTCTTGAAGTATAGAGGGGACAAGATCCTCTTGGAACAGTTTCAGAAATGGAAAGTCCCTAAGTTTCCCGTAAATGGTAAAAACCTGAAAGATGCTGGAGTACCACCAGGTACCATGTATGGCCCTACCATTAAAAAATTGAAAAATTTATGGTTTGAAAGTGAATACAAATTAACTGCTGATGAATTAATTCAACACATACCAACCTTTATAGAGGAATTTGAATTGAAAAAGAAAGAGAATATAAAAGAATAAATATATAATTTCTGTTTTAATAACTTAGGTTTATCCTTATAGCTTTAGATTTGTTAATAAGCTTTAAAATGAATAAATGCAATCAGTTGATTGTTTCAATGCAATCAATTGATTGTTAGAATGCAATCAATTGATTGTTAGAATGCAATCAATTGAATGTTTGAATGCAATCAATTGATTGTTTTGGGTGGTTGATAAGGTTCATATCTATTACAACCATCATCATCATCTTTGTGATCCAAAAAGCAGCGTTTGCAGAACAAGTATTTGCAACCCAAACATCTCATTCTTGCATCTTCATTGCATATCTCACAGAAAGGAAGCTCATCGTTTGTCTGTGGTGATATCTCATTCTCTTCTAATGATGCTTCTGTTTTTATCTGTGAAATAATAAGAAGCAGATTAGCGTGTATAAAAAGTTGAAGGTTAAAGGCGTTAAGGGCCCAAGATTGTCTTCATTTGTACAATTTGGGGGTCTTTAAGTTGTGAGTGAATAGGTAACTTTTAGGAAAGCACGCTGCATCGTCACCTGCCATCAGGCGGGTGTCATAGTGGTCCAATGCTAACCTATTATATAATAATTAGAAGGGCCGTAATCTACTAAGAAAATGGACAATCTTCTGTAACTTACTTTTTCCACAATTTTCCTAACTACTGTGTCTTCATCTTCTGATTCACTATTATGTTCAACTTTAGCCCCAGTCGAGATCTCTGTTGCAGTTGGATTACTGCCTTTCAATTTGTTTATTCTTGACTCCATATCACTGACGAGAGTATCAAATTCATCTTTGTATTTAGTGTCTATTTGTGTTTGATCCGCATACTGTTTCATAAGGTCATCTATTTGTTCTTGTTCAGTTCTTAGGTCTTGTACTGGTAGAGAAGGCTGAAATAATTATTAGAAAAAAAGTAACCATAGTTAATAACATTTGTACTGATTAGTGTTTACAAGCTTATATAGAGCATGCATACTCCTTGCATGGTCTGCATGAGGCCTTTTGCATACTCCTGGATTGTGTAGTACTAGTAACAAAATTTATATATGAATTGAGCTGTTTCTCCCCCTGACAAGTAGAACATTTAGAAAACAGTCCATAGAACAGTAAAAGTAGTAGCTACAGGCTAGAACTGAAGGTAGAAGCTAGTTAAAAGTGTTATTGAATAATTAATTACTGTTTTACTAAGAATCAATTGTCTACACTAACATTTTAAAAAGGAAAGATTTTTTTGTTTATTTGTTGGTAAAGAATAGGCTCCAAAACTACTGGACCGATTTTGATGAAACTAAGTATTAGGACACATTGATTTATTAGGAATAACATAGGCATACTTTTTTTCCCGATATTGCCACGGGATCGGGAGTTATGCAGGTACTAGTGTTGTCATAATGACTCATTCAGTAGTCATTACCTTTGTAGATATTGTCTCAGGTAAGCCTCTAAGTCTCGCCAGCCTTGCACGAAGTTCAGCATCTGATGTTGAAGGTGTCTCTCCTTTTAAATTCTTTAATCTATCACTAATTTCATCTTCAGGTGCCATTTTTATGTTATCTTTCTTTAGTTTATTTAATCTTTCAAGTATTTGGTCATCAGTACGGTTACTGGATTTTGCTATTGAAATATCTGCTTCAGCTTGCCTCCTAGGAAAATTGATGGAGAGTACTTAATCGTCAAAGATTAATAAAAGTAATGGTAAAACTACGAATGATCAATTTAATGGGTTACTTACTTGATGAATATATCAGGTGGAATAATTTGGTTCTTTTGTGAATTTTGTTCATTGGTGGCTATTGAATTTTTACATTTTGTGCACACCTAGAATAGTGAAAAACCAATAAATATCTACCTAGATACCTACCACAAAAGAAATACAATACTTATTTTAGTATTCAATTACGTACCTTAGCCTCTGCATTTAACTTAGCTACGAACGCCTTATTGAATAAACATTTGGAGCAGTAACTAAAGCCACAGTTGGGACAGCCTTTCTGAAATTATTATAATTATTGTTTTGATAGGTGTGACTTTTTAAGTTTCTCAGTCATATCTTGAAGTTTTATTATACTGACCTCTTTGCGCAATAAAGAAAATGGTTTAGCGCACGAGTTACAAGACATTTTAAGCAAAGAGCGATGTAATTAATATTCTAATTCGATCTGAATTCGATGCATAAAAATATTTTACACAAAATAAAAACAGCAAAGTTGTGCGAAAAGAAGTGACAGTGACATATATAAATTGGAAAAAAATATGGCAGTTCTTCTGAGAATATATACTTCCGGTTGTTGAGTAGTTTTCCAACCGTAACCAGACGTACTTTCTAATCGTTTTTTTTTTTCCATTCGGTCTTCGACCGAATATTTGGCTCGTTTATCAGAACTGCCATTTAAAATCGTTTTTTAACAGAGGGCAACACCCTAGTTACGCCACCGGAAGTATCCTTTGATGTAGTTTTTCTACTCACCACTAGATGGCAGCCCCTTCAATCACTGTCACCTGTCACCAATGTCACTTAATTCATGAAAATCAGCTGATTGGTTGAACTTCTGTCATTCTTTTTGAAAAACTGAGAATAGTGGAATCGTATCAAAACATTCAAATATGTACCTACTTGTTGCTCGTAAAAAAGAAGAGTTTAAGTTATGCAAGTGAACTGTAAAAGGAATCATATGAAAACTTTGCAATGAATGACTGGCAAAACAATTTACCGGGGAAAATACTTGAAGCTATCGAAAGAGCCGGGATAGCAACTGTCAAACAAATAATCCTCCAGTCCATTTCAGATATTGAAAAAGTAACTAGACTACAACGCGAGGACATTGTTCTCCTGAAGAATATTGTCTCAGAATACACACTACCTCGAACTGTGACTTGTGATTTGTTAGATAATACTACAAAAGTAAGCAGCGGTTGTAATGAAATAGACGAGTTGCTAAACGGCGGTTTCAGAGTAGGAACTATAACGGAGCTGTATGGAGAAAGTGGATCTGGTAAAACACAAATAGCAATTCAGACAGCAGCTCACAACTGGCCAAGTTATACTATTTATATCTGCACAGAGGATCTGTTTCCAGTAAAACGGTTTAATGAAGTAAAACTTAGTATACCGAACTATGACAGCAATGTTGAATATGGATCGAAAGTATTTGTTGAACATATAACTGAAGCCTCAGATCTATTATCTTGTGTGAGAGTTCGTTTGCCGAAGCTCCTATCACAAAATCCTTTTAAGTTGATAATTGTAGATTCTGTTGCAGCTCCTTTTAGAGTCGAAAGTACAAATTACGTACAGAGAGCTGAAGAATTAAGAGAACTAGCTATGTATCTGATTAGTCTAGCTCAACAGCACAATTTAGCTATTCTTTGCATTAATCAAGTATCAGCCGCTCTTGATGGTCCTGTAGATTTGCTACCATCATTAGGTCTTGCGTGGTCTAATATGGTAAACACAAGGCTTTACCTCAAAAAGAAGTTACAAAATGTAAATGTGGATGGAGAATACAGTTCTCATGTCAGAGAACTATCAGTAATCTTTGCACCTGATTTGCCTAATCTCAGTGCAAACTTTATTATTACAAGTGAAGGGCTTTGTGGTATTAATTGAACTGAATTTTAAGTAGATTACTTTTTTTCTGCATATTACCCAGATAATAAAAAATGGTAATAAGTATTTTTATATTTGTTTTAATTTACCTACAATTGTATATATGCTTTGACTATTATCATTATTATCCATAAATTATTTTGACTGCCTGTCTAAATTACATAAAATTGTAAATAAGTAAATTCTATAAAATAGGGAGTTATTTTTGAATCTCGCGCGCCAGACCAATTTTTTTCAATGATGACGTTTTTTCGTCTTTTTTTTTTCATTTTATTCAACGTCCGCCATACGTCCGATTACTGTTTCTTTTGAGTCCCCCCGCCAAAAAGTACAATTGAGATACTATTTCCATCTTTCTCAGGCCGAAATTATCTCTGAGCAATTCTCTAAACCATATTTCTAAAAAATTAAATTAATTTTGAAATAATGTGTTTCGTACCATTCTAGTTCATGCATCTAGTTCTAGTTATGGTCCCATTTTTCAATCCCTAATCCACAAAAAGTAAAATATGGCCTAACGTCTATGAGGGAGGCTTCAGGCCAAAGCCAAACAAGTAGAAAAAAAAGAAGTTCAACAAGTTGTTTCAATTATTTTTCGTGCTATTATTATTTTATTTCGGAGAGTTAAAAAAAGAAGGTTGAAAAACTTACTAAACTAAAAAAACTAACGTGAGATTTATTTCCTAACATAGAAACCACAGCAAAATAATTTTGAATTTGTCATGATTCGAAGTTTGATACGCGCGCGCTTGCGGATACACTTTCACCCCGCTAGTACGTGTTGTAGATTGGAGGCTGCGATCAATGGCATTCGAGCAGCCTCCGGCAACGCTACAACCTCGCCCCGTAGAAACAAAATGGTAAAAATCACAATAAATTCATATTACAATGTTATAACACTGAAAAACTTGTTGGTTATATTTTATATTGTTTTCATTAGGCAGATAAACTAAGCCAAGAAGATCGTGACTCCCTACTACAGCCTCTATTGCAGTCAGGCTGGAAAGTCCAGTCTAACAGAGATGCAATTGAAAAGGAGTTCAAATTCCAGGACTTCAATGAAGCATTTAGTTTCATGAGCAGGGTGGCATTGCTTGCTGAGAAGATGGACCATCATCCGGAGTGGTTCAATGTTTATAATAAACTTCAGGTACGGATAACAACTAAGTATATTACTTACAAGTTACCTACACAGACTTTTGGTAAAAGTGATTCAAGGCTAGCAAAAAAATCTGACAATTGAATGTTAGAACTGATTTTTTTTGCATATTTTGTATTATGGAATTTATAATATAAAATAATTTATTTTATTGAATGCACAAGTCTCACTAAACAGTTAGTCAGCTGAATTTAATTTATAATCAAAAATTGTTTAATGCTTCTGCTAGTTTATGTGCTAATTGAACAATATGAATCATAAGTAAAAACCTCATTACTTAAATAATGGTTTTTAGTGCTGATTTTCCTGTTAGTGATCTTGCCAACATGAAGTTTATTTATTTTATTTTAGATAATTCTATCCCACTGCAGGGCAAAGGCCTCCCACCCTTCTTTCCACTATTCCCTGTCTAGTGCCAGCTGGGTCCAGTCCCTACGGCACAAATCCTACTCTTACCACCAATTTCTTTTTGATGTTTTCAATTCCGTTTTACTTTCAGGTAACGCTATCTAGTCATGATGTAAACGGCCTCAGCAAAAGAGACATCAGAATGGCTTCTTTTATGGACAAGAACTACAAAAAATAAGGTATCTGGACTTTTTATTCCAAGATGTAGAAACACTGACAAATAATATTATTTAAGATTATATTGTACCTACTCAAAAATAAATTTTACTATATGTTAAATATAATTTTTATTACCTAGGTGTTAAACTAGATGAGCCAATGTTCTGTATCAGGGGGCATTTATTCATCAGATAACATAAATCCATGAATGTTAGTAGGTAGTTACAACTATGTACTATGTTAATAGGTGCTATGGAGCCCCTGGACCTTTGGAAAGAGTGTGATAGGGCTTACAATAACATTTTAATTACAAAGTATGATATGGATACCACCTAATGTTATCTTGTATCATACTTGTTTTACAATAAAACAGGTTATCAAGGTCATTATTTATTTAAAAAACAAAATTCGAAGTTATTGGGAGGTATTGAACTTGTTAAAACGATTTTTAAATTGTCACAGTCCGTTTTGATTGTAGATATCTTATGAAGTCATAGATTTTCTAACATAACATGGACAAGTTCTTCTATCGTTAAACGGCTCCGTTTCGAAGATAGCGTTGCAAGGATAGGCTCTTTCAATTATGCGTTTCAACTCTAACGCATGTTCCAAACCTTTAGTTTCACAGACCATTTTCATCTAGAAATATATCAAAAAATACCTTTGAGTACTTAAGTAAGTAGATAATTAGTAGGCAGTGTAGTCTAAAGTAACATACTGTAGTTATTTAGATTTAGTTATGTAGATCTAGATAGAGAAACAAGAATGAGACAGAAAGAAGTGCTACTAAAGGTGAATACATATATACAATTGGGTACTACAGCATCCATAAACTGCTCTCTAACTAAAGAGATGTGTGGAAGGATCTCATAGTGGAAGGTCTACAGCGCTTATTCTGACAAAAAACCGTAAACCAAAATACAGTTTTGTCATTTGGTTCAAGTATACGTTCAGGCTAGGGCGCGGTGAGTATTAAATATATGGCGCCTAACGAACGACATAGACTAGTCATCGCGGGGACGCGAAAGAGCGCCATACAGACTCGCAACACCTAAACTCCTTCCATGAGGGAGGGATTCACGACGTCATAATTTTTTGTATTTAAAAATTGTTTTGACCTGGATGGAGTACACGGCAAAAGTGTAGGTATAACGATATGACGTCTTAGGGATCCACTGTCTGTCGTCATCTCATGAACCGTGAAAGCTAGACAGTTGAAATTTTCACAGATGATGTATTTCTTTTGCCGTTATAACAACAAATCCTAAAAACATAATATAATGGTATGGATCCCTTCTTATGCGAGTCCGACTCGCACTTGATCGGTTTTTTTCCGTAGATTCTCCAATATTATGAAGTGTTCCTTACCTCAATAGTGTAGCCGTCATCCTCGAGCCACACACTATCTTGAAATGTGCTGACAAGGTTGTATCCGCCGTTGGCGAGCAGCCGCAACAGTTGAGTTCTGGCCATTGGGTTGTTTTCTATACCGACCTGATAATCGAAGCTCTTTATTAGCACACGTGTAGCGCCCAGCGGTTTGCTCAGCATAACTCCCAATCTACTTTTTATCCCGATATTCCTACGGGTAAAACCGCGAAGCGCTGCTAGTTACTATTATGTAGATAGCGGGGTTAAATAAAATGATCATTTATTAGAAATGTATTAATTAGGCACGTCCACGTAAAGAGTCACCTGTTGTGACCCTTGTACTTACTTTAAATTTTACCAATTGTCCTTCGGCTGACAATCCTCTTTCCAAACATCTGGCAAATGTAATATTATCGACATTACCACCGGATAGAATGCATACTACGCTGAAAACGTAAAAATAGGTAGTATTGAAGTCATAGAAAACGAAAATATCCTTGCGGTCTGTTACGACAGATTTTTACATTGTAGGGTAGGTACATACAAACTTATTGAACAAACTTTTTCCTAAAATAATAAAATGACTTTCACAATGTTTATTTCCATCGTAGCGCTAAGCTTTGAATACTTATTTACTTTTTTTATATATAACTAGCTGCGCACCGCGGTATCACCCGCGTTCGATTTTTTATTTATTTTTTATAAGAACCACCTGACAATAACAAACACAAGAAAATGCGTTCACGCATTCTTCCTACCTTATTCACACCAACACACCCTTGATCCAATTTGTATATTTTATTTGGGTTAATGTGTCGGTCGTCATCTCAGGAGATTTATCTTTAACCAAGCTAGGTACGTACTGTTTAAGATTTAGTTCTGGTACGAGGTGTCCAATGATAGTCGCTAGTGTACATGCTCCTGCGCCTTCCACAACGTATTTCTCTTTCTCTACAAGATGCAGTATCGATCGCGTTATCCAATCTTCTTTTACTAATAGCTGAAACGTGTAATATGCTAAACTAGCTGCGCCCCACAATTTTACTCAGTCTCATTCATAGAGCAGATTCTCACAAGAACAAACACAAAAAATGCTTAAAAGTTACTACGAACTACAAACAGCCCTTTTTGCCCCATAAGAGATCGAATCTCCAAAAATCCAAAGCAAAGCAAAGTTTCAGACTCAGAAATTTCTTGATGAGTCTTCTCTTTTTTTATAGATGCTTTGTACTATGTAGTGATATAGATTTATCTATACTTATATTATAAAGCTGAAGAGTTTGTTTGTTTGAACGCGCTAATCTCAGGAACTACTGGTTCGAATTGAAAAATTCGTTTTGTGTTGGATAGTCCATTTATCGAGGAAGGCTATAGGCTACTTTTTATCCTGATATTCCCACGGGATCGGGAGTTACGCGGGTGAAACTGCGGAGCGCTGCTAGTGCATAATAAGATTCAATGTAAGTATCCTCACAGGTAACTAAGTTTCATTCAAATCGGTGCAGTAGTTTTACGTGTCTATACATTAATCTAATATATAAAAATAAGTCGGGTTTTCCTCCCTGACGCTATAACTCCAGAACGCACGAACCGATTTCCACGGTTTTGCTTTCGTTGGAAAGGTCTCGGGCTCCGTGAGGTTTATAGCAAACAAAAATTCTGGAAAATCTGGTGGCGAAACGGAGTTCGTCGGGTTTGCTAGTTACATATATAAAAAAACTAGCAGCGCTCCGCGGTTCCACCCCCGTAACTCCTGATCCCGTGGGAATTTCGGGATAAAAAGTAGCCTATAGCCTTCCTCGATAAATGGACTATCCAACACAAAAATATATTTTCAATTCGAACCAGTAGTTCCTGAGATTAGCGCGTTCAAACAAACAAACTCTTCAGCTTTATAATATTAGTATAGATATTTACTCTTTTATAATATGAATGTTGATAAAGTTATAATTTATTCACCATTTTATCGACGATTGGCTGGGCGTTAGCGAAAGCGTTAACACCAACATTTGGTACGGCAATACCATCAGCGACTGTCGCATCCATCGAAACAGTGGTCACTTGTTCCATCTCCAACGATTTGAAAAATGGTGCAATTACTTCAGGTTGGACACCCTAGAACATAATTATTTCAACTTATTGTAATACAAGTTGCGAGCCGCGGTTATGCCCGCGAAATCCTCGTGGAAATATCGGGATAAAAATAAGGAAGTTTCAACGCAATCGGTTTCAACTGTTTTTGCGTAAAGGTGTTACCAACATACACACACACATCTCACATTTATGGTATTAGTAAGATTACCATTACTTTTTAGGGTTTTAGGTACCCAAAGGGAAAAACGGAACCCTATTACTAAGACTTCACTGTCCGTCCGTTTGTCTGTCACCGGCTGATAGCTAGCCAGTTGACATTTTCATAGATTATGTATTTCTGTTGCCGTTATAACAACAATACTAGAAACAGAAAAAAATTTAGTGGGGCTCCCTTACAACATGGTACGAAACCCTTCGAGGCCCACTCGCACTTGGCCGGTTTTTTTTACAAGCTTTTATTTAAATTTTAACCGTAATTACTATGCCTACATGGTACCTAAGTAAATACTGAAATTCTAGGCTACATACGTAAACTAGACAAGTAGGTTTGATGTGTTTTACAACTCTTGCGATGGCCGCAATCAGACTACCGCTTCCAACTGGTACTATAATAGCGTCGACTATCGGAAGCTCCTCAAGAATTTCCAAAGCTATTGTTCCATATCCCATCAAGATGTGAGGATGGTCACGTCTGGAAACCGATATTGCACTTTTGAAAATCTTATTATACATACACGGATAAGTACTTATTTATTAATGTAGACTTATGTAGGCGTAATGTAGACTGGTATATAAGGTACCTTAAAGCTAAACATCTATATTAACATTTAAGATACACTACAGCATCGCTCCCTGAAATCAGTGTAGGGTCCGCTGTACCGAAACTACTTGACCGATTTTCGCAGCGCACACCAAAAACTCTTTAGGGTTTTCTACCTTGGGTTACAATATTGCATTTTTTTCTTACGGATCCCAAATTTTTTTGAAAATATATTGTAGCTTTATGTTATTCCCTGATAGCTTTCACCAACCAAGAATTTTTGAAATCGGTCCAGTAGTTTCGGAGCCTATTCGTTACAAACAAAACAAAAAATGTTTCCCCATTATAATATTAGTGTAGAAGAGGACAATCAAGCAGCATATGTCGCACCGATTGCTCGAGACAGCCACAAGGGCACGAGGCAGATTCGCACCATCCCCATTTCTTCCACAATGGTAATGAAAGATAATGAATCATACCCATTAATATACGTAAGTCCTTTATCTCTCGCGATAGATCGGGCGTATTTCTGGGCATCCATCAAGTTCGATCCTTGAACTAGAACCTTCGCACCCAAGCTGTGACACTTCTGAAGTTTTGATAACGGTACAGAAACTGGCATCACCACTATGATTGGGATATTCATCTTGGATGCGTAGTAACACATTCCGACGGCATCGTTGCCTATAGAAGCTATCACAATACCTATTTTTCTCTTGTCTAAAGGTAACAGTAGCAATGCATTCAATGATCCTCTTTCTTTAAAACTGAAAGGAGGAATTAACAGTAGGTTTTGTATTTGTTACAAATTCGTATTATACCTATTGACATAAATAGCGTATAGACGAGCTCTGTAGAACGAGCATTGTGGTATAACTTATGATAACAGGAGGAGCGCACTGTGAACTGACCAAGCTGCAGCGCTGAAACATTAGATGTCGCCTAACCAAAATATTAAAACAACGTTACTCAGGAAGAGTGTATTTTTTACGCGATCCAAATGTCGTCGTAAGCGCCATGGATTTCAAATCATTGACGCGTATCGCGCAATATTTAAATAAACTGTCGCGTGTATACGCTAGTAAAAGTAAGTCAGTAATTATACCTAATATTGTTATAGTCCACTAACCTGCCCGACTTTTGTAAGAATTCTGGTTTATAATACAAGTTCATTACAAATTGGCGTTGATACTGCGAGGGCTAAAACATTAAACGGTTTTGTTTAGTTCTTTACACATTTGAAACATATAACTTCCTAACTGACTGTAAATACTGCAAACTTACAACACATTGTGTTTTTATAACAAAAGGTCTTATTCTGTTAGCTGCGTCTACAACTTCTTCATACTTGATGATTCTTGGGTTGTCAGGGTCACAAAATTCATCGAAATCCTCCTAAAGGAATCACAAAGAGTTTAGTTGAATAATTGAACTAATTAATACTAACGTAATTACCTAAATCGCATTTTAAATTTTTAGGCTATTTCAAATTGATAAAGGTTTTAAAATACTTACGTTGCGTCGGGACATTTTTGATAAATTTACTACTAATTTAAAATTCTAAAAAAGACCAAAAAGTAATGTTTTTTTATGAAATTTTATTGACGTGTGTGACACTGGCAGCTAGCAGGTCGCTACAATGAGGTTTAAGAGAATATTAAATGGGTCTATGGTGGACTTTTAATCATAAGCGAGTCTTGGGCAAAGTGCTCGGAGGAAGTAACAATAGCACATGAGTAAGGAATAGACTCTACTCATGTGACAATAGCAAAGAACTTAGAACTCCGCTTAGGAGTAAAAATCTTTTGTGCCTTCGACCCTAAGGTTCGACCATAAGTTATATGGTCGAATTTTTGTGCCCTAGAAACGTCTTAGCCAATAAAATGGACGTATTTATTACAGTCATAGAAATACTCGTTCGTGGTGTGAGGTACAAACGTGTATTTCTATGGATTACAGTTAATACGTCTATGGCCAATAATGGGCATGCATTGGGCATGTCTTGGTAAGTGCCAATAAAATAGGCTTTACTCTATATACAAGTTCTTCGTTCCTTACTACTGGTCTAAGTTCCTAATAATTATTTTACTCCTTAGAGTTTATTTCATTGATATTCTAATTCAGTAGTTTATTTGGAGATTTGGAATATATAGATGTTCTAAACATGGATGTAGAAATTAAAATGGTTCTAAAGGATATTGTAGTTATAGTCATAGAGATTCAATAAATGCTCGAAGGTTTTAGTTTTAGCTTCAGGTGACCAAAGAGCTCCTACCTCGGACACATGCCTCGGATAGCGGATACATAGGCTAAGAAAAGTCCATGAGCGGATAAGCATCGCCATCTAAGGTGTGACCTACTACACCTACTTAGCGGAAACACCTGTTCTTTAAAATTGTCATCCAAAAAAGTAACCCAGCCACATGAGTAAAGAATTATATTTACTCATGTGACCCAGCCAGCATTTTGGGCACGATTTTGGGCACCCTTCTGGTTCATTTGTATTTTTAATTTTCATTAAATGTAAGGTTATTACGTTTCTTGTGAATACGTTTCTGTTGTAAGTTAAATAAGTATTGCCAAATATGGTAGTATGGACACGGAGATAAAAATATAATACTTATTGAATGATATTCAAAGTTACTTGTTGAACATCTTCTATAATATAAATATGAATCGCTGAATGTGTTTGTGAATGATTTGGCTAACTTTTTTTGTTGGGTTTGTTATTGTCAGGAGAAGGTTCTTATGAAAGCAAAAAATAAGAAAATTGCTTTGAATATTATTAGCAGCTACTGATGTGCTAAAAATATTCGGATCTGTTGGTGAAACGTGATACTTTCAAATAAAAATCACATTTAAATATTTCATTTATTACTGTTTTTGTATTTGATAGATGGTAAATTTTTGTAATTTGAAAATTATTCAAGGAAAAAATGTATTTCTATTAGGGAAACATGGACAGATAGGGATAGGACTAAATGGTTCTTCAACAAATTCACATAAACCGGGGAATATCTTCGTCATGACTCTCTTCAGCGTGCAGGCGTGTTTCAGATTCTGAGTCTCACATATGAAAGTTACCTGAAAAATAAAGGTAACGTAGGTAGGCTTGACGACCCAGTCGGCACAATAGTCACCATGCCGGATTGCCAAACCGTATAACCCCAGTCGCCCCCACATGGATTGCCACCCGGTGGCAATCGGGACTAAATATTATAAGTATATATTTAAAAAAGAAAAGATATAAGTAGTATACCCGTTGTCTAGCACTCATAACACAAATCTAGTTACTTAGCTTGGAGATAGATGGCGATGTATGGAATGTCATGCAATATTTATACTTACTAACTAATTAAATAATTACATTTATATTAATATTATAAAGAGGATCAGTGAGAACTATTCTGAACTAGCTGCGCCCCGCGGTTTCACCCGCGTAAGTCCCGATCCCGTGGGCATATTGGGATAAAAAGTATCTTATGTCCGTCTCCTGGCTCTAAGCTACCTCCCTACCAATTTTCACCCAAATCTGTTCTGCCGTTCTTGAGTTATAAGTGGTGTAACTAACACGACTTTCTTTTATATATATAGATATGCCCACGAAGCCCCGGGGAACAGGAAGACCGCCTGCCACATGGTGGACCAATGTTGCTAGGGACATTAAGGCTCTCGATATCTCTACAATGACAACCCAGGATCGAAGGACCTGGCACAAACGTACAAGGAGGTCCGACCCCAACTGAATTGGGAAAAAGGCAGGACAAAGAAGAAGAAGAAGATAAAGAGGAAAGATTTGATTGTTTGTTTGCATTGAATAGGCTCAGAAATTACTGGACTGATTTTGATGAAACTTGGTACATTGGGAGTGTTATAGGCTACTGTTTATCCCGATATTCCCACGGGATCGGGAGTTACGCGGGTGAAACCGGTGATGCTAGTAAATTATAATATGTTATAAGAATGTTGAGATGGATGTGTGGAGTAACGAGGGTGGATAAAATAAGGAATGAGTATATTAGCCGTTTGAGTTGGTGTGGACATGTGATGAGAAGAGAAGAGACGCATGTAACAAGAAGAGTGATGAGTATAAATGTAGAGGGATGAAGAGGAAGAGGACGACCTAAGAAAAGATAGATGGACTGAGTAAGACAAGACATGAGAGAGATGAATGTGAACGATGACGACTAATAGAAGTGAATGGAAGAAGAAGACATACTGCGCCGACCGCAAATAAATTGGGATAAGGGCAGGAAAATGATGATTAAGTACTAGGTCGTCTTGAAATGAGGTTTGACAACCTCTGTGGTACGGTGGTACATTATTATAAAAGCTTACGTAAGCGTTGTCTATATCATTTTCGTACAACCAATGCTTCTCTGTGTAGAAATTTAATATATTGCAGCCGACATTATATATAATACTCAAAACTTTGTGTCGTAGTTTCAAGTCATTTATATTTATTTTCACCTGCAATAATAAAAGAACAAACATAAGTTCTGTAACTCAATACCTAACTTGTTAGGGTTCTGTATCTAAAGGATAAAAACGAGACCCTTTTACTAACATTCCGCTGTCCGTCCGTCTGTCTGTCTATCACCAGGCTGTATCTCATGAACCGCGATATTTAGTCAGTTGACATTTACACAGATTATGTATTTCTGTTGCCGCTTATACTAAAAATAAGTATTTAAAAAAAAAAATGTTATCTAATTAACCCCCGACGCAAAAACGACGGGGTGTTATAAGTTTGACGTGTCTCTGTGTGTGTGTGTGTGTGTGTGTGTGTGTGTGTGTGTGTCTGTCTGTGGCATCGTAGCTCCCGAACGGATGAACCGATTTTAATTTAGTTTTTTTTGTTTGAAAGGTACATTATACTAAATATACAAAATATAATGGTACGGAATTTTTTGTGCGCTAGTCCGACTCGCACTTGGCCGGTGTTTTGTTCTCACGTTACTTACTGTTACTTTTATAATTCGACCTTCTATTTCCTTGGCCCTCTCTATGGCGCGCGGTAGAGTATAATTATCGATATTTCCGCCTGTGATTACGCAAACAACGCTGCAAATTACGAAAATGTAATTAATTGAGCCGTTAGACCGTTTAAAAAACACTTTGTTTAAAACTAAACATTACGTTTTATCCTGTAGTTCTGGTAAAATGTTTGGTACAGCCATTAAAGCGCTCAAACTTAAAGCTCCGGCTCCCTCCGTTATGAACTTTTCTTCTTCAATCAAGTACAAAAAGGCTGTTGTTATCCAATCTTCATCGACAAGTACCTGTACAATACTCTACTTTCAATTTCTTTTATCCCCCAAATTGGCTAGATTATCAATTTGGGGGATAATGCCACGCCAAATTCTCACTATCCCCCATCCCCCATTTGGGGCATAGCATTTGGGGGATAGAGGGAATACCCCTATTGTACGACCTATGCTATATTTAGTTATACCAGCCCCCTTAGACAAGATTACTTATCATTTGTTTTTTTGTTTGAAATTGTCTACCTTTTTTTTTTCTCTAACGTTAGACCACGTGACTTTTCGTTGGCATATGTCAATTTCATACGAAAAATATCAAAAAATGGCGATATGGTTAAGAGAAAGTATTCTTGTCTAAGGGGGCAGATGTCGATATGTGCATCTATACTATGGGCTTAGTGCTTACCATTTTGTCTATAAAAGATTTAGCAGTATGAAATGCATTAAAGCCTGCAGTAGGTATAGCTAATGAATTAGCTAAACTAGGCATCGTTGCTGTTTGATACGGTCTCTCATTTTCCATTGCTTTAAAGAAACAGCAGTTTTTGTCGGATTCAACACCCTGAATAACAATAAACTGTAAATTAATCATCCTTACATTATTTTTTCATTCAGTATTTAATGGAAGTCTTACGTATATTAAAACTGAAGGTTTTATTTGTTTGACTGCAGTTGCAATTCCAGCGATAAGGGCACCACCTCCAATCGGAATTAGAATTGCTTCCGTCTGAGGCAGTTGCTCAAGTATCTCAATACCTATCGAACCCGTGGCTGCTATCACGTAAGGGTGATCGTAACTAAAAAAAAATCATTTTGATGAATTAGAATGATTAACTTTCCTTCATCATTTGACGTCCCAGCAATTGGCACAACGGTCACCATGCCGGACTGCAAAATACAGGGTTGCGCATTCGAATCCCGCCTCAGACAAGTATTTATGCTTAGATTTTTGTCTGTGGTCTAGTTGTTTCTATGTATTATAACTATATATTTACAAAACAAAAGTATAAAAGTAGTATATCCGTTGTCTAGCACCCATAACACAAGTGTAGTTACTTAGCTGGGGGCTTATTATATTGTATTATCACTATATAGTATTATCGAACCCGCAACACAGGGTTGCGGGTTCGATTCCCGCCTCAGACAAGTATTTATGCTTAGATATTTGTCTGTGGTCTGGTTGTTTCTATGTATTATAAGTATATATTTACAAAAGAAAAGTATATAAGTAGTATATCCGTTATCTAGCACCCATAACACAAGTCTAGTTACTTAGCTTGGGGCTAGATGGCGATGTGTGGAATGTCCTGAAATATTTATTATTATTATTTATTATTATTATTATAGTATGTATAAAAAGGTCGCTTCCCACTGTATGTCCCTATGTATGCTTAGATCTTTAAAACTACACAACGGATTTTGAAACGGTTTTTTTTAAATACATAGTGATTCAAGAGGAAGGTTTTGGTACATAAAACAAAACTACAACGCGTACGAAGTCGCGGGAAAAATATTTAAGTAGTAATATCCGTTGTCTAGCACGAGTCTTGTTACTTAGCTTGGGGCTAGATGGCGATGTGTGGAATGTCCTGCAATATTTATTATTTAAATTTTCATATATTTCGAAATTCTCAAAATGTAAATAAATTACCCGCTTATATAGTATCCAGCACCCTTTTCTGATATCAAAGTAAATGCATATTTTTTAGCTTCTGCGAAATTATTTCCTTTCAATATAACTGTTGCACCGAAACTTCGACATTTCTCGACTGTATCGTAGACAGTTCGGTTTGGTAACACCACAGTAACAGAAACATTTAAAAGGTGACCGTAGTATGCTAGTGCCTAAAATACGAATCATTTCTTAAATTATAATGCTTACGCCAATTAAATGTTTAGAGCTATATTATTGTACTAGCTGCGCTCCGCGGTTATACCCGTGTAACTCCCAATCCCGTGGGAATATCGGGAAAAAGTAGCCAATAGCCTCCCTCGATAAATGGACTATCCAACACAAAAATATTTTTTCAATTCAAACCAGTAGTTCCTGAGATTAGTGCGTTCAAACAAACAAACTCTTCAGCTTTATAATATAAGTATAGATAATATAGACTAGCTGCGCTCCGCGGTTTCACCCGCGTAACTCCCAATCCCGTGGGAATATCGGGATAAAAAGTAGCCTATAGCCTCCCTCGATAAATGGACTATCCAACACAAAAATATTTTTTCAATTCAAACCAGTAGTTCCTAAGATTAGTGCGTTCAAACAAACAAACTCTTCAGCTTTATAATATAAGTATAGATAATATAGACTAGCAGCGCTCCGCGGTTAAACCCTCGTAACCCCCGATCCCGTGGGAATATCGGGATAAAAAGTAGCCTATAATCTTCCTCGATAAATTGACTATCCAACACAAAAACATTTTTTCAATTCGAACCATAAGGTCCTGAGATTAGCGCGTTCAAACAAACAAACTCTTCAGCTTTATAATATTAAAGAATAGATTTACCATTCCCCAGTTACCCATAGATGCTGTGTAAACACCATCATTCTTTTGTTCATAGTTCAGTTTGCATAAAGTATAAAAAGCACTGCGTTCATGAAAACTGAAAAAAAAAAAAAGATATTTATTAAATACAGAACCAGACACAAAAACCACATACCTTCTAGAAATCTTACCTTCCAGTTTTATGAAATATTTCAAACTTGAAATGTAATTCCATCCCAAATTTCGCAGAGCGTTTTGATTTCTAAAAAAAGTACATAATAACCTGCGGGTTAAGGGCCACTTGCCATTTTAATTAAAAACTAAATATGTCGTAAGTAAAAGTAGGAAAGCGGACCCCGGGCTCCCGAGAGGGATGCAACCGGAAACATCGCTCGGATGATGATGAGGGAAAACTACATATTTTCACTTATCATCTTGTTATTTTGTCACTAATATCAAGGTTTTAAGGGCAGGAAGATGATGATATTGCTTTTACGTACCACAAGTGGAGTCTTAGGTATTTCCATTTTAATAACTTTGGAGGCAGCGCATATATCTTTGTATATTATGGCTTTTGGGTTTTCTGGATCGCATGCTGCATCGAATTCTATGTCAGGTTTCTAACAACAACAACAGTTAATTAAAATTAAATGCGTTTAAAATACCTTACCTTCAAATGGTGTGTAGCTTACACACTTACACAGTATATTTTACTATCGGCTTTCACATTCAAACGACTGGACCGATTTGGATTAAAATCGGCATAGTGGTAGTCTAAGGTATGGGGAAGGACATAGTATATTTTACTATCGGCTTTCACATTCAAACGACTGGACCGATTTGGATTAAAATCGGCATAGTGGTAGTCTAAGGTATGGGGAAGGACATATGATACTTTTGATCCCAAAATTCTCGCGGGATCGGGCTAGTAGTAGCCTATATGTATAGCTGAGTCAAAAGTCTTTTCCACGAGGAATAATTCGTTAAAAGAAAGTTTACTTACGGGACACCAAGTATTTGGTTTGACAAGGTACCGTTTTGCTAAAATGGCAGGGGCTTCACCTAATGGCATTTTTTCTGCAGTAACTGAGTGAGCTGTTTTATGTGTAGTCATTTTTAAACTGATTATTGTACTTTTTACTGGAAAATTAAGGCGCCATTGGTTGGTTTTTAAGCTGGTATAATCATTAGGGAATCTTGAAAATTACATTGTTAGAACTTCGGATGGTACATTTTGCGAGTTTGTGACATTTTAGCGGTAGATTAAAGATAATATAGTCACTACGTTTTAGTATTAAAGTATATTTATCTTTATTTACTTAATAAACCAAACATGGACAATGTATTCCATGCACGTAGGATTTTTTTATGCACACTTCACTATATTAGTTTTTTATGGAATCTCACTGACGTAAGATATATTTTTCTTTTTAATGATAGTTTATCTCTGAGGAGGACGACTTTTTCCTACGTCAATGTAGTTATCATAGATTTTCCACGCAGAGTGGCAGGCCAAAAAGGTTATTTTTCTTCTTCATTTCTTGTTCAGATACTTTCATTCGCATTCGCACAAATTAGTTGAATATCATGGCGGCCTACTATTGTTTCACTATGCGTCCCGGTGAGGTAGGGTAGTATGCTGTACTTCTTAAACAGAAATGTTCTAAACTACACTAACGGAGCCTCGCGGTTTCACCCGCCTTTGTCCTGTTACATATAAGAATAAAAAGCCTATGTTATTCTTAAGAATTGAGTCTGCTAGTTTTTGAGCCTAGTCATTACAAAGATTAAGACATAATATATTTTCTCTTTTATTATTTGTTGTGTTGGGTGTCAATAATAGCAATATATGAAATGGTCAATAAAAATGGTCTATTTGCGCAAAATATCACAATATGATTTAAAATATAAAAATTAAAAGATCAGAATTATTTCTGCATGCAGACTGGATTGGGAGCAAGGCAAGGTCCCCTGCGCGTGGTCGGCTTATCGGCACGGTCGCTCATATCTGGGAAGTAGTACTCTTTGTAATGCTTCTTCACTTGTTCATAAAGTTCTTTTGTGTGATCCCAACCTCTAGTTTCAGCGATTACTTTCAGCTAAAATATTTTAAAATACATTATAAACGCTCGTAATAATTACCATTATTTTACCTTGTAAGTTTATAAAGAAGTTTACCTGAACGCTAAAAACGTCACCCTTGACCCAAGCTCTGTCAGGTACGCAGTCTTTCATTGATACGCCAATGCCAGCCAGAAGTCCACACAGTTCAGCCATGCCACCAGGACGATCACTCACCGTCACTTTGAACTTAACAAGCCGACCCTCAGCAGCCATGCCACGTTCTATAGCTCTGGCTAAGATTGTCGGGTCAATGTTTCCTCCAGAAAGTATGCAAACGACCCTGAAGAAAAATGAGATAATAATATCACATTTGTGCTCATGCTCATTTGTGCAATATGACATGTCCATTAACATGGATGTGACTTTAATTGTTCCATTTTAAATAATACTTTCAAATATTTGTAATATTGAGCGTGATCACAAGAAAAAAAACCCAAAGAATTTCTTATGCCTTCGGAACGCGCCCGTCTAACTAAGTTTTTTGAGACGTTTCTATGTGATCCCATACAAACTGTATTCCAAATGAATAAAAAAATTTGACTTTGATACCATAGTTTGATACCGATAGAATTTCGATATCGGGTTTATTTATCTATACATGATCTCATTTATTTCCGGTGTTGATGCCTGGTCTACTGCAATGCATAGCCGAAACGTTGATATGACTTACTTTTTTCCTTTCAAGTTTGGAAACAATCCCGCCATGATAGCAGCGATGGGAACAGCACCAGAACCTTCAATGACGAATTTCTCTTCTTCTACGAGATGCATTATAGCCCGAGCTACCCAGTCTTCTTTTACTACAATCTAAAAAAGAATGAGGCAAAATTACCCTGTTTAGTTGAACTGATTTAGACAAGGTTTATTAAGAAGAACTGTGTTTTTATTTACCATTTTGTCTACAAGTCCCTTGATATTGTAAAAGGTGTTTACACCAACCCTGTTTACTTTTAGAGTATCAGCTATTGTAGACTCTAGGAAATCTAATAAAACTCTTTCGTTCTTCCTGAGAGATTCCACCATGCTGCAAGTTTTGTCAGTTTCGATACCCTGTTTGGATACGAAGTTTAAAAAATCAATAGGTATAATAGATAATATTAAATCTAATAAGGTACCTGCGTGTAATAATAGCCTTAATTCAAAAGCGACATTGTTCGTTAAAATAGGAAAAATTTATAACACCCCGTTGTTTTTGCGTCGGGGGTTAAAAACTACTTAAAAACAGATCATTAGATAAATGTTTGCTTTATTATCAATCTGAAAAATAATTAATTAATTTATTTCTTGTTATTTTGTCACTAATATATAGTTTAAAAAAATGTTTGTCTGTAGAGTCTGTTTGCAGACGATAACGTCATAAGAAAGCATTGATGAAATAATTGAGACTGGAGACTTGAGACTTGACAAATGGTTGTCTGTAAATTATCTTGTCAACAACGGAACGTGGGCGGAACGTGAGCGATGGCATCACCTTTTTTGTGAGTGCTACAGGTTTTGATCGATTAAATAGACATTATCACGTTAAAAAGTCTTAAAGTCTACTTATAGCAAGGATATATTATTATAAAAGGTTTATAGGGGGGCTACTTATGGCAAGTATATATTTTTATAATACTCTTATAGGCTACTTATGGCAAGGATATATTATTATCCGCAGGTACCTTACATTAACTTACGTATACTTCCGTATCAGGCTTAAGATGTTTAGCAGCAATAGCGATACCCGTAATAAGACCACCACCGCCCACGGGAACCAGAATAGCATCCACTGCAGGTATTTGTTCCAGGATTTCAATACCAATTGTACCCTGGCCTTCAATTATGTGTGGATGATCGAAACTAAAACATTTGAACAATTGATGATCAACTAGCTATCGCGGCAAACGTTAATTTGCCATTTACAAACAAATGGTGTTGTTTGATTCTCAGACTAACGAATATACACACAAAATTTCATACAAATCGGTTCAGTCGTTTAGGTAGTTATAGGTAACTAACACTGCGATTTTATAATAGAGATTCTAACCTGGTTCCGTATAGTAAACTTTTTAAAACTCACACGATTTGTATTCATAGTAATTATTTTCCCGAGTCTTAATCGCGTATTTTTATTTTTTTCTCTTATGTTTCGACTATGTCACAATAGTCATGGTCGCGAGGAAACTGGAGCAGTGGCGAGTGTTGTCATCTTCAGAAGAAAGATACCCGGCGCGGCGCTCTCTCCATACAAACGTAGTCGACTGTTTCCTCCCTGATAATGACACTAGCACAAATATTTTTGTTGCATAAAACCTATAACTGCCATGACTATGTTCCTATGTCTTGATTTTTTTCCATTTTCTAATTATCGTAGAAAGTAAGAGTTGAAAAAAACTAAATTTATATAATAAGACATAGGGGCATGGTCATGGCAGTTATAAGTTTTATGCTGCAAACATCGACACGACTACGTTTGTATGGAGAGAGCGCCGGTACCCTTTCCTCTTAATGATTACTAGTAGCGCTCCGCGGTTTCACCCGCGTAACTCCCGAACCCGTGGGAATATCCGGATAAAATGTAGCCTCTGGTTTCCCAATGAATCAATGTATCCTCATACCAAGTCTCATCAAAATCGGTCCAGTAGTTTCGGAATCTATTAAAGAAGACCCGGTAAGATAATTACTCTGTTTCAGCATATTTGTGAAAATTTTCTTACCCACTGACGTAAGTCATCTTCTTTTCTTTGGCTATAGTCATACCATGATTCATACATTCCATCATAGAGTGGCCGTGGAGAATGACTTTCGCACCTAATTGTTCGCATTTTGTTACTTTAAAAAGTGGCGAATACACTGGCATAACCACAACGCAAGGAACGCCGAGTTGTGTGGCGTGATAGCTCATGGCCAAAGCGTGATTGCCTAAAGAAGCAGAGATTACGCCGTACTTTTTCTGGTCTTCTGTTAGACTCATAAGAACGTATCGCGCACCTCGTTCTTTGAAGCTGTTGGTTAAATAGGTATAGTTAAGTTTAGATTGATTATTTGTTGATTCAGTTTTATTACGTACTAACTGCGTTCCGCGGTTTCACCCGCGTAACAACCGATCCCGTGGGAATATCTGGATAAAATGCCTAAGTCACTCCCAATGAATCAATGTATCCTCATACCAAGTTTCATCAAAATCGGTCCAGTAGTTTCAGTGCCTATTCAACTCAAACAAACAATCAATTGTTTCCTCTTTAAAACATTAGTAAAGACATAGTTAAGTTATATTAAAATAAAATAATAAATAGCAATGTTAATATAGGTATGTACCTACATCTTACCTGCCCGTGAACTGGAGAAATTCCTGTTTTAAATATACTTCCATTCCTAATTTTTCTGACATGTGTGATTTCTAGAATGAAATAATTTTTATTTATTTATTTGTATCGATTACATTAGAAAATAAATTACGACATCTGACGCTCTGGCGCGATTATTTATATTAGAGTGATAATAAGTATTCAAAGTATACAAACCGTGCATGGTGTCCTAATGATTGTTCCAACAATTCTTCGAGATGCAGCTACAATGTCATCGAATTTGATCTTTTTAGGATTGTTGGGATCACAGTTCTCATCAAATAATATATCCTTTTTGTTAACAATAGGAATTTCGTTAATTTTATTACTATATTAATTACTTTCACCCTATACTCTTAGACGCTCACGCTGCTGATTGCGCATCATAGCGCGACCGTTGCGATTTCTATAGAACTATTTAGTCGAATCGCATGATCGTGCGTCCGTCATTCAATAGATACCAGTGTGTTCGATCGCACAATCGTACGACCATTTTCATCTTATCAGTCGCCCGATATGATGCGCTATTAGAACAGCGCCTTAGCCCATACTTAGTAACTTCTTGGTCATAGCTACCCAACCTCAAGCTGTCCCCGATGGGATAAGCAACAACCTCCTCAAACAATATCGAGCTTGCTAAGCCCATTGCATTTCTGTGTATGTCTTGAGGGGTTATGCCATCTAGTCTAAAATTGGCATATAGAATTCCGACATATAAGGGTTACCCCCAACTTAACTACAGAATTGACAAAATCGTTATTTACTTCTATTTCTAAAATTGTCGATTGCTAAGTTTCCTAGAGAGTTAAAGCCTTCCAGCTGAAGATCAGCACGGTTTTCGAAAAGGCTGAGGAAGCCGTGGTCCATATGCCTCTCGCATTAGATAAGTGCTACAGCTTCAAGTTTGATTATTTCATTAAACCGATAGATATATTTTGTTTTAAGTAGATTACTTACGTCATTCATCTTGTTGAGTTATTTTGAATGTTTCACTTGAAATTTATAATATTGCATTGTAAAAATAAACAATAAATTTAGAATAGGAAAGACAACAATGACAGAAAAGTGATTGATATTGATAACGTCATATATTTTATTTAGACATACCTACCTGCATGAAGTTCTTATTAAACATGTCTTAGTTCGTATATAAATGACAATCTTTCTGTTTTAGGTTTTATAGGGTTCATAATATTTTGGCATAGTAAAGATTCAGCATTTTTTTAGTTGCGCAGTCATTTTTCAAACCAAGGGCAATGTATTGAGAACATTATACAAAAAACATGACAAACATCGGGACAGGTGAAGCTAAATAAAAGCTTGTAACAAATGCGTTATTATTAGCCTGTAGAGAGGCCATTACCAAAGGTTGATCACCCTAAGGTAAACAAATTTTTGTAAAGTACTTACCAGGTTTTCCTGTTATGTGGCAAACAATAAAATATTGTTTCTAACGTCGAAAAACGAACAAACCTGACTGCTTTACGAGATTTAGATTTTTGTTACAGGGAAATTGTTGGCTGTCATTTACGCATAGAAAACTGGAGATTTAAAAGACTACTATGCATGCCAGTCTCCATACTTGTATATTACTACCCCTTTATTTTATTAAGAAAAGTTAACTATAATCCTTATACTTAAAACTAGTAGTAACGCGTAACTCCCGATCCTTCCTCGACAATGAACGATTTTCAATTCGATCCAGTAGTTCCTGAGATTAGCACGTTCAAACAAACAAACTCTTCAGCTTTATAATATTAAGGATAGATAATTATTTATTTATTTTTAGTCTATTCCATCCCACTGCAGGGCAAAGGCCTCCCTCCCCTCCTTACACTGTTCCCTGTCTAGTGCCAGCTGGGTCCAGTCCCTACGATGCGAGTCCAACTCGTCCCGCCATCTCCTGGGCCTGCCGCGAAATTAGATAATAATAATTAGATATTTAGATAATACTAAATCATTATACTAAAGCTATTGTGAATTATCGTCTGAAGCGTCTACGCTTCCTCTTCGATAATCCAAGACGCTCCCGCGTCGGTATTCGCAGAAATCTTGTGAGAACTGCCATTCTTTGTATGTTGTGGCTATGATTTGTCGCAATTCTTCCAGATGCTCAGGACCTCGAGTCTCGCAAACCACTTTCACCTGATCAAATACAGAATATTTTAATTATATCTTAGTTACACCTAGGTTTAACCTCATTTATGAAAAGACAAGTAAAAACAAAAAGATAAAAATAGTAAGAAATACTAATTAAAAATATAGTTATTAAAGCCTGTTTGTACAATTTCGTAATTAATAAGCTTTCTCGTCTTTTTTGTCATTTTCAATGTTTTGTGTGTTGTACAAATTAAGTGTTTATATATCTATCTATCTATTAATAGATAGATAGAATTACAAACTTATTTTACATTAATGTAAAATAGTCATTAATAATAAGTTTGTAAGTATTTAAGCGTTACATCATGATAGTAACTTAATATCTTCTAGGAAAGCGTGTTACACCTTAGGCCGCAACCATCCGACAGATAAACGCTGACCAATAAATGAAAAAAAAAGGTTTTAGGTTTTACCATTACAATAGTTTTCAATTATGTAACGTTGCCTAGTGGCATATAGTTCCCACCCATTCTTACTCAATACTCATTACAGAATGCCAGGTATAGGTAATTAGGCGGGACATGTAATAATATTGCAGGACATTCCACACGTAGCCATCTAGCCCCAAGCTAAGTAACTAGACTTGTGTTATGGGTGCTTTACAACGGATATACTACTTACATACTTTTATTTTGTAAATAGAAACTTATAATACAATTAATACATAGAAACAACCAGACCACAGACAAATATTTAAGCATAAATACTTGTCAAAGACGGGAATCGAACCCTCAACCCTGTGTTTTGCAGTCCGGCATGGTGACCAATGTGCCAACTGGGTCGTCGATGTCCCTATGTACTTACTCTAACACTGAATATATCTCCATGTATCCAAGCACGTTCGTGTATAATATCTTTAATAGAGACTCCAATAGTAGCGATCAGCTTGCATAGTTCAGCGATGCCACCAGGCCGGTCGGATACGGTCACTTTGAACTTGACAAGACGTTGCTCTGCCGTCAGACCGCGCTCCAAGCACCTTCCTAAGATTGTTGTGTCGATATTCCCACCAGAAAGGATGCATACCACTCTGGAAAGAGCTTATTTTTAACCGACTTCATGTAACATATTCTTATACGGAACCAACTAGAAGTTCAAGACCGAACTATTCTCTAAAGAGACTCTCTAAGAGTCAATCCTTAATTCTTGTCCATCCAAAGGTTGCCTGGAAGAGATCACATTATCGATTGTGCCATATTGTAAGGTATTAAATATGAATTTTCTTTATGCATATAGGTAGTGTATTACGTAAGAATTTATTTTGTTTTTGTTATATGTAATCACTAGCTGCGCCCCGCGGTTTCACCCGCGTAAGTCCCGGTCCCGTGGGAATATCCTCCTATGTGGTAATTTAGGTTTCCAGCTATCTACATACCGAGTTTCATTGCAATCGGTGCAGTAGTTTTTGCGTGAAGGAGTAACAAAAATACACACACACAAACTTTCACATTTATAATATTAGTAGGATTTTGCGTTTTGTTTTTATGGTGCAATAAAGTGTTTATCTATCTATCTAAGAGGAGGTCTTGAATCAATACCATAGAAATCGCAAGATCGTCGTCCCGATGTGAGGGATGGACATGCTATGATCAATACCTACTAACTTTTTGTTGGCAAGTTCAGGAGTGAGTCCTGCCATGATAGCTGCCAGTCCAACTGCTCCTCCGCCTTCTACTACATATTTCTCTTGCTCTACAAGTCTCAAAATAGCGCGAGCTAGCCAATCTTCGTTGACTGTAATCTGTAATCAATAAACGATTTTAAAAAATGCATCTATCTACGTCTACCTACCTACGTTTAAGTAGGTAAGTACTTCATTTAAGGTGAAAGGGTACCGCTGCTCTCTCCATACAAAAATAAAAAATAAAACAAAACATAGGGGCATAGTCATGGCAGTTATAGGTTTTATGCAACAAAAATATTTGCTCTAGTGTCACTATCCAGGGAGGAAACAGTTGACTACGTTTGTATGGAGAGAGCGCTCAGTACCCTTTCCTCTTAAGTTAAGTATTGTTTTTTTTATAATTTATGTACTTTAAAAATGGTGTTTGCAATAAATCATTTATCTATCTATACCCACCATATACCCACCCATTAAAAACAATAAGTTACATCTATGACTATGACAGAACGAGGTTTGGACGAAATACTCCTCTGGCCAAACATGCACTTCGATCAAACACACCCTTGACCAACCGCAATAAACCCCTTTAGTACCTAACTGCTATTATTTTCTTACCATTTTGTCTATGATGGGTTTGACGGTGACGAAGGCGTTATAACCGACTGTTGGAACAGCTAAACCGTCGGCCAGTGTGGAACGAATGTCCACGTTCACCGGCTGGTCCTGCCTGATGGCTTGCTTCATGCTTGGACACTTCTCTGTCTCAACTCCCTAAAATAGGTCAAAAGTTAATATAATATTTAGATGTAAATGCTCGTGCCACTCTGCTCTAAAACATTACGTGACCTTATTGTTTTGATAATTTTAACTATTTCGTTTATCGCTGTGTACTCTAACCTTTGCGATTGCTACATATAAATATTTTTAGCGATTTGTATAGAAAAGTGCTAGCTTCATTTATCTTAGCTACCTATACCTTCTCCGTAAATATTAACTGATAATTCGGCTTACATAAATAAGAACTTCCGGCTTCAGGTGTTTGACAGCAGTAGCGACACCGGCTAACAGACCTCCGCCCCCAACGGGAACCAGCACTGCATCAACGTCAGGCACTTGTTCTAGGATCTCTAGTCCCACGGTACCTTGACCTGCCATTATGTGCGGGTGATCGTATCTGAAATTTAGTTGAGAAGTTATCAGGCCTTGTCCTAAAAGGAGCCCCCATGCGAATTGTCAGACTCTTGGAGATTTCGTGATAAGTATTTTTTCCTTTTATAAAATTATGCCCGAATACTCAAACGACTCTCAAATATTTAAGACGCTCCCCTAAATATTTAAGACGCTCCTATCCTAATGAAAGAGACACTTAAATATCTTGTAGCCTCTCTAAGAATGTCTAGGAACCTTTTTTTTTCTGGGCGCTGTACTACTTTTTCTTGTGCTTTTTTTATATGTTCAAAAATAAAATTTTATTTCTTTCTTTATTTCCTTGCAATATTCGGGCGTTAGTGTTAGTATATATTATATCTACGGAAAATATAAATATACCCACCCATTGATATAAATTAATCCTCTTTCTTTAGCGAGAGTCATAGCATGAAACTTTGCTTCCCTCATATCGTGTCCATGGATAATGACGTTGGCTCCGTAAGAGCGGCATTTTTCTATCTTCATGATGGGAGCTACGTTGGGCATCACCACAGTTGTGGGCACATTCAGTTGGTGTGCGTGGTAGCTGAGAGCTTGTGAGTGGTTGCCCAAAGACGCGGAGATCACGCCTCGAGCCTTTGCCGCCTTGGACAAGAGCAGTAATGCGTTACGAGCGCCTCTCTCTTTGAAGCTTGAATTAAATAAAAATAGTAAGTTATAAATATGATGCACGACTACCAACCTAAAAATTGCAAAATAATTCAGTTACCTGCCAGTGTGTTGCAGGAAATCATTTTTAAGATATATGTCCATTCCGTAAAATGCAGATAAGTGAGATTTCTGAAAAGTATGTCTAATGATTATAATACTTAATATTAACTAAAGTCTTCAGTATTAATAGCGAAAAGCTGTCTAGGCAAACCTTCCATCATCACATAGTATAAAACAAAGTCACTTTCCGCTGTCTGTCCCTATGTATGCTTAGATCTAAACTACGAAACGGATTTTGATGCGGTTTTTTTAATAGATTCGAGTGATTCGAGAGGAAGTTTTATATGTATAATTTATGCATAATATAGCCGTGCGAAGCCGGGACGAGTCGCTAGTTTAGGTATAATGCTTTCATTGACATCAACTCGATCCGATGGAAATCTTTCGTTGTTTTATAACTTACCACGCATGGCGTTTTCACAATCCCACTGTGAATTCTAAAGGCAGCAGCGGAGACATCTTCAAAAGTAATCTTTTGTGGGTTCTCCTTGTCGCACATAGGATCGTACTCTACCGTCGTCTGAAAGACCATAGTTGTTAGTTGGATTATTCCTTCGCCCGACGGTCTCTTGCAAACGATGCTCCCCGACTATCACAGAACAACGAGCTTCAGACCAGACAGTCACCATTATCTGTTAAGCGTTATATACACTATACTCTATTAGAGAAAATAGAGAAATAAATTCTACTGCCGCCCTTACCGGTAATTAGACTATAGTTAATTAAGAGAAAATATTTTTTGTTGGAACGAAGTTCCTTATGGCGCGTTGCGAAAGGGGGCTAGACGGAAAAACTTTAGAACAAAAGTTGTAATGACACTTTTTGATTTTATTACAATTCCTTCACTAATTAATTGAAAGAAACTTCGTTCCATCCGGGTGTACCTTGGCACCTTTCAAGTTTTATTTTTGTTTGTAACGAATAAACTCCGGACCTACTGCACCGATTTTGATAAAACTTGGTATGAGGATACATTGATTCAATGGAAATAACATATGCTTCTTTTTATCCCGATATTCCCACGGGATCGGGAGTTGCGCGGGTGAAACTGCGGAGCGCTGCTAGTTATCTCTATGATCCTATAATGTGAGTCTGCTAATTTTCCCAGCGTTAACATGAACAATTTCGGAAAACTCGGCAGAATAGTGTAAAATACCTTTACACTTATCATGCCAGCCATACACCACTAATTAATGGATAGTTTATGATGTGAGGGTAAAGTTGAATTGAAACCCTATGCATAATGAAATGACTGATTGGTGATCAATTACTTATAAATTATAATTATTAGTACAATATTTAAGTACAAAGCACTATTATAAATATTTCCTTATAGTATCAGGCATAGTAAGGTTAAAGGTACTTACTAATCCATTATAGATATAGTTTTCCATTTTAATTTAGGATAGAGAGATAGACATAAGTAGTAAAAATCTACGGCACTTATATTACGGACACTGGACGTTCCTTTGCATTGACAAAAAAGCAAGTGACTTAAAACTCAAAACATAAACATAATTAAAGTCCAAGAGTTGAAAGAATTTACTTACTGTTCTTATCTATAAACAAACATGATAAAGTCCAAGAGTTAGTGATTACGACCTTTGTGGCGCGGCGGTTGAACGCCCACCCGCGAAGCTGAAGGTTGTGGATTGAATTCCTGCCGGTAGCAGGTATAGGTACCTATTTTAAACCAGTTTCGTATAAAGAAGAATAATTTTTACTTCGTAACTTGTTACGAAACAACGGTGTCGTAGACGGCTAAAAAGTTTTTTTCACCATAGAAGTCGAGCAACTAGACTCTAGTTGAGCTTGGGCCCGATGACGCTGATTTGACATTAGCTGCGCCCCGCAGTTTCACCCGTGTAAGTCCCGATCCAGTGGGGAAAAAAAAATGAAAAGTGACCTATAGCCTTCCTCGATAAATGAACTATCCAACACAATAATATTTTTCCAATTCGAACCAGTAGGTAGGTAGTTCCTGAGATTAGCATGGTTCAAACAAATTCTTCAGCTTTATAAATTAGTATGAGTAGGTAGGTAGGGACCTACCTATATACTTCAAACTCTATGTATGTAGAGTAGATACAAGCATAGATTAATATTCAAATGTACCCTCAATTTCAAATCGATCTAGGTCAAATTGAAAACATTTAGTGCCATCTATTGACCAAGGTCTTAAAATTTACTCACGGGTAAATAATTTCATTTTTATGTTTTAGCCCTAACCTGTTATTATTTAACTGCCAGTGTCATGCTTTATCAACGTTAAATGTCACTGTCATTCATTTGCTTCGCTTCGCATATCGATAGACGCTCAAAATATTTTGTGCCGAAAACTATTGTTTTTCGATACAATTTAGTTGTTTTTAGAAATAAAGAGACAAATACAATAGATAGGCCTTGTGTTGACAATTTAATTCAAAAATAGTTAGTGCGTTGTGCATAGATTTTCTAAAAACCTTAAAAATGCCGTATGCGAATCAGCCGTCCGTTCATATCACGGAACTCACTGATGATAATGTGAAATTTGTTGTCGAAGACACAGAACTAAGCGTAGCAAATAGTATGAGACGAGTATTTATTGCTGAAACACCAACTATGGCTATAGATTGGGTGCAACTGGAAGCCAATTCTACAGTACTGAGTGATGAATTCTTAGCGCATCGTATCGGCCTCATTCCCCTTATATCCGATGATGTTGTTGACAAAATACGTTATTCACGCGACTGTATGTGTGCTGACTTCTGTTCGGAATGTAGTGTCGAATTTACCTTAGATGTGAAATGTACCGATGAACAAACTCGACATGTGACAACCGCTGACTTAAAATCTAGTGATCCAAGAGTAGTTCCAGTGACGTCACGCCACCGAGACGAAGACCAAGCCGACTACGGCGAGACAGATGAAATATTGATTATTAAGCTACGTAAAGGACAAGAGTTGAAGCTCCGTGCATATGCCAAAAAAGGTTTTGGTAAAGAACATGCTAAATGGAATCCGACAGCTGGAGTGTCATTCGAATATGATCCAGACAATGTAATGAAGCACACACTCTATCCAAGGCCTGATGAATGGCCAAAGAGCGAGCACACAGAACTAGATGAGGACCAATATGAAGGTGAATTCAACTGGGAAGCAAAGCCAAACAAATTCTTTTACAATGTAGAATCATCGGGAGCTCTGAAACCTGAGAATATTGTTCTAATGGGCATTGTTGTATTAAAAAACAAGCTTTTGAATCTACAAGTACAACTGGCACAAGAAGCTCAAAATGATGCTTTGGCTATAAATTAAGTTCAATAAAATTTTAATGAAATGAAATAGAGTGTTTTTATTATTACCTTGTGAAGTTGATAGCTCTGCATAATGTAGTATTGATAAACTGGTCAGACACCAACTGCATAGAACCAGTTGTTTACTTAATTAATAAATACTTTAACTCTAGTGAAAGTTGATTGATAGCTTACTGTGAGTACTTATTTGAATGTTCTTGTATTATTCATACACTTTACAGGGTTCCCTAGCTTATGAGGAAATTATGAAACCTTTAGTGTGCATTTCTCCAGCCAGATTTAGTTGAATCTATCAGATTTGTTATTCTATCTTATACAAAAATTAGATCTCCAGGGTACCATCCAAAGAGTATATTGAAGAGGGTAGATTGGTATTCTCTCTCGGAGGATTTTTCTCCAAGTATTCTGTGATAAAACCAAGGTAGGTACTTTCACATTACTAGCATAAAACCTACTTTAATATGAAATACAACTATTTACTAGTATCCACAGACTACTAAAGATGGTAACAAATCTAGTGTCACTTATTGACTGAAAATGTCCATCTAACATTAAAAATTTTAGTTCAATATTTTTGTATATAAAAAAGAAAATGTGTATTATTTCGAAACCTTTCAAGAATTAGTATAAATGCACAAAATTAAACCCAAAAATTAAATTTTCAACCTTCATTATGTTGTAATGAGTCCTGATGAAATAAAAAATTACATAATCCTTATTTTATTTTTTGCTCTATCATTGGATAAAGTTGTAATAAATCATGCATAAAGCAGCTGAACACAGGAATGTTTTGGGAGACAGCAAATCTAATGGACAAATCAAAGTTGAGGTGTGCTATAAGGCTATAACTTTATTTATACCTATAGGTCTCTACAGCTACGTAGGTAGTTGATTAACAGTTTAATTCAAAATATTAACATGTTTATTGGAGTATTTCCTTAAAATTACATTGCAGGACTCGCCAGAGACTATGAGTAAGATAAAATTGAAACTACAAGACATTCAAGATGCTCATCAAAGGATAAAAAATGACGTTGTGTGCACCCCTGTTGTAGTAAGTTTTAAATATCTCTACTGTCACGGTCAGAAGTACAGTAACAATTTAACAAAGCTGTTTGTGTACTTAGATCTTTTACAGACTGTCACTTGCAGGTTCGATCGGACGATATGACCCACAAATGCGCATAGTCATATAGGCAACTATGATCCACTGAACATAATCCTACTAGTTAATTATTATTAATACTTAATACCATCCTTTGTTGATCGAGGGCAAAATGCATTACTGTATCATCCCATCCCGACACTCAATATACTTACATATCGTCAGTCTGCAGTGAAAACCTCGTATGTATATAGGAGCTAAAATTTACAGGAGGTGTAAAAAAACTGGCTGGTGAAAAAAAAGTATACCTAGAGTGCTTAATAAGCTTATACGTTGGTGATATATGGTAAATAAAATAACATAAGCTTTGTATATAACACGGTTGCAATATCTGTGGACCTCGTTCGAATGCGATGCCCCTCCCGCTCCGTGCTAGAGCGTCATTATGACGTCATCGAGCCAGGTCCACAGATATTGCGACCGTGTTATACCTACTTTTTTTTCATCTCCTGTAAACTTGAGTGCTATGCATGCACACACGAGGTTTTCACTGCAAACCGACAATATTTGGTATGTGGGGCTCCCTACTGCGCTGCGGGCGCCTAGCGAACTTAAATATCTTGTCAGGTACATTCCTACTGAACATCCACTTGTTTCTTTTAGATTTATTCAGAATGATTCGTTGTTTTCAGGATGCTAAGCATATTGGCAAAGGCTTTTGTAGCGTTCTCCTAAAATGTGAAAATTTACAAAATACTGGAAGGTACATAAGTTATCATTTGTAGCCGTAGAAGTTGGTGACTTTAGAGCCGTAGGTTATAAAGAATGCCTTCATGAATTTTTCAAGTCTTCATGATGTTGTACCTACAACATTTTAAAATATTTCAGCTTCAAAGCTCGAGGAGCTTGCAACATCCTCACCTCGATGACAGCATCAGAGAAAAGTAAAGGCGTAACAGTTTCCGGTAGTAGGAACTTCGTTCTAGCAATGGCGCATTATGGATTTCGTCAATCAGTTCCCGTTAATATTGTCGTACCCAAAGACTGTGCTTTATTAGATAAACATCGCTATAAAGAAAACTTCGCATTAGTTAAAGTCCACGGAAACGACGCCAACGATGCTAGCTTGCACGCTCTTACGTATTCTGATGAAATTGGATCTAATTATGTGCATGGGTTAGTAAATTATATTCTTTACCATTCTTCCATACTCAGTATATTAATCCAGTACCTATACCTGTTCCTCCATAAATTCTAAAAAATCTCACAAACCTTCTTAATTAAACTGTATTTATAGGTCAGATCGTTTAGACCTCATAGCCGGATATGGATCCCTGGGTTTGGAACTCCTCTCGCAAGTAGACAAGATGGATGCGATCATATGTCCAGTCGGCACTGGAGGACTTGTCGCCAGTATTGTGCTCGCTGTCAAGAGCCTCAAACCTAACTGCCTAGTTTATGTATGACAACTTTAAAGGTGTTAACACACGTCCCAATTTGATCGGCCCGATCTAGGAAGGAACGGTACCCTCAGGGGGGAAAACAGGACCCTATTAGTAAGACTTCACTGTCAGAACGTCCGTCTGGCCGTCCATCCATCCGCCTGTCCGTCTGTCTGTTTGTCCGTCTGTTATCCGGTTGTATCTCATGAATCGTGATAGCTGGAGAGTTCAATTTTTCGCAGATTATGTATTGCTATTGTCGCTATAACAACAACAAAAGCCAGAAAAAAAATTGAGTGGGGCTCAAATACAACATGTACGGAACCCTTCGTGCGGGAGTACGACTCGCACTTGTTCGAAATTGGACGTCGGACCCGATCAAATCGGGACGGGACGTCACGCCACCTACTTGATTTGATTGCTTCCTTACTTTGACTAATATTAATACACTCTGTTTATGGGGCAGGGTGTCGAATGTACATCGGCTCCGACAATGACGAAGGCTCTACATGAGAAGAAACCCATACTGACACAAGTGAACCCAACGATTGCAGACAGCACTGCGTGTATTATCGCCAGCAACCACGCCTTCCACATCATCAGAGGCTACTTGGATAGGATGGTCCGTACTGTTACGCGTTATCCCTAACACTAACTTTATTACTAGTTAAATAGCTATCTTCATATCAGGGTTATTGGTACCTATACTAGCAAGCCGTTGAGGGCTACTTCTGTGCACCTTAACGATCAACTGTTGTTCTACGACTTTTGTCAGGAGTCCGAACCTAATACATATCCCAAAAAAAATATTTAAAGTGTTTCTAGTACTGTAGGGCCATTTTTTCTATGTCTATGCGGCGCAGAGCGGACGCAACATCCCGCCCGCGCTTTACCTTACGAACTATGATTAATTCTGTGGCCTCTGGCAAATTAAGTATTATTTGAACTGATGGATTTAATTTATTATTTTTGTATGGAATTTTTTATAATGAATTTCCAAAAATCGCAAAACAAAAGTTGATCGTTAAGGCGCACAGAAGTAGCCCTCAACGGCTTGCTAGTATGTTACCAATAACCCAATGTAACTTAATCTTAACCAGATTGCAGTCGATGATATATGGGTATCTCGTGCGATGATTCATATCCTCGAAAGAGAGAAGATGGTTGTTGAAGGCGCTGCTGCCTTACCTATAGCTGCGATTATGGCGGGAAAAATACCAGAACTTCGGGGGAAAACGTAAGCTATAAGAATAAGATATAAGACATTTTGTGTGTTTGTAAAAATATCAATGAAATAAATTTAAATTGTAGTGTGGTGTGCATACTGTCTGGTGGAAACATCAACAGCACTCGTCTCTCCCGTGTGATCGATCGTGGCATGGCGGCTGAAGGTCGGCTGGTGAAGTTCAGCGCTGCTTTGCCTGACGTGCCCGGCTCCATGGCACGTCTGCTCAACAAGGTTACCGATACCGGCGCTGATGTCAAGAGCTTCGTGCCAGAACGGGCCTGGATGCGTAGGGATATCTTTACAATGTCTGTAAGTTACATACACCTTATTTTAATTATTACAGTAGCCGTCAACATTTCCTACTTATAAGTATCTACCTACATAAGGAATAGGCTAATAAAGTTCGCCAAGTAAATAATTATAATTTAAAAATCATCATCGTATCAGCCCATACACGTCCACTGCTGGACATAGGCCTCTCTCAAACGACGCCACAAACAGCGGTCCTGAGCCGCCTCCATCCACCGACTACCCACGACCGCTACAATGTCTTCGGTCCACCAGGCAGCTGGTCATTGAATTTAAGAATAGGTTTCTGATTTATGTAGTTTCATTAGACACTTACTTACATGAACCTTTCTTGTTAATATAGGTAAATATGCTGATCGAGACAGGCGATCTGAACCACGCTAAAGAGCTTGAGAAGAAGCTCCTGAAGGAGTACCCGAATGGACATTTCATAATGTTGTAAAAGTAAAATTGTTGGTCAATGTAACAAATGCTCTTTAAATGTTGAAATTTATATTATTATACAATCCATTATTATAATACAAGAGAACTTATAAAACATTTTATTAAAATCATTGTCTTCAATTTTGTTATTTTTTTTCTATTTTGTCGATCTCTACGTGATCGTGAATAATCAACTGGTGGCGTGACTGGTGTATGGGAGACTCCCAGTATTCCAACTTTGACAGTTAGAATAGGTACCTACAATCAACGTTCAAAAGTACACTGGCACCGTAACGTTTTTTATCTGTGCTGCTACACAGGATATAACAGTCAAAATAGTGCTCTATTTGAACAATGTTTGAACATTATAACAACGTAACCCGTGAATCCAACCCGGCCACGTCGGTTGATGTAGCGGGTGGCGGCTTATAACCACTCGGCCAACTAAAGACATAGCGAACATGTTGAAAATAATAATCACACATTACTTTTAATTCAAGTATTTATGTTTGTGTGTAACGTGTATTAGAAGAAGGTCGTAAGTCCAATAGTGTTTATTGTATTATCGTCGCAAACGGTTAGTGACTTATGTATGACGCGTACTGTACCTACTTAGCTATGTCACATGAGTAAAGAATAGCCTATGTCATAGGAAAGGCCATAGAAGATTACATTTACGACTGTAAACAATTTCCTTCGATGCCTTCTGTCGCACTTAGCCGATGTTTTTCTAAATTTCATAGAATCTGTAGCACAAAAACAACATTACTAAAGGAACTCTTTAGGGTATAATGCAACAGTGCAGTATCGAGGTTCTGCGGGAATCGACATACTGAGAATAACTCGGGTAAACTACGCGTGCTTATTTAGTTACTTTTAATTTTTGAAAAGACCGAATAAAAAGTCAATGGTCGATGGTATACTTAGATAGGACACATAGAACAAACTGTCGAGTAGGCACGATTAGGTAGGTAGGTATTTGTATGATCAAAGATCAAAGACCTAGAAACCCTATGATAAAGCAAAGACCTCAATCTCTTTGGATAGAAGAGACATTCCATTTTTGACGTAGTCAATCTACCCAAGATACAAATATTTATCAATCAATTTCAAGTTGAAAAAAACAGCCAAAATCTGCAAGTCTTAATTATATTATATTTTTCAGGACATAATCAATATGGTAAGGAATATTTTATTCAAGCATCTCTCAAGAAACATATTAAGCTTAGTGCTTAAAATATTTGATTTTGACTTTTAGGATGAATGTGAAGAAAATGAAATTCCACATATTTTAACATTTAATGAAATCAAGCAAGCGTCTGATAGAATCGAAGGGGGTATTATTCACACTCCACTCTGCGTAAGTAAAAATCTATACCTAGGTACTCATATTATAAAGCTGAAGAGTTTGTTTGTTTGAACGCACTAATCTCAGGAACTACTGGTTTGCATTGAGGAAGGCTCTAGACTCTAGGTTATATTATATTTCGATATTCCTACGGGGTCGTGAGTTACGCGGGTAAAACCGCGGAGCGCTGCTAGTCTGTACTAATATTATAGAGTTGGAGTTTGATTGAACGCGCTAATCTCAGGAACTACTGGTTCGAATTGAAAAAATATTGTTGTGGTGGATAGTCCATTTGTCGAGGAAGGCTATAGGCTCTTTTATATTTCGATATTCCTAACTTTGCCCCGCGTTTTCACCCGCATAAGTCCCAATCCCATGGGAATATCAAAATAAAAAGTAAAAGTAACAGCCTTCCTCGATAAATTAACTATCCAACACAATAAGATTTTTTTATTCGAACCAGTAGTTCCTACAAGCTCTTCAGCTTTATAATATTAGTATAGAGTATAGATATCCGCGGTTCTTAGTTCTCATGAACATAATTTTAATATTTTTCTCACAGGAAGCAAAACTGAGCAAGTATATGGATTACAATATTTATCTGAAGTGTGAAAATTTACAATATACTGGAAGGTAAAAATAAATTAGAATATCTATAAAAATTCCTTTATTTTTGCTTTCTTTCTTTATTTCTGGTTTCTATCTACTCACACATAATTTTAATTTGAAGTTGTGTGGAACGTGGTATAAGAAATGCTATCTTGGCATACGGTGAAGAAGCGTGCTCTCGAGGAATGATTGTACCTTCAAACGGGAACATGGCTGCAGGTGCAGCCTACCATGGGAGTAATTTAGGAGTGCCGGTAAGCAAGAATTGATAAAGGACAGGATATAAGGAAAAAAACAAAAACTGTAGTAGAAATATACCAATTTAACCACAATCTCTTGGATATCTATACTTTATTATTTATTATCTATACTTCTATACTTATATTATAAATCTAAAGAGTTTGTTTGTTTGTTGGAACGCGCTAATCTCAGGAACTACTGGTTCGAAATGAAAAATTATTTTTGTATTGGATAGTCCATTTATCGAGGAAGGCTATAGGCTACTTTTTCTCCTGATATTCCCACGGGATCGGGAGTTACGCGGGTGAAACTGCGGAGCGCTTCTAGTATATTATAAAGCTAAAGAGTTTGTTTGTTTGAACGCGCTAATCTCAGGAACTACTGGTTCGAATTGAAAAACCTTTTTGTGTTGAATAGTCCATTTATCGAGGAAGGCTATAGGCTATTTTATATTTCGATATTCCCATGGGATCGGGAGTTACGCGGGTGAAACCGCGGAGCGCTGCTAGTCTAAATTAAAATTAATTTTTCTTTGACATCGAATCACGTGACCAATTCGTTTATTAAAAAATATTTTTTCGTTGTCTGGAGAAGGTTTTTTATATAAAAAAAAGAATTTTCCAAATCGATCCAGGCGTTTTCGAGTAATCGGCGAAGAAGATACATAAATAGATCTACGCGAAGAATTGAGAACCTCCTCCTTTTTTGAAGTCGTTAAAAAATCGAAGGCAGGTGAAACCGCGGGGCGCCGCCAGTCATCACTACATAGTTTATAACAAAGTCGCTTCCCGCTGTCTGTCCCTATGTATGCTTAGATCTTTAAAACTACGCAACGGATTTTGATGTGGTTTTTTTTAATACTTAGATAGACTGATTCAAAAGGAACGTTTATAGGAAGTTTATATTATTTGTGTTTGTATTTATAAAGTTTGTTTAGGTGACAGTGGTTTTGCCCGATCGTACAGCGCCAGCCCTATCGCAGCGATGTTCAGAACTTGGCGCTGACGTAGTTCTCTGTGGTGAATCCTTCGATGATAGCCTAAAGTATGCCAAGAAAGTGCAAAAGGATAGTAATCAGATTTTACTTACGTAAGGACATACAATGTTATATTTAGTCTTCATAACCGAAAAATAGAAAGAAAGAAAGCATTTATTGAGTACAAACACACGACAAACACAGGAAGGAAGAAATGTTTAGATATAAAACAAAATGTGACATAAAAAATATAGAAACCGCCATTTTTTGATTGTTGTTGTTGATTGATAGTAAAAAAATCGGCCAAGTGCTAGTCGATCCCGCGTACGAAGGGTTCCGTAAAATAATATTCTGTTTTTAGTATTTGTTGTTATTGCGGCTACAGACACATCTGTGAAAAACATCATCTGTGACAATTTCAACTGTCTAGCTATCACGGTTCATGAGATACATACTGGTGACAAACTAGGCAGACGAACAAATGGAGTCTAGAAAAAGGATCCCGTTTTTTACCCTTTGGATACGGAACCCTTGTCTTGATGAGTATGAAAATTTAGAGAAGCTGTTTAGAATAAATAAATAAAACTTATTCAGCCATACCTACATTTGTTGTTTAGATAGCCAAACATGATTTGTGTCATAACATTTCAGTTCAGATAATCCTTTAGTGATGGCTGGGCTTGGGACCGTGGGTCTAGAGATAGTTACCCAGCTGCCAGAAGTGGACGCGGTGTTGGTACCGGTGGCAGCTGGTGGGCTGCTTGCTGCTGTACTCGTCGCTTGCAAGAAACTCAAATGCTCTTGTTTGGTTTATGTAAGTTTGTGAATGAGGCTGAATGCGACTTATATTTTTCGTCCCCCGCCTTAGAAAAAAAATAACGCTTGAAGTTCCCGCCTAAAATTCCAAATGTGAAGTTTAATGTTGCCATTTACAATTTTTTAAAATTTATCTCCTATCAATCTAGCGTTTTAGATAAATGTAGCTACGAAAAAAAAGGCGGGAAGCATTCGGAGCGAAAAGGCGGGATCTTCAAAGCTAAAATTTTTAAAATTAATTAATTGAGTTAAAAGTGGTCAGGAAGGTTTATTTTGTATATATTTTTAGTGTAGTTTGTATATATCGACGAGTAGGTAAGTTTCTTTTAAGTATATATAGTTGTAAATACGATGAGGCCGCCGGACCCCGGCGGCGGCGGCAAAGTGGAGGACCCTGGCTCTGGCCATAGTCCTCCCGCAGTAGCATATAATGTCACGGTTTCATCCACGAATGAATCCGGGATGGAATCTGATGGATCATCATACTTCAGGCGGGGCATGTTGGCTGTCTCAGAATCCACCACCAAATCGCTTAAACGCGCTAAACCGCATAAAAAAAATTGCAAAACTTGTAACAAACGCAAACGAAAATTCTGTAAAGCCAAAGATTTGGAAGCTAAGCATGAATTTATTTGCAATTGCAACTCTGATAGTGATACTATTCAAGAAAAATCAAGTAAGAATGCTAACAATCATGAACAGTCAATGATAGCAGCTCCTGCTCAAGCAGGCGTTGTTGTCTCCCCGGTCGCAACCACATCCACATCTGCCCCTATGACAGTCGATCAGCCTCAACCACACCCTATTTTTGTTGGCCGCACAGAGTATGAACCATCAGACAGCAGTCCTTATATAGTCCATGTTCAAAAAGTTGTAGATAATAATGATGGCTATACATTGCATCCCATGGCATTTGGGAGGTTTGTTAAAAAATACAATTTTAATAATATTATTAATGGTAGCATAAAAAGAGTTGGACGCAACCGAATGTCCCTCTCTTTCTCGACTCATACTGATGCTAATAACTTTTTAAAACACCCTTTCTTAACCGAACATAAATTCAAAGCCTTCATACCATCTTTTAATGTTACTCGTATAGGAATAGTGAAAGGTATACCATCGGATTGGTCAATAGATGAAATTTTGGAAAATGTCAATTTGCCTATAGGTTGTGGTAAGATACTGAAAGCTAGACGGTTAAATTACAAAGTTATTGTTGATAATACTCCTACATGGAAGCCTTCTCAGTCTGTTGTGTTGACATTTGATGGACAAGCCTTACCAAAGAGAATTTACATTTGCTACAATGCTATACCTGTTGAACTGTACACCTTCCCAACAATACAATGTTACAGCTGCTGCCGGTTCGGCCATACTAAAACACAGTGCAGGTCTAAGCCTCGCTGTTATAAATGTGGCCAAGATCATGATGGGCTAAATTGCAGAACTGAAGAGGAAAGTGCATCTTGTTGCCTTTGCTCTGGTCTGCATTTCGCAACAAGCAAATCTTGTCCAGAATTGTCTAGACAAAAAGCTATTAAACAAACAATGGCAAATAGCTGTATATCGTATTTAGAGGCCACTAAATTACATCCACCTGTCCATAGGTCTTATGTAGATGTTCTCAACGCTAAGGCAGTCCCTAGATATGAACACAATATTATTTCCAATGCTAACCGTACAGTTCTTAGTCCTTCTACTTCCTATAAAAAAACAGTAACATTAAAACCCAGATCTTCTTACAAACCCTCTTATACTCATCAATATAATCATGCTGCACACCAGGCACTAATTAGGGATTATGATATGCCTGCACCCGCTAATGGCTGTGCTTTGAAGTCATCAAGCAACAATGAAAGTGATCCTCTTAATGTTATTCAAATTATAACTAATCTTATCAACTCTCTCTGTCAATCCAATCTTATAAAACCGGACCACGCTGCCACAATAATTGAATCTATAACTAACTCCTTTGCTAATCATGGATCAAAATCCAATGAACAGCATTCTACAGTGGAACTGTCACAGTGTACGCAATAAAAGAAATGAGCTAACTTATTTAATAAATAAACATAATCCAGCATTTATTGCTTTATGTGAGACCTGGCTTGAACCAGGTTCCACATTCAAAGTGAATGGGTACTCTTGTCTCCGTGTCGACAGACAAGATAGGTATGCTGGAAACGCCCTACTCATTCACAATTCTATCTCTTACACTCCATTTCCTCTTCCTTCCCACAGTGATACTTTTTCTTTGATAGCTATTATTGTAAATAATATATGTATACTATCCATTTATATACCTGATCCTTCTGCTTCTATTTTTCAAGAACTACATAATATTCTATTAGTGATTTCTAAACCGTTTCTTATTGTTGGTGATTTCAATGCACAGCATGTTGCTTGGGGTAGTTCCCGAACTTATTCATATGGTAGGCTACTCTTAGATATTTTGGACGAGCAAAATCTTTGCATACTTAACACTGGTGTAGCCACTCGACGGACAAGTCCTACTGAAGGCAAAAGTGTTATAGATTTGGCTATTTCCACTCCAAACTTAGCATCCAAATTATCCTGGCACAGACTATCTTCAACTCATGGCAGTGATCACTACCCAATTATCATCAGTTTACCTACAATCACTCAGGAATCATTAAACAATACATTTAAAAGCACTAGAAAGTATAAATATTCAGACACTAGTAATTGGAACATGTTCACTGAGAATGTTGACAAAAACTTAAATAATCTACCATCTATTGATGGTTCAAATGAGGAAACCTGTTCTAATTCCTTAGTTAAACTAATAATAGATTCAGCAGACTCAGTTTTTCCAGTGAAAAATCATTCTCGAGGCATTCGGTCACCCCCCTGGTGGGATTCTGAATGTACCCAGGCAGCTAAGGCTAGGAAAGAGGCAGAGAAGAAATATAACCAGGAAATGACTAATGATAACTTTGAACATTTAATGGAAGTCATGAATAGCACAAAAAAATTATATAAAGAAAAACGTGTCTTAGGCTGGCGAAGTTTTTGCTCAAGTATTTCTCCTAATACACCATCCAGTGTAGTATGGAATAATCTTAAGAGATACAGATGTGCTATGTCAGACTCCAGTTTCTCCACGATTCCACCATCCCGTAGTCCAGAATTTCTTGACCGTTTGGCACCACCTTTTGTCCCTGAAGAGGAACTTATACACCCACGTAATTTACCACCTGACACAAACGTATCCGGTCTCAATGCCCCGTTCTCCTTTGAAGAACTTAAAGGAGTATTGTCTAATCTTCGGGATTCAGCTCCTGGAGAGGATAACATTCCATACATTTTCTTTTCCAAACTTAGCGACAATAGCCTAAAATATTATTTACAATTGGTTAATAATGTCATGTTGACAGGTAACGTTCCAAAGTCGTGGAAATCTCAATTAGTGTTGCCAATTTTGAAACCGAATAAAGACCCCTCGGACATTACATCTTACCGTCCTATTGCATTGTCCTCTGTAATAGCAAAAATAGCGGAACACTTAGTAAAAAATCGATTAGAATGGTATATTGAACATAATAAGCTTCTTTCTAACTCTCAGTATGGGTTTCGCAAGGGTAAAGGCACTATTGATAACATCGGGGTACTCATCACTGATATACGAATTGCGATGTCACGGAATAATTCGTTAACTGCTTCATTTTTAGATATCAAATCAGCCTACGATAACGTTATTTTACCCATCTTAAAAAATAAATTAATGGCCTTACAGGTTCCTATTTTACTTGTCAATTTTATCATTAACATCTTATCGGGAAGATTAATTAAAATAGGATCATCATCTCGAGTTTTATGGAAGGGTTTACCACAAGGCTCAGTATTAAGTCCTTTACTGTATAACATTTATACGAGTGATTTAGAGGCGTCTCTCCAGGGTACTGCTAATATTTTACAATATGCTGATGATATAGTTTTGTACACATCTAACAAACATATAAATGATGCATGTGAAGATTTGACTAATGCATTATGTCATCTAAAGGTCTGGATGGATTCCAATGGATTAGAACTTTCGGTACCTAAGTGTACCGTGGTCCTTTTTACTAGAAAAAGGCTACCACCTCCGATAACCGTTAAATACAATAGTATGCCATTACCGGTAGATGCACAAGCCAAGTTTCTAGGTGTCATTTTAGATCAAAAACTAACTGGGATCCCTCATATTGAATATATCAGTGGCAAATGTGAGCGTACTATCAACTTACTGAGATGTCTTTCGGGTGTTTGGTGGGGTGCTCATCCATATTCCTTAAAGCTGATCTATAATGCTCTAATTAGAAGTGTTCTGGACTACGGAACTTTCTTGTTGGAGCCTTGTAGTCAGGCGGCTTTGGGGAAGTTGGATGGTATCCAGTCAAAGGCCTTGAGGGTGGTCACTGGAGCAATGAAATCCAGCCCTATTAATGCCTTACAAGTTGAATGCTCTGACCCACCATTAACTCTGAGACGTCAATATCTTTGTGACAGGTTTTTATACCGTACTTTACAATTTTCCAACCACCCAATTATATCAAAAATTAATGACTTATTAAAAGAGATCCACCTCAGTTATTGGGCTCATAAGCAATTACCTTGTCTAGTTAAGAGTATGCAAAAGTTTTTGTCCATAGAGGCACCTACTCATCGTTCCTCTTGCCTCCCGGTTTTTACCATCTCCTATGAAGCCCTGATTTTGTCTCCTGGTGTGCATGACAGTGTGGATGTTGATAAAAAGAGTATTTGTGCTCAAGAAGTATTTAAGGTCTCTGCAAACTCCAGATGGGCAAATTGGCATTTTATTTTTTGTGATGCATCTAAACTTTCTATTGATGGATGCGTTGGTGTGGGCGTTTATCACCAACAATTTAATATAGTGCAAAAAACTAAATTACCTCCCCAATCCTCTGTGTTCACAGGAGAGTGTCTAGGCGTACTAAAGTCTATAGAATATATTCTGTTGATGAAACTACCAAACACCGTTATATTCACCGACTCGAAAAGCTGCTTGGCAGCTCTCCAAAGATTTCCATTCAAAACTAAAAATCACTTCCCAGTAGTTTATAAAATCAAAGACAAGTTGCACCAGTGTGTGACGAGAGGGCTTGTGGTCGAGTTTGCATGGGTTCCCGGCCACACAGGCATTAAAGGCAATCTCAAAGCAGACGAATTAGCTAAAGATGCTGTAAATGTAGGAGATGTGGATCATTATAATAACTACCCTCATGACCTAATGAGTCAGCCCAAACTATATCTACAGGAATCCTGGGATAAAGCTTGGGCAGACAGTGCGAAAAAAAAGGGTAAATACTATCATAATATCCAATCGAAAACCAGCAAAAAACCATGGTTTTATTCCATCATACTTGATAAAACAGCCACCTCAATCTTGATTAGGGCGCGCCTTGGCCATGTTTGCAGTCCTGCTCATCTGGCCAGGATTGGTATTTCAGAGGATGCCTCTTGTGCTTGTGGTTGTGAAGAGGCTGACATCAATCACATATTTTTTCAATGCCAACTTAACAATGCAAATAAATTCCATGATGATTTAGCTTCCTTAGGTGTTGAGTTCCCAACAAATATTCCCTGCTTGTTGACGTCTAAAGATCTATCTGTATATAAAATGCTATCTACTTTTATTAATGAAAATAACATTAAACTTTGACTGTTGTATATTTTATGTTTCATATGTACTTACTTATATAATAATTATTTATTTGTTTATTTTATTTTTTTATAATTCATACCTACCCGTCTGCTTTCCTGATCCTTTCCATTTTCCAAATTCCGCGGTAAATATCTACTTGTAAATAATATGCTTCCCTAATTTTTATATTAACAAATTGGTCCTAAATTATTCACAAACATCATACCAAAGAAACACCCGAGCTTTGAAAACGAATACGAAGAGAAATAAAGGACCAAGAGTTCGGTCACAGAGCTGACTGGACAAAGAAACAAGAACTACAACAGAACTTGAAACTGGCAAATCCGTAAATCCGGGGCCAATAGTTCGGTCACAGAGCTGACTGGACACAGAAAAAAAAAAAAAAAAAAAAAAAAAAATGTAGCAAGTTATATTTTTAACACAAGTCTAGTTGCTTGTTTGGTGATAGATGACGCTGTGTAAAATATTCTACAATATTTATTTATTTTATGCAGGGTGCAGAATGTATGAAAGTTCCAAAGATGATGAAAGCCCTTCAAGCAGGGCGGCCAGTAACTGTACCTATTTTACCCAACTTGGCTGACGGGTTGAACGCTTCCATCGCCGGAACGAATGCTTTGGAAACTATTAAAGGCAGACTAGATCGAATGGTAAGATTTACATACTTATACTTTTAAAGTACTGTGATTTATAGGACTCCGTAACTCAGAAGCAAAAAAAAAACAAGACCCACTTTGTTATCCTTCCGTCTGTCAAACCCACTATTGTTGAAAATGCTAGACCTACAGTCATGATTTTTTGTAGTATGGGCGTACCATACTGTTTAGCGGCTGGCACTTGACTTGGCACGGATTTGTTTTAGTTGGTGGTGGATGAGATTTATATTGCGCGCGCGACTATAGCTGTACTGGAACGCGAGCGGCTCGTGACGGACGGCGCGGGAGTGTGCGCAGTCGCTGCCGTTATGCAGGGTCTAGTACCAGAGCTCAGGGGAAAACGGTGAGTAAAATAACGGGAAATTGACGTTATGGAACCGAGGTACATTTTGTTCCTGAACTAACCTTACCTACAAGGATCCTTTGAATCTTACTGGCCTAAAAATGGGATAGGCTGCCTGTCTGTGATACATAGACAGTGGATTACACTCAGTGGTGGCCTCAGATTACAGATCCTTTTCGCAGTGCATCTGAACCATCTATAATTACACGATTCTAAAACGATTCCAATAGAAGGGTAAAAACATAGCTAAGAACACTCCCGACTAATTCACTTTTCAAACAAAAAAAACTAAATCAAAATCGGTTCATCTTTTCGGGAGCTACGATGCCACAGCATACACACACACAGACACGTCAAACTTATAACACCCCGTCGTTTTTGCGTCGGCGGTTAAAAAAAGCTAGGATTCAAGCAGAAATGCTTTATCGCTGTATTGTAAAAAAAAGGTTTATGTCCCCAAAACATTAGAATTCCCATTACGCAAGCATAATTGATTCGTGGTGTAATTTTGTTTGATTATGCGTATGTGTAACGTCTTACCCACGTCCCTAATGTTTTATAATCTGTTGCCGTTTGCCTTAGCCGCTTGCGCATGTTGTTTTTATTACCGGTAAAAGCGTTACAAAATCCAAACAGTGTTCTGTCAAAATATTAATGGCATTAATCGGTGGAATTAAGAGCAAAAAATGTCTGTAAGAACTTTTAATCATTACTCTGCATTATCTATTTATATTCACGATTATGTCAATGACGACGTTGGAAGAATCACACTCGATGAATTGGGATTTCATAGTAAAAATCCGCATATCAAAGTGAAAATTCTCTCAAATGATACTCTAGATATTGTGAACGTTGATGGCAAATTCATTTCGGATATAACGATTACTCCCAAACAGAAGAACTACATAGCTGGCATCGATCGAGCAAAATGCCCTTTGAGTTATAACAACGGTAGGAAGGTAAGCGCTAAACAATTGAAAAAAATACAATACGAAATTGATATGTATTGGGCATTGGACTAGTAAAATTCGTGGATACACGGTGGATTTTAGATATGCAACTGAAACTCATAAAGTATATAATAAATGGGCTTCTATTATGAGCACCGAAGGACAAAGTTATGGTTATAACGAAGAGGAATTATGGAGTGGCGGTGATGATGATGAATACGAGGACACTTATCAGAAACCGCAAGTTTTTATTAAAAACATTGGAGATAATGAAAAAGTGGCTCGCAGCAAAACATTGATATCGATGACAACAATGTTCGTAGAAGTTGTGTCCAAACCAGAAGTATGGGCTAAGAATATTATAGTTATTGAATACTTTTTCCATAAATGTAATTATTGCACAGTAAAGAAAATCGGAAAAAAGACAACGGTGATCGAAATGTATGTAACGGACTACGATTACGATTTTGGAGATGTATTTCATGAACCAAAATCAAAGATACGTGTTTGTTCATTATACGTGGTCGGGTCAGTGAACTGCGATGGTGTGGCCAAGAGAACGTATCCTGACGAAGGTGTTTATACTGCTGGTATAAATTTTTATGAAAAAGACAGTGAGAATACTGTAGGCGCCATTTTTTGTGGTGAACAAATAGGAAATGGTAAAGGTTATGCTGGTGTATTGTACGAAGACATAATCGTACCTGATTTATTGTTGACTAAAAATAGTGAGATGTACTTAAACAATCCTTCGGCTCTTGCCACTGAGCGTGCTAAAGACAATTGGTATGATTACGAAGAATTTAGAAAGATATTTAAAAATGCCTAATATTTCATTATAAATATCCTACCCCTACATATATTGTAGGTTGATAAATAAAAAGTAAATAATATAAAAATCTATAGATAAATATTTTTAATTTATAAGTATGCTGAGCCCTGCGGTTTCACCCGCGTGAGTCCCGATCCCGAACACTTATGCAACTTTTATGCATAAGTGTCTCAATTCGTCTCCTTCTTCTTATCTAATACCGAGTTTCATCGCAGTCAGTCCAGCCCCGCGGGTTATGAATGGTGTAACTAACACGACTTTGTTTTATAATATGATGCCGTCGACTTCGTACGCGTTACAGTTTAATGTACCAAAACCTTCCTCTTGAATCACTCTCATCTATTAAAAAACGGCATCAAAATCCGTTGCGTAGTCTAAAGATAAGCATACATACAGCGGGAAGCGATTTGTTCTAAATACTATGTAGTGATACTCTCGAGATTTACGCTTAGTACCTAACACATTCAGCGATTTATTTTTTATATTATAGAAGATAGATGTATTTTCTTAATATTTTGTAAGGGGGTACGGGTAGTCTGTAAAACTCAATAAATATTTCTGATTTCTGTCTAGTGGTGGGTAGGTTAACTTTTAGATGTTTTTAGTGGCAACATTCTCGGATATTTTTAATGTAGGTACCTACAGTCTACACTAACGGTCAACGGTTTTGTGTTGGTTTTTTTTGTTGTCTTTTAATTAATATTTATCTGGAAAATATTCCTAACGTCGTAATTTATAAAAATGGTCGTTCTGTCATTTGAATCTTACAAAACAATGTCCATTTATATTTATGATTTTAATGAAAGTAAAGTTGGACGAATTAAGATGGATGAAATGGGTTTCAATTCCGAAAATCCTCCAATCCAAATAAAATTTCTAACTAATGACACCGTGGATATTGTAAACATCGGTGGTAAGTTTATATCAGATATTGAATTTACTGCACAACAAAAGGCCTACATCGCCAACATCGATGTAAATAAAGTACCTCTAGGGCAGTGGCAAGATAAAATAGAGAAACTAGATTATGAACTCGATATTTATTGGGCTCTAACAAGCAAAATGCGTAATTACGATGTTGGATTTAAATATGCGTCAGATACTAATAAGATAAAGGACTCTTGGACTAAAATTTTGAATATTGATGATGAAGGCAGTTACTAAGAATTAGAAGAAGAACAGGAGTCAGAAACTGATCCGGAAGACCCTAAATATGAGCCTGCTGAAGATGAAGACACTGACGAATATGAATATTTAACACCAAATACTACGATAGATGATCTCTCTGGTGAGGATAATGCTGAAGAGAATAGTAGTGATGACACTGATACTGATTCTTATAAAGGGATTCTTGACCTTCTTGAAATGACAAAACCTGAATTTATAACCAAATGCATTGGTGATAAAGTGGTTTTCCGCAGCAATATACCAGTGCTCCCAACCGAGATGTTTGTGGCTGTCATGGCATGTGATGAAGATTACGATCGAGACTACTATAGCAGCTATTCCTCTTATAGCCATAAAATGCATAAAATTGAAATGAAGAATTTTATAGTTATTGAATATTCAAGTGAAAAATGTAACTATTGTGTCAAGACAGAAATTGGAAAAGTTATATTATTAGAAATGTTTACTACTGATCACAAGTGGGTTGATACTGTTGAGAGTCAATTTCCAGAACCTGAGTCACGAGAGCCAGTCTTGTCTGCGATAGTGTTTGACACAAATCATTGTAATGGAGTACATATGTGTACACACAGCGATGAAGGGGCTTATGAATCTGGGGTTAATTTCTACAAACAAGATGAGGGCACTGCTGGTATAATTTTTTGCGGAGAACAAAATGTTGATGATGTTAATAATTATGCTATGTGTCTGCATGAATCTATAATTGTCCCTGATATACTGTTGACCGATGATGCTGTAGCAAATATGGAAATTTATTCAGTACCAAAAACTAAAGATGATGAAGAATATTGGTATGACTATGAAGCTCAAAGCTATGAAACCTTCATAGAGACCGAAAGAAGGTTTAGAGCTGAGAGATGGGCTAAGTACATGAAGAGGTCTACCACAAACTAATGTTCTAATTACATATTATTTTCATAAGTGTTGTTTTCTAGTTTCATTATTATTAGACTGTGATGCATTTACTGTAAGCAGGTACTTATATTAAGTTTGATATTGTAATAAAAAATATTTGTACTTAATACTTTAATTCTATTTTTATAGCATTTCCTTTTCAAATCTAGTAAGTACGTAGGTACGTATAAATAAGTACGTAAATGTACGATGTGACTACCATCTCTAATAATTGATGAGTTGTATGTAGATAGCGCTGGAGATATTTTCAGAGCTGTATGCGTAATAAGCGGCGGTAATATCGACTGCGGCCGTCTATCGCGCGTGATCCAGCGTGGTCTAGGCGCGAGCGGCCGGCTGCTGCGGTTCGCGGTGGCTGTGCCTGATCAGCGCAGCGGTCTCGAACAGCTCGCTAAAGCAATCGCCGATGAGAGTGCCGTGCTCAAGAGTCTCGTCACTGAGCAGATGTGGGTGCACAGCGATGTTGGAACTACTTGGGTTGGTATTCACCCAACTGGGCTCCTTATAAATGCATTAGCACTAATAAAAGTATATACAGTATGAGAGTAGTGTTTAGGTAATAAATATTTGTAAAATCCTTTACTCTAGTATGTAATTCTCATAACTAATTTTATATTTTATAGGCCAATGTGGTTGTGGAAACTGCTAGTGAACAGCACGCTACGAATTTCAAAGATCATATTCGAGATTTATATCCTACAGCTAGGTTTGCCGTGGTTGATCTTGATGACAGACATAAAGTTACCATTCGGTAGTTAATTTTATACTAGTTTGTTTAAATTAATGTGCCTTATGTTTCAACTACTCAATTGTCTAAATGCTTACATTACAAAATAAAAAATAGATATTTTATGGATTTTTTTTATTTTTTTGCCTTAATCATTAAACTTAAGCAACGGGGTCATCACCCTTGGTTGCCCTTGTGTAGATGACTTGTCCATGATGTTGTACTACCTGCTTGATTAAACCTGTAAGTTAAAGAAAACAAACCTCAACGTAATGAAAGAAACTCAAATAATTATAGGAGAAAGTATTTATTTAATCAGACTCAATATATCAGTTTTATACTGTCACGGTGAATCTAGATAAGGCAATCATCATCTTTTTGTTAGGGTATGGCATTAGTTAATTGATTCTACTAATATTATAAATGTGAAAGTTTGTGTGTATGTATGTTTGTTACTCCTTCAAGCAAAAACTACCGAACCAATTGTGTTGAAACTCAGTATGTAGATAGCTGGAGACCTAGATTAACTTATAGGCTATTATTTATCCCGATATTCCAACAGGGTCGAGACTTACGCGGGTGAAACCTCAGGGCGCAGCTAGTAACTTCATAAAGATAAAATCCTTATACAATCCATCGGAGCTTTTTTTTGATCCCTAAACATTAACCAAGGTAATTAGAATAACTTGGATCCTAAAATATCACTTAATTTTGGATATGAAGTTTAAAATTTATAATAAACACTGTACAAACCTTTTTCCCTAAGTTCGATGAGTGCTCGCCTTGCAAGGGAGCCGCGAACCTTCAACCTCTCAGAGACAACGGCGGGTGTGATCAGCTTGTACTGGGGTACCTCCTTGATCAGTTTGTCGTACGTCGCTTTGTCGAACAACACTTGGTTGTTTAACTTATCACGGACTTTTCCTTTTGACCACTTCTGCAGAACGGAAAAATGAATGCTTTAGAAAATCGAATACAAGTGCCCAGTTAGCTACTAGACGTGATTTTTGCCATCAGTCTCAATATATCAGATTATTACTGTCACGGTATTCAAGAGGATATTGTAATCATTTGGCTCAATTTCACTTGCACACTAACATAACCTCACTTTTAGCAACAACAAATGTTTACCTTCTTCTTGGCTTTGCCGCCACCGGATCCCTCCTTCTTCTTCTGGGTCTTTTGTGGCTGCTTGGCCGACGATTTTGTGTCCTTCTTGGGTGGCTAAAATCACAAAAACATTGTTGATTGAGAGCAACGCCACGAGGTTCCAAGTTGTGGACCATTCCTATTTTAAGCGCAAATCTGTTGTTTGGATTGAATAAACAGATACACTTCTTTGCATATAGTATTTGTGTACAATTTTAATCAGAATCTATGAGATTTATACGATAAAATTAACAAAATTATTATTTTTTTGAGAAAATGCCGTGACTTCACTCACCATCTTGAAACCGGAAAGAAAGCGATTTGTGACAGTGACAGTATAAAACTGTCAAAAAAATATCTATGGTTTAAGTTTGATTGTCTATGGTTTAAAGTTAATCGCACACTTTCGGTGCGTTTCGGTCTCGGACTCAATCGAGATTGCATGAGTAACTTTATTTTACTAGTTGTAAAATAAAGTTGTCTTTATTTTAAAGTTGTGAGGCACGAACTTATGATTTATAAGACTAAAATAATGATGGTATAGGAGGAACCATGAAGGCAGGACTCTTCATGGGAGTAACTTAGGGCTTAGTAGAATAATAAAATACCTCCATGTATAGGAAAGGACGTTGAATAAAACACATTTTTATTTTATCAACATACTTTTATTATGCATTTATACCTACTCAGACCAGAAGCAAAAGTCTGTAGATCATACAAATAGTTGTTTCTCAGTGTGAAATGCAACCTTCTGCGTCGCAGGTTCGCGGCACTTAGGAACTATTTCACTTAAAAATACCTACTCCATTATCTACTTCCATTACTCACATATAACTGACTAGATGTAAAGGTTTATTTACAACATTGCACCCAATAACTATATATATATGTATATATATATATAACAAGCGGACCCCGGGCTCCTGAAAGGGATGCAACCGGGAACATCGCTCGGATGATGAGACCCGATAACTATATTTAACTACATATGTCTACATTTGTGATTGTAACGACTCATAGTAAGCTAGTTCCTCCTCTGTGACTGAAGGCCGGAACGTTTCCACACCTTGCCAGAACTCAGACACGCCAAGTATTACAGACTTCTCGCTTAATTCACTTTCTTTTACTAAACCTGAAACAAATAAATGAACTTTTAAGCATTTTATAAATTTAAAAACTTAGTAAACCAATCTATCTTTTATGAAAACAATGAAAGTTTTTGAATCATAATCTATATATATAAAAGAAAGTCGTGTTAGTTACACCACTTATAACTCAAGAACGGCAGAACAGATTTGGGTGAAAATTGGTAGGGAGGTAGCTTAGAGCCAGGAGACGGACATAGGATACTTTTTATCCCAATATGCCCACGGGATCGGGACTTACGCGGGTGAAACCGCGGGGCGTAGCTTCTATATATATAAAAGAAAGTCGTGTTAGTTACACCACTTATAACTCAAGAACGGCAGAACAGATTTGGGTGAAAATTGGTAGGGAGGTAGCTTAGAGCCAGGAGACGGACATAGGATACTTTTTATCCCAATATGCCCACGGGATCGGGACTTACGCGGGTGAAACCGCGGGGCGCAGCTAGTAAATAATAAATATTGTGGGACACTTCACACAGCGCCATGCCAACTCCGTGCCCCAAGCTAAGCAACTAGGCTTGTATTATGGGTGCTAGATAACGGATAGAATAATATATACTTTTTTTGTAAATATAAAATATATGTATAATTTGAATAAACATAAAATTCTTTATTGAATACGGTAACACAATTTTTAAAACAACGAATTGTGTTTGTGAATTCGGCAAGAAGCGCCCAGCTTAAGCAGGTACACAATTAGCCTGTGCAAGCGACCAGAACCACCAGGCGCAAAGATACAAAAGGAAGCCTGATAAACGGAACCTTTGATAAGCCGGGTATAAGGCAAATAAGATGTAGTTACCATCATGTAGTTTAGTGACGACGGCCCTGACGGCCGCACGACGTGCTGTCGACACGACGTGCAGCAAGTCCGCGCCAGTGCAGCGCTCTGGTAAGGCGGCCGACACAGACTCCAGCTTAACTTCCTCGCGGATATTGTAACTGAAATATTTATATGTATTAGAGAAATGAATAGAGTAAATAATTATTAAAAAATATGAGTCCATTATGGCTGATTAATTTTAAATTCAATTCTATACCAATAGTTAGTTTTCAGCAGTAAGGCCGCTCCTATTGTGCCAGTCTATTTTTGAATAGATATTTTAAGATGCTGTGAAATTTATCTCTTTCCTTTTATTCGTTACAAATTATGATGAAATATCAGCATTTGTTTTTGCAAATTACCCTACACTGTTTTGATCAAAAATTGTAGAATAAAAAATAGTTTACGCTAAACTCTTTAAACGGTTAAAAAAAAAAAAGTTTACGTTATATTCTAAGACCTACCGAATATACACAAAAACATAAAAATCGGTCAAGCCGTTTTCGAGGAGTTTAGCGACAAACACCGCGACACGATAACTTTGTATATATAATAAATAGATGTATGTTTATTATTTATGGACCTGTATTTAATTGTTACGCTTGTTACGTCATGCCGCTGTAGGCACATAGCATGTTGCAATGAAGACCGGCCAAAAGTGCTGAATCGCTAAGACCTCGATTATAGTAGCCGCGTGCCGTCATATTTCAGCATTTCTATGCTTAACATCGGATAAGTCTCACCTTAGGTTAATTATTTATAAGTAACTAGCTGCGCCCCGCGGCTTCACCCGCGTAAGTCCCGATCCCGAGACTTACGCGGGTGAAGGGAATATCGGGATAAAAAGTAGCCTATATGTTAAACCAGGTCTCTAGCTATCTCCAAACAGAGTTTCATTGCAATTGGTTCAGTAGTTTTAACATGAAGGAGTAACAAACATACACACATACACAAACTGTCACATTTATAATATTAGTAGGATTAGTAGGATAATATAAGATATTTTAAGTTTTATCCTAATAAATGATTTATCAATCATTTCTCTGTTTCCTTTCGATCCTCTGACTGCCACTAACATAATTCGTTGGTGTCTGAATATAAATAATAGTATTCTATTGTAATTAACAAACTTTCTGCATAGTGCAGTGAGCACGCTGGTTTTCTCCTCGAGCCCGCAGTACGGTCCCACGTATATCATCTTATCGAGTCGTCCCGGTCGAAGCAATGATTGTTCAAGCAAGTCGGGCCGGTTCGTCGCTCCCATTATGAACACAAAACTTGTTGAGTCTGCATCTAAAAAAAATTTGGGCTTTTTATGGTTCTGTACCTCAAAAGGTGAAAAAAAGGAACCCTTTCTTGTCCGTCTGTCTGTACGTGTGTCACCACCGATTTTCTCAGGAACGGGTGGACCTATCAAGTTGAAATTCATATCAGATACTGAGGTCTATAGTCCGAGTGTAAGTATAAAAATCACGATAAAAAGATATGGGCAAATTTATATTTTCGCGAAAACTTGTAAGTACCAAAATTTACCATTTATTTTCAACATTTTTATATTCCGGAATTTTCCCTTGTGCTGTTGGACTTTGTTTTATATCTCATCTAGATGACGTAAACAGCGCCAGTAATTTATCTTATGCTATTTAGGGCGCGCTGTAGTGTCTGGCACATGTATTAGATGTTACTACACCTAATACATGTGCAAGACACTGTCCCGTCGAGGCCGTTCGAGCCACGTCCAGGGCCCGGTCTAATGGAAGTCATCCCTTAGTCTATGTATAGTAGTGATTACCATCTCCCTCGGTGACTCCATCGAGCTCTGCCAGCAGCTGACTGACGACCCTGTCACTAGCACCGCCCGAGTCCCCCGCCGCTCCACGCCGCGGCGCGAGCGCGTCCAGCTCGTCCAGGAACACTATGCAGGGGGACGACGCACGCGCTGATGAGAACACTGTAATAACATCACAACAAAATAATCATTGTACATCTTTCTTCAAAGCGCCATTTTATAGTTGCCCGTGACTTCGTACGCGTATACGTCAAAAGATTGTTAATGCATGAAGTAGATTGGACCAAAATGGGACCAAAGAATCACGTTATCCCATACAAACTTTTCCCACCTTTTTCACTCCCTAAAGGGTAGAAAAAGCGATAAGATCGAGTTACCTAAAATGCGGAATCCCAAAGAAGGCATTATGCCTAAATGGAAGGCAAAGTACAAATACAGAAAAAAAAATTCTACATATTGAAAGGTCAGTGTTTGACCGCTATCACACCTGCCTGATGGTAGGTGACGATGTGGTCTAAGATGTAGCACGCTTTCCTAGAAGGTACCAATTCACTCGCGATTCAAATTGTACACGTCAAGAAAGACAGACGCAGGCAACTGATTCCATCCCCTTGCAGTAACGAAGCAAAACGCCTAGTGCGGACGTCCGGAGTGTCCACCGTGAATCAGCGTAGCATATTAGTTTGCCTGGTTGTGTGACCAAAGAATGGAGATGGCAAATTTAGGGTAATACAGATGGCGTTCTAATACAAAAAAATTAAAGAACTAAGATATTTTTGCCGCAATATTTGTACTAACTTACTAGTACAAAATCAATCATTGCAAAACATAAAAAGTTTTTACATGAAAAATGTTCTAATATAATCTCTATTAATTGTAATTTAGAACTCTCTGAATTGTTACCTTTCCTGACATTTTCCTCAGATTGTCCAATGTACATGTTGAGTAGTTCCGGTCCCTTTACACTGAGGAAGCTGACATTGAGTTCCGTACTCACTGCTTTAGCTACCAACGTCTTGCCGCAGCCCGGCGGACCGTACATTAATATACCTGGAAATACCCAACAATGTTCTCTGTATACTTATGATAAAGGAAAAAGGACAAAGTCTTACTTGGAAGTACGTTTCAAAAATCGAGACTGGTCTTAGAATAAGAAAATGGTAAAACAGACAGCATACAGTGGCGTAGCGCGGGTTACTATCGCCTGGGGCGGAGACATAATGAAAGAAGAGCGGAAAATATTTATTTCAAAACCATGTAAGGATGTGAGACGACTCGTGATTTGCAACAACTGTATTGGGCGGGAGGGACATTCAATATGTGCCCACTTGCACATAATAAATGTCCCTCCCGCAAGAATTTTTATCCCGCAAATTAGCTCCCGTAAGAGCTAATTTCTTGAAATAATAATTGTCTGTTGACCACCAGTGATCGCACAAAATATTTTTTTCCAATTTAGCCGCCCGCCTCACAGTAACGCCCGGGCTACTGATGGCATAGTTTTTAAAATTCATGTATCTATTTGGGTTTTCCTTGTTACCTATACAATTAGAAATCATTGTTTTTTGGCACTATTTTTTAGCAATCTAGCAAGCTCTATTCACCAAGTAGAAACCGATGAATATATTAACCAAAAACTGCGACCGCCTTTCGAAAATTATAAATTTTTTAAGATAAAAAGCACTTGTTTAGTCATTGGTTGTGGAATCCAAACAGACAGACAGATATTTATTGGTAGGTATAATATTGATGCTATTACCTGATCTTTTAAGATTTGAATTTTTAAATAGATGTGGGTATTTGATAGGAAATTCAATGGTTTTTAGAATTTCCTTCTTCAATTTATCTAAGCCTCCGATATCTTCCCAGTAAACCTTTGGAATTTTGGGCGCGTCCAGCTGATTACTTTGAAGGCTTCTTATGGCCTCTGAAAATAAATAATATCATTTTAATGTTTGTAACAAAGTTATCTGATTTGCCATTCATAAATACTAGCTGCGCCTCGCGGTTATTCTCGCATTTAAGTTCCGATCCTGTGAAAATATTGAGATGAAAATTTGACTTTGTGTTATTCGGCAGTTCCAGTTTTCCATTTACATGCTTTCATCACAATCGGTTCAGTAGTTTTTTCTTGAAAAGCTAACAAACATAAAGGGGTAGTGAAATTTTTAGGAGCTTGGCACCTTTAAAACCTTTGGCAATGTATAGACAATAATTTCATATACTAGCTGTCCCGGCAAACGTTGTATTGCCATTTACAAAAAAAAAAGGAAAAAAAATAGATGTTGCTTTTAGATGGAGATTAGTAACTAACACCGCGATACGACTGAAATAAAAAAAGGGCTGACATTACACTACGCCAGAACGTTACGACCCCTTTCGCATTTTATAATACATCAAAAACATATATTTACAAAGATGATCATATAAATAAGCGTTCATGCCACGTCTTGATTTTCAGCATGCAAAAATTCTAATGAACAGTCGGAATATCAATTAGCTGAACCCCACGTGACCCAGAGCTCACTCGCACATCTGTAAAGATGTAGTATTTACCCATTTTGTTATTTTATTATATTGTATTGTTTAGTTTATTGTTTAAAAAAACAGAATCAGGTAACATTACTCTACAACCTTACAGATGTGCGAGTGAGCCGTGGGTCACGTGAGGTTCAGCTAATTGGTATTCCGACTGTACCTAATGAAGTGATAGGTATTACTAACCAAGTCCAGAATTAAAATCATCCTCCTTAACCATCTTAAGATCAGGGTCAGCTAACTGATCGCTACTACAATACTGCTTCAAATAAGACTCTCTCAGCGCAAAATGCAGTAAAGTATCTAAATCCCCATATAGAAATGTTTCAGTTTTAGCCGCTATCCTTTGTAATACTTCTTTAAAACTGTTATTAAGACTATTTTCTTTTAACATATCGTTAGTATTATCTAGATCGGTATTTATGTTCAGTTCCATTACTTTAGTGAACCATTCAAGCATTTCCAATCTCTGTTGTACATTTAATCTTGGTATGTGAAATTTATCTAAGAATAGTCTTAATATATTGGGCTTTAAGTCTTGTCGTTCGGTAACAGCTATAAATATGATTGTGTGTTTTGTATAGTTTTGATATAAATTTGTTATGCTGTTCATGAAATATTCAACGACTCTGCAGTCTTCGTTGTTTTCAGGGTCGACTGCGAATATCTGAAAAAAATGATAAATAAAATTTGCTTTGCACACAGCGCCATCTAGTCGCTAACGGCTTTTTTAAGTGAATAAGTCTTTAAAATTGCGTCCGTGGAAGCAATTAAACGATTGATAACAGCTATATATCTATCATCCCCATCCAAATTTAAATTACACCACTGGATAACTAAAGAATCAAAGGATTTATTACGCTAAGTAAGGAAGAGTGACTGTAACACATCGCGCGCAGCGGAGGGGGAAGCCCCGACATTTTGAATGTCATTCTGCTGCGTATCGAGATTTCCATTTAGTTTTTTACATAACAGAGCTTGACCACTATCACACCTGCCTGATGGTGACGGTGCGGCCTAAGATGTAGCACGCTTTCCTAGAAGATATCTATTCACTCGCGACTTGAAGACCCCCAAGGCTTGTAATATGGTGACCAAACAACAGACATACATACTTGTAACTGTGCCGCGAGGTTTGACCACTTCGTCAGTCCCTATAATACCGTCGGATTAACGGGATAAAGATAACCTTTATTATGTTACTAGCTGCGCCCCGCGGTTTCACCCGCGTAAGTCCCGATCCCGTGGGAATATCGGGATAAAAAGTAGCCTATATGTTAATCCAGGCCTTTAGCTATCTACATACCGAATTTCATTGCAATTGGTTCAGTAGTTTTAGCGTGAAGCAGTAACAAACACACACACACACACACAGATCTTATACTTACAATCATCAACAAATATGTTTCGAAAAAGATTATTACAGGATTTTATGTTGATAAAAAACTCTATGGCCCATAACTCATTAATAGGTACCAACTCTTAACATCTTACACACGTGCTAACTTTTAAACGAAATATCCGATTGAGATGAAACAAAAAGTATTTTATTTCTACATAAATACTCTTGATAACATAATGCTTAATTTTGATAAATATTTAATATTACGATACATATTTAACGTAGTTTTTTTCTTCAGACGATTTAATAATTATTTTGAACACAAAATCGGTTATTGTGATTAAACCATGATAGCTAAATATATGTTCTCGCGGACTTTTTTGTAGGTCTTAATGGGATCTACAAACCCGTAGTCCATCATTTTGCTCTATTGTCAATAGTTTTTACAGCGCACGCAAAAATAGGTTTTCGATTTTACACCTTGTGTTACAAAATAGCAATTTTATTACGGATCCCTAATTTTGAGAAAAAAAACATAGCCTATAGCCTTCCTCGATAAATGGACCACCTAACACTGAAAGAATCATTCAAATCGGACCAGTAGTTCCAGAGATTAGCGCGTTCAAACAAACAAACAAACTCTTCAGCTTTATAATATTAGTATAGATTCAAGAACTCCAGCAATATGGCAAGTTTCATCACAATCGGTCTAGTAGTTTTTGCATGAAGGAGTGACAAACAAACTAATACATATTAGTAGTATCCAACTGTCATAAAGACCACCATAAAAATGTTAGTTCCATTGCAGGAATTGAACCGGCAACCTTCTGTGACGCAGGCAGAGGTCGTCCAGTTGCTAAGGTCGAAAATCGCCATAAATTTCAAAGTTTAAGTAAGCATGTCGTAAATAAATTATAGATAACCGAGCGAGTATAAAAATATCTTTGAATTTATGACATTTCTTATCCAGAAAATTCCAGACTAATATTATATGCCTACTGTTTTACCAATTTTGGTGTATGTTAATCGATACTATCTATACTTATATTATAAAGCTGAAGAGTTTGTTTGTTTGAACGCGCTAATCTCAGGAACTACAGGTTCGAATTGAAAAATTATTTTTGTGCTGGATAGTCCATTTGTCGAGGAAGGCTTATTTTATATTTCGATATTCCCACGGGATCGGGAGTTACGCGGGTAAAACCGCGGAGCGCTGATAATGTCTATAATAAAGCGTTATTTTATCTATTGCCTAGGTTTTACCTGCGACTTATTCCGTGTATGAGTTGAATTATCCAAAATATTTTCTTAGCAGATGACCTACATCATAAAAGCTATGCCAAATAGCCCAATCTGTCTATTGGTTTGAGCTGTGCTTTCATATATTGGTCAGGACTTTGAATTTTATATTGATAAATTAGGTACTTACTTCAAAGTTATCTAACATTACAATAACAGGAGCAGCAGCTTTTGCCTTTTGTATAGTTGAGTTAATTTTACTTTCAGTTTGCTTGGCTGTTGAACTTTGTAAGGTGTTGCAATCTATAGGCAGTATGTTGAGACCTGGAATTTCAACAAAAACTCATATATCAGTAGCACCACAGACTAGCCCTCTCTACCTTTATTATAAGTATAGATTAAAGTAGGTCGACCGCGCAGCAGATCCAGACGAATATGGAAAGCCGAACTTGACGCCGATGCAAAAGACAAATAAAATGTAATGATTGACTTACCATTTGCTTTAGCTAAAGTTTTAACAATAATATGCCTTCCAGATCCAAGACTTCCCGTTAACAACAGCATTGGAATGATTGGGCTTGACAGTGATGATGATAGATCATCTGAAAAGTGTAAATAAATAAAGTGAATATAAGTTACACCCATGTAAGTCCACAAGCCCATTGGAATGTCAGGATAAAAAGTAGCCTATGTGTTAATCCAGTTCCCCAGCTAGATAGCTGGGAATTGGATTAACACAATGCAACAACAATGCATTGTAATTGTTTAGTAAGTTTTGTGTAAAGGAGTAACAAACAAACACTCATACTAATATGCAAACTTTCATATTTGTAAATTACACACAGCATCATCTAGCCCCAAGCTAAGCAACTAGGCCTATGTTATGATGACTAGACAATGGACAGAATACTTCACTTTATTTTAAATACTTACATACTTATTATACATAACAGAAATACTCAGAACACCACAAATATTTGTTAGCAGAAAAAAAATCTGTGCTCACAAATTAGTTTGACGATGAGAATTCAACCCGCAACCTTCTATGTTGCAGGCGAGTGTTTGCCCACCACGCTACAGGTTATTATTAGGTAAATTATTTATATTTATACTTACTCATATCATTATCAATGAAAGGAGTAATTGCTTCTTGAATCTGGTTGAATGTATGTTTAAGACCCGCAGGACAGATATGCAATAAGTCTTTTTGTCTACTTCTTACATATTCATCTTTTGGTTTAATTATATGTATATTTTCACCTAAAGTCAGTTGCGTAACTCCTTTGACAATGAAATAAGCTTTTATTACATTATCAGACTGATTTCTATTTTTTTCTTCACTGTCAATATTGTCTAGAAGTGTCTTACATTTAAAACTCAGCTTACTATTTGAATCAACTAAATCTAAGTATTTAAAATGGTATTTAGTTGTTATTTCCGGAGTAAGCTCGATGCTGAATATGTCATTTGGACTTAAAAGTTTAGGAACTTCAAAGTAATTGTTTAGAACTTCTTTTGTGAAGTCATTTGATAAATCGAATTCATTTATGATCATATTTACTTCTGCTGCGGCTGCTATTTTAGGTGACAAGTCTATAGAAGGTATGGGGTGAAATGTAACATCAAAATTATCATCCAATCCAAATGATGATGCAATATTATAAAATTCAGTTTCCGTCACCACTGCTGTATTCTCTTGAACTATCTTGGAGCCAACTACTGGTACTATTCTTAAGCTATCTATGTTACTTGTCTTGTCTGCCCATAGTTTTCTATGTATCTCTGATGTTACAAAATCAAGATTAAACCTGGATAGTTTAGTTTTATTATTACTCTGATCTTTGTACTTTCTTTTACTTTTATGAGATAGTTTCATTCCTAGCCACAGGATACCATTGTCTAAGTAAAAGAGGTTAACACTACTTAGCTGTATGAACTGTTCTTTTGATATTACAACACTTTTATCCAAGACTGCTGAAGTGTAGTTTTCTAAGTTGTCTTTTATCAGCAAATCGGAAATGTATGAGGGCACTGTCTTGAAGGTATATACTTCCATGTTCTGCTGCCCTGGCGCTTTCCTCCTCCATAGAATTCTAGATTTTATGACCAGGAAAACCAGAAACGAGTAAAGGTCGTACTTTGGATAGATAACTTTCAGGCAAAACTTTATCACCCATAATTTAAATGAAACGTTGTCATTCATAGTAAAACACAATCACTTGAGAGTAAAACAAATAAAGCAAAACTAAAATAAACAAATTGAGGATGGGAAAAGCTCATCCGTGCCCGGAATGTTTTTCTCAATTTTCAAAAACATATAGTTGAGGGGGTGAGAGGGCAGCAGGGTAAATGGATGACTTTGACAAATGACAACCGTTGACAGACTGTCTTTGATGCAACGGTAATGCCATCTATTATAGAGTAGAATAACTAAATACCGGAAGCAATCAAGCCGAAGCTTTGTAGACTATTTTTTTAGTTTTGTGATGTTGGTAGTGTTTGAGAAGGAGGTGTTGCCATCTAATTTCGAGTAGAATAACTAAACACCGGAAGCAAGCAAGTTGAAGCTTCGTAGACTGTTTTTTAATTTTACGATGTTGGTAGTGTTTTAGAAGGAGGTGCTGCCATCTATTTTCGAGTAGAAAAACTAAATACCGGAAGCAAGCAAGTCGAAGCTTCGCAGACTGTTTTTTAGTTTTGCGATGTTGGTAGTGTTTGAGAAGGAGGTGCTGCCATCTATTTTCGAGTAGAATAACTAAATATCGGAAGCAAGCAAGTCGAAGCTTCGTAGACTGTTTTTTAGTTTTGCGATGTTGGTAGTGTATGAGAATGAGGTGCTGCCATCTAGTTTTGAGTTACAAAACTATAAACAGGAAACAGTTTTTTTAATTGTGGCAGTAAAGCGCGCCAAGATTTAAATTCTGTATTTTTTTCTATTAATTATGGCTTCGCACGGCTTGTGCATTTAGCCAGTATCAAGTTATATTTTGCATCAAATTATGACCCGATTTTTCATAAATCGGGCCTAAAGTGTTTTAAAACAGTCAAAGTCGTCATAGTCCGTCAAGTCAGGGGTTATAGTAAAGCGGTGGCAAGTTTACCATAACCTTAATAGGAGATTTGGAGGCAACGAGAAAACTTCATGTTGGACACTGATTTTTACTTTCACTACACTTGTGCACTTTCACAGAACTAAATTGAATAACATTCCACCAGAATTATACAATTCAACTCGGGTTACAACTAAGTTTCATGAAAACGACATGTTGTTAAGTCGTTCCCGCCAAAACTCCGCAATTCTGTATTAAATGATTTTTTGGCTGAACCTACTTATAGACTGGACACGTGCTTGATTTTAATTCATCGGTGTTATCCTAACATAAGTTATTTAATTTGAATTTTTATACAATTTAGGTCAAAGATAGATTGAAAGAAGCAAATAATACTGTCAGATAAGTCGACAAAGACGTAGACATGTACTTTCGACATAGATGACAGAATTATAAAATAAAAAATAATATTTCCTTTGTAAATTTACTACTAAGCGGTTGACAATAAACTTTGTAAAATAAGCTAAAAATGTATTTGAGTTGGGCTACTTTCAATAACATACGAATGCTTCTGATGGCATGCATGCCAATAGTAATATTCTATTTAATATGGTTGGTGAACACTTCCGAGGGTATTCGAAGTGAAGAAGGAACACTATTAGATTTAGTTTGCTGGCCCGATGGTAATGCTATTCCTGTTATTATAGCATGTGGTTCTATAATCGCTGTAGTTATAGAGGTAAGAAAGCAATCTGAGACAACACAAAAGATCCATAATCGTCAACTTGTAGAATTAAAATTATAATAACCGAAAAGTGGATCAAAATAAGTTGCAAGATTTGACCCGAACAAACATACATACATTGCAAGTTAAAAATTGAGTTTAGTGGTTACATGGGTATTACTTTCTTCATACAAATCTATTCCCCTATTTCCTTCTAGAATAATGCCTCTAAAGCTTTTTTGTATATATAAAACCTATGCGTACCATCACAAGCCACTGATTTTATTCCTTTCTAGAAAGTCCACACTTAATTCTCACGTAGCTTAGTTGGTTTGACCACCGATACGGTTAAGCGGGAGTCATGGGTTTTAACACTACAGGGAGCATGAAATTTTTTAGAATGTTTTAATTTCCTAATTATTAAAGGATTATTCTATAAAATCCTAAAACCAAAGAAGCATATGTACGTACAGCAAACGTAAGCTATATAAAAAAAAGATTGCTTTTAATTCAGGCAGAAAACAGGGGAATACATTTATAAGGAAAAAGCAAAATCCTCTTAAACATTAAACACTAGGGCGTCATGGAGGGGATTTATTTATCCTACAACAATCTCATTAGAGCACTTTTCAGAAAACTTGCCAGGAAATTGTTTCAAGCATTTGTTTTCAGTTATACGGTTTGTATCAGCTTTTCAAAGCTGGCTTGCCGAAGCGGGAGTATGACGTCACAAATGGGCTCTTCTACTATATCTGGGCTCTAATTGTGATGATCATAATATTCCTCGCTATCATGTTTTATTCAGGACTTCAGTCTACTATAATAAGAGGTACCTACCTACTGAAATACACTAATAAAGGCGCGTTTCCAATAGACAAATTACTAGTATACAAGTTGCAAATTGTATGCAAATTGAACAAACCTGCATACAAGCTACAAGTTGTATGAGGTAGTATGAACTTGTACATTTTTTTATTCCACCCATGGTGTCATGATCAATTGTTAAATATCTGCACTCGTATGCAAGAAAAATTTGCGTGCAATTTGCAACTTGTACGCAAATGTGACGTCATATTGCGTGCAAGACTTGCCTAATGGAATCCTATCAAAACCTATCCCATATTAAATCCTATAGGTACTAAAACTAGCTTTTATCCGCGATTTCTAAAATAATGCACTATAGGTTTAATGTTCTTATAAAAAGGGCCCTACGTCGCCGGGACGCATTGGTAACTAGTTACGAAACTACTGATAAAATTGACGGTTGATTTCGTAAAAAGAAACAATACACTACATTCTAAACCAGTATCGTATAAAGAATTATGTTTACTTCGTAACTGGTTTAGAAATTACGGTTCTGTAGACGGCCGAAAGGTTGGCGACGTGGTCGTCGCTAGCTATGTATCCTTGGCTACTTCTGGCTAGGCTACCCTAGGTCGCCAAACAGAGTAGCCACTGGCTACTGTCCTGTCTATCACAAAAAACAAGTGCGTCCTTCCTCATTGACGACCTCGATGGACACTGAGTGAGTAACGTAACATCGCCACACCGTCGCGCGTAGCCAGATAAGTTAACTTCCATACATTAATACGAATTAGTTGGATACATCGCCATGAGACGTCCCGGTGAAAAAGTCAGCGATGCAATATATCCAGCTTTTTTAGAAGTCATTTTTTTATTTCCATTAGCGAAAATAAAAGGCGGTATAACAAAAGCAATGCTACGATATGCAAGCGATCTATCATCAAAGGTAGCAATAGACAGGCTGCAGACGAGGTTCCACTGCTGCGGGCGAGTCAACTTCCAGGAATGGTTCTTCATACCTTGGTTTTTAACTGGAGACAACATAGATACTAAGACAGTGTTAGTCAAATAAACTACTTGCTTTATCCGAATAAAAATAAAACTTTCACACGAGTATTAACTGCTCCTCGCAGTTTCACCTGCACTTACGTAAGTCTGAGGTAAAAACTACTTAGCTTGCTGCTTATGTCTTTCTCCCCTCTATCTCAAAACCAAAATGAATCAAAATTGGTTTTCGGTTTAAGTGTGAAAACATACTTAACAGACCGACAGAGATACTTTTGCATTAGAAAAAAGGAAAAGGGTGCTTAGTTCAAACATCAGCATGTTCCATACTTCAAAAGGAATAAAAGGAACCCTTATATGATCACTTTCTTGTCCATCTCAGAAAAATTAAGCATACCTACATAATATGTTTGATCTCGTGAGCAAACTTTGTTCTATAAATCAGAAACGATCGCAAGTACGTAGCCGACAACGTCCCCTACAGCTGCTGCTCGATGGACGCACTCTATCCCTGCATTCATCATGGAGTTACTCAAATGGGAGTCATTTACAAATACGATCCATCTGTAAGTAACTATACCTAACATTAAATTATACTACTTTATATGCAATTAGGAAAAAATATCTTAATATTCTCTTTTAGAATTTAAAACATAGATATAAAAAAGATATCACTTGCCCTCTTTGCCCGATATAAGTATTAATATATTGGAAAAGACGGGAAGGTGAAAATTGAAAAAAAACTAATGATCGAATTTTAGTTTTTATAAAAATAGGGCACGCAATAGCATTTTTCTCTATCTCTTATAGTTTAGGACATTGCCCTGAAGGCTTATTTAAAAATTCAGCCTATATAAATGCGAAAGTTTGTTAGTTTGTATGTAGATGTGTTTGTTACACAACTACGCAAAACACAAAACACATTATAAAGCTGAAGAGTTTGTTCTATGTTTGTTTGAACGCGCTAATCTCAGGAACTACTGGTTTGAATTGAAAAAATGTTTTTGTGTTCTATAAGGCTATAAGGCTTTTCATTATGTTATTCCCACGGGATCGGGACTGGTGAAACCGCGGAGCACTCGGAGCGCTGCTAGTTGAATATATTGTGATGAAAATATAACTTATTTTAGAAACAACTCACGATATGGAAAGATGGCTGCGAAGAGAAACTGATTAAGGAAATGATGGCGGTGTCATGGCGATTTAATGCTGTTATGCTGCTCATTATATTGGCAATGGTTGGTATTATATGAAACTTACTCTGTTACAAATAAGATAATCAAAAAGTAGAGAATCCTACTAAAATTATAAATGTGAAAGTTTGTGTGTGCGTGCGTGTATGTTTGTTACTCCTTCACACAAAAACTACAGGACCGATTGTATTGGTCAGCTCCATTCGAAATAAATGGATCTGACCAATATTGATACTGTAGCGGTGAGCACCAGTCTCGCCCCGGCCGGCGCTCGGTACGCTCGCGTACTCAAGTGAACTAATTGTATACTGTAACCTTGTTCAATAAACTTTTTATACTAGTTATTCCTACCTATTATTTATTCAACCTGCAAACAGTTAGTACAGATAGGTAAAGTGGTGACCCCGACGTTTGAGTGCCGTGCCGGGAAAACCATCAATTCAGTGTGTCAATACAGTTTACAAAAATGTCGACAGAACCAGGACCATCGAATGTAGTAACGCCGAAAGTAGAGGACTGCGGGGTAGCCCAGATAACGGTATCTTCAAGAATACCGGAGTTCTGGGAGGATCAACCGGTCACCTGGTTTGTGCAGGCCGAGGCGGTATTGTACCCTCAGAAGCTTTCAGATGCAGCGAAATATCACCTGCTGATAACAAAACTAGGGAAGTCCACCATACAACAAGTAACGGACATATTGCGGAACCCCCCCCAAACTGACAAATATGACACACTGAAGGCGAGACTCCTGGCGATCTATGAGGAGTCAGAGACGCGCCAGATTCAAAAACTCATGAGCGAGATAGAACTTGGGGACCAGAAACCCTCGCACCTACTAAGAAGAATGCAAGAACTGGCGAGAGACAAGTTCTCAGATAGAGCTTTGTGCGTAATGTGGCAGAACCACCTGCCGATTTCGGTTCGAGCGGTGTTAGCAGTGTCGAACTCCAACGATGCAGCCGTGTTAGCTTCGATCGCGGACAAGGTGATGGAGGTGTCAAGTTCGAGCACAAGTATCGCCGCGGTCAGCTCAACTTCGACATCGCAAGCGAGCTCGTCTGTGGCAGACGAGATCGCCAAAATCAACGTTCGTCTCACGAATATGGAGAGGTCAAGGTCAACCTTTCGCGGACGAAATCGAGGTCGCGGACGTTTCAGCGGACGCTCACAGTCTCGACGCAGGTCGAACACTCCAAGGCGTACTCCGCATAGCGCGGATTGGTTGTGCAGCTACCACTACAGATACAAGGAGAAGGCCCAGCGCTGCGTCGAGCCCTGTGCGTGGAAGAATCAGCAGAAGGAAAACTAGACGCCGTGCAGCTGAGCGAGTCGGGAAGCTGCATTGGAACGAGTAATCACCGTCTCAGCATAAGGGATAAATCGACAGGTTTATATTTTTTAATAGATACAGGGGCGAACGTATCTGTGTTACCCCGTGCAAAGTTCATAAAACTATTTACAAATAACGAGTGTCAAAACTATACTTTGTTTGCCGCTAATGGTAGTAAAATTAAGACGTACGGTTTAAAAACATTAGTATTAAATTTAGGATTGCGCAGAGCATTTAATTGGACCTTTATAATAGCTGACGTGCGCCAACCCATATTAGGCGCCGATTTTTTAAAACACTACAAACTTTTAGTAGATTTAAATTCAAAAAAACTAATTGATGAATGCACTAGATTAAATATCGTAGCATCTATTGTTAATTGTACCGAGCAGTCAGTCAGCACTTTAGAGCAAGGTCACCCGTATTATGATTTGTTGGCAAAGTATCCAGACATAACTAAACCTGTATGTTTTAGGGATCCACCTAAACATTCTGTGTACCACTATATAGAGACGCAGGGCAATCCCGTTCACGCGCGGGCGCGACCACTGCCGCCACATCGATATAAAAAGGTAAAGGAAGAATTTAGAATTATGCAGGAGATGGGGATCTGTAGACCGTCGAAAAGTCCATGGGCAAGTCCGCTCCACGTCGTACCAAAGAAAGATGGTCAGCTACGGCCATGCGGAGATTACAGAGCGCTTAACGCTATTACGAAACCCGATAGGTACCCTATTCCGCGTTTACACGATTTCACTTACTTGTTGAACAATAAAAAAATATTTTCAAGACTAGATATTAACCGCGCTTATCATTTTATTTCTGTAGCTCCAAGTGATATTGAGAAAACAGCGATAATAACACCTTTCGGTTTGTTTGAATTTCCCCGCATGACCTTTGGTTTACGAAATGCGGCACAGACTTTTCAACGGTTTATGGATCACACCGTTTTGCAGGGCCTAGACTTTATTTTCTGTTTCATTGATGACGTCATTATAGCCTCAGACAGTGTCGAGTTACATAAGCAACATATAGAAGAAATTTTTAAAAGATTTAATCAGTTTGGTATAACGATTAATTTGAATAAATGCGCTTTTGGTCAAACAAAATTAGATTTTTTAGGTTTTGAAGTCTCAACTGAAGGTTTAAGACCCCAGGTCGAAAAAGTCAGTGCTATCACATCCTACCCTAAACCGGAAACGGTAGAACAACTCCGCCGATTTTTGGGTATGGTCAATTTTTATCGTTTACATTTACCTTTGGCAGTAAGTTATCAAAGTGAATTAAACAAATATTTAATAAAGAGCAAAAAACGAGACAAAACTAAAATTGAATGGACAGATAAAGCTAATGAAGCATTTAATCAATGTAAGAATAGTTTATGCAAAGCAGTTACGTTATCTTATCCGAAACCTGACGCAGTTTTAGGTCTCATGGCCGACGCGTCATCGGTTTGTGTAGGTTCGGTTTTGCAGCAACAAGTAGACGGTGTATGGTTGCCGTTAGGTTACTTTTCTAAGAAAATGACACCCACACAATGTAAGTATAGCACATATGACAGGGAATTATTAGCAGTATACTTATCAATTAAATATTTTAGAAATATGATTGAAGGTAAGCAATTGGTAATCTATACGGACCATAAACCATTGGTTTATGCTTTTTCTAAAATAGGTAGCGACCACGAATTATCTAGGCGAGTTAGACATCTAATGTATATCAGCGAATTTACTACCGATATTAGGCATATAGATGGAAAAAAAAATGTAGTTGCAGACGCTTTATCGCGCGTCGAAACGATTTCCTGTCCGTCGAGTTTAGACTACTCGGCAATTGCGCAAGCGCAAGCATGCGACGAGCAACTTGCAGAATTGCGATTATGTTCGAATAACAAATATAAATTTAAAGACGTATTGTTACCTGGGAGTGACATCGCAATAACATGCGAAACATCCGGTGTACAGTTACGACCATATATACCTTCACAGTTTCGAAGGGAAGTTTTCGACACAGTACATAATATTAGCCACCCGGGTATTAGAACATCAAGGAAAATGGTCAGTGATCGATATTTTTGGATAGGAATGAATAAAGACGTAGGTTTATGGGCCAAAACATGTGTGCAATGTCAACGCGTAAAGGTACATAGACATACAAAATCTGAGTTAGGTACATATCCTACGACTAATAGATTTTCACACATTCATGTAGATATTGTGGGCCCTCTACCAACCACTGTAGAAAATTGTAGGTATTTAGTGACGATTATCGACCGACAAACGGGTTGGCCAGAAGCATTCCCGATTAAAGACATAACTGCCGAGACAGTAGCCAAAATAATTTTCGAAGGGTGGATTGCGAGATTTGGTTGCCCAGTTAAACTCACTACTGATCAAGGTAGGCAATTTGAGAGTAATCTTTTCATAGAATTAACAAAATTTCTAGGAATTGAAAAAACTCGAACCACACCTTATCATCCACAATGTAACGGTATGGTGGAGAGATGGCATAGGTCCCTTAAAGCATCTTTGATGGCTAGGTTTGACTCTAATAGTTGGATCGATGAACTACCGATCGTGTTGTTAGGTCTTCGAGCTGTCTGTAGAACAGACACTGGCGTTAGCCCAGCGGAAATGACATACGGACAGACGTTGAGATTACCGGGAGACTTTTGTGGTTTAGAATATGATAAAAATTTAGATCATTGTGAGTACGTAAATAATTTACGCAAAATGATTGCGAAACTCAAACCTAAGCCAGAATCACATAAGGACGCGCGCACATTGTTCGTGCACAGCGATTTAAAAACTTGTTCACACGTTTTTGTTAGAAACGAAGTAAAAAAGTCTTTAAAACCTCCTTATGAGGGACCGTATCAGGTATTAGATAAAAAAGATAAGACATTTTTAGTTCAATTCCCAGATAGAAAAGTAAATATATCTATAGATAGGTTAAAACCGGCATATAGTGAGAAAGAGTTTTGTACGAATTTAAATAAAGAAGACAAATTTGATAGCAAAATAAACAGATCAGTAGATACAGACAAAAATATTAGTGCAGATAATAAAAAAATAACGATAAACGAAAATCATTTCCCGCTAAGCTCACAGCCTGTTACTTATACCACACGTTCAGGGCGCGTCATCAAAACGCCCGTACGTTTTCAATAAGTATGTAAGTACTAAGTAATTATTTACATTAACGTAAAATGTAGGTCAAATTATTTTGCAATGATATAGGTACAAAACATATTTGTTCTACAATTTAGGTATGCATATATCATAATTTAGACAGTTATCTCACTAGAAGGTACTCTATTATAATTGTTGAGTGTAAACTTTTAACATAATAGCAATTAAAATGGGCAACTCCAATACTAAGGAAGAGATCGTTATAGCCCAATCAGGTGCAAACGCTAGCACACAAGATTATTACACTATTTCCAATATGCTGTGGCCAAGCATTTCCGGTATACTTACTCTGATCCTTTTATACTTCATCATATTTCGATGAACTTCGTGTGCGAAGAATTGGGACACGTCAGATGGAGAGTATCTTTTCGCAAGCAGCGGAGACAACGTGGTACAACCAGGGTCGGAAGAGCATTCGCCCTAAAGGAGATCCGACCAAACCAACAACTTCGACTAGGGTAGAAATAGTGTAAGTACCTAAGCTAAGTGAATGGTGTCGTGTTTTCTGTTGGTAAGTTCCACCTGACTATCAGTATACCTTTAGGTAGGCAAGTAGGTAGGAACCTTATAAAATTGCCAACAAAACATCATACAGAGGTGTATTAGTAATAAGAATTTCAGTTAAGGAAATAAGTTAAGTTAGAAAGTTAAGATTTCTTCATTATTAGTATGTATTTTAGTATTTTAATAACAATTTTGTATCAGGTAAAAAGATATGTCGCAATTAGTTTAACAATGTATCTACCTACTTACAGAATGTAAAACGATACCTACAGTGTCTGCACATATGATGATGCAATGTAATGAACTCATAATTTGTTTATACCTTTTAGAAATGAATAATGTAACTTATGAAGATGTAATAAAAATCTCAAATTTTTGGAAAAATTTATTGTAAAAAATTTTTTTTAAGAAGGGGTGTAGTGTAGCGGTGAGCACCAGTCTCGCCCCGGCCGGCGCTCGGTACGCTCGCGTACTCAAGTGAACTAATTGTATACTGTAACCTTGTTCAATAAACTTTTTATACTAGTTATTCCTACCTATTATTTATTCAACCTGCAAACAGTTAGTACAGATAGGTAAAATACCAATCAACTCTGTGGCGTTAACTATATAAAATAAAACCACGTTCAAATCGGTTCAACCGATTGAGTGCTACAGATGCCACCAGCTGTGATCAATTCCAATATAATATCTATCTATTCTACTTATGTAAAAATGTGTCAGTTTGTGTGTATGTTTGTTACTCCTTCTCCCAAAAACCACTGGACCGATTCCGATGAAACTCGGTATGTCGATGGCTAGAGACCTGGATTAACACATCGGCTTTTTATCCCGATATTCCAACGGGACCGGGACTTACGCGGGTAAAATCGTAACCTATAAAACAAAGACCCAAAACAAAATTCTTATTGTTTAACAACTTAATTAAGCTCAGCGGCTGAATGCTGCGCTCTCTAAAAAAGTTGGGTGTATGAAAAAAGTGTTTGAACCAAAATAAATAGTTTAAGAGATATATCGTGAAAACCATTTTAACCCCTATTTTCAAGATGGCGGCCGTGGGACAAGAGTGGCGACCCCACAGACTTGGTTTTAGCTTTACACTGACCCCCCCTACATATCAAAAAAATAAAATTGCGTCCTCTGAAAAACACAACCCCAAATGTAACTTTTCAATTGACTACAAGTAATATGTTTGGTTTAGATTCTTCAAGTGATAACAGTAAGATACCTCCACACTGCATACAAGAACGGCTTACACGTCGGCAACCAGTTCAAATGCAAGGCCTACCTGCTCCGGTCTATGACCGACACCGAAGCCCCGAAGACAGCTAAGAAGAAATTCTATAGAAAGAAGAAGGCTAGAGAAACAACACGCACTTTGCAATGGGTGACGGGGTTTAGGAGAGCCAAACTAAGGTATAATAATACTTCATCTGACGCCTACAGTTCTGATGAACTGTTGAAACCTATTTACGAATAGTTACACCACAATAAAGAAAGGCTCTTTCTACATATTAACGTAGTCGACTGTTTCCTGCCTGGATAATGACACTAGAGCAAATATTTTTGTAGCATAGAACCTATAACTGCCATGACCATGATCCTATGTCTTTTTAGTATGCGGGGGGTTTCAGGATCGAGACAAAAAAAACGTAAAATAAACGAGCAAAGCTCCGTCACTCAGGTACTTACTTCTATTTATCATAGGAAGTAAGAGTCTAAAAAAATATAATAATAATAAGACATAGTCATGGCAGTTATAGGTTTTATGCTACAAAAATATTTGCACTAGTGTCATTATCTAGGGAGGAAACAGTGGACGGAAAAAGAGCCGGAGATCAAGCTACTTTGACGACCTCTGGCGCGGTGGGCACCTGCGACGCAGAAGTTGTGGGTTCGATTCCCGCCGTTACCCAAGTATCTTGAAGTACCTAAATAATCAAAACTATATAATGTATTTTCCTAATTAAGATCTATTTTGATTAAAAAATAAATGTTACATTAACAATTTCAATATTTCATACATTTATTTAAAGCACCCTTTCTTATTTTTAAAAGATATTTAGGACACTAAATACAATATTTAAATTAAATCAAATAAGTAATTAATTCTTATAAATTATCTCCAATACTAAATGAAACTCTATTAGTACAAATAAAAATGCAAATAAGTCGTCTATTGATGTGTGGAATGACTGAATCAGTATAGAATTTTAAAATTAGTTTTCAGAAGGAAAAAACAGATTACACTCAAAATAAATATGTGCAATTTAATTACATTACACGGCATAATAGTTAAACAATAACAGCAAAGAGACATATAAATTAATTAAATAGTAAACCTTTTATTTATAAACATTTAATAAGCCTTCGTTTTTGGAACTTTTACAGATGACCGGTGTGATAAAACACATTTGAACTAACTAATGAAGGCTTTTTAAATGATAAAAATGCAATTTTTTTAATAAAAAGCCCCTTTAATTATTGTCGTCGGAGCTAAACTTTCAAGCCGTGCACTGTAATACAGTGCCTCGATTTACTAAGGTTCAAGTCGTCGGGCCTGTGTGGGCAATCGCGCTCTAATCACACAAATCCGACGACTTAGGGCCTGTGTGATCTGCGTTACGCGGGCCCTGAGACGGGTAAATTTTGTAAGAACCCGCCTCGGCGCCCGCGTAGCCCAGTTGAGGCCCTTACACCTTAGTGAATCGAGGCACAGCAGTCAAGTTAGGGCTCATTCGCACATGATTCTGTCTTACAGGTCCGTTTTATCGTATGCTTTTTTAATAGGTAATGGCGTATGTAGCATAGACCTTATTCTGATTCGGGTATAATATACCTACGGTTTTGAAAATTTGGTGTGAACTATTGTTGATCGATAGTCGACTATAAATTAGTCTTTAATTTTTTATGAATCGATAGTATCGATAGCATGACGCCTAATAATATTACTATCGATAGTATTTCATAATAAAATTAAATAATATCATTGTTCAGTTGTTCTATAATATATGCAGAAATCGATAGTATAGAGCAACCAATAGTATCGATACTATCGAGCCTATCGATGGGGTAGCTGATTTTCGATGTAAACTATCGATACTAAAATCAAAAAATAAAATATCTATAGTTCGTTAATACTTATTAATTGAACTTAATTAGAATGTAGACTGTTTTGTGTGCTATATTAAAATAAAACACTATATAAAAATTAATTTTTAGTGAAGGACCAGTTAAAACCGTTCGTTTAAATATGGTTCTTGTGTGTGAATAAGCCCTTACATAACGTAATATTTACCAATAATATTTCTTTATATAATTTACCACATGCTCTTACGATTTCTTGTCCTCGAATTTGTGTATTTTCTGCGGTTCAGCCAGTTCCTTAAGACGATGGAGGTTGTCCCACCACAGCTTGAGCCTGTGACGGCGGATTATATTGAACCAGGGAGTCACAGGACCCTCGAGAGTGGGCATGAACCTGGAAAAATAACCACATTATTTATGCAGTCAAATAAAAAACAAATGATGCCTCTAGTATATTAAAAAAATAAAATTAGAGTTGTAATAGAGGTTTTAACTTTAAAAAGTTAGAGTAAGTTTGATATTGGACGAGTTTTACAATGATGCTGCTTTTGCAAGCTATTGTTCAGACAAGCTGAAAATCTGACACGATAAGACAATGTAAGTAGTTAATCGTGACCTAAGATCGTTGTGTTGGCCCAATGGTAGATAATTCAACTTTCATTCTGAAGGTCGTGGGAATGAATCCCGCGTCGGCCGTGCACCAATGGATTTTCTTACGAAATTTTAAGTCCCCTAATTGACATTGCTCTTACGGTGAAGGAAGTGATGAAACCCGTGGTTTAGTTGGCTCCAGACGCAATGACGAGTTCTTTCCTCTGGATACGGTCGACTAAGATGAGAGTTTAGGTGTTTACTCTATCCTAACGCAAAAAAGTTCCAACTAAAGAGGTCTAGGTGCGGAAACCAGCCCATATACAAGAACAACGTAGAACTATGAATTGGACACTGAGAACATTGCACAAGGACATTACTCGATTGATATTTTATATGGTTTGGTGTTGTTGAACTTACGCGTTAAACTCCGCTTTAGGCACAAAGCAGTATTCAGATATCTCGTTGGAGTTTGGCTTGATCTTGACGTCGTTCTGGTAGAACAGAATGTGGTCGATCTCGTGTTCGCCGTACACGCCGTCGCCGGGGTCGTGGTAGTGCACGCGAGTCATGAACGTGAACAACGCTGGGTCCATCTGGATATAACGTAGCATTTGTTAGATTCTATCCTACCTCCTACTAGTAAGAACGTTTAGTGTGTTTGTTACTCCTTCACGCAAAAACTATTGGTGCTGGAGCTGGAGACCTGGATTAACATTAAGGTTTCCTTTTATTTCGATTTTCAAATGAAGTTCTTTAAACCTTTAAATCTGGTGCACGGTCAAATCTAAAAGAGTTTTTGTTGCACCTAAAATTTTGTACTAGTTTTTTATAATAAGATTAAAAATATATAAAAAACATAAATTAAAATACTTAGTAAAATCTCTAAATATAAAATAAATAATTATCATGGTAAATAGTGAATCTTATACCCACCTTGTAACTCATCTTAAAATCCGTTGTATTTTTTTAATATTATAAGATTTGTCTATGTACTCCTAGTACAGTTTTTTTTATCAAGAAGATTAAATAAAATACAATAGAAATACACACAAAAAATTAGACAAAGCCAAGATTTATTGTAATTAATAATTTAGTTACTGATTTAAAATATCAAATGAATAGAATAATGTTTCACCTGTTCCAAGGGTATTCCAAGTTCATAGTTGAGCCTGCGCTTAGCTGCCGTTATTATATCTTCTGCCTTATCGTCTATGTACAGAGGATGGCTGCAACAAGCATTTGTGTAGTAATCCGGATATGTTACCTGAAACGATAGAATGTTCGCATTAGAAACACTCCTTAAAACCTAACTAGACCTTGCCTTGCTAAGTATAATATAAATACTTTATTGTAATTTGTTTGGCAGTTTGACCACAGGTTTGACTCTAGTTTCGTTCCGATAGTCTTTTTTAAAATTCACGAGTAACATCACGCTCGTAATTCCCTATTAGCGTATGGTTACTTTCTTTTTCGATCGGGTCGAACGAAACTCGATTGGGGAAAAATGCGAATGGAAAGTTCGCTACGCGGAATTAACGAGGGAAACGTACAAATATTCGGCAATCCGTCAAAGAGTAGAGACGTCTTTGCCCTGCAGTGGGACACTAAATAACTTTAAAAAAATTACATTATCTTTATATACCTATTCACATTTATAATATTAGTAGGACCAGCTGCGCCCCGCGGTTTCACCCGCGTAAGTTCCGATCCCGTGGGAATATCGGGATAAAAAGTATCCTATGTGTTTATCCAGGTTTCCAGCTATCTAGATACAGAGTTTCATTGCAATCGATCCAGTAGTTTTTGCGTGAAGGAGTAACAAACATACACACACAAACTTTCACATTTATAATATTAGTAGGATACAGGAAGAATAAACCTAACGTTACACAATAGACGGTCTTATCACCTATAAGCGATCTCTCACAGCCAAGGGGTTATGAATACCTAAACTTTAAGAATGTATTATGTTAGCAGTGAGTTTTTGTTGAAGTCATAAAGTCAAGAGATCATTCTAAAACTAGAATACAATAGCGTTTTGTAAGTATCAGTTTGTATGAAAAGACAAAACTCTGATTTGAACTGTAGATTGTAGGCATTGAAATATGAACAATTGTAGGTATATTCTTTTCTTGTATGAAGTTCTAAATTTCTGGCTCATGTGATGTCTTTATGATTATCTCGTTGGCATGTCAGTTACAGAGCAGTTTAATTAACAATTTCCTTCGATTTATTTATTGTTAATAGTTATGTTTTTTAAATATTTTCTATTCCCTATGTACCTTCATCTTGATTTGTAAATTCATTTTTATTAAAAAAGAACCTTGAAGTTTGTATATTAACTGTGCTTCATAAAATTGCTACAACCATTTAGAAGTAGGTAATCTTCACTAGGTTTTTACCTTTTGGCTAGCCCGTCTCTGCAACAGCATATCACCTCTCTTGTTAAACAAGAACACGCTGAAGGCGCGATGTAGGAGCACCTCTCCATCGGGACCCACTTTGTGACATTCCCGCTTCGTAGCTGTTCCGAGGAAGTTGTCTTTTTCATCAACTAACAGGCATATATCTTTGTCTAGGGCTTCAGCCTGGAGAAAAAAATAAGCGCTTAATATACTACAATGAATAGAAATTCTAGGTCTAAATCTACAACAATAAAATAAAAAAAAGAGGAAAAATTCTAAATAAATAAAGAGAAAAAAAGAAAGCGAGTATCTATCTATCAATATTATAAAGAGGATAGACTTTTTTTGTTTGTAACAAATAGGCTTTGAAGCTACAGTACCAATTTACAAATATTTTTAAATAATTAACAAATATTTTTTAAAATATGTAATATATTGCCAATCGAACTTAAAGTAAAGAAAACAATAATAACTGAACAATATTATAGTAATGAACACAAAATTGAAAAGAAGTTTGGATTCCCAACCCGTATGTCTAAAAAGAAAGTATTCACTGTGCCACGAGTGACGAACTATTATGGAAAACGCACTAGAAGATACCTAACACCACTGTTAATTAATGATCTGCCTCCCGATCTCACTGCTACCTTAAAATGTAAAACACATTTGAATAAAGTCCTCAAAGAGCACTATATGTCACTATGTCCATAATAATGTCAGTTGTCACTTACTTACAATTGGTCGTTATAACTAATATTAATATTTTACTATAATTATATATAATAGGATAAGATTTTAATATAAGAAGCGCTTTTATCTGAAGGGAAAAGCGGGAACTACTGCCGACAAATTGCTTTGCAGTTTGGCAGAGAGTTTTGTAGTAATAGATTAAGTGCTTTTTAAATAAATAAATTAAAAAAAAAAAAAAATATGATGAAACTTTGTATGAGTACTCTTCGAATCCTAATGAGTAACAAAGGCTACTTTTTATCACAATATTCCCACAAGATCTGGACTTATGCATGTGATACAGAAGGACACTGCTGCTGCCAAATAAGGATATCTATTTATTAGTATCTATCTAATTATCTGCAGGCAGGGGTATCATATGCCTCTCAAGTGAGCACTAAGAAGAGATTTTTAAAATTAAGAGATATTTCTACAGAACCTGTAACTATTTGCTTACCCGTTTTTGAGTTGTAACTTTTTGCTGAACATGTTGCAATTAAAAATATGTGCCCATGTATAATTATAATTCATACTTACGTTTAGTTAAGCAAAAATAAAAAAAATTATATATTTAATCTATAATTAAATTATTTTATATTTATGAACAAGAAAATTAAAAAGAAATATACATAAGTTAAATAATAAGAACCCAATTTATGTGAATACCTATACCTACATAATTTAATCAATATTAAAATCGGAGTAAAAAGGATATTTGAAAAGCTTGCATACCTGAAGTGTTTCGACGCCATCTGTGGCTTCCGGTTGAGGCTTACTTGGCTCTGAAGCCAGGAAACGTTTCTCCACACGTGCCGTTGATCTCCACAGAGATCTTACCAAGTTTCGTACCAGCATCTTTGAATAACAGCAATGGAATGGTGGTTTAAACTGTTTAAGACATGAATGTTGAGAAGATTTTGATTATTTATGAGTATGATAATGACGATGTTTTGTTATGCTAATGAAGTTATATTAACACTAGCAGCAGACTGCGGTTTCACCTGCATAAGTTTCAATTCCATGGGAATATCTAGATAAAACGTAGCCTATGTAACTTCCAATGTCAACTCATGAAGTAATATTGTTTCTGAGTATTATTTGTTACAAATAAAAAACTTCTTTTCGGTTTTTAATATTAGTGTAGAAGAATTAAATGAGGTATAATACAATAGACAGTGCGGGCGTATTTCTGGTGCCAGCCCGGCGGTATAGAGGAGATGTTTGTGCAGGAATTTTGTATAGGAGGAAGGTAGGTATTTGCAAACATGTCTCTTTTATGTTATGCCATAAGATGTTCAGTCATGCATGATGATCTTCATCATGATAAATAGATTGTAGATAGCAGGATAACTGACGTAGGTAAACAATATTTACATGATTTTTAGCCAGGGATTGTATTCATAGGTAACCATATGAATAAAAGGGCAGCCGTTTGGGTCCCCAGATGTCGCGAAAACTTTACATAAAATTAGAAAGCGGGAGAGATAATGAGTTTAATTATTTTATGAGCTGATGGGATCTTTTAGTTTTCAATATTCCTTTGAAATACGCTAAATTTTTTACCCATGCTAATCAATTACGTGTAGAGAAATATCATAAATCAATTACCTTGGATTAATTAGAGTCCAAATTACGCAGCTGTAGCATTATTTTTGGAAATTTATAACTGAAAGATAAACTTTCTTTTTAATGACAGTGTCACAGTAATAATGACATACATTCCAATGTCCTATAGTTTGAATTAACTTCAAAGTCAATAATGATGTTTATGTCAGTGTCAAATATTCAGTCTTCCGTTTCCACTAGTTCGGCTATTTCCGGTTTACAGCATGGCTTTGCGGGATTTCGTAGGTTTTCAAACTATAGAGCGCCAATGAAAAATGGATGCGTACTTTCGAAATTCTGATTTGTTAACTGGATAAGAGTGGAAAACACTTTTGATTTAGTTTTCGGATAATCTCGGTACTATACTGGCTTCGTCCTCGATAATTATAATAGAACTTCATTTGAAGTAAGTAAACTCATGTAAACTATAATTTCTTAAAGTCGTTTGAGTTGAGTATGTCGTAGGTACGAGGACTTACCAAATATTATTAGTGCAATTAGGACTCAATACAGTACCTCAACTAAATAAATAGGTAGGCATTATGGACCTTAGTCAAATTATTTTGTAGTGCCACGCAATCAAATAGATTAACTAAATGTAAAGTTTAGCAGTAGCGTAGCGAGAGGGACTGGGGGGGGGGAGGGGCGGTCCGCCCCGGGCGCTACCATTAGGAGGGCGGCAAAGTTGGGATTTTTATGTGTGGTCACTGGCGGTTTCATTTGGATTATTTTTTCATGAATTTAGCCCTTACGCACTTGCATATATTGAATGTCCCTCCCGCCCAAAAAGTTGTTGCAAATTACTAGTCGCTCCGCATGTTACATGGTTTAGAAATAAATATTTTTCGCTCAATTCTTTTATATCGTTACGTTTTTTCTCATAGGCACCAACAATCTAATTTTTATGACGTAAAAAGGGCGGCAAATCGACAACTTTATTATTTTTAAGACGTCAAAAGGACGGCACATTGTAACTCCGCCCTGGACGACAGTGACCCACGCTACGCCACGCCACTGAAGTTCAGTAACATTTTTCACCCGCTCACCTATTCTATAATTAATACATAAACATTCCCTAAATGTGTCGGTTCGAGAAACAGGAAGCGACGTTTCTCAGAATAACTTCTTTCGTCGCAGGAGTCTGTGTGGTGCATACGTTCGATCTATGTTAAATCTGTTCGCTTTAAGAGTAATTTTCTTAAAAATGTCAAATGTAAAGTTAGCCGTACGAGTGAGGCCATTTACAGAAAAGTAAGTTAACTTCGCCATTAGTAAATTAACTGGACATTAAATAGTACATACTCACCTCTTAGAAAGGTACCTATTTACTTAAACTACACTTATATGATGAGAAGATTTATTTGTTTGTTTGTAACGAATAGGCTTCGGAACTACTACACCGATTTTGATTAAACTTCGTATGAGGATACATTGATTAATTGGGAGTAACATAGGTTTTTATCTCGATATTCCCACGAGATCGGAACTAACCGACTTCAAAAAAGGAGGTGGTTCAATTCGTTGCGTATATTTTTTTAATGTATTTTGGCCGATCACTCGAAATCGCCTAAATCGATTTGGAAAATTATTTTTTTGTTTGAAAGGGGACAACTCACAGGTGGTCCCATAAAAATTGGATGAAGATTTGATGAGGATCTTCGCGGTGATGAACAGAATTGGACCTCGATAGTGCAGCAAATTGCTCAGTTTTCCATTTCCACTAGTAGAATTGGCCCATACACTAATAGGTATCGATGAATGGAGCATCTGAAACCGCCTACTTATCACTAAACTCATCAATGGGTTACGATTAGGTACAGGTTGCAATTTGAAGAGTCACTTTCTCATGGAGTAGAATTTTCAGTGTCAGCAACACTAAAAATGGTTAAAAAATATTTAAAAAATTAAAACCGACTTCAAAGAAACCTGAATACAAAAACTAAATTTTCAACAGAAACTAATGAATCCAACTAAATAATCAATAATAAACTAACATTCAATCTGACCCAGTTCTGAGTATGTTTAAGTTATCTGCTGTCTTAGTGACTTCAAGTGACCCGTAATGGATTATTTTTCACTTTTTAGTTTTTTGAAGTCGGTTTTTGACATTTTAATTTTTTTTAAATTATATATTTTTATATTTACATAAAACGTTTTAATTTTCAGGGAATTAAAATCAGAGAAAGATCGTATTCAAGTTGTGAATGTCATCGATGAACACACAGTGACGATAACAAATACAAAAGTAAGTTAAACTTGTATAGTCATTCACCATTACTTTAGTTATTTTTAATTGTATTTTGTTTTTATTTTGTTGATCTCGCTATTTCAGCCATTTAACAATCGTTCAATTAAAAATATCCCGCGAAACAATAACTTTAGGAAAGGAATGTTATTTGAAAATCCCTAGATCTATTTAGAGTCATTGCCAAATAGTACATTGTTACCCTAGGTGTGAAAGTCACTCATTGAGTCCCGAGACGGAGTTTGGCGCCCGAGCGTAGCGAGAGCGCTAATAGTTCGAGGGACTTAATGAGTCTTTTACCCGAGGTAAACACTGTGCGTTTCATTACGAATAATACGTAAAATTCTTCCTAATAACGAGAGTGAATGAGAGACTCCATACAACCTGATCCTCTTAAAAGGTTGAGACCAAAGAGGTTATACATTATGTAGTGTTTTGCAAAGCAAGGAGGTTAGGTTTTTGAAGTTCCTAATGCGTAATGATACTGATACTGGCTACAAGCACATTGCTCACGTCGTGCGAAGCCATAATTTGACATGACAGCTGTCAGTTAAAGCGATTCTCCCCAGGGCTGAAAGTTTTTCTTTCAACACGCTCTTCGGAGTTTTGGCGGGAACGAGTTAACAACATGTCGTGCTGCAGTTTTATTTTCATGAAACTTAGATGTAACCCGAGTTGAATTGTATAATTCTGGTGGAATGTTATTCAATTTAGTTCTGTGAAAGTGCACAAGTGTAGTGAAAGTAAAAATCAGTGTCAAACATGCAGTTTTCTCGTTGCCTCCAAATCTCCTATTAAGGTTATGGTAAACTTGCCACCGCTTTACTATAGCCCCTGACTTGACGGACTATGACGACTTTGACTGTATTGAAACACTTTAGGCCCGATTTATGAAAAATCGGGTCAAAATTTGATGCAAAATATAACTTGACACTGGCTAAATGCACACGTGCGAAGCCATAATAAAAGAAAAAAAAAAAAAAAAAAAACACGCTCTTCAGGAACCTTTACACCTACTTTCGTAGTATGAGTTGTGAAAAGTATTTTTTTTTTGTTTTCCTTGTACCTACCTGTAGGTGAGTGTATCAGGTGCCGGTGACAGTAGAGAGAGGGTTCGCCAGTATTATGCAGACTACACCTTCGATAGTTCTTGTCCCACTCTACCATCGTACGCGTCACAACAAAAGGCAAGTAACCTATGTAGTATGCGCTCCCCTAAAATGAAAACACAACCTTTTCCACTCTCCTAAAAATTAGGCGTGAAGCAGGCCTCTAAAATTACGGCCTTAAGGGATTCATGGGGGATTCATGAACATATCATTCCCTTAAATAGGGATTCCTCTAAATATCATTCCCCTAAATAGCCTATTTCACTCTGACACCTCTAAAATACGAACTATTTTATTCTCCTAAAACAGCCTATTTCTTTCCTCTAACAATACGTCCTGTCTCCTGTCTGACTCCCCTAAACATACGACCTGTTTCAATCCCCTAAAACAGCCTATTTAAATTCCCTAAAACAGCCTATTTAAATTCCCTAAAACAGCCTATTTCACTCTCCTAAAACAGCCTATTTCACTCCCCAAACGATACAGTCTGTGAGCTGTCTGATTCCCCTAAAAATACGATCGGTTTCATTCCCCTTAAATACGACCAGTTTCACTCCCCTAATTGTATAGCCGGTTTCACTCCTTTAAATATACGGCCTGATTCACTCTCCTAACTAAACAGCCTGTTTCAGTACCCTAAAACAGAATCGAACTGTTTTACGTCACAAAGTTTAATTTAGCTCGCACGATGACGTTATCAAGTTAATTTAGTGCTGTTTTTATTGTTAGATATTTGAAGCAATCGGTCATCAAGTGATGGAGACAATATCTCGCGGAAATTCCGCCTGCGTACTGGCCTACGGTCAGAGCGCTACAGGCAAGACTCACACCATGATGGGCACGGACGACCAGCCCGGTTTAGTGCCGCGTCTCTGTAGGGCATTGGCTCAACTGCAGCCTTTGGGCATTACAATCAGGTTAGTTCAGTCGTCCAGTCATACGAGTGAAATTTAGTTTCTTTAATCAAAATAGGCTTGCATTTGACCTCATCCCACCTGATGGGAAGCGAAGTTGACGTCAAGGATGTAACATGCTCGCTTATAAGGTACAGTATGGGTCATAAGTAAATTATCAGTTTGCTACAATAATACTATCAACAAGTATTGGACTTACGACCTTCTTCTAATAGACACAAACATAAATACTTGAATTAAAATTACTCAGATATTATTTTCAACATATTAGCTATGTCTTTAGTTGGCCGAGTGGTATAAGCCGTCACCCGCTACACCAACCGACCGCGACGTGGGTTCGATCCACAGGTTACGTTGTTATAATGTTCAAATAGTGCTGCACAGGATTGTAAACATTACGGTGGGCAGAGACTTTTGACCGTTGATTGTACATATTCAATTAAAGACTCTAAGGTTGTAGCTTTGGGGGAAATATGACGCGGGTAGTGAGTTCCACTTCTTAGCAGCGCTATACCTAGTAAGAATACTAAGTATTAATTATTTTTAAGAACATTTACTAAAACAAGAAATTATTCTCTAGTGTCTTGGAGAGGATTATTTCTCTCTTCAAGAAACCTTTAAAGCTATTGCATAGCCTTTTTATCGCAGGCTTTGAGCCCGGCCACCAAATCAAGAAATTCCGTAACGAAAATAGAACCTAACACCCCCCCACTCCGCCTACCATGTAGCTTGGCCGAGCGTTCGCTTAATGTATATGGTACGACTGTACGATTTTTTTTGTGTTGTAGGCGTTGCTTAATTAATACTTATTAATTATGCAAACCGATTGATCAAAGTCTGAAATTTAAGGACTTATACACTTTGATGAGATCTTGTCTAAGCATCTCCTAAGCATTAATGTCTCAATAGGTACTCATTCGCCTATGTTTTATTTATAAAATGGTTTATTCATATGCCAACTTAAAATAGTGTAAGTGTAATCAATCTTATTCTAGCAAAATAGGTTAAATTGTTTCTGTCATTTAGATACCAATGCATTTCGTGTGAAGAAACAATACTTGTGCACGCGATTCTATTTCTCAATAATTTTCCCACTATTTTCACCTAACCCAGGTTACTTATGTAGGGGTAGATACCTTCTTAATGGCTCTACTAAACCTACTATATGGCAAAGTATGCCCATCCACGATTCACTATTTTTAACCGACTTTAAAAAAAGAAGGAGGTTCTCAATTCGGTTGCATGTTTTTTTTTATCTATCTATGAATTAATCGTTCTGTTAGTATCAACTTTATTTTTTACTTTCTTTTATTCGTTTTTAACACACAAAAGTGCTAAATTTCTGAAAACCATTTTTTTTTTTTTTTTTTTTTTATTTTATTATGGCTTCGCACGTGTGCATTTAGCCAGTGTCAAGTTATATTTTGCATCAAATTATGACCCGATTTTTCATAAATCGGGCCTAAAGTGTTTCAATACAGTCAAAGTCGTCATAGTCCGTCAAGTCAGGGGTTATAGTAAAGCGGTGGCAAGTTTACCATAACCTTAATAGGAGATTTGGAGGCAACGTGAAAACTGCATGTTTGACACTGATTTTTACTTTCACTACACTTGTGCACTTTCACAGAACTAAATTGAATAACATTCCACCAGAATTATACAATTCAACTCGGGTTACATCTAAGTTTCATGAAAATAAAACTGCAGCACGACATGTTGTTAACTCGTTCCCGCCAAAACTCCTGAAAACCATTTGTGTAATTGTTTTGGTCCGCGAGTTTGTCACAGTGAAGTCGAAAGCTCTCAAATGTCTAGCCGTCAAAGAGCGACACAACCGACGGAATGGGATCTGTCATCCCAAAGGCACCTTGGCTGATCTGCAGTCTATCGCTGCCTTAATGCGCTGTTTTTTTATGACATTTTGAAATGTACGATCGGAGTCAGAATTGAAGACCCACCGTAGAGTTCTAAAATTACTATTACCGGAAATTTATTCTAATAATAATTGTCTAATAAATTTATGAGTTGAAAGTCTTTAAACTTGAATTAGAGCTATATAGGCCTTAGAATCTTGCTCGAGTTGCAAAAATAATAATAGCTAATAATAGCAGTTTGTAATAATAGCTAATAATAGCGTATTTCTTCATAATAGTAAGTGTAAATAAAGTTCAACTAACTACTTCTAATATCTTTTAATTCTTCTTCTTATTAAGAAAATACAGCAACAGCTATTCCCGTTTCGTAAATAAAGCTGAACTAACTAACTAGGTACCTACTTCTAATTTCTTTTAAATCTTCTTCTTAATAAGAAAATACAGCAACAGCTATTCCCGTTTCGTAAATAAAGCTGAACTAACTAACTACTTCTAATTTATTCCAATTTTTCTTCTGATTTCTTCTTCATAATAAGAAAATACAGCAACAGCTATTCCCGTTTCGTAAATAAAGCTGAACTAACTAACTACTTCTAATTTATTCTAATTCTTCTTCTGATTTCTTCTTCATAATAAGAAAATACAGCAACAGTTATTCCCGTTTCGTAAATAAAGCTGAACTAACTAACTACTTCTAATTTATTCTAATTCTTCTTCTGATTTCTTCTTCATAATAAGAAAATACAGCAACAGCTATTCCCGTTTCGTAAATAAAGCTGAACTAACTAACTACTTCTAATTTATTCTAATTCTTCTTCTGATTTCTTCTTCATAATAAGAAAATACAGCAACAGTTATTCCCGTTTCGTAAATAAAGCTGAACTAACTAACTACTTCTAATTTATTCTAATTCTTCTTCTGATTTCTTCTTCATAATAAGAAAATACAGCAACAGCTATTCCCGTTTCGTAAATAAAGCTGAACTAACTAACTACTTCTAATTTATTCTAATTCTTCTTCTGATTTCTTCTTCATAATAAGAAAATACAGCAACAGTTATTCCCGTTTCGTAAATAAAGCTGAACTAACTAACTACTTCTAATTTATTCTAATTCTTCTTCTGATTTCTTCTTCATAATAAGAAAATACAGCAACAGCTATTCCCGTTTCGTAAATAAAGCTGAACTAACTAACTACTTCTAATTTATTCTAATTCTTCTTCTGATTTCTTCTTCATAATAAGAAAATACAGCAACAGTTATTCCCGTTTCGTAAATAAAGCTGAACTAACTAGTTAACTACTTCTAATATATTATAATTCTTCTTCTGATTTCTTCTTCATAATAAGAAAATACAGCAACAGCTATTCTCGTTTCTTTGTTACCCAATGAATACCCACTTCTCTAATACCGAAAACGAACCCCATCAAAAAAATACGATTCCCCCAAGTGGAATTAATTGAAAGCGATAACATTTAAAGATGGATATTGTTTTTCTTTTCAAAGTTTTTACGATTATGTTCGAAACACTCACGTAATATATTGTAGGTTGTATTCGATTAAGTTTGAATGGTAATAAAGTCGCGGTGCCTGGGCAAGGTCGGCGCGGCACGCGAGCTCAGCCCACCATCATTGCTTTTATCTCTGCTAATATCCTCAACACGCTGTTCTATTAGTTCATACGTGGTAATATCGGAAGATATTCAATCGATCGATGTTACTCACAAAGAAAATACATTACCAGAACTAAGTATTAGAAGATTCGACACAGAATTGGTACGACGAAAACTTAGGGATAAATAGGTAAATAGGCATTATTTTTATATTTATTAGCATGAAGCTTTAACTAGGTACTACCATGTACCTGTACCTCATGTACCTCTATTGTAATAAAATTTTAATAAAAATAGAATAATAATAAACACTATAATTTAATTATATATTTTACTAGCGACCCGCTCCGGCTTCGCACGGCTATATTATGCATGGTTTACATACATATAAACCTTCCTCTTGAATCACTCTATCTATTAAAAAAAAAAAAACCGCATCAAAATCCGTTGCGTAGTTTCAAAGATTTAAGCTTACAAAGGGACATAGGGACAGAGAAAGCGACTTTGTTTTATACTATGTAGTGATAGTGATATAAGTATAAGATGTTATTCTTCTGAAATTTTATTTTAGTACTTATAATAAGTACTTATTGCATGCCCGCAATGGGTAAATTGTTGTTACTTAATTTTAAAACCACCTACCATCCATTGTACACAATTTATGCAATAAAAATTCTTATTTAAAAACGTGATCGTTTTAAAGGGTTTTCTACCCAAAGAGTAAAAACGGGACCCTATTACTAAGACTCCGCTGTCTGTCTGTCTCCAGGCTGTATCTCATGAACCTGGACAGCTTACACAGAATATGTATTTCTGTTGCCGTTATAATAACAAATTCAAACTGAAAAAAAATAAATGAAAAAAACTCCCATACAACATGGTACGGAACCCCCTGTGAGCGAGCCCGACTCGCACTTGGCCGGTTTTATTTAAGATTATATATCCATGTATCCTCATACCAACTTTCATCAAAATTGGCTCAGTAGTTTCGGAGCAAATTCGTTACAAACAAAAAAAAACTTATGTCTTTAATGTAGATTCATTTTCAGGTAAGCTGCAAAAAAATTAAGTTAAGTATCCCTTGGTTGTGAAAAAACGATAAGCAAGGATAAATAGTACAAGAACAATTAAACTTTTTAAACTCACACGATTTGTATTCATAGTAATTATTATCCCGGGTCCTTAGTCGCGTATTTTTATTTCTCTTACCTCGACGTTTCAACTATATTACAAAAATACGCGATTAAGACCCGGGAAAATTATTACTGTGAAGAAATTCTATGTTCGTATCTGGTTATCAAAAATCAGTTACGAACGTGGAGGAAGGGAACAATTAACTTAAAAATTACCCGAAAATAAATCTTAAAAACAATTCGCAGGTAGGTACCAAATTTCGCAGGTAGGTACCAAATATCACTACTTGTTAGAGGTAAGGTACGGTATGCCGCAAAAGTGGGGTCCCAGTTACTACAACACAGTTGCTTGAACTGTCTGTGGACTTACGACCCTCTTCCATAGACATTTTACACACACTCACACGCATTATACCTTTCCTTTTCATCTTGTACCTATTAAAAAGAGACCTATAATTATGCCAATTATTTGACAATTATGTATACCTCAATTTCGACGATGTTTGAGTGACTACGTGGCGCAGTGGTAAATGCTCTAGCTTCACTATAAGGAAATGGGCCCGCGGATCATAGGTCGTGGGTTCGATCCTTATGTTCGTCCTGGCGAGTTTGTAGTTTTGTCATTAAAAACATTTTTATTTTTGAACATTCACATTCTTAATTATCTAGTATTTTAAATCTATTTAGTTATAAAAATATATCTTTAACAAAAATAATAATTAGATCAACTTTCTATAGGATTTTAAATGGCCGTGTTAAATTCACAACAAAGACGTATTCATATTCAGTTTAATAAAAAGCGGGTGGTTTGAAAATAAATGATCAGAAAAAATTAGTAGGTAATGAATGGCTTTGAAGTAAGGTTGATTATTTGTGCGAGTTTTTCTGTTCTATATTTGTGGGATTCTAATGCAATCATTTATGCTAATATTAACAGTGAAAATAAGGCCAGCATCGTAGCTTGGCATATGCAAGGTCTGAATTTATCCCAAACAGCAGACAAAACTTGTTTTACCGTAAGTAGCAATTTATTTCTATCAACCTATTTGTATTGATTATTTACGTCTTGGGTTAAAATTGTCTAATCTACTTATTAACTAATTAAGTAAATCTTCGGAAAATAATTCAAGTTTGTAATTTCGTTTTATTTTTAGAGGAAAACCGTAACCCGGGTGAAGAGATTTGAGGAAGAAGGTAGTCTGGTAATCTCAAACGAAGTGGTAGACCGCCCGCCGCTTATAAATCAGTCTCAGCGAGATTTTATGGTGAATCATGATATAAAAGTTATACCTACCGTGGCCGTCCCGTTCACCTGATTTGAACACAATCGAAAACTTGTGACTCTTGTGAGGCATAATGGTGCAAAGATGGAAGGCTGGAGACGAGAGGTGAATTTCTTTAATAATGCATGTTTATTTGATTAATATTGTAAGCGTGGTGTTTATCAGATAAAAATAGTTTCTCCCGCGTAACTCTCGATCCCGTGAGAATATCGGTATAAAAAGTAGCCTATATTATTTCCAATGAATCAACGTATCCAAGTTAAATCAAAATCAGTCCAGTAGTTTTGGAGCCTATTCGTTACAAACAAACAAACAAAACAATCTATCCCCTTTATAATATTAGTGTCGATTGATTCCATATTAATAAATTTATTATATGAAATTAATAAATTACATGGATATATAATCTTAAATAAAACCGGCCAAGTGCGAGTCGGGCTCGCTCACAGGGGGTTCCGTACCATGTTGTATGGGAGTTTTTTCATTTATTTTTTTCAGTTTGTAGTTTCTCCCGCGTAACTCTCGATCCCGTGAGAATATCGGTATAAAAAGTAGCCTATATTATTTCCAATGAATCAACGTATCCAAGTTAAATCAAAATCAGTCCAGTAGTTTTGGAGCCTATTCGTTACAAACAAACAAACAAAACAATCTATTTATTTTATTTTTATATATTTATTTTAGAACTAGCAGTGCTTCGCAGTTTCACCCGCGTAACACCCGATCCTGAACCCGTCTGAATATCGAAATAAAGAGTTGCTATAAACCAAGTTTCATCAAAATCGGTCCAGTAATTTCGGAGCCTTATTAAATTCAAACAAACAAATCTTTCTTCTTTATAATATTAGTATAGATTGAGGTTACGTTTCAATTTTTCTTTTCCTTGAGAAAACGAATACTTAAACTATAATCTCAATCTTTTAAATAGATAATTAATTGAGATCAAACTGTAATAGGTTTTAGGTTTAAAGATCTTTATTTCTTCAAGAGTATGCATCAATCACATATGAGACAAAACAAATATTATCCAGTAATATTTCGTACGACGAGTAGTCAATACAAAATAAAAAAAAGTAAAAAATATAGGGTATCTAAAGTATAAAGAGTGAGCTTTGCCCAACATAACATATTTTAATTGTAGCGGCGCTAGTGTCTACGTAAATACAGGAAATAAATTTAGTTCCTCAAGATACCGACTGCACTATCGATTGTGGTCATAATAATATGATACCATGATTTCGCAATCACACTGGGTGCATTTTTACAAGTTGATAATTGTTGATAGACTTAGTTAATTTAGTTAGTGATACTAAGTGTTTTTAATTTATATAAATTGAACTTTAGTAAGTATACTTATATTATATTACGTCAGTTAACATTAGACCTATATTTATTTTATTGCTTGTAAAATATATAATATTCAGTAACGTGTGACTTTTTAATTTAACCTTAAAATGTTTTTGTGTTTTAAAGTAATGACTTATTATTTGTTATTAGTTTCAATAATATATTTTTCATTGAATATTCTTTTAATAAATCTCACATATACTAATATCTACCACCACATTATCCATACAAAAACTTTAATATATAATAGAAGAATAATGAATAAAAATTCTAATCGTCAAAAAGTAAACAAAAATCATAGCATTCTGAGAATCAATCCATGTAGCTAATAAATGTATGAGTTATCTTTGACCATTCGTTTATTGTGACTCGTAGTACGCACACATGCTAACAGTGAGTAATTCTTACAAAGTACTGTTGTGTGTGTGTCGTGCGTTGAAATAACACTCACACATAGTTATGGCAGACCGATGCAAGCGAGTTTAGCCATAGAGGGGGGTACTCAATTCTTCGACTCAACTCAGTCGACTGTACCTATTTTATATTCGGCTCAAACCTTATCTAAAATACGTATTTTGCAAGACATTATCTATAAGTCATCAATCGTTACAGTGCTTAAGTTAGATGCATTCTCAGTGGTTGAAATATCTAATCTACTAAAAATATACCTAAGTTAGGATACAGCGTGTGCTGTGTACAACAATCAAGACTATTTATTTCTCAGTAAATTTCTACTGGAATTGGGAGGGCAAGGGGGCGACCCAGGGGGTAAGGGGGGCAACCTAAAAGACTTGAATTGGTCGGGTCGCTATCCATTAAATGAATCAATTACCTAATTAAAATAAAACCGTTAATTTGTAAATCAGTAGATCAGATCATCCTTTTCTAATTAAGCTTAAATAATGTTTTCTGTTGAGTTGGGTTGGGAATCTGTAGAATTGGGAATCCATGGAGATGGGAATCCGTTGGATTAAGAGTCTGTAAAGCTGAGAATATGTAGAATTGAGAGTCTGTAGAATTGGAAATCTGTAGAATTGGGAACAAACTACAAAACCCTCTAGGTAAACTCTCTTCAGATTCCCCCGAACATTACTAGAAATTTCCAAAGTGTGGCAGCACCATCATTGACAGCGCACCCTTAGGTAAATAATGGTTTTCGTTACATTTCCAAAACTCCTCAAACTCTGGCTAAATTAAAATAATTTTCTCAAATGAAAGAGGAGTTTCTCCTTATTTTCATTTTGGGTATGGATTGTGTGTCTACATGTACCTAGGTGTACAGAGGGTTTTTTTTTCACACTGTATACATTATATTACCTACCTGCCTATATTTACCCATTTTGTACTGCGTCGTAAATGCGTCTCTATGATAAGCTATACCTTCTGAGCAGGTACAGTATGCGTCATAAGTACACTATCAGTATGCTGCAATCCTACTTCCTATCCTACTTCCTACTAATACTATAAATGTGAAAGTTTGTGTGTGTGTGTGTGTTTGTTACTTCTTCAAGCAAAAACTACTGGACCGATTGCGATAAAATTCGATATATAGGTAGCTGGAGACCTAGATTAACACATAGGCTACTTTTTATCCCAATATTCCCACGGGATCGGGACTTACGCGGGTGAAACCGCGGGGCGCAGCTAGTAATACTATAAACAAGTGATGGACTTACGACCTTCTTCTAATAGACGTTACACATAAACATAAATACTTAAATTAAAAGTATACTCAGTATGATTATTATTTTCAACGTGTCAGCTATGTCTTTAGTTGGCCGAGTGGTATAAGCCGCCACCCGCTACACCAACCGACGAACGTGGGTTCGATCCACAGGTTACGTTGTTGTAACGTTCAAATAGGGCTGCATAGGATTGTAAACGTTACGGTGGGCAGATACTTTTGACCGTTGATTGTACCTACGACGATGTGTCTGTCGTTAAAGTATGGCTTCACACGCCCGCGAAGCCTCGCGCTAGTCACCCATGCGGTGAAAACCCGCCCGCCCAACTTTATAAATCCTTAATTCGATTAACATAAGTTTAAATTTTACCAGCTGCTTACGGAAAATAAAAAGGTGAGTAATGTGTTTGATAATCGTTTCGTGTAATTTCTTTGAATCTCGAAATATCTGACAATAACTTATGCTGGAACCATGATTTAAAAAAAATATTTTTACGCATTTTTAGAGTTTCGTACCCAAAGGGTTAAAACGAGACCCGACTTCACTCTGTCACCCAGGCTGTTTATTTAGAAATTAATATTGTTAGCTAAAATAATAGAGTACAGCTATATGTTAAATAATTTTCTTAGCTTTCATACGAAGTTATGCGTCACTATCTTTTTTTTTTAAGATTAGGTCATACTTTTTGTTGAAAAGTTTTAAAGTGTTGAATTTGACTGTATTTCGTTACTGCGACAGAGTTCGACTATCGATAGTGCGACTGTTCTCAATCCCAAAGTACCATAATTTCGAAATTATGTTATACGTTACTGCGATTTTTTTTTCTCATTAGCACTTTTAGCACCTAAGCTAAATCCATTTAGTAAGTAAAACAAACATAATTTCAAAAAAATATTAGGTAGGTACCTAGTTATAGATTGATAGTCTAATAAAATATAGCAGCACCTAATTAGGTACCTTTTATACTTGCTTTTATCATTTTATGATAGTTAAGAATTTCAAGAATAATAAATGCGAAATGTTTCGAGGGTTGTTCACGCTACGAAAGTGAATTGTTTTATTTTGGCGGGCGAAAAACTTTAGTTTTCACGTGTCTACAGGGCGTTACACGACAATCACGTGATACATAAAATATTTTCTTCGGAAATAACACTCAATTTATTATAGACAACTAAACAATAAGTGATTCAAAGTGATCCTAAAATTTCTGGATTTTGAAATAGAAATTCTCATAGAAATAGGAATAAAGAGCACTAGCGACTAGCAAAAGGAAAAAAAAACGTACGTGCAATCTCAAATAACTTGGAAAAAGCTTAGTAGGCCGCATCAGAAACGCAGCCACAGGCAGTATTGACGTGAAAACGTCTTGTAAAAATAGTACATTACGATATAAGTGTGGTAAATTGATCTTTCATAGAGGCGGTTTATATATAAATAAGCCAAGATGCAAATATCAATTCCACACGTATATCGTACGACGTTTTTTATCACAGTTGCGAATAAAAGAAAAGACTTGAAAAGAAAACAAAATAATAATTAACAAAATATTTGTGATAAGTCTATGTTTACATTTTTTTTTCTTTTATTATGGCTTCGCACGTGTGCATTTAGCCAGTGCCAAGTTATATTTTGCATCAAATTATGAATGTATGTGTAGTATGGGCTGCACCGCAACTGAGGAGTAAGGGCCACGGCAGGAGAGGGTTGCCGGTATTGCGGTGAGCCGTTTCCCCTACCTTCCGTGGCCCTGACGGGGCCGCCACCGTTAGATGGCGGACGCGGTGGGGTCGCAGAGGAAGAGGACTGTCGGTGTGTTGTTGCCGCTTTCCCTGTCCTCTGCGACCGGAGTGGCTGGCGATGGGGCTACTTATCTGACCCATCGCAGGGGACCATGGGCGTCCAGGCATGGGGCTGTCTGGCGTCCATCCGCTTGGTCCCCGAGAAGGAGGTTGCGACGTGCCAAGTGCTCTGGTGCGTCGCAACAAGGGGGGAGGGGCGAAAGCCTCGTAAGAGGAGGGTCCTCACGGACAAATGCCGTCGGGGCTGCTGATGAATGCGAAAGCGATGCCGGTAGCCCCGACAATAGGCATCGAGACGGAGCACCCTGGGGTTTTAGTCGGTTGGAGCCCGACATAACCACTTCGTTGGCCCCAACAACGGAGTGGTACCCGACCGGGTTTCCCCAGGCCAAAAAAAAAAAAAAAAAAAGGGGTTATAGTAGAGAGGTGGCAAGTTTACCATAACCTTAATAGGAGATTTGGAGGCAACGTGAAAACTGCATGTTTGACACTGATTTTTACTTTCACTACACTTGTGCACTTTCACAGAACTAAATTGAATAACATTCCACCAGAATTTTACAATTCAACTCGGGTTACATCTAAGTTTCATGAAAATAAAACTGCAGCACGACATGTTGTTAACTCGTTCCCGCCAAAACTCCAATATGTTTACATTTTTTTAAGGCAATATTTTTTGTTCATTATGCTCCGAAAAGGCCAGGCTAAGGACTTTTAACCTATACAGCCTTGTCTGACATAGGTACAATATTTTTTAGGATTTTTTCTATTTGTTTTTGCGTCGGGGGTTACGAACAAAATACAATGGTACGGAAAAACAATATATTTAAGTAAAGAAAAAACAAAAAAATAAACATAATCAATTTTTAATCGTTATCTAAGCTGCTTGAGGAAATTCACAACCTACCATTAAAGCTGAATCAGTTCTTTTCCATCCAAAGGTTGCCTGGAAGAAATCGCTTTCAGCGATAAGGCCGCCCATTTGTGCAACTTATGCTTTCTAGCTGTTACTTCGCTTTGTGTATATAGTGTTCTGTTTTTTCCTGTGTTGTACAAATAAAGTTATCTATCTATCTATCTATCTATCTAAGTCATTATCACGTAAAATTTTCGTTCGTAAACCGACTTTAGAGACAACCATTTTTGCTAGCTAAAAAACTCTTTGGTACCTACCTTTTTTATACATCAAAACAGTATGTAATTAGCAGTAAGATACATATTTAACCTATCGGGATAACTTTACAGCACTAGGTTGGCAATGTAAAACGCACGCGTGCATAATATGTTGGATTATGAGCCTAAAACCCGTTGAATAAGATCCACTTTATGAGCAACTGTGATAAAAATAGTACATTACGATATAAGTGTGGTAAATTGATCTTTGCATAGAGGCGGTTTATGACGCGCGAGCGGTAGCGAGCGTGTCATAAGAAGCCAAGATGCAAAGATCAATTCCACACGTATATCGTACGACGTTTTTTATCACAGTTGCGAATAAAAGAAAAGAAAACAAAATAATAATTAACAAAATATTTGTGATAAGTCTATGTTTACATTTTTTTAAGGCAGATTTTTTTGTTAATTATGCTCCGAAAAGGCAGGCTAAAGACTTTTAACCTATACATCCTCGTCTGACATACAATATTTTTTAGGGTTTTTTTCTATTTGTTTTGCGTCGAACAAAATACAATGATACGGAAAAACAATATATTTAAGTAAAGAAAAAACAAAAAATAAACAACTCAATTTTTCATCCTTTTCTAAGTCATTATCACGCAAAATTTTCGTTCGTAAACCGACTTTAGAGACAACCATTTTTGCTAGCTAAAAACTCTTTGGTATCTACCTTTTTTATACATCAAAACAGTATAACCCAGATAAATTAAGAATGTTTCACCTACCTAACATGTGATTAGCAGTAAGATACGTATTTAACTTATCGGGATAACTTTACAGCACTAGTTAACAAATCTAAAACGCACGCGTGCATAATATGTTGGATTATGAGCCTAAAAGCCGTTAAATAAGATCCACTTTATGAGCAACTGTGATAAAAAATATTTTTTTTATCTAGTGCTATAAAGTTATCCCGATAAGTTAAATACGTATCTTACTGCTAATTACATGTTAGGTAGGTGAAACATTCTTAATTTATCTAGGTTATACTGTTTTGATGTTTAAAAAAGGTACCTACCTTTTTTAAAGAGTTTTTAGCTAGCAAAAATGGTTGTCTCTAAAGTCTGTTTACGAACGAAAATTTTACGTGATAATGACTTAGATAACGATTAAAAATTGATTATGTTTATTTTTTGTTTTTTCTTTACTTAAATATATTGTTTTTCCGTACCACTGTATTTTGTTCTTAACCCCCGACGCAAAAACAAATAGAAAAAACCCTAAAAAAATTGTATGTCAGACGAGGCTGTATAGGTTAAAAGCCTTTAGCCTGGCCTTTCCGGAGCATAATGAACAAAAAAATATTGCCTTAAAAAATGTAAACATAGACTTATCACAAATATTTTGTTAATTATTATTTTGTTTTCTTTTCAAGTCTTTTCTTTTATTCGCAACTGTGATAAAAAACGTCGTACGATATACGTGTGGAATTGATCTTTGCATCTTGGCTTCTTTAACACACTCGCTGCCGATCGCGTGTCATAAACCGCCTCTATGCAAAGATCAATTTACCACACTTATATCGTAATGTACTATTTTGCAAAATCAACTGGCAAAATCAACAATTCCTGGCTATTCCTGACTTTAAAAAAATCTAATGATTCAGTTTTAGTTTTTGTCAAAATCGGGCACGCAACACCTTTCAGCATTTTTCGCTATCTTTTATAGTCTATACTATACTGAAGAGTTTGTTTGTTTGAACGCGCTAATCTCAGGAACTACTGGTTCGAATTGAAAAAAATCTTGGGTAGTGCATTTATCGAGGAAGGCTATAGGCTACTTTTTATCCCGAAATTCCCACGGGATCAGGAGTTACGGGGGTGAAACCGCGGAGCGCTGCTAGTTTAGGATATAGCCCGAAAGGTTCAGGTAAAAAAACATCCTGTATACACCAAAATTGTTTTTCTGTGAGTTGGGTGATTAGAATTTACTAACGTATAATTCAATCACTATTCACACGCGTAAAGGATGAGTATGACTACAAAAATATGTATATTCCCGTAGTCATACTGGTATGACAAACTAGTATGACATGACGAAACAGCGGTAAAAGAATAGTAACTGTTTTTCAATAGATATGTTATGGACGAAGTGATTAACTAGGGCATTATACAAAATGCCCGGGTATTATGTATAATGACCAATTAATCACTTGGTCAATAACAGATGTAAAACCTATTTATACAAATCTATGTTTCGCAATAGTACTAGGTATAGGTTACGTTTCGCAATAACTAGGCTATGTTTCGCAATAGTACTAGGTTTAGGCTACGTTTCACAATAACTAGGCTATGTTTCGCAATAGTGCTAGGTATAGGCTACGTTTCGCAATAACTAGGCTATGTTTCGCAATAGTGCTAGGTATAGGCTACGTTTCACAATAACTAGGCTATGTTTCGCAATAGTACTAGGTATAGGCTACGTTTCACAATAACTAGGCTATGTTTCGCAATAGTACTAGGTATAGGCTACGTTTCGCAATAACTAGGCTATGTTTCGCAATAGTACTAGGTATAGGCTACGTTTCGCAATAACTAGGCTATGTTTCGCAATAGTACTAGGTTTAGGCTACGTTTCACAATAACTAGGCTATGTTTCGCAATAGTGCTAGGTATAGGCTACGTTTCACAATAACTAGGCTATGTTTCGCAATAGTGCTAGGTATAGGCTACGTTTCACAATAACTAGGCTATGTTTCGCAATAGTACTAGGTATAGGCTACGTTTCGCAATAGTGCTAGATATAGGCTACGTTTCGCAATAATACTAGGTACAGTCGGCTGCATAATTGCAGCCCTCGGTAGAGTTCTAATATTGCTATTATTGGAATGTTTTCATTCTAATAATTTTTGTTTGATAAATTGATGAGTTAGATGACTTTAAACTTCTAAAGGAGATGTCTAGAATCTTGCTTGTGTTGAAAATATTCTTATAACAGCCGTTTTGGAGCTTTACGGTGGGTCTGCAATTATGCAGCCGACCGTACATAAGCTGATTATCTTCGAAACTATAGTTATAGCGACTTCATTAGCAATGAAACGTTAACCAGGAAGTCAGCAGTTCCATACCTACCATCATTAAAACTAGATTAAAACAACCGCGACAAATGCTTGTTAATAAGCTTGTATCACGACATAAAAGTTTCTTGTTTTCATGTAGGCGCAACTGTGAGCGCTGCTTAGCAAAATTTGCAAACCACAACAAAGAATTTGCGTTTTTTCTTATTTGGTGGTACAGTCAGCAAAGGACTGAGGGTAACGCTTCAGTAATTGTTAATTATTCTGCTTGATCTCACTAAAGCTTCCGAAGTGTTAGTTATTTCACGCAGGATAATCAAGAAAAACAAACCTAACTTAACCGAAATTTTATCAAATTGTAAGATCTGACTTACGGCAATTTAATAAAAATTTTGGTCGGTCTTGAATGAAAACAATAAAAATATTAATCGAAAGCCAAGCTTTTTATAGTATTCAACAATATTTCGATTAAGATGTTTGCTTCACATAGGCTTATAATTATTACTGTGAGTGTTTGCGTTTTTTGCTGTTTTGTTAAGATTTTGGTCAATTAATTATATTCTCTTAATCCTCGCCTTTGTTCCAAAATGAACCCCTATACAAAGTTTCAGATTCGTAGCTTTTGTACTTTTAGATTTCTTGACGAGTCTACTAGCTGCCCGGTAAACGTTGTTTTGTCATTTAAAAAAAAAACCGGGCTGATTTGTAAATCTAAACCATCCAGGGCCACCCAAATGCATAAAAAAAAATCATTGTAATCAGTCCAGCCATTTAGGAGAAGTTCAGACATACACACGTACAGTAGAGTTATATTTATAAAGATATAAGTATAGGTAAACCTAAGTAAAACAGATGAAGAGGCTCATAAGCTTTCCGCGGTAGGCGTCTGTCTGGTCTAATCTATACCTCTTCATGTTTGCCAGTTTCCTAGAAATCTACAACGAGCGGGTACACGATCTGCTGGCTGAGGCCACTCCGCCTTGCTATTCGTTACCGAGACGCAGAGGTAACGCGCGTAAAGACCTGCGAGTGAGGGAACACCCGCTTCGAGGACCTTATGTTCAGAGTAAGATTAATTCTTTGCTATCGTTAATTTTGGATTTTAAATCCAAAATAGGTAGATATGAAATAAAACAGCAGACTCACGAAACGACTTTTAAACTTAAATCGATCGCAAATGCGCTTGGTAACAATCGCTTTGACCGGTCACGGCGCTTTCAACAAGCACCTCCACAACCTGGACATAACGGAGAGCCCACTGTGCAGAGCGTGCATGGAGGCTGAGGAAACGTCCGCGCATGTGCTGCTGGACTGCAAGGTGCTAACGGAGATCAGACTAAGTACGGTAGGTGAGGGTAAGTGCCTTCCAGAAATTTTTGAGAAGCCACATCTGGTGGCAAAATTTATGGAAGAGCTGGGCTGGTTCTCCCCCTGACAAATAGAACCTCACGCAAAGGGGACCCAACTAAAGAGGCCTGATTGCGGATAATAGCCCGTATACAAGTACAAGTAGGTAGATATGATGAGGCACGAGCAGTTTCCAAATGTTTCCAATTTCTTGATACTTAGATCTTCGGCGAGTAGCAGTAGATGACATCGAAGCTTTACTGCAGTTAGTGAGCGAGGGCACGAAACGTCGTCGTACCGCGGCAACGAGGCGGAACTCAACCTCTTCACGATCACACGCGTTACTCGATATCAACACTACCCAGGGGACATTGCATCTTGCCGACCTTGCAGGAAGGTCAGTCATTTAAATTAGTTCACTGTGTGGTATAAATACACGTCATCATCATGTTCAGAGAGTTTTGAGCTGTTTCAGGAAAGCGTAATTTAATAAACGGCTTAAGTCAAGCTGATTTGAAGGTCAGCCGTCGATCAGTGTTAGTCTCAGACTCAGTCAGTCTCCGTCAGAAGTCTGACTGATTTTAATGAGTTTAATTCTGTTTTTAAACGAAAACAAAAACCATGTTTAGCGAGCAGCGAAGGTTTCAGCGATAAGGCCGCCTTTTCGTGCAACTTATACTTTCTAGCTATTACTTTACTTTGTGTAAATCGTGTTTGTTTCTTCTTGTGTTGTACAAAATATATAGTTATCTATCTGGTTACTAAACGGGACTAAATCCATTTCGTACCTAGTAACGAATGTGAACAAAACCAAAAAATCTTGTGCCAAAATGTCTAGAAATGGTCTTTTATCTTCTGTCCAGTGAAAAAGCAAGTTGGGAAGGCTGCGGAGGCGGCAGACAAAAAGAAGGGGCTAACATCAACAAATCTCTGGTTGCACTCAGCAATGTCATATCTGCATTAGGTACGTTATGATCAACGTATTTCTATAAAACAATAGCTAATATAAGTAGGTAGAGAACTTAGAAATGAATGAACTTGATTTTGCAGTTAGCGGTGGAGTTGGTCGTAGTAAATTTGTACCATATCGGGATTCAGCACTCACTTGGCTATTGAAAGACTGTTTCACGGGTGGTGCCAGTACCTATATTATTGCAAGTAAGTCGTTTATACTATCTATGCTATCGAATCAATTGAAGTTTGAATGTAGATTCCTATATATATAATGATCGAAATAATATTTTCAGCGGTATCACCAAGTCTAGGTTGTTACGGTGAATCAGCATCTACTCTTCGTTGGGCAGAACGTGCTCGATTATTGCCTCCAGTCAAAACTGGGCCCAGCGGAGTCAACGCTGTTCCTAAAGGAATTTTACTTGACCAGTATAACCGTCTTTTGGCAGAACTTGCTAAAAACTTCATTCGATACGTAAGTCTAAACTTACCTAAGTTTTCTTCATAAGTAGGCACTTACGATATTTTATTTTCAAATTCACAGATTCCCGAGACTGGACTATTATATTATGATGACAATCACTGGCTATTGAATAGGAATGAGAATATTTCACAAGATGTTTTAAAATCAGATACAAAAATAGGTTCCATCATGGATCGACTCTATCCCAAACCAGAACAAAATTCCGAAACAGTTAAATCGTCAATTTCTACCGACAGTTCTGAATTAATAAACTCTCTGGATAAAAATATTAAAATTGTAGACGAAATAAATAAAGAAGTAGATAAGTTGTTTGCTCCAGCCCTAGAAAGAACATGTAGCGGTAGTGACTTAAAAGTTGTAGCCCCTCTTAGACATAAAAAACGACAATACAGATCGCAAGAAGTCTTACCACTTGATGAGGTCATAACAAACCAAAATCGGAGTCCCGTCAGTCCCCCAAGTCCAAACCAAGGCACAACACAAGGAAACGAAAATGATAAAGCGAAGATAACTATTTTACACGATAGTCAAAGAGCAGAGATCGTAGCTTCAGTCACTGAAAGACTGTACACAAAACTTAAAAAGAAAGAGGAAGCGGCAGTCAACAAAATGGAATCAGTAGTAGATAAGAAAATTGTGGAACCTCTTAGCGAATTACGAATATGTACAAATGCTCGTCAAAGATTAATGGAATTAAGTCAAAAAGCATTGCGGAATAAAAGAAGAATCGGTATTCCTGCTCATACGCAAACGAGAGTATCAGTGATTAGAGTCAAAGATCAAGAAATAGACGTGCAAAGTGATTTGGAGGCCTATATTTTGAAAAACGAGGGTGAAAAACTGTACACCGTTTACCGTGATGTTGGCACAGAAACGATGCCAATGACACCTCGATATAAAGAAATAGCAGTAGGTTCAAGATACGGAACCCTTGATTTTAGTGACCAAGCAACTGTTACCGAAAAAAAGAAAATGAAAAACGCCTTTACAAATACTGATAAATTGATTAAATGTTCACAACTCACGCAAACTCCCATAGCGCCCCCACCTAGGCGGAAAAAAAAGAAGCCAAGTGCAAAGAAATGTGTTAGAGATAGCGAAAATATAGACGATAGTATGACTTCAGTTATTAGTATAAATATATCTCAAACATATCCGATTGATTCGGAAACTCAAAGTTCTGATGATAACATTGAAAAAGAAACAAGTAATAAAGCGAGCACACCCCCCGATTTACTGAAGAATCATTGTGATACCAACCAAAATGCTTCTAATAAGCTTATTGTTAGAACTGTAGCAAACACTTTTGATCCAAAAACTAATAATACGCCACATAAAAGTGTCTCAGAGTTCGAAAGACAGAATTATGAATTTCCAGATTCCGAAGACTGTTGTTTACCAAGAGTGTCAGTTGATCCTTCGCATCACAAAAGCGTAGGAGAAATGAGGAACATGATACTAGGCCGCAATAAAAATGTATATCCCTACAACATAATACTATCTCCACCGAAAGAAAAAATATCGAGAAACGTAGTTACTTTTGAGGGTGACGAAGATCTAAACGCTACGAATTTAGGAGCAACTTTTCATGGAGAATTTGATTCTGATATGATTAGAAACGATGATAAATTGTCTGATAATACCGTACCTGTACGAAATCGTAATGATATTTCAAGTGATAGTAGGCAATCCGATTCAAGTGATTCTAGTAAGATAGGGAGCAATTCCTTTATATGGAAGCAAGGGACCAGTTCACTGGGTTACACGAGGAGAAATTATGTCCCAGTTTACAGGAGCAATCCTAAGTTCAAGACAGCCCAAGCTAAATTTTATGAAGACTTCTTAAACGGAAAATGTGACCACTATTGTAGTTCTACTGAGAGTTTTGGAGGTAGCAGTGATCGGAGCAGTAACAACAATACAAGACACTCTGGATCAATTACTTTGAATTCTCAATATTCAGATATTGAAAAGAAAATAATGAGCTCTTGTAATGACTTAGACATGTCCGCGACAAATTATGAGAATTACTTAAAAAAATATAGAAGAAATAGTATTAATACACGTGCTAGGACTCCAACGGAGTATCTACAGCATTTAGTGAAATTAAGGAAAGAGGTTGTTCAAGCGGGAAGTGATACAACTAATTGATTAAATTTTATGAAGAGCGTGTTAAGAAAACCCTGTAATCCCTCATAGGTTTCAAGCGACAAAATTGCAAAACATATTGCATTGCATAAATAAAATATTCTACTTGGCTTAGTTAGTGATGACGGTACTAACTAAGCCAAGTAGAATATTTTAGTTGTAGAAAGAGACAACTTTGTGCTAAGAGCCCGCTACCCAGTAATGGTGTTGCTACATCTTGAAAATTGTGGCAACATTATAAGGATAATGTCAGTAAGTTAGGGAAGTTTCATCGGGGTTTTTGTAGACACTACAATGTTTTTAATTAAACCGTTCATTGAAATGTGTTATCATTATTTCAATCCCAACAATGCTACTTTAATATTATAAATGCGAAAGTTTGTGTTTAAATATATATTTTTCATTCCATCACGCAAAATGAACTGATGAGCATTGTCATAAGTTGCGGGTGGCATGTTGAACCCTGAGTGTAACGAGGGACTCGCGGCTTAACTCCCGAGCGGAGCGAGGTAGTTCAAAGATAAGCGAAGCGAGGAAGTTATGTAGAGTCCTAAGTGAAGCAAGGGGTTTAAGCCGCCTAAGACGAAAACATGTATCCTGAGGTGCATACTCTACTTTTTACACCGTCAGCGTATGTATTTGGTATTATACGCAAAACCTATTTGCCTAGACCTAGACCTAACAATCAAAATAAAAAAGATAAATTGTAGCCTGCTAGATTTTTGTAGACGAATCAATTTGATGACTTTTTATAAATAAACCTATTTGCTGATATCTTCAAAATGAAAACCAAGAGTTACGGATTTCAACGTTCCAAATTCAGATCTCTTTATTCCCTTGGGAGTTTCATACAACATTATTTTCTTTGGGAATAACGTTTTGCTTTAAGTTGAGTTCAATAAAATAAGACCTGAAAAAAATACACTCAAAATGAAAACCTCCTGTAATTTTTTAATGTGTGTTTTTTTGGATAGCTAATTCTCAAATATTATATCACAAACTCTTCCTTTTTTTGAAGGCGGTAAAAAATTGTGCGTGTCAACTCCGACATGCGACTGGAGTTCACTCTTTACGGAATAATACCATATAATACCCACCTAGGTACGTACGTATTGTTTGCAAATTTTGATTTTAATGAAATCGTTTCTTAAGGTACTCCTTGACCTCTTGGGTTGTGATTAGTACTCCAACGATGAACAAGTAAATAATTTGCTTTGAATTAATCCTGTTTCTCCTTAGGTTTCGTTTGAGTTTCTTTGTCTTTTGCAGAATCAGAACTAGATTCATCGCTATTGTCGGGTTTACCTGTCGACTTACTATAACCAGATTCGGCCGAATCAGATATTTTAACTTTTCTAGACTTAGATAACCGTTTCTTCTTTTCATCTGTTTGGCTAGACACATTTTTTAAATTAGATTTTCTGTTTCGTTTCTCCGATTCACCCAAGTCTTTAATCAATTTATCCCGTAATGCACGCCTCATTTCTTCAGTTAAATTTAATTTTGATTCTTCGAAATTTATGTTTGCCGTTTTTTTTGAAGTGCTTGGAGTAGAACTATCATTAGATGAATCAATTTCCTGTCGCCGTTCAAGCAAACCTTGATTCAGCCTCTCATGCAGCAAATTTTTGATGTATTTGGCAGCACCTTTAGCTTCTGCAACATTAATCGCGTCACGAGTTGCCTTTTCCTTTGCTATATCTTCTCGACCGAATTGCCTAGCTACAACTGTGGTATCGCTGGATAGGTCCAAGTAACTCAATGAGTCAGTCCCTTGTCTAGATACTGAAGAAGGAAGATCCAAATTATCCACTAAATCATAAACCATTTTTAAGATAAATTGCAGTTTCTTCGGAATTGATTGATAGGCCTTGATTCTTGAAAGTTTCACATGTTCTTCAGGAACCAAAGATAGTTCAGAGATTTCCATAGGTGGTTCTGCGAAGAAAAGCAGATCACTTTCGTTTACGTGTAAGCTTGCAATATCTTCAGCAAATTCAACTTCTTCATCGTGTAATTTAGAAGTACTCTGGGTCGGCGAGTCATTTAAGTTCGTCCTTTCGCTATTTGTCCACGCATTTGGAGATACCGTTCGAATGTGCCTTTCATGTCGTTCCTTAAAAACAAATAACAATGGTGCGTTTTTTCGATTATAACTTACCAAACTACAATTTAAAAATATAAAGTAGGCACTTACTAGCATTGTGTCAATATTACCAACAAGATCGACGCTAACGCGGACTAGTTGGAAGTCGACAGCGAGTAAGACACGCAGCAAGACAAGAAGGGTTGAGAAAATCCAGCACGATGTGTGCAGCCAGGCGGAGAAGACGGTAAGCCGAGTAGCTTGGTATACCCCACGTATCTGACGCTCATACGCCAACGTAGCCACGTTCACAGTGTAAGAACAACTAATTAAGGAAAAATCCAATAAATCACATTTAAAAACGAAATGGAAAACTCACACTAAGTTAGAATTAAAGTAAGTAAATTAAAAAAAAACACTATAAATTAATAAGAACTAACGTTGAACTGCCCGTTATCTCGCCAAGTTTAACGCATAGCTCTTGAAGACCATAATGAGTCATCACAGAAGAGTAAATACAAAGTCCTGCCATGGATAGGGAAAACACAAACACTGGTGGTAACACTCGCCAGGAACGTTGTAATCTGTACAAACGACGACAAGTAAAGAATAATTCAGTTTAAGATAAAGTTTGCATTGAGAAAGTTTGTTTTGCTTACCCTGTAAGACCACCACTTCCGGTAGAGCACATGAGAAACATCGTGGTCCAAATTAATCCACATATTCCAGATACAAGAGGGACGTAAGTTGGAAGGTAGCATGCGCTTTTTTCCATCCACTTTGTGCTCAAAAAGTCCACAGGAAGCACTACAAAGCATAAAAAGCGCTTAAAACCTAAAATAAAGTTACGAAAATGATTCTTTAAAAGATTGAGAAGATAAGTTTACGAGGATTTTATACCAAATGATATTTAATGTCAATCGCTGGAATAGTTTAAATTTATTCTAGACTTACATGTTTTATTTGTAAAAAAAAGTATAACTTATAACGTCTAGAAGTGATTAAAAAAATAACACTGAAGTCATAGTTACAGGCCCAGTTTATAACGAATTAATTATACGCAAAAAAAACCGGAATCGGACAATACAACATACAACGGAAAGAAAAGAGACAGGTACCTATTTCTTTTTGTATGGAAAAGTATACGGTATGTAACGCTTCTAAGAGAAAATATCACTTACTATCAAACTTGGCTTTATCTTCCGGTATGAACTCGTAAATAACATTGTGACGTAGCGAAGTAAGCGATAACAGTTTTGGGAACAAAACACACTTCTCGTCAAACAAATACATCAACATGTGGAAGCAGAAAGTGCAAAATGATCCAAACACGAATGCTAAGAAAAAAAGCAATAAGTGCATTCCTGAAAGTAAGATGATCAATTTAGTATCAAAATTAAATAATATTAGTATATTCACCTATAGGTAGGTATTGTCGCAGAATACAGAAACCATAAGACTGAAACTTACCTTTTCATGTACCTACCTACTTATAATACATCTACTGCTTTCGATACATACTTACTGAATTTGATGGTCAACAACTTCACAATCAAATACAGGAACGCAGTTAAGTAACTTACCTGTATTTTACGTTTTAAAAAAGGATGAATAATCATTAGTTAAGTGTTACCTTTCCAAGCTCCATTGATATCACAGTCAAGTCTCTCAATTAGTCTGTATTCTTGATATAAAGTTAGTCTTTCCATTTTCTTGGGATTTTTGCTGTCTCAAGTGTCATTGTCCAATGTCGGTTATCGAGTGTCAGTAGTCAGAAGAGCAAAGCAGGTAGGTACAAAAGTGGAAAAGTTCAACTTACACTCTGGTTTCCCTTCAAACTACATGTAACTATAGATGTATATTTAGTACTTGTAAGTAGTAAGTATATTTAGTGCTTTAGTTTCCTATGTAAATTACGTTTATAAATAAATATATTTATTTACTAGCTGCGGCCCGCGGTTTCACCCACTTAAGTCTCGATCCCGTGGGAATATCGTTATAAAAAGCCTATATGTTAATTCAGGTCTCCAGTTATCTACATACCGAGTTTCATCCCAATCGGTCCAGTGGTTTTAGCGCGAAGGAGTAACAAACACACACACACACGCACACACAAACTTTCACATTTATAATATTAGTAGGATACTCTTCAAAGATCTTATACTTACAATCATCAACAAATATATTTCGAAAAATATTATTACAGGATTGTATGTTGATAAAATGGCCCATAACTCAAAAGGTATCAACTCTTAACATCTTACACACGTGATAACTTTTAAACGAAATATCCGATTGAGATGAAACAAAAAGTATTTTACTTCTACATAAATACTCTTGATAACGTAATGATTAATTTCGATAAAGATTAATATTACGATACATATTTAACGTAGTTTTTTTTTCATCAGACGATTTAATAATTATTTTGAACACAAAATCGGTTATTGTGATTAAACCATGATAGCTAGATATATGTTCTCACGGACTTTTTTGTAGGTCTTAATGGGATCTACAAACCCGTACTACATCATTTTGTTCTATTGTCAATAGTTTTTGCAGCGCACGCAAAAATAGGTTTTCGATTTTACACCTTGTGTTACAAAATAGCAATTTTATTACGGAACCCTAATTTAAAAAAAAACACATAGCATAGCCTATAGCCTTCCTCGATAAATGGACTACCCAACACTGAAAGAATCATTCAAATCGGAGCAGTAGTTCCAGAGATTAGCGCGTTCAAACAAACAAACAAACTCTTCAGCTTTATAATATTAGTACTTATAGATTTATTAGATAATATAATATGATTTTTTTAGGACAAATAGTTGCAATAATAGTCAACCGTACCACTGGGTTAAAAAAAAACATACGCGACGAATTGAGAACCTCCTCCTTTTTTGAAGTCGGTTAACAACTGATAGCTAACGAAAACAAAGTTGAATGTAAGAGACTGGTATATACATAATACATAGTAACTCAATGAGATAAATATGTCAAAAAAGATAATCACTACTTGAGATAAAAACAACAACAACTTATGGGATTTCGTTTTGTAGTCAGTAACGTAAGAAATCTTCTTCTTTTCGAGTCAGTGACGTTCGACCAGTCAAATTTTTACAGTCCAGTAGCTAGCCACTGCAACTGCAGCAGCGTTGGCCTCTAAATAATAGTCCGCATTTGAAGTTCGTTTCCAATCATCGACTTTGTGCTTTAGAGATATATAATATTTCTTTATATTTGCATATCTGCGGCTACTTGCGGCTGGTGACCCTCTCCATCATCACATTGTACAGTAATGTGGGATAGAACGTCACCCTAGCGAACATCGCGGTACCCTGCACAATACACAATCGAATTTCCAATAAATATTTATTCTATTCTTCTATTCTATTCATATCCATTTGACTTAGTTGAGATACCTACTTACCATTAAGACCTTTATAATCAACTAAAAGCAAATGAATACATTGGTTTATTTTAATTGATATATAAATATATTTTTGTTTATCTCGGTGCTGTGTATGTGTGGTATAAGTACCTACTTACACTTAACATCATAATGTAGGTATAACCACTTGAATACGAGATGTATCTAACGACCAGCAAACGAATTCGATATCAAAACAGGATAATTTCGCATATTGTGCCCGGACTCGGAACGATGTACACGTTTCTAGTTGTATTTGCTATATTATTTGGTGTAAAAGTGAACGGAATGATCGATTTGAAATCCGCAAACGCCAAAGTTATATGGACTTTACAAAATAAGAATGGATGTGAGTATTTTTAGAATATAATTCTTAGCCATAAATGTTAAAATACTATGCCCACCTAATAATACATACGCTAATGAATGAAAACAACGTAGGTATTATTGATATTTTCGGCTCTTAAGTCGAATCATCACACGAGTGTTTATCCTACGGGATCACTAAGTACCTAATTAAACATAGGGCTCTTTGGTCGACACATCTCACAAGTAGTTATTCTACGGGATATACATAATATTTTTAATAGAACAAGTCATCGACAGACAAATGACTATATATATATATATATATATATATATATATATATATATGTACTTGGGTTGTGATTGAGAAAACAAGGTCGAAACCCGCGGGTTGGTTGGCTCCAGACGTATTGACAAAATATTTTTTAAAGGCACGGCAATGAATTCTGTCAAATAAGTCGAGAGGGTAGCTGGGTAAGCTTACTCCATCCTTACGCAAAAAGGACCCAATTAATGAGGTCTTTTTACTAAAAACAGCCCGTATACAAGTACAAGTAACTATATTTCACTAGATACAAAGTACGCAGGTACTGCCACAAGCTAATGAAGTCCCGTGAATAATTACAGCTATTTCCGTTCCGGCTACTGTGCCTGGAGGCGTGTACTCGGACCTGCAAACTGCCGGTGTTATTGGAGACATCCTCACAGGTTTCAATGATGTAACAACGCGATGGGTAGCTTATGATTCTTGGACATACACAGCAAAGTTCGATGGTAGGTAACATTTGTTACGTTTTATGGGTTACGTACCTCAAAAGGTAAAAAAGGAACCCTTATAAGATCAGTCAATTAAATATTAAGTACTTAGATTCTCACTTTTTTATCAAACTACAGCGAAGCCAAAAGGCCTCCCTTGCTTTTGGCCTGTATGTGTATGTTCGTCTGTTCCCGCATATTCTTCTAAACTGCTATAATTTGACACATGAGGTATTATTATAAGCATTGTTTGATTGTTTGCTGGTTATAGGCTATGTGACGGACGTACCAAGAACTACACTATATTCTACTATGATATTCGTATGCACTGTTCTTCTCTAAATATTTTAATGTATATTCAATTGAAAGTTATTTTGAGTGCTTATGAATACTCTTGAGATTTTTGTTACATAAAATGATGTAGCATCGATTGTACCTAGATGCCAAGACAACCCTAGTTAGGTTTCCTGGCATTTGTTTAACTAATTAATTGTTAGAAATGGTTTATGTCCTTTTTAATAAATAATAATATAAATTTAATATAGCGCCCTTATAGAACATACATAGAAATCACAAGTCCTATAAGCACTATTTGTTCATTTACTCCCAGTCAAACGACTTGAGCGATTAGGATGAAAATCGGCATAGTGGGATGGGGAAGGACTTAGGATATTATCTATAATACATTATTTTCCTTTTACAGTGGCACCGAATCAACTAAAAGCTGATGCTGTTCATTTGGTACTAGACGGTGTAGATACAGTTGCATACATCGAACTAAACGATAGCCCTATCGGAACTACAAATAATATGTTCGTAAGATACGTATTCGATATCAAACACCAACTCAAGGTACAGACACAAAAAATATTCAACGAGTTAGACTGGTTTTATCAAAACACTAAACTAAAAATAGAAAACATCTAAACATATAAAATGCTTTGTCCTGACTGACGGATCGACGCACAGTCTAAATCGTAATAAATATTTTTTTTGAAAAAACTCCTACGTGGATGAAGCCGCGGGTAAAAGCTATGTGAAACAAAATTAAAAATTAATTGGCGGACAACCAACCGAAACATTTTTATGTCTGCTGTGTCCTATTACTCAGAAATGGCCTCCTATAGCTAGAAACATGAAGTTTTGCAAAGGGGTTAGGTACCTAGTACCTACATAAGTTAAGAAGGTATTTTTGTAGGTAAATTTCCAGAGCACAGATTATCTAAACTAATCCATATTTATAAAAGAGAAGAATAGACTCATTATAAAATCTCTGAAATTACAAGAGCTACGAGTCTGAAACTTCCCATAATGGTTCTATTTAGGACGTAAGCGAGCACTTAGAGAGGATTTTTGGAAATTCTACAAAATGGGTCACCGTATTCTAAATACCACCGCATTACTCATGAGCTTTATTTATAACTAGCATCGCTCATCGGTTTCACCCGCGTAACTCCCGATCCCGTGGGAATATCGAAATATAAAATAGCAGCCTTCCTCGATAAATGGACTATCCAACATAAAAAGAGAAACAAACTCTTCAGCTTTATAATACAAGTATAGATGAGCTTCAGATATCTTCGATTAAAAGACTCATAAATTTTCAGGAAGGATCAAATGAACTCAAATTTGAATTTGTATCACCAGTAGAAGCCGCCCAGAAACGTTCTGAAAAACACTCAACAGCGCCCCAATGTGTACCCGATGAATACCATGGCGAGTGTCACGCAAACCAGTTGAGAAAGATGCAGGCTTCCTTTAGTTGGGACTGGGGACCGGCTTTCCCTTCAGTAGGCATTTGGTAAATTCAATTGGTAGTATTTAATTAAATATGTGGCGACGATAAGGCCTTCCGAGGATAAGTTTATACACAACGAAACATCGTTGGGTCGTGGCCTACTTTCTTTTGGACAATGGCCGAAAATTAAGAGGCTAAGTGCGGAAACAGCACCGTAAAACTAAACTACATACCACCAAGTAGGTACCTCCAAAAATATAAATATTGCAGGATATTAGATAGGCACACAGCGCCACCTAGTTCCAAGCTAAGCAAATAGGCTTGTATTATGGTGACCAGATTAGGGATAGAATACTTGTAATTTATTTTAAATAGACGTTAAAAACTTCCAAAATTCCAGCAAATACATATTTATTTGTTACTAGCTGCGCCCCGCGGTTTCACCCGCGTAAGTCCCGATCCCGTGGGGATATCGGGATAAAAATTAGCCTATATGTTAATCCAGGTCTCTAGGTATCTAGATACCGAGTTTCATCGCGATCGGTCCAGTAGTTTTTGCGTGAAGGAGTAACAAACACACACACACACGCACATACAAACTTTCACATTTATAATATTAGTAGGATGTTATTGATGTTAATCGCTTGAATAGTATGAATTTTAGGCTTTAAAAAGACAGATTATATGAGAAAAGAGCTATTCCTTAGGATAAGAGCGCGGTATTAACTCAGGAACATTGAAATGGTATCTTACAGGAAACCAATTCAAATAGAGATGTACAACGTGAACGGAGCAATCATCAGATCAATAACAACACACATTGAGAAAGTAGATCGACATTGGAATGTTAGAATTAGAGCACATTTGGAATCCAGTTTTGTAGCGAAACATATTGAAGGATACTTGAGTGCGTCATTGAAACTTGACGGAGACCAGTCTATAAAGATTGGTAAAGATTTGGAACTTGCTACAAGAAGTGATGGTACAGCGGAAGCTGATCTTGTAATGGATATTAGTGAGGTATTCAAACTCAATAATAAGACGACCCAAAAAAAGTTGAAATAAAATAATAAATAAATATTTCAGGACATTCCACACATTGCCATTTAGCCCCAAGCTAAGTAACTAGACTTGTGTTATGTGTGCTAGACAACGGATATACTACTTATATACTTTTCTTTTTTGTAAATATATACTTATAATACATAGAAACAACCAGACCACAGGCCGGCATGGTAACCATTGTGCCAACAGGGTCATTGTAATACTATGAAACTTACCCAAAACTCTCTCTAACTGATCGCTACCAATAATGGTGTTGACATAATTTTTTTGGGTCAATTAATATTTTTAACCTTTATTAGGACTTAGGTACTTCATATTTCTTTATTTTTCGTTATTTTGACGACGACCCAGTTGGCGCAATGGTCACCATGCCGAACTGCCAAACACAGGGTTGCGGGTTCGATTCCCGCCTCAGACAAGTATTTATGCTTAGATATTTGTCTGTGGTCTGGTTGTCCCTTTGTATTATAAGTATATATTTACTAAAACATAAGATGTGTCAAGGGACACCCGGATGGAACGAAGTATCTTTCGATTAATTAGTGAAGCAATTGTAATAAAAACAAAAAGTGTCGTTACAACTTTTGGTCTTAATTTCTTCCGTCTAGCCTCCTTTCGCAACGCGCCATAAGTAACTTCGTTGTCTTGCACCCATAACACAAATCTAGTTACTTACCTTGGGGTTAGATAGCGATGTGTGGAATGTCCTGCAATATTTATTTATTTGATTCTAGAATGTAGTCAGTCTTTGGTGGCCGAACGGATACGGAGATCAACCGCTGTACAATTTGGACGTATATTTATCGACCAAAGGAAATTCTGAAGTGTCGCGCAAAAATGTTAAAATCGGGTTCAGGACCTTAGAAGTTGTTGAGGAAAATGCTACTTCCGTTCTTGGTAAGTAAGATTAATTTTAGCGAGTGAAGGTCTAATGGTGAGATGCGAGAGCGTTTGTATCTTTGTTGACCTTTGTATGTTTGTAGAAGAGTAGTTATAGTTGACAGAATTTCTGCGTTCGAATATGACCAGGATCAGTAGAGGAGTTACGAAGATGGCGGGATAGAAGTGGGGATGAAAAGCAAAAAGCGGGAAGAACGGGGCAATCTTCTAGTTTATTAAAGAAAACTAGCTTTTGGGACCGAAGATTCACATTGTCCCATACAAACTTTGCCCCTCTTTTCCAACCCCTTAGGAGTAAAATTTCGGAAAATCCTTTCATATCGGATGCTTACATCATACAAAGAACACACCTTCCAAGTTTCAGGTCTCTACTATTAGCGGTTTAGGCTGTGTGTTGATCCGTCTGTCAGTCAGGACAAAGGAAAATGACATCGTAACTTTTCTTTCACAGGTAACAAAACTGCAGGTCAAGGTTTAACGTTTTATTTTAAAGTAAACGGATATCCGCTTTTTATGAAAGGATCTAACTGGATACCTTCGAACATTCTACCGGAAAACGGAACAGTTGGTAAAACAAGTAAGTATTTATTGCACCGAGACAAAACTAATCAAAACTCGATATTAAATTGTAATAGGTAAACGTGCCCATGCGGTTTAACTGCCTAACTGCTTATATCGGGATAAGTAGAAGTCTTTGTTCTTATTGCATGCCCGCAATGAGTTAATTGTTGTTATTTAATTTTAAAACTACCTACCATCCATTGCACACAATTTATGCAACAAACATTCTTATTTGCCATCGTAATTTAGATTTTGAGTAATGTAACAAACAATTTGATATGACCCAGTTGGCACAATGGTAATTATGCCGGACTGCCAAACACAGGGTTGCGGGTTCGATTCCCGCCTTATACAAGTATTTATGCTTTGATATTTGTCTGAGGTTTGGTTGCTGCGATATATTATCTATGCTAATATTATAAAGTTGAAGAGTTTGTTTGATTGAACGCGCTAATCACAAGAACTTATGGTTCGTGTTGGATAGTCCATTTATCGAGGAAGGCTGTAGGCTAATTTTCATCCCGATATTCCCACGGGTTTGGAAGTCACGCGGGTGAAACCGCGGAGTGCTGCTAGTAAGTATATATTTACAAAAGAAAAGTATATAAGTAGTATACCCATAACACAAGTCTAGTTACTTAGCTTGGGGCTAGACGCCGATGTGTGGAATGTCCTGCAATATTTATTTATTTATTTAAAAACATACTGACACAAACTCATTACTATTTTTATATTCGAAGGTTTTAAATACGTTGCTTTATGTTTTCAGTTGAAAATCTTCTTAATTCTGCAAAAGATGCGCACATGGCTATGCTTCGAGTGTGGGGTGGAGGACTGTATGAATCTGATTACTTCTACAGCAGATGCGACCAGCTCGGTATTCTCATTTGGCAGGACTTTATGTTCGCATGTTCTATGTATCCAGCAGACATAGAATTTCTTGAGTAAGTTCATTCATGATAAAAGTCTTATCCAACAAAGTCAAGTTAAAATCTTGTTATCCTTCCTCGGAATTAAATCCTTTAGTACTTTTCGCACAAGTAAAATTTTATTAAATAATCTCATGTTCTATGTATCCAGCAGACACCGAATTTCTTGAGTAAGTTGATTAATAATAAAGGTCTTATCCAACAAAGTCGAGTTAAAATCTTGTTATCCTTCCTCGGAATTAAATCCTTTAGTACTTTTCGCACAAGTAAAATTTTATTAAATAATCTCATGTTCTATGTATCCAGCAGACACCGAATTTCTTGAGTAAGTTGATTAATAATAAAGGTCTTATCCAACAAAGTCAAGTTAAAATCTTGTTATCCTTCCTCGGAATTAAATCCTTTAGTACTTTTCGCACAAGTAAAATTTTATTAAAGACTAGCTTTTGCCCGCTACTTCTTCTGCATAGAAGTCAAAAATAGTTCTAATAGAATTAGACCAAGGAATCACGTCGTCCTATACAAACTATGAAACCCCCTTTTTATTAGAGTCACCTTTAAGGACCTATGTGCTTATTTTCTAAGGTGCTCAAAGGACACTAAAGTGACGTATGTTAGCACCTGGGTGATTAATGTGGAAAAGTCCGATTTTTTTTAGCTTTGTGCCAATAGTTCGGTTACCGACTGTTTCAAGTTCTAACACAAACCTTATTATGTTTGGTTTACTAGTACTTTTTTTTATTATTGATGTTGTATAAGATGTTTTTGTTAGTATTTAAGTAATTTTAAGTCTGTATCTTCTATACATATAAAATTCTTTGTCCTGATTGACTGACGGATCAACGCACAGTCTAAACCGCTGATCGTAGAGACCTGAAACTTGGAGGGTGTGTTCTTTGTATGACGTAGGCATCCGATAAGAAAAGATTTTCCGAAATTCTACCCTTTAGGGGGAAAAAGGGGGGCAAAATTTGTATGGAACTATGTGACTCCTTCGTCCATTTTCGACTTTCACGCGGACGAAGTCGCGGGCAAAAGCTTATAAATAAATAAACCTGTTTGTCCCAGTAGTTCAGTTTGGGGAGAGGGCCGAACTGTTGAGACCCTGTGGATGAGACAATTTTTCCTGTTTGGGGAGAGGGCCAAACTGTTGAGACCCTGTGGATGAGACAATTTTTCGTGTTTGGGGAGAGGGCCAAACTGTTGAGACCCTATGGATGAGACAATTTTTCAGTAGTAATATTTGTACTATTTCCTTCCAGTTCTGTAAAGACAGAGATAGAGCAAAACGTCATCCGGCTCCAGCACCATCCTTCCATAGCAATATGGGCCGGTAACAATGAAAACGAAGCCGCATTACGAGGAAACTGGTACAACACACAATCAGATTTCAAACGTTACAAAGCCGAGTATATCAAACTTTACGTTGATACGATCAAGCCTATAGTTGAGGATTTAGATCCTGGAAGACGGTATATGGTTTCCAGCCCATCAAATGGCTTAGAATCTGAGCAAGAAGGTTATATAGCAGTGAATCCTTACGACTCTCATTATGGAGACACTCACTATTATAACTACATAGCAGATAACTGGGATGAGAACATTTATCCAGCTACAAGATTTGCCTCAGAATATGGCTTCCAATCTCTGCCAACGCTAGCTACAATGAAAACAGCGACTCAGGATAAAAACGACTACAGCGTTGACAGTCAATATTCTATACATAGACAACACAGTCCAAATGGGTACTCCTATATTGAGTCTCAGATGCTGAAGCATTTGAATTTGGATAAATCTGACCCGAAATATTTTGAGAAGTTCGTATTCTACAGCCAGGTGTGTTTCAACTGTCAAAAATCAACTTTTATCTACCAGTAACGTAACGGGGCGGAGTCATAATTTGCCGTCCTTTTGTCGTGTTAAAAATTATATTATTGGCAAGTTGCCGCCACTTTGATGTCATAAAAATAATAATGTTGGTAATTTGCTGCCCTTTTTACGTCTTAAAAATAATAATATTGGCAATTTGCCGTCCTTTTGACGTCATAAAAATAATAATGTTGGTGTTAGCGAGAAAAAACGTAACGATGTAAAAGAATTAAGCGATTTTTTTTTATTTTAAAATCATGTTAGGAGGCAGGGCGACTCGTGACTTGCAACAATTGTATTGGGCGGGAGGGACATTCAATAAGAGTTAACTTCTTGAAAAATTAATTGTTTCACTGCCCGCACTAATTTTTTTTCCCAATTATGCCGCCCTCCTAGTGATAGCACCCGGGGCGGTCCGCCCCTCCGCCCCGTCCCTCGCTACGCTCCTGCTATTTACGTCTCTTTGTTTAGTACTTGCCCTACGGTTTCAACTGCGTAAGTTCTAATCCCGTGAAATTATCGAGATAAAAGTAGCCTATGCTAAAGGATTCAATGTACTAGGTCCATTACAAGAAGAAATCCAAAAACATGGATTCAACATCGATATCAACAACATCTTTTCTCTTTTATATATGTAGTGTCTATAATCTATCAAATAATTTCAGATATCCCAAGCGATGGCCATAAAAGCTGAAACGGAATTTTACAGGCAAAGTCAAGCAGAATGGTACACAATGGGTGCCTTGTACTGGCAATTAAACGACGTTTGGCAAGCTCCATCTTGGTCTAGCATAGGTAAACTAACTACCACGATCAGTTATTTAGGATTCTATCTTTTAGGACGGTATCCTGGTCGCCTTTTGTTAATAAAGTAGAGTAGTTTGACTACAACGAAATTTATTTCTTTTGGATTGATGATGATGATGATTGGATAAACTAGTTTGACCGGGAGTTTGTTCAGCAGGAAGGTATGAGTACTAGGATGAGTCCTAGCAGCGCTTTTTCCATATAAATGTTCCATATTCTAGCGTAATTTTTTTCATAAAACCAAGATAAACATGCCTCTGTGATTTACTTTTTTTTCATGTTTTAGTTTTAGGGTCATATTTTCTTTGTTAATTAGTTGTTAGAAAAAAGTAAAATAGAAAAGCTAGCGTATAGCTTATATGATTACCTTAGAGCAGGGGTCGGCAACCTTTTGAGTTGGAATAGTCAAAAATTACCATATTTAAACGTTTCAAAGTTTCTAAAGAGCCACAATTTTTTTTTCCAACATAAAATAGTACTTGCGTTAATAAAGCTTTTTGAAGATAGTCAGCACTCCAGATGCCAACTTCTTCACCTCACTGTAGCAATCGGAAAGCCTATTTCATATACATCTATACATATAAAATTCTTTGTCCTGAATGACTGACTGACAAATCAACGTACAGCCTAAACCGCTGATCGTAGAGACCTAAAACTTTGAGGGTGTATTCTTTGTGTGACATAGGCACGAAAATCCTTTCTTATCGGATGATAAGAAAGGATTTTCCGTAATTTTACTCCTAAGGGGGTGAAAAAGGGGGGCAAAGTTTGTATTGGACAACGTGATTCCTCGGTGCATTCGCGAGTCGCGGGCAAAAATAATTGAATATAAGTGCCTCAACTCACGGGTTTCCAACTCCTGTCCTAGAGGCACTATTCAAACAAGAAATAGGAGATACACTTACCAACTTAATGTTCTAACCAAACCATTTATTAATTTTTAGAATACACGGGAAATTGGAAAATGCTCCATTACTTCGCTTGTAATTTCTTCGCTCCAGTCTTAGTATCCCCAAGGCTCTTACTCTCTGGCATAGTCGAAGTGTACGTCTTGAACGATCGATTCGTACCACTTGTTGACGGTCAAATAACAATTGACATATACAATTGGACGAGCATGGTTCCTATCAAAACTGAGACGTATACGGCCAATGCAAGTCCTCTAAGTTCAGTAAAACAAGATATAGAATTAGATTTATGGGAGCAATATGATGAAACCGAGGTGTTTCTGAAGTTTTCGTTGACTGCTGAAGGGGTTGAGAAATCTCCGAAGAATTTCATCTTTCCTAAACCTATTAAGATGGGAAAGGGACTTCAGGAGCCAAAAATAGAGGTAAGTTTTTTTTGCAGGACACTCCATACATTGCCGTCTAGCCCCAAGGCTTTGTTTCCATGCCCCAAGCTAAGTAACTAGACTTGTGTTATGGGTGTTTTAGACAACGGATATACTGCGTTTATACTTTTCTTATGTAAATATATACTTATAATACATAGAAAACAACCAGACCACAGACAAATATCTAAGCATAAATACTTGTCTGAGGCGGTAATAGAACCCGCAACCATGTGTTTGGCAGTCCGGCATGGTGACCATTGTGCCAACTGGGTCATCTGTTAATATCATCATCATAATAATTCCACTAATGAAATGAGGCGATGGGATAGTGTTTAGACTATAGTTCAAGAGTAAATCTGTATCTAAATCTAAGGTTTAAATCCACATCTCGGACTATCTTTTTAAACCTCGTTTTGGAATTAGGGGGTTAGTACGAGTATCTACCGCTATGCTAACAGCACTGTTTAAATTTATAGATAACTGTAACCCCCTGCCCGGACGTCCGGCCCGACCAGTCCGCTCAGTTCAACATCAACATAAAGACAGACTCAATAGTCCTCTTCCTATGGCTGGAGACGACGTTTACAAACGGTTATTTCGAAGAGAACGGCCTCATCATTACCGAACCAACCACTACCATCAAATACGTCACAAAAATAAACAGAAAAGCAACGGATTTGCAGAAATCCATTACTTATCAGTATTATGTAAATTGACTTTTTGAATTGAATTTGAACTGAAACGAAATTCGTCACTTTTCTCTACACGGATATAGATTAAATAAAAAATATTTATAGAAGTTATTTTTATTTCCCTTTTCCCATACATTCCCATAAGATAAAAAGGGATATTCTTTAAGTTATTGAAATTACTTAAATGCTTTAATCTTGGCTGTAAGTAATAAAAGAAATAAATAGCATTAAATTATTCGTTCGTATTACTTATCTATGCGTATATTTAATTAGTAGGTAAATAAACATATTAAAAGTAAGTATACTTTATCCGTTCCACCTCATTACAATGATAAGGTTCCTTTAAACATTCTCATAAAATTATTTCCTAAATAATTAATCGGTAAACGCTTTACTAGATTGTACTAGTCGTTTAAATTCGATACAAAAAAACAATAGACGTGTCCAAGGTTAATAATTAAATAAATATTGCAAGGACAATCTACACAGCGCCACCTAGCCCCCAAGTTAAGCAACTAGGCTTGTGTTATTGTAGCTAGACAACGAATAGAATACTAAAATACTTTCCATTTTGAAAATATATACCTACTTATTAAAGACTAGCAGCGCGTCGCGGTTTCACCCGCATAAGTCCCGATCCCGTGGGATATCAAAATAAAAACTAGGCTTTCGCCTTCCTCGATAAAAGAACTATCCAACACAAAAATATTTTTTCAATTCGAAACAGTAGTTTCTGAGATTAACGCGTTCAAACAAACTAACTCTTCAGCTTTATAATATTAGTATAGATATAGAAATATCTAGACCAGAAACAAATACTGTACATAAATATTTGTTTGAGGCGGAAATCGAACCCGCAACCGTCTGTGTCGGGATCGAGTTTAAAAATAATATAATGCCTACTTATGCATCCGAAGCAAAAGTCAATGATGTTGCTGAACCCAAACCAAGCCAGCGCCAGGGCTAAGCCGTGGTGAAGTTCTACTGCAAACTTCCTACTGAACTAGCAATATAAACTTCATTGTACCAGAAGCAAAACCTATTTCCTATACTCGCAAGTTAATCTGCACCCTTAATCTGTGGGAGGTAATAAATTGAAAACACAAAGAATTTTGTTAAAGCAAAAATATATTAAAATTTATTAATATCTTTTGTAATACATGATGTATACGCGTAATAAATAACATACAAAGTGCAATTTAAAATAACGCATACATATTACAATAACTGGACGACAATTCTGGAACTGGTAAGGGCTTGATTTTACCTTTTTATAGATTTAACAGCGAATAAGAAAGATACGGAAGAATAGTAGTATTATACGAACAGAATGCTAATAGGATCGACCTGGCGCCATTTTTAAACGTCACAATTGAAACTAACTTCACTCTGGTGTAATTTGTATGAAACCCGACCAGTCTGAAGTTAGATTTTTAAGATGAAAGGGTACCGGGGGCTCTCTCTATACAAACGTAGTCGACTGTTTTCTCCCTGGATAATAACACTAGAGCAAATATTTTAGTTGCATAAAACTTATAACTGCCACGACTTTTTGCCATGATTTTTGTTTTTTAAATCTTAATTTCTATGATAATTAGAAAATGATAAAATGGAGAGAGCGCCGTTCACCTTAAAAGCAAAAATAATAGGATCGTTTTGGCGCCATTTTTAAATTAAACGTCACAGTTGAAACTAACTTCACTCTGGTTTAATCTGTATGAAACCCGACCAGTCTGTAGATTTTTAGAAGCTTACGTCACAAAATGGCGGTAGCTCGGTCCTATTAGCATTATCAATTGCAAGTACAGGAAGTTAGGAGGAAGCTTTAAATATAGTAGACTAAGCTTAATATTATCTATAATTATATTGCATTTATGTATCGTCCATATTCGATTCACATAATAAACCTGTAGCTAGGCATCAATAAAATTTTAAAGTATAGAAGAAATCATTAAACTTAACGATTTGGCAACAGAGATATAAAAGAGTTACTAGAATGGAGAATAGTTCTATGTATATAAAACCTCCTGTTTTAAAGTCGGTCAAAAACAATTAATACTGATTTATCGTGCGATATTTCTCATTTACTTTTTGACAGAAAACTGCGCATGCGGCGATATATTGCGCAATATCGTATTACTTTGTCGCTACAACGTGGACTCCAAGAAGGAAGGAAGAGGTAAAAAAGTTGTTACTCCTTCTGGGGCTTCCAATTTAGTATTATTTAACATAAACTTTCCTCCGATTCTAGCAAAATCACATTTCAATAAAAGCACCCTTAATTGACGTTAAAAACGCAGATTTCATCTACTTATTAAAATTCATCGTTGATAATATTCTAAAAATGACTGTCTAGCAGTAAAATTATCTTCAGTACTAAACAAACAAACCGATGCGTTTTACTTGCATTTATCCTTAGAAAAAACGATTGTCAACAGACTCCCTTTTTTAAACGAATTTGGTCTCTCATATCTCAGAATCAGAAGTGGGATTCTCTCAGAAATGAGATTCGATAAGAATGAAAATGAAAGTACCTAAAATAAGTTTGACATGTCATGCCATGCAAAAAATGCATGGCATGGCATGCTAATCTTAATGCCATTAAATGACATCCCATGGTTTACCGCTACGGGGATACTGTCCAAAGAGATTTTATTCCATAAAAGGTTTCTAGGTCTTCCTGCAGGTTCTGCAGTGACAACGCATCGGTTTAAACAAAGTTTTATAGAAAAATTAAGATCACAGCAAAAAAACAACGGTCATTAATCCGATAATAATGCAGTATATACAAGTTGTATAATATGTTGGTTGACATTTGAATGCCACATATTTACACATTTTTCTTATTATGATAGGTACTTATCATAAAAGTTTCGGTAAAGTTATTGTTGTCCAATAGGTGGCTTAAAAGTAAACTTGGCTGTAACACGGTTTAATGAATTTAATATATGGTTTAAAGTATGATCATAAGATACTAAAAAAAACAAAGCGTATTGATAAATTATCTCAGTTCATTTTAATGACGAATTAAAGCCTCATTCATAAATGTCATGAAAGCTTATTATATTTTGTTTAAATATTTGATCTAGTACATAGAGAACAATACACTTTTCCATGCATTTTCATAATATGTACCGTGTAAAAACGATTTATAAATTTAATGTTAACGCATTCTTTAAGGATATTTTACACTTAGAATTGTATTTTATAATTTTTATCTTATGCTTAATAAAGATCTTTTGAAATTGAATTGAATATGTACCGTGAAAAGGCTCGAACTCGCGATCTTTTACTTCAAAAATCAAACCATCCAGATATGAAAAATCCGTTCAGTGTTTTGAAAAAATAAAAAAAAATTACAAATTTAGGCGCAAAAACATAACCCTTTCATAATAGTCGGGTTTATAATGGCGACCAATTGAATTGATGTATTTTTTTATTTTTAAATAAATAACAAAGTCACATTGATTAAGTAGACATTTTCTCTTTGCTAAAGCAATGATTTCAACATAGTAAAATAGCGCTCTTGCATTGACCAATACAACAGCATTTTAAAAATTTAATTGACACCGTATTTTCTACCATCACATTACAGGGCAGCAAAGATTTCTGGTCCATTTCTAATGGCGGTGCAGTCGCCATGTTCTTATTACGTTAGCAAAACGCACTAAAGAACCGTAAGTTAGCGATGAAAATGTGCCTGCTACTTTTTATCCTTATATTCCAAAGAGATCGGGAATTACGCGGCTAAAATCGCGAGGTGCAGCTAGTGTTTTATTTCGGAAATCGTGTATGAATTGAAGCTATGTCGTAGACTTACAAACTCTCAAAGTTATGCAGCTTCGTTATTAGTTAATATCCATGCAAGACCATCACAGATAAGCACCGAGCCTGTAAAGATAGGAAACAGTTTTAGCATCGCTAGATAACAACTTAAATAAGTGTTTAGTAAATTGTATATTAGAAAAAATATTTTTTTTGTGACAGCAAATGCTATGCTATCGTATCTAAAAGTCAATGTGTCAAGGAGCCTTCAATAGGGACCACGATAAGAAGTCAAGCTGTCAATGGGTTACATAGTCTCAGTGTCAAATTGTACAAAAGTCATGTATATTAATGAGCAAATAAGTACAAAAGACAAAACACCAGGGGTCTAAATGTTTAATTTACGACAAATGATATTCTTAAGTAAACATTTATTTGTGTGAAGTTGTGAGATTAATTTTGTCTTTCACAAGTGTGTAATACGCACCTGTGTTTTTTTCTATAGCAATTTACGAAACACTATAATTAGGTACATTTACCTATATAGTAGCTAGAAAGGCATATAACAATATTAGAGTAACAGAGAAGTTCATAGTATAAATAGAAGTAAAGTAATATAATTACTATAATTTATATCAGAGATCAATATTTCAGACATGCATAGAAATAAGCAAATTTAAGAAATCAGTGCGAAAACTTAATTTTTGTTAGCAAAACCCGTGCAGCGATACGTGCAGTAAATTTTTGTAGTACTTACTGTGCTCTCCAATAACAAAAATGCCACTTAACTAAATAAACTCATTTTACAACATTGTACCATAAAAATAAGGGTGACCCATTTTGTTATATTTACATTCCAGCACCTGCTGGCTTTATTTATGTTACGCTTTATGAAGTGTACGATGTGTTGCTTATGCGTGCAGAAATAACCGTCCTGGCTTTTAGCATAGACTTTTCATCACAAAACCACATAGCATAATTTTATTACGCATAAATATATTTTGGACTAATTTGTTTTAGTATACAGAATGGTAAAAGATAGGTTTAGGTTAGGTCGGATATTGTGATCAAACACGCGCGAGCAAAGCGCTTAGCTGCTTGTTATGCTTTATTATATTTATGCCTTTTTAGTTTATGCATTTTGATTGTCATGACGTTGCTATGTCAAAAAAGTATGCAAAATGAGTTGCTTATTGAATTTATGGCATATTTGTTATGCCATGTGATTTTGAGAACAAAAAAGTTGATGCTAAAAGTAAGGGACTCTTTTATTAACATTAGCAACATATATTACGCCCGCGTCGCCTGTCGAAGTGCAAGATCTACTATGAGTATATTGCGGTGCGATAATACAAGTTCTTTTAAATATGAAGCTACTTTTAGGAAAGTACACACCTTATTTTAAACTTAAAATCCCAATAACGACCTAGATACAAGAAAAATAAAGAACATTTAAAATATACAATACATTGAAGTAAAAATGTGATTATATTGTAATTAATTAAAAACAAGTCACAAACACAAGGGACTAATGAGAAATAATGACATCATTATGATATATTTAATATTAAGTCTCTTTTAGGTATATGAATTTATTAAAAAGTCATGGTTTCCCATTTATTAACTGTACAAAAATCTTAATAAATAAGTGACTAACTGACAACAATGAAAATAAATAAAAAAATATCAGAAATCACAAACACTTTATGCCTTTACAAAATGGAACCTTATAAATTCAGGTCACTTTAGTGTATACCATATATTGGGTTTAAGTTATTAACAGTCATAAATAGAAATTATTTGTCGGGTTCAAAAATAACTCATAATTATTTAGAGACTTCATAGATTTATCGATGTTTGAAAATATATATTATGCAATTAAATATTATAAGGTTCAATATTGTCTAAAAACTGTTAATCTCAAAAGTGTCAGCCCATTTACCTGACTCGCGAGTGCAAAGCCGCCCTTTCCTCGGAGGGTGTGTCGCGGAGGAAAGTGGAGGAGAGATTCAAGACAACCATGAGGCAACACAGCAGCAGCGGACCGAGAATCGCACCCTCCGGTCCGAGGTAGAATATACCGCCAGCTATTGCCAGCCCTGTCACGTATGGGTGACCACCACTGAAAACATAACAATATCGGTAAAAATGGTAAAAAAAAAATCGGATAGCACTCCAACATTCTATACCATTATGTTTGCATTTAATTTGATTAAATTCAAAGCACTATTTTCCGTTGTTTTTCCTACATTTACACGAAAGCATTTAAATGTATTGGAGCCAAACGAAAATTCACAATGCCCCCATGGAATATCTAGTAGCAAAAAATTCACTAAAGTACAAAAAAACTAGACATCTAATAGTCGAAATCAATAACCTCTGTCGGCTACCGCGGGTTACGATATCATTTTTTAACATCTCTTCTGTACCAAAACTGTCAATAAAACTTACAATGCTGCTGATGAACAGCTAATAAATATAGTTTATGAATTCCCTCAGTCAGCTAGCTTACTTGTTTCAAAGAAAATTAGTCACTTTTATACATTTTAAGCTTCATCAAACCGAGAACGAACTAGATGAAGTTGTCATTAAACTTACTCTTTGATCTCAGCGTATACAGCTGCATCCAAGAAGGCAATAGGCGACGCCTGCGCTATGGGCAGCATGATGGCCGCCATCGGCCTGCCTTGAAGCCATACGTCCAATGCGGCCGGTATACCAGCCAAGTATGGGCCGAGGAACGGAGCAGCGCCAAGCACTGCCGCTAACACTGAAACCCACATTTTCTATTGTAACATTTTGATCTTGTTGGCTGAATGGGTAGGTCTAAAAAGGGGAGGGGTGAAAGCTTAGAAACACCCCCTAGGATGGTCCTCACGGAAAATGCCGTCAGGGCCGCGGTTACATGCAAAAGCGATCTCGTAGCCCCGACACTAGGCGTCGAGACGGAGCACCCTGGGGTTTTAGTCGGTTGGAGCCCGACTTAACCACTTCATTGGCCCCACAATGGAGTGGTACCCGACCGGGTTTCCCCAGGCCAAAAAAAAGTCTACACATTCTGTCCGCGTTGCTATTCCGATCTACAACCTTGGATTCTTCAAGTCTTGAGTAAATAGGTAAGTCGAGGCGAGCATGCTACAACTTGAACCTCATTATCGTTTCCCATCAGGTGAGGGCAAATGAAGAATATTTGAGTTAAAAATATCAGTTTAGGTTCGTTAGAGAGACGATATTATGGTTCTGTGTTAATTTAACTCTTTCTATTTAAGGTAACTTTCTTTATCACTATTAGCGACGATTTAAATAAGTATATTTTCGTATTTAATATTCCTATTTAATATTCGTGTTCTTATTAAGGATTGATTTTAATAATAGATATTAGAAGTTCGAGTATGTGTATGAAGTATTTCTTATTCTATTGACGGATTTATCATGAAATAAAAATGACATAATTCTAAATTGTATTTTATAAACATTCAGAGTTAAATTAAGTAATCTTCTTCTTTTCATTCTGCCTCGGCGGTCGGAGCTGAGCGTACACGTATTTGTAGAAATCTAATGCCTTCTGTCTATCGTATGCTGCATTGTTCCTACAATGCGGCCCCACGCAACGATTCACATACTCCTCTCTCGAAGGCGTCTTTTGTTCTTCAACTGGCCTTTTCCTAGAAGAACTTGTACTTCTAAGAGTTTCCACGAAATCTTTAGAAGAATCGAACACGACTTTGATAGCTGTTCGATTAGTCATATTCAAGCGGCTGTCCCTCAATAAATCGTCTTTATTCACAGCTGTCATTGCAGCTATACCATTAGGAGAATTCGCAGGTCTTATTAAGTAAAAGGTAGGCGCCGGTTCTGTGACATCTTCGTCAGTAGTAGCTTCGTTAGTTGAATGTTTATCATTGTAGAGCAAACACGTCACCTGCGGGTCAAGCTCTATTTGACACATATCACTTTCTAATAATAGTTTTATAATATCTACTGGAAGGATGCACGGAGCTGATAAGCAAGTATTATTGTTCGCCACATTCATAATAATAGCGTTTAAATCTGACGCTGTGTTCAAGAAAGCGACGTTCCGGCAACTACAGTCTATTTTATTATTTGTAAACGATATCGTTGCACCTGAAGACTTGCAACTATTGTGGTCGAAGTATAACGAGTTCGGTTCAACAATAACGATCTTATTATTATCGAAATTGAATTGCTTCTTGCCTGTCCGTTTCCTTATACATTTCACGCTATTCAGAGCATTCGTTTTGAGTAAAGTAATATCATTTCTGTTTATTTCCGTGTTAACCGATTTTATGATGAGAGCGTTAGCGTTTATTTGTTTAATTCTATTTTCAGTTAGTCCAAGATATTCAGATGTGATATTTATGGAGTTTGTTGGTAATTCAGAAAATACGTTCTTCTGTAGATTCACTATAGAACTTTGGACAACTATCCCTTTGACTTCTATGTTCACTATATTGCTGTTAACGATTTTGAAAACAGTGTTATCGATATTCATTATAGCTTCAATAGCTTGAGCTTGTATTGCACCAATAGTAACATTTTCAAATTCAATGCTTTTTATTCCAGTGACGTTGAAGAAAGCTTTCGTTTTTATGATATTTATTTTGCTGTTAATTATTTTGATTCCTCGTAAAGTATTTGCTCCGAGACATTTTTTCTCTGTGTGAGAACTCGGTGATTTGAATATCTTGTTCGGCAATGAGACAACTTCTTTTACATTCTCTATGATTACTTCAGGGGGCGTTTGTAACAAAGAACTACTGGACAGCGAAATGAATTCCAATTTGTTACAATTTTTAACTTTGAATCTTTGCAATGGTGAATTTCTCTGCAATATCGGACAGTCGATTACTACTTTAATGTCTGGACAGTTTTGGACAGTCAGACTTGTTATGTGATCCGTATAGAAGTCTTTTAGGTGTAACACGTAGTCCTGCAATCAAACACGATATAAGTTAACCCAGAAAACCAAACTATAAGATAAAAATCCTACTGATGTTATGAACTCGAAAAATTGTCCATCTTCAAATGGATCGACAGATTTCGATAAAAAACATTACAAGGCTAGATTTGTGAAATGTGAAAAAGAACATAGGTGACTTTTTATGTGAACGAAACTACAGGGAGTAGGTATATGTAAAGTGTACTTACATTTCTCAAAAGGGAACATGTATAGACGATATCATTTGCCACATTATTGACACAGGACCACTCAGGGTTGTGGCAACTTGTGAAATTAATCCTCAGACCTACCGCGGAACTTATTAACAAAACAAACACATTACAAAACCTAATCATTCTTAATTATTTAATTATAAAATCGGAGCGCGACAAATTTACGCGCGTGATTCGCACACAGCGGTCATTTGGAGATAATACGGACAGCTGACGCAAAAAAATATATTAATATAGTTGCAAATGAAAAAGTTGAATGACATTCATGTTTTTATTTGCGATCAGAGAAATTTAAAACTACAGTTGAACAGATAGTACATCTTTTAAAAAAGTGATACCATATAAAGCCAAATATCTGAACACTATGACACCTGCCTGATGGTAAGTGACGATGTAGCACGCTTACCTAGAATATACAATATACAATTTTACTCGAGACTAAAAGACCTCTAAATTTTATTCGACAGGGCAGTGGGTGGCACACCCAGGGCGAATATTGTAAGTGTCACCCCAAAACTTATGTTAAAATAAAAAAAAGATCATAATTTATGTTTAATTATAATATTACAAATGATTTACATAATTTCTAAAAAATGAGAACCCCACTGTAATTTTCAGCTAGTAAAATTTAAAACTTCTTTCTTCTAACTTTAACATTTGCAAATTTAGAAAAGACTTTTTCATAATTTATATTTTGGGCTGCTTCGTGTTCTATGGTTAACATGCTAAGATTGCTTAAACTATTTTCCGTCATTGTGTCGCAAGTAATTCTGAAACTACTCTTAAATGAGGTAACTGATATACATATCGTTATAAATCTTATAATATAAAAATGAATTGCAAAATGTGTTGGTAAGCGCATAACTCAACAACGCCTGGACCAATTTGGCTAATTCTTTTTTTGGTCTGTTTGTTATTAACAGGAGAAGGTTCTTATGAAATAAAAAATTAAGAAAGTTGCGCAGAAAATTATTACGCGGGTGAAACCGCGGGGCGTAGCTAGTAACTTATAAATAACTGTCCATCCCTCGGCTAGTGATCAAGGTTTTGCCATCACATGATTCTTCTATTGCAATTTATTTTCGCTGCTTTTGGACAATAAAACGAGTGGATCAAAAGGGTATTAGCGGTTGAAATTTTCAACAGAACTTATAGCATTCCTAAAAAATAGAACCTTCGGAAATTTGATGATTTTAAATAATGACGCAAGTGGGCTCAAGGGTTGTCGTGAAAGTAGAAACACATATTTAAGAATATTCGGCAAAACTTTGTTTTATATCCTTAATAAATTGTGTTTTTTTGCAGAACAGTCTTTGATAAACTTTTGATAATAATAGTTATGTATCGACTACGGTTATATTTATCTAAAGGTCACGTTTGATAGCTTTAATTTACCGTTTCATTTGAAATACACCAAGTCATCTGTAGGTTATGAACGGTAATTTATATGTAGTTCGATGCAAAGAGACTTGTGAGTTGTTTTATCTGTTTATATAAAAATCTTGTGTCACGATGTATGTTGCCAACAAACTCCAAAACTACTGAACCGATTTCAATCAAATTTCACATGTTCCCGTATTTTGGTCTAACTTACTGGATAGGATAGTTATCATCTCAATTATTCGCTTATGTCGTTAATGTAAACAAATAAAATGTATCAATTAATGGTTTCTTAAGCAAATGTTTATTTACTGTTTAGTTTTATGAAGTTCTCATAGATGGCAGGGTACGTCGATAAAATTCTTCAATATTGTTTGACATCTAGTTTGAAAATACCACCCAATAGATGGCGCTGTGTTCGGGACTTACGCGGGTGAAATCGCGGGGCGCAGCTAGTGCCTATATATATATCTAGCTATATGTATATTGTGAATCTATAGGTGTAACATTATGTAACAAAAATCGTAATATAATTCGTTTGATACCTATAATGAAACATAGGTACAGGTGTCACGGGTAAACCTATTAGTTTTCCATTTTAATGGTGTTTTGTTTCTAATTTGATCATCTTTTGTTCATTTTGGTCGCCTTTTGTTCTCATTTTGATAGTTTTTATTTCCATTTTGATCATTCCATTATTATTTGATAAGTTTTTTTGTTTTTCTATTGTTTTTTTTTTGATCGTCCTTTGTTACTATTCTCATCGTTCACTGGGTTGGAATGGAACAGAGCAATTTGAACCGGTTTTTGTCTTTCTGAGAGATGAATTTAGGTTAGAAGGTAATCGAATTCTTTTAGCCGCGATTTATTACGTCTTTTGTCTAACAAATAATTTTCAATTTTAAATAACTTTAGAATACCTAGTAGGTACTGATAAAACGTAAACACAGACAATCTACAACTGATGTCACTGGTGTTTGAATGTAATACAATAATTAGCTAAAAGTTATTAGATACTTTAGTTAGACGAAGATAAAATATGAATAACATTGTCTGCCAAATATTATGATAAACATTTTAATAGTAAAACAATCACAGACAGGAGATAATAAAATTTGATTTACTCAAACCATTTTTAAACAATATGGGCTAAACGTGATTCAAATACATTAGTCAATACAAATCGTATTTAAAAGAAGCCGTAATCTATTATAAAGAGGAAATATTTTTTTAAATTGAATTCCGAATAGGCTACGAAACTACTGGACCGATTTTGATGAAACTTGGTATGAGGATACATGGATTCATTGGGAACAACATACATACTTTTTATCCCAAAATTCCCACGGGACCGGCACGCGGGTGAAACCGCGGAGCGCTGCTAGTATGAAGATAAAATACAACGTATAAACAGAGTTATTTTTGTATATTTAAGGGAATTATTTAGAGAAGTATATTTAATTTGTATTTTTTGTCGGCTTTTTACTGACCTGAAGGAAGATACACGACTTTAGCACCAAACAAGTTGTGGACCAGCCACGTCCAAAGACCGTAGAAGAGCGCCATTTTGAACGAAGCTCTGAACACCTAGAACACACACATCATTAATATTAGATACGTTACTCATAGCTATCTTAGGCGTCGAAGAAGGCATGATTAAGCCTGGAGCCTAAGATTAAGGCTCCATTTTATAGTTTTGGAGATCGATGATTATTTTATAGGATACCGACATAGCCCAAAGGATTTCTCGAGCAAGCAATTCTCGAGAAAAAAAATTCTGTTTACTCTCATTTCTGTTTATTTTATTTTATTTAGTTTGTTTATTTTAAGACATGTAGATTAATTTAAGTACACATATACTACCGTTTGCAAACTATCCCAAATGTTTACAAATCTATACTAATATTATAAAGCTGAAGAGTTTGTTTGTTTGTTTGAACGCGCTAATCTCAGGAACTACTGGTTCGAATTTAGAAATTCTTTTTGTGTTGGATAGTCCATTTATCGAGGAAGGCTATGAGCTACTTTTTATCCCGAGATCGGGAGTTACGCGGGTGAAACCGCGGAGCACTGCTAGTAAATTCATAGAATCATTGATGTGTACGGCACAGGTATTCGCCTAGTGTAGGTATCATAGATAAGCTTGTTCTATTATTGTGGACTATTTAAAGTATTTTTATGTTTATGTTTTTATATTACTAAGCTGAAGTTGATTGCCACGTGCCATTTGGATTGAAAAGTTCTCGATTGGAGACCACGTACAGGAAAATACAGAACAGGTTTTTAGACTTAAACAGACGATTTAATCAAGGTCGCGAGAAGCCGTTGGACGCAGGCATACGTACGACGGATCGATTTGGAAGTCTGTGAGGGAGGCCTATGTTCAGCAGTGGACATCCTGTGGCTGATATGATGATGAATGTTCGATCGGTTTTTGGTTAATATCAGATAGCCTAAAACGAAAGTCTTCTATATATCTATATATATAAAAATGAATTGCTGTTCGTTAGTCTCACTAAAACTCGAGAACGGCTGAACGGATTTATCTTATCTTAGTCTTGAAATGTTCGTGGAGGTCTAGGGAAGGTTTAAAAGGCGAGAAAAAATCGAATAATTTCCGGGAAAACCCTAAAAACAGCCCTTTTCTATTTCCCATACAAACGTTTTCTAGAGTCAATTCCTACGGGATCGGGACTTACGCGGGTGAAACCGCGGGGCGCAGCTAGTATTCTATATATACATGGTGATTTTTTTAGGCCTTCAGGGCTATATCCTTAACTATAAGAGCTAGCAAAAAATGCTGAAAGAAGTTGCGTGTCTGATTTTGGATAAAAACTAAATAGCATCGTTAGATTTTTGGAAAAAATATTTTTTATATTTTTTCTCATTTTACAAAAAAATAGTCACCTATATTTTTTTGCATAGAGGGCAATTTATATTTTTCTAAATATTTTAAAGTATGTTCTAAATAACACTATCGATTGGTTTAAAAATATGGGATGTTTTTTTTTTGCAAAATTAACAGTATTCCTGGGTAGCAATTACTTTTTCAAAAATATAATAATGTAGTTTTAGTAAAAATCAGGTACGCAACTTCTTCCACATTTTTCGCTAACTCTTATATTTTAGGATATAGCCCTGAAGGCCCACATAAAAACTTTACCCGGTTTATAAATTTTTCGTGTCGCAGTGTTAGTTACCAAACTCCTCCGGAACGGCTGAACCTATTTGTATGAAATTTTTTGCGAATATTCTTTAGGTCTGAGAATCGAACAAAATCTTTTTTTGTGTTTATGTCAAAACAGCGTTAGCCTATAGTATTTTTTTTGGTCTTGGTGCTAGAGTTAATGCCCCTTCGTGCCAGATTAACTTATTTTTAACTTAATAAATAAAAAATGTACTTCATTGACCTAACCTGATTGATAGCGCAAGAGAGCGCAATGCCGAGCCTCGGTCCGAAGTTGGGTTGAATCTGTGTTATCACTTCAACCGGCTTGTAGAGGGCGTTACTTGACGCAAGCAGGTAGAACAGAGTCGTGAAGAACACCACCTGAACAAATTAAAAAAAAATAGTTTAGATAAGGGCCCTCCCTTTTTTAACAAAAAAAAGACACATCTAGATCGGTTGCGATCTTTCTAATTTTTTCAAGTCTATTAAAAAACTAGTTTTCAGTCGCGGTTTCGCCTGTTTATGCCTGACTCGATACCGGGTATAATAGTACTTATATACGTATAATAATAACTTTTGGGGAACAGACAGACATTTGCTTTATATAAGTGAGGCGTGTGGGGGTTAGTAGCGCCCCATGGCTTTACCCATTATGCACCGTTATTGCTATGGCTTATTCCGCGTAAGTCCTTTACCTGTGGAAATATGGAAATAAACAGCACATGTTACTCTCAACGATTTAATGAACCTTCATATCAGGTTTCACCAAAATCGGTCCAGTAGTTTCAAAGCCTATTCATTAAAAGCATGTTTCAATATAACAAAAGTGTAGATATGTCTTACCATATTAATAATAGCATTAATAAGTGCGCTTCCACCGCACAAAAGTAGCGAAGTGAATGCTCCGAGCGAGCCGGCCAACAGCGATACGTTGCTGGCTAGAGGAGCCCAGACGCTGCTCGCGATCGCGCTCAACGTACCCACATTGTCTTGCACCCACGTTATTATACCCGTGTAATCGAATAAACCTGCAAAGTATAAGGATATTATGAAATTTAATGGTCGTAAATATATTGAAAGTCTTAGAAATACTAGCTGTGCCCCAAGGGTTTACTGTCCCACGCAAATCTCCAGTGTAACAATTCTTTATGATTTTTCAGTTATTATATGCTGCATTTCATCACAATCCGTTCTGTAGTTTTTGCGTTAAGTAACAAACATACACACAAACTTTAACATTTATTATATTACTAGCTCCGCCCGGCGGTTTCACTCACGTAAGTGTCGATCCCGTAGGAATATTGGGATAAAAAGCCTATCCAGGTCTCCAGCTATTTACATACCGAGTTAAATCGCAAACAGTTCAGTAGTTTTTGCGTCAAGGAGTAACAAACACACAAACTTTCACATTTATAATATTAGTAGGATTGGGATAAGATAAGTTGGATTTTATCTGTTTACTACAAGAACTTATCTTCTTTCAAATTTAAGAAGATAATTGTCACCAAAAAGAGTATAAATTAATGAATAATTAAAGTGTTAATAGTTACCTACATTATGTCTAGTACCTGGAGTATTAGAGACGTTATTGACGAAGTTGTCCCAAGAGTCCTGTATGGCGTTGCCGTCGACCTGCGGCCCCACTGCAGACGCGAAGTGTCCCGACACCCAACTCTGGTACACACGATCCCACACTTCTAATATTTGTTCTTCGACTCGCGCTACTTTATCCGGATCACCTTCTTTGAGTATACTTTTTACCTGATAATACAGAGCAATGATTAATATAGGTACGCTGTCTTTGAAATGAGACGCTCTTATTGGCTAGTTTTACCATGCGATTTACAAACTGACCAATGGGAATGCCGCGTTTGGCGTGTCTCAAAAAAAAATGTAAGCTATCGTTAGCATAATCTAATATTTATAGGGTTTTGGGGTTAATCAACTTACAATGTTATTAACCTGTCAGTCCAATCGGAAGCGAGGGAAAAAACAAGGCACATTTAAAGCTTAATGCAAACATACGGGCCAAAAACATAACCCTTCCTTTTGGGTTTGCCGTAGCCGGGTAATTCAAATATACTAAGGCATAGAAAAAGACATGTTTTACATCACCGCTTTTGTTGAAACCACTCAAAAAACAGATAGACGGACAAGAAAGTAATCTTATCAAGGTTCCTTTTTTTACCTTTTGAGGTACGGAATCCTAATTACCCACTAACAGATTCCGCATGTAGAAAAACAGATAAATAATATTAATAAATATTTCAGGACATTCCACATAACGCCATCTAGCCCCAAGCTAAGTAACTAGACTTGTGTTATGGGTGCTATATAACGGATATACTACTTATATACTTTTTTTTTAAATATATACTTATAATACATAGAAACAACCAGACCACAGACAAATATCTAAGCAAAAATAGTTACTTGTCTGAGGCGGGAATCGAACCCGCAACCCTGTGTTTGGCAGTCCGGCATGGTGACCATTGTGCCAACTGGGTCTTCATGAGATGCAAGCAACATATACTTGCATTAGTTCAAAATCGTATTAAACTCTCTCATAACTATATCCGCTGATGTCGTGATTGCTCGCGTCACTTTATCTCAGGTCGTTTAGTCTATGGGTTGCTAGATTTACTAGCTGGCCCGTAGATAAGGACAAGCGCATCTGTTGTTCTATATGCGGTATCTATTCGGGGGTAATTTATATTTTAGTATTTTATGTATTGGAGGTGTATTTCTTCAGCCCATCATTTGACAGTGAGAATTGTTTTTTTTTCAACTTTGATCATTAAAAGTACTTTGGAAACGATCACAACTCGCAGGATTTGCCAACCACAACCCCGCACGTGTCCCCTGGCTGGTGCTTAACAAGCTCAAAACTTTATCGATAGAAATATCAACTGATTAAATAAATTAAAAGTACAAACCGCTGTAGAGATTCCTTCCCTGCCATAAGTGTAGGCATTGTCTATGAGCGAGTCAAGTTTCTCCTCCCATCCTTCAGGCAAGTACGCGTGTAGCTCGCTGTTTTGTACGTAGGTGCTATTCAGGAGGCTTCCGCTTAATTGTACTACCACTATACCTTCGGAGTATATCTAAAATAAAATGTTCCATTTGTATTTTTTCAGGGGTCTGAACTCATGCCATGAAGACCCCTAAAAATAATAAACAGGTCAGCGTTTGACCACTATCTCACACGATGGAAAGTGACGATGCTGTCTAAGATGTGTCAAGCTTTCCTAGAATATCTATATGTTTGACTCAAAGACACCCAAATAAACGGGGGCCTTCGAGGGAATGTAGGGTCTTTTCCGACCTGTTCTCTTTTTGTGACTGCTCCGGCCTATGTATTGGAACACGGAAAAATCCGCTTGGCGATACGACTTAGGTTTTTTCTAGGTAAGCATGCTACACGTTTTATAAGTTCGAGATAAAAAGTGGCCGTTGTTATTCCTAAAGTCAAACTATCTGCATATAGTAATCCATTTAGTAGTTCTTGCGCGTTTGTGTAATCCGGAGTATATTCAGAAGCAGTAACAAACCGGCCAAGTGCGACTCGGGACTCGTACACAAAAGGTTTCGTACCATTATATTCTGTTTTTAGTATTTGTTATTATAGCGACCACAGAAATACATCATCTGTGAAAATTTCAACTGTCTAGCTATCACGGTTTATGAGATACAGCCTGGTGAGATACAAACAGGTCAGTGGAGTCTTATAGGGTCCCGTTTTTACCCTTTGGGTATGGAACCTTAAAAAAATAATAGTACATTGCGATACAAGTGTGGTAAATTGATCATTTCATCGAGGCGGTTTATGAAGCGCGAGCGGAACGCGAGTGCGTCTATAGATCGCCGAGATTAAATCGATCAAGCCACACGTGTTTCGTACGACGTTTTTTATCACAGTTGTGAATAAAAGAAAAGACTTGAAAAGAAAAGAAAATAATATATAACAAAATATTTGGTGATAAGTCTATGTTTACAATTTTTTTAGGCAATATTTTTTCGTTAATTATACTGCCGAAAGGTCAGGCAAAACACTTTTAACCTATACATCCTCTTCTGACATACAATATTTTTTAGGGATTTTTTCGAGGTAATGCATAACTTACGCGTTTGTAATACGTTGGATTATGAGCCTAAATGCGGTTGAATAAGATCCACTTTATGAGCAACTGTGATAAAAACTAAATGTAATAAACCCACCTGTATACATATAAAGACAATGGCCACAGTCAAGAACGTGATCAGTCCAATAATTACGATGCAAGTAGACACTGTATCAACAGAACTGTACGCCATTTCTGTAAAACTGTTGTTGCATATACGCAGCATTTTGCCTATGCCACGAATATGGGCCGGAATTAGTGCTGATTCTCTGGAAATTACCATAAAATTACATTTAGGTATTTGGAAAATTTATATTTATCTAGATGTATCCATAAATTGCCTGGTTGTTGATCAACATTTAAATTATATAGACACTAGCTATGCCTCATGTTAGTCTCTTTAAAAGTGATATCAAATTGATTTCTTACAAACACAGAATACATAATATAAGTTACTACAAACTTTAAAAGCCCTTTTTAGAGGTAAAATTTTCAAAAATCCTTTCTTAGGTCTTGCTTAAATCCTAATTTTCAGACTCAATAGCTGTTGTAGTTTGAGATATCTTCTATCTCTTCACTAATCCCTTTAAAGTCAAGTTGCCAAACCCCATCGAAAACACATATAGGTATGACCAGCAGAGAGCTTAAAGTACCGATCCTGCGGGAATATTGGGATAAAAAAGAATGTCAAGGATTCAATGTACTTTTTTACAAAGGTTCATCAAATCAGTCCAGTATTTTCGGAGCCTATTTGTTAGCATAAATATCCTCTTTATAATATTACATTAGATAAAGTTAACATAATAGAAATGGTCTCAACAGGTGAAGCAATGTAGTTCAGCTAGTCAATAATTTATTATTTAATTATATCAACATCTTTTATGAGCTCAATTTTTAAATTGACTTTAATAATGAAAATAGCCAATGAAGTTTGAAATCCTATTATTGATATTGGTATGCCAAGCATGCATTTGACCCAATTCAATGCCATATCATAATGGTTGACTCACATAGATTTCGTCATCAAATGCTGTTGAATCATTAATGATTAACCAAACTTTACCTACCTATTGTTCCACCAGCATTTGATCTTTCCCATAATATTATTGTACTGATTTTCAAAAAACAACCAAACTCCAAAATAGTCAAGGAGAATCTTCAAAAAATGTATAGCAAGGAAGAGCATGATAACAGGAAGAAGCCAAATGTGTTTCCAAACAAGCATACATAGACAACCAAAGAACAATAGCTTGAAATATAAAGCTGTTTCTTCATCATTATCATAACTTTTAATATAGTTTTCATCAAGAGATCTCTGTTTCATAGCCATTAAGTATCGGTTGTCTGATTTCATTTTCATATTGGATAATGGGAGAGCAGATAATGTTCTGTTTTTAAAAAGCATTTTAGCATGCCTCGGTGAGCTTTGTATCGGTTCATTACTAGTCCAACTGCCTCTTTTTGCTGTGTCTGGAGTGACTGGGGATGGTGTGTCTTTCTCTGGTGTTGATTCTTGCTCAGCTGAGTCAGATGTGTCGCCCGTTACTTCTGGGGCTTTTGTAAGGCATTGTTTTTGTCACTGGTAACTGCTTTGTATACTGCTTATCGACTAATGAAGCTTCAGGATCTGAAATTCAGATGTTTCCAATGGTGAAATATGAATTATTTTGGAATAGGTAGCTTATTTTTGTGATTGTTTTGTCTGGTTATTACAAGACATATGTGCCTTTGGAACCTACTTCTGAAGGCACAAGATACTAATGGGAGTAATAATTGATTAATTAATGTACTTACTTGTTATCAACATTTTCTTATGCACATCAAGGACTTCAAGAGCTAAACCAGTGATACACATTGAATGTAGTATTATGAAAGTGTACACTTGATAAGAACCTGTCAATTTTGCCAGGCAACTGATGATGACTAGCCATA